>JACSVZ010000001.1:79544236-80860486 GCA_014706295.1 Lycocorax pyrrhopterus obiensis
CGGAAATGGAATACTGGGCTAGGCAATTCCATACGAAAGAAAAGGATTTAAAAAGGTTGGGGTATGTTGCGTGCCTCTTGGCATGCGTTTTGCATTGTCATGTCCCAGGAGCTCTGGGCCTTTGTGGTTTTCGACCCTAACCCTAGGCGAACCCTAACCTAACTCATATGTGGAGCTGGAAAATACATGCGCTGAGGCGAGTTTCCATACCGAAAAGAAAGGATTGAGCAAGTTGGGCATTTGTGCGCTTGTCTTGACATGCCTTTCATATTGTCAGTGTCCCTGGAGCTCTGGGCTTTGTGGTTTTCCGTACCCTAAACCCTAGGGTGAACACTCCTAACCCTAGCGTAACCTAGGCAGAGCTGGAATACCGCATTGGCTGAGCAATCCATACGGAAAGAAAGGAGGTAGCAAGTCTGCGGGCATTTTCGTACTCCTCTTGCATGCCTTTCGCATTTCAGTGTCCCGAGAGCTCTGGGCTTTGTGTTTTCCGTACCCTAACCCTAGGCGGAACCCTAACCCTAACCCTATGCGGAGTGGAATACATGGAGCTGAGGAGAGTTCCACACCGAAAGAAAAGGAGCGAGCAAGTTTGGCCATTGTTGCGCTGCTCCTTGCATGCCTTTCATATTGTCAGTCTCGGAGCTCTGGCTTTTGTGTTTTCTGTACCCTAACCCTAGGCAAACCCTAACCCCTAACCCTATGCGAGAAATGGAAAATCACTTGGGCTAAGCAAGTCCATACGGAAAGAAAAGGAATGTAGAAAGGTTGGGTATGTTGCACCTTCTGGCATGCTTTTGCATTTTCAGTGTATCTAGATCTCTGGGCTTTGTGGTTTTCTGTACCCTAACCCTAGGCGTAACCCTAACCCTAACCCTAGGCGTATCCTAGGCCAGAGCTGGAATAGCATTGGGATGAAGCAAGTTCCATACGGAAAGAAAAGGAGGTTGTAAGTTCTGCGGCATTGTATGTACTGCCTCTTGCAAGCCTTCGCATTTCAGTTTCCTAGACTCTGGGCTTTGTGGGGTTTTCTGACCCCTAACCCTAGGCGGAACCCACTAACCCTATGCTGGAGTGAATAACATGGGCAGGCAGAGTTCCATACCGAAAGAAAGAGATTGAGCAAGGTTGGGCATTGTTGCGCTGTCTTGACATGCCTTCATATTGTCAGTGTCCCTGGAGCTCTGGCTTTGTGGTTTTCCGTACCCTAACCCTAGGCGAACCCTAACCCTTAACCTATGCGGAGCTGGTATACATGGGCTGAGGCGAGTTCCATACCGAAAGAAAAGGATTGAGCAAGGCTGGGGCATTTTGCTTGTCTTGACATGCCTTTATATTGTCAGTGTCCCTGAGCCTCTGGGCTTGTGGTTTTCCGTCCTAACCCTAGGCGGAACCCTAACCCTAACCCTATGCGGAGCTGGAATACATGGGCTGAGGCGTTCCATACCAAAAAAAAGGAGCGAGCAAGGTTGGGCATGTTGCGCTGCTCTTGGCATGCCTTTCATATTTCAGTCTCCGGGAGCTCTGGGCTTTGTGGTTTTCGTACCCTAACCCTAGGCAAACCCTAACCCTAACCCTATGCGGAAATGGAATACTTGGGCTAGCAATTTCCATACGGAAAGAAAAGGGTAGAAAGGTGGGATTGTTGCGCCCTTCTTGGCATGCTTTTGCATTGTCAGTGTCCCAGGAGCTCTGGGCTTTGTGGTTTTTGACCCTAAACCCTAGGCGAACCCTAACCCTAACTCTATGTGGAGCTGGAATACATTGGCGCTGAGGCAAGTTCCATACCGAAAAAAATAGGATGAGCAAGGTTGGGGCATCTTGCGCTATCTTGGACATGCCTTTCCATATGTCAGTGTCCCTGAGCTCTGGCTTTGTGGTTTTTCACGTACCCTAAACCCTAGGGGAACCCCTAACCCTAAACCTCTAATCCTAGGAGAGCTGGAATACATTGGGCTGCAGGGAAGTCCATACGAAAGAAAAGGAGGAGCAAGTCTGGCACTTGTATGTACTTCCTCTTGGCAGCCTTCGCATTTTAGTGTCCCGAGACTCTGGGCTTTCTGTGTTTTCCGTACCCTAACCCTAGGCGGAACCCTAACCCTAACCCTATGCGGAGCTGGAATACATGGGCTGAGGAGTTCCACACGAAAGAAAAAGGAGCGAGCAAGTTTGGGCATTGTTGCGCTGCTCTTGCATGCCTTTCATATTGTCAGTCTCCGGGAGCTCTGGGCTTTGTGGTTTTCTGTACCCTAACCCTAGGAAACCCAACCCTAACCCTATGCGGAAATGGAATACTTGGGCTAAGGCAAGTTCCATACGGAAAAGAAAAAAGAATTAGAAAGGTTGGGGTATTGTTGCCACCTTCTTGGCATGCGTTTTGCAATTTTCAGTGTATCTAGATCTCTGGGCTTTGTGGTTTCTGACCCCTAACCCTAGGCGGAACCCTAACCCTAACCTAGCGTAATCCTAGGCAGAGCTGAATACTGCATGATGAGGCAAGTTCCATACCGGAAAGAAAAAGGAGGTTGTAAGTGCTGCGGCATTTATGTAACTCCTGGCAAGCCTTTCGCATTTTTCAGTGTTCTAGATCTCTGGGCTTTGGGTTTCTGACCCAACCCTAGGCGGAACCCTAAACCCTATGTGGAGCTAGAATACATGGCAGAGGCGAGTTCCATACCGAAAAGAAATAGGATTGAGCAAGGTTGGGCATTGTTGCGCTTGTCTTGACATGGCCTTTCATATTGTCAGTGGTCCCCTGAGCTCTGGCTTTGTGTTTTCCTCCCTAACCCTAGGCGAACCCTAACCCTAACCCTATGCGGAGCTGGTATACATGGGCTGAGGCGAGTTCCATACCGAAAGAAAAGGTATGAGCAAGGCTGGGCATTATTGTGCTTGTCTTGGACATGCCTTTCATATTGTTCAGTGTGCCTGAGCTGGCTTTGTGGTTTTCCGTACCCTAACCCTAGGCGGAACCCTAACCCTAACCCTATGCGGGACTGGAATACATGGGCTGAGCGTGTTCCATACCGAAAGAAAAGGAGCGAGCAAGTTTGGGCATTGTTGCGCTTGCTCTTGGCATGCCTTTCATATTGTCAGTTCCGGGGAGCTCTGGGCTTTGTGGTTTCCGACCCTAACCCTAGGCAGAACCCTAACCCTAACCCTATGCGAAATGGAATACTTGGGCTAAGGCAAGTTCCATACGGAAAGAAAAGGATTTAGAAAGGTTGGGGTATTGTTCGCCCGCCGGCCCGGCGGGAGACGGCCTGGCCCCCGCCGAGCCGCGGTCCCAGAGCTGCGCGGCCCGCCGTGCCTCGCACCGGGATAACTCTCCTTCCTTCTCCTCAGACAGAGACAGTCATCTCTCAGATGCTGAGGATCACCTGGTAGCAATAAGGAAAAAAGGCTGCAACAGGAGGTGAATGGGAACTTGCAAGCAGAATTGAAGTCAGAGCAGCTCCAGTTCGCTTTGATAGAACTGGGGCTAACGCTAGATGCAATGCCTTGCCATATGAACAATTGAGAGAGCTCTGCTAGGCAGGAAAAGATTTTGGACACAATTCCCCTTATTTCAAAAACTTAATTCAAGCTACCTTTGCCGCAAACATATTAATTCCTCACGATATAAAAAATATGTCATGCCTGCTCTCTCTGTCAGAGTACATGCTGTGGGAAAGATCTAGGAAAAGGTTATTACAGGACCTTCTCCAAAGTTATCAGAGAGATCCAAATAGAGCAAATCTGACATTTGACCAGCTTTGCAGCCAGGGTTACTTCAGGATCAAATCAGAATACTTTCTGAGTTGATTCTGGATGATATTAAAAGGTTAGCTGAAAAAGCTTTGCTGCTAACGCCTTGTGGCTCCACCCCCTCTCATAATTTCTCCACCATAAAGCAGGCATTCGATGAGCCCTTTATGAAGTTCATAGACAGACTTAAAGAATCAATTGAAAAGCAGGTTGAAAATTTAGAAGCCCAGAAGGAGCTTTTATGTGTATTGGCCACGGCGAACACCAATGAAAATTGTAAAAAGGTTTTTCGGGCTCTGCCACTCGACCCAGCTCCTACAATTGAGCAAATGATAGAGGCCTGCACAAAATTAACATCTCCTGAGGTTGCAATAGCCCAGGCAGTGTCAAAGGGGGTGGTGGAAGCACTGGCAGTTGCTCATAACATGCAAAGAGTAAAGCCAAGGTGTTATAATTGTGGGAGTCTTAGACACATGATTAAAGATTGTCTTGAACCTAAAGAGTATAACAGGAATTCCAAGCCTGTCCCCTCAGACTGCCACAAATGCAAATACCGTCAGACCGTCAGAAAACTTCACTTGGAGCGTGAATTAGCCTCGTCGCGCGATGACACCAAATATCGAGCAATTTCTCCCCACCACACTTCCAGCCTGCAAGACAGGTCTCAGAACTGTAAGCAAACAGGAACTCATCAAGCCTTGGTGAGTGAGATTTCTTTTCTCTTTGAGAACAATGCACCACACACAATAACTGTGGGACAAATTGGATTTTTGGATAACACTACAGACACTCTGATCAGGGGAGACCCTGTGCGTGGATCACCTGAACTTTTTATCTGTCCCAAGGTACAGACTGTGGACTCAAACAGTGAAATTACTGTTACCGTTTCCTGTAATAACCCTCCCTGGTTCATGAGCAAAGGGACAATCATTGCACAGGCCATCCTACTCCCCCAGGAATTCCCACGGTGTCACAGAACACCTTCCATATGGTGGGCAGAGATTGTGGGTAGGGACAAACCCATGTTGCATTGTAAACTGCGTAATGGGAAAGCTGTTGCTTACTTGATGGGTATAGTAGACACAGGAGCTGATGTAACTATCATTTCTCGGGCTGAGTAGCCCAAAGACTGGAGCTTCAAACCAATGAATGGGAGGATCACTGGGATAGGAGGTTCAGCTACTTCTATGAGGAGTGCTAACAACATTGTGATAGAAGGACCTGATGGTCATGTGGCCACAGTCTGGCCCTTTGTAATTGACTCTGGATTTACACTCTGGGGCAGGGACCTCCTCTCCCAGTGGGGAGCTCAACTACAAATCCCAAAGCCACAGGATTTCTAGCAGGGGCCACTGTAAAGAGCGCTGTCCCTCGTCTTACTTGGAAGACAGATAAGCCTATCTAGACCGAACAGTGGCCCCAGTCAGCAGAAAAATTACGTGCTCTTGAAATTCTCGTAGAGGAGTAGCTTGCCAAGGGTCATCTTGTTCCAACCAACAGTCCTTGGAACTCTCCTGTTTTTGTAATAAAAAAACCTGGCAAAGACAAGTATAGGCTCCTCCAAGATCTCAGAAAAATTAATGATGTTGTAGAGGATACGGGTTCCTTGCAACCAGGGTTACCCTTGCCCTCTATGCTTCCCCGAGAGTGGAAGCTTGCTGTATTAGACATCAAAGATTGCTTTTTCAATATACCTCTGCACCCTCATGATGCTCCCAGGTTTGCTTTCTGTGTTCCATCTAGCAATCGACAAGCTCCGTTACGCAGGTACCACTGGCGAGTTCTTCCCCAGGGAGTGAAGAACTCACCCACAATTTGTCAATGATATGTTGCCCGTGTCCTGTCCCCTGTTCGTAAAGAGTTCTCAAAGTCCATTATCCTCCACTATATGGATGATGTATTAATATGTGCACCAGATGATGCTTATCTAGATTTGACTTTAGAAAAAACTGTTCAGGCCATTGAAAAGGCAGGGTTTGAAATACAGCAGGAAAAGATCCAGCATACCTGTCCTTGGACTTATCTGGGACTTCGTATCAGTGAACAAACCATCGTGCCCCAGCAGCTTGCCATCAAAGACAACCCAAAGACTCTCAGGGACCTGCACCAGCTTTGTGGCTCTATCAGCTGGGTTCGTCCTCTGCTGGGACTCACAACAGAGAAGCTGGCTCTGCTGTTCAACCTCCTGAAAGGCTGCAAGGACCTGGACTCCCCTTGAGCCATGACAGAGGAAGCCCAAGAATCCATTGAAAAGGTACAGCTTGCCCTGTCTTCTCGCCAGGCCCATCGGACCTGCCCTGAGCTGCCATTTAGTTTCATCATCTTAGGTAAGTCACCCAAGTCGCATGGGCTGATTTTTCAGTGGGATGATGAACAAAAAGACCCTCTTCTTATATTAGAGTGGGTCTTCTTGCCGCATCAGCCATGCAAAACTATCACGACACCACAAGAGCTGATGGCACAGCTGATTATGAAAGCCAGAGCATGCCTCCGTACCCTTGCGGGGTGTGAATTCACATGCATTTATTTGCCACTGAAAACTGGTGTCCTGGAGCACTTGCTTCAGACAAATGAGCACCTCCAGTTTGCCCTAGACAGCTACTCAGGCAAGATCTCAATTCACAATCCAAAACATAAATTGTTCAATTCAGCATTTCAATTGGCACCAAAGGAACTTCAAAGCTGAACCCCTCTCAAAGCTCTAACAGTCTTTACGGATGGTTTGGGGAGTTCGCACAGATCTGTGATGACGTGGAAGGACCCCAGAACGCAGAAGTGGGAGTCTGACATCCAGGTAGTAGATAGCTCCCCACGGATTACAGAATTGGCAGCAGTAGTTAGAGCTTTCAAGAGGTTTGAGGAACCTATTAATCTGGTGACAGATTCAGCTTATGTAGCTGGAGTAATTGCCAGAGCAGAGCACTCTTTGCTAAAAGAAGTGTCTAACCCAAAATTGTTAAGTTGCTTTCGAAGCTTGTTTTTCTGCTTTCCCACCGAAAGCATCCCTTCCATGTGATGCATGTGAGATCACACACTGATCTCCCTGGTCCTGTTGCCGAAGGGAATCGGAGGGCGGACGCTCTTGCAGTGCTGGTGCATGTCCCCAACGTAGAAGACACATTTGCTCAAGCAAAACCGAGCCATCAGTTTTACCATCAGAATGCTCCAGCCCTCATGAGAATGTTTAAACTGCCTAAAGAGCAAGCAAGGGCAATTGTGGCAACCTGTCCCAGCTGCCAAAGCTGCCAGGTGCCATGGCTAGGTTCCGGGGTTAACCCCCGGGGCCTAAGTAGCTGTGAAATCTGGCAAACGGATGTAACCCATGTCCCACAATTTGGAAGATCAAAATATGTACATGTCTCCATAGACACATTTTCTGGAGCTGTTTTCGCATCAGCTCATGCTGGAGAAGAGGTAAAGGATGTTATGAAACATCTTCTCCTTGCCTTTTCCACCCTGGGTGTCCCTGCAGAAATAAAAACCGAAAATGGTCCAGCTTATGCCTCTAACAAGCTTAAGGAATTCTTTAGTTTGTGGGGTATCCAGCATACCACAGGTATTCCCCACTCCCCCACAGGTCAATCTATAGTTGAAAGAGCCCACCAAACTATTAAAAGAGTCCTGGACCAGCAGAAAGGAGGGACAGAGGTCAATTCTCCTTTTGTGAGACTCTGTAAGGCCCTGTTCACAATAAATTTCTTAAATAATTCGTTCTCAGAGCCTACTCCCCCAGTATTTCGGCATTTCACTAATTCGACCCAGGCCAAATTGAAAGAACAGCCACCAGTGTTGATCAAAGATCCAGAAAGTCATCAGATATTAGGCCCTTCCCCACTAATTGTATGAGGGAGGGGATACGCCTGTGTTTCCACACCTTCCACACCTTTCCACACCTTTCCACACGAGCCCTACACAAAGGTGTATCCACACAGCAAGGCAAGTGTAGGGCTCCTTCTGTTTCTAAGAGCTGCAGGCTTCGCACTACCTTAACAAAACAGACTTCATAACTTGCCAGACCTTGTCTTGGTCTGCCTCAAGCTTTGTGTGAGCTTCTTTAAACTGTAATTGCACTTGTCAAATGTTCAAGTGATGACTACCTTTATTTTACCTTTACTTTTATATGTGCAAGATTGTGCATTGGAACGCTTTTATGTATTTTAAACTAACAGATAACAATAACAAGCAATGACTGTGCAAAAAGGGTTACCCATGGCTCTAGGCCAAAACACAGCCCACAAGGAGGAAAAGAATGGGATGGGCTTGAAAGTACAGCCATGGGATGACACCAAGGATATTAATAGTACACTATAGAATGTGGGCAGAAACGGGTAGCAAAAAGAACAAAGAACAGCTCTCCACAGTGTGTAAACACATGCACAATATACAGCAAATAAAGATGCAAAGTGGGCTTGCAGACAACTGAAGAAAGAGCAAGGTATATTATATTATTACTAGACACATGAACCCAAGATCTTCAAGAAAGGGGGAAGAAACAATCACCAACAGTTTTGAGCTCTTCTCCGTGAAGGATTCATGATGTTGATGACTGCCTATACCCTCCACCTCTGACTGAAGGTCCCAGCGGTGCACTGGAAGAGGTGAGGAGTGTCAGAAAATGGGGTAAATATCAGAAAGTTTATGTGCATATCACTTTAGCTGCATATAATTTGCACTATAAATGTTTATATCAGTGTTACCGTAATAAAAATTCTCCGATTAGACTGTTAAGACTTTAATTAAACTAATAATAAACTCTTGACTATGCATACAAAGCATGTTATTTTTGCCTGTAACAAGGTTTTGAATGTAATAAATGGGTGGGAGTTTAAGCAACCTGTTCTGTAACTTGGGTACAACAAATTAGTAACAAAGGGAGGGTGCAAAAAGTGGTCTCTCAGCATGTGTTTTTTCCAGCATGATCACCTCCTGCAAACTAACCATCATAGAAGTGTGGAGGAAAAAAGGAGAACATCCCACCTGCCACCTGTTCAGAGGCAGTAAGCAGTCCATCCACAGGTTTTCATGCCATAGTACCAACCTCTCTTCCTTGCGGACCATAAAGAGATTGGTCATCCCAATTTTCCTTTTGCATGTCCCCAGAACAGAGGACTGTTTCTCTGTTGGTAGGTTACACTCTTTTGTTTTATTGATATTCATTTAATCACTTAAAATATAAATATTTTTGTCATCTGACAAAACTGGAGAGAATTCTTTGCAGTATAGAACAACAAAATATGTGTAATTCAGAAGAAGCAGTATATTCAGCTCAAGATGGTGCTTGAACGTGGACTTGTGCAGCAAACGAAAATCAGTAAACAAGTGAAAGAAAATCTTCTCAAATCTCCCCAAACTGCTCCTCTATGGCTGAGCTTGCACACAGAATCTGTTTTTAGCTGTGCCCTCAATAATTTGCATTTTCTGTTCCAAGATGGAAAGCATAACAGATTCATGTTTTCCTTGTTTTCACGTGCACCTGTAAACTTACCAGATTCAGGGAAATTTTAGTATGTGTGTAATGTAACAATATCATTAGGGGTGTGACTTAATGAGAGGAATATATTTCTCTATCAATACTTTGTAAAAACAGTCTTTCACATATGTATTCAAATCACCAGATAATGAAAAGCATGATTGTTTCCTCATTCAGGGCTTAACACCGAGTAGCTGACTAACCTTTCAAGTTGCTGAATACCTTTCACTCTGAATGACATCAGCGTAAATCTGATAAGTAAAATTCCGATAATACGCAGACAAATAAGAACAAGTGATTTAAGTGTATTAAAGTCTTTGTCTACTGCTTTTACAATGTATACAGCAGTAAATAAATAATTCCAGATTTTGGTGTTAATAAATAAAAATATCCATATTGGCACACTAGCCACAAAGGAAAAGCAGCAACCAGTCTTTTATAAAGAAAGAATTACTATTTTGTCAAATCAAGCAAGATCTCATTAATAAAATAAGGATTGTGTTCAAAAGACTCTTCATCATTAAACTGGAAGCCAGCGAGAGAGATTACATTGAGGAAAGCAAAATAACTTTTTAAAAATAACTTTAGAAAATGAGTCTTTTCTGCCAGTCAAATCCTGCATCAATTATACATTACACGTGAAAGACCTTGCTGGCTGCAACCTCCTCCTGCATTAGCCAAATCTTACAACCAGGCAAGGGGAGAATCCTTTCATTAAGGAACAATCTGGATCACACTGAGTCTTTTATTATCTCAGAGTGAAGGTTGTGCCTGGGTACTGCTAAGATAAGAGGGATACAAAAGCAAGTCAACCCCATTGTATGAAATTGTTTTGTGCAATCTGATGAAGTCTGTCTTATGTATCAATATGTTCTATTTCCCTTTTAGACAAGATGCTGCAGCACAGCTGTGCTGCCATAGACACAGCATAACACAAGTAACAAAAAAAATCCTGGCCACTTTCTGAAAAATACTGTACCACTTCAGGGAGATGGTGGGGCAACATAGGCAAAATCCCACCAATTTGTGCTTTTTTTCTTTTATGAAAAATAATCTAGTCCACATTAGATTTTTTTAAAAATTATTTTTTCCTATGATTAAAATTAAAATATGAATTTATTTCCTTTTTAGCCAAAGAAAATCCAGAGTCACTACAAGAATATAAATGGAGTTTATCCAAATTTGTGCAACAAACAATGCAACTGGAATCTGGGATTTCAAGTGTCACTATATGGAAATAATAAATCACAATCTGTCTGGAAGAAAATATAGAAAAATTTAGAGCATTAAAACAGATAAAATGCATGTAACATCTCTGCTGTAAATGAGACATTATGCTAGCAGAAAGAAAAAAATAAAGGAATAGTTCCAAAAAAGAGAACTTACATCAATGGC
This sequence comes from Lycocorax pyrrhopterus obiensis, assembly GCA_014706295.1. Taxonomy (NCBI): domain Eukaryota; kingdom Metazoa; phylum Chordata; class Aves; order Passeriformes; family Paradisaeidae; genus Lycocorax; species Lycocorax pyrrhopterus. The sequence continues at coordinate 79,554,849 of JACSVZ010000001.1, forward strand.
TTTACTCATAACACATCAATTAATCTATCAATCAATCTATATTTTATGGACAGATCTGTCTTCCTACTCAGTTAGACTTTTTTTATCTGCCTTCATCAGAAATACCAGTTCATTTTTGCATTCCCACTACACTGTTTCTACTCGTATTTTAAAGACCACACCAGCTTGGGTCACTTCTAATAAATTAATTGAAGCAGAGGACTGAACTGCATTTTCCCACACTATAACAGGATGTCACATCTGGAGGACTGCAGAATCAGTAACTTCTCATCTTTCCCCCTGGATCAAGGAATATGCAAATCCTTTTACAAACCAATATAGGTCCCAGATAGACCCAGAGGCTTTTCGCTCAGAATACAGCAGTCAAATCCACGGCCTGAACTTGGTCTCAAGGGAATACAGTCAAAGCCTACCTGAAACACCTTGCAGGGTTTATGTAAGGTTGAGTTCAAGAAGTTCAATCTGAATTCTGTCACAACGTGTGTGTATGAGGTACCCATGGGTTTGTCCATGTGCGCCAGTTCTATGAGCTCCTTACATAATAAATGAAGATCCAGACCACAGATTAGTTGCCTGCACTCAGGGGTCTAATTTAACTTCAGAGACATGAAGACATCCCACCTGGCCTCAAGACGCAAACAGAGACTTTGGGGTCTTCCATGGTCCTGCTTCATGTGCCAAGCAGAGGAGCACCGTTCATATAGAAACCCTTCTTGTGCAAGGGCTTCCTTACCTGTGTCAGTTCAGCATCTGATCCAAAGCCTGCCCTTATATTCTTATTAACACCTCAAGGGATTGGGGCAAACCTGCAGGAGAACGGACACTGGGAATGCACAACCCAGCTTTCTCAGCTTTCCCAGCATTGAGATGCACAATCCAGCTTTCCCAGCATTGAATCAAGCTGAGTAAAGGATATGCTATCTTTGATAACACCATGGAGGAAAGAAGAGAAACAACTCAAGGATATGAAATAAAGATGTATTGACCACAGCACAATAGAAGTATAGTTTAGGAATTGCTGAAACAATAAGGTAGTTCAGCAATATGAAAGGACTATAGTTTAGGAACTGCTGAAATAATAATTTAGTTCAAACAAGATTGATACATTATGCTGAACAGAAAGGATGTGAGAAATTGAAATATGGTGAATAGTTGTCACAGCAAGTGTCCAATCAAAAGTTTAGACGCAACATGCTAACAGTAGCAAGCATCCAATCATTATGCTTCCTTTTGACCGTGCGATGTTCGAATCATCACGTATTTAGAACTGAAAATGCTATATAAGTGTATACCCTTCTGATAATAAATGGCTTCACATGATCATATTGATCGTTGCGTGATGTCCCGTTCTTTCGCCTCCGCACAAACCCTTCTTCTCTCAGTCTAAATGTTCTGGGATAAATTGGGACACTTTTGTTGACACTGGGTTAATGTCCTGAAATCAATTTAATTACACAAACAGTAAACTACTGTCCCTTAAAAGTAAGGGAACAGAACGCTAACCTTTGAGATCTTGAGGAATGTAATGGTAATGGTGCTGAATAATAAACCATGTCTGCAGAAAAAAAAGGAAAAATAAAAAAACCCCCCTTTTTTATTTTTTCCAGCAAAGAATTAATATTGCATGTCTGTAATAAAACTCAGAAATTTCTTCCATTAGGATCACAGGCTTTTCAAATGATCTTTGGTCTGCTAATTATTTAAATGTATTTTAAAAAAAGAATTGCGATCCTAAATTGATATTGCAACAAAGTGTTTGTATGGGACTCTTACAATGAGCATGATAATAAAATCAGTAAACATCAGCTGTAAGGGGTTTAATTGGCAATTTTATGATCTGCTTAAGGTGGAAAAGAAGAAAATGCCAGTAGGCAAAACAGGACACTTGACAATCACACTGTTCTGTCCTTGGGTTTTATTCTATTTTATTTTATATTGGTTTTGTTGTGCACCTGCTACCTGCTAAACTTGAGGTCTTTATTTAAAAATGTAACCCTTTTCTTTCACTTTATTCATATAAAAGCAGATTAACTAATTGTTGCATGTATTATTCAGTCAAGGAAATGGGTGAGTTCAGAGACTTTTGGAGTCCCTGCTCTACTTCTGTCAATGTCAGCTCTGAAAAGTGTTTAAAATTCAATCTCTGCTGAATTCAGCTTATGAAGCAAAATTCTTGTGACTAGAAAGCCATCGTTTCACAGAATGACCACAGGATTCACTGAGTCTCATTATGTGCAGTGCATGTTACATTGGTCACGCAAGTTTACATCAATCATAAAAGGTTGTGAAGCTCAGGGCAACCCGGGGATGTGCTTACAGCATCTCCTTGCAGACGTGACAGGACACATCTACAGGAGAGCCTGCCACTGATTATGCCAATGAATTCTTCTCAGTTTTACCAGCCAGGCTTGGTTCTAAATATCTCTGCAAAGAAGAAAGAAAATATTTATCTCAAATATTTCTCCAGTGTTCATGGCTAGAAAAAAGTATTAAATCATCTGATCACAGCATTAAATTTCCATCTGATGCTACTCTGACTCCATCCTATTAGATACTTGGTGTCTTCATGGAGACAGAAGGAAAAAACCTTTTCTGAAGGATGACAAAAAATGCTAGCGTGCTTGTACCTAATTTGAAAGATCTGCTCAATTCTGAGGAGTTACAATGCCATTAATTGTTAGACCTTCATTCTTTCAACAGCTAAAGCCAACATCTTCTAAAGAATTTTGTAGCACTTCCTGAGTCCAGCTTTGGTTATCTGCCAACAAAATGTGATGCAGTTTGATGGACTCCCTAGATTCCCTTGTGTGAAACTGTACCAAAGCCAGTTTTTCACGTAGTTGTAGAATGTCTCAGTCCACTTCCTTCCTGCCTTTCCTCTTAAACACAATCAGGAAAAGAAGGTCAGAAAACACAGGTTGTACAACTGATGTTAGGGATAGGAGCAATCTTACAAAGAAGAGGACTTAAGGTTTTTTTTCTCAGTTCCATGCTGTTTCCTCAGTATCTGGATGGACATGATGCTTCTTTGCTTTCAGAAGAGTATCTGCTCTCCTGCTTCTCACCTTATTCCTCTTTTCAAGAGAGGAATTTGTACTCCTCTCAGTCTTAGCTGCATCTTGCTGGCACAACCTATATCTGTAAGGGCTCTGTATTTTCTTTGACTCTACCATGTTCAGACAGATAGCTACTTTTCTTTCTCAGTAGAATAGAAAACTTCAGGCAGAATTTGTTTCACCCAGTACAACCCCTAAAATATATTCAGCTGGCTTTCCTTTTTTGTTCCTCTTCTTTACCATCACATTTTCTCTCGTTTCTTTATAAACTTCTCTTTTTCTCTGTTTCCCCTTTTGTTTTATTTTCTGTCTTAAAACACTGCTGCTGCTGCTGTTTAAAAACCAATAGAATTTAAATAACCTCCTTTTTTCCTAAACTTTTTTTCTGTCCTTTTTATTTACCTCAATGGTGGAAGACTGTCATGCAGACTAATAGGTAAGTATCGATTGTTGTGCTGTTTACAACACAGAGTAGATTTTGCCAAATTAGACCGGTTGTCTCTAAAACAGTTGAGCAATTTTGTAAAAAATAAGGATCTTCCTAATCCAACCTCACTTATAGATGTTTCTGTTTTCGAATATCTGTCCAGAGACAAAAAGTAGTATAAAAAAGTCTGTCATCATTAAATACTGTATTTTCTTTGAGAACTGCTCCAGAGTCTAATTACCAAATTGAATGACAGATAATTTAAAAAGTATAAAGAAGAAAGACACCTGCTTTGTTTGCACAGAGGTTTCTGCTACACAGAATCAGAGAATCATTAAGTTTGGAAAAGACCTCCAAGATCACCAAGTTCAACCTTCAACCAAATACCACCATGTCAACTAAACCATATTGCAAAGTCTAAAAATGTTCCTCTGAATCATCATTGGGAATTCCATTTTTTTTTCCTTTGTATAAAGCTTCAACTTAGGGATACTAGCTAGCTAAGTTATGTATCTGAATTTTGATACTGTTGTTGTTCCTATTATTCTCTGTGCTCTCAATTTCTTATCTATAAAACAGTAATAGCCACTCTACATGGAAGTCAAAGGAATGTTGCAATGATAAATGTGTCAGAATGGTAGCAGGGTTATGGTTAGACAATGGAAAAAGTATTATTGTATTTGTAGATAAATTGCCCTGTAACGCCATTACTGTTCTCTCAAGTTTATTATTTTTATTCACAGATAATAACATGATGTGCCCTCAGCATGTATGAAGAAACATTTGTGCAAATGCTTTACTATCAAATAACAAAAAATATATTTTCTCTCTAAGAGTTTGCCACCTGTGACATGATAGTGAGAAATAAAACATGACAGCAATAAGTTCCAGCTCAGAAAAACAAAGGGCAAAGCATCTCTCCATCTTGTAATGGAACAAATATGCAGATATGTCGCTGCCCCTCAACAAAACAGCCAAAAAACCCCCAGTAATTCAAATGCTTCCCTCTGCGCTATATTCATGGTTCTAGTAACGTATTTTCTCAGCCCTGTGAGAGGAAACAACCTGATTTTATAGGGATTCTAAGGCACAACAAGCAGGCAAGCTACCTGCCGTGAAATCAACACGCACACAAAATGCAACACCTGGTAAAGCAAGTCAAATAAGCTGTAATGGAAAATGGCGAATAAAGCCAGGAAGGTTAGGTGCAAAGACAAACCTTACTCTCGATGTTCCACGAAACCATATCTTCCTTTTGGAATCTTCTGAGTTACACCCAAGACCATGAGAGTTGCATTGCAGGTTTCTGACCTCTTCCAAGGCAATGATCCAAAACATTAAGCAGTCCGTGGACTATTCCCTACTGATTTTAAATCCTTTTGAATCAGATGATCAAGGTTGGTTTTTTCATTTCACCTAACATTATCCATCAAAAACCTAGACATGTGGTCTAAGATAGTTAGCACCACACTTTAAATGAAGAGAGAATTTCACCTCTGGGAAGCAATGCATCTATGACAAATATATATTTTTTTGGACAGGGAAGGAGCCCTCTCTAAATTCCTCTATGAACTTCAAAGGGATCCTAGAAGGCTGGTTACATGGACTGAAATATATACAAAATGTCATCCTCCTTTGACATGAAAGACAGTGTAAGATTACAACTCTGCAATGAAGATATAAGTTTAAAATTCAAGATTAACTTGAACTACATTCAACTGCCTTCCTGAAAATCCTGCCCTGTGGCTTGGAAGCAGAAGTAGAGATGGCAAACTTAAAATCACAGCCAGAAAAAGATTGGTAGTGATATTGACAGAAAGCTTTAAGACTGTAGGATATATGCATGGCTTTGAAGGAAACCCATCTCATGTTCAAACCTGCAAGAGTGTAATATCTTTGCTCACTACTGGCTGCATTAGTTGTCGGTGCCTGGGTTATGTGGATTTGCACAGATTTGTTAGCCAGCGTTTTTGTTCTTCACTAGAGCAAACTCTTGAAGTTTGAGAACCCAAACTTTGTTATATTTATTTGTTGTTTCCCAGAGCCTCATTTTACTATATGCTCAGTACAAGGGCATTTCTTATCTGAGCTCCCTTCTGACACTTTTTGTGAAAGGTGACTGTCACAGCACATGAGAAAATCACGTAACAGGCCAAGCTCCCATGTAAAAGTTCATAGCAGGAACGATCGATCAGCAAGAGCCTGTAGTTTCCTTTAGCTCTTTCCTTCTACTCTTTGATAGAGGACAAAAAATTATATCTAAACTCTGGCTTATGGAGCTGAAGAACTATTCTAATTTTTGTGTGAGATAGACAGACAGGGATTTTAGTGCCACTGTGTGACAGGAGCCTGCAGGCTGCTGATGACCAGAGCAGTGTGCCAGCTTGAGCACGTGTCCTGCTGTGTGCCATCACCACCCTGGAGTGAGAGAGAGGAGTGTTTTCAGCATGCTGGCCATGTAAAGGAATCCAGGAATTAGACAAAATAGAAAGGACTTCCACAAATAAGCAACAATTTGTCCAAAGCAAGCCGAGTCTCTTTTATTCATTTGAACCATTCCACAGACTGGTGCAGGTGGAGAACCAGATGACTGTTCAGGAAAAGGTGGTTGAGGCAGGTGGAAGAAAGACTAAATCCTCTCTTTCTGTCATCATTGTACAGCTCTTCACCCAGATAATCAAATGATATTGCTGGCTGTGGAAGAGCTTTCCTACTTATCCCATCTTTTGGAGATCTTCAAAGCACTGATGTAACTTTGCGGCAAATTTGCAAACAAAAGTGGTGATATATATAGTTCATTATTGCAATATTTTTATTCTTTTGTGCAGTTCACATTCAAAGTTTGTGTGAATAGATTATAAGTTTTTCTTAAGACCTGTAGAATCACCCAAACACACCTTGCCAGTGTGAGAGGTAAATAAATAAGAGCACCAATTCACTTCTGTACTTGTATTTTATCGAATCACATAAAACTTTTCAAAATAATGTAAATGTTCTGATCTGAGATTCTCTCATACACACTCTGCCATGCTGTAAATAACTCTATCAGATGCAGAACAACAGGGAAGTCACAGCTGCTGCAGATATGAGAAACACGGATCTCAGCAGCCGTGATGGTATCAGTCTCAGTCACAGGGATAAATCTGAATATTTTAATATTTCTCATGAAGTCACAATGCTTCATTGCCTTCTTGAGAGCTAGCAAGTAAGTAAGATGGATGTACTGTAACAGCAAGAGTCAGAAAACTCAGCAGTCAAGGTTTGCCCCATTCATTTGTAAAGTTTATAGCCTTGGATGACATAGATTGTAGAAAGTGTAAATGGTCCACTACCAGAATTTACTGACCTGGAAGGAAAAGGGTGGGAAATAAACATCTACAGTGGTAATAAAACTGGACAGCCTTGTCTGCCAGTTGCCTGAAAAATTTTACTGTGATTCAGCTCTTCCTCACTAAGCAATTTATTGTCCAGTGTTGTGTAATTAAAAGAATTGTCAGCTGAAAGTTACATTCTTTGCAGTAAAGTCTGTGAGTAGAATTGGCATTTCTGAAGCACCCTGTGGTGGGCAGGTTAAATCTATCTGCTCATGTGAGAGTGACAGAACAGGATGCAGAAAGGCCATTTTTTTCCTTTGTAGAAGTGAGGAAGACTCCATGTTCCTCTGGGCATACAGAGCCAATACAGAGGCTCTCTATGTTTAGAGGAAGTAAACAGAAGCTCTGTAAGAGAAGTTGTATTTTTTCAGATACTAGTCCTGGAAACAGGTGTTACAGTCCTTGAACAAGCTATTAACCTTGGGGTCACCCACAACAGACCACTTTCAAAACAGAAAAATACAGTAAACCCTGTAAAAATGTCATCCAAAATGTATTTCAAAAATACTATTAAAAGAGATCAAAAGCTTCAATAAACCCTGTGTGTCAAGAATAGCATGAGATAGTAAGGTAATTACTTAGGCAGCCCTGGGTAATTGATCATACCCGATGCATTAGAAGGAAGTTAAGTTAATAAAAATGTAATCAGTGGTGCTTGACAATTTGCCTAAATCTGCCCATAGGTTTAGTCCCCAGCAAATGAGCAGACATCTTGTTTTTTTTGTTATTCACATTGTTCACATTTCTTTTCAAAATCCTCTGTCCACAATTAAATCCTATTTCTCCAACGGAGGAAAAGTTCCTAAATGTGCTAATATTTTGTCTCTTAGGATCAGTGAAAAATCTTGAATTATAATCTTTGTTCCTAAATACTCCCAGTGTGTCTTTATGACTCTGGCACTTTCTGTTTGCACAACCCTTCCTTTTCCTACTCGCACTGTAACTTCGTAGCTTCCTGGCAAGTATTCTTGACACCTGCCAGGCCTTCTCCTTCATCAAAAATGGTGGAAAGCTTGAGGACAAAGCAGGGTGAAAGGAATGCTTCTTTGACATGTGAAGTTGTTTCAGCAGTGAAGTGCTAAGAACTAGGCTGTGGAAGATGGACAAAATTACCGAATAGATTTTATCTGCTCCTACATACTATCCCCAAAAGTATAAATATGTCTAATTTCATCCAGGCTCTGATTTGTTCATTTTTCACAGATGTTTAAAACCAGATGTTTTAAAAAAATAACCATTTCCCTTCCAGAAAGAATGCCTTTCATCACCATGAAAATGTGAAGGTGATGGAGTAAAAATATTTGGCTTTTGGAACGAACAAAAAATATCCTCAAAATCTATAAACATGTTTTTCAATCAGTTTTAGTAGTAATTTCTTATAACACAGAATTTATATTCCCTTATCATCTAGAGAATGAGATGGAGACCAGAATTACCTTCCCCTAGGTGCAATACATACAAACAACAAAAATTCAATGTAGGCCAAAAAAAAAAAAGACTGTCAAGCTCTTCCTTGTGAGGAAGGATAACCCAGAGAGGTCAAACAAAAGGTCTGAAATAGATCTGGGGCTTGAACTTTTTTTTCTACAGGGAGTTTACTGCCTCAGTAGCAAGACTACTTGTTGAAAAATACTAAACAAAAATCAATCCATTTTTAAAACTAACTTTTCCAAACCCAACATTATAATACTTTAGTTTCATTCTCTGTGAGCGCATTTTGTGTTCATTAAACTGAAGGGCAGACAGTTAAAAAGCTCTCCTAATTACCCACCTTTCCAAAAACATTTAATAAAATTTACTAATCCAATCTTCTCAAATAATGAAAAGACTTCTAATTATTTTTCAATTTAAATGTCACATTCTTTAGAATGTTTATGTTATTTGCATGAACCTCTCTTACTTCCCTTCAACTTAAACAAACTTTCTACATATTGCTATTCATGCAGTGCTATGAATTATTTCTATGACTACTCTTCTGGAGAGGCAAAATTTGATATAATTGCCTTAAATATTTCTTTGCATGACTAAGTACATCTTTGGTAGAGTAATGGAATTTACAGGGCACAAAGTATGCCATTAAAGTGATGAAAACCAGTAAATTTAAGGCATTTGTTAACACCGATGAGATCCCATGCTGCGGCTGAGGCTGAACAAGAAAGCTTTTAGTTTGGTGAACCATATTTAATTTTGAAATATGGCAGCCCTTCAACAGCTGACCGATACCGTCCTGCCAAAGTCTTCTTTATGCTTCAGAGTAGCGTAAAGATTTATCTCTGAAATGGGGTAATAGAAAAACTTACTCAACTTGCCAACAAGCTACCAAAAGAACCAAGTCCTCCATTTTAGAGAATACACAACATACAAACACATTCGTTGTTATCAGGTGCCTGTTCCTCTAATGTAACTTGTACATAGATAAACTTCATAAATTACCGGTACCACAAAGCAACAAGGACCCATTCTCTAACACTGCTTGATGCAGTAACTGCTGAGAAGATAAACTGCATTACTGATATTTGACTTAGGTTTGCAGAAGAGAGGTTTCTGCTGGGTACTGTTAAAGTAGTTCAAATGAACTTTCAATTCCATTTTAGAACTCTTTCCATAGCCCTTTGTATTTCTTGCCACACATAGTCTAAAAGCATATTGTTAAAAACACAGGAGGAAAATTCGTCTCTCCAGAATTATTACACTGGAGCAAAAAAATCCTTTCTGTCCCTCCCCAGGACTACTGTCCCCATTGGTCAACCTTTATGTGGTGCATGCTCTGCCCAGGATTAGACAGCTCCAGCAGAAAACTCAGAATGATGGGTTCATTAAACTCTCTCCTCACTTGTTTTGTGCAAGGATGACACCCTACTCATCCCTAGGGAATGTCATTACAGCTCTCCAGAGTCAAAAACCCTGGCTGCTACAATGAGAATGAAGATTTTGCAGCTGCTGGAAATTTCTGTTCATAAATTCGGTACAGCACTGTTGAAATCTCCTGACACATTCTTTCCAATCCACCAAAGGATTTAGCTTTTGAGATGTGTCAAGATGGAAAAGCACAACTTCATGTAGGTCTTCAACAGAGGAAGAGACTTGAATCTTAGGGAGTTACTCAACATTGGACCTAAAACCTAATTCCTTATACCCTTTCCTGTCACCTTGGATACATATTTTCACCCAAGGAAATTAAGTGTAAAATGCTGTCATTTTTAGATAGCATTTCTGACAACTGTTTTGCACAGATGTAAGTTATTGCCTACTTGCAATGCTGAAAACCTAGAGATTAGAGCAGGGAGCAACCCTTCATGGCTGCTTCTAGTTACCTAAAACAGTTGAATTTTTTTTTTTTAAGGACCAAAAGAATCCTAAAATGCAGAAAGGTGTCCTTTCTTTTAAAGAAAAATTATGGATGATCGTACAAAATGAGTTAATGGACACGAGGGCAGGTTTGATAGAGAAAGATAGTAGCGAGTCTGGGATAGAAAGAAAATCAGCCTTCATTTGTACAACTCAGGCCCCATATGAAACACTAATCTTGCTCACTTACAAATCCCACACTGTAATATTTCCTTAATTTGTTTATAAACCCTGAGCACCCTCTCCTACACTCCCCAGCAAAATCAGGATCTCTTGAAATGAAACTGATTTTTCAAATTCTTTATGCCTTTTTGAATTATATAAACCAGGGAAAGTGGTGATTATTACACAGTTTGATGTCACAATGCACTGAAAATTTCAACAGGATGAAAGTGAGAAAGAATTAGGGAGGAAAAAACTTAACAACAGAACACCAGCACTCCAGATGGCAAAGGTAAAACAATAATTATACCGAGGCTGATATTTAAACTCTGAAAGAATAGACTAAAGATTAAAAACAAAAAATCTGTCTAATAGGCACATAGGGGTAGAGTATGATAACATGAAAGATAAAAAACTGCAGTGCTTTTGTAAGTATAGCAAATTCAAATGGTTGATGGGAAAAACATGACTAACAACTCAGAGGCTGCAAAAGAGACAAACTGTAAAAAAAGCCAGAGAAAGGGAATCAGATGTGTGAAATGAGGTCACTAGACAAGTGAAAAAAGAGGTGAGATCTCAACTGTACTCTTTCAGCCGCCAGCTTGTTCGAGTGGGGGCTCCTACCAGCCTTTATGGGATGCTGGGCAGATGCGCCGGGCAGCAGAGCAGACCGGGGCTGGCAGGTGGGCAGGCTGCAGGCAGGGACTGTACACCCCACCAAGCTGGCAGCAGCAGCAGGTTAAATGCTTTCTGCAGAGTGAGAAAAGAGGCTCCCACACAGCAGAGTGTTTAAGCTGACAGGTGGGGTGAGAAGATCTGACAGACAAAACTTATTACAGTGTCCCAGCAGAGCATGAAGTGGGTAGATGCTCCTAATGACGGTATACAAGGTGACTGACTCACTCCTATCTGTTGAACAGCTTGAAAGAAGGATATTTTACCCTGAGGAAGACTGACCTGTCTACTTCATACCTTTTTTTTTTTTCTTTTAGCACTTAATAATGAAAGCTTCCTCTCATGCAGCAGATTGGCTTCTGCCACAGTGTCCCCATGGCCATGAAACCAACAGTGTCCAGCAAGCCCAAGATAATCTTTGCCCTGCAGAACCACAGAGAATGGCTCTGTGTAAAGCATTTGGAAGGGCATGAGCTGTACAGGGGAAACCCGAGGGGTTATTACCAGTGCATTGATGTCTGGTGTAGCTGCCCGACTACATCCCTTTGAAGCTGCAGGACATTAAGTCTGTGCCATGATTTTTCTTCTTCTCAGTGCTATTCCTAATAGGACTGCTAGATAATATTTTCATACATTTTTGTTTGTCTTATCTGGCCTCTGAACACTGTTGAAACTGATAATGCATTTCAAACTCCTCTTGGAGAAAAATAGGCTAATGTTTAAGGAATAGATAAGCCACAGGGGTTAGGAATAGGGCTGTTTCAGAGAGAGAAAAATAATGAAATTTTGTGCAGGTCACAGTATGTGTAGAAGGGACACAGAAGTGTCTTCTCACAGTTGCAAATACAATTTTGTGTGTTTATGACTGTGTCTGCAATGGAGATAGCAGTACTGAGGAAAAGCAAATTTCAGCTTGAGCATTTGAAGATATTTAGGACATGATGAGTACAGATTTCTGCCTGACATTCCTAATAACGATTCAAACTTGGCCATTCCCACAATGATTGTGTTGTGGTTTATTTTTACCATATGTAAAATAGGCTACAGTCCAACCAATATGCCTACAGATACTTACTGTAAACAAACAAGCTATTTCTATTCTCTGTGGACAAGACATATTTATTATAATATACAGTATAGCCCAGGGATAGATTCCCTGGCAGTGTTCTGGGAGAAGTACCTCTGTGCAGAACAAATACTCCTGATTGACCACAGTATTGCCTCCTCATCCTTGTCACAGCTTTATCTGCCCTCATATAGCCAGAGGGCATTCATTAGAAACAGTTGTCTATAGCGAATCTTACATGAGGTCTGTGAAGAGAAAAATGAAGTTTTGGGGAAAAAGCAAGGTAGTGAGAAGAGGTCCATGTATTTATGTTTTCCCATACGGTCAAAGCACTTGAAGTAGAGAGAAGGTAGGGATCCTGTAGAGGATTGAATTTCCCTTTCCTTACAAACAAGCGCTTGGATTCCCAAGGGTGCAATGACATAGGTGTGGGGAGGAAGGCCTCCTACTGAGCCAAGCACAAGCCCTGTAGCTCTCAGGAGTCACCAGCTGTGTGGCACTGGGTTTCCCAAAGGCATTTTCTCAATGCTCTTTCTACTAAGGCAGAATGAGTCACCTCAGTGCAGCAGATTCTGCTCAGACTTCTGAGCGTTTTGTATAGCAGGGTAGTAAAGCAGACATGTCCATTTGGTGTACATTTTAATAGGGATTTATTTCACCTGGCTCCTCATGGATCACCAGGTCCAGCCACAGCAAGTGGAGAGAATGAGGCAGTTCCCTCACCTACTTCAAATATCTGGCTTTAAATAAGATGGCTTCTGTCTGTGAAGTGCTTGTTTTCCTCCACTGACTAAATAGGGATTGTAAACAACACTCTCAGATGTGGGCATCTGCTCTGTAGCTGTCTAAAGCTGGCAGGATGAATGCTTTTCTACCTATCTGAACCAAATCACAAACTCCATTTTGTTAATGAAATTGCCTTCCAACTTCTACTCTAAACTTCTAACTCAGAAGGAGTTGTTGAAGATCAAACATTGGAGATCAACCAAGCATCATTAATAAAGGAGAGTAGATGCAAGCAGCAGAATATATGTAAGCAAAGAATAAATGGTATGGACAGGAAGGAGGGTGCAATTTTGCAAGTAGCTATTGTATGATGGACCAAATATGGAAGGAGCCTGAGCTAAAGAAGGTACCTTATGATCCTGGACAGAGTTATCAAAGACAGAATGTCTCTCATAAATGTGACAGCAATGAAGACAGATTCTGTCTGAAAATTTGCACTCAGGTTAACTGCAAGAGGAAATTCTGTAACTCACAGGCCATCAAGCAAGGAAGATATTGAGCATATCCTTTGTTTAGCCTGTCTTTGTGAGTTTGTGAGTGAAAGGTGTGGTTATTTAAGAAGCTGTTTTGGAAAGCCATTTTGCTCTGCTTTTACTACTAGAACAATTTGAACATTTGCGTTGTCTGGGAAAAGGTACATCTTTATTATGAAGAGTAATTAGAGGTAGGAAGTTTCAGCCTAATTTGCAAAGTGGTCAAGCAGAAAGTATGATATATGTGACTGTCTCTAACCACATAACTCTGCTCAGCAAGCAAGTACTGAAGAACCACAAACTGGATCCAGTATATCAACCTGGGAGCACCCAGCTGTTGTAAGTTCATTGGTTAGCAATAGTTACATTCACTGCCAGGAAGTTCATCTTGGTTATGTGGGAGTGCTGTATGCTCAGATCTACAAGTAGTCAAATCAGGCAGCCTCATCTGGACCGACTCTAGTGACACCCCAGTCACAGGAAATGATACTTCTATTCTATTGCATGCCACAAAACAGACTTTATATTTCACCCTGATCCTCCTACTGGTGAAAGAAAAAGCCACTTCCCACATCTGGAGGTATACTCTTCAAGGGTTTGTAAAGTCACCCAAGCACAAAACATGTTACGTTTTTTCACAGTATTTCCTGCATATCTTATGGAAATTCATTATATGGCTTAGTAAATTCGAATGGGTTTGCTGACTTTTCTTTGCTAGTTTTCTCTAATGTGAGACTTTTTAATAAAGCACCCATTGAACATACCAAACCTGCCACATCACTTCATTTTTATTAAATATTTTGTCAGCTTTATTGCTCGACACTGTGATGCAACATGATATCTGATTAGAGAGTTTATTTCTTGGCTGGCAGTTTCACTAGAAATAGAAAAGAAGAAGAAAAAAACATGCCACCAGCATATCTTTTTCTTGCACATATTCCTACCCACTATGTGGAACAAAAAAAAAGAGTTTGCTGGACTTCAAAAGATGAACCAGATACTTCAGTTTCAGACCTTGTGCAGGACTGGTTCATGGAACATGTCTGAAATTCTTCACAAATAATAATCTGTAGCTCATTAACCATCATAACTATTTCCTGGTCCATTTCTTTCCAATAATAAACATAGTGGCTCGTAATTTGCAAGGCAAGGAAAACATTCACTTATTCCAATTCATAAAACAAACCCTACTCTTTATTTAAGGCAGTTATGAGCACTCCAGGCTAGAATTTTCCACTTAGAAAATCCATCTCACAATTAAAATAACTGACAGGGATGGGTCACAATTCTCCTGGTTTCCAGGACACCCAACAGAGTAAGAAAAGCTCATCAATTTTTGTATGTACCAGTAAGACATTTGTTGACAGCATAGCGGCTTTTATCTATCAATATAGTCCCCCTGGCGATATATGTCAGTGCATCCTGAGACTTTATGGATTTATCCTTGCAAGGATTTTGACATGAATTACAACAGCTTTACCCTCAGTGTACAGACAGCAGACATGAGGTATTTGTCCAGAACTATAAAGAAACTATATCTAGTTTTCTTGAAACCTATCCTAAAGTTTTAAACACAATGCACTATTATCTCTGTTTTATGTCTTTGGGACATCATCTAAAGACATTCCGGATCCATACAGGTCTTTTTTTCAGCTTCAAACTGAGCCTTTAGAGCAGAAGAGAAGTATTTTATGTCAGATATTTCTTTTTGGACTGTTTGAAAACTGTGGGCCAGGGTATCCAATCACACAGAACAGGACGAAAATATTTTCTGATGGTATAGGAGATGTGGTTGCTCCTAATCCTTTCTTCACTTCAATTTATTCTCCCTTCATATTAGAAATGAAACTTCAGCAAGCAGCAGTCCATGGCCAATGTAAGCAACATTCAAATGGCCCACAAGTGCCTTATACCTGGCACAGCCATGACAACCTTCCCCCAGGCTATGAGAAATGAGCACAGAGTGCTCTTTATGCCTACAAATGCACACTCATGAAGGAAGAGCCATAAGTGGGCTGGGATGAACACACCCTCACATGTGCGCACACAAGCGTGTTCTCCACATCTGCCCAGTTGGACGTTTCCCACTTTCTAGAACATACTTGAAGGGTCTAGTCACCTTTGTGCTCCATTCACCTGAGCAGTGAACAAATTGGATGGTAAAAGGGCAGAAGGACTATGCTGGAAACAGGAGAGATAGACTGACTATTACTTGCATTATGCTCGGTGGTGAAATGAAAGAATAAGCAACCCAAGGAGTGATAAAAAAATATGCAGCAGTATGGGTTTTGACATGGACTGTCCAAAATTCTAAAGTCTTGAATCCTGTGCATCTGCTTGGATCCTTGAGGCTATTTTTGCCATACCTTTCCTGTGACTTTGACCCACATGAAAAATCCCAAGTGAATTTATCCTACAGTGCAGAACAATTAGCAGCCTTCCACAACACTTATTTCCCAGGAGCTGGACATGAGTGTGGCATTTCCTGCAAACCTTTGTCACCTTAAGTGCAAAATCATTTCCCACCAAGATAACATAGACACACAGAACCAAAAGACCAGGAAAGTCTGATCTATGTCTATAATCCCCTTCTATCCTTTTGGAATAACTGGATTCTTGTTTTATATGATTCGCAGCCTCTCCTTCAATCCTGTAAATCACAAACATGGTATATGACTTTCAGACATGCCTGTCATGTTTTGCTTCGTATTCAGAATGGTACCAGGATTGATGTTTCACTGAGTTGGTTTCTAGACAGTGCCCCATTGCTGAAAAATAATTTTATATTTTTTAACCAAGTTTGAGAAAACATGTTTCTGGAACAAGCACAGGAGTAGATCCCAGAAAACTTGCACTTTTTTTTCCCTACAGCATCAGTTTTTCACAACCTGCCATAATGAGACAATTTATGGCTAGACCCCCATCAAAGGTTGTGCCTTTTTCAACATGACCTTTTAGATTGTGTCAATGTGAGCTTACTACCACATTTTGTAAAATAAAAATGTTGAGGAGCTTGTGCTGCTGTACTATGAGAAAAAGAAGTAAATCTACTAAATGGCATCAATAAATTACACATTTTGAGGATAAATATTTTGGCTAATCAGTAAATGTTTGACAATACTCAACTGAAAAATAGCAATGTATACAGCTTGATCTCTAACAGTTATTTACAGTTCTGCAGATAATTCCTCCCCCATTAAAAGATTAAAGGCCAAAGGGTGATTGTGAACACTGGCGCCTCTCCCACAGTGTGCAGATACTCACCCCTGTAACTGTAGTATGCGTATTCAGCAAAGTAACCAATGTCTATCCAATGCTTGCTTTCTCTTCTGCTTCCTGTGAGACACAATATTGGAAGTACAATGCTGTTGGAAGTAATCTGTGCTGAATATTGCATAAATAGTACACTGAATTAAGTATGGACAATTTCATATTAATTAAATATGCCTCTCACTTTAACCGGACAATGGCAATATTTTATTCAATTATTATTTTTTCATTCCCATCTGAGTTTATGGTGAGACTATGCTGTGAGAATGCTGTAAACCACCAAGTGATCCAAGTACAATTCAGACAACATCAGAGCCAGTCCAGAGAGAGGAATGGCATACACTGAATTTACTTATTAGATTATATAGAGTAGCGTATGTCAAGTTCTTTTAGCAGAGAAAGCATTAGAAGGAAGCAAATGAGGCAATAAAATCCACCAAATTTAGTGGATGGTAACAAGAACTTCCAGATTAGGCTGAAGAAATCTCTGAAACTCTGCAGGAGAGTAAAACTCCCAGAAGTCTGTAAGTAAAACTGAGGCCAGGGATATAATCACGGGTGGCACAAATGAATTCCTAATAAGGCTTTTGCGTGTATTCTCTGATAAGCAACTACATTATTTAAAATTAACTATGATCAACAGAAAACCACTTTCAAATCATGCATTAAAAATAAGCAAATATATTAAGTAAGTAATCTATAGTTTGATTAAATCCCTCTTTCCACCTCCACTCACACAGGTCTCTAGGGTACCTTATGTGAATGGCAATAATTCCCAAAAGAAAAAAAATGTATCCCTAACTTGTGAGGATAGATGAAAAAAGCCTGCATTTGATCTCTGTAGTATGCATCAATTAGCATTGCTGCTGACAGTTTTGTGAAGCTTCTCTCAAAAATTTTCTTCTTGTGACTTACAAAGTGACTAGACATGTAATATCTCCATAAGAGTTAGAGGCCCTGCTGTGCAATATACCCAGTAAATCAGAAGATCAGGCTTTTAAAATAGTCTCCCTAGATCCAAGTAATTCCCTATTAGCTGAAGATAGGACATACAAAATGGATTTTAGGAGAAAATGGATGAACAGGAATGGTTACATAACATCAATGAACACGAATATCACTGCAGAATTCAACAGCTTGGCACACTCTACATTAGGGAAGATTTTTGCATATTATCTACTCAGTGATACGGTATTTTACAGAAAATTCACAATTCCATCATAAATGGTTCTAGTAACAGATTTACATTTTGGACTCTGACAGGTCTTCTGTGGCAGGGCTGCAAGCTGCAATCAGATAAGAAGCAAGTGGAGTGGACTAACTTCGTTAACTGGCTGTTGGCATGGAGTTTAAAGATCTAATTCTAATCTCAGCCATAGGGAAACAATGAGTGTATGCTTTGTATATGTTTTGATTCCCTTGAAGATGTGAGTCACTTCACATTCATTACTAATGAAAAATGCAAACCACTTTATCAGAAGATATGAATGTCTACCAATATAATGAATCACATTAATGCATTACAAGTGCAGCATCCCTCCCTTGACTCTTACAAAGATAGAAGAGCTCTATGCATATTCAGAAAGTACCCTTCCATTACAGAGAGTAAATTTGGAGCTATTCCACTGCTCCAAATACATACCCATAAACCTCACAACAATATTTTTATCCTTCATTTTAAGTATGAACTGGAAGTTAGAAGCAGAAATCCACACTGAACCAGGAAAAGACGTCATCCCATCAAAGAATGCAAT
Source organism: Lycocorax pyrrhopterus obiensis (assembly GCA_014706295.1). Taxonomy (NCBI): domain Eukaryota; kingdom Metazoa; phylum Chordata; class Aves; order Passeriformes; family Paradisaeidae; genus Lycocorax; species Lycocorax pyrrhopterus. The sequence continues at coordinate 79,573,240 of JACSVZ010000001.1, forward strand.
TAAAAAGAGGAGATTGCAAGGATTAATTAGGGCTGGGTGGTCAGAAAAATATAATGTTTTATGGAAAATAAATCCTTAATATTACTAGTACCCCAACAGTGTACAGTCAGAGCATGGATATATATTTCAGATTAATTCCTTTCTCAATTTAATAATTTTTCATCTAAAAGATACTAAATCAGATAAGGAGAAGCTTTGATAGAAGCTACTGGAAGGTAAATCTAATTGAACGGCAAGAAAAAGAGTATAATGGAACAAATAATTTTCCTTTGTAAAAAAGACAAAAGAAATAGAATTGAATGTGTTCCCTTTTTTTCAGTACAAAGAATAATCAGATCACACTGCAGTATTGAAAACAACCATATTAAAACAGATATCTGATTTCATTGGAGTAACAGATGCTTGGCTAATTCCAGATATCAACAAGGATGTGAAAACAGTGGGACATAAAGTCACTCCATGATGTGTCAAAGCTGAGGAAATTTTAAAAGATGCAATTCACTCAGTCACTGGCATAATTGTGTGAACTGCTGCTACTTTGTGCTAAAAACATTAGTTTATCAGTGTCCTACCCTACACCCACTGCAAATGAAGCAGTGACACTGTCACTCTTTGGTGTTCCCAGTGTCTTGATTACTGCAGTCTTTGAATGCCTAAAACTTACGGAATTTTATCCAGAAAGAAAAAAAGTACTTCTTTATTACTTACCTTGTCCCCTTTACCTTTCCTAACAATTGTGGACCTGATTTGGGAAAAGTTTCTTGTGTATGTATCTTACTTCATGTCATTATTCTTGCATTCACTATGTACTGTGTGGTAGATTTACTTTTCAAATAAAGAAACAGAAGGACAGAAAAGCAAGATGTTGACTCACAGATAAGATGTTGGGGTAAAGGAAAGATTTGTTATTCCTTTCCTTGTTTCTCTAATTAGCTAAGTTACTTTGCTGATGGCATGGTAGCATTATAAATGATAAATACTGGTTAAAAAATTCATTTTACAAATGAGCAGTGGCAAGATGAGGAACCACAAATATGAGGGTAGGTAAAGCAATGCGAGTTTTCTCTTAACCTTCTGCATTTAGAAGTCTCAATGTCCCTATCTCAATAGAGATTTCTGTTCCGTGTGGCATGATGGATTACAGCATGTATCACAAAGCCATGCACGCCCATTTCTCTGGTCTACTGCAGAGAGAATCTGTTCAAAACAGGGGTTTGAGATGTTCAAAACCACTTTTCAAGAACAGATGTGGAGGTGGGATATTGCAGAGCATACGTGGTGTACAAGGCTTTGGGCATGTTTTGCCAGTATACACAGGTAAAGGTCTGGGGAACCACCACGAAAATCCAAGCAAGGCCATAGTGCTGTGCCATATCTGAACATGTTTATAACTTTTGCATGATAAAGCATGCAAAACTAAACTGGCCATTTCTTTCAAGAAAATCTACAGATATGAGGCTAGCATGCATACTGCAGGCTGAGCACTGAGTTCCTCCTTCAATCTCTTTCTTGCAGCAGCTGCTCACTTTTATGCTAGTTCCTGTATTCAGAAAACATCCATTAAATGGATAAGATGGACAAAGAAGAAATGAGATTTGGATATGCAGAAAGCAATCAAAAGTTTCACAACTGCAGCCCATAGTATTGACTAGAATGTGATTACAGGAGAAACAGAGGAAAGTGGAAAAACATCACAGGCTAGGTAACATCACAGTCCACCTTCTTTGAATACTCATAGCAAACATTTGACTAGAGCCTGCAGCAAGTTCCCTGCTAGGCATCACACCCAGCTCCTGTGTATGACTGCTCCCACTACAGGAATAAAATAGCAGGGAAGAAATAGATCTTGTAAACCCCTGCTGCAAATAATCCTCTAGAGTGCCTCAGCCTCTGTCTCAAATCCACTTTCAAGTATGTGTTAAGAGCAGTAACAGCTACAACAACTTCTCTTTCATGTATCCAGGGAAATCAGAAAGAAAGAGAACTTATGATGTTTCAGCAAAACAGGCCAAAACATATAATGGGTATAAAACATGTGAAAGGCATAAAAACAACAATCCTGTTCATGATCTATGTGAGACTGTCTGATGAATGGGCCAAGGACATACACAAGAATAATAAATATTTACAGTCAAGGGGAAGACGAAAAGACAAGGTTCTTAAGTTTCTTCAAATCCATTTAAAGTATGATTATGCTTCACTCTTACATCATTTAAATATTTCAATTCTGTACCTTTGGTGAGTGGCATGATCAAATTCCATTAACTCAAAAATCTTGATCTTTACAAATTAGTACTTCCTCCCTTGTCAATCATGGTACAAGCCTCATGTATGACAAGACTGATGACATGTAAATGCATGTGATCTATAGCCCTTATCACTCTCTGACATTCTGCACCTCCAATTTCAAATCCTGGCCTATACCCCTCTTCCTCTAACTAAACTCTGGTAAGATAAATATCTTATTTCTATTTTCTCATTATTTCTTAAAGCTGTTACCAACCTCTCAACCTTTACTTGATGAATATAGCTGTCATAAAACTGGGCATGAACCCAGGAATGAAGTTTTCCTACATTTTTTATATTAGTGGTGTTGTTATCTCTTTTCAGTTGTAGTTCACAATTGTTAAGGACATGATAAGCTATTTAAACAAATCAGCATTTGAAGGCATATTTTGAAAAGAAGAAATAACTAATGTTTTATTTGCCACCCATCCAATCTCATACATTACATTATCTTATATGTATACCATAGACAAATTAGATTACCCTTTGAGATGAGAAAAATCTACCTTTGTATCTGATACAAAGTGCAAGCACTATTTTGCTGAAAGGATACTGCTTTGTAAAATAAACATAATTATGATAATACTAATACCACCACATAATACTTACAAATTTTGGAAGAAAACAGACTTGTGAAGCATAGCAGAAGAAGTTTTGGTTGAGACAGTTTTGGTTCAGAGAGCTGCTCTTTCCTTATGATTTACAATAATAGAAGAAAACAGAGAAATAGTTAAAGAATCAGAAGAAATAAAGGTGAATTGGTCCATAGGACTCACTAAGAGTTATGAAATAAATGGAAACATGAGAAAGAAATTAAATAAATGGGATAAAAATAACATGCATACAGAGCTAGTTTAAAGGTCTGTTTACTGCCATACCATGTCTGCAAGTGAAAACAGTACTAATGATAAGGGTAAAGTGTACAAGAAAAAAATTTTGTACTAGTCTGTCCTGGCACACCTCCTTGTTTGCAAAAATCTGAAATTAATATCTTCAAACACTTGTAGATGTATGCAAAATGGCATCCAGACACTGGCGAATGCATCTCCTGTTCATTTCTCTAGCTGAAAAGGGGAAGATATGTACAGAAGGTAAGATGCATTTCAGGGGGAAAATGCATGTTTTAGGGCTTGAAAAGAAAGCTCAAAAAATGGAAATGAAATTTTAAAAATCAAGCAATTCAAGTGCTAAAAAAAAAGAGGAAATAAGTTATGAAATCAATGCAGAAATGGCAACCCTGTTATTATAAAACTTTGCATGGAGATGTGGAGCAGAGCTCAGTAATTATTAAGTATAAGGAATAAAGTGCATATTTCTTTTGATAAAAGACTGCATAAAGTTGATGTCTTCTCTGTCAATAGATTTGAAATTATTCTCTATTCTGACTGTACTGTAGAGCCAGTTGGAGGTGGTGAACAGAAAATTCATGAGTTTTGCATGCTTTATCTGGTTAAATGTGAAGTCAGTTCCAAGCTGAAATGCAGTTGTAAACAAAAGAAATGCCTTGGATGTTGACTTATGTTTGGTTTACAATGTTGGTATTGTCTGGAGCCACTCTAGCAAATCTATGAGGCTGCACATGTTCTGAAATCATAACCTGAGTGAATTGAACATTGGCATATTAAGAAGGGCTTTTGGAAATCTGGGTGGAGTTCCTTCTTCTGATACTACACATTCCTAATAAAAACACTCATCTATGTGCTTACAACTGTTGGTGTGTCATATATATCCATTTCTAAAATTGTGCACCTCATTCATCCTAAATATTTACTGTAAAGGGAATTCATCATATTAAGTATATTCTGGAGGTACCTAACTTTTTCTATTGATGATTTAGACAGACCAGTTTAGGAAAAAATATGTAATTTTTATGTGGCTGAAGGCAGATGAGACAAATTCCCCCTTCATAAGTGGTGTTATAAAAGGCAATAGTAACTCAACTTTACTCAAAGATGTGAGGTTTAATTCAAGAACTATCTGGGAAAAAAACCCAACATTATTATTTACTTAAATATACTTCACTGGGGGAAAAAAAACTTCAGAAAAATAAATAATACAAGCTTATGTTTAGTACATTTATCATTTTTCTGTGAAGAGAGAAATAGCTTATTCTGAGAAAAGGCAACATGTATCATGATAATTACAACAGAAAGCTATTATAATATTACTGCGTGTTTGACAAAAGCCCAGAAGCATTTCTAGGGGTAGGAGACTATTTCATTCTTCATTAAACTACTACTTCTGCTAAGTAATGGGTATTCCCATGGCACAGTCTGGTATACAGTACAGTGTTGGTGCAATTTTGTCCTGGCACTCCCTTTCTGGCCTGTTTTCCTTCCTGTAGCAAAGGGCTCCATACTGACCCCCTAAGCCCAATGGACCTGTTTTGTTCCAGTGCAGTGGAAATGGGAAAAAGGGAGCAACAGCAAACACAGGTTATGGCTCAGAGATGAGTGCGACATCGTAGTAGTGCCAGTTCCCGAGTCACTTTGGTGGTGTGTCTCATCATTATACCGTACTATATAAGGATTTACAGGGAGAAGCATGTAAAAGAAAATAGTAAATAGCAAAGAATCCTACCGACAGGAAAAGACATAAAAGCAGGGGAGAAGATTTTCCATAGAATGATGACCTCCATAAATCTGCAACTGGAAAGACATTAAGGATCTGCCAATAGACAAAGCTTGACAAGTATTACATTTGATCCACTGCATCTATCACTCCAGGGCTGGCACGGCAGTTCATGGCTGCTGGGACAGCATCTCTTCAAAAGAGGGACATTCCTCTGGCTAAATGGTGAGGTTCAAAGTGCACATAATCCAGGAACCAGGAACTGATCTGTGACCATCTGCTAGGGTCAAGGGCACTCATTCTCTCTAACCCTCAAGGCAGAATGGTGGGCACTTCTCTCAGAGGGCAGCTTCAGCTGGGGTCTGCACAAACAGCAAGGGGAGGGGGTGGCAGTAATGCAGAAAAATATCCTGTTTGTGTTCAGGTCTAAGCACTTAGTAAAGCATTATCTGGTTCTGATTGAAAGCCTTGAGATCTCAGTGGTGATGAATCCTAAGGATTAGGGAGGATTTCTTAGCCTGAAACACTGCAGCAGAGTAACTAAGTAAATGTAATTTTGACCCAGTTATAAGAATGTGAACATCTAATAGAGGGTTACTCACAGTAGTTAAAGCTACACTCTTACTCAGTGAGCTGAAAGGACCCCTTTCGAGTTGATGCAAACATAGTTTTAAAGTGGTTTGATTGTCCAAAGGTATGCACTGTGTAACCCAATTGCCTTAGTTACACTAGGACAACGTGTATGATAAAGCCAGTGAGTGGATGTGCATCCAGACAAACCTCACTTTACCTTGGGGGCAGAAACATCTTCGTGTTTCAATGAGCAGCCACCCGTCTGTAATTCTGTCGACTTTTAGAAAGAAGGCTGAAAAAGAGATTAAACTCCAGTGAGTCAGGGAATAACTTCAGATTTATTTAATTAGAAGGAATCAAGAGCTTTTTGAGATGTGTTTTTCATGAAAGGAAACTTCCCTCCAGCTGTCTGTCTACTCTAAAGCCCACAGCTGTTCTCTGCTTGATTTCACAGTGCTCACAGGTCTCCTCCACAGTCTGAGCTGGCCTGTGGGTCTTCTAGGCCTAAGGCTGGCATAGGGGAATCCCTTTATGCTTCTTCAATCTCTTGAAATCTTGCACAAACAAAAATATTTGCAATATTTTTTTAAGAATGCAAGGCCCTAAGTTAGACTGAAGCAGACTTGCAGAAAATATTGTTCATACTTGAATTCATTTTTATTTAGTTTAAACTTCATAACTAAGATGTGTATATTTTAACCAACAAAATTGATAAATTGGTGCATATTTAATCAGATTGGCTTCACTCAATCAGAAGGCAGCAGCGGCTTTCTGGAAACATTGAAGTTGTATTGCCTTGACACCCATGGAAGTGAGGAAAAGGTTCAAGCCCATTCCAGAGGTATTCTAAAATATTCTTTCCTACATATGCCAAAGTCAATGACAAGGAGAGATGACATTTTTCCACCCATACAAAATGTTTGTGCTGTCAAGAACAGAGAAGATGAAGTTTACAGTGACACCAAGCCTGCATGGCATGCCACAAACATGAAGAAGGGCAGAATTATCAGCGTTTTCCTTATCACTCTCAGCCTCTAACCTATTCCCTGTACATGGCCGTTTAGTTGCTGACCAACCAATGCTGGTCAAAACATCTGTGGCAGAGCCCAAGACTGAATTGAGTATTATAGCACTGCCAGCATCCCTGACAACCACTTCCATGCCTACAAAATGTCTTCAAGCATCCTTCTCTCCAAACCCACACAGTCTCTCTGCCTCTTTGGGATGTCAGAGTATGGTCTAACCAAGGACAATTGTTCTCCTACTTTCCATTGTCCTCCTACTGTTCTCCACCACTTTCTGCTATCCACCACTGCTGGCATATCAGAGGAGGCATATAATTGAGCCCCTTTTTTTGTTCAGCAAGAGCTGAAACTATAATGAATTTGGGGGGTGGGGGGGAGGTTTCAAGGACAACTGCAATGGTCAACATCAAGTGGGAAGAAAAATGACTGTCATCAGCATGCAAAGCCTGCCAGTGAGGTTTTCATACCAGGGAAATATAATCAAGTTTTTAAGGCAGAACCACAAAGCAAGCTCAGCACTTTTGCCATTATTGGAGCTACTGACAACAATTACTCTCCTGGTGGCAGGGACAGGGACAGGGGTCTTCTCTCCCTCTTGATTTTGACCTTTGTAAATCTTTTGGCATTGATGCAGCAATTACTGCTTAAACCTATTACAGGCATGGAGATGGAGCTATCATCAATCACTGCTTTTTGAAGGCCCAGCATCCTGTTGTGCTATACACTGCATGAACACTAAACAAAAGGCTCGCCCAAAACAAATGCTCGTTTCTTGTTTAATAATCAAGGGGGAATCAGCTTCCTGGGAATCAGGAAGATAGATGTTAAAACTAAAGGTACATAATTTCTGATCCTATAGTGACCTTCCAACATCTGTTCTGTTGTCTATTCACAGTTCATACCACTCGTGTAACTGCATGGGGTGAGCACAGGCTTTTTTAAATAGTCGCTTAGTAGGCATGCAGTGGCTAATGAAGCAGGCAAACAAGTTTCCTTATAACTACTCCACGCAGCAAAAACAGGCCAGAAACATTTTTGCTTGTTTTGATTACAGACCAGGTGCTTTTATAAAAAAGGCACATACTCTAGCATGACCTGTATCAAACTACTGTACAGGGTACAGCGACTTCTGTCACAAAGGTGCAAAACAGGTGCTGGGGTTATTACATGAGCCACAGCTAAAGAACACACATAGTTAAACATGTGGAAGCTGGATGGGAACAGCTGAACAGGCTTCCTGAAAGCACAGGAAGAAATGTGGGATGCCAAGGGAAGTCAGATAACTTTTCATCTGGGCCATTTAGAGGTAGGACCTTGTTTATTATTATATATAGAAGGAAATGCCTTTTATCTAATTTTTAAAGTCTGGTGTATAGATACATGTGATAAAACTTCCATAAATATACACTTATAGACTTATATACACACACATACAATGTATATATATATGTACTCCTGTAAGTAAGTATCTTTAAAACCTATTATTTGTCACCTTCAAATTTCTTTTCTTTTTTGGGAGGTTCTGGCTGAATTTCTAACCTTGAGAAAAATAGAAATTGTATAGATGTTTATGAAGGTGATCAGATTCTTCTAGAAGGCATTTGTGATGGATTTTGTTCCACAGTATGTTGCAGTCAACTATTGTACAGAAATTAGGCATGCAAGTTCCAAAGGAATAAATATTACTGTTTCCACTGTCTCAGTTTCAAACTCTGTTTGAAATCTGCTGAAATCCCTAAGCAAAAGATCTTTTCTCCATGAAAGCAAGATAGCTGCAAAGAGAGACTTAGAAAGACATGAAAGATGATTTCACTACAAATGAACATATAAAAAACCCAATGTCCAAAAGACAGATGGTTTTAACTAATGATACCTGTTAGGCTTTTGGGTTTTTTACAGAACTGTGAAAGTTTCAAATGTCTGTGGTCCTCAAAATCACAAGAACACGGAGACACAGAAATCTTAAGGTTTGGATTGTGTCTTGAATTGGTTGGAATTGAGAGGATTCAGTTGTGCCTGTGCTAATAAACCCAACACTGGCATTTAACTCCTGCAGTGGTGGCTAAGGCTGGCAGTGTGAGAAAGCTCACATACAGATCTCTGCAGGAAGTCTCAGCCCCTGGAGTTTTAAGCTTGCAGGAGGAAAACGGATTCATAAAATCTTTTTGGAGAGGGAAGAATGAGCCATTTATTAGTTGAAATTTTGGGAGGCATCCAGGAAGACTGAATAAATGTATGTGTAGTAAAAACAGCTTTTTCATGGGATGCTTGAAGCCAGAGACTCATGAGAGATAATCTGGGACAGGAAACATAGCAACTGACTATCTACTTATTAATAAGGAGATCTGGCACTTTCTGACAGCAGTTTTGCAGACATTCAGCACTTCAAAGGACCAACCAAGTTAAAAATCTTCAGCTCCCTTATGTCTGTCAAACAGGCACATGATTCAGCTGTTGCAGAGGGACACAGGTGCCCAGACCTGAACAAAGGAAAAGATAATTATAAGAATCCACAGCAAAACTGCAATGAGTGACCCATTTAATGCCTTCCATCAAAGACTCTGTCCAGAACACTCTCCCACCAGGCCAGGGCCAAATCCCCAAACCTCAGAGTGTCGATGCCCAGCTGTTCTACACATAGCTTTGGTACAAAATGTCTGATACAAAAGCATTATGGAAAGTTTCCATCTTGCTCCCTCAGCTTTCACCTTCTCCATTTTTCCTACATGAGAATGCTTCTGACTCTCAGAGAAGTCAGTTTTCTCTTGACACCTTAATAACTAAATAGGTACTGTAAACTTCCCAGCAGAAGGAAGCTGGCAAAATTGTCCAATTTGCTAAGAGAACTGCAGCTACAATTTGCAGTTTTTGTAACTACAGACCTGAGTTAGATTCTAATACAAGAACATATTAAAATATCCGAAGGCAAAAGAACTACTCTGGGAGGAAAGGTCTCCCAAACTACCTGTAGGCAGAGACAGCCCAATAATATTTGATTCATCTAGTAAAACATATCTGTCAAGAAGAAATCTTCTTGATGATATATATTTCTGATGATATTTCCAAGACAACTGGACATGAGGGGTGACCTTCAAAATTAAAGGCACTCAGACCCACAGCAGGTGCAATGTAAACATGTATTATGGCTCTGTCTTTCTCCTTCTTCCTCTTAAAAGAGAACAGGAGAATGGGAAGAACAATCTACTCAATGTGGTAGTGACTTGGAAACATCAACCTTTTTTGCTGATTCTGAATTTGGATCAGGAACACAAAAAACTCTAAATTAAACCTTTTTTTTTTCTGTTTCTCACTCCTTTATGTAAACCAGATAGAAGATACAGCAATTGAAAAAGGTCTGCAAAAATTAGACCAGTACACTAAAGGCAATCCATTCTTCCTGAAAGCAATGCTGTAATATGACAGAAATGTCTAATACTGTAAAAACAACTTGGGACTGTATTCCATCCCTCCAGTCCATAGAGTTAGAAACTGTTCAACTCTCAACATAATTTAGAGCAACCCTTGAAACTTTTAAAGTTCTCTGACATCCAGTAACAATCACAGCCACGCCAGCAGGACCACTGACATTCTGCAATACTTTCATCCATAGTGTGCTTCCAGCACATCTCCTCCCCTGAGGCATCTAGGAGGGATCAAGGCAGTCAGTCACCTAAACTCCTCACTGTCCTTAGAATTCATGGAAGAAGGGAAATCCTCAGTTCTCCATTTAGGGAATACAAAGAGTAAGAAGGGCAGGAGAAGATGTAGCTGAGGCACAGTTTATAAACAACCAGTGTCAGAATAGAGAGAAATTACTTGGAGGTGTTAATATGCAGCCAAACATAGTTTGTCTCATCAAAAGAGGCAGTATAAAGTCAAAGTCTTCATGCCTGAAAACTCAAGTTATCCAGGTTCTCCAGAAAGCCATTAAATCATCTCCATTTCCTACTTTTCAGACCAAACATTTAAGATGTAGGCATAAAATTAGTTTGTCCGGAGTCTATCAATGGTAATCCTTCATCACATTTCATCTTCAGGATAGCTTTTTTTTCTTCATTTTTTTTTTTTTTTTTTTTTTTACAAGACACACTGAGTAAAAGAAATTTTATCAATAATAATACACAATACCAGAAACATTTCTTGCTTCTCTTGGTCAGGAGTATGTGGCCAGACCTCTTCATTCTATAAAAACATCAGTTGTTTGTGGTGGATTGCCCTTGCTGAAGCATGGTTCAGGTACAGCAAGCAACAAAATACTGTTTGCTCTCAAACCACCTCATTTTTGCCCTCAAACTTCCTTCATCTCACAGTTGTTGTTAATCATTTTTAAACACTCATGTGCACCATGATTATACTGTGGTTACAAAGGATGGCATTTTCCCTACTAAATTAAAAAGTCTTTACTGGGGGTCTTAGGAATCTTGCTCTCGCTCTATAGTCAACATCAAAGGACAGACAGGTTTACACGATGATGCTTCAACCCTTCCAAGAAGTGGACAAAATGCTGTTGCCTGGATATAAAACTATCCAGAAGACCCTGCACACAGAGAGATTATCAGTCATTCTGGAAAGAATAAGAAGGACCTCAGGTCCTGGAAGTGTATGTTCTGGGTGTGGTTCTACTCATCCACCGATTCATCTACAACTACAATGGTGGAGCACAGAGTTTATTAAATTCACAGAGGATGATGACCTTTGAGTGTCAGAGCATGAACAGTAGATACCTTGAAGGACAGATTTCTTCATAAATTGAAAATATGAATTACTAAAATATGAAAAAAAAATCAACACAGCCAAACATAAAATGTTTTCAGTATCTAGAAATTATCAATTAGACTTAGTGAAAAGGATTGCTATAGGATATATTAGATGACACACTGAGATCTTTTATTTTTCTCTATGCATTGTTGTCTGGAGGAGCCTATCTCTACTTAATGCCTAAAAACTACACGTATGTAAAGTGTTTAGTATCCTAATATCTGCACTTTAGGTACCTAATATTAAAAGAAAGAGAGAAAAAAGAAATAAGTCACTGTTTATTCACTCTCTATTAATAAACTCTTCTCGTCACATGCCTGATCCCTTTTATTAGAAGAAGAAGATCCTTGGTTTAGTATATCAGACATTCAAGGGCATATCGTTTCTTACCTTAATGCAGAGTAAAGAACAGAAGACAGGACAAATATTTCAGTATTGTCCTATTTCTTTCTTGAGCTAAATTAATTTCAGAATCTGCACTTGAAACATACAACTTATCTTGGTATCTGATAGCTACAAAGTGCCCCAGACAAAACACCACAAATACAGAAGACGTGGGATAATGGTTACAATCCGTGCCAGGAAGAGGAAGGATCGTATTACACCTGGGAAAGAGAGTGTCTAAGTAAACCTGCAAGGGACTTGAGCTCTCCCGGGAATAAACAATTCTGCACTGTCTGTGATAGCACTAAATTTCAATACAAAATTAAGGTGAAGGAACAAGGAAAAAGAGTGCAATATTTATAGAAAATATTTCTTTGGTAAGTCATAACCAGTACATAAAACCACAAGATGATTTGCCAAAGTGATAAATTGTTCCTAAAGACAGATTAACAGAATAAAGAAAGAAAAAATAAAAACTGTATCATATGTTGTCCTCAGCCTTTCTCTCCACAGTGCTAAGCAGTATTTAGCTGTTCTTAGAGTTCTGTTTCCCAGACTTCATTCCTCCAACACATGCCGAAAACTCAGATGGAGCTTCTCCATGCTGACTGGGTCCCTTCTGACAAACTCTCCTCTCAAGTTAATCTAAAACTGAAGATCTGGAAAAATGTCTTATTATGCAGCAGCAGTCGGCTTTTTGTCCTGGGAGATTTTTCTCTAAATTGCCAAACATTTTAATGGCTGGAAGTCACTAGCTTTTGTCTTCTAACTGACTTGTTAGCACACATTGTCTCCTAAATCAGAATGAAGACTAATGACAACTTAAATGCCAGAAACAGTCTTGAGAGGCTAAATTAAGTTCATGCCTCCATCCAAATGCAAGAAAAATTTTGTGATTTCAGATGAAACTCAGGGGTTACATGCATATAAGTCGCTGGAAATATCACAGATTCCAGTTAATACCTACTGCCAAATTTTGCACTGATTTACACCATCTGCCACCATATTAGTGTCACTCACTAAAATCTGTGGAAGATCTGGCTCATTACACAGTTTCATTTATTTGGTATTATATACTGCAAAGGAACAGAAAAAACTTCATATTGTAAAAACCTCTAATCCATTCTCATAACAGCAAAGCTTAAACACTTTCTTTCATTTGTGCTGACAGAATTGTCATTATACAGGCAATCATTTGGAATGATTTGTTTCACCCATCTTTATCTTTTGGATTGACTGTTTCCATTTACACCTTAAACATTTAAGAACTTCTTAGTCACTACTTTTTTTTTTTCTAGTTTGAGCCACTATTGCCAGACAGGTTGTGCTATATAAAAGAGATGTTAGAAACTTTGTCCTTATTTTTGATGTGAATACTGTTGATTTTTCATTGCTGAAAAACACTCTGAAACATCATGGTGATTCATAGTAGCAGACATTCATTGCAAAAATGTCTGTCCTTTCGTGCCAACCAACTTGCAGTGATAATGGCAGATACCAGGTGCTGCAGTTGTAGTGGTTGTTTTGAGATATGTGATTCAGTTTAACTGGGTACTTTACCCACTGGTATCCTGGTCTTTTACTGCTCTGCTATTGCCCCTCCAGCAGCATCCTCTGAAACAATTTTGTCAACTGCAGAAATCAAACTATCCATTTCAATTCTCCCTAAGAAAGCAGGGTAAATACGCACCAATCTCTTTTCCTCCTGCTGTCTTTCCAGAAGACTCTGAATATGTAACACTTTCTGCTAATGCACTGAATCGTTATCTTCTGTGTAATTTCAACATTATGTTGTCACTTCTGAATGTTAATGTTGATCCTGAGCCAAGACCAACAGTTTCATATTTTACAGAGATTTTGAACTTTTCAGCTATGGTGAACTTCATCTTCTGTCTTTTTTCTAGGTTCTGGTGGGATCTTACATCACATTGAGTAATATTTAGACCACCTACAAAGGTCTCTAAAATCAAGATTGTTAAGAGTAGTTCAATCCCTTCTCTTCAGAATCACCAGATTCTGTCTTCACACAGAAACAAAACAGTCAAAGGTAGATTCCATATACAAACCTCCTATTAAAAGCTTCATTTTGTCTGTAGTTACCCACTGAATACACAGTCAAGCAGTGTCACAGTGCAGATTAAGAGAAGGTGTCCTGGACCACATGCAGCTCTCATACATGTAGTTTAGGAGACACCTAGTCCAAAGATAGATCTAGAGGTGATCAGAACACGGAAAATGGTGCAATTTGGTCTGATGGAGATGACAGAATCTATACCAACACATTACACCCTTAAATAGTAAACCATAGCAAAGGAGGCCCTCTTCTTCTCCATTTCACACGTGCAGGATCACAAGCTGATGCTAGAGGAAGGCAACCCAGCCATTTGAAGACATTGTTTGATCTGTATCATTGGAATCATTTATGCATACAAAATATAAGCCAGAGGAGTCAGAGGTGACTGTTTCCTATAAGAATGGTGATTTCAGATAAGATGAAGAATGCTTAACAGCCATTTTGCCTAGACATTTCTAGATATAGAATTTCACTGACCATGCCTAGTAACAGAATGGGCATTCAAAGAAAAAAGAAAAATAGTTCTAACTCAAAAAGACCCCTTATTTTACGTAAGCCCTCATAGAAGGTAAAGACCTATGCTTCAAAGAAGATCAATCCCTTACAGAAGATGATTGAAGGCCAAGGCTTGTGAATACCTGCCAAATGGAGGTACTTCCACTTTGGGATACCCGTCTTGAAAATCTAGTACATCTGGTTGTTTCAAAAACACTGCTAGTTCTACCAAAACCAGTGATTTGGGTGACAGGGCCATATCACCCTTCCCTTGGAAAGCACAGTTGTGTCTTGAACACTGATACTTTTGGCTTTACATTCTAATTAGTGGTGACTATAAGCCAAGGCACAGTTAAGGCAAAGAAGACAAATACAAATGAAAAGTTTAACGAACTATAAAAAAGATATAAAACTCCATTTCTGTCATGGGTCAGAACAGATTTCAGAAGGAAAACTGAAGGGTTTTTCTCTAAACAGCTTCACTTATTTTGAAAACGGTAATCATGAGAGAAGACAACAAATATTGCGATGACGGGATGGTCATTTCGGCTAGTCTTGGGAACTGTGATATAAAAATAATTCAAAGGTTTTGTGGATGTTTATATTCTATAATGTCTTCCCATCCACTTAGTCCCATTAATATCCTTCTAGTCTCCAAGATTTCTGAAACTGTCAGCTATTAGCCAGTGTGCTGCAAAAGACCTTCATTTGTATCCTTGGCTTTGGCACTGTACCCGGTCTGCATCCCGTTCCTGTGATGAACACCTGCACTGACATTCCTTCTCAGCAAATAGATTTTGTTACAAATGATCCCATTATTGATTTTGTAGTAAGCTGAGTAAATCCTAAGTCTCAAGTACAGTATGGTGGTTATGTTTCACAGCTCTCAGTACCTTATTGGCATTCAAGTTGTGCTAGCCCCCACTAAAATCATTCTGTTGTGGCATGAAGCACAAATACATTTTACTGTTACGCTTGCTGCAGTGCTGCCAATTATTTTAATGCTGCCATATGAGAAATAAATGAATGCTTAGATGTTTGTTTCAGAAGCTGATTTTTAAGAAAAATCATTCTCTGCATTCTTTGCAGAATGTGCTTTGATCACGACAAAATCTAGATCACGGAATCTAGCCAAATTCTTGTGAGGCAAGCCTGCCTTTTATAGACAGACACAACATAGATGCCTCTTTTTACTATTTTTGAGTAAATGCGGTATATTGTTGCCTTTAATACACTAAAGTTAGCAAAGCCTGCAACAGCAGATTGCGAAACAGACCTCATCACGTTTTAACCACTGCTGCCCTCTTTGTCAAGAACAACCATCAGAAATCGGAGCAGGGGTTTTTTTTAAATCACACACTGAAAAAAAAACCCCATCCTTTCTCTGCCCCTCCCCCACTTCCACGAAATGATTTCTTTCTGGTCCCAAAGGGTGCTTGCATTTGAACGACAGACCTTCAGTCCGTCACATGCCACCAATTCCTGCGTTCAATAGTAATGAGGCCTGTCACATTACAGTTTGTTGATAAAATGCTAAACAAGATTGGCAGGTAAATCTAAGGAAATTTGGAGGTCAAGAGGTTAGAAAACCTCCCCGTGCACCTATTGAATATCAGGGATCAATCTAACATTTTTTAACTCACTAATTAGAGTGAAACATACCTTAGCTTCCCTAAATATGTAGAAGGTCACAGCTGCCAGACAGATAATCCAATGTGCTCTTTTCCCTGCCTGTGGTGGAGGTGCTGGAACTAGATGATTTTTAAGGTCCCTTTCAACCCAAACCATCCTGTGTTTCCATAATTTGAGAGCACCTATTTCTTTCTGTTCCTGTAAGGGAGCCTGGGACCCAGAAAACATGTGGAATCTATTTGCTGGGCCAGACATCCTCTGCTGATGTGTGCAACCACTCCAAGATCAATGTCTTGAGTGCTGATGCTGCTAACTGAACTCCATGCATTCTGTTATACAGAAAAGGACAATCATGGAGGACTTGGAGCAAATATGCCATTATCCTTCAGCAGCTGAACTCTTGAATCTCTACCCACACCCCCTGATTGAACCTACATGGCATTTTAATATTCCACTTACTTATGCTCAGATAACTCAAAACCGAGGAGATTTTTATGTCAAGGTGGTGGTTGGGAGGTAGACAGGCAGCCAGAGGCAGAAGTTGCTTTGGAGCTTGAGCTGCTTTCTCAGCAAATTACCACTCACAGAGCAAAACAGAGAAAAGGGTGCAGAGCTGTCTTTAATAGGTTTATCTCATGAACATTTTGTGAAGATGCTCACAGATAATTTGTGCAGGTTATATGACTAAAAAAGCAGACACCAGGGACAGAACTTGTCCCCTCTCTTTTAGATATCTGCATTGCCTGTATCCCAAATATGCATTCTGAGATCCCTGTATGACTAGCGGAAGAAAACAACTTTCAGGACCCAAACCTTTCTGAGAAAATCCCTTGGGCACTGGCATTTGCTGACTGGCACAGGGACCACAGTGCATGAAAAAGTTGTTTGGCATCAGACACAAGAAAATCATACCCTGATTTGTGTCTGTTTCCTAATGGCAGAAGGCACAATGGGTAGAAAGAAACCATCCCAAAGGTTATCTTTACCCCATATATTTCGATTCCTTCCTAGAGCAGTGTCAACCAGAGCTGCGCTTGCCGACAGCTGGTGCCATTCATTTTTGTTACACACATCTGCTGTCTTCTTTAAATGCTTTCTCCGTAATATGGATTTTTTTCTCCAGGATTTAGATTACATTTTTAGGTAGCTGGGAAAAGGGAACAAAAGATTGTTTACAGGCTGCAGAAGTGGAGAAAGGTTCTGTGCAGAAATGAAATGAAGAAGCTTCTTGGCAGAAAATCAACCTGCCACACTGTGTTGTGCTTGCCTGTCTGCCCCAGAGCCTGACTGTCAGTGTGCACTGTGCAAGTGTATGTACTTCAAAGAGCTACTTCGCTTTACTCCTGCTGAGAATTTGCCCCCCAGGCTATAAAGTACTTAGGAAGCACATGATATATGTCTTAACCCTCTGTTTGCTTACAATTTATGCATCTTTCTTTGTGATGTAGCATTGTTATTAAATGGCACAATGAAAGTTTGAACAAGTAAAACCTACTATACTGTGATGTTCCACCGATATATTCATCAGCAATCCTTTCTGCTAGTTATATTGGAGATAGAGAAGCACTACAGTATTTCTGATTTCAATACCGTGCTTTGCATCAGGATTTAAAAAAAAAAAGACATCAGTTAGAATTATGTAAATCCTATTCAAAGGAAAAGGATTGTTGATATTTGTTCTGGCAGAATGCATGCTCCATGTTGACATGTTTTTCCTGAATTACACAAGCTGATGCTTATAAGACGCATCAGAGCCAAAGTGACACAGCACAACTCAATCGTTACCATAGGACTACAAAATGAATACATTGTTGACCCAGAGGGTAAGTACAATTAGCTAGACAGCTTATTTTTCCTTGAAAAATTCCTTTTTTTCCATTCTTTTTTTCCTTGAAAATACAATTGATAATTTTATGTAGAAATTAAAATCAAAAGAAAGGTTATAGTTTTCAAAGGCTCTTCCAAGCCCACAGGTTACTTGTTTAAGGGCTCTACAACATCCTTCTGTTGAGTAGCCAGGATACAAACTATCAAAGCAATGAAGTTTAGCTTTATGGTCACAGTAGGCATTACCTCACAATGGATGGTACATTCATGCATTTATATCAAAATGATGTTTACTGCTTAAAAACAGAGCCATTTTGACACATGGCTAAAAAAAAACACTGTTGAAAAAAACAAAACAGACTGTTACAGATGTAACTTTAAAGATATTTGATAAGCATGCAGCGCTAAGGGGAAATGCATTGCTAAGCAGCTAAGGGAAGAGAACTTGACTCTCCCAAGAGCTCTCTTGGAACTAAGTGTCCAAACTTCAGCTTCAACACTACATAGCTTTGGTGGCAATCACAGTTTAACTGTTTTATCCCCTCCCTCATGTCTTCCCACCACAGGACACTCTCCTTTTGCCTGTTCTGTGACAGCCATTCATGGCATTGTGTGGTCAAATTGATAGACCTAAAAAAACAACTTTGTTGTTGCTTATATAAACCAAAAAATTTTCTGCACAGTGACTTGAGCAAGGAAGCACGTCTTGACCTCATTGTGGGATTGTGAAGTGGTATGAGCAGGTGCAGCTTAATGTGATACTAATACAAAGGTCTTCATAGCTGTGCTGGTTATGGCTGGGGTAAAGTTAATTTTCTTCACAGTGGGGCTGTGTTTTGGATTTGTCATGAGCACAGGGTTGATATTACAGAGGTGTTTTTGTTATTGCTGAGCAGGGCTTATAAAGCCAAAGTCTTTTCTGATTTCCACACTGCCATGCTGGTGAGGAAGTTGGGAGTGCATGGGAGGCTGGGAGGAGACACAGCCAAGACAGGAGATCCCAGCTGCCCAAAGGGATATTCCAGACCATATGGCATCATGCTCAGTACATAGAACTAGGGAAAAGAAGGAGGAAGGGGGGGGAAGTTTGAAGCGATGGTGTTTTTCTGCAGAATAACCACTATGTGTCCTGGGCCCTGCTCTCCTGGAGATGGCTGAACACCTGCCTGCCCCTGAGAAGCACTGAATTAATTACTTATTTTGCTTTGCTTGCGTGGGTGGCTTTTGCTTTCTCTATTGAACTGTCTTTATGTCAGCACATGAGTTTTCCGGCTTTTACTCTTCCTATTCTCTCCCCGATGCTGTTGGTGGGGGAGTGAGCAGCTGTGTGGGGCTTGGCTGCTGGTTGGTGCTAAACCAAAACACTAGCACACCATCATAACCTAAAGCTAATCATCCGGGGTCCCTATGGAGTCCTTTTAGATATGTGACCTGCACTCTGACTTGTCAAGATTGCCTACACAGGTGTTTTTGGAAGTGTATATATCTGACCCAAACCAGACAAATTTGGTGTAGACATTCCCATCTGAGCTCACTGGCCCAAGCTCTCTGTGTAGTCAGCAGAGAGACAGTTGCATTCAAAATGAGATTCATATGACTTTTTTTATGGCTCCTTCAGGATTAGATGAATTGAACAGTAAAATGGACAATCTGTCTTCACTGCCTGCAAAGACAGCCTGGGGTAATTAGATCCAATACACTGGAGATACCTGCTTCTGCTCAGTGAAACTCACTACTTTTGCTCTCCACACCTGCTGCTGCCCCTGATTCAGTTCACAGTCTGCTGACTGAATTCAGAAAGTCACATCACTAATTGTATATATAACAGATATGTTCTTACATAGCAAGTCAGGAGAAAGAAAAAAGTGTTTTTGCGCATGCTGGAGGAGAGAGAAGAGAGCAAGGTCTCGATGAACACTGGAAATCACATGGCAGCTGCTAGGAATCAAAGCTAACTCTGAAGAAACTTGCAATGACCCACAAACAAGATTTTCTCCAAACAGTCTGTGTCTAGGCTTGCCTGTCCCAGCACGTTTGCAGGGTATTCAGGCCCAAGATAGGACTTTGTTATACTGACTCTGCTTTATGAACACCCAAAAGAGCTATCAGATCTCAAATATGTAACATTGTGAATGATGAATGAAGTGCAGGCACAGCAGAGGCAGAGGGCCAGGGGTTACCATTCAGTGTGAGCTTTTCTTAACCACTTCAGGATACCCCAAACTGCAATTTGTAGAACGAGCCTGTCTCCATTAATGGTGAGGTAGCACAGATTAACAGATTAGATTGGATGCTTAATTTTCAGACAAGAAAGTGAGATCAAATGAAACCCACCACTAAATGAGTCTCACAATTAGTTTGCTTCAAGTTATGAGGAAATCTGTTCAAGGAAGTTGCAAAATGGGTTTTGCCTTTACTTTACTATGATGCATCCAGATAATTTGGAATCAAGAACGGTCATTTTTAAGCCTGTACCTTCTTTTTGAAATGAAAACCTTTTGTGATGGAACTCACCTGATAAAAGGTATACGCCCACACACTCACACCAAATAAGAAATAAAATTAATCAATTCATATATTTTGGCAAAATTAATAAAATCAGTCATACACACAACACTTTCTTTTTAGAAGAGCATGAATTAATTTCATTAGTGTTTCATTAATGACATAGAGGGAAATAAAAAGCTCTGTTCCTACCTTCTGTGTTCAACCAGCCACAAAAGGAACTAATCATTTTGTTGTTTTTTGCTGTAATCCCAGATGTTATTTTTAACTGCAAGACAAAAAATATTACTAGGATATAGGATATTCTTGCTGTCAAAGAAAAGCAAAAAATCCTTTTATTTATAGAAAAAAGAATATGTTTCCTCCATAAATTTAGAAACCCTGCCTGTTTTGTTTCTGATTGTTTCCACAAAAAGGATTAGATAGGCTCCAACATACTTCAAGGCTACTTCATAAAGCCACTCTAATTTAGCTCTGAGGTTGTCAGCATTTTTGGAGAGAATGATCTTGCACTTTCTGAAAGACAAGTGAAAAGTAAACCAGCCCAACATTGTGCTTATTTGCACTGTAGTTTCTTAGAAAAATACTTCTAATAGCACTTATTACTAACTATATCACATTTTTAAGAAGAAACACGGACTATTTCCAGATATTTCATAAATACACGTGCACATTGAAGGAAGACAATGAGACATAGTAGAATAGGACTTAATCCTTATCTTAAGTTAGTAAATACTGTACCAATGCACCCCTTTCCAGCCAGGATCAAGCTCCCAGGCAGCCTTCCATCCAGCCATTCCCCAAATCTGTTGAACAAGAAAGATATCTGAGTAAAATTCCTTGGCTCCTGCTGCTCTCAGTGGTAAGGTAAGCAGAATGAGATGTTGGAATTAAATTCATGTAACTGTAGAGATCTAAAACCGAGCAGCTAGTCTAAATTAATCTTCTAGTGTCCCTGTATATTTCATGGTTTGAGGCTAAACCAGGGTGTCCCAGGCCCAGAAAAAAAGACATCTAAGCATCATGACTATGCAAGTGAAACAGAGGGGAGCTTGACAATGTTAAAAATTAGAAGAGAAATGAGCAAAACTGTAGTTCGTCAAATAACTCAAAAAAGGTCTACAAAGGGAATATTATCAGCTGAGCAATTCATCAAAACCATTCAGAGTACATACATACAGCATGAACTAAATGAAGTATGCTGCTTTTTGTTGGAGCCTGAGCACAGGTGCCTGGAGAATAAATACTTGACTAAGAACTAAATGATAATTGTGCAAGAGGAAAATTAAAACCATTAACATATACACAAAAGGGGAGTTTTGGCTCATATTCTTTGGGCATGGGCTGGTGGCTTCTGGTTGCTAGCTGGTGCCAACACCACCATGTTATGCTTGTGGCTTGCATGATATGCATAAGAGATCTGTGCAAAAATCCAGCCTTCAGTTCCAGTTGAATGATGCATGGTGAAGCAAGCTCTGGAGCAGACAATGTTGCTGCTGGGTATCAAATAAATGGCCAGTCCTGGAAAAAAATTTAGGCAATTTGTAGGGTGAGAGAAGAGAACTACAGAAAGAAGACAAAGTCTGTGAATGACTAAGTGGCTGAAGAGGGTGACACTGATTCCAGAGGAAGCCTGCTCATAGAAAATCAGAAGCATTACTAATTTTCACACAGCTGAAGTTGTGTGAGATGAATTCCACTCCAAATAAGTCTCCACAATAAGTTAATATAGGACGATTTCCCTCCCTTTTCATAGAATAAAGAAGTACATGTTATGCTTTTGGGAAACAATGGGTGCAGAAGCAGGCAATGCTTTTATAGCCAAAGTGTTGTATATTGGTATAGTATTTGTTTCCAAAATAAACCTGCTATCAGACAAAAATACAAAAATATAATCATTCTAAGGGCAACAGGATGGACTTTGTACCAAGTTTCACCTCAAAATGAATATTTACAGCAGGTAGGAAATTGATACAAAAGCAGCCTTTCCTATAGCAGTATGAATGGTGCTGCTTTAATTTTGTTTAGAATTTTGGCTGGAGGCAGTAGGAACATCAACTTTTTAATGAAAACTTAAAGCGTCCATAGCAGTGTGAAAATTCCAGCATTGTTGTATTCCCATATCACTTTTTAACAGCTTGAAGGGGAAAAAACTTTCATTTTAAATGATTCTTGGTTAATTTGCAAAGAAATTAGTAGAAGAAAACTTCTAGAAAGTAATAGAATAGCATTACTTGTGCATGTCACACAACATCAAGCCTAGAAAAGTTGCCATAAAGTACTCTTTCTTATGCCGGAATTATCCTGCTCATTTCAGAGCACTTCTCAGAGACTCATGAATTAAGAACTGGTTTCAGGTGGACTGATATCTTCAGGTGTCATAAGGTGGTGTATGTCCTTCAACTTTGCCTCCTGAGGCTATGGCCCATATATAAATTCCTAGAGGAAATATGCGACATGAATCGATCACCTCCTTTAAGCTGAAGCATGTATTCAGTCATTCTAATTAGCAAGGCACCGATATCTGAAACTCCCCACAGCTAAATAAAAGAGAGCAAGAGTTATTGAACTGGTTGCAAATATGTTGGAATGTGAGGAAGTTAAGGGAGAGAAATAACAATTTATCTACTCTAAGAAGCATGGTGAAGGAATTTGGTGAAGGAATTCGGTGAAGGAATTCGGTGAGGAATTCTTAAGCTTGAAGACTGTTGTGGTTTAAACCCCACCTGGCAGCTCAGCCTTATGCAACCACTCTCTCACTTTCCTACAGCGGGATGGGAGAGAGAATCAGAAGAGTCAGAGTGAGAAAATTCATGGGTTGTGATAAAGACAGTTTAATTGGTAAAGAAAAGCCACTCACACAAGCAAAGCAAAATGAATATATTCACTCTTCCCATGGGCAGGCAGGTGTTCTGCCATTTCCAGGACAGCAGGGCTCCATCACGCCTGTGACTTAGAAAGACAAATGCTGTCACACCAATTGTGTCCCACTTCCTCCTTCTTCCTCCAGCTTTGTATGCTGAGTAGAACACCACATTGCCTGTAATATTCCTTTGGTTAGTTCCTTGTGGTCAGCTGTCCCAGCAGTGTCCCCTCCCCAACACTGTTTTCAACACAAATGCAAAACACAGCTTCATGACAGCTACTACGGAGAAATTTAACTCTATACGAGCCAAAACCAGCACAAAGAGCCAATAAATCCAATATTAGTAACAAGGGCAGTAAATCTACATGTTCAGGGCTCATTCCTTTCTCTGAGAGGGAATCAATTGACTGAATTGCAGAGGGACAAGAGGTGGGGAATGAATCACCCATTCTTCTATTGATGCTTTTATATTTTATATAAACAATCTAACATTCTCTGGATCAGAACCTAAACCAAAGAATCTCGCTTCCAAAGTAATGTCCCTCCATCCACTGACATATTCCCTGTTTATGACTTGGCTGATGGTCCTGGTATCCAGGATAGTTCTGAGATACCGTGATGAAAGACAGAAGCTCTGGAGAAAGCAATATATCCTTTAACGAGTGAAATAGCCACCTCTTTGTGCCTGATTCTCAAGCTATAGATCAAACCATGAAAAGTCCATTTTCTGCCTGTGCTAAAATTTACATTATTTTTAACTCAAACCTGCACGACCTTCTACTTGTTGTTGCCTAGGAATATAGTAGCACAGTGAGGATTCATTTTCAAAAGTATTTCCTTCAAGTTCATTCAGTTTTTCCATAAATATACTTCCTCTACTTCCCATTTTTGCTTACAAAAACAGACACTCCCCTACTCACATTTTTGATGTGTTTGTGTTAATATGCCGACCACACCATTTAATCTCTGCATTAAAGTGGCTAAAGAAGTGTGCATCTTCAGAGGTGTCTTCTGTGTGGCACAGACCTGCTCTCTTAAAGATAAACTATCTCTACTTGAACACCGTACCTCAAGCTCACCACATTTTCTGGAAAAGAATGAAAAAAAATCACAGTTGTCCTCCCCCCACCTATTTCTTTCTTATTGTAGAGGTTCCTTATTCAATCATCTTCATGAAAGTGCCGAGCATTTCAGCAGTCCAGTCGCTCTTAAGACTTCCAAGGAGGATTGGAACGAGTCTCTTGGGGAAGGTTAGAAGCAGGCTACAATACTGAATTTTGGCAGCCTCATAAAGGAGAGGAAGAAATATGTACCTACTTGAAGGTAATTTGGAGTTAAGGATAATTTGGGACCTTTGTAAACAATAGCATCTTAAATTGGTTTCCACAAAGCTCTTTCATTTTTCACTTAAAGCTTTTCAAGATCAGATCATTTCAGCACTGAATGCACTACAATTCCCCTCTTTTACCCCTCCCCTGTGTCTCTTAGTAACTTCTGCTCATCAGAAATTATTTTCCTACTTTATTGTATATTTCAAAACCCATTGTTTCTAGTCTTCATTAGCCTTCATCTTCTCTTATTTTTCTTCTTTTTTTCTAGATATCAGCAAGAGATTCAAGATATTGTATGGAAAAACGTGCCCTTTAGCACTAAATCTCTCACCTAACTAGTTATTCAAAATAAAATTAGGCTTCTCACACACCATGTGTTTAATTAATCATTCTACAAATGACACCATTGCAGTTTTCTGGATGTAAAACAGCCTTGAATGGTGCAGAAGCAAGAAGCAAACACCAAAAGCACTGACTTGTCATAGCATTTTAAGACTGCTTCTACACCTCAAAAGCTTTTTTGATTAGCGTGCACCCACTATGATTTTGATGGAAGAGAGAGCCAGAATAAGTTTCTACTTCTTTTATTCAGGTGCCAACTTCGACATTATCACAATTATGTTTAATATAGTAATGAGAAACTGACTTTTCATCAGGGATTGCTAGTCAACCTCCAGTCATGGGAGAGAGATGACACTGTGACTGCCTTCTACGGATTATTAACCCAAGTTTCACAACCGATTGCCTCAATAGCTGGAAAACAAGCCAGTGTCTCTCAGCCTTTGAAAACCAAGATCTTGATTTGATTTATTTTCTCTTGCGTAGTAGTGTTCACAGATCTGTTTCAGGAAATCTGTACACAGCCTTGGACACAGGTCTTCAAAGATGCAGTGGAGACTCAAGTCCACACAATTCAGCAGAATACAGGGCTCCAAATACATTTATGTGTGGTTACACACCTGAATAAAAACCTGATTCAGAGAGGCTGCTGAGATCCCTGCCACTGCTATGGGATTCTTTAAGCTTTGACACCTGCTTTTATGTGTACAAAATAACTAGTGGAGAGAGAAAAACAAAATCTTGCTCAAAATAGATAAGAGAGCAGAATTGCCTCAGTCTTCAAGAATAAGACCAGTTATCCTCAGGACAACTGGCCTCCTGACCTGGTAGACAGGGACAGGGAGCTGAATGGACCCCTTGTAATCCAGGAGGAAGTAGTTAGTGACCTGCTGAGACACTTAGACACCAACAAGTCAATAGGGCCAGAGGGGATTCATCCAAGGGTACTGAGGGAGCTGGTGGAAGAGCTCACTAAGCTGCTCTCCATCATTTATCATCATTCCTGGCTAACTGGGGAGGTCCCAGGTGACTGGAGGCTGGCCAATGTGAAACCCATCCACAAAAATGTCAGGAAGAGGGATTGAGGGAATTACTGGTCTGTCAGCCTGATCTCAGTGCCCAACAATGTTATGGAGCAGATCTTCTTGAGTGCAACCACATGGCACGTATAGGACAGTCAAGGGAACAGACCCAGCCAGCATGGGTTTAGGAACGGCAGGTCTTGCCTAACCGACCTGATCTCCTTTTTTGACCAGGTGACCCAGCCGGTGGATGAAGGAAAGTCTTTGAAGGTAGTTTATCTGGACTTCAGCAAAGCCTTTGACACCATGTCCCACAGCATCCTCCTGGAAAAGCTGGCAGCCCATGGCTTGGACAGGTGCACTCTTTGCTGGGTTAAGAACTGGTTGGGCCCAGAGAGTGGAGGTGAATTGTGCCACATCCAGCTGGCAGCCAGTCACTAGTGGGGTCCCCCAGGGATCAGGGTTGGGCCTAGTCCTGTTTAATATCTTTACTGATGATCTGGATGAGGGGATTGAGTCCACCACTAGCAAATCCATGGATGACACCTAGTTGGGTTGGAGTGTTGATCTTCTGGACGGCAGGAAGATTCTGCAGAGGAACCTGGAAAAGCTGGATCAGTGGGCTGAGGTCAACTGTGTGAGCTTCAACAAGACTAAGTGCCAGGTCCTGTGTTTTGGCCACAATAACCCCAGGTAGTACTACAGGTTGGGGGAAGAGTGGCTGGAAAGTGTCTCAATGGAAAAGGCCCTGGGGGTCCTGGTCAACAGCTGGCTGAACATGATCCAGCAGTGTGCCCACATGACCAAGAAGGCCAGTGGCATCCTGGCCTATATCAACAATAATATGGCCAGCAGGATTCTCTCTGCTACACTTGGCACTGGTAAGGCCACACCTTGAGTGCTGTGTCCAGTTCTGGGCCTCACAATTCAGGAAGAATGTTGAGGTGCTGGAGCACATTCAGAGAACACGAAGGGTTTGGAGAACAAGTCCTATGAGGAGCAGCTGAGGGAGATGGAGTTGCCTAGCCTGGAGGAAAGGAGGATCAGTGGGGACCTTATCACTCTCTACAACTGCCAGGAAGAAGGGCATAGCCAGGTGGGGGTAGGTCTCTTCTCCCAGGCAAGCAGCAGTAGGACAAGAGGATGTACTCTTAAGCTGTGTCAGGGGAGGTTCAGGTTGGACATTAGGAATAATTTCTTCACTGAGTGGGGATTAGGTATTGGAATGGGCTGTCCATGGAAGCGGTCGAGTTACAGTCCTTGGAGGTATTTAAGGAAAGATTGGATGTGACATTTAGTACCGTGGTGTAGTTGACATGTTGGTGTTCAATCACGGATTGGGCTTGATCGTATTGGAGATCTTTTCCAAGCTAGTTGATTCGGTAACCCTGTGGTTCTGTGGAGTGAAGCGGTTAAATTTGGGATGAATTGCATAGTCACTGGATGAAATAACTACTCACAAAGGTATTGACTGTCCTTTAACCCCTACAAAATGCAGTTCAGGCAGATCACAGTGGTACATAACACACTTAATCTGCAATGAGAAAAGAGAACAATCTACAGGGCACTGTGAACTGTCAAACAAGGAATGTGTGAAAGAGCCAGAGCAGTGTGGGAGAAAGCAAAGATTTTTACACAGACCTTTCTTGGGCTGCATCAGGAGCTGGATCTTGATGCAAGAAGATTTAATCATTTGAGCTGGCTGAGTTTGCAAACTGTCATTTCCTCCCATGAGTCATACTTTCTCTCTTTACCTTTCTTCTTGTTTTTGTTTTAAAATTACTATATTTCCTCCCCTTTGTGTTTGAAATCAGCATCTCGTCACAGCTTTCAATCATACTTATATGTGTGAATGTAAAGAAGAGCTTTGCACAGCCAAACTTGGAAATGCAAACATTTTCAAAAGAAAAAAACAAATTTAGCTGTTATATTCCTGCATTCTTTGCTGTTGACAGTGATATTTGTCTTACCTCCGCTAGCAGAGCTTCCCCTGCAGGGAATTCATAATTGTAAATGCATTGGGTTTGTGTGGACAGGTTTTGGCAGCAGGAGGACTACAGAGCTGGCTTCTGTAAGAAGCTGCTGGAAACTTCTCTCATGTCTGACAGAGCCAATGACAGACTGTGAAAGACTGGAAAGATTGATGTCTCAAGACATTTCGGGGTGCGTATGTGTGTGGGAAGGGGCAGATGGGGCCTTGCTCTGCTGAGTTAATGCCCTGCTCCACAGTCACTGGCACACTGGAGGCAATGCTCCACGCCCTGCCTCTGAAGCGCATAACCTAGCTCCTAATTGGGAGGGAAGTTGAGCCCAGGAGGAACAGAGGGGTGGGGCAAAATTGTTTTTAAGGTTTAGTTTTTATTTCTCATTATCCATATCTGATTTGATTGTTAATAAATTAAACTAATTTCCCAGAATCGAGCCTGTTTTACCCATGACAGTAACTGGTGAGTGATGTCACCCTATCCTTATCTTAAACCACAAGCCTTTCATGGTATTTTCTCTTCTCTGTTAAGCTGAGGAAGGTCATGATAGAGAGGCTTTGGTGGGCACCAGGCATCCAGTCAGGGTCAACCCACTGCAGGGTATTATAGAAATAGAGATCTTGGTGATAGAGGAGTGCAAAATTAGATAGTTCCCTTTCTTGTGAGTATTTTGTCATTTCTAGCACCAAATGTCTCAAGTGACAAGTCTTCAACTGTACCCCTTGGAACACAATTCCACAGTCCAATACATCTCACTGTCAGGATATTTGCACAAAGATTCAGTGAAAAAAATTACTCTTGCAACTCCATCCCATTACTCCTAGTTACCACCCTGTCTGAAGCACTACGAAATTTCTCTCACCTGCATCATGCCATTGTTGTGGTGTGTCATCCTATCTCCTCTGCCAAGACAAACTCATTTAGTTACTTAGATCTTTCTTCATAAGTCAATCCCTCCTGACTATCTCGATCATTTTTGCTGCTCTTCCCTGAACTGTCTTCAATTTATCAGGTTTTTTTTTTAAAGTAGTGGTGCTTAGAAATGAATGAAGCAAAGACCAAAACATCATGCTTCATCTGTCCCACTGATGTAAATAGTACCCATTACAATCTGCTGGACAGTTTAGGCAGAAAAGAACAAGTAAGTTGGACAAAAAAACCTACTAATGCTGAGTTGGTTGAAAAATAAGTGTACAGACATTTTGTTTCATTGGAACTTTTTACATCAGTGCTTGTACATAGAGGAAGAAATTGCATTTCCCCAAATTTTTGATTAAACTGTATTTGCTTTCTATTTCAAATTTGTGCCTTTTATTTCTAATTGAAAAGTAGGAAATCTATATGAAAAATGGATTTTTTTTATTGTTTGTGTCTTGGAACAGTAAACTTGTAAAATAAACACATGAAGATAAAAACCCAGTTTGGTCTTTATCCAGCAAAGACTTTAAATAACACTCTAATACAAGTTAAATATGTACAAAATCTCTTCTGGATCCACGGTTCTGAATCAACTTATATTAAATCTGATCCATTTGAGAATTAGCCACCAACATGAAAGCCCTTTGCTAATGTTTCTACCATAACTGCCAAATCAAATTCCTTGCAACATGTAGTATGGGGCAGTTTCTTAGACTGGCAGTTCCTAATTTCCCATCTTAGCTGGGTGAGCAGAAATACAGAAGAGCTACATGAAAAAGCCTGGACACCATCTATGCTATATGGAAAAACCACACCTCTATAATCCTCAGAAACTGTTAATTTGAGAATTCATAAAACCACAGATTAAGGTAAAACAACCAAAGTACTTTTTTTTCAGCTGAGATTGTAGCGATTTATATGAGCTTTTCCTGAAGAGAAAAGACTGTAGGAGGAAACAAGTGGAGAGATAATAGGATGCTGTTCTTCATGCATGTGACTAGAAATCCAGAGACAGAGGAATAATTTGTAAGCATTTTTATGAGTAAAAGATCAAAGCTAAGAGTCTTGTGAAATTGTTGTCCAGCAACAACACTTGAAGCAGGATTTTTTTCCCCCTCAAGTACAAATTGCAACTTTCACTTCATCAGTCCATCACCACCACTATTTATATTGCACCAAGCATAAAAGTTTCTTTATCTGTACAATAAATAGTACAATACAGCTTATATTCTGCATGAAAATTCCTGAGTTAAACTAGATATTATATTTGGCTTTTTCAAAGTACTTATGTAAAACCATACAATAAACACTTAAAAAGTGAAGAACATGAAAAGGAAAGACATATTGTCTTGATTTAGAAAATGGTTACAATGTACAGAGTGTGGCAATTTTTTATTCATGCGGGTGAGGCTAAATCTGTATTGAGCTGCAAGTCTCACAAATTGCACGTTTTCACCACCATCTTTCTTTAAAAAAAAAAAAAACAAACCACAAAACAAAATAAAAACCCCTCTTTTTATCCAGGATAGAACTTTTCAAGTGTGATTTCACTGTGTTCCTGCAGGAAACAGCCTTCCCCTGGCAGCTGGCTATAGATGAAGTGACATAGTTTGTTTCTTCCAGCTCTTATCTTTGATTCATTTATCTTTCAGGCACGTCATGAGCTTTTCATCTTCATTTCTGAATTATCCAGCAATCAGCATTAGTTCCAAACAACCTCACATGGTCCCCAGCACTTTTCTGTACAGGCTGGGTTTCTGCTTCATGTCACTGACTGTCTTTATTGATTGAGGAAGACAGACACGGCACCAGCATTTGCCCCTCTCTGCTCAGAATCCCCAGTGAAGCCCCATGAAGACCCTCTGTAACTGGCAGACACGAAAGCTTTTGTCCCCATCTCATGACAGGTACACCTCTGAGAAAAGGTGAGGCTGCATAATCATTTGCCAGAGGTCAGCATGGAAGACATAAACAGAATGTATTTCTATGCATAATGCCTCAGCTTTCTAAAGCATTATTTAATCTATTTCCTTCATGAGTATGTGTTGTGTTGAATATGCATGGGTCTGTATAAAGCATTTCTGGAGTTTTCTCCTCTAAGAGACCAGGGTAGTAACCTTGCATATACATAAAACAGTAATAGCAAACACCACACTTTATTATTGCACTTTTTAGCTTAAAAAGAGATTAAAGAAAAAGCCTGGCTGCTGTGAAGGAGATGGGAGAGCTGAAATGAGAGTGCTGGACCAGGACTACAGAGCCAACGTTACTCTGGGCTTCTTGTGACAGGTGACCTGATTACAAATTTTCGAAAGCAGCCTCCAATTTTCAAATATTGGCAAGAAATAAAAACAGTCTGGCTCCTAGACATTTTTAAAACTCCTTTTAAACTGAGTGGCCCTGTACTGAGAATCCCTGAAAGTTATCTAAAACATATCTGTAATTTTGTGCACACAGAAAGAGATTTTAAAAACATCAGATGGATACAGCTGAAAACCTGTGCATCCCTTTCTTGCGTCCTTCCTTCCCCAGGAGTAAAAAGAATGACTATTCTTTACAGAAGGCATCCCATAAAGCTCACTGATGGTAGAAAACAGCTTTCTACAGTGAAAGACTGTTCACAGAAGTTCAACTTAATTACAGTTTCAAAAGGGCTTATTGTCAGCATGATGTTTTGGCTGTCAGTGTTTCCCCACCAGCCAGATTATGTTGCCTCATGGAAGGAGAGGTCAGCAGGAATCAGTAAAGCAGCAGAATTCACCCCAATCACCCTCTTCCACAGTCTCCGGGGTATCAAGGTATGTGACACATGACTATTGTGAGCAAGAGCCCAGTAATATCTGAAAAATCCTTGTGTATGGAAGCAGCAGCCTGACCCTATCTAATGTGGTAGACTTTCTTTAAGATGTCTAAGATAGTAACTGGCCTGTCAGAACAGGTGCAACAAAAGGTATATGAGATGCTTGCTAGATATGAGGAAGAGTAAACTCTAGGCAAAAAGGCAAGATTGTGAGGAGAAAAGTTTAATATGGAAGATCTGGACAGGGTAACTAAAAGAAGAGGAGTAGATACTATTGCTTTAAAAGCATATTGCACCAGAAGTCACTATTCTAGTTGGAATCCAGCTATCCCGGATGTCCCACGAACACAAAAAACTCTGTATCCTAGAGAGGGGACATTCTACAAGGTGATAACACATTGCAAGTGTGTTACAAGCAGAAGGGAATGTGGTAGCTGCTGTCAGTTTGGTTGCTCAGTTTGCCTTGTTGTGGTGCTTTATTGAGGGGCTTGGAACATTCACACTTGTACAAATATTTTGTATGTTTTGTCATGATGTTGAAGACTTGAAATAAAAAAAATTCTGATTCTGATTTAAATTGAATGAAATTTTCGAATCCCATCTTAATTTTTAATCTCTCTGACAGCAAGGAGGTAGAAATCTTAAAAGGAGTGCTTGTCCTTGTCTCATTTGGATTAAACAAAACTAAGAATATGAATAATACTGTAACTCAGTATTATTTTCAAGTTGCAGTTGCCATTGGAAGATTTTTCACCATTTTCCAGCAGGCTCAAGTCTTACAAGACAGCAAAGAGACTGCTCATTAGCATTCTGAATGGACTTGAGGAGACTGACATTATGGTGTTGGAGGTCACCCCGATGGTCACTCCAAGCAATAATAAGAGACATTGGAGGTGATGGAGTTGCAAAAGCTGACAAAACAGAATGCAATCAAGAAAACCAATGAAATCAAGACAGCAGTAATGATCAGGGGTGTTAAAGCACCTGATAGGTCACAGGTCACAATACTGGACTATGCTCTTTGATGCAGGCAGGAAGAAGCCATTAGAAATGTCAGCAATGTCACAGAAATGTCAGAAATGTCACCATTAGTTGTGTGAAAAGATTGCACAATGGAAGTGGAGAAGCAAAAATTCACATGACAGAAACAGGCAGCATATTCAAGTTGTCTGGAGGTGAGTGGAGAAAAAAATGGTGAACTTTTTGAGCACAAATCAAGGATCAGTGATCCAAGGTAGATGCAAATTAAATGGGGACACACCCATAGACGTAATGAGGACAAAACTCCCTTAAAACACATCAAATGAAAGGCTGTTGGTAGAGAAAGGCACACAGAACAGCCCCTTAGCTTGTAGGGCACAGATGTCTTGTCCCGCAGTGTATTTTCCACAGAAAATAACGTACGTAGTGTGTGATTTATGTAAAACATTGGTACCTATGGAACTCCAAAACTTCATTGAAAACACTGCAATATAAGCTTGCAGATGGGGCAGTGAAACTGGTCACATCTATCCTAACATTTTATTTAACTCAAGCTGAAAAGAAATAAATTAGAAGCAGTTTTCTGTCAGCTCTACCTCTAAATACTTGGAAACATTTCACAGTTGCCATTTGACCTGGTCATGAGAATTATGGTGTACTAATAGAAAGAAGGCAATGTTGGGAGCAGAAGAGGAAGAAAATGAAGGACACTCCACCAACTGGGACAATGAGTGAGTGGTTAGAATCTCCTGGGGTCTGCTGCTGTACGAGTAACCAACTCTTACTTCGTTTCACTCAAGCAAAATAGGATAAGAGAAGATGGATCCAGGGTCTGGTATATATCTCCTTTCCCATCACAAGACTTTGTATGCCCGTATCAGGTGAAGCTATAGTCCATTCTAAAAATAATACACTTAGAAAGAAAATCTGAAAATTATTTTAGTGAAAAAACCTATATTTCTGCACCACAAAATGCAGCATTTCTTTCATTCACAGTAAAAACAGCAAATAAATAGCATATACATGTGCTCCTCTGTATCACTGTTTTGAATTGACTGTTCTTAAATAGGAGAAGTTATTTTAGAGCTCAGCTTGCTCAGAAAGAAATCTTATTTTGACAGCATACAGAGTAGCTGGCACTGATTTAGAAAATCACACCATAAAGACAAGCAGCACTTGTAACCTGATAATAGCAGCGTGTGTTCTGGATTAGACTTATCTTTAACAATGATTTATGTATAAATGTTTTTGTCTTTGCAATATAGGATTTCTAGGATCATACGACAAAGATGGTTGTTACTCAAAAATTACATAGTCCATGTAAAAGGTAATAGAAAACAGATAGCTATGGATAGAATAGATAGATAGATAGATAGATAGATAGACACAGAAGTTGTGAGAATGTACAGCAAGCACAATGGAAGGAAACATGAACAAAGCAGCCTTAGCAGCACAGGAAAGATGATTTGTGTGGAGGGGTACGATGTGGAGGAACAAAATGCTCTGTAGTTTTTACAGGTAGTTTCTCCCACATACAAATGAAAGCATAGCATATAGTCACAAAATGTTTAACTGTAATTAATGAATCAACATTCTATGGGTCAGTGCCAGTAGATATCAGCCAGAGGCAGGAGTCAAAAATTAAACAGAAAAAAAAAAGACTGGCCATAAAGGTTCTTTAAGACAGAGATGGCAAGAGTGCTTGCAGGTGAGCAACCATGAGGGAAACTGAAACGGGAGTGATACTGGATGCTTCAATACACAGACCAAAACAATAACTTTTATGGAAGGAGAATTCAGCATCGATATGGCTGAGGCAAGGTCATATCTCTCAGTCAGAAAAAGCATCCCACTCTAATTAATGCACAAGTGCCTGGAAGACAGTTTCAGTCATGTGCTTGAAGGCCATGGGGGGAAAAAAACTGAAATATATTGCCATATCCCAGCTGGAAGAACTTAGACATTCAAGTTGAAGCTAATGCCCAAGTTACACACCTGACTGATAGGCCGTATGATGATTTAGTCCTGAGATGTCAAAACAACAGATGGAGCAGAAGAACTCTGGGACAAAATTAAAAGCTCTCTTTTGGCCACACAAAACTTGCAGTTAGATATCCATAAGGAGTGTCAAAAAGATAGGTGGATCTGCTAGCTTTGACATGCTGGATAGGCCCAAGATATGTTGACCATCCTGCACAGAGACCATTGATGCTGCCAGATGCCCAGACACAAAATACACAAGAGAAAAAACTGAAATTGAGACCAGGGTATTTGCTAAGGAAGATGGCAGAACCATACAACTGAAGTTAGATATGCTTTAGATTTTTACCCTGAATGAAATTCATTTAACGCTGAAGCATGTTTAAAAGTTGTCCAGTGGAGAGAGGCCAGAACTTTTGGTATCTTTCAGGATGGAGTTACTAGTTAAAACACTAAGTTTCAAAAGAAGTAACAAATAAAATAGCAATAAAATGACAAAGAAATATCTCCCTGGAAACAAACTCAAATCAAATTGTTACAGCCCATATAAATATAGCATACAGTAAAGTTCTTAGCTGCTGCAGGCTGCAAAGCACATTTTCTTGCTATCTGAATCTTGAACTATGATCAGGAGCTGACAGAGAAGAAGCTGACATTTAAGCCCCTAACATTTTCTTTTCCTCATGTCTCTTTTTTTCCTTGTGTTGATTTGTTTATATTCTGAAATGAAATTCTTACCTTCCTTAATTCGGCTTTTTTTTTGAGTTTCCTTTCAGAAGAAATCTTAGCTGACTGAGAATTATACTGCAGATTGCTGTGCATTTTTTTAACCTACAGACCTGTTATTTTCGTACTACTTTGGATGTTTCTGAATTTTTTAAGTGTCAAACTACATAAATTTCAAGTGCCCCTTTAAGGTATTTAGACACTTTTCTCATTATTGACAATGAGTTAAATTCATTTTTGGAGGGGGCACTCTATGGGTTTATCTATCTCATTTACCCTGGATGTGAGTTTGTTGCTTTCACAATTTTATAGGTGATAATGCAGCTGTGCAAGACATTTGCCAATTGTTAATATGTCTTTTTTTTCTCGTCTTTTTTTTTAACTGGTGTGCTGAAGGCTATGAGGATTTAATACTCTTACTACTCAGTTAAATGAGAGCACTGTATCTAGAGAAGACCAGTTTCCAGCATATTACAGAACGCTTACATCATCAAGTCAATTCAGTTTCTTGTCTTGATTATTTGTTCTTTTATCAAGATTTGGGAATTGCCTTGTATTTTTTTCCAATACACAATGACAATTAACCAAGCTATTCCTTTACTGCCCCCCCTAAAAATTCCCTTAGGAAAAAAAACCCAAGCAAAGATGCAATTTGTGGTCAAAATGAGGAGGGAATGCAGAGAATTCGTGCTGATAGCAGGAACTTCAAAAAGGATTACCTACAGCTCAGATGAGTGCCTTAATCTCCAAGCTATAAAGGGAGCTCTTCTCACATTCCCTGGCTGGAGCGCTCTCAATTTGCATAAACAGTTCAGTAACTAACAGGACAGCAGGAAAAAATTAAGCAGTGCAGAAACACCCACCAGGGTCTAATTAGTGAAGTTCATTTCCTTCCTTTTTTCATTACTACATTTTAAGGCTTTCATTTCATTCTAAAAAGAATGTATTTTACAAAAGATCTTAATTTTTGACTATTTGTGACTAACATCACTCTTCAAGCTTTTTAACTCCACCTAAAGGCATAAAAAAAGAAGTATGGAGTATATTCAGAAGCATATTTAAATACTTACACCCAAGACAGTCTTTTGTCATGCTGAAGCCAAAGGAACACAAAGGAACACGTACGTAAATGTTTTTCTAAATTATCGTGCCAGGATGTTAAATCTGGAATGTTCCTGAGAACAAAAGAAAATAAGCAGTACCCTGGTACTCCCATTTATCCTTACTGAGGTCAAGGAAATTAGAGTTGCCAAATAGTAGAGGCTGGGATTTCTGTGGCTTGCATAAGTGGCAGCAGTGGGGCATAAAGTCTTACATGGTTCTTTCCAACCCTCTACAGAGATGGATTCATTCCAATCTCTACAGTCACAGTATGGCTCTGGTAACATCTCAATAAAGCATGTACAGTTCAAATCCCAAAATTTTAAGAATGCATGTTCACTTTAAGGTCAGTGAAGACAGAGCATCTCCCAACAGTACGTTGAACCTAAGATGTGAATTCCTTTGTAAGGGAATTGCCCCAGTGACTGCAAAAGGGCTGAGACTTCTTGGTTAAACTGAAGACTTTAATTCAGGAACTTTTATAAGGTGCCAACATTCAGATAGGAAAAGCCCTAAAACAATAAAATAAAATAAAATAAAATAAAATAAAATAAAATAAAATAAAATAAACAGATAAATAGTCTTTTTACGATTAAAACAAATTAGAACTAGAAGTACATTTTCCCAAGGATCATTCATAAAAAAAATTGAGAGACCACAGTGTTTTAGTTAAGACTTGATTCTGTTTCTGAAGACCTAAACAGAAAAAACCTTCAAATTACTCCAGTAGATACAGGATTGTGCCTCTAATGAGCCATACCTAAATTAACAAAGCATACAAAGGCAGTTAATGGTAACTTATACCACTAGAAACTACAGAACTTTAGAGAAGCAAAAAAAAAAAAAAAAAAGAAAAAGCATTGTTTCTTGAAAGATTCCATGATTGGACTCGCTCTGCTAAACCCAGTTTTGTACAACTCTCCCTGCAACCAGTGTAAAGTTTATAGTTAAGTCAACAGACTTTGCATCTAGTAAAAATGGTTGTATTAATCTGTAATCCAGACTGAACTAATTGATTATCTTTACCAAGGCAAAGCAAGAAGCTGCAAAGCTGTAAAGCCAAAGAAAAAGTGGGTCAGCATGAGTCACTGTTATTTGCATAATCAATTTTTTCAGTGTTAAAGTTTCTCTGAATGTTTAAACAATAACAGTAGGTTACCAAGATGTGTTATGTATCTACATGACTCAGAGTTGCACCAAGTTGTAGTTTTTCCTTGTGTTGTTTTTCTTTTTCCTCCCCTCGTATATGAAATATGATGAAGAAAACAAAAAATATAGAAAACTCATCATGTGAAATGTTGGGATTGTAAACAGAAATGACTTATAAAGGCCAATTAAACCACATACTGCCATTTCTATTTTTCAGCAAGATTAGAGATGCTCCCTCACTGACACATAAATAAGCAAATTTTTGGTTTTACTTCCAATAAAGAGTGCCATGCACCTGTACTTCAATAACTAAAATTGGCTATATTATTTTATGCCTACTGTCCACTGGTTCACTGGGCAAAAAGACTCAGAATAAAAACCCCCACCTGTTTCAAATGCAGTAAATATAATTTGGTTTACAGGTATCGACTATCTTAATTTTCACTCATTTAGAAGCTTTCCCTATTTTAGACATGCAGAGGAATTTCAATAACTAAATTATCATGAATTACTGTGAGTAAGCAATGGAAAAGAACTTGGCTTACAATTTCTGAGACCAGACAAGGTCACTAAACCAAAACAGAACTGTTTTTCAAGATGCATATTTTAATAGTGAAGATTTGGTTTCCATAGCAAAAATTAATTTCTGGGTACATTATCGAAGAGAATTGTCTTATTGGTTTGGTTTGGCTTTTCTTTTGGATGGATTTATTTTTGTGAGAGCGAGATCTCTGCAACACAGTGTGAGAGGTGATGGCCATCACCCTGTTCCCTGGACCCTGTCCTGAGAAATAAATATTTCAGGTCTCAAACTTTGTTATCTAGTCCAACTTAGTCATCAAGCTTCCAAACCCCATCAAAGGAAAGAAAGAGGCATGTCTGAGAGGGACTTATCAAGGTTGCTCTATACAACTATTGCAGGGTGTTGGGAAGTATCCTCTGGAGATGGTTGACACACACCCTTCACTGTGGAAGAAGTACAGACATCTCAGAAAAAATATTTTGTGATTAGATAGCTAAAGGTAGCTATGATGAATCCCACTGCAAAACTTTAAACTTCTATGTTTTTGTAAGAAACCAAGCATTATGAGTATAAATATGATGGAGATAGTTCAGAGAGTCTGATACTACACTATAGAAGTACACAGACTATAGCCGTCCCCAAACTTCGGAAGCTAGTAAGGATCCCACCCTAAAATTAGAGCTGACTTCTATTTTAGGAATCTGCAGGAGCTTTCACTTGAGGTCATTTCTTGAATTCACAGTTCTTCATAGTTCACAAGTCCTTCAGATTTGCACAGGTACCAGCAGGTAGGGAAGCAGCTGTAATGTAATTTCTGACTTAAAACCATGTTTACTGTAAAAATTTAAGGCCATAATAATGTTGTATGCCTGACTTCTAAAGTAAATACATGTTCAAAACTTCATAAATATTGTAATTCATTCAAGTGACTCTACATAAAAGAAAAGGTACCCAAATATGTTTCTGCCTCCATTTTCTCTGGAGAGGTTTGTTTGTTTTTCAGGGTTCACAATTCATTAAACTGCATCCATATATTTCTTGCAGCTCAAAGGAAATCCATGAGCGAGCTTGAGGAAATCAAAGTTGATATCAGTTGTCACCATCAGAAAATGAAACTTATATTAGCCTTTGGGATATAATTATAACATCAATGATTGCTTTAGTTACAAAAGACTCTATCAAGCACTAGAAACAAGTTCTGTGCCATTTCCCTGTCATAAAACACTTTCAGAGACAGTAAACCACTTCTCAGCCTTTAAATGTTAACTCCCATCAGTACCATGAGCTAAGCTGCAGGACTGACATACATAAACCTTCTTGCATTTCCTTTTGGGATGGAAAATAATTGTACAAGGGAACAACAGGTCAGAAGAAAGAGAAAATATTCTGAACAGATCAGTTTTTTGTAACCTTTCTTTCTCCCTGAAACAGAGGGAGAAAATACAAACAGGTACTTTCTGCCATGTGGGTGTTTTGATAAGAAAAAGCTGCTATCTCAAAGATAGCATGTCTGAAGTATAAAATGGTTTCCAAGGAAACAATTTTTCAAATAGTTCTCATGCCAGAGATTCATTGTTTTTATTGGCATCCATCTCTCTCACACACACCCTCCTCCTTTAACAGGATGACAAAATCCGAAAGTTTCCAGATTCAGGGTTTTGGCTTTGGCTATCACACCATCTTTAACGACTGACTGCTCACAGCAACATACAGAAAATTGAATATCTACTCCAAATCCTTTCTTAGTGAATATAACTCAACTGTCCTGATGCAAACGTTTCAAATCTAAATGTAAGTAACACTTTAAGTGCTCAAGGAAAACCCATCTCTAGACTGGGCACCAAATCACTTAGAAATGAAAACAAAAAAAAAAATCTGAAGTATATATCCAGTTCTAGCTCGATTTTCTCTCATTTCCAGTTGGTTAAAAAGAAAAGGAAAAAGAGAAGAAAGATTTATAACAGCAATACTAGATATACATTTCTGGTTAGGTAATGGCCAATTAGAGCTCTAATGACCTGAAGTGAAACAATGGCTTTTTATTTTTTCAAATCAGGTATAATCTGACTTGCAAAGAGCAGCAGTTAGAAAGCTGCTTGGAATGATTACATGGCTAAATGTACTTCATGGCCATCCACGGAGAAAAAGCTCCAGAACTGAGCTCTGAAAATCAGAGCCACCTGTGTTCAGCTAAGAAATTGCTTCTGTACAGAGGTTTATGTCAAATACATTCCTGAATGCTGTCAAGGCAATACCATTGCAATCACATGAATAAGCCCAGCTTCCAACCCAGCAGGCAATGGCTCAGGTTTACATTCTGCAGGGCCTGGGTGATGTAATTCCATTCCATATTTGAAAAGACCCTGTAACCTTGCAAGTAAAACACTTAAGCACATGCTTAACCTCATGGGCCGGCTTATACACAGCTTTCAGTGATATAACATTTGACAGAAACTAAGCAGACGGTTCTGAGTTTTGTTGGATGGAGGCCTAGAAGCTTAGGAAGATGGTGGTGAAGTGTTTCATGACTATCATTAAGCAATTTTTGGCTTCAAGTCTAATTCAATATTTCTTCTTTAACCAAGTGTTTCCTTCTTCTGCATCCTCAGACTCCATCAGCATCCTTTCACGTTCATCACCGGACACGCACTGCATTGCAAATTGCACAGAAAAATATATTAATTATTTTGTCAGCAAAATTCTTAAAATTATAAAATAATATTAAATTGTGCATCAAAAATTATTTCTATATTATACTCATATTATATATTCATATCAGTAGATTGGCACAGGAGAGGGATAGATTGTATCTTTCTGCATGGCCATTATTCATAATTTGAACACAATTCTATTTGTGAATTGTAAATGACAGATTACTTCATCTGTCCATTGATGACAGGGTGCCATGCTGTCAAGAGATGTCCACTGAAAAGCTGGGAATTTGCTGCTTAGAGATTAATGAAAGAACTCTAATTACTGATGTTGTTGAACATTTCATCATCACTACAACCTTTTATTTTTGAATGGAAAGTCATATAGAGTTGAGGAATAGGTAAACAAAGGTACTAGCCACAAGGGATATGTTTGTGGTGGTATAGC
Organism: Lycocorax pyrrhopterus obiensis; assembly: GCA_014706295.1. Classification (NCBI taxonomy): domain Eukaryota; kingdom Metazoa; phylum Chordata; class Aves; order Passeriformes; family Paradisaeidae; genus Lycocorax; species Lycocorax pyrrhopterus. The sequence continues at coordinate 79,614,190 of JACSVZ010000001.1, forward strand.
CTCGGCTCACAGCCAAGCACCCACACAGCTACTCACACATTCCCCCACCTCACCCCAGCAGGATGGGGGAATAAAATAGGAAAAACAAGAGCAAGAAGACTGGTAGGTTGAAATTAGGATGGAAAGATAATTTAACAGTTTCTATTACCAGTGAAACAGACTCAGCCTTGGAGAACTTGATTTATTGACAATCTAAATAATTAGGTCCCAGTCTGGGTATTGTTAAACAGCAAAGAAAGAAAAAAGGAAACTTGGGAAACACCTTTCCTCCTTTCCATGCTCAGTTTTACTACAGACTCCTCTCCACCCACCTTATTGCTGTCACAGGTTATATTCAACAGCTTTAGTGAGGCAACAGGTGGTGCAGGTGGTCAGGGTCAAGACATAGCATTTTCTCTCTGTTGCTCCTTTTTTCTTACACAGTTTCCACACAGCAACATGAGTCCGCTATGGGTTGTAGTACAATCAGGGAAGTGTCTGCTCCAGTGCGGGCTTATGTATGGGTCCTTTGTGGGGTGGTCTTCGTTCTATCATGAAGAACATCCTTTTCATCCTCTCAACTTGATGTTCCTTCTGATATTTCTCACTCTTTTGTTTTTTTTCCCTTCTTCCTCTGCCTGTATAGTGTGTTCTGCTCTTTCCCGATGACATTTGTGCAGAGGGGCTTTCAGCTTTGCTAATGTGCTCAGCTGTGTCCTACAGTCCATTGCAGAGCCAGCTAGAACTGTATGTGTCTGGCACGAGGCAGCCCCTGGCCTTTTCCCACAGAGGCCACTCTGCATCCCCTAATTGCTGAAACCTTGCCACATGAACCCAATTCAACATAATTTCTAGATTTCTTTGGCAAAGGTAACAAAAATCTCAGTCCCAGTGAAGTCAAAAGAGTTCACATGTATATATGCCTGCGTGTATCTCTTTGGCCCCAGGAGTGCTTCCAAAATCCTAGCTCAGGGCCATGAGGGTTCATGTCTATCCTGGCTTCCCATCAGGTAAGGCTCTGGCAGAAATAAGGTACAATTGCAGTCCAGTTTCCATGCAAAGGAAATTCAGGCATGGGACCCTAGCACCCTCATAGCGATAGCCAGTTTGGATGATGTGGGCCATACTCCAGGCGTACATTTCATGTAGGCACATTCCACGCAGCCAGGAGAACAGGATTAGAGTTCCTTTTTTGAACATTCCCAAAATCTGTATCCAGGAACTCTTGCCATTTGGTTGCTGTTGAGCTCTCTGGCAGCTGTTCAGTATTCAAAGAACACTATTTGGAGACCATCCCGACAACCCGAAGCTCTGATTTCAAGTGGAAAGGAAAATAAACATTGCAGATTCTCAATAGAATGGGGGGACAGTTGAGGAAGGGGCAGTTTCTTGACTCAACTTTCCTATGAGAACCACAAAGCCCCAGAAATTCCTGTAGCTTCCTGCAGGTGCTGAAACCTTCCAGATTAGCTTCATGCAGGTGCTGAAACCTTCCAGATCAGGGTCTGCTTGTGTAAGGATTTACTCTCTTTAACAGCCCAACTCAGTGGCATCTAAAAAGGGAAGTAGCATCTCTGGATCTAGGGTCTGGTATGTAAGCTGGAGGAAACACTGTGCAAAGTTCCCACGAATTTGGACTTCAGGGGAACAGAATGAAACTCAGGTTCAATGTCATTATGGCTAAAGGGAGGATGTTAGAAATGTGATTTTTAATCAGTCTATTGTAATGAGTTGGAAGCATTTTTAAATTACCCCATAATTTATATGTTATTTGCCTAATGAGGTATTTCCTTATGAATTGCTAATGACTGTTGTCAGGCAGACATCTGAAATACAGACTCATCTTGATCTGGCAGTATTTCTACATATTCTTACCTTGATGAAAAGAGGTAGTGCCCCTCTTGCATCTCCAACCCCATAATCAGGTATATATTTTGTAAAGTTTTGGTTGCTTTTGTTTTCTATAAATTAACATTTGGGGAAAAAAAGAAAAAACAAGACCCCTGAACAACCTTAAGGGTTTCTTTTAACATTATTTTCTAAATTCTTGGTGGCATATCGAAAAGGAACAAATAAAGACCAGATCTATCTGCTTTTATCTTTTTCTGGCAATTATGACCAAAATACTTTTACAAAATTTGATCTTCAGATAAGCTCTTCCTAGGATCTCAGAACATCACTGAGACACCAGCACATGTGGAACAAAAGAACTGGTTGCATAATTACTTTGCCCTTTCTGTCTTCTTTTTGATTTCCTCTGACAATACCTATGCTGACTTTGGGCAGCTGCTGTGTCACTGCTTGGGGATTTTTCTTCATTACTTATTTTTAAAATGACAACTTTTTTTCAATAAGTAGCTGTTTCTACAGGTTCAACTCTCAGATCAGTAGGCTGAGCTGTAACAGGAAAGAGGCTTTGTGTTGTACCAGGCACCAGCAATTGAGCTTTGAAATTAATTCTTCTTTTTTTATTACTTTACCTTTTCTTTGACCATACTTTTTTCCTGTTGATTTATTATCTTTGACAGGCTTTTTAGTGTGAGTCACAGTTAGTAACATACAAATCTTAACTGGAAAGGCTCGCCTCAACTTTGGGAAGAAAGCGTTTCCCTTGGCAGTTCACTTTCTGCTTTTCTGCTGAAAAGACTTCAAACCAGGCTGTGCTAGTTGTGTGCTTGTGCAGCACATTTATCTTGGAAAACAGAAGTACTACAGAGGAGTAAGTAGGAAAAAAATATGTGGGGGTGAGCTGTTTTGCCTTTAGAAGACACATGTATTTTTTTTCATTTGTTTCATTTATTTGTCCCTTAGTTTCTCATAATCATGGGAACAAAAGGTTTATCTGCCCTTAAGAAAACCACTAGAAGCCGACAGAGAAACTTTTTATGCTGTGATCAGCTGTGGTTTGCACAAAACTTTAGTGGAATCCTCAGTCCTTAGTTTCTATTTTTTTTTTTTATTTTTAACTACGTAGTTGTTAATCCTCTGGAGAGCTCTGTCACTTTTCATAAAGTCCATGCCTTTGAAGGATCTAAACATTACAAAATCAGTGGTGGTCTTCTTTACCCCAAGTGAGTAGGTTGTACACCCAGACAAGGAACAGCATTCCCTCAGCCGTCTTGCAGTACCTTGCCTACACCATCCTTCAAGATTACAGAGGCACGAGGAAAACCAGTGGTGTGTAAACAGCAGACAGGACACAACTGTGCCGAAATCCCATCAAATGCCCTCGAAGAAGTGGTGCACGCATCAGTTGTTACTTGTCTGCAGAGCCAGTGCAGCTCCCTCCATGCTGTACAGCCACGCAGGGCTCAGTGCTCCAGTCTCAGCAGCAGCCGCACGGCAACAACCACAACCCTCCCTAAAGTCATGATTGGCTTGGTGATCTGACAAAGCACAGCTGATCTGCTCCTGGATACCGACTCTGTGCATCCCCAAACTGCCTCCAAGATACAGCACAAAAAAAAGTGGGTGCAGTCTTACTACATCCTACTTCTGATGGGAGGAGCAAGAGTCACATCCCAAATAACAGAGCTACCTCTGTCTTAGGCCAGACACCAAGTTGGTTAAACCAAAAAATTCTGCACTTCTTTTAAAAGAGGCTTTCTTTCTGCCAAAGCTGTAGGCTGTGCAAAACTCACAGATCACTCTTTTTCCAAGAGTAAAAAGCTTCCTCTCCCTCCCAAAATGTCGCAGCTACATTTGAGGATTTGGGCATTTATTGCAAGATGTGTAACAGACAAAAATGGATATGATGTATGTTGCTTCTGAGGATCCTAATCCCATTCCCAGTAATTAATAACAGTTGCTACAGCAGTTAGCTGCAGACCAAGTCTATGGAAATATGTCAAAGTTTAAGTGTTGGTGAAATTACACATGATAGCATTCACATTCTTCTGCATTTGGGGGGGAAAAAAGGAAAAAAAAGGAAAAAAAAAAGGAAAAAAAAAAGGAAAAAAAAAAGAAAAAAAAAGGAAAAAAAACCACAACCAAACAATACAACAAACCGACCACAAAAATCCTAGAGAATGTTATCAAAGCAACCTAAAGCTTCCATGAATGGAAGGATTCAACCATTTACAGTTTACCAATGGGTGTGGGTTTGCTCTAATACATTGTATTGGAACTCAGTGCAAATTATCTGTTTCCAGATGCAAATATTTTGCAAGTCTTTAGAGAGAAAGGCTTAAAATGTGGAACTGTTATCTCTGCATTTCATGCCTACTATATATCGCTCATGTTTTGCGGAATTTGCTTCAGTTACTTACCTTTATTTCTAACCTCACAAAAGAGGCAAAGAAATGTGAGAAAAGTTTCTACCTGGATCCAATGGTACTCCAGCTATATAAAAAGGAGCTTGTTTTATTGCACTGTGGAGAAAAGAAAATATTTTAGGGGAGTTGAGTTATGACTTCTCTGAAATGTCCATAAAAAATTTCTGTTGCCTGCTGCTAAAATATTTCCAGTCTCAAATAAAGTGGATACAACAGACAGTGCAAGGACACAGGAGTTAGCTGCCATATATATAGGCATGCAGTAGCAATCAAAAGGAGCTCACTGAGCAGTTGCACCTGACAACTGGCTGGCATTGTATTTACAACATACAGAAAATTTGGAATGAGCAAGGAGACTCAAACTTTAAAATAAAACTGACTTTTTCTGAAGTTTGGAAATTAGCAAGTCACTTAGAAAAAAAAAAGAGCAATCGTGGATTCTGATGCATTTCTTATTTATTGTTAGAACCAAAGCACAAGCAACAGACCATGAAAAAGCCGCTCTTACAATGCAGTCACACAGATCTGAGACAGCCAGAGGAGAAAGCTGGCAAGAAAGTGTGTATATCTTTCCCCCTATTACAGAGACAGCAAAATGGAGATGGTTTAGTGAGGATACATACTACTGCGTTGCAGCCAAGAAACATAAACAGAAGAATGTCTCTAATGGGGCTACGAAATAGATAGCTAGGGAAGGATATAAGAACAGGGTAGCTATAGACTGATAATTTCCCAGAATCCTTTCCCAGCACAGAACAATTTATGCCTTGGGACTTCTCCAGCTTCTTTGTGAGAGAGTAAGTGTAAGGCTACTTTCTGCAGTGCCGTGCACAGGATATGGTGGGCAATGTCCTCACCTCCAGACTGATCCTCTCTCTATGATAACCCACACTTTGGCTGTCTTCATGACCCAGCATCCTCCTGCATCCTTTTCTCCAGCCTTGAGTCCACTTCCACACACACTGCAGAAAGTCCTCTGCCTCCTTGGTGCCTGAGAACTTGATAAGAACATATGCATTTGTTTACCCTCAGAGTTTCTGTGGGGAAAGTTCTAAAACAGACATAAGGTTACGGACTTTGCCCTAGAGGTATCCAAGCACATTGACAGGAACTTGGAGCAGCAGATGCACATACAGACCCATGGTGGATGGTGTACAGAGCTTTCACACCTAGTTATTGTAGAAGTTATTTCAGCCAAAAGATCTACAGTAAGTCAGGAAAGGTCAGTCAGCACAGGGGCTGTGATCTACAGTACTATGGAAATATTGGTTCAGCAATGAAGGCAGTTCAGAAAGAGTAGAGATTATAAGAAAAGGAACAGAGAACAAAACCCAAAATGTCATGACAGATAGCACCCACACCTTGATACTTTTGGTTCCCATGAGGGAAAAACAAACATACAAACAATGCGTGGTAGAACTTTAAAAGGTTCAGAGGAAGGAACCAAGGAAATTCAAGATTTAGAATCACTTCCAAGCACTAGCTGGACTCTTCAGCTGGCAAAGAGACATCCTGAAGGGAGATACAGCTGACATTTTCAAAGTCCAGAGAGCTTCTAGAAGGCCACACAAGGACTGGACCCTCACTGTCTCCTCCAGCACAAGAACTAGTGGCCATAAGATGAGGTTAGTCAGAGACAGATAAAAGTGAAGATAAAGACTTTTTTCATGCAACATGGTAGAACTGATTGGTGAAATCCCTTGCCAACGTTATGTCATGAATGCAAAAAGCTTGGAGGTGCACTTGATCAGTTGAGTGCTACTAGATCAAACTCAACAGGCTCAGGGAATCCTGGCAGGGGAGAATACCTGGAATCTGGGAACTTATAAGGTGAGGGATGCTTGCCTAGTTTTTGTTCTTCCCCATATATTCTTTGAAGACAGTCTACTAAGTTAAATGAAGCTTTATTCCAAAGAAACAAGGCCATTCACATGATTTTGTGCTGTGACAACTTTGTTCTCCCGCACCAGCCCCTTGACAAGCAATAGGAAAGAGGAAAGGACCAAGAAAGATGGACAGGAAAAGATCTGCCCTTCCCAGGAATTCTGCTATAGGAAATGGTAACAGGAATACTTTGGAGGAAGGTAAAAGTATGTCTGTGCTTTTCCATTTGGCATATCTTAGGAGGACCAAGACACAGAGAAAGGACTCTTTGGAAGTTGAATTCTTAAGTGCACATCTGCACCCAAGTGCTCAGGGGTGTGGAATCCTTCCTCTTCAATTTTGGAGGTGGCAGCTTCGTCCCGGAGTAAATACAGTTCATTGACTGGGAAGAAAGAGGCTTTTTTTTCCATGAACATGACAGTATGTTAGATCTCAGCCCTAGCAGCCCAGCCATGCTGAAAGGACAGCAGCACATGGGGAGGCTGCCTCTTGCTGCAGACAGGAGACAGTGGCACGGCTGCCCCAGCGCAGCCTGGATGCCTTCCACCTTCACAGAAACAGAGAGAGTGTTGCATGCTGTGGCCAACTGTGCTGACACCCTTCTCAAAGATATGGTGCTAGCAAGAGACCCGTTGGTGATTTCTTTGTTCAAAATGCAATGGAAGCTCTGGTGAGCAATGCTGTTTAAGAAGTATCTTTCATAATTTAGGAATGGTGCTCAAAAGGAATGTCACTGAAGTATGCACCAATTAGATAGCTATTCCATTAGGTGATGTTGTCCTAAAATAAAAATTAAATGGGAGACAAAAGGCTATAGTTGTTCTATCTCATGATAACAGTGTCCATAAAATCAGAAAGAAAAGAAAAAATCACAGTGGGAAGTGGGAGGAAGGAGGGAATGGAAACTGAACAGGATTACAGCTACATCACAGGGCAAGGAACTGTACAGCTGCAGTGTTAGAGGGGGGACTACAGACGTATCAGCATACCTCCCCCCACGCCTGTGTAGTTACCCCCAGTAAGTGACCTACTGCCACCATCTAAACAAGAGCTGTTGATCCTTTCTCAGGAGAATCTTTCAGCAAAAAGGACAGTTTAATAATCAGGATAAAAATCCCACTAGGGTCTCAAAAAATATATGACTATACATATAATTCGAGGCATTGTTCTGCTGCCTGACATAAAGGGGGTTGTGAATAAGATTCTTCACTGACCTCATAGAAAACACTGGCATTATTTAAAAGGCCTGTTGTGTGTCACAGTATCCCAGCAGGAAAATGGTTGAAGCAGAATGAGATCCTATGTCATGGCATAGCAAGAAAAGAGAACTTATCAGCAAATCTGAGCAGTGTAACTCAATCAAGAGCACAGCAAAATGAGAGAGTGGTTTCCTAATCCCATTTTTAACCAGCAAGTACAGAACTAATTATATCAGAGGGTTATTATTTTTAGTAAAGAACCATCCCCTGAAAAGATTTTTTCCTTATCTGCACGCTTGCTAGATACGAAACTACTTCCTAGCTATAACACTTATTGTACAATGACATATTATCCTAACTACTTACCTCTTCACTGACTGCCTGTTTAAAAACAGTTTTGAAATGTAACCAGAAAGAATAAGAAAAAAATGTTAGGGTTCCTTCATGTTCCTGTATAATGTATAAAAGCAAGTGAAATAAGGCTTGAAGTAATCTTCATTTTGGTGGGTTTTTTGCTTGAAAACATCAAGTCATATATTGGCCATTGTTTGGGTTTCTCTGCTGCCAGTGGCTACTTACAGGACTTTTTTTAGTTTATGTCTTATTTTTTTACGTGCTTCAAAGATTAAGTACAGGATTGTTTTCTTAGCCACAGTTAAAAAGATAGGATTGGTGAACATTTGACAAAGAAAGTTTTTCTCCCATCTGTTCCAGTCAAACAGATGTTAATCGCCTACATACTTTTTAAGTCTGGTTTTCAATCATTCCAACTGCCGTTAAAAAAGTAAGTATGAATTTCAAATGCATTTCTAACGCAGAAAATCAAAACAGGAAAAATTTGAAGTATGATTTTTAGCCATCTTCATTCATCATAAAGAAAATGGATAAAAAAGCCTTTATTCTTTCCTCCTTTTCTTTGTCAACATGAAAGAGTACTGTTTTCCTCCAGTTCTGAAGACTGCCAGGGACTGCAGTGCAGCTAAAGATCTTACCAAGGAGACAGACAAAAAACCCAGAAGTCTAAGAAAACTCTAAGACAGCTTAATGATTTCTCTATCCCAGTGTTCCTGAAAATAGTCCAGCAGCTGAAACATTTCTTCATTAGAGAGCACCTTTCACCAGTCCCCCTTTGGGAGAGCTTCAGACTCTCCTGTCCTTTTGACATCCTCCATGCCCAAGCTTGCACTCCTAGGGCTGGTTAAGTCTGCACTATATTGATTTTTATTCCTTTGGTAATGTGTCCTTTTCAAAGAATCTCCCCAAAGCTACTGAGTTGAGTATACAGCACCTCTGAAATGGATGCAGTTTTACTGCAGAGTCAACGTAATTAACTGATACTCCCCCCCAAAAAAATAAAGAAATATAAAAATCCACAACTCTTATGTTTTTAAAAGCATTGACTGATGAATGCAGAGCCTGGTATATATTACTTGTACCTGCTGTATGAGTCAGTCAGAGATAGCTACATTTACTGTCTGCTATAAAACATTTAGAAAATTGCAAAGCTGGGTCATAACATTTTCACCCTCCAGAAAAGTATTGCATGTTTTTCTGCTTCATCTGGAATCTCTGATTATCTGAAGATTTATTCAGAAAAGTGGAAATAGTCTTAAGCCAGGTCAACTTTTTAAAAATTATTCAACTATTAATTTTAATATTGGCAAAGTTGAAGAGATAGCTCACAGTTACAAAACAGATGGTTTCAAAATGGTAATAGCTATAGAGAGGAGAAAAAACACCACATAAAATATGCAACTTTATTTGTATTTTCCAATTTTCTCTGATGCCTAATCCATTACATTCTCATTTGTCAGCCAGCTTCACCCCAATTTAAGTCTAAAATGAGTACTATGAAATACTGAAACCTTAGTTGCAGTCACTGAAAGTGACTGAGTTAAGGTGAAAATAGCTTTTCCTTTCACTGCTGTGGACAACCAGCAAACACCACAAAGAGTAGTAACTGACAGCAATTTGCACACTTACACATCCTTATGCATACATGTACATGCATTTGTTGACATAAATTTCAGAAAGCTCAGTTTTCTTTGAAAACAACTGGAATTTGGGCAAGGAGAAAGAAGCTGAGACTCCAGAGCAGTGACACATGGTTAACGTTGATGGAAAATACTTTTCTCCCTGTCTGTTTAAAAGATTCCTGGTTTGTTCACTTAGAAGCACACTAGACAAAGAAGGAGAGGTTTTTTTCTATGAAAAATGATCTCTCATTATGAGAGAGGAATATAAAGAACTCTGAAAGCAACTCCAAAGAGTCATTCAGAAGACCTAAAGAAACCTCAAAAGACCAAGATTATCCTTTCTGATAGAAGAAGGTAGAATTTCACCAGGGTGGTCTTCATACACTAAAAAGTGAAGGAGGCAGTGAACAGAAATGCAAGCCAAATACAGACTTGTAATGTAGGCTACTACCAGACTTTGGGGATTATACCAGCTTGCCATGTTTAAAAGTTGAATATTTGTCTGCCTACACTTACTCATACTGATTAAGTAGCTCTTTGCCACTTTGCACTTTCAGGGTTTTCATCCCCAGACTGTTCAAGAAAGCAAGCCATCACGTAAGGCTTGATGAATACAGGACAAGATCACCAGGGAGACTGCCAAACATTGTCCACTGGCTTTTAAAGCCAAGAGAAACAAACCTCTTCTGGCAACACATCAGGAACAGTGAATCCCCAGAAGGAAGGAGAGGGCTTTTAGCCCCTAAAATGAGACTCTGCTCATGATGCCAGGTCATCTGCAGAGGACAGATATTTACCAAGTGTACGGCTCAAGGCTATAGCAATCCCATAGAGCAGCAAATGCTTCCAAGGAAAAGCGGGCCCTTTGGCACCTGCATATCTAATCCCAGCAGTGCACTCTTTCCATAAACACCACTTTGCCAAGTGCAGCGTGATGTACAAGAAAGCACAGCTATCTATGAAAAATAAGTCTGTTTCACTTGTTCAGCACAGAGTGTGTGTGCAAGCCATCTATTGTGTGTTTTACTAGGTCACTTTTCTTAGCAGCTTTTACTCCAGTAAATTGATAGTTAACTCAAGGCAACAGGCACAGGAACCTGGAACAAATCTTCCTTCGTATCTCCTGTGGCACCTCAGGAGCAATGTTTGTGTCTTGGAAGACAGACCTCTAAAAGCATGATTTACTACCAGGTGATTGAATACGAATGTGCCCAACTTGCTTGCAGTGCTGAGCCCATAAGATGACTTATCATAGAGATTCGGATATTTCTCCAACTAAATCCTACTCCAAATATACCATCTTCACCTGGTGTTTTCTAGCTGATCATGAGGGGTAAAAGCAGAAATAGATATATGGATGGATGTATATATAGCTTTAGATGCACTTACCTGCCTTATTTTTCCCCAATGTTATGGACATCGCCACCTTCACAGATTGAACCTTTTTGGGAACCAAAAACAGCAATGAGTACTGACAAAAGAAGGTTCTTTGCTATCAGAATTTGCCCACAGGGGAAGGCTTGATGGTCTCAGCTATTTCAGTACAGAAATAAGCTGCATTTTCTTCCACACCCTTAATATAAAAACAAAACAGATAAAACAGATACAGCAAAACAGCACATAAAATCTTATTGCAGCTTAGCTCGCTTGGCAATAAAAAAGATTATGTTTGTAGATATTACATACCTGTTTGTGTAACCACATGGGGTTTATACTTATCTCCACAATTTAAATGTGCAAGCAAAATAAATTAGGGTTAATTAGGATTAATTAGTGGACCTTCATGGTAAAGGTCCAAATGAACACTCTGTGATGTACTGAGGAGGGTAAGGGGATACTTAGAGGTATCATTGCCTCGGCATCACCTTGTGTGCTGTATAGAGCCACAAGTCCAGCAGTGCTTCCTGCCCCGCTCTCCCTTACGACTTACAAGGTACTGAGGACCTTGCTGTAAGTTAGATAGCAAACTACGTTTATTAGAATTTTATCAATAAACCCTGCCCTCCACAGACCACCTGTGACCACTCTACCATATACGGAAAACAGGGAGAGGGTAACTGAGTTTTCTTTTTGTAGGATTATCACCCCAGCTCATCCTACAGGTGTTTCTATGCTGTGACAAATGACACTTGAAATTAGCCAGTTCCCCTCTGTCAAAAGACCCTGACTAATTGTCACCCTCCACCCTTGCTTCACCTTTCTTTAGAGGTCCTGTGCTTGCGGAGACTGCTGTGATTCCATTGCTTCAGGCAGCACTAAAGGGCTGTCTCCCAGGAAAAGTGAGGTCAAAGATAAGGTTAGGTGCACATAAGGCTGCCAAAGGTAGGGCAGCTCCCAGCACATCCAATGCCAGAATGTAATAAAGACAACAACTCTTAGGCTGTCCTTTTTTCTTTTTGCCCAAATGACCAGGGACAGCCTTACAGCTCAATTGACTGTAAAGGGCCCAAGTCAACACAAGCCTAAAGCAAAGCCTGAACACAACTCTGCCACTGCACCCCTAAAACACACAAAACAGTATCAACCCTCTATCATAACAAACCATGTTTTGTTCCACAATTCTGCAGCCTCTTAGATGATTTTATCAGCATCATCCTAAGCAATCCTGTATTTCTGTGATACAGTACTTGAGCCATTAATGATTGCATTAGCTCCAATGTCATCACACTAATAATGCCTCTTTCTCCTCTTGTTTCTTGCCTTTGAGATGCAGGAAGTCTGAAAGGGTCTTTCTTAATTTCCTGGAGGGAAGAATTCTTCCTTGCCTCAGAATTTATTACAAAAACCCCTCACTAATTTCCTAGCCTAAATTCTCCATACATTTTTTTTTTCTTCCTCTATAGCTCTTTTCTATCCTTTGCAGAGTCCTGTAATTATGTCTTCTCCAGAGCTCCTTTTACAAACTGTTCTTGATCCAGGTGAATACAAAATCCCATTCACAAATTCTCCTAGAAGGTAGGGGGGAAGGAGTTTTAGTTGCCATTTATATCCCCTGATACAAGAAATGCCATTTCCAGAAACAGTCACAAATTTCAGAGACATCTCCAGAGACTGTATTTTCTCTTTTCCTTGGGAGAATCAGAAGGCTTCACTTGACCTGTGGGTCCTATATGTCCAGTACATTGCCCATTACCATTTAAAACAGAGATAGCAAAAAAACTGTGGGCAGGATTTCTGTGCCCTCTCTCCCCTCAGCACATGAAATGGTAAATAAAAAATGACCCTCATAAAAATATCAATATTTCCGAAGTTTCCAAAATTCAGATGTCCTAACTCTGATATAAATTAGAGCAGTGTAACTGCAGCCCTATGAAGGTATCATGGTCCCCAAGGAAAACACCTTTGACAGGCTGGTTGGGAGAAATTATTTCCTTTCACTCTCATTTTTGTCACTGTCTGCAAAGGAGAAAATTAAAACGAATAATCCATCTCCAAACATTATTTCCAGGTTAAGCCTGACTCAAGATTTGGAGAAAATGTTCTTCTCCTTAATGAAGCTGCTCTGGCAGTTGCATACTTAATGCTGCTTTCCATTCTGACAGTTAGTGGGCATTGGATTTTTTTCTTCCTCTCTTTACTTTGTATGTGATTGATTGAGAAACCTCCTGCCTGGATGGCATCAATTCACCATAATCTCTGCTGCCTATTAGGCAATTTAATTCCAGCTTCTCATTTTTTATTTTTGAGTCATGAATGTAATCAGTTCAGCCCAGATCCTGGATACTTGTGAGAAACAACTGTCAGAGGCACCAGTCATTTTTCTTCACATTTGACGAGTTACCAATGGTGGCAGGACATAAAGACTTCCATCTTCTTCTATTCCTAAGTACCTGACAAAAGCACAGTGTTTCTAAGGACAGAGCAGAGAGGCTTTGTAGTCATTACGGTTTCGTTGCTTCTTTTTTTCTTTTTTAACACACTGATCTTATTAGATCTTTGCCAGTGTTGCCATACTTGACTAAACCTTTGTCAGCCTAGCTCCTACGAAGGATCTCCTGGGAATGGCTCTGGGTTTTATTCATCCCAGGACTGAGATAATTAGACAATCTATCAGCTGTGAGACTAGCTGAGTTGTGATGTTTTCTTGTTATCTTGACCTTAATGTTTTGGATGCTCTAAGCTATGACAGATATGCCAACCATAACCATTCCCTCAAGGTTATGGGCAGTTTTGTGCTCCCAAGACAAGAACAACAGGAACACTTACGCTCTTCAAATTACTCGGTCCTCTACCATCTATCCGCAGTTCATCTACAGAATCCTGGGTAATGCTGCCATTTGACCTGCTGTGTTAAGTACCAACACAGTAAGAGAAGAAATGTCTGTCTCAAAGTCAGCTTCTCTTGCTCCATCGTTTGATTTTACCCACTTCCCAGATTATCAGAATCAGTATTGAGATATCAGTATTGGGAACTCAGATGTTGAGAAGAAATGCAGGATCTCTAATTTCTCAGTGATGGCTGCTTGTTATGCAACTCTCTCACACTTACACCTTTCTATCACAAGAAAGCTCTTTTAACTCCTCAGTGTGTGAACATGAAAGAAAATAAAATACATGTCAAAATGGAAGCAGACTTCAGAAGACTCAGTATATTAGCTCAGAGCTAAGAGTGAAGGAGACATGAGCTCTCCTTCAGCAGTGCATCTCCTGCAGCAATAGTCATCTCAGTGCAGCTGGAAACCCAGGTTTTCATGGGAAGTGACCTTCCTTTCACAATGGAAGAGCAGAGATTGCTTATACAGCACAAAGATTGGTGCCACTTTAGCATTAATGGTTTGCAGGCAATAGGCTGTGTATGTTTTTCTCTGCCCTAATAATAGTGGATGGGCAGGCTGTAAGAACTAATTAAGTTCTGCACAAGGAAAAACATCCCAGGATGTTCTGAAACTAAAATGACCACATTGACAGCCCTGGGGATTATGTTGAATGATGAGAAATAGATGTTAGGAATAAGAATATCCCTGGATGAAGGGGTAGGATGCACCCTCATCAGCCTCTGCTGATGACTCTGTACTGACCGGAGTGGCTGGTACACCTGAAGGCTGTGCTGCCATTCAGTGGGACTTTAATTGGCTGGAAAGTTGGGCTGAGAGAAACCTGATGAGGTTCAACGAGTGCAAGTGTAGGGTCCTGCACCTGGGGAGGAATAACTCCAAGCACGAGCACAGGCTGGGGGCTGACCTTCTAGAGCGGTCAGTGTGCTCTTGCAGCTGGGAGGGCCGGTAGTATCCTGGTGTGCTTTGGGAAGAGTGCGGCCAGCGGGACGAGGGAGGTGATCCTGTCCCTCCACTTGGCCCTAGTGAGGCCACATCCAGAGTGCTGTGTCCAGTGCAAGGCTGCTCAGTACAAGAGACACAAGGAGCTCCTGCAGAGGGTCCAGCAGAGGCCAACAATGACAATGAGGGGTCTGGAGCATCTTTTATGGGGAGAGACTGAGGGAGCTGGGCCTGGAGAAGACTGAGAGGGGATCTCATCAATGTATGTAAATACCTCCAAGGCAGGTTCCAGGCTCTTTTCAGCGGTGCCCAGCAACAGGACGAGGAGCAGTGACCATGAACTAAAACACAGGAAGTTTCACCTCCACATGAGGAAGAACTTGTCTACACTGAGGGTGGCAGAGCACTGGATCAGGCTGCCCAGGGAGGTGGTGGGATCTCCGTCTCCGGAGATATTCAGAGTCCACCCAGACATGTTCCTTTGTCACCTGCTCAGGGTGACTCTGCTTTGGCAGGGGGGTTGGATGGTTTATCTGCAGAGGTCCCTTCCAACCTAACTCTTATGTGATTCTTTGAAGTTCTGCAGACCAATAGGTCCCATGGAAATTAATATCAAATACAAGTACTCTGTTGCGTGGGGAATCAGAGCCCAAAAGCCCGGTTCTCAAGTCCGGATTTTGTATCAGATCAACAGCACAAGTTCAGTTTACAACAGAATATTTTCTCCTTCAAACTGGGAGAAGACTCAACTTACAAAAGTAGTTGAATTCATCCCTGCTTCTCTCCATCGGTACAGTCTCATCAACAGCACTAGGAGGACATGTTTTATTGCTGGTGGAAAGCAGACATATAAAAATGTACCAAAACAAGAAACTGAAGTAAAAGCTGCTTTAAGCACACTTAACAAGCTATTCCATCATGTCGTCTCTCTGAATTTAAGCCTCCCTCATATTTAAATTCATCAGTTTGAACATCTTGTTTATGGAATTTGCTCAAGACAGTCTGGTTTTCCCCATGCCCTTACATTTCTGGGAAACTCGCAATGACTTTGTGAATTACTGCAGTCATATAAGACATATTGTATATTTTATGAATTGCTTAGTACAGTCTGAGCATACTTAATATGGGTAATAAAAGTATATGCTGTCTTTTTTGTGTAACTAATCAAATAATTCATAAATAAATAAATAATGTAAAAGAAAATACAATTTTTCAAGCTATCATTAAATGCTCTATATTTAAAACAAATGCTGGGAAAAAATATTAAAAGCTTAGCTCTAGAAATTGAAGAGGCACCATGAAAATGAAAATCTCATTTCTCCCTGAAAATCTAGTGTCTGTTATAGTTACAAGCAACTCCTAAAATTGCTATAGGTGAAAGAAGAATGTCCTCTATTTCCTGCAGTTTGTTACATTGTGCATTTGACAGCACATTGTGTGTAGTCATTTATTACATCAATTTCTACTCTGCTGAGAATATTCTTATCAATGCCAAGAAAAGAATAAAACAAAACAAAAAAGTATATGTTTTTGAAAAAGACGTTTGTAAATAATTTCCAAGACTTGCTAGCCACTGCTAATCAAGAGAAACTATTGGATCTGTATTGAGTATTCTCTCAGAGTCTGGTCTACATTTTAAAAAATGGTGTTATTAAAATCTTATTATATCAGAAGGTATATTTTCAATACTGTAACATCCCTTTAGTGTTTCCCTGTTATTTGGCAAGCTGAGTGGTACAGAAGAATAAAACCAGGTGAAGATGTAGAAGGTAAGTACTGGCACATCTGTTGCATTTTCCTTTAGCCACTGTCTCTGGTTTCTGGTTTGCTGGTGGCAAAGGCAGGGACTGGGACAATGAAGAACCACCTGCTGTAAGAGATGATCAGGACTTCTGCCTTGTGTCTTCTGCTCTCTTGAAGACTCTGGGATATCATTCATGGTCTCCAGCTGATATTCAAGGTGGTGTGTCCCATAGGGCATATGTCCTATCCACCATCCATGTAGGGATGACTCAGACACTGCAGAAACATACTGAAGCCCCTAAACTGAGCTGCCTCCATCTGGAGCCAGGTTTCAATTCTTGACACATGTTCAAAATGATTAAACCTGTAAAGGAGCCCATGAAAGCCACTGGTGGATAGTACATCACCCACAATAGGACACTGCGCTCCTTTCATTTTCCACAGAAAGGAAAATGAATTTATATTCCCTCCCCTGCTTTGTCTCCTTCCTTTTAAAGTTTCCTATAACTTTTGTCTTGCACCTTCCACATGTTCTCATGTATCAATGCTTCCCACAGCTATGTTGTGACGTGAGAGGTGTGTTATCATCCCTATGGACCCATTTTACATGGGGCTCCCTGTAAAGTTCAGCTGTATCTATGATGTCGCAGGGGACAGTCACTGTTCTAATTCTGGTTTAACAAAAAAAAAGCCCACACCACTCGATAGTGAGCAAATAAACCTTACCAAGAGGATACTATTTCAATGTGACACTGTAGCTGCAGGAACATATTTCCCAGCTCACTATTGAAATTCTATAATCTGAATAGGAGAGGTACAAATGAGTTGGAAGGAAAAACAAATCTTTTCAATTGCACTTCATTTTTCACTTCAAAAGTATAATGGTTGACTGTGATCCATGACAGACAGATCATAAACCCAAAGTGTAATATATCTTCAGCTCTCAAGTCAAAGTACTTACAGTGCAGAAGCTCAGGTTGCGGCTTATCCCCAGCCAGCAACTCAGCACCACACAGCTTTTTGCTTTTTCCCTGTCCCCAAGCGGGATAGAGGGAACAAAACTGGAATCGTAAAAGTAAGTAAACTCATGGGTTGAGACAAGAAGAATTTATTAACTGAAATAAATAACCAGCAAGCAGTAGTCCCTGGCCAGCCACCTCCCTAGTTTCTTGCTGAACATGATGCCATATGGTATTGAATATCTCTTTGGTCAGTTAGGATCTGCTGACTCAGCTCTGTACCCCGCCAAGATCTTGTGCACCCCCAACCCCTTCTCTGGGACAGATATTAGTCAAAGGCTATTTCTTACAAATATTCTGAGTGCGTGAGGCTTTTTCTGTATGTTGTGGTTGGACGCTGGCCCAGGGCCAGGCACCCACGAGAGTCGCTTGTTCACCCTCCCCTGCCACAGCTGGGCAGAGGAGAGAGGGAAAAAAAATTAAGGCTTCATGAGTTGAGATAAGAACCAGGAGAAAACACTTCAAGGGCAAAACAGGCTTAACTTAAAGTTACAAAGTGAATTTATTGCTAACAGAATCAGAAGAGGATAATGAGAAGTAAAAAAAGCCCTTAAAACCCCTTTCCCCCCCCCCAGCCCCTCCCTCCTTCCCACCAACAGCGCAGGCAGACAGGGCATGAGGGTTTGGTCAGTCCATCACCGAGATTCCCTTCCCCTGCTCCGGGAGAGGAGTCTTCCCCTGTGAGGCCGTGGGGTCCCTCCCACGGGAGACACTTCTCCTGAACTCCCCTGGCGTGGGTCCCCTCTCAGGAGCAGCAGCCACACCGCCCCTGCTGCAGCGTGAGCCCCTCCCTCGGGCACACAGCCCTCCCAAAACTGCTGTGCCGTGGGTCTCTCTTTCCACGGGGTGCAGCCCTCCAAGGACAGGCTGCTCCAGCCTGGGAGCAGGGCCCCCTCTCGCCACCGGGTCTCCCACTGGATCACAGCCTCCTCCAGGCATCCACCCGCTCCGGCACGGGCACCTCCCCACGGGCTGTGGGTGGATCTCTGCATCCCCCGTGGATCCCCATGGGCTGCAGGGGCACAGCTGCTTCACCATGGTCTGCACCACGGCCTGCGGAGGAACCTCGGCTCCAACACCTGGAGCACCTCCTCCCCCTCCTTCTCCACTGACCTTGGTGTCACCATGTTGCTTTCCCTCACATGTTCTTACCTCCTCCTCTTCTCTGACTAGAAGCAAAGCCTTGTGACTTTGATTTTCTTCTTAAATATGTCATCACAGAGGTGTTACCAACCTCTCTCACTGGCCCAGTTTTGGCCAGCAGCATGTCCATCTTCAGAGCCATCATCCATTGGCTCTGCCGGACATGGTGGAAACTTCCAGGAGCTTCTCACAGGAGCCACCCCTGTGGCCCCCCTGCTACCAAAAACCAGGCCAGGCAAAACCAATACACTGTATTATCATGAACCCTGAGTATCAATATCACTGTGATTACTAGTTTGTGATTACTAGAATGTTTGCTGAATTTTGATTATTCAGTTATGATATATATTAAACTTACAGTAATTTTTTTCCATATGTAGAGAATACATTCCCTATAGATCCCAGGCCAAATTCTCATTTGAACAGCAGGAATGGAAACAAAGTTTAGATGGACCAGAGGAGCATCGCATATTGACAGGATTTCTGAATTGACCATAAAGCTGTTGCTGAGGCTGACTGGCCGGATCATCCCAGCAGCCAAAGCCCAGCAGCATTTCGTATGCTGAGGAGCTGCCTGCAAGCACAGTGCTTCAAAGAAGAGGCATGGGGAGACCCCACCCAGTCAGGGAAGCTCTCAGGAAGGCAGGAGCTGCCCAGGTTTCTCCAGCAGTGGTTCAGAAAGGAAGGACAGGACAGAGTTTGGGGAGGGAACAGGCAGATCACAAATTTTCTTTGCTGTGCCTTGTACAAGTCATTGAGAGTGACAAAGCCGTGAGAAAGGCTTTCTGGACATGAACTTTTCCATCATCCCTGTGCAAAGCCACTCCATTCCCTGGAGAGCCCTTGAACATAAATGCTTTGGCTGACACTCCACAAGAATTCTTCCTCCTTTTTCATCAGTATTTCCTTTAATAAAGTTTCAGTTACTGGTGTATAAATCAAACACATAGGGAATATTAGTCCCGTCCTTATAAAGAACAATTTACTGTAATCTGTTTTTCTGAAAGTTTGGTTCATGATGGTTTGTTGCCTGTTCCTGTGCAAATAATACAGTAAATCACCCAGCTGAGCAGCAATTTCTCAGCACTGTCTTTATATTTTACCTGTGCTGGAGCAGTGCTTTTAGACTCACAATATTGTTTTCAGCCCTGTGAAGTGAGTCTGCAGAATGAATACTTGAGCCTGCATCCACAGTGAGTTCTGCTAAACCCCTCTCTGCACTGCTTCTCTGATGGGAAGGACAAGTGACTCTCCTTTGTAAGAACACAAGGGCCCCCACATGGGCAGAGACTTTCTAAACACTTGCCAATTGTGATGTAAAAATCTTCACAGGCTTATCCCGCGGCCATCTGCCTCTCCCTTTGAAAGGCAAAGCCATGGTTCTTTTCTCTCACATTGGCAGGGTTCTCCTTCGTTCAACTCTGACAACCTTTGGAAAAAAGAAAAAACAGCCTGAAGGACCCCTGCAGCATGCTTAGTGCCCTCAGCTCAGTGTTCCCCCAGGAGCTTCACAAAATAAATGAGATCTATGGGGTCCCGAGTCCAGGAGACATTTGTTTGCTGTAGGCTTGTACAGCTAATGCCACGAAGATGATGTAGGACTACAGTAGAACAATTTGGTTTTGGTGAGAAAGAGGGAGATCCCTTACTCTTTTATTCATTAATAAACAGGAAAGTAACTTTAAAATACAGCTGATAAATGTTTTAAGGATCTATAGCAGGGGTGGTTGCCCTTTTTTTTTCCTGCAACACTGGTAACATAAACAGCACTATGAGAAAGATATCCATCTAGAAAAGTGTATTTGATTGATCTATTGGATTCAAACAACACATAATTTACTCTACCAAATTACCCAGAGTCTTCAGCAACCAAACTATATCACCACAGAGGAAAACATAATGTTTCCACCCTTTCTTTTTATTTTAAACCTCTATTCCTTCTGGAAAGTGCAAACTGTATTTCACTGTAACCTCAACTCTACTCACCCCTAGACCAAATGTTGGTTTTCCATTTTATCATGTAACTCACTCCATAGAATGTTTTAGCTTTCTTGTGTAAAGTTATTTTAAGGCCCCATGAAAAGCCTATGCATGCAAAAACTACATGATTGAGGTTTTGCTCTGTGAATGTTATAAACTTTTTAAGTGCCTGCTCAAGTCTAAGGACAAAAAATAATGGTAGAGGGAAGGGTCTGTATAAAAATGTTATCTGGAGTTAGGCTATGTGTCCATGTCACAGTTTCTGTTTGGTTCATAACACCACCACTAGAAATTACTGGACACAAACCTTTTCAACGTAGCTACTTCCTAGATACCGACCTTCGGTTTAAATTATATTAACAAATACCTTTATACCTGCAATCTCCCTCTCCCTCATTTCCAGTAATATCTCACATTGAGCAGTGGGAAGGAGCAAAATAACAGAAGAAAAACATTTGGAAGAATAAACAGGGACAAGACACCCAGATAAAGGCATCATAGTGTCCACAAATGTCCATCACTACATCTTACCTGGCAGCAAAGAAATAAAACATTTAACAGTAGGTGGGTGATGCAGTAGGCAGGACCAAAACCTGTGGTGAAAATTGAGAGAAATAATTCAATGGTGTATTTCTAAAAAGTTTGCTAAAGAGAAGGAACTGTCAACACCAGTCAGAAGACAACTAGTAAGCAAGCCAACAGAAAGGAAATGAGGAGTTGGTAACTTAGTGTCATCCCATTGTCACTGAAATTCTCAAGAGCTTTTTTTTGAAAGCAGGATATTCCCTGCCTGGCTGTTACCAGACTATTAATAAATTTCACAAAATCAATAAGGTGTAGAAATAAGAACCTAGAAAGACCTGCCCATCATCTTTTCTGCAGATAAAGTATCATGTCTGATCCTCTTAGCAGATACTAACAGCCTCGGTCAGCATCCAAGTTTTGCTGTTTCCTTACTAACATATACCCCTTTAACAGCCAGAGTAGCTGAAAAGTGCTCTAAGTAACATTGTCAGTCAACTAAATCAGTGTCACAAGTCATTCTACTTAGTGATCTTTCGCTGCCAACAGAAATTTTATGTCTGTGATGTGTCAGTGCTGCACAACCTAACAGCACTGTGAGGAGAAACCAGCCAAAGTGACTGCCCTGCTCTGCTCTGCACTGGGGCGGCCTCGCCTCCAGTCTTGTGTGTTGTGCTGGATGCCACGATATAAGACAGACATAAAGCTATCAGAGAGCATCCAAAGGAAGGTCATCAAGATGGTGAAGGGTCTACAAGGGAAGCCATACAAGAAGCAGCTGAGCTCACTTGGCTTGTTTAGCCAGTAAAAGAGAAGACTACAGATCACAGTCTTCAGCTTCCTTGTGAGGGGAAAAAGAGGGACAAGCACTGATCTCTTCTCTGTGGTGACCTGGGGCAGGATCCAATGGCCTGAAGTTGTGTCAAGGGAGGTTTGGGTTGGATATAAGAAAAAGTTTCTTCATCCAGAGGGTGGCTGGGCACTGGAACAGGCTTCCCAGGGAAGTGGTCACAGCATGAAGCCTGACAGAGTTCAAGAAGTGTTTGGACAACGCTCTCAGGCACAGGTCTGATTTTTGGGGTGGTCCTGGGCAAAGTCAGGAGCTGGACTCAATGATCCTTGTGGGTCACTTCCAACTGAGTATATCCTGTGGTTCAGGGATTCTGTGGCTCTAAAAGAGCAAACCAAATTCTGGTTGTGCCACTCAAATGCAAAATTCAACACTGGCTTCTTTTCAGGAAACATTAATCAAACTAGGTGTAGACGTTAAATTAACTACTTTCTGCTAAGTCTAACACTGAGCCCTTTCTGAACATATGTGCAATTCTTCTCGACACCCTCAGATCCTGGGTTGTTTGTTACCTGCCAGACTTAATTTGCAATTATTTTTTGTCACAAGATCCTTTTCAGGATCATTGGATCCAGATTCATTCACAGAGGGATGTATTCAACTTGCAATTGAGAAAAAGCCTGCATTTCATCATACCAAACTAGGAACAATGTACCACCTTGCCAGAAGACGGCAGTGCCATCAGTGACAAGAAACAAGCTGCTGATCACTAATCCTATCACCTGCCCTGTTGGTTTTGACTTTTTACACTGCCACAACCTGCTCCTGGATTGATCCATGACAGCATGCTGTCAGTTTTCATGGGCTACAACATGTTAACCCATGCTGCAGCTCTGATACACAAATGCAGCAACTGTTGTTTGGCTTGGCAAGTCTTGTTGAGAAACCATGAAGGTATTTAGATAACAAATATCAAACTGAACTCAGTGAGACTTGAAGGCCTGAATAATTACATGGAATTAGACCTTAGTGCTTTGTCCTGTTTATGTATCTTATTAGGCTTTCTTTCAGCTCTTGACCTGCCCTTCTACTCTTCATTTTAGTTCCCTCTTAACACCTCTTGCTTTCAGTCCTTCAGATTTATACCTGTCCAACTTGAACCCAGCAAAGTCTCCTTTTGCTAGATGAAACATCTGGCTCCTTTAACAAAATGTTAAAAATGTCTTCAGTTCTCTAATCATTTTTGGTTTTCATCTAAAAACAAGCCCAAATTCATCAGGATCTATCTGGCAGTTATGTGTTCCAGACTGAACACAATGTGCTGGCTGGGGTTATACTACAGTGATAGAAAGAAGAAATATAACTGCACTGCTCTGAAACGTGCCACCTCTGAACATGAAACTGAATAACTCTGGCCTTTTTACCCTGGCTTATTATATTGTGAAATTATCTGCAAACACCTTCCAGCCCAGTCAGTTTCTTCTGCTTCATCTTGCCAGTGAGCCAAGCTGTTTCAAACTATTCTTCCTGCAATATAGTCTTGCAAAATTTCAAATTGTGATTGGTAATCTGACTTTTTGATCCTGCAGATGTGTAAAGAATCTCAGAATATATATACTCTCATAAACCTGTTGGCTTATGTGGTGCTATGACAGTTCAAGCTGGCTGAGAATCTATTCTAAAATATAGCAGTGCATGCTCCTGATGTCAATCAAGATAAAGATTGCCACAGGATAAATAATTTTTCATGTGCCTTTCTGAAAACAAAACTTCACTCCAGCAGCAGAAGTTCCCAGCAACAAAGAATTCGTAGTGAGATTTCTCCTTAGTCATAATTTCTTTCTCTGAGATTAAAAAAATAAGCGTCTGTTTATGTATTTTTGTATATGTTTCTCTTTATATATATTTTTCAGTAGTCATGCCATTCTGCAAGAAATGAAATTCACAGATCTGAGAGTCATGCCAGAATTCCACCCTGTACTTTGCAAGCACACACTGCTTATCAGTACACATCCATGAACAAGCCACTAGGTGTGAGTGATTCTGTCTAATCTTTGATATTAATATAATCTTATTCCCAGAAAAACAAAACATGTATAGCACTAACTGTGTTATGCTTTAATCCATACCCTGCTCATGTGTTCTCCCATGTGCCTGCATTTCTCCTACTGTGTACTATTTTTATAAATTTGCTTTCCTAGCCATAGGAACAAATATTCCACAAATCCAGAACCACAGAGACCAATTCTATTTTTCCTGTTCAGAACGGAGTTTATGAAACAGACTTAGATGTGATTTCATTTATCTTTCCTACAGTCAGCCTTGGGCAGGTCCAGTTTTTCCCATGCCTGAGACTTTGCCAATGAATAAGGCATCCCTTATTTCAAGGCACTTGCAAAAATAACATATGTAATCAGAACAACACACGTGCATTTGGGGAAACTGAAAGAAAGACATGCCCAAGATGATGAAAACTACTAGTAGAACAGTAGAAAATAATTCTCTTTTTCTTGAAAGATGCTTGGTTTCTCAAGTACTCCATACTGGTGTGGAAATATCCTTAAGTGCTTAGATCTAGGTGTGGGTTGCCCTTCAACAGAGAGAGCTCAACTTTTGCTGAAAAACCAGTACGACTTACAAAACACCACCCTAGACTGCTTTGTAGCCATTTGGCATTTTCGTCAGCATCTGCCTTGAGCTAGAGCAAGAAAATCACTTTTCTGCATCCCAGTTTTCCTTCTGTAAAAAATGGGGCAATGGTCCACAAACTACCCACAAGAAGCACGGTTTTGGCACTGTAGTTCCCAATGCCCTGTTTTACATTAATCTGACAGTACTGTGGGATTCTAAGATGCTGTAAATGTAGCCTTAGAGCTCTGTCAGACTACCTTAATGAGTAACAGACCAGCCAACATTCTCTTCGTACAGGGTATTAAGTGTTCCCGGGGGTAGGGCAAGAGAGGAGAGGAGTTGTATAGTCATTGAAGTCTAATTGCTATAAAGGTACTCTTTCTTTAAAGTTGGCACATCAAAAACAGCCCTCTTCTTCCTTTCTTTGTTTAATGTCAGCGGTAAGACTGCAGACTTTCACCCTAAGTGGAATAGTTTCAGTCCAAGGAAAAGTAAAAATCAATTAATGACAACTAATTAGCATTCTGTACAGTCCGTAGCACAGAACTCACGGCTCTTGCAATATTTCTTACAGCAGCTTAAGAAGAAATATAGGACATAAGATCAGCATCTGGGAAATGTCACTGAGTAATTTTAAGAAACTCTCAAATTTATTCAGTGATAACTCATGTAAGGACATATCTAGCTATCTTTTATTGTTATGATTCACTTTACTGACTCCTAGAAGTACCTAGAAGACCAGCTGAGTTCGATGAGATGTTAATTTGTTTGTATAAAAGTGCTACAATCCAAGCCCTACTCTGATGTCACTGGGGTACACTTTAGGATATGTTATTTTGTTCTTTTCAGAAGCCTTATCCATTATGAAATCAATTCAATTTCCCCAGTATCTAGCATATTGCATTTTGGAAAAAATAATGCACAAATACTTTTAAAAGAATCCTAGTTCAAGAAGCTAAATTCTGAACAATTTTTAACTTAAAAGAACAATCCATAAACTCAAATTTCCAAAGTATTCAGAGTAAAGATTAATGAAACATTAAAAATACTCAAAACATCTTGCATTTTGAAGCTGTGACAATTTGATTCTAAGGCAAACACCCCGCAATCGATACAACCTTCATGAATATATTAAACAACTGTTCCAGTCCAATTTAATAAGCTCCCAAAACATTTTATTCCATAAATTGAAGTCATTTCAGCAATAACTCCACAAGCATTTATCACATTTATTAGGTATTATTTCAAAGTTTAGAGAGTAGGTTTAAAATATGTGGACAATTCATGTTTATATAAATGCAAACTGCTGGAAATATAACATAACCTTCATTCTTCATTGCTCAGAGACTGAATAGGGCTCTGAGCAAGCTGATCTAATTGAAGATGACCCCGCTCATGGCAGAGGGGTTGCACTAGGCGATCTTTAAGGTCTCTTCCAACCCAAACTCTTCTATGATTCTATGATTTCAAAGTCATCTTATGTGCCATGCTGCATACAGCCCTCTGCTTATTCAAGAGTATCTTACCTAACTTCTACCCCATGAGGCTGGTGCAGAAGATCCCTGCAGGACTACCCCTCACCCTGGACTGCAGGAAGGAGGTAGTTGCTGGGATCAGCCTGTCCATAGTTCTCTACCACAGAGCTACATTTATCCTTCAAGACAGAGGCAGAAGAAGGTGACCATCATCATCATCATCATCTCCCCTCTGTGCTCTGCTCCTCACAGTCATCTCTCTTTGGTTCTGTCATGTGGTTGTGACCTTTTAGCTTTCATGCCCAGCAACTTGTCTGTGTGTCTCACAGCCCAAGAAGGTCCTATTGTGTTTTCTAGGGGAATGAATGACACAGCATATTGCAATTGCATACAGGTGCATTTCTGGATTTATATTCTGTCTGTAAATTGTCTCAGACCATATAAGCAAAATTTGAGACTACTGGGACAGGAAGAACTGATATCTCTCATAGTCATGCTGATTAATATTGACCACTGTCTGTCATGTCCTGCAGTTGATTTCTGCCCTAAAACCTAATCTAACATAATCAATAAGAATTCTCTATTATTCAATTTCCAGCAGAGAGTCTGTTTTTCCATCTACCCTCAGTTTGGCAGCAGGACTGCATCCCAGTAAGATTAAGAGTCTGGAAAAGCTCCCAGATATCTGTGGATCTTTATAAACCTGAGAAAAAAGTTGATGCAGGCAAGAAATTTTGTCTCCAAGATATTTCCATGCTCACTGTTATCATGAACTGTTCAATGTATCCTGAAAATCAACTTAATATGGTTTATCTGATGCTTCTTCCATGTTTAGCAATAATATAAAGAGTGTGACTGCTATAGCAGAATGTTGATGCTATAGCTCTCTACCTATTTTTCTTCCTGTATGTTATTTTGCTTTGAGGGTGAGACTATCGCAGTGAACTAATGATAGATCTGTTTATCCCATAAGAGATTCATGTCTGATTACGCTGAAGTATCAGACTTTTCCAGACCAAATTTTATGTTCTCAAAATATCAAATAAAAACTCTAATGTTAGATGAAAATGTAGTTCTAGTAAACCTGAAAACAACTTCTGTCACTGCACAGATCAGTGATGGCACTTTGTTTAAAGCATGGTAATATTTTTTTTAGAAGAAATATTTATTTAGTAGTCTTTAACAGAACACAAACAGTAATTACCTTAGAAGTTTCTTAATCTTAGTCTGATGCTTTTAAAATATATGTATCTTTTATACATTATTTGACTTTTATGTGTAAGACTACAAATTGCCTGTCAAGCAATCCTACTGTGTACAGATTTATGTAACTCATTTTTATGATATATATTAAGCATTTGCTTGACTTTTGTATGGTGTTATTTTTGTTTTATAGTAATAAAAACACAGATCTTGAATTACGTTTAGTGAATTTCTATCACAGAGAAATATAAGAGCCCAAGGTTTGTGTTGATCAGGCTCTTCCTTCTACGTGAATTTCTTCGCTGGATTTTTAAAATATTATTTTCAGGGCTGGACTTTTTTGCTAAAATCAGGTGCTACTCCAGTCATTCAGTCACAGAGCTAAAGCTTTCCTTCCTGTAAAAACCAACCTGGAGACGTGTATCCAAATGATCTGACCCTTTAACTTTTGGAATGGTATTTTTTCTGACATCGCTTACATTTAGCATGCTGTAGAAAGAAATACATGGTGAAAGTACCAAATGTGCCTGGCAGTGAGATTCATAATAAGGAGAGCAGAGACATTTGTGACCCTACAGTGGAGGGGCATGACTTGTTATCTGTACCACCAAGCCAATCCACTAGCAAGGGAAGGACAGAGAGCCACAGATCCAGTTCTCATGTTTCCTGTCCCATTTCATTTTCCTGTGCGTTGGAGATCCTGTGATTCTGCTGAGGAACCATGTAAGAATACAAGTTTTTAATCCAGGTTTGTTCTCACCCAAGAGCTGAGAAAGAACTCCAAACTTTTCCTCTCTCCCACTACGCAAGTCAGTGAGAGCTTAGCCCTAAAGGAATGTCTTCTCCAGCAGAGCACTGCAAAACTAACACAGAACAGCTTTAAATAAGTTATCTTAGGCACCGGCAGCATACTATTTCTCCACAAAGTGCCTCTTATCAGTACTGAAGTTTCTTTTTGCTCACACTCCTCTTCCAAACAAGAGCTCTCTGCACCATCATTTTGCAAGCCCTTGTACAGTTCCTCAAGCAGTAATCCTGCAGTGGGATGGGGGGTTGAGGGGATGAAAACATGTTACACGGAACTGAAAAGATCATCAGGTTCATTTTTTTGCAACCACAGGCAGCCATGGTGTGCAAATTCCTCACATGACAGGGCCTTTCTGCAGCAATGTTCAGCCAATGTATCTTGGTTAGTGGAAGGCCAAAGTCTCCCGATGACCTTTGGCAGCCAAGGTGCAGCACCCTGTGTTTTTCACGCGTACAAAGTGAGTACAGGGTATGAAGAAGAGTGTAGCTAAAAATTTCATTTGCTTACTTAAGTTAGACACGACTGATATCAATGTTCGGCACAAAGCCACAGTGATGATTGGATTTACAGCTCAAATTTGAATTAAAGAAGGTCAGATCATCTCTTCCTCTATGAACAACTGCAAATAATTTCAAGATAATTATCCACTATGTGGTGAGGCTACATATTCTGGAAGTGGTGTTGGTCAAAAATGTCTCATATCTCAGGTTTGGGACATTACGTCCCTCTTCAAAGTTTATGTCCTGATAATGGCAAGGTTCCTCAATGTCATTGCTGTCCTTGCAGCTCCATACTTCATATATTGCAGTGCACAACTGGAACACTAAGAGGCTAACACCAAGAAGGTAGGGATGAACTCTGGTATTTACGTTTCACTTTCATTTTTTATTTATTTGTTATTCCTACCTAGAATAACTCCCAATGAACTGCATCTCCTCCTGGCACAATTCTGTCAAAAATACATAGGTGTAAATTACGCTTTTTGGTTTTTCATGGTCCTGAGAGCACTCTGATGCCGTCAAGCTTGACACCACATTTATGCTTCTCTCATCCAGAGTCCTGGCTGAACTTCACGGTGTTTATCTACCTTATCTGCCCGTGTGATAGATGAGTCTGATCTATGCAGCTCCAGGAAAGATCTTGGGCCACTCTTTCTGCCTGATGTCATTGTTGTGTCATGGAGCAGGCGAAAAAGTAAATCTAGACAACCACTGAACATGATACCTATAGCCTTTTTTTCCTAGGAGAATAGAGTACTGGTCTGCCCTTGACCAGCTTCAAAGCCCCTCTGGTAGATCAGCTGTATTATAATGGCCAGCCCAGATGCTGTTCCTATCCAATAGATTAGATGTCACTGAGAAGTTCCTGCTCAAGAGAGGCTGGTGAATTATCACAAGCTCAGGGAACCACACAATACACTTCACTCTACCTCCAGCAATACTTCACTCTCCTTCATCAAACACTGACCAGTGGAGTAAGTTCCCTAACTATTTCACAGTTCAATGACTGGGAGCAGCTCCCTGCTGCAGGGAGCTCCTGAAGTAGCTAGGAGTTCTAAAGATGGGCCGATGTAAAATACTGGATTCTTGCCTAAAACCCCCATAATGCTTTGGGCAGTCTCTGCTTAGCTGATGCATGCTCAGCTTATTTGCCTGAGCCTTTTCCATTAATCCCTTTCACAGTTTGGAGAATCTCCGCTATATCAGCACAAAATCTTATCTCAGTCACTAAAAACATGCCAGTTCCTGAGGCAAATGCCTTTGAGACCAAATCTGGCTGCTCCCTATTGCACCCGCATGGGCACTTAGGTCTTTTCTTAGGTGTGATGTTCAGTGTTGTTTATAGTGCTCTAGGTGCAGTATAACTACTTTGTCTACAATAATACTATCTTTTCTGATTTATATTGTACTCATGGCAATTCTGGTTGCCTTCTCCAATACAGAAGCACAGTGGTTTGAAGGCCACGGGGAATATCTCCATAATAACTCCCCAGATTTATTACAAACTCCTAGTAACAAGCTGCAGTGACATTCTGTTTGTTACCTCATTGGATTCTTTGCTATTTTACATCATCTCTTAGAAAAAGGCATTTAAATGATTTAAGTCCTCTGTGTCGAGCTTCATTGTTCTTCATTATTTGCTGTATTTCCTGCATTAGTATCATATCCACACCTGAAAATTCAATTCTCAATAGTATTAGGTAAACTATTAAAAATAACAGAAAGCTGAGGAGGATACATTGATTCTAGTGATCCTTTATGCTTTCCATTTGCAGTAAATCTGCCCCATCCTTTCCTACAGAGGACTTTTATTTTGTTGAGCAAATGTTCTTTCTTCTTCCAAGGCTTAGGCACTACTAGAATTTCTTCTGTTCTTGCCTGTAGCTATATTTTTTTTCTCCATGGCAGAAATATTTTTTCTATAGCAGGACAGAGGCAATGATTTAAGCAGTGTTCATCAAAATGTGTATTTGGAACATGCAATAGCTGCTCAGTGATACTGGAACAATTGGGTTTTTAATCCATCTATTTAAAAAAAAATATTTAAGAGACTTACTATAGTGGCAGAATATTTTGCAGAACACTATGATTTATTTTAAATAGTATAACCCCATGAGATGCTGCAGAATATTAACCAGACCTGAAAAAGATTTCAAAAATTAAACCTCAAACTTTAAAGCAAAATGTAATAAAAATTTTGCAAGTAGTGAAGCAGGCATGTGTTTGGAGACAGAGTGATTCTCATAAAGGATGATTTTCTCAACTAATGCCACTACTTGTCATGACCATTATGGTAGAAAACTTAGGGGAGGTAAGCTGAAAGGAAGATAAAAAATGTCCCAATGAAAGATCAACTTTTTAGAAAACTAAAATGCTTTTTAAATATTTCTTAACAGAAATATGAGCCAATAAATTTTCCATCAAGGTATTAATTTTTGAAAATGTTACCAAAATTCTGAATCTGATCTCCCCTGTAGAACAATAAAAAATGCAGTTTTTAACATATGCTTCACTGTAGTCTATTCCTTCCTGCCTTTATGTATTTGTGGGCGTCAGACTGTAATTCAGTATACTAGGGACCAAAGGAACAGGACCCCATTTGTGGATGTGGCTGTCCCATCTCCCTGTGAGCAGTACACCAGTGACAAGCCAGGTTCCTCCCCAGGACATCAACTCGTTTGCTACCAATGTCAAAGACATTTGCCTTGATCTTCAGAATAACTAAAAATCAAGCCAAATTACATTAAAGCTGAAATTAATATCTTAGAATCACTACAATATTTGCATTGTGCAGATAATCATGCAGATCTGAGTACCCAACACGAATTATGCAAGTGCTAGCCAGATCAGCCCCATGATAAGCTATTAGTGGGAAAGAAATAAACCTGGTGTGCCTTGCTTTACTAAAGGTTACAGAACATGAACCTTCAGGAGAGGTGCTTTCACAAATATAACTTCTAGCAGAAAAATGCCAATGCTCTCTTCCCGTTCCACAATTAAATAGGAAATTCAATCTAAACCAAAATTTTATTCCAAACAGGTTTTTTTATTGAGAAAATATGTAATAGGCTTTAACACCACATTAATGCTATATTATCCTTAAAAATATCTGAGACAAGTAGAGACTGTATTACCAGACCACATTTTCAACATGGCAGGAATTGAATCTTGACTTCTTGAGGCCAATACCAAAGCCCTAACCACAAGCCAAACTTTCTTCTGTTCTTCAAGTAATTTCAATTTATTCCCTCTAGATCGGTAAGTGGATCATTTCATTACTCAAGTAAATGCATAAAATTGTTACCTTGCCCTTCTGTTCTACAAGACCCTTCCATTACAATGTCATTCCAATATCATTCCAATGAATGCAACGTAGAATGAACAAAAATATTTGCCATTTTATCTTCAAATTTCACAAAAAAACCACATTCCTTTTTCATGCATTTAATATTCACAACTGCTGACAAAAATGTTCTTAATCCTGAATTAAATTCTATTGGCACTCATGGAATTAAATACTTAGCCATTTATTATTTAGGTACAGAGTATTTTCTTTGAATGTGCAACAAGGCCTCAATCCCGAGTCAGGTTCAGACAGTGGCATTTTAATTTATATTGGAGCATGGACAAAATCAAACCTAATTTTAAGTGAAAGTCAAACACTGAGAAAAAAAAGAGATTGAAAATGAGAAGCCATGGCACATCAGCCCAAAACAAGCAGCCTGTAAAGGAAAACTGTTAGATTGTGATGATGTGTAATTAACCTCAAAAATGGACAGTTGCATTTCTTCTCAAACAAAAAACCAAAAACAAAACCCCACACCTAAATAAGAGTCTAAAGTTTTATTATCTAGTGTATTCAAAGAGAAATAACGGAAAATTTATCAAAAGATAGCGCCTATCTTTTATTTTAAGGGTTGCCACATTCCATTAACCTCAACGTGTCTAACACAGACTCCCCCCCAGTGTGAGAGCAGCTGTTTTGGAGTGGTCACCTTGGACATTGCTAGATTTCTGGAAGTGTCTTTAGGAGCAGAGATCCCTGTGACTTTGAAAGAAGACATGAACTGACTTTTGTGTATTTCTCCTATAAAATTGTAGGATTGCAAATTATCATGGGGAAAATATCTGGGACTTTTCCTTGCTTTTAAACAGTCAGTCTTTACAGACAGTTGTGTTTGCTCTGAATTCACTTCTGAACAGAGATCAAGGTTTCAGAGATCAACTGAGACCAAGGTTTCAATTTCAATAGCTAAAGATTCAAAATTAATCAGGAATCTAAGTCAGGATTTCCTCTAACAAGGTTAAAGCACTGTTCTCTGTTTTCTTTTAAATGTTGCAATGTAACACTGTGATATTCAGGGCTCAGTTTCATTCAGTCCCAGGTCTACACCCTCCCATCATCTGTCTCCAGAACTGCCACACAACCTAATCAGTAAGGAAATACGGAGTAAAGCCTCTCAGGTGATATTTAGGCCTGGTAAATCTGTACCAGGTTATTCTGAGGGCCGAGGTAGAATGATCACCCTACTAACTCTGCTACTATAGGCTTTGTTGGTTGGGAAATGCTCCTGGAAAAAAGACTAACCTGCTGTTTTACATCTACTATTCATTTTCCCTTTTGTGGAACTTGCTCAGTCTATTCTAGAAAATGAATGTTATTAAGAATGAAAGGGAGACAGGTAGCACTGTTAAAGACCAGGCAAATACTATGTACAATGTCTAGAGAAAAACCAACATAGAGAGTTGTCATTTATAAACACTGGGGAAATGATTCAGCATAGGAATAAAATTGGTGAAAAAATATATCCTGCCAAACTGACAGGAAAAGTAAATTTCAGCATGATATTAATTTGCAGAAGTATAGGAGTGAAAATGCTGTTTTATGCTTTTTCTCTTATAAAAGCATCTTTCTTTTCATATTTATTCCCACTCTTGTAGAGAGACCTATGTTCATAGGGGCTGATTTTGAAAGATTTTGATAACATGTATTTAGCCCACAAGAGTTTGCCCTCTCAGTACCCATTTGACCCAGAGCTGAGATTTTAAGCCCAAAGTGACAGAATCTACTAGAATGTCTCTATTGGGATTGATACAAAACTGCATCTCACAACCTGACTGGACCATGGGAAGCAGCCAGGAAGCTGCCTTCACTTTCCTGAGAGGTAGGTTTGCCACCTCTGATGAACAACACACATAGAAAACAAGAGACTCTAAGGCAGCAGAGGACAAGGGAGGCTGAGGAGAGATCACATCCTGCATCTCTGAGGAGAACTGGCCAGGCAGCTGAATTTCAGTTTTGCAATAACAAATAAAAAAAAAAAAAGGATTGGCTTTTTTTTTCCTTCTTCTCCTTCTCCAATCTTTTCAGAAGACAAGAACACCAATATTTCCTTTAAAACATTGAGAAATAGCTTTCCTCAAAATATGGCATGGATTGACTTAACAAAGCAGAGATACAAGAAGGACCAAGTGCCGTTGGTTATAGTTTCATTTTTTCTAACCACTGATTCTGCTTGAGGGGCTCAATGTGAGCAAACTCATGTAGTACTAACAAGTAAGAAGCCTTGGCCAAAGCTGCCATCTAAGTAATAAATGAGCTGTCCTGGAACCATTCTTGCAACTGACTGCTGCAAACTTTCAGGGCACCCGGAAATCTAAATTTGGTTTTGCCACCCTTTCAAACTCTTTAACTTGTGTGATCCACATGTGGACATGTTAAATGACGCATAGAGACAATGATAGGAGGTCAGTACCTCTGAAGATCTGCAGAAGAAAATCCAATCCATCCAAGTTAAATATCCAACTCCCTTCACTGACTTTGAAGAAAAAAGAGTTTTCAAGGTGGCAAATGTCTTTTCAGTATTTAGGTATTTTACCCTTTTTAAAAATGAACCCTTAACAGTACAGGACCACCTATTGGCAACAATGATGGTGACCAAAACTCTCTGGTTTTGCCAAATAAAAGAGCAACCTAATAATCAGAGGGCATGAAAAGAAGGAAAACAGTCAGGGTCTAGGCTGGGAGATTTTGAACACCTTTCTCCAGTGAGTGCTTCAAAGCATGTGGGATGAGGAACTCCTGCCTCATTAGATGAAACTAATCTACCATGCAGCCAAGATAAGTGTTGGTACCAGAAACAAAGCAAGATAAAGAAATATGATAAATTTCTCATGTGGCAGCTGGCAGAAAGGAATAAAACTGAGCTCTTGGCCCTGAGATGTACACGCAGTCCATATGAGAACTGGGTTTTGTTGTCTGTTAGCAGCATTCTGGGCTGCATTAGACAGAACATCTAAAACAGGTTGAGAGAGGTGATCCTTTCCATCTGCTTAATCATGGTGAGACATTTCCAGAGTGCTGTGTTTTGTGCTGGGCTCCCCCTAACATGAAAGACACAAACATACTGAAGCAAGTCCAGCAAAGGGCCCCAAAGGTGATTAGGGGCTGGAACATCCAACATACAAGGAGAGGTTGAGAGAACAAGGACTGTTCAGGCGGGAGAAGAGAAAGCATAAGGGTATTTAACCAACTTGTATAAATACCTGATCAGGTGGAGTAAAGAGGACAAAGCAGATCCATGGGTGGTGACTATTTCCTGCTTGATCTCTCTCTTTCTTTCTCTTCCACCCCTCTTTTCTATTTCTATCTCCCTACCTCACACTCATTGTTAAATAAAATCCATATTGTAGACATTGTCATATGGTCTTGTTCGTACTTTAATCTGGGCAGAGGCACCTCTCGTTAATCAGATTGTAAGAGCATCTCTAAAGGTATTTAAAAGACGTGTAGATGTGGTGCTTAAGGTCCGGTTTAGTGGTGGACTTGGTAGTGTTAGAATGTCTGGACTCGATGACCATAAAGGTCCTTTCCAGCTTGAACAATTCTATGTTTCTTCTCAGTCATGCCCTGTGACAGGAATAACGAACATGTGCATAAAATGCAATACAACAAATTTCCATCTAAACATAAGAAAAAAGACTTTTTTGAGGATGAGGGTGGTCAGTCACTGCAATAAATTCCCCAGAGGGGCTTTACTTTCTCCATTCTTGGAGATATTCAAAACCTAACTGGATATGGCCCTGAACAACCTGCTTTGTGTGACCCTGCTTTGAGCAAGGGGTTTTCCTAGATGATTCCTGGAGGTGCCTTCCCAACTCACTCTGTGATTCTGTCAAAATTAAAAGCAGCCATGGAAGCAGGGACCATAACCCGGACTTTGGTGGGGGATGATTAAAGTTAGACAACTTCCAGCTCAAGGAATTCAGCAGCTGGAGGGTTAAGCAGTTCTGGGAACTAAGTGAGTTGGATTGCTGTACAAGAGTAAAAATAGGTTCTATCATGATTTGCTGGCTAGAGGTTGTAGAGCTGAGAAATGCTCCAGAAACATTTTCCCACTGACTGTACGAGTAGCCCCAGCCCCGCAATGCTCCTGAAACCTTCATCAGGCTGTGAGCACCCTTCCACCCACCCTGCATAAATCCAAACAAAATGTGGCCTTGCTATGTTTCCATAATACATATTTAACAGCTGTCACTGTTAATTTGCCTAAATTATGTGAAGATTTCAGCCCCTGGCTCTTCATACAAATTTTATTCTGCAGGGCAAGAATAGCCAGCCATGTCTTTCTGACTGATACAGCAGCTATGATAGCAGGTGCAGTCTTGGGCATAAAAGCAGCGGGGGTAGAGGGAAGAGAGATTATTATTATGACACATAGAATTAATGAGACCTTTTCTGGAAACCTTTGCTAAGCCTTATACTTTGTAAAGAGAGACAGAAAAACTTGAAAGATTAAAAAAAATAAATAAAAAAAGACAGAAGATGGAACTGAGCCACACAAAGTTTAAAAAAGCCACATTAAAGTATAAAAAAGTAAAGGCACTTCATTTATTTAATTTCTAAAAACACAGACCACACCATCACTTGATCATGGCCTACACACAGTACACAGGAAAAGACTTCAAAGAGCAGAGGAATACTGTTAGTAGATACAGGTATATAATAATCTGTTATGTGAAACTTGAAACTGGACAAATTGGGGGTAAGAAATAAAGTGTCCATCTTCAAATGACAATAGTGCCCAGTGAAACAATTTAATGACTGGCACAATGGATTTTCCATCACCTGAATTTAGCACATCAGTAATTGATGACAATAGCGTTACCAAATATATCCAACAAAGGTGATTGCTGAAAGAAGGATGTGAGTGGGCAAACCTCATAGATATCTGTTTTAAACACCTGATAGATACATCTGATTCTGAATCTGAGAGGTTGATTTTTTGAGTGGTGGTAATTATCCTATCAATTAACGGGTTGTTAGTAAGACTCTAATGATTGGTTTATACATAAGATATTTCACAAAAACAGAAATTGTTCTGCAAACAAATAAATCTCTTTCTATGTTAATGTGTATCATAATGGAGAGTCTTTTATTTTCCCAAATCATTTTTTGTTGGTTTTTCCCCTCCTCTTGATATCACATTGTGACTAAGGAAAACAGACAAAGTTAATACTTAGGTCTAAAATGTCCCAAAATGCCAATCACTAAGCCCAAATACTAGTAAGACAAATACAAGATGACCTTGTACCCTGTAAATAGTACATTCAAGTTAATAAAGAGTGAGAGAGTAATGCATGGTTATCAGCTGGCTGTGAGCTGTCAAATACAGCTGGAATATGTGGGATGAAGGCTGCACAAAGAGCAAGGTGTGTGCAAGTGGACTGTACTCTTGAAGCCACCATAACAAATCATGACCAATTTTGTTTCTGTCCCTGCTTCCAAAAGACAATACCTGCTTGGTAATCTGCCATCTTTGAAAGGCTAGGAAGGTGAGGGGCTGTGCCTGACCACTGGGAGAAGGAAAATGTTGCATCCACTCTCAATAAAAGGCCAAGATAAATATCCAGAGCATTAAATATTGAACAGGGTCACTTCAGTCCCTGGGAAAATCATGGAGTAAGTGTTCTTGGAGCATGTTTCTGCACATATGAAGTAGAATCATGTGGTTGGGAATACTCAGCATATGTTTACAAAGGCTAAATCAATGCTGACCAATTTAATTGCTTTCTAAAATAAAATGACTAGATTTCTAAATGAAGGAAGAGCAGTAATTAGTCTCATTTTCAGAAAGAATTTCAATGTATTTCCTGAAATACCCAGGTTCTTGTATCTTGCTTCCAGGTTGGGATGTCATGGTTTGGATAGATGGATCAAACTAAGGTATAAAACTCCAGTTACATGATCATGCTTAGGGGTCAGTCCTGCAACATGATTAGCATCTTCATCAATGACCTGGAGTAGGTGACAGAGCGTACTCCTGTCAAATTTGGAGATGATGCCAAACTGGGTGATGGTGGACTGGAATAGAAACAGATGAATTTGAGATTGGACATAAGGAGAAACTTTTTCATCATGAGGACAGTCAGGTGACATCACAGATTATCCAGGGGGGATGTTCAGCCTTCATCCTTGGAGATTTTCAAGACTGAGCTGTATAAACTCTGTAGCAAGCTAGTCAGAGCTCCTGGTACTAAGGGTAAGTTCACATCTGATAGAAAATACAATTCATTGCCCACAGAATCACAGAGGAAGTTTAGAGCTGGAGATCATGAAAGGTGAGCTTGGGCAGTTGGAGAATAAAATCATACTGGGAATAATGTAGGCATATTAGAAGGTATTGCTCATTGCTCATCGTCAATCAGATAGGATTTGCTTATAACAGACATGAGGCAACTAAAGAGACTTGTAGTATGAGTAAAGTCTTGGGTAATTAAATATCCTGTATCGCTGGCATGGTGAAAAGTTAATTTTGTCTGAATCAGAGGAAATTAATAAAGCTGTGTGAGATGTGCTCACTATATTAAACACATTTGGTAGCTGATCTTTTCCCAGCAAACAGAATCCCTGCAAAACCACCGAGATATCTATAAAAGTTTCCATTCCTTCTCTCCATCAGCAACAGCATTTCTACAGTGCCACCATTCCTGATGTTGCATTTTCAAGCTCAATGAGAAGTAGGTTCATGAGCATTTCTGCACAGGTACTGTCAAGTGGAATTAACTTTATTAAATGCTAGATGCCTATAAAGGTGATGCCTCCTTTTGAACTGCTCATCCCAGCTAGTTTCAGGTCTGAATTTAAACATCTCACTTAAGATGAGATTAACTGCACCCTAAATGTGCCTACATCACTGCAGGTGAATTGCTCAGCAGTAAATACCTGCCTTATACATGATTTCATACATTCACATGGGTCTTGTTTTAGGTGGTTTTCCTACCAGCTGGAAAGTTTTGTGAAGGTTATGTGGTCAGATGGAGGTGGGAGAAGTAGTAAGACCACACTAAACACAGGTGGGGTTATATGTAACCAAAGGAAAGATTGCTGCATCTTGACAGTGGGGTGCAGACATCCCCCCCACACACAAGCACTAAGTGATAGAGCTTAAGTTGGAAGGCTGAGTAGTTCAGCTTGGTTCAGCACCAAGCAAATGCATTCACAAAGCTTCTTGTTCCAAATTAGTATCTCCAGATGCCACAGAGCTGTGCTGTGGTAGCTCAGGGTTTCAGACAATATTGCATTGTGCAGCAGAGGAAGAGCTGTTTCCACTGTCCACTCTCTGCTAGAGCAAATGTCTATGAGGAGGTGCCTGCCCCAACACCTTGTGTGAAAACAGTTACCAGGAAACAGTGTTAAAGCACAGAGTTAAAGCACATTTTTCAAAGCTTATGCACCTCTACACCAAAAGCACGAGTGATTTTTTGCCAGAGAATAATTTCAGCAAAAGCAGGTATGTCATCATGACCACCTGAAACTGGCCCTGGCAGTGATGTGTAAATTCCCAATTCACACTTAACTATACATACGTCCTACTCTACTTGCATCCTGGTCAGCCCCCAGAGCCCAGACCGTGCACAGACCTCTAGGGTTAGCACACGCAAGCCCTTCCTTATCCAGATCAGGATGTGGCAGAAATATGCTCCAACTCCTTTCTACCCACAGACCCTATTTTCCTTCCAAATGAAAAAAGCAGTGTGGGAAGATGTGGCTTTTGCTCAAGTCCCGTCTTGGCATAGAGGCCAAATGTGGTGAACAGGGAATATGTGCTGCTCCAGCTGCACCTGGGAGCTGGAAAGTCTCCCAATGTCTCGCAGTGCAGCACATGCAGGGCGACTTTGTACAGGCAGCTTGGCATAGAGCTCACATGCAATTAAAAGGTAAATGCCAATTCTTGTTCCTTCTAGCAAGGAAAAAGACAAACACACAACTGTGATGTTTTTGAAGCAAGACTATAAGAAGAAAATTATTAAGTACATAAAAATCACTACTGGAGATCCTTGACTTGCTGGTTCTTGGAGTTTCTTTCTGAGTTGTCCCTCAGTCATACACATGCAGGAATAATTCCCACATGGAAGTAGATGTGAAGTCACCAGCAGGGTTAGCTAACTTGGCTCCACTGTTTATTGGTTCTGCTGCTAAATTAGAATCTTATATTTTTTCAAACATGGAAGTTTTGAAATAATTCACAGGTTCAGCCTTTACCACGGAACACAAAATTTAGGAAGTATGTCTTTTAAAAATATACCTTACATCCACATATTCTTAAGATAATTGTGTTCTTGATGTACACGAATTGCAACTATGCCACCCAACCAACAGAAAACAGATTATTACTGCTCCCATGGTTCATTCTTTTCTGTCATTTGCAAACACCATGGTTTTACAGGGAAAATCTTTATCAGGTTTTAGCAGAAAATCAGAATTTTAGAATCAGGATTCACTATGATAGAAAAGATTCTATTTTTACAACATTTTGTACAACAAAACCAAAGCCTTTTACAAAGCCACAAGATGTATCACATTTTCATGATTTCTGTAGTCATTTCTTACACTTTCCTAGAACATAGATAAAATCTGAGAATTTATTAATACATTGAAATCAAACAAGAAAAGAAACAGAAGTAGTAGAAGTAATTACTACTTTGAGGTTTGATAAAATGTGGTTTAGAAAATGTTTAGAAACCTCTGAGAATTCTATAATTAAGGACCAAACTGAGTGTCACTGCATTCAATCTTGCTCATATCAAAACAGACAAAAGGGTATTATGAATTATTGTTGTTTAGAGGTGTAAAATGTGGCTTTTTATAAAGTAAAAGGAAGGTTGTCAAAAAAAAGTTCTATGTTGAAGTTGGAAAAAAAGATGAAGTATGAAATAACAAGAAGAATCCAGTTAAAAGAATAATTAAGAAAGCAAATAGACATACTGACAAATGAATTCCCAAATATTCTTTGACCTACAAAAAGGCTGTTCCAAAAAAATGTTTTCTAGAGTGACTCACAGCAAATGGCGGGAGCCAAATAAGGAAATGATGCGCTTGTTATAAAGAACTGCCTGAGTTGTACATTGTGCATGAAAGAGTGGGAGAGGCAATCGCAACACCATGGGCAGTGAAAGCAGTAAAAAAAGAGATCAGGAGCAGAGATGGCAGGCTGGTTTCTGGGGATGATGCTGCAAAAACTGGATGCTAAATGTTGCTCTCATGCAGAGTCCTGAAGCACTTTTGTAGAAGAGTTTGTTGACCTTTCACCAGTCCCAAAGGCAAGGTAAAATATTGGCCAGCTCTATCTCTGCCGAAATGAAACAAACACACTTCAGGTTTGGACTATTTATGGTCTTCCATCATCAGTCGACAGCAAAAAGAAATTTTATAATCACACAGTTAAATTAAATAAGAACAGAACAACAATTTATGGTCAACAATTTTTCTGTTTGCACTGGGGTGGCAATCATATTTTGCTCCTCTCAGTTCACTGCCGTAACACTTCAGCTTGACAACTCCTGCTGCTCACAGAGAGTCAATGGAGTTACACCGCAGTAAAACTGGATAGGCACAGAGAAGACTCCAGATCACTGAGTGCTGTGGAAACTTAAAATAACTATTATCAAAAAA
Source organism: Lycocorax pyrrhopterus obiensis (assembly GCA_014706295.1). Taxonomy (NCBI): domain Eukaryota; kingdom Metazoa; phylum Chordata; class Aves; order Passeriformes; family Paradisaeidae; genus Lycocorax; species Lycocorax pyrrhopterus. The sequence goes on from JACSVZ010000001.1 coordinate 79,655,487, forward strand.
TCTTTCTCTCCCTGTTGCAAGTATGAACTGCTGTCAGGATGAAAGCATAAGAAAACCTGGTTTTAAATTGACATTTTTTCTGTGAAGTCTACAAGTGATTCAACAAGACAGACATTCAAATTACACTAGTCAAGCATGTTCTTACCCAAATCCCCATCCTGTGCACTTCCTATTTCTATGCTAACACCTTCACTCTCCCCAGTAAAATCAATGGCAAAATTTCCATTCATGGAAAAGACCTAAGCCACTTGTCAAAGAAGTCCTTCTCTTTCTCTGTCCTAATTTCTATATCCTTTTTCTGGCAAACTTCTGGGCTTTTGAGAACTGTGATAGGTCCTGTAAAGCCTGTTCCAAAAAGACTGTCATGAAGTGAAACCATCCAGTTTTTCAGGTTCCTTCTGCCACCCCAAAACATACCTCTTGCCTCCTTTCCTGGTTGTGCTTCTGGCAGAAACATACATGCTCAAACACTGCCCAAGAGTGAGCACCTATGGGCACAAATCATTCCAGAGTTCTGTGCCCTTGAGCTGATGTCTGTAATGGAGCAGCCTGAGATATCTTCAGTCTGAAAGGTTTTTTGGGGATGATCTGGCTTCATCAACTGTCTGTCAAAAGAGAGTAATTTAGTCACCTAAGAACTGATCAGTAAATCGCATGAGAAATCCAGTCTAATCAGAACTCTTGGTTGATCTCAAAACTGGATACAAAATTATCAGCTCAGTGAAATAATTGTGCTGTGGATCCAAACACAGATGGTGAGGATTTCTATAGATGAGCCACAGTTTGTCACATGCAGGATGTTATTTTATTCCCAATCCTGCAATTCTTAGCTATATAATAATCTGAGCAAGAAATGTTTACACTGCTACCAGATTCCTCTCATGTATTAGGGTAGAAAGATCTAAGTCTGTACTGTCTGATGCTGGAGTTGTTGTGCATGAGATAAGTCATGTGAAATTTTTGAGCAACAAAGCAGAAATTGCTTGTTGCAAAAAAATTTTTAAAATCATTTTTTGCCAATAAGATCAATGAGAAGCATCTGAAAGATCATAGAATGGTTTGGGTTGGAAGGGATCTTCAAGATCCTCTACTTCCAACCCCTCTACTCTTGGCAGGGATACTCTCCACTAGACAAGGTCACTCAAAGCCCTGTGCAGCCTGGTCTTGAACACTTTCAGAGATGGGGCAAAGATGGGTTTATCATCTCTTTGGAGACCTGCAGGATATAGACCTTGACATCGCATCAGATCTGTAAAGGTTTACAGCTGATGTTCATACAGAGGTGTGTATGTCACATCCTGTTTTGGGGCTCTTACATGGGCGGCTCTACTACCTGTGTGTGCACATTAATTTGTGGCTACCCTTTACTGCAGCCATTTTGTCACCTTTATTGGTTTATTTTGATAATATTTTTTTATTTGTAATAAAGATTTAAGAATTTTTTTTTAATAAAGAAGCAAGTACTCACTGTATATAAGAAAGACATTCTCTGTAATGCTATATGTTGTTCTCAGTTTTTATTAGTGCAGAGAAATATAATAACTTGCTTGTGATTCTGTAAGTTTGAATTACCTGTTAGTGTTAGTTCCACCAGCTGTAGAAAATTTTTGCCTTAGCAGAAGTAGGTGAAGGTTGGGGCTGGATTTTATCTCTGATACAGAAGGAAGAACAGAGCTCGGGGATGGGATGTTTTTGTCTTTTTTTTCTTCATTTTTTTGGTAGAAAGGGGCACATGGGATCTTTCTGTCTTGGTACTAAACAGATTCTTGCAATTTTTGTTCTTTCAATGGCAAAAATAAATCTATAAGCTGGTTTACAGTGTTCTTGTGAATAAGCAGCAGCCTTCTGAAATGACTGACTCTCTATTACTTATTGTGTCCCTGAAAAACGACCCTACAGTACTGCCTTTGATGTCCATGGTATAAATTCAGGTGCAAATGATACTGATTAATAGAGTAAGAATGGAGTGTGTTTTATCCCATTTCAGTGATCTCAAGGAGCAAAGTCATTATCTAGAGCCGTCCTAGGGGTCTCCATGGTCGCTCTAATCGACAGCAAAAGACACCTGAGGGGTGACTCTCACCATCTTCAAGAGCTTCTTTGTGAAAGGCCACATCACCCTGCAGAGCTGTGGCCCCTCTGTAACAGTGAAAGCAAGGAATGGGTTCATCCATGTCAAAGTGCCTCTTAAAATTAATGAATGGACCATTTCACATCTCTGATGCAGAAAACTACCGAAAACGATACCAAGGACAGATGTTTTTCTTGATCTTTTTGCTTTTTGGCCCAATATACTTTTTTTCTTCCCTTTTGGAAAACCAATAGGAACTAAAGGGTAGAAAAATAGAAGAAAAGAATAGCAAAACATGAGAGGCTTTCTGATGGCTGTACTGCCTGAACCAGAACTGGCTGGGCCACTGGGAAGACCCCCAGATGCTGCCGAGCTCTCCACTGCATATAGATCTATGAAATAAACTTCTAGATATGGAAACCAGCAATAGTAAAAGCAGAGTGAAATTAGTCAGCTATCCCTAGGTTCTCCTTCAGATTTATGTATCTTGCCTGTCAGCCCAGAACTGGAGGCAGACGTATGGCACAGCCCTAAACAAAGCAACAAACAGAAGCCCTGCCAAACCCATGCTGCCATTCCAAGGCCATCCATTCACTGAGCCTTTTGCATCCGTTGTTTCCTCCTGGGTCAGTGCACGACATGTCACACTCCCTGAGAGGAGCTGGGATAAGACCCTGTCATTCTCTTGCCTTGGCCTCTTCCTCAGAATCTCATTACAAACCTGAAGACCTTGGCTAAAGGAGTTTACAGTGACAGAGTCTTTTATAGTGCAATAAAGGCTTTTAAGATGTACTTCAGGGGCTTCTAATTCTCTCAGCAGCACAGTAAATATAATGAACGTAAAAATTATCCTTGCAGATGTTGTGGTGTCAGTAACAATAACAAAATCTCAGCACGGCACAGGACCAAAATAGCATCTGGGATTTTGATTCACTCAATTTAATCACACAGTGTTTGAGCATTTATGGTTTTACAGTTTTTGTTTATTGATTTACAGTATTTTAATGAGATTACTGTGAAAACATATATGCTGAATTGGTACTTATATGGGACATATACCAATGCCCATCACTTCCCTCATTGCTTTCTACAGAGGGCTAATTTGCAGCCCTCTGGTAAGCTCACAGGAGGATTTAACATTAAACAGTCTGCTGCCTAGTATGAGAGGAAGGAGACAACTAATAACTGTTTCCTAAGCCCATCAGAAGACCATGAAACCTTCAAAGACTTTACAATAAAGGAAAATAAAAAATACAGAATGAAGCCATTTATATTTATCCTGATTTAAAACCAAGTGGGGAAATATTAGCAAAGCAACACACTGATCTATCAGTCACTGCTCAGGTGATTTCCAAAGCATTTTGCATATAAAAGTCATTTGTTGCTTTGCGGCCTATACAAAAGTGCCAATAATTTCAAATTTGTGAGCAAGAGGCAAAAAAGAAGCAAACCTACGCATATCCATGCACTGGGGCATGTACACACATGCAGCAAGGGCTTTGTCGTGTAAAAGTTTTTCCTTCTAAAAGTGAGGTGTCTCAGCTTGGCAGCTGCCCATGCTGGGGAGCAGTTCACACATTAGTGACTTACATGTCAGGTGATGATTCACACTACCTACCAAAATGCCACCCAAACCTCACACAGAGGTACTCCTGTGTCTCTCTTTTTCCCTCCCTCCCCTTTACCATCTCCACAGGCTCCATCACGGGCTCAGCCACTGCCTGAGGCTATTCTTCACTTTTAGATGGCTAAAGTAAGGGGAAATGAATCCAGTTTGGGCAGTAAAGAGGCAAAAACATGAGCAGATATGAAGAATAAAATACTCTATAGACTTTTCTGAAAATGTACTCCCTTCACTCAGTTACCAGGTACCTGGGGTGAGCAGTGCAGGTACCCATTTTCTGCAAGTGAACAGGTCTGGCCTTAGGAGATGTCATGCTGCCACCTCTCCTGAAAGCCACCTTTAGCAACCCAGGATTCTATGAAATAGGTGCTCAGGGTGGCCTGTGGCCCTGCCTAGTGCAGGGCACCACTGCCAGGGCTCTGCTCACCACCAGCACCACTGCTGTTTCTAATGCCTGTCAAAAAAACCTCTTGTAAATGATTACATCAAAGACAGGAAGGAAAAAGGTTGCTGGGAAGATTATTTAATTTCTGAGTTTGTCTACTTCACCCAAGAGAGTATTTTTTTGCCTGGAGTCTCAGACACCTCTCATTGCAGAAAGGACACTGTGAAAGCCAAGGTTTTGCAGAAGACTTGACAGTCTTTGCCCCATGGTATTCTAGAGCACAGCAAGGCCTGTCCTCTCAGCAGTTCCTATCACACAAGCCATGAACCCCTCCTCACACCAATGGCAAGGCTGACCCCCAGGTGCTGTCAGTCAGTGTAACCCCCTGGCACATACAGCGATTGCTGCCAGCTGGACAAGTGGCCAGACCCACACTGTGCTTGGGAAAGGCAGGGAACACACGGGAGCAAAGAAAGACTGTGGCGTTAATTTTTAAACAATTTTTGTTCCTTACATTGCTGGAAATATTTGCTTTCTTTCCTCCAGCATGCTTGGCCAGACAGCAGCTCTGTGTCAGACTTCCCCTTATGCACCACTGTCCTTTACATCTTTCAGGTGACCCAGAATGTATTACCACGGCAGGCTGAAATTTCCCTGCCACTGCTTGATCTGGCACTCCTTCATCTGCTCAGGGGCTGGAGGCATAGCCTCTCTCCCCTTTGTAATGTTAATGCACACTTTGTGCTCTGGCCTCAGAGTTTGCTCTGTGTGGTTGGCGATATTAAACTAAATCAAGCTTCCTCCCTCTCCAATGAATATGTATTTTTTTTCTTGTGCTGGTTCAGAATAGTCAACAGCAGGAGTGAAGCACTTTTTATTCCTTCCCAGATTCAATCTATAGGTTTTCTTTAGTTCCACTTTCTAAAGGAGGTTTGCTAGCAGTATCAGATGATCCAGTTTGGCATCTCTCAATCATTCAAGAACATCACTATTGATATACCAGATGCCAGAGAAGCAGAATATAACTTTGTATGCCCTCCTCTGGGGTTTTAATCCATTGAGAAAGCAGCTCTTTAGTTGATAATTCAGTAGTTTCAGACTTTTCACTTTAAAGACAATGATTCACTCTAACATTTTATTTCTTTCTGTCGTATAACAACACTTCACTTGTATGCTGCTCTGTGTAGCCGTTGCCACTTTGATAAGAAGAGAAAGCAGGAATGTCAAGGAATACAAGGAATTGGTGATTATTTAGATTTTTTATCATTCATTTTTTTTATGTTTAAGAATGTCAATTCCTTTAGTGTAAAAAGGGAAACAAAATGAAATGTCAGCTATTACTATGAACAAAGGATAATTTACTGCAACCATGAGTTTCAGTATGATTTCTTAGTCAGAACATCCCATGAACAACAAATTTCAGTATCTACTGACATTAGCAATAAAGGCCACCTCAGGCAGAGCATTTATTTCAGTCAAATATTATGTATTTTTAAGATGCCAAAGAGGAGATCTGTCAGAAAAAGAAGCTGGGACATTAATGAGAGCTACATACTGATATACCACAATAAGCATCTCAAGAAAAAAATTAACTTTATTTCAAAATAATTGAAATTGCTATTACGCTGAGTGGGCCTTGCATTTTCCTAGAATAGTTCTTATATTGAAAGTTCTTACAATTCAGCAAAGGCAATGGGTTAGTGGATGCAAACAGCTGGGTCCTTTTTATTAAAAGACTCCTGAGGAGTTTAATCCCTGAAAGAAAATTGTAAGAAAACTACTTTTAACACTTTTTTTTGGGGGGGGGGGCGGGGGGGGGGGGGGGCTTTACATGTACAAATATTTAGCCTCCTACATACCATTTCTAAATACATACTTGCTTTGGTGTCTCAGTGCTGAGACCTAAATTCTTTGCTGATTCATAGCCTGTCAAATCAATGCAGCAATTGCATGTAAACTATTACATTTCAAAGATTTGTCTATCCCAGTCTTGCAAGCTCAGCTCTATGTTAATGTAAGAAAATTATTTTGTACCCTGGTTAGTCTCTTACTTATTCTAGACTATCTCACCCATGATCCCCAAGGTTGGGGGACATATTCCCACTCACTATTGTGCTCCTTGGGGCAGAGAAAGCACTAGATAGGACTTTTTAAGCCTTCTTGGTGAAATTACACATTTGTTACTCACAGATTGATATGGTAGGGGAATGCCTACTTATTCTGTTTTCATTGGGCCAAAATTGTCATCACTTTTTAATACTTCCTTGAAAATCCATTTGCAACTCCCAGGACAGAAGGAAGAGGTTTTGTACAATACCCATAGCTCATGAAGTCAGATCAGAAGATGAAAAGAAAGGGCTGGTTCTTTAAAAGTAGCATTTCACCCAGTAATACATGAAGCTCTGCTTAAATTTCACTGGCAGAGGTTTCTTAGCTGTGGGAGAATACTCTTTCCCTCTATTAGAGCTGTTCCAGACTGTATATATAAAATTAAATATTAATTCTCTGAGAGATACAGAAATACAGTGACTGATGGATAGGGAAAGAGGCTGCCCCCAAAAAGCCCGACGGCTAAAGTGGTCATCTCAGATGTTGAAAAACTTAATCCCACAGGCCAGCTCCAGTTCTGACAGAGTTTACTGCAGACATCACATGTAAGGGAAAATTGTATATTGTATCCAGTAAAGTGCACTTCAGAAGATTTTATTTCCTCCCTTAACATGTCACTCAAGCATTCTACCTTGACCTAAATCCAGCACTAAGTTACCCATCTCTTTTAATGGTGTGTGGTACTCTGGGAGCAGTTAGCTTAAAAATCAATTTTTTTTTTGTAGGATTTCTGTAGAGAAAATATACCATCTACAGATATTTTTAGCCAAATGCTGGTACTTGGTTCACCTATTTAATCATGATATGGATGGATTTTAGAATCTTAAAATATTTATGCGGAAAACAGAGCCGGCCACTGTGAAATACATTTCGTTTACTGTCTGAAAACCACTCACATGTTCTTAGGTACTCCATGTTATTGACAAATTTATAGATAGCTGTCATTTTTACATGCCAGGTTAAAGAAATGCTACAGCTATTATTACACACATTTATAATGTTTCTGGGGAGCATAATTGACCCATCAGGATAATTATGGTCCTCATTTTCCCTTCTCCCTGGCTGCCAGCAGTAACTAGTGGGTTGTTTGGTTTCTTGCAGAAAACAATGAAATAGTTAAGTACCATTGCTGGACTCCAGTGTGAAGCAGAAATGAACCATTACCAGTGACCAAAGGATGAGGGCAGGGGGAAGAACTACCGTCCTTCCAGCAACAGAAGAAAAAGCATCATTCCTTCTGCTCCTCATGAAAATTCAGGTCTATCCAGAAATATTCTTGTGCACACATGATGGAAGGAAATTTGGCAGCAGTGAAAGCAGGTGGAGGAGCCACCACTGAGTCTGATAAAGCCTCTGGGCTGGGCTCGGGTCGCTGATACCAGTGTCCAGCCCTGTCAGTGGTCAGGGACATATTAAACTCCTTTATTCTTGTTACCCAAGTGTCACCTCAAATGTCTCACTTAAATAGTTACCATTCTTCAGACTTTGCTTAAAGAGTTGGTTCCCTCTAATTAGCTGCATTTTTTGTATACATGAAAGATGACTTCTCACACATATACACCCATCCCTTCTCAGATATGTGTATATGCAAATGTAAGTACAGGCATATATGTATCCACAATTAAAATAAATTCACACACATTTGTAGCCTCTTGCTATCAGCTGAAAGAGGAAAGAACATGAAACCTAAAAGCCACTGGCCCTGTATTTTCTCTCTGAAGTCTGGCACCAGGTGTTTCCACAGAAAGGCATGTGTTCTCTGTAGTACTAGAGCACGAGACCATATGAGCCCTTTATTCAGTAGATAACAATCTAATATCTAATCTCTACACACGTGGTTAAATTTCCCCATTTGACTTTTTCTCTCCTTAGTAGTATACATATTCTCAACAAGATTATAAATGGGAAATCCTTTTTTTTAAAACTGAAAATATGAAACCAGAAAAAATCTTTGCATGTGAAATACCATGAATTATTGTGTTTCACTATCTTGAAATACAGAAAAATAAAAACATGAAAGACTGAAGCAGAAGGAGAATAATAGCACTGTATATACATTCATTATAAAAGTAAAAGTTGGGTCTTTGAATCTCTCCGTATAGTTTACACAACACATCCTGCAACCTGTGTACCTCAGAGGAATTTAATTGTATTCTATTTCCATGTAACAAAATAGGGAGTTGCAGACAAGATTATTATTCAATAAAGTAGGGACCTTTTCTTTGGTGTACATTAAATAACCCAGTGATGAGCAATATGATTTTACTCTTCTGAACATGGTATTAAACAGACCAATATACACAATGTGGTAGACAAAAAAAACCCTAAAACCCAACAACAACTTTGTTCTAAAGCACATAGAGTTCATATACATGTGGCCAACAATGAGCAATGAAGCAGAAAGTTAAATCACTTAACAATACCTGATTTATGCTCTTTCACCCACAGGTCGTCACCTAACCATCCCTACAAATATTTCTTTCAACAGACCACAAACTGCTGCACATAAATCTATGTGCAACTCTGGGCTGTCTGCAGCCAAGGAAGTGTGCAAATAGTACAATTTGGGAGGACCTAAATTAATTCACAGAAAGATAGAGCCTCCTTTGTCATGTGCATTTATGCATATATTTGCAGAACGATAAATGCACTTACCAAAGAAAAACCCCAGTGACATTGTCCATATTCTTTTGCTTATTAATGTCTTTGACAAAGCACCTGATATCCATAAAAAATAATTTAAATGCATGTTGCACATTATTGCATCCTGAGTATACTCAGGATATTCCAGTCTGTCAATTTTTGTGTAATGGCTTTACATTTTTAAGAGAAACTAATCAATAAAGAAAGGTGAGCAAATAAAGTAGTATCAAGGGGAGATCCAAATTTCAAACCACTTTCCTAGTAGAAAATTGTGAATAGAAATGAAAATTGCATGAAAAATTCAAAGGCCCCGGAAGCTAGACCTGTCTGGAAATTCATACAGTCAAGCTATAAAGAAGCAGAAATCCTGCCCTATTTTAAACACATTTTAGCTCTCCAGTAGAGAGAGGTTATCAGCACATGATGGTAAAAAAGGTATCCTCCAAAGGAAAAGCAAACCCCTATCTATTTCTGTTATCTATGATCTACTGTGTATGCTCTATGATCTATTACCTTTTTCCCTTATAATGTACTTACAACTGTGTCGTGGAGGACACTAAAATTGCTACATATAACATTATATTTTATTACGTGAGAAGAAGTAAGGAAGAATCCCTTGTGAGTTGCTTAAGAATTTCCTTTTTTCTCTTTTATCTCCCTGTCTAATTTATTCTGGACTAAAATACTTCCAGCTTGTTTGCTCCAATAAAACCAGCTCAGGTTTTGGCAGAACTGGAGAACAGTGGGAGATTTTAGGTTAAGAGACTAGCAGATAACCTAGAGAGACTAAAAGTGTTACTGAGATTTTGTGGAATCTCATTTAAAAAACAGAGGGTTTTATTTTTCCTCTAGACAGACTTTAATAAATTTGGTATCAGTGGGAAGCATGTGCCATCTCTCCAACTGTCTAAGTCATTATACAGAGCTATTAAGATGCTAAATATTTCAGCATTTGGAGAAAAGAAGTTGAGCTGTTTATTTTCATTGTGAAAAGTCATTGGAAAGAAAGGAATGTGAGTTATCACATACCATGTTGGCTGAGATGGCTAACTAACAGATGGCCTAGTGTAGGAGATATGAAAAACACACTGAATTACTCAAGCTGAAGAAGGAAGCTTTCATAAGAGCAAGACACTGATCCTGGACTTTGCTATGTCATGATCTTATTCTCTATCCTCACTCCTTCATAAAATCTTTGCATCTCCTGTCGCAATCAAAATCAATGTGTTTACTCCTAAAATCCTGCATTTCTTATATATCTTTCTTACTGCACCAGAGATCCAGGTATGGTGGTTTAACCTTGAGGGGAATGCTGAGTGTTCTATTACTGCATAGTAAGTTGCCACAAAATAATCTCAGTGCTGGATCTCATCCTCATCTTGTTGCCTTGATGAAGGCACAGAAAGGAAAACAGGTGTTGGGACTCTGGTTCTGGACTACCATCCAAAAGACACATGTTGAAATGCCAGATATTTCTTCTGTCTTTTTGGTTCTGGCAAGCCAGGTAATGCCTCTGTGTCTTAGTCATTCATGTACTAAATAGAAACCTGTTTAAGTGTGTTTCTGTGAGGATGGAGACCATCTCTCTTCCAAATTCAGATGCCCTAAATTTCATCCACATCCGTTCACCCATCTGTCCTGTGCTCCCTATCGGCAAGCGATGCCAAGCCCATGGGATGCATCAGACTCGGGTGGAGGTAAAGCTGTCTGTAGTGAGCAGAATGCCTCACACAGTGGATTTATAAGTACATCTTGAGCTGCTACTCATCTACTTCACTACAAGCACAAAATAGAATTTCAGTTTTACCCAGCTGTGTCGCATGTATATATATTTGGGCACAGATGAAATGTGAAATCTGCCCAGAAAGCAGTCATTTTCTCCTCACAGTAATGCTCTATATAGGAAAAAAAAAATATTGTTTTCCGTCAAACATGGTCCTTTCCCAAAAACATAAATCCTGGTCATATTTCCTTGAGTTGCCCCCTGTTTCTTCGGTTTCCTTTCTATGACAATGATCCAAATTTTTCTGTCAGAGTAATTAGACTAACCTAGTTAGTGGTCAGCACTTTCTTTTCAATTCTTCTGCAAGCTGCAAAATGAGCAGTTCGTCAAAATGTGGCGTATTTCATATTCAGGTGGCAGAGGAAGCCAAGCCTTAACTTTCCATGTACATTTAAATGGGCATTCAAGCAGTGACATGGAAATCAGTAAAGCAGCTATTAATGATCTGGTTCCATTAACAAATGTTCATTTGGATGGTAAGTGACCTGAGACAGAGAGGAAATGCAATTTTGGCTGCCAATACAATAAAAAATAACTGCTATTAGTGCTATATAGGAGTCATGATCAATTACACTTTTTATTTGGTCAATTCAGCTACATTGTAACCAATTAAATCTTTGTTTTGAATAAAGAAAGGGGTATAGTGGGTTTTACAAAACAGCCTCATGTACAGTTCCATTTTCTTGTGCTATTAACATCACCTTGGTTACTGGAGTGATGGAGCCTTTTCCTTACATGTTGTTTTTAGCTTTTGCCTTATTAGTCTAGTTTTCCAAAACGCTTTTACCAGGAGTGGAAGTATCTCTCTTCTGGACATTAAATTAAACTCAGTTCACATCACACAATGCAATCACTTTAGCCACTGACTAGAACATAACCTGACTCTGCCATCTTACTTTATGCTGAGTAGTAACTTATTTCATAAAGAGTAATCTACCACCACATATATATGGTTACAATTATCTATTATGAAATCTATTATGATTTTTTTTAACAGCTATTAACCAAAATGTTTAAGCTCATTATTCCATACAGCAAAGAAATTTGTATAAAATTATCCATTTCCTCAAATTGTTTTGAGTCTTAAAGAAAAGTGACCAGAGAGAAGGTTATTGTCTCTATCACAACATTACTGCTTCATCCTCTTTTGGACACCAGTGTTAGAGAGGACAGATCCTGCCCACTGGGCAAACCTCTTGAAATCAGCTGAAAACACTGTGTTAAGAAGGTAAAGTATATTTGGTTCCAAGTTTAAACAAGAAAAAGTTTACAAATAACATTTAATTCCCAGCCCAAATCTGTTCTTTAGATGTCACTGACAGAACTAAAAGCAGAGTCTGATTTTAAGCAAAAACTGAATTATTTCTAGATGGTTTTGGAACTGTGCTAGTCCTGACCCCTATGCTTTTGAATCACATACAAAGAGACGGATATTTTATTGTGTCTTTTTCAGTAGCAAATCTTTTTACATCTACAGCCCAAAGGAACAAATGTAGATGGTGACTGTAATTAGAAAATAATTTGTAAAGACGAAGGGATGAGCAACTGAGGAGCAGGCAGTGGAGTGGAGTGTGTTGAGGGGATAGAGGAGGATAGCTGAAAACAGAGGGATTCAGAAGTAAGAAAGTGGGACTGGAGATGAGAGGACAGTGAGCATGGGCAAACCAGTAAAGCGGTTTAATCACAGGCTTTAAAGCAGATACAGAGTTGAGGCTGAGTGGACCTGCAGGTAAATCAAAGAACCCTTCCCTCCCATGGTCTTCTCTACTTGAACTTTTGAAGGACTGAGCAGTTTAGAAGCATGGGTGAGTGCAGAGAAAGCATGAGAAGGCCACAAGACTAAGACCAAGCTCCCTTGAAGGCCTGTCCTTGTAGGTCCACCCACCTTGATGAGAGTGCTAAAGCTGGTGCAGCTCTGTGCTTTTCCCTGACACAAAGTCATGACATGATCTACCAGGTGACATTGAATGTACAAAGGCATCGAATGGTAAAACTTTTAATTACTGCCCCAACACAGGAGCACAAAGAAGAAACAACAGTTCTGCATCACCTGCACACCCAGCAGGCTCAGCAGGCTTTAGATCAAACCTTTGGGAGGAGCCACTCTTTATCTTTATTGTCGTCAACTAGCCAACAGTCAGTGTCATTTCACCTCTCCTTTTTTCACTAGTAAAGGCATTTCTCTTTAAATATTTTATTCAAAACCAATTCCTGGAAGGACCCCAGACTCCAGCACTTGAGGAGATTGACAGCTGAATGTCTCACTAGAGTCCCAGTTTGACGAAAGCTTAGCCATAGTCAAAAGTCTGTACATTCACAGGTACTTTCACTGGGACAAATTTCCATCTACAGTATTATTCCCACACATCTTTGTCAGGGTTTCTATGCATTGGGAGTCAGCCACTCAAAAATAAAATTATCTATTAAAAATATTTTCCTACCCTGTAGCTCCTTCTGGCTAAGTAAGCACAAGCTGAAAGAGTCAAGCTACATTTTCTTCCTGAGCTCAATTTGATTTTCAGTACTCACCACTAATGAAATATCTAGAAGTGATTTATTGGAACATACCGGCCATATTTAAGCAGCAGCCAAAACAATCACATTTAATTAAAATTAAGGTCAAAGAAACTCAACAAACTAATGTGACACTTCAGACATCAGCATAGAATAGGTGCTTTGTTGGTTGGTTATCAATTAGGTACAGTAAACACAGTAAACATGTTCAGCAGCAAAATTCTCAGTGAAATCATTTCAGGCAAGCAAATAAATGCTCTGCCCGAAAATTTTCTCACTTTCTCTGCATTCAAAACCATCCTGCACACTGTGCTGTTCTTTCTGTCCTTAATCTACTTCAGTGATTTATTCTTTTTCCTTGAGGAAAAAGTATTCTGCCAGAAGCTCTCACTGGAGAGCTAGAGAGATGTGGAATTGTGGGGGAAGGTTTGTTGTTTTTTTTATTGTGTTGTTTCATATCTTCACCTTGAAAGCACAAAAAGTCTTCTCATCACAAGCCTTAGGCTAATTGGTCTGTGATGGGTATTCAAGAATCTTCTACATGGCTGCATATCAGCAAGCTTGGAAAAAGGGTTTACTATGAAAGGGTTAGTTGTTTAGTCCTTTGAGTAGCAAAGATTGCACTGTGATTTTCTTTATGTTTGTTCTCAGCATAAGCCATTGCTTACAAAATGTGTCTTTTAAAACTGGGCCCTTTCACTCTGTATATTTATTTAACAAGACAAACACCTTAAGGCTTGATGTCAGTTTTCCCCTGAACTCCTAGATGATCAGAAGGAAAGGGTACTGTATGAATAAACACTGTTCTGAGTGTCCCCTGACAATGGGGATTCAGTCATGTCCAAAATTTCTTCAAGTTCCTCACATCTGAAGCCAAGATGGTGATCTGGCAGTGCTGTAAATGGCTGCAGGATCTGATCTTCAGTTTCCCCCGATGCTTTGTTCCCATGGCTCAAAACAAAGCAACAAACAGAAACCCTGCCAAATATGTCCTTTTTTTTCCCCGCTTGTAAAAATGAGTGTGGAAATAATATAGAAATAGGTTCCCCTGCTGCCTCTGCCTGTCAGGCAGGGCCAGCAAGCACACTGCAGAGACCCTCAAGCTCACAGTGCGTTGTCTGGGTGCACCCACACAAAACAGCACACATGCTGTGTAGGAATAGTAGCTGATATGACAAGACCATTGTTCCTACTCAGTTGAAACCTGCCCCCCAGCTCACCAATTTCCATTGCAACTTCTAGCCCAGATACAAGAGTGTTCATCCAGCACAAGTGAGAGGGATGCTGCTCTGGGGATCTCCATGCAGCCATCAGTCACACACACAGCCCAAGCGTAATGTTTTTTGATCTCTGCTGGGCCCTCCTGGTGATGCCACAGTCTAAATAGCAATGTGGAAATTTCTCTCTGAAGCCTTGGACTTTCAGGAACGCTGCATGAGGTTTTACAGACAAACATAAATAGAAAACCAAAGCTTAGCAGAAGAGCACAGGGGAAAGGATGACTTATCCATTTAGTACATTCACAGGGACAACACATTCTTTGGGGACATGCCAGACCCGAACTGAATACAAATGAGAAAGCATTAGCATAAGAGCTGGGGCTACAAAAAGCCTAGCTAAAGTGCAACAGGGTCATTGCTGAGTATGTAGAGACTGCGGGGAAGGGAAGTCACCAGTAAAGCAGGGAAAGGACAGAGGAAGTCGTCCTAACTGGGTAGTTTATGTGTTGGTGACTTTTTAGCTCTTCCTGTGAGAAAAAGGTACTAGAGGACCTAAATGGGCCTCAGAAAAACAGCAGACCTTACTTACCAGTGTTAAAATGATCAGAACTTGAATACCCTCCTGATACAGTCCTTGCTTATCCTGATCAAGACAAAACATCATGATGAAATAAATCCCAACCCAATGATAAAATTACTCCAAGCTTCAGCTAGGACAGGCTTATTATCTTCTGCTTTCTTCTAAAGATGGAAACAAGATGATCATGTCTGCAGGCACATCCAAGCTGGACCTTGGTCCTTCAGACTACTTTGTGTGCTTCCATGTAGCTCTCAAAATGTCAAAGGAAGGCAGCAACTATGAGATGCAGGTGAACCTAATGCTGAACCTGGTGGTGTTCAGATTAGGTATCTGTCCTTTCAGCAGACCCACCTTCTTCACTCCTCCAAGCCATCATTCACAAGGCTGCAAAAACTCTTTGTGATTCTCAAATGTTTAAGAAAAAAAAGACGACAGACCAGAGAGTCTGGAAGGGATCTGTAGAGACCATCTGACCTAAACATGTTCAAAGCACATCCAGTTTCAATGTTACACTGCGTTTTTCAGGCATATGTCCAGCTGGGTCTTAACCACCTCTGAGGATGGAGTCTTCACAGCCTTTCTGGGCACATCCCATTTTCTGACTTCCCTCACTGTTAAATGTTTTCCTGCTGTACACTCATGTTTCCTGTGTTGTAGTTGTGTTTGTTGACTCTCATGACCCACCATTTCTAATCAAACTTTTTCAGAAAGCTGTTAGGTTCCCCCAAAGCCAGCCCTGCTGCAGGCTGACCAAGCCCAGATCCCCCAGACACTCCTTACAGGGTAAGCACTTCAGTCCCACCATCTTGGGGACTTCCCCTTAACTCATCCCCTTAGGTTATCAATATCTTTCCTGCACTGCAGACCAAAACTGGGCACAGCTGTGATCTCAGAAGTTCCAAAAAGAGGGGAGGAACCATGTGCCTCGGCTTGTCAGCTTGAAAAGCAGGACCATGACTGAGTTTTACAAACTCTCTAAGACTATGGGCAAGCTGAATGCCGAACAGTTGTTTATTAAATCCTGAAATGCAAGAGGTATTTGCTGAAACTAGTTTTAAAAACATCAGTTTAAAACAATCAAAAGAAAGTATTTCTACACACAGCAGGTAGTGAATTTGTAAACTTCTCTGCCACAGGATTCTGAGGAGACAGCATCAGCAGGATCACAAAGTGATCAGATAAATTCATGAGCAGAAGATGCTAGATGTGCTGGGCAGGGATGTACACACTGCTGCTATTCCAGCTGCAATATTTGTAGATGCTGGGAAAGATAAAGAGACATGGGAGAGCAGTGGGGCTTTCATGCTGTCCCTGAGTGGCCCCTCCTCTGGTCACTGTCAGAGGCAGATGGACCTCTGGCCACTTCTTGTTCTCTTGCTCATCTGAGCCCTGTGGGAGGCTACCGAGTTGACACTAATTAAATAAGAGACACCGGGATAGTAACTGATGTTCTCTTACGTGAGACATCGATCTTGCCGTGCTGAGAATCATCAGAAGTTACAAAAAAGCATATCCAAAATTGATCACCCATAGAAGTTAGACCAGAAAACCATAAGGTCCAGTTCAGGAGAGGATTTAATGCTAATGATTTCCATGGGCTGCAGGAGGCTGACAGTCCTGCAGGATGTGGTCCTAGAGGCAGGCATGGTAAATCAAGCATAAACAATTGTCCATCATCTCCAAAAAACAAATAGAAATCAGTAGCACAAGGATTGAAAACTAACTGAAACAGATAAGAATATTAAGCCTTTTAAGCACATTTAAATGTGCAGACGTGAAGGGGTTTAACATAGAAAGTTTTGATAACGTATTCAATAACATATCTTACTTATGTATACTTTCCTTTTATTTTCTGTTGTCAAACAATTCAAAAACCTTTTTTTAAATCAAAATCATTAAAATGTGGGGCGTGGTATTTACAAGTTGCAATCCTCTGTGGGCTTAAAAAAGTAAAATTAAAATTCCCCATTTAAATAAAAAAAACAAAAAACTCAACAAATTAGTTATGTTACCTGTAAACCATTTTTTTTTCATTTATTTGCTGCTGTTAAAATAACTGCTTGTTCTTTAATAGGTAGTCATGTGTGTTTAACTTTCATTTGCAAAATTCAGACACTTTAGGACATAGGCGCTATATATATAAAAGCAGAGAGAATTGGAATAGTAAAAAGTCCAAGCAGCATAGAAGAATCCGAAAATTTCCTCTTCACAAGTTATTCCTACAGAAATAAACACAAAGAACTTCTTTCTTAGGTAGGTTTAAACAAATTATGTTCAGTAAGTAAAATCTAAGAATGCTCTAGAAGAGCAAATCTTTCTCTAACAGCAATGCACAGCTCCCCTTCCATGATGTATAGCTCAGCTGAGGAGCTTTTTATAAAGGACATTGTCAAAATGTGTCAAGAAGACAGCATGAAGGTGAAAGAAAATAAGCTGGAGTTTCCCTCTGAGACAGACACCGGATAAGGAATTATAAAAACGTATTTTTTTCTGAATGTACTTTGGCGTTAAGATAATGAATACAATTCAGTGGGGTTATAAAATAACTTACTGGAAGCACATCTGTGTTTTGTGTGGGTCTCGTGTAACCTAGAAATCTGCCAGTCATAAAACTGAAGAATTTCCTGGTGTAGGAGCTACTAGTGAAATTGTGCTTTCTGGTAGAGTTTAAGCCAGTCTCTAAATATGAACAAGACCGTGCTTTTTTGCTAGTTCAAATACACCTGGAAAAATGTTTTGGCCTTCATTAAAAAAAGAAGTAAACTCAAAAACCACAGGCAAATCAAAAATACCTTTTCTTCTCATTAAATTAACAAAAAAGAAAAAGCAACTACTCAAAACTTCCAGATACTAAACAAGGTTGCTACGCTTGGAAGAATATTTAATAAAACTGTATCTAGGTTTCATTCATCCTTTCCAGGCACTATGCTGAATGTAAAGTTGATCACAGCAATTGTGTTAAAAAGTCTAAAGAAATTACTTTATTTATGCTGTAGGAAGTGGAGACTGTTTGGCATTTCAGCTCACCCCAACAGCAAAAATGTTCACCTAAACTGCCTATTTAGATTCTAATTTGTGCTGACCACTGTAGAAGTGGTTTAAAGCCCCTCACGTAGCCAAAGCCAGCTGAGAGCAGGCATCCGAGCAGTTACCATTTATCAGCTTGAGAAATACTAAATGAGCAGCTTGCAATTACATAAACATAACTAAAGAATTAGAATTAAAAAGAAGGTGGAATTACAATCCATAAGAAAGAAATGAGAAAGT
The DNA here is from genome assembly GCA_014706295.1 of Lycocorax pyrrhopterus obiensis. Lineage (NCBI taxonomy): Eukaryota > Metazoa > Chordata > Aves > Passeriformes > Paradisaeidae > Lycocorax > Lycocorax pyrrhopterus. The sequence goes on from JACSVZ010000001.1 coordinate 79,673,683, forward strand.
ACCATAAAGTCACAGTTCTCCAGGGCAGATGGGGTGGCCTGTCAAAGCTTCAATTCTGACAGTGCTTTGCAGCCATCAATTGCATGCTGCTGTGCCAAGCTCTTAGTACTGTCTTACCTGTTGACTAAACACCCTTCTTAAAATAAAATGAGCCATCAGTTTGAGAAATTTCCCTAGTTATAGCTGTGTCAGCCTGCTTAAGCTGACCTTTACAGAATTCACATGAGAATAAAGAACATCTTATTATTCAGAGTGCATTTTTGTCAACCGGGAATTGCTGGTCTTAGACAAAAACACAAGATTTCCTCCTAAGAGAACCTCTGAGGATTTGCAATGAATCATGCTCTTGAGTAGTTTATAATCTGACATCTGAAAACAGCTGGGGGAAAAGTAACCCCTGGCATTACTTCATTTTTGTACAATCAGATAAGGTTTGGCCCATTTGAACATGTTTCCACTGGACAGTGCAGGGCAGGAAAGCAGGGGTGCAGATTATGCATGCAAGGGTGGAGAAACTAATTTGGTAAAAGGAAGGAAAGCTGGTGGGGTTTGGGGGATGAATTTGTTGTGTATACATGGGCCAAATAGTCTTAAAATACAGGGGTTTATAACAATCAAAACAACATTAGTACATCTTTTATTCTGTAATTTCAAATTAGTTTTCCAAGCTTAATGTGCTGAGTCACAATAGCTGGCTGTATGGGGAAAATTAACACCATCTATTCCCTCTTTGCATAAAGCTCATGAACACGCTTTGGGCTTTGGGAGGAGAATTTGGGGTTCCAGGTTCCCACTACAGCACTTGACTAGAGCACGGTAGGAGGTAAAAGGTATAAAAAAAGGTGACAACATCGAGTAAGGATTTTTGCACACCTTGGCGGGCACCAGAGACCTCATGAAAAACTAGCTCTTCATGCAAAGTGCCCCCCTGAAAAACTGTCTCACTTGAAGGTATGAGAACATCCCTTGGCCCACGTGATTTTCTTTATCTAGCTGAAAAAAAATCTTATTGGACTGATTATGACTAAAGGAAGCGAACCACATGAACCGTGGAATGATGACAAGAGCATAACGAGAAGTGATCGAAGAACATTCAAGCATTGCATCTTGAATAGGCACAAACTTGGTTTAGATTGCAGAGTAAAGGGAAGGCAAATGGCAAAGAGGGGAAGGAAAAAGGGAAGATAAGCTTTCCCATGGACTGTGTTTACATCTCTGATCTTCTCTGACATATGTCAAACTAAAATAAGTAAATTTTTTTAAGTTATTTGTAATTTTCAGACCCTTAGTATGAAAGGGGGTTAACTGACACTTGACGCTGTTAATTGTCTAATTTTCCCTAAAGTAGGCAAGGAGGGAAAAAAAAAGGGGCGGGGGGGAGAGGGAGAGGAAGGGAATTCTATACAACAGGAAGAGCAAAACAAAGTAATTACAGCATTATTGCATTATTCCAGTATCCATACTTAAGGCATGTACAGTACATCAGTCTTCTTTTAATGGGCAGAGAAACTCACTGTACGTTATTATTATAATGAGTAGTAATGGATAATGATAAGACTATGGGAGTCTTCTCTCTGTGCAGTGCCATTACAGGCATGAGTGCATAAATAGATTTTGATTGAGATAGTCCCTGGTAAATCAGGACTGAATCGTTTTCTATGCCATTTTAAATAACTTCAGAATCTGTTTTTATCTTCAACCCATTATTTTGCAGTTTCTTGTCTTCCATACTTCTCACAGGGTCACTGCCTCCTTTGGGCATCCCTGCTCCGGGTGGGATCTTCCAGGGGCTGCAGGTGGATCTCTGCTCCATGAGGACCTCCATGGGCTGCAGGGGCACAGCTGCCTCACCATGGGCTGCACCAGGGGCTGCAGGGGAATCTCAGCTCCAGTGCCTGGAGCACGTCCTCCCTCTCCTTCTGCACTGACTTTGGGGTCTGCAGGGCTGTTCCTCTCACATATTCTTACTTCCCTCTTTGACTGGATTTTCACAGGTGGTTTTTTTTGTTCTCATTTAAAATCTGTTATCCCTGAGGCACTACCACTGTTGCTGATGGGATCAGCCTGAGCCAGCAGTGGGTTCGTGTCCCAGAGCATCAGCTCTGTTGGACATGGGGGAAGTTTCTGGCAGCTTCTCACAGTCACCCCTGTAGCTCTGTCCCTACCAAAATCTTGCCACTCAAACCTAATACAGTGTCAGAAACTGTTTCAAGGTCCAGTAGAAGATAGACAAGAATGAGCAGAATTTGGTCTGCCTTCACACTTCAGTTTCACCAGTGACCTATTTACTAACAGGAAATATGTGTCATTACTAAAGTAGACGATGTTCTGGAAAACTTTATGTCATTAAAAACCCAGCACAGAAAATGCAGCTTTTTCTCAGTTGCAGGTTTGAGGTGGCTTACATTTCCTGAAATCAGTGCTTGGGGAAGAGGCATATCTGGATAGGGACGGAGTCACAGGACAAAAGTCAAAGTGAACATGAGAGGCTGGTTGCAGACACAGGGTGATGAACTCGGAGAAAAGCAGAAAAGCCTTTCTGCTTCCTGGAAATGTAACATGTGAGACAGATGCTTTGCCATGTGGTATGTTGTCCACCTTGTCCAGAGGTATACTTGTGCGTAGGCATCCAGGAAGCATAGAAAGCAGATTCATACCTTCTGGGTTGTGAGAGGTTCCTTCCTCATTAACATCTGCTATCCTAAAGAAGCAGATTGAAGATTCATCAGCAGAGAAAAAGGTAGGATAAACTGGACCCCACAAAGCACAAGAGTCCTGAGGTGGAACTGCCTCCTGTGCCTGAATCAAAGCTGTCCGTATGTGCAGAATAGAGCACAGATGTGTCCTTCAGTGACAGCTCTTGCCCTCCTTGCTACTAGGGTAAGGCAGTGATGTTTTCTTCACATAAACCAGGAATAACACAAAACAAAGCCCAGAAAGCTAGAGATCTTCTAGACTTGGCAGACCTTCAGTAAACTCAACTTAGGAAAAATAGAATGAGGACTTGAGAGTAAAAAACACCAAAGCTCAGAAAATCTACCAGTGCACTGAGGCTGTTCAAGCACAGTTCAGCAAGTCTTCCAGCTTTAGGTCCACTTTGAATGAGGAAGTTTGAGGCTGTGTTAGTTTCTAGTTCTAATGATACATTCACTTAAATACAAAGGTCTCATCAGCAGAATCACATCTCTGAACGTGATGAGTCAGCTGCAAGTTGCAATTCAACCTCTACTCTATTTCAGATGTAATTCAAACACAGTCGGATGATTCTTAAAAGAAGAAAGAGACATTGATGAGCTGATTAATAGATTTCTTGGGATATCTGTGCACTCAAAAGTAGACTTTCTGAAAAATTTAGGGCACAATTCATCTAACCAAATGTATAGGTCAGTAATGCATTTAGATCTAGCCCAGTCATCTAGATTTCCTTTACAGTCAGAAAAGAGAAATAAGCTCTTTAAGCCACTACCACCTCACTGAAACAGATATTTAAAGTAGGTGGCCAAACAATGGCAATTTCTTCTGGAATGACTCCATCATTAGTGACTAAAATTAGGCAGCATCAATCCTGCCCTTTCTCACCAAATACATAAAAGTCGGGAATGGTAATTGAGCTTCTGAAATTTTCCTGTTACTGAAGCTGAGGACCACCAGGTGTCACACTCTGAAACACTGTCCCTTGCCTAAAATGTACCTGTCCACAGGGGGTCTCCCATGGACAGCCCCCAGGTCAGAGGGACCATTTCTATGGCAGGACAGTAAAGTATTTGTGCCACAAAATGCACCATCTTGAGTACATTCTGTGGGTACACCATTTCCTGATTAAATTAATTGTTTGAACACCAGCCCAGATAACTAACCTAAGGATGTACTGGGCACTGTGTTTTTGTGCCAAGGGGATCTAGTTTCCTTAGAAAGCTTTTCTCAAAACCCATCATAATGCTTCCTGGGGCAACCCTGAGATGGAAGTGAGAGAAAGGTTGCAGCCTTTATGTATAAAGAGAAATATAGGACAAGTATTAAAAAAAGTCAGGAGCTTGTCCAATTCCTGCCCAAGTTAAAAAATAACAGTAATGTTAGTGGGGATTGCAATACCGTATACAAACACTGTGCAGAGGGGGAGGCTACCTGTTGTTACCCATTCAGATCAGAGACCTGGCACACCTTGCTTGCCAGGCACAGTGTAGCCTGACAAACACAAATAGGACTTATTCTTTAGATTTAAATTTATCAAAATATAAGAAAACTTCTCGTTTTTTCCTTTTATTTTCCTATCCTCTCTGGACCTTCCTATCACCTTGAGCACATCACCCTAAAGCCATTACATTTTATCTAAGGCAGCACAGTATCTAGATGGAATTAGGGTCACTGAATGCATGGAACTGACTGGGTAAGCAATATATTTTTCAAAATGTCATTTCCTTTTTTTTCAGGGGTGAGGAGAAGGAAAGCAATGTTGTGTTTCTTATGTCTTTTCTTGTACTCTCTAGATAAGCATATCCATTCTTTCTATAACATCTGCCTACATGATTTCTACATGGTTTTGCATATAATAAAATATTCTGATAGAAGTCCTTCACTTCCTTGATTAAAATAAATGAGGATGGGCACGCTCATCGAAAACTTGTGGAATAATTGAAAAAGGGTTGTCTGGAATAGTGCTTAATATCCGAGATTCCCTCATACTGCCATGCAAAAGTCAACTGATTATTTCTGAGTGATGTATGCTATGCTGTTAGTCTAATTGCCAGCAGTGGCACTGCTCAGCCATAAAGAAGTTCACTGCATCAACAAAATTTAATTGGGGCACCTCAATATACTGGAATTTTCTTGCAGAGCTAGTTAAAATGAATACAGAAACTGCTACACACAAGGACTGAAGTGTACATTCTTCACTTGAACCAGAGAAATTCACAGAAAAACTAATTTTGCAACAGCATGCTGTGATTCTGCTTCCTGTTCTTCACTCCAGCAATTATTAGCTGAACGCACACACACAATACAAAGTCTCATTTACTCTATCACATGACACCTTGGGATTATTTAACTGACCAGGCTTTACTCTCATGCAAAAATTTTAGACAAGAAAAGAAAAAGCAACAACAAATAAAAGGGGCGGGGGTGGATTGTATAGCCATTTTACCCAAATGTTTTTTCATTTTGTACCAGAATTAGTCAGTCTGGTATTGGTAATGACATCTGTATTAACACACTGCTGTTTCCTAAGGCGCAGAATTCCTTGTAACACAAAAAAAAATTAAAAAAATAATAACTTGATATTAAATCTTAAAACCCCAGCCATACAAGGCACTAAACTTGTTCTATTTTTATTACTCATGTCCTCCTTGGTAGGCAGATTCATTAAGATGAGGAAGAAGTCTAAAATATCCACTGACATTAAAGTGACCAACAGGCATAAAAGTAAACAGTAACATTGAAGAAGGAGAAAACTTAATTCTTTCTCTGTGAGTCTTTGGGAGAAAATGAGTCCACCAGCTTAAATTAGTAATAGGGCAGGTTTCAGAAGTGGCATATGAAAGCATTTGTTGTAATGCTGAACTTTACCTTCTCTCATTAAGTTGATTCATTGTGTAGGTAACAAGGGAAAAGCTGGCAAGTGCTGACTGCTGTGCAAGCCTCCATGCTGAACACATCCATCATTCAAAACTTTGAATTCCAAACCTGATGGCCATGCTTCTTTTGATGCAGCACAGGTTGGTTTTCTGGACCTGTGAGTACACATTGCTGGCTCACGTCCAGTTTTTCATCCATCGGTAACCCCAAACCCTTCTTCCCAGAGCTGTTCTCAGTGTGTTCATCACCCAGCCTTTACTGGTACTGGTGGTTGCCCCAGATGCAAGGTCCCATGTCTGGGACAACACAATCACCCCTATCAGTGCAGACTGAGTGACAAATGAATTGAGAGAAGATCCTTGAAGGGACAGACCCACACATATCATTGTACACAATGGAAATACTCTTGGGCTTTGAGATTCTCGAGCATTGAAAAAAGAGCATCCTCATCTAGAAACTGTCCCAAATGGAGTGCAAATCAGGCCCTAAATCTGCTTGATATAACTGTTTCTCAGAGGGACTTATTTCAGAAATGGATACTTGGCACTGATTAATCAAAAGCAGAGGTGATGTCTTTTTGTTGAGTGGGATGCATTGAGGGTCAGGGGACTATTGATTGTTCTGATTAATACACTGCACTCCCACGTCTGGGAAATGGCGACTCAAATTGGAAGGCCCCTTTTCTGCCCTGCTTTCATGGGCACAATTCCCCTCTGAAATCAGTGTCTCAGAGAAAAAAGAGAATCAATGGTTCCAGGCATTAGTGAAGGTCAGAGTGCAAGGCATAGAGGGCAAATCATTGGCCATTGTAAATCATGGTCACTCTCTTAACTCACTGGATCTATTGCATTTTAGTCAGGGATTTGACCCTGAGAGCAATCTGTATTTTTCCTTCATATCTATTGTTTCCTCACATGATTTTGATGGCTATTTGGTTTTACGATCGGAGCTATTAAAAATGGCTTACAGTCAGTGTTCTATTAATTTCTAAGATTCACAAATATTTTGAGAACAAAAATTTGATATTTTCTATGCCTTTAATCTTTTTATGGTCTCTTGGTATGTATTCCCTACCTTTCACTGCTCAAAGAATACCTCTAGTCTAGAAGGAAGCTGGGAACATAAAGGAAGGTGTGAGTACTATAATTTCATATTGAAATGTGGAGGATACTCAACATCCTGAAGATATGCACTTCATTTTTTTATTCCTATTGGGTATTTCTTTTACTTCTTTTTTTTTTCATTTACTTCCCTTTCTCAAACAAACATACAAACAAAAAAAATACTCTACATATCTTAAGAAATTTAATATTCACTCAAATTCTGCTATTACAAAATTCAGCAATTTCTCTACAAAAAAACTCCTACTTTTTTTTCTTTGTGCCATGGTTTAACACCAGACTGTAACTAAGTACCACAGCTGCTTGCTCACTTCACTGCCACAGTGGGATGGGGGAAAGAACCAGAGGAAGGAAAAGCCCATGCACTGAGATAAGAACAATTTAATAATTGAATAATAAAACTAATAATAACAACTACAGGAAAAAGAGAAAGAGGAATAAAACCCAAGAAACACAAAGAAAGTACAATGCTATTAGTCACCACTCTCTGACCTATGCCCAGCCCATCCCCTAAGCAGTGATCAGCTTTTCCCAGGCAACTCCCCTCAGTTTATACATGCAGCGTGATGCTCTGTGGTATGGAATATCGCTCTGGCCAGTTCAGGTCAGCTGTCCCAACCATTCTCCCTCTCTCCACTTCTTGTGCTCCTGCTCAGTGATACTGAAAAGTTCTTGACTTAGGGTAAGCAATGCTCAGCAACAACCAGCACATCAGTGTGTCGCCAACATTATTCTCATGTCAAGCCCAAAACACAGCGCTGTGACTGCTGCTAGGGAAGAAAATGGTTTTGTTCCAGCCAAAACCAGGACACTTTTACATCTCAGATTAAAAGCAATCTTTAATATTTCTCCAAGGAGAAAAACTCTCCAAGGAGTAAAATATCACCTCTAAAGAAATATACCTAAGTAAAGTGGAGGGGGTTGGGTTTTGGGTTTTTTGGGGTTTTTTTTGCTGTTGTTTCTTTGATTAATTGTGGATTTTTAAAGTATGAACTGAGTACTATATCCTAAGCCTGAAATTACAGTGTAAGCATAAGAAAAACAAAATTTGTTTGATATGCTCATCCCAAATTTGCAGCATCAGAAAACTGAGATAGTTCAGAAAAAACTTAATTTCCAATTGAGGCGACTTCTGATAATTATAGATTCACTTCTGGAGTAAGATTACTTTTTAAGAGATTCCAGTTCTGTCTTTTAACATGAAGATTAGAGGAAGCTTCTGTTAGATACTTCTCAGAAACAAATCTAAATTCTGCCAGTGCGATTTTCAAAGGGTTCTGAAAACCTAGTTACTCATCTCCCACAAAAAGACAGCCTGTGGTCACAAGTAATGCTTCCAGCTCCCTTTGGAAATCCCAACAAAAAGTCCCCTAGCTTCATCATCCATTACCCCTGTATAAGGAATAGGATAGAGAATGAAACACAAATAGATGTGGATGGATGAGAATCTAATTTAATAACTACTCAATATAACTGCCCACTGTCTGATGCATTGCTGCATAAGGTGCTATTGATTTGAGGAAAAAGATTATATGACAGCTGGGAGAAAATGTCTGGCACTGTTCCTCCTAAGGTTTATTTTTTCTGATAAAGAATAAATACATTTTATGCACGAAAATCCAGCAAGGTCTTTTCCAGCCATCTTAATTTTGTCAGCTTCATGCACAAACCCCTTATAACTTCAGGGGTACTGCACATGCAGATAAAATATCTGCATGTACTCAGTCACTCAGTGAAGGCTCCCATGAAGTGCAAGTAAAAGCAGATAGGAGAGGCTGACAAGGATCCCTTCATGTACTAATTTTCTCATGGTACGTATTCTCTTATTTTCTATAAGCAGCATAGAGGTTTTTGATATTCCCTTTGTGTCAGGATTGAATGTCACGTTAAACAAGGCACTAATTATCTGGTATGGCCAGGTAGCAGAAACTTCTGGGCTAGGTAATCCTCAAAGAAAAATGTGCATTGTTTCAGGACTTTTTCCGCCTTCTAAGGGCTACGATGATCAAAAAAAATCACTTATGACAGCGAGGGTTAACCCATATTTAGAGAGATATTAGGTCTACCAAAACCCTTCATCTTCATTGTCCTATTTGAGGTTCTTCTTTGCCTACTCTTCCTCCCTATCTTTTATTTTGAGGTTCTATCTTTATCTGAAAATCATCCTGGGTAACTTCCTGACTCATAACATAGCTGAATGTGGCATTGCTTTCAGCTCTTTGTCAGTTCTTCAATAAGCTGGTTTGTCAAAGAGCTTCTAATTTACTATTTTCCCTAAGAAAAATTCCGCTTGGGATGGGCCCATCAGACAGAAGACTTTACCATCCTTCAGTACTTCACCCTTAAATTGCTGCCACCTCCTAGCTGATCTTCTTTTCACTTGAGTAACACAGGTTTAGCATCTTGGATTTAAAAGATACTGAGCTAATGATTTTTCTGCCACAGCGTTAGAATTGAAACATTTAGGAGCATATGCCACTGAATTAGCAGATTTCTATTACTGATTCCTATGTGCACTAAGTGGATTTGAATAGGTGGGAAGCGGAAAAAGAGCTGAGATTTATCCTCCATCCCCATGACACTCCAGACACCCATATGGAGCAACACCACTATATACTGAAAGGCACAGCTCTTAGCAATTCTGTTAAAATTACACCTATGATAATTAGGGAAGTGTGCTTGCTGCTGGGAAAATACAGATGCCTCAACACTTTGTGCAATGCTTTTCTTTGGAACACATCTTATCTTTTATATACTCCTATATCTGTGTAAACAGAGATCTAACTATAGCTATAGATACAGATAGACATAGATACAGATGTAGATAGATCCATGTATGTGTATATTTAAGAATGAGAACAGGCTGAGCCCCAAATTTCATAAAGCTCAGTGTCTTTATAAAATATTTTCACTCGTAACTCACTGAGAGCCATTAGCAATTATTCCAGACAGCTCATGGAGAACAAATGAAATGCAAAAGAAAATGAAAAAGGGAACAAAATGGCTCTTTACAAAGGGAGGAAAGGAGGGGAGGGGAGAGGGGAGAGGGGAGAGGGGAGAGGGGAGAGGGGAGAGGGGAGGGGGGAGGGGAGGGGAGGGGAGGGGAGGCGAGGCGAGGCGAGGCGAGGCGAGGCGAGGCGAGGCGAGGAGAGATGTGATAGTCACAGCTCTACAGCTTAACTCAAATTCCTAGAAAACATGGAAAAAAAATCTGTAAGCATAAAGAAGATAATATAGTAATGAGCAGAAAAGCAAAACAATAGCTGGTTTTTTCTGCATACAAGACTCACTCTTGCCATGCCCCCTGCCCCCTCCCCACCTTCCAGAGTCTTTCAAAATCAAAATATGCATTACTGGTACTTCTTGAATTCAACACAAACATTGGTTTAAACACATTTTTGGCACGATTTGAACTGCTTTTTGAGAGACAAAACATGAAGTCAATTAGTTGCTGCCAAACTCTAATACAACACTGATCGTTTCAGATCTTGTGTCAAGTCTAGTTCCATGTACTAAATGATTCAGTTATTTTTATTGTTTAAGATATGTGCATTTTGAACCTCTCTTCAAGTCAATAGCATACTCATGAAACCCTCCAGGAATCATTCAAAGTAATTTCCACTAGGCGTAAAGTTAAGGGGTCTAAGAACCATTATTAACCTGTATGTAGCAATCATTTTATAAGGATGATGTTTTCCAGATGATGCATGCTTTGACAGTTCCTACTGGATAATGGTTTTAGCAAACTGAGAATGATTTCTAATTTTGTATGAATGAAAATCAATATATATTTCTTTGGATTTACTATGTATAACTGTTATAATTCTCACGGCATTTTGTCAGCTACATCTCTGGGTCAATCTGAATGAATTCCTAATGTAAGAAAAGCACTGCAATACTCCCTGGGGAAACTGAGGTAGAATTTTCCTTATCAGTGTGATTAGGCCAGTGAAAGTTGTGTTTGTTTGTTTTCCTTGTATATGACACGTATGAGAGTCCAGAATCAGCAGCAACAGCCATTAGGATCAGGCCACAGATACCTTTCTGTCCTGCACTGTGTCAAGAGGCTCTGGTGCTGAAGCGTGGTGGTTTTGGGAGATGGGGACTGATGTGATTCTCAGCAGCATCAGATCTGTTGGGTCCAGTTGCCAAAGGTTCTGCAGTCCAAGTATGCATGTGCAGGCACGTTATCCACACCTCCATCTCTGGACCATAGTGAGGATGTTCATGTGATAACAGCAGCAGACCTAGATAGTCTTTTATTGTCGCTTTAGATGGCAGCAATATCTGTGACTAAACCATCTTAGTGAGTCATTTAAACACTCCTTTTATAAAACCTGAGGTTTAATGCTACAGTGTACTTCCTGCTGCTCCAGACACAATTACTAGTCAATCAAAATAATCAGCTCTGCAATATAATTTTAAGTGATTGACTACTGAAAACAGGATCAGTGCAAGATGCCATGGAACTCTTCTCATTTGCTGAATGTCTTCCACAAGGACAGGCAGCAAAACTGAGCTTCAAGAGATTTTTGTCTCTTGCTATTTCATTTGCATCTTTTTGTGGTCTCTGTCTTCACTGGTTTGAACCCTTCTGGAGTTGTTTCTCATTTGCCATAATGCTTCTGCTTGCCTCCATCTTACTGAAGCTAAAGCTTCGGTGCAGAAGAGTTTTAATAGTCTAGGTGTAAGAATTCTAGATTGCAGGGATGGGACACCTTATACAGTCCAAAAAAAAAAACCCGAAAAAAAAAGAAAGGAAAATATTTTTTTTTAAAGACTAGACAAGCTCTGAGTCTCAGAATCCCATTATCCTCTTGAAGCTGCTGCTTACATTTCTCTGTATCTGATACAAACTCCTGTTAAGTATTCGGCCTCACCTGAGTACAATCTGGGCTGCTGGCACAAGACTTCTTTTTCATCAGCCATGTACCTCATTTAAAACACCTTATTTCCTTCCTGGTTCAGCTCAGTACTCAAGACGTATTTTATACTTCTGTTCTATCAGCTCTTGGAGTTTTTCACTCCAACTGTTCTGAGACTGATGGGGACATGCCAGGCACATTTACATAAGTGTAACATCACAGACAAACAACTAATTGTGCATCCCGAAAATTTTTAAATATGTATCTGAATCCCTTTTTTTTTTTTAACAAAAATATCTGCATTTGCTTGTTTACACAGCAGAGAAGTGGTTATCATTCTCATGTGGTAAAAAAAGCATTGTATTATGCCAAACCACTTGAAATAACAAATAAAACACTGATGATAAAGCCTCACTCCTTGAAATCACCTTTTTTGTGATTATTTTGCAAATAACTTACCAAATCTGGTGATGCAAATGTAACTACTAGATCAGGTTAACTGCACTGTTGTCCTCATTGTCCAAAGATTAATTCTTTAGTTCCCCATATTGGGAAACAGATTTCAAAAGCCCTGGAGACAGACCTAGAATGATTTTTCTGAAATATCTTTCACCTTAGTCTAAAAAGGAAGGAGAAACTGAAGCAGAGTAGATTCACTATTTCTTTAACACAATAGAGCATAGTGGAGTGTGGTTATTTTTCAGAGGGGAAATCTTATGAAAATTATTTCAGGGTCATACTCTTTTATGGACGTAGAGGGAATGCTGAGAAGTGAAAGCCTTGTCATTCTTAACAGATATCAGACTATGAAAATCACATTATACACCCACTTGTTATCTTTAATTGAGAATCTGTTTAACCAAAGATAGTGAAAAGCAGAAGCAAAGCTCAACAGTGTAACAACATGCTAATCCCCCAGGTGATACAATTAAATGTTTTGGGAAACAAAAACGCCATCAGGAAATAGGAAACCCACTGACATTAAGGAATGATTTGTGTTGTATGTTGAGTGTTGATGACTTTGTCTGCAAAAAAATTTTTCCTCATGACCCAAAATGCCTTGACTATTTGAATATTCTTCTTTCTGCCAATTTGGACATGAGCTGAGAAGTGCAGCCCTGCTCATTCTGGTTCTTTGTTCTGTGCGGTCTTCCCCAGCTTACTTGCACATTTCATTTTTTATGCATGAGGAAAAGCCAGAACATAAATATTGCACTGGCAGTTGTACGTTATGTCAACATTTTTATATATTTTTCTATGATACCATGAATATGCATTTGTTTATGTAAATGCATATAGTATCTCTCGAAAGCTTTAGGAGATATACAACAGCTACAAGTCAGAATATAAATACATATGAAAAAGAACCCTAGAAAAGAACTACTCTTGCAGGTCGTACATTCATAGCAATCACTCTGAGAAAATCATAAAAATAACTCTTCTCAATATTTTTAGGCTAAAAGCAGCCCCTACACTTAAATAGAAACAAGACAGCCCAAATATTTCCTTCAGAGTGTATATTATAGTACCAATGTAATCAAATGCCACAGTTCTGACCTGAGCAATCTTCTGGAAGTGCTCAGAGGATTTTCAGGGTCATACCACACCCACACAGATGTTTTGATCTCTCATCAGTGAGTCCCTATTAAGGAATGATGCCAGCAGGTTAGGATTTCCACAGCTTTAAAAAGAGCAAGAAACGACCCAGGAGCAGACACTGAAGAGTGACTGAATATGGGTACATTTCTTCTCTCCACATCACTGCCCAAGGAGCTGTCTTGTTTTCTTTCTCTCTTCTTCTTGGCTCCTCTCCGCAGAATTACAAAATTGCCCTTTGGCATGTGATCAGACACACCAGAATGATCCTCATCTTCATGTTCTGACACAGATACAGTTTTTAGAAAAGTGTTCAGTGGCTGTCACCACTGGAAACTGTGTTTGGTACCAAGGCTGCAACACACTCTGCAAATTAGACAATAAAATTATCTTGGGTTGCTAAAATATCCTCCCTTTAGAAAATAACGTTTGAAAATGTTAGTGTTCCCTATATTCTAATCTGTGACAATTAACCTATACATGGGGTGTATTTCCAGTGGTAAGGTAATGTAGCATTCCTTCAAAGAGGTGTCAAAAACCATCATAGGCTAATGAGATTTACAAGAACCACCTGCTGGTTGCTTTCAATTAGATAAAATGCCCTGGCTGGAAGTGAGGAAACCCATTTTCATTATTTTCAAAAGAGTTGCACAACAGAAAGTGATAAGAGGAACAGAAATGAGGAACTAATAAAACAGTTTGAGCTTTGCAGCTCCACTTCCCTCCCCCTCATTTCTGTTTGGGGAGAAACAAACAAACAAACAAACAAACAAATCCAACAACAAAAACAACCACGGCAATATTGAGTGTCCAAAGACAAAGAGGAAAAACATAGAGAAAGCTTCATGAATACCTGATACTGTCAGTTCACTGACACCCCAAGACAAATTTTAAAACCAATTTCTTTTAGTCAGATGAAGCATTTTGTTCATTTCAAGAGGAAATGTTTTACTTTGCATTCCTGTTGTCATTTTTTAGATAAATAAATTTAGATAAATAAAATAAAAATATGGTTTTTTAAAAGCAAAAGGCTATTTTTAATAATGTAGTTATTGAATTTCAAACTTTTTACTGAATTCAGGTTTCAGACTATCTCTTGGGTGGAAGGATGTGATCAGGAAGAACAGTCTGACAAAACCTGACATAATAGTCAGATATACTTTTTAAACATTTGTTTCCTCAAGAAATCATGGGCCAAAATGTACTCTGCTGTCCCACTGAGACGTGAGCTTTCTATTATAAGGTCAGAAATTACTTTGGATGTTTCAATGTTTAGAAAACTGACATAAATCAGAAGGCAAACCACCCAATACAGCCCCCTATAGATGGTGGAAGAGCACGGGGCAGAAGAATGATGGATTCTTTCTCTTTTATGTTTATTTTATAGGACTTTCTTACTTGCAAGTTCCAGAGAAAAAATGAAACAGCACAGAACTAAAGAGCCTACATTCTTTATATTTCCTCCCATCTCATATCAGGGTGTAAAGGACATTGTAGGCAGAATCTGTGAGACTAAGAGGTTGTTTGTAGGGATGTAAGACCTTCAGATTGGCAAAAAACCTCCAAGTTAGATTCTCTTTTCTCAAGTAAATGTTTCATTTGTAGTTTTACACCACTGAATTTTTTTTAAGTATTGTGGAGGACTTAAAGACCAGTGTATAGCACCATGGAAGACACCTCCTGAAAACTGCTTTGGAAGCCTTTACTGTGGATATGGTTTTCCATGCAGTCTGAATATCTATGTAGTTCTACTAGCTCTGTTAGTAACAGAATTTTCAGATAATGTGTCTCCAAAAAGACTTTCTGCACATTCCACCTGACATCTAAATGCTGATCTTTATTTTGTTCACCATTTTTTGCACAGTTTAAAAAATATGTAAAGTATTTCACATGATTCTTGTTCTACATGAACAAATGATCTTTTAATAAATAAAAAAAATAATCAGTGGATACTGTCCAGTTCTACAAAAGAGGAAGATTTCTTTCAGAAGAAGACAGAAAACATAAATTAAACAACTTCCCCAATGGCTGGCATTTGAGGTGGGAAAAAGAAAACCAATGTATAAGGAAAAGAGCAAATCCCTTAACAATGAAAGACCTGCCTTTCAATAAATAAATAAAAAAATTAAATAATTTTTTTTTAAATGACAAAAAAAACAAATAGAGCACCTTTGCCTCCCTAGGTGTTTGTGATGAATTTTCCTTAGCTGAAGGAAGGTTTTAAGGGCCTCTGGCTCCCACCAAAAGCCAAAGAACCTTGTGGGGGGAAGAAGCCTTGTCCCTGTGAGAAGTGGAAAAGTGCTTACAAAAGGATTCTTACTTCAGTCAACCAAAAAAGGTCAGATCCATCAGTGATTGATAGAAGCTGAATGCACTGTCACACTTCTTGAAGTTTCAACAGCTGTATACCCTGAAGATATTGTTCAAAAAGATGCATTTCGAACCTGACTCACAGGCAGAATACAATTTAAAAATCTGCTGTGGCATTAAAAAAATAAAGGCTCACACTTTAGAGGGTACATTGTCCAGAACCATGGCTTTAATACAGACAGCTGTGGCAACCAGTCCTTGCCTGCAGAGGAGAAAGAGAGAGAGAGATAATGTATCATCTAGAGGCTGACACACTGCATGGATTTCCAAGTTAATTCAAATAAGCCAAGCAGATCACCGAAAAAAAAGTGTTTACGCAAAAGCAGGCTGAAAACCAAAAGGTGAATAATCTTGGTTTTTCATAACATGTCATATGCAAATGAATTTAAAAATTAAGGAAATTAAGCTGTGAGTGAGTTTTGTTTTTCAACATTTAAAAGCAAGAAAGGATTAGTTTTAAATATAAGGCAGTAAGAGGTCTTATTTATCATCATTTGTGATTCATTAGTCAGAAAAGGTCAGATTATGTTCCAAAGGCACAAATTTACTCATGGTCACACTAGTCTCAGATCAATCCATGGAGAGGACTGGGAGCATTAAAGCCCACTTCCCCGTGCTTTGTAGGATGATCATTTTCTTCTGACTCAGCTCAGGCGCACATAACCAACCTTTCCCTCCATCTCCCTCAGCTTCCCAGCCTGGCAAGAGGGCTTGGTCAGCAGTGCTCCTTGGGCTATGTTTCCCCCTTACTGGTGAATCTCCCCAACAGCTGCAACTTTTGAAATATACTATCTATCTATCTATCTATCTATCTATACATATATATATGTATGTACATATGTATGTATAAAAGGTGCCTCCTTCTGAACAAGTGGTTTGTTTCAGGCATACTTCTTGCAAAACAGCCCTTTATGTTCACATTAAACATAGGTTATTTTTAAAACAGTGTTTTCCAGGAAGGGATAAAACTGCAATTTCTCTCCCTTGCCCATTTTGCCCATTCATGCTCACAATATTTAGAAAATAAAATCAAATTTGATTTCCATTTACACTATCGCAGAAACACTTAATCCAAGCTACAGTCTAGCCCTAAAGAAATAAGAATGGTATTTTATTTGTGACAAGGCTAGCCAACGTGTCTAGCTTTTAAATATCATATTTAAGCTATTCCTACATGAAGTTTTCCTAATGAATCATATTATTGCTTTGTTACCTTCCAGCAGTGCCTACCAAGACGGGAGCAGGTAGCGTATCCAGAGCTGCTACAGCAGACTGATTGAGAATCATTAGCGAGACAAAAGGGCAGATGACAGACATTAATATGAGAGAAGGAAAAATTACCTCATGCCATGCCCAGGAAGAGTTATAATTGAGTTGTTTCTAAATGGAAAAATAAACCACTTGCAGAAGGGAAGCCTGCTGATACGATTCATTGACTGCCAAGAGAACTGGAACATCATCGGGCATCGTAGCTCCTACGGCCAAGGTAGCCTTGTTACTTTGCCTCTGGAAAACCATGACTTTGTCATGACTGGTCCGCAGGGCCACCACAACACCTGCAGAGGGTCAGTCCTTACCCTCTGTTTATTCTTGGCTATGTGGACTATCAGTGGATGAAGAACAGCTTGTTGGGAGCCACCTTGCTCCACAAGCTCTAAGTGGATCTGTGCCCTCTACGACTTTCAAACCCCTTGCCCGGACATGTGTATAAACTTACTGTGTCCCTGGGATGTGAATGGAAGGTTCTCCTTTTCTGCTCCCACATGTTCCCAGAAAAGGAGACACCAGGACTTTAAGACATGTTCTTGCTTTGCAGCTATGGCAAAGCAGAGCAACCTCAATGCTGTCATGAGAAGCTGGGGAGAAAGGAAATTCTTTTGTCCTGCCAGTGACAGCACCTAGAATCCTGTGCTGCCTTATTGAGGATAAGCCTATTTTTTTATTCTATTGATTCAAGAAGAATTTGTCCTGCTGCTCGTCAAAACTTATTCTTTGTAAGATAAGATGCTTGGCTTTGTTCACTGAAGATTACTGCTGTTGATCAGGATTCACATGGCTTTTTATTTCTTTTGAATGAGAGCTTATGAAAATGGGTGTGTCGCTAGGTACGGTCTTGAGGTATTTTTCCTACATATTTCTAATACTCCATCTATTTATTTTACCCTCGTAGATCTTGATTCTTTCATTCCTTGTATCATCTGTGTTTTGCTTTCTTCTGCCATATTGTATACTCAGAGTTGTCAGAAGATGTGTGTCAATCCTCAAAACTAGGCCCGGGTGGTGTATATACAGATCAAGTCAAAAGATGCCAAATATACATACCCAAATGAATTTTTTTTTTTCTGGACAGAATCATTAGTATAAAAAGGTTTCAAAAATGTTGTACTTGGATCTCTTTCCTATTTCATACTACAGACAACTTAATTGTGTAATATAGACGTATTATGCTACAATTAATGTTATATAGATAATGTTATATAAAGTACATATATGATGTTACAATTACTTCATCTGAAAATACATTGTACTTCATAACACAGACAGTGTAAAGCAGAAAATGTGGGTGGTCTTCTCTATTCAAACAGGAGGTTACTGTGGGTGGCAAGCAAGGGTCACTCATCCATCCTGAAAACATTTTCTGAGCCGTCAATTAAGCAAAAGTGGCAAAAGGTTCAGTGGTAAGCGAAGGAGCAAGCAAGATCACAATGTTGGTTCAGAGGATGTAAACTTCTTGTTTGTACTTCAGCTGCAGCAATGAGAAGCAGTAACCCTGAAATATAATTTTCCACTTGGTTCCAAGGATGTCAACTGCTTTATACAACAAGTTACATAACTGCATTAGTTCAGAATATAAGCTATAATTCTGCATACTCGAGTACCTGAAAGGGCAAAAGCTAGGAAAAAATATGCTCCTTCTACATGTTAGTGGAGACCATTTCATCTGTATTCAGCACAATACAACTTGCAGCGAACTCACCAAACTCTTACACTCCTGCTCTTATTATGAGAGTCTGTGTACATCAGACCTGTATTGTCAGGATCATTTCACATGTCACTGAAATGCAGACACTGCTGAAGAAAAGCAAACCCTTAACAAAGCAATATTTTAGCTGTAAACAGGCAAGTATGAGACTCCAGGGAGATGAAAGCGAAGGTGAGACCATGACCCTGAAGCTCTGCTTAAATGGATTCACAGTAAATTGCCTTATTTCTCCCATTTTTCCGTAGCGTGAATGCAGCAAGTTGCAGTTTTTTCCACAGTTCAGTTCCCCCATTTGAATATACAGACAGACAGCTCACACACTCAGGCTGGAGTCAGTATACCTGATCTGTCCAGGCTCCAGGGAAAACCACATAGATTGAATATCGGGGTAGAAACTTGGCATAAGAAGTCAGTCAGTTCAAGCCAGACAGTTCTCAAAAAAGGACCCTCCCTGTAGCTTCCTGCAAGACTGCACCTCAGCTGGACCTTTTGTGAGTACTGAATATTCTAGAAACGAGAAGCCACTCTTTGCTCCACAGCTTGAGCCAGGTGGTGCTGAGTTATCCACAGAGTGGATCCCATTTTGTCAGAGGATGGTCATCCCATTGTCCTCTCCATTGAGGCTACAAATAGCACTAATCCATAGTGCCAACCAACGACCATGCAGAAGTACTGGTGTCATTTGCAGTACACCTAAATCAGGATTCGTTTTCATAATGCAATGTCTCCCTCATAATCTCTTTTATACCTGTGCTAGATAAGATTTCAGAAACTTGTATATGTGACAACAATACACCAAGGAAAAGAAAAATAATATAAAAAGCCATGCTTAGATTTTGATTCTTTCAAAAACTTTCTGAAGCCTGCAATTTCAGCAACAGGGAAAGAATCTGACCATCAAAGGTAATCACTTCTCCAATCAGCTGTCTTATTTACCAGGCTACATTTATTAGATGTGCAATTATAACATCTGCTAAAAGGTTTCTTTAACTTTTAATTTATATATAAGACCATAAAAGATACAAGATTGACAGCACTGGAAATGGAAAGCCTCTAATTTATCCAAAAAAGGCAAACTGCTTTTACCAGAGGCAAGAGTGATGGAATGCTCCTCCTTCACACTTCTGATGTGCCTCAGCTTGAGAAACAGGTGCCACTGATAAGTTGAGTAAAACATAAAATAACAAAAATTAAATATAAGAGGACATGAAAATTTAAGTTTTACGAGTGCCTTTGTGTATTTTTAATTAGATCCCTTTTGAAGCCGACTGTTACTAAGATAGCCAAATTACTTTGAGAAAACCTGGTTAATTTACCAGTGAAATAGGGCAGGAGTATGAAAACATAGGATTTCTTTTGTGAATAGTTGTTTGACTGAAAAGGATTTGGAGTCCTCCTCTTTGCCTGGTTCTGAACAGAAGAATATTCTGTGAACAAACAGCTCACATGAACAGCATGAACAGAGATGGACAAAATGGAGCAGACATTGAAACAAGGCAGACCAACAGTGCACGTCAGATGTGAGAATGGACCCTATGAGAGTTTCTACTTCAGACAAGCGAGTTTTTAATAAATGTATAGAAAAGTAAAAATAACTGGACTCTGAGCACCTTAGTGCATCTTTCAAACACCACCACAACCCACAGAGTATTTCATTCTGACTGGACAGACAAGCTAAGGCCACCTGTCTGCCATGAGAAATGGCTGATCAAAAGTGCCAGTCAGTAACGTATGCAGCCTGTCTGTAATATGTTCCTCAATTCCCTGTAGCATCTCCTGAGACTCCTAGTCCTTGGCACAGAAAAAGAAATGAATACAACTTGCTTCTAAGTCATATTCATGTATTTTCAGACTAGAGAGTACTCTTTTCCTGCATGCATTCCTTCCCCAAACCCTTAATCTTTTCTGCATAGTATTAATTGATTTAGGGTAACACTTCAGATTTAAAACAGGACTAGAGAAACATTTTTTTTCTGAACCTTGACCTTCTCCAACACACAAAATTCTCCAGCAGAGTGGCACATGGGACTCCAAGGAGCCCCAAAAATGTCTTTTCAGTGCAGCATTGCAAATGGTAGCAGTAAATGTATCTTTGTGAAGTCACACTATCTATGAATTTATTAATAGGGAATCACTTGCAAGGCAAAAGAAGAAAGAAAAGAAACAAAAGTCTAATCGTAAAAAAGCAGGTACTAACTGTGAGAGATGATGGTAAATAGATAATAACTAATACTGAGCAGTATTTTGATGGAAGCAAAGGCAGTTTACACCTACCAGCTTAAATTTATCTCCAGAGGCTCTTCGAAACAAACAGCAACAGCAGAGACAAAACTGTTTTCCCCTTCCTTTCCTCTGCAAGGCAAAGGTGAATTTAATGTCTTTGGAAATTTGTGATATTAAGACAATTCCTTAGATCATCAGCTGAGTGGGGAGGGGAGACTGTGCATAGCAATCTACCACATGTTTAGGAAGCTTTAGACAAAAACAGTGGGTGCAAATTTCAAGAGACACAATGAACATAGCAGTTCACTTGCACAGCAATGTCGGTTTGTTGCCTGGAAGGAGGGTTTCATGCTGTTCTTTGCTGCTGTATATCATCCAATAAGATATTGTAATCCAGGGTTGATGATTCTTCTAAATGCTAGTGCCCAAGCTCCATGCTAGCTTCGTACCAAAGCCTCAGCAGAAACTTTCACAAACAGAATCAGGAAGATAGATTCCAAACTTTGCAGGTAGGAAAGGTGTGCAAAAACTTGGTTCCAAACATGCTGAGAACACAATTGCCTCCAGAAAAGTTTGCAAACATAGTTAGCAGAGTCATCCTTTCCTATTAGGTTTTAAGAACCTTTTGATTTGTTTGTGTTTTCCCTCAGCATGTCACCATCTGTTCCTTCCGTTGTCTCTAACCTTAAGTGATTTTGACAAAGCTGCATTTGACCATAAGACGTCCTAAGACCCCTCATGCAATTAGCACAGCAGTTATGAAGCTAGACCAAAAATCCACCAGTATAACCCACTAACTCTTAAAACAATTAATATAATTCACTGTCCAGTGAGAAACAAATAAAGACAAGACAAAAAGGATTTCTATAATCTTAGATTGTAAGGTCTGGGAGGAAGTCAGTGTCAATGACAGAATGAAAACCTCTTCAGTCAATGAAGAACAGAATCCTCTTGGATTCCTCATACAGTTCCCATTCCTAACATGAGATGATGTAATAAATCCTACCCAAGCAAACAAGGGAAAAAAATAAACCCAAGAAGCTTCCTTCTTTATGGTGGGATAAATCAGTACCAGGAGGTATCCAGGTTTGTGTCCAGAAGGCAAACAGAGTTTTTGTAATTGGATCCTTTTTCTTAGGGCAAGTGTCTCATCCAGCTGGGCTCATCATTCTGCAGCAATCACAGAGGAATATTCTGCTTTCATTCAGTATGACATGTCCTCTGTGTATGACTTATTAGTGTGAAGTTTCAGCCTGGAACTAAAAATAGAAGCTTAGCCTCTACTAAGCACCATCTTCCAGCTAAGCAGGAGTGTTTTAGAGCCTTTTAGCTATAAATAGATCTGATTTTTACTAAAGAAAGAGAGTACAAGAGTATTGAATCTAATTGCAGTAGACTGGGTGACATTACTTGAATCCTTTTTTCCCAGTACGTTTCTGTAACGTACTAAGTATTTGCGGAATCCTATCAAAATCAAAACAAATCACAGTGGAAGGAGAGCTGGCTTCTAGAAAAAAAAAATTTAGTCAGAGTTTTTAATTGGGGTTTCAGTTCTGTCCAAAGCTTCTTTCCAGATGTTTCACAGACATTGGTATAGCTAAAATAAATGACATAAAAATATAATCTAGTAACTTCAGGACAAAACCACCAAATTGTTCATCTTTCAAACTGGAAAGGACAAAATAATGCATTCAAAAATATTAGTTCCAGGGAACTGTAAAATCAGCCATATGAAAAGAACTTCATCAAAAAAATAGCTAATAAAATTGCTATGATATATTAACTTATAAGGGAGGATATTTTTATCATTTTCTGAGAGGCTATTAATAAATTGTACAGAAATACAGTGAAAGAACTGTTGTGATTGCAAAAACTACAGTAAAAAGGAACAGAGTGTCAGGGACACAAACATTTTACTTACTTGAAAATGTTAAAAAATTAGAACTAGCTGCATTACTGCTTGTACCCTCAAAACAAGTTAAATGAGGTGGGGTTGTAAAGGAGCTGACCTCTCACGGCTGGGCATTTCAGTGATCACGTGCTGTAACCAGATGGTGTTTCTCACTGTATAAAATAAAACCCATGGACCTGCTGGGTACAGGTGCCGTGCTGCCAGGCTGTAGTAGTGTCATCCCAGGACACATGGGACTCATTGCCCAGACACAGAACTACTCTGCCAAGACAGGATGGCAGAGGCAGCTGGGAGCTTGAGCCAACTCCATCAGGTCCCGCCAGTTTCTTTTGGAAAAGTGCTCACATTATTCCGTGCTATTTTTCTGTCAGTTCACCAAATCACCACTTTAAAACATATCTTTGCTGTGCCTTTCCGTGCCACATCTTGACAAGAGGGATTCCAGCATGGGGATGATTCTTGTTTGGCCCAGAGTGATCCCTTTAGGCAAAAATGTCACCCCGCCACACTCCTTCATACAATTTGAAGCATGCTTTCATTCTAAACAAAGTCTACACATTCTTTTGTGTCTCTACATGAGATCTTTCGAGATATTTATATCCCTGTATTTCCCACATGACTTTCCTTTTTGTTTATAGTATTTTTCCATGAGAAGTAATTCCAACTCTTTTTGTTTATTTTCAGATTTGCAAAAGATGCTTTCTAAAATCACTTTTGTGATCTTTCAATCCATGGTGAAATGTTTCAACTCACAAATTGTTTCCTCAGCACCTGGTACAGTTCAAATTTCACCATGTTACATATTGCCATCTTTATTTTTACACTGATGTTGCCAAATACCCAGATTTTACTGAACATGAAAAATGTTGCTGTTAACTCTACGAGCTGTTAATCCACACAAGAGCTTCTTGTCTCCATCACAGAAATTATGGCTTTTAAGTTATATATTTTTCACTTGTTTCACGTCCATATTTGCATCTTCTCACCTGCCTCCCATAAACATGAGGAGCACCCAACTCCCCAGCCTTCTCTGTTGTCTTCTTTAGGCACCTGTCTTTTCAGCAGTTACAAACTTCACCAACAAAATCGGGGTGGTCCAGCCCATGTGATATATCCCTTTTCTGCTTATTTCTGTTCTGCTACATCTAAACAGGTAATGCACTATCCAGTTTCACATCTAATTGGAAAAACAAAAATGAGAGGATAATTTCCTCTTTCTGCCTTCCTCTAGTAATCAAGCCTGAGTATTTGTTGCTGATGTAAATATGATACCCTAGCTATTCATTTGCATTGTAGCAAACACATAACTTCATTGTATATTCTCAGGCACAGGCTCCTTGTTCTTCAAAATCAATACTGTACAGAACCAATGAAATAAGCTTCTATTAGCCTTTGATATTCCAATCATTTTGCTATAATTTCCTTTAGTATTAATTAAATGAAACCACACCCATCCACATGACCTATCTCCCCTGCTTCTTTGACCATTATTGATACTGCTATTGAAACTGCCTCATCTCATATTCAACAGAAAGGGACGGACCTAAAGTCCTGACTTTCTCTAGTATCACCCTTCAGCAGAAATGATGCATGCACCTTTGAATGTTTTTGAGGCAGAATTTTCCAAAGGATAATACGAGGAGGTCAGACACCGCAATGTGTGCTCTCCACTTCAGCACCTCTAAGGGGACAGGATCAAATCTGGGGGAGATGTCAGACGTTACTTTCAATATGGCCCTCCCTTTATTTTCAGTTACCTGAAATCATCTAAAAAATCTAAGGTTACATTCCTGACAATTTTATTATTACCATCAGTTTTGGTGCAGCTACCAGAAGTGGGCATCGCAGTGATTCACCTTTTTCACTAAGAAGTTTTATCCCAAATTTCAATACAATTTTCCACAAAACATATTTCCTCTAGAACTTCATGCACTTTATACACACCATTGCTTCTACTGAATTCCTTAAATTCTGAGACAAGAGCTCCCTTCTCTTGTAGCTGGTCTGTATCCAATTGAGACAAAAGACATTGCAGAAAAGTAGAATGACTGAAGAGAAAACTGTACAAGGCAGATTCACCCTTTTTTTTTTTTTTAAGAATGGTTTGTCTTCAACAGTTTTCCTTAAGCCCAGAAGGGCTTCATCTTCTTGAAGAAGATATCCTTCAATTTTAGTGGCACCACGGCATTCATCTTTTTGAACTTAAGCTTGTGATTTCTAGAAGCTTGGACCATCACATGAAGCTTGACAGGTTTTAGGTAATTCGAGTTACAGGAGACAGGAGAATTGAAGCCATTTCATCTCAGGTGAAAAATGAGGAAGTTTAAATCATAGGCTTTGAAAGTACCACATGGGGAAATCTCCAGATGTACTTGGTTTGACATCTCAATGAAAGAGAACAAGGCATTGCAATGTAAAATGATGCACATGAAGGAAGGTCAGCACTGCTACCTTTCAATTAAACTCGTGCTTCAGAAAGGTTGAGGTGAAGGACCTCAAGGCCTCTCATATCAACTTCTGATGCTGAACTGAGTGTCCATATTGAAGTTTGATCTTAGAAAAGAAATAACTGGACATTGTCTTGTAACACATGACTGATACCACAGATTAAAAAATAATAAAGGGTCTGATTCACTATTGATTTTTTGCCTTTTTGGCTATATTCTGAGCTGGTGTAAATCATCTTAGCCTATTGATGTCAGTGGAGCTGTGCCTTCTTTGACCTGCTGCAAGGTCCATGCTGAGCGGTGGCTTACATTTATGAAAAAAAAATTAATAGAAATTAAAGTAAATGAAACTTCAGCACCTCTCATTCCACTAAAACCAGAAGGAAACATTCTTTTGTCTGGAGCAAGAAAAGGCTCCTCACCTTCACTGATGGGTGGAGCAAGGATTGCCATTTCTGCCGCAGACTAAATTAGCAATGAATCAAACACTCATTTAAAGAGATTTTCCACAGCTATTTTGATTCAGAAGATTTTCCATGGGAGGATATAAGGGCTGTAATAGCTTTTTTAGCAGTGCTCAGTGCAGCAAATACTCTGTAGCAGAAGGTGCTGAACCCCGAGTGGTTTTCCTCGTTTTCCATGAATATCACAGCCTTACTCATCCCTGTCTGTGACTACAACACAAGAAAATTGGTTCAAAACTTGACTTCCTATTTAATCACACACCAGAAATCTATGCATAAAATTCAAGTTTTTAATGAACTGCTTGGAAAAATAAAGAGGAGGGGAATGCATATATAAATATCGCATTGATATAAATAGATATTTTCAAAATTTGCTTACATTTATTTGATATCTGACTTTCAGAGCACGCCTGTTGGCTTTTCATTCACACATGAACACAGACATGAACACACATTCACATAGACATGCACAGCCTCATACATGAACATACATCTCTCAGACTCATTTAATGTGATTTGTAAATATTTCACTGTAATTTTTTTAGCCAATATACTGAAAATCAGAAGAGGAAATGCCTGCTATGCAAGAACTAACTGAAAAAATTGGTGAACTGTAGGTAAAATGTAAAAACTCTGACATCTTATGAGAATTTATGAGAGAAATAGTAAGTTTCAGATGGATGGTGTGTCTCTGCTTGAGACACATGACTACAGAAAGCAAGATTGTGGAACGCTGCGGAAATGAAAGCACATTTTTAGTAAAAGGAGATTACTTCATTTATAGGTGCTGTTGATTACATTTTTTCTAAGGAATAATATTTTAATGAAAAATTGTGTGTTCAAAAAACTTGCTCTGTATGATATTACATAGTATCATAAATTAATATAATATATATTGATACACAATAATAAAATTGTTTCTTTAGATAATATTGTTTCTCTAATTGGATATTGACAACCCCAGTTTAAGAATTAAATTTCAGACAAAAACAGTGTATTTTTGAGTTACAGCAGTTTTAAAAGCAAACTATTTGTTCTGATGTTTCGACAAGAAAGTTCTTCCTTTTCTGCTGACAAGAAGTCCCTGCTTTCAGCACAGTTTTCCATGGGGAAATTCAGATCTAGGAAAAGATATATCTGAGACTGGCATTTCATGTCCTAGTTCACCACAGGTAATCATGAGTATTCATTGCAATCAGAGATATCACCATCATGACATGACACATCGTGACCTACAATGTAATACCTTATAACAGGATGTAGAGGAAGCTTGATTTGATAGACATTTTTCATCTGTTAATGACAAATTAGGGGCACTTCTGAATTATTCATCTACAATTCCTGCATATGCTTAACTCAAATCGACTTTGATGACATGCAAGTTTCAAACTTACTACAAGTGAGCTTTTTGCTTTTGTCTGTAACTAATGTCAGAGAAATGAAGTAATAAAAATCTACTGAAATCAAGAAAAGTTTGAATTTTGACTGTTTGCAATGCTTACTAAGCAGACCAGATTGAGAGCAGAAAATTACTTACCAGATTTCCTTAAAGAAAGTTTAAAAAAAGTGAAAAAACAGAGCAGCATCTCACAGTTGTTTGTTTACTCTGCTAACTTGCATGTAATTAAATTATGTATAGATGCTCCAATGAAAATATATGACTTCCAATGAAGTTGTACAGGTTGCTATTTACTGTATTCATTCACGCTGATAGATGCAGAAAATATAATGGATTTAAGGGAAGACAAATGCCTGTTTAATAAAACAAACTGATTACCACAGAAGTCAATGTATTTTCATATTGATGAGTTCATTAGCAGCGGAATATTCTATTTAAAAACCAATCAACGTACCTTCATACCAGGATTAAAAATCAGCTTTGTTAGAGCAGCTCAGCAATAGGAATCAATACAGCCTCTGGTTCTGTAAATCTTCGACGACAGTCAGATCTTTCCTCCTCTCAAGATTGCCTGAATGGTGCAGTCATCCGCACCAGTTCAGCTGAAGGGGTTTCTGAGTGCTCTGAGCCATTACCCTCTGTAAGGGTGAGATTCATCACCACCTAGCCAAAAAAATTATCTGATGAAAATCTATATCCAGGCTAATGAAATCTAGGCTCTGTTAACAATGGAGAAGGACAGAATTCTCCAGAGAGTGCCTTGTTCCACCTACCATTGACACAACTTAAAAGAGTATAAATTGCCATCTTAGAGCTTCTACCTTTCTCCAATGTTAATGGACCTGTCCTAAATGTCCAGTGTCTGCTTTTTGGGGGGCACTGGACATAGTGTTTCCTGTTCAATGTGCTGGTTACAGCACTGTGGAGATGAGCTTTGGGAACACGAGCTTTGGGAACATGCCAAGAGAGGTTATGTAGTCTCCAACCCTAAATGTTTTCAAGGCCTGACTCTAGAGTAACCTAGCCTGACCTAATAGCTGACCCTGCTGTGGCAGGCAGTTGATCTAGAGACTTCCTGAGATCCCTTCCAACAGGAATTATCCCTTGGTTCCATGGTATTTTTCCATTATTGTCTTGGTACTGAGCTGACTTCCCTGACGGCACTTTAGGGAGTTCAGAGTGAACATGAAGTTCAGTCAACTCAGTTGGAGTTTTGCCTTTAATTGCAGTCCAGAAGTGTCAAAAATTTCATGCCAGTGCCTGCTGAGGAGGGTGTGGTGACCTTTTAGGGACTTCGGGCTTATGAACAAAACAGAGACAAACCACAAAAATTGGATTTAACTCACTTTCTTGCTTAGTCCATCTTTAAGAAATATCCTCAATTTCAGAAGCCTACAATGTTCTGTGATGAGTCCAGCAAGAAAATACAGAACTATGAAATCAAATTACAATTTCTTCAAATGACCGTCAGTTTTTTTAATTCTCTTGTTTGGTTATTTTATCCTAAATTCTAGATTCTGCTTGACTGCCAACTGCCAGGAGAGCGGAGAAAACTCATTTAATACCTCTTCTCTTTCAGTCCAGTGGTCAGAGGAAACAGCAGCTCCTATGTTGCCTTAATGTGTGTTAGGTCTTGGACACCTGGAAGGAAGAGGGCAGAATATGGGACCAGGATGCACTGGAAAGATAATGCAGCAGATGTTTTGGTATGGGAACACTGCTATACCCTCTGTAGGAGCTTCAGTGTCAACACCACTAGCAGCAATGGCTCTGGGGAGGGTGACAGCTCATGACACGGCACAGCAGCTCTCTGGGCAGCAGGGTGCCCAAGCCAGTGGCTGCTGCAGGCTGCGGGAATACACCAGCAAATCTGCATATTTGAAAAGGCAGAACAACTTGAAAGAAGACATAAGGATCTAAGATGCAAAATCAGTTTAGCAAGATTAGAAAACGATAAGGCATTTATATGAATATGAACATGCCTTATAATTACGCTAACTAGGCTAAAAATTATAAGGCCAACAGTCTTTATTTCAGACATAAGATGATCACCAGCTGGGGACAGACAGAAATTGCATCTCATGGTAATATATTGCACAATCAGGTGCATTGTGTGGGTATTTTACCTTCCTGTGAAACATCTGGTGTGAGCCACTGTCAGAGACAGGATGTCAGATTAGCTGGACCATTTAACTGTTCTGATGCATAATTCTTATGCTTCTTTAGCTTACAGGCATTTCTGACTGCTTGAGAACATTTATGAAATTGTAGGGCAGGGAAGAGAGATGTTATTTCTAATTGAAGAACTTGCTATGTCTCACCACCTGTTGTTTGTACATAAGATGATAGGGTTCCAATCACAAGATTAATGCACAATTTAGACTGGAAAAATATCAGCAAATCTGTCTGATTCTCCTATTTTAAACTCTTTCATGATCTTCAGAAATGTTTTACAGTGCCAAGAACTATTTCAAAAATAAACCATAAGACTTTATAAAAAGCCTTCAAAAAGCTGCGTCTGTCATTTGCATATGCAAAACTTTTGCTGCAGATTCATTATTAAGATTGGTTATGTAATTTCTGTAAAATTTGTAAGTTATTTTAATATTTTGTTGCCATCTAACAGTATGTTGAATACTTAATAGCCATCATATTGTAGGAAAATGACAGTAGAATATTTTATTAGACTTTATCTTTTGCATAAATTTGACAAGATACCAATTTTCCAGGTACAAAAATGATCCCATTTTTACTAAGATTTTATATAATTGATTAAAAATTATGTCTTGCCACTTCTTTTTCTACTTTAAGGATGGTTTCAGCCTTAGGACAGTATTTCTTTTTCTCCAAATGAATTAAATAAAATGGAGAGAAGTTCATCACAAGCTTACTATTTTCTATAATCAAGACATAACCAACATAAAACTTGAAGAAAAAGTAATTTTGATCTTTGACTCTGAAGAAGAACAAAGACTGATCTTCACAAATATTTACTAGTTTAACAGACAATTCTTGAGGGACAATCAAAAAGATTTGAAGACTGAACCAAGAAAATGGTGAGCCATGGGTAGTTTTCTAAGTTTCTTTCAAAAATAATTCACACAACATAGTTTAAATAAATAAATTCCTGTATAATGCCCTGTCCTGGTGTTAATAACACTTTCAGACAGACTTCTGGGAAGACACTTTTGGGAAGAAAATACTCTTTTCCTAGTTTACAAACACCCAAAAGTTGATATTTTAAGCTAAATGAAAATCTGCTTCTAGTTCATAAAATAATAATTCAAAATAGATTTTCTATGTTTAAGGCATGAATTCTTTCATTACTGCATTTTCTCTTTTTCAGCAGATCAAAAGCTCTACTCGTAAATTCTTCAAAAAGAGGTCTCTAAATCAACCTTGGAGGGCAAATGAATGAATCACTGAGTAGAAGGTCTACCATTTCGGAGAGGGATAAGAACAACTTCATATCTCTCTAATACTTCATATGGCTGAAAAATAATTTCTGGTTTTGCTTGATAAAGAATTCAAGCACACAATTTTTTATGTTAAAAATCATCTTTCATTTGCTTTTTCAGCAAGTCAAAGAAAGGCTCTTAGGTTTTGGCTACTGTTGGAAGAATGCATAGCATAATGGTAAAAACCTCATGTTTAGTATTCAAAAGAAGGAAAAATTATATTACCAACCTGTAAAAGTTTGTAAAAGTGCTTAAAGAAACATACCCTGAAGTAGCATAAAATATTGAAGCCAACAGAATGGCTGATTTCACATAACTGAGCACAGAAATGAAGAAAAATATGTTACCCCAAAGCCAGCAAAATTCTGCTAAATAGTTCCTGTTTGGAGTCTTAGCAATCCAAAAGCCTGTGTAAGCTCCCTGCATACAATCTAGCATACTTTCTTTTAAAAGACCTATGAAAATGCACAGATTCAGATATATTCAAAATGTTACCTTTATTTACACCCACTCATGTATAAATGCATATATGCAAGCATTCAAAAATAAAAAATAGAAATTTTGTATACATCCCTGCATTATTTATATGTTGGAAACATTTTTCCTAGCATTTGTTTCCTGACTTTTATTTATGATGCTTGCAGAGATTACTCTTCACCACAAGATCAACTGTAATAGTGTTGAAGGCCATTGATAATGCAAAAAAACCCAATACAACGTTCTTTAAAAACATATGTATTCAAATTCCTGTTTGTTTATCATTTAGCCAGAGAGTCCATCAAAAAACCATTTATAACCCTTACTACTCCTGAGAAAGATGAATATCTTCTGATTTCCATAAATGTATTATACATTCTAGAGTTGAAAGCTCTGTACATTTAGCATCAGCAAGTGCTTAAGTGAGGACTTCAGATTTTTGCCTGTTACATAATGATCAGCTTTCTGCCGAGATCCTGGAACTGCAGCCTGTGCAGGTGAGGCAGCCCCAAAGGCGACTGTTGTTGCATTTCGGATATTCGAATATAGCGTGGACATTTTCTTCATCATCCTTTTCATTCACAGAATGGTTGAGGTTGGAAGAGACCTCTGGAAGTCGTCTGGTCCATGCTCCTTCCCTGTCCTTCTGGCAGCCCAATACCCACCCACAGAAAAGTCCAGCTACTCTCGGTTTGGAGAAAAAGTTCATGAGTCAAGAGTCACAGTCAAATTACCATACCATCCCCACAGACTGCTGGATGGCTTGGGGCTATTTTCTGTCTGATGGCATGCCAGGCTGGGACAGTTAGCACCCAGGGAATCCCACATGCGATGCTGCAGGACTAATTAGGTCAAGTTCACCTCAGTATTGCTCCAGTAACTTTGCTGCCTTCACAATGCACAACTTCCAACACACCACCATTCCCCAAGGAGGCTCTTCTCTTCAGCCCAAATAGGGCAGAAAACAGATGAAACTGTCATCTCATTTAAAGGCAACTTATGAAGATCCATCAAAGAGCAGTGACTTTCTGCCATTACCAACTTCAATTTGAACAAAGGAACTAAGGTTGAGAGGGTCTAGCTCTCATCCACAGAGATTTAGGCTTAAGAAATCACTCTTTTAAGGTTCTTTGGAATAACTGGGATCTTCAACAAGTGCACATGAGCAGCAGCGCTGCTGAAGCTCCCAGACATGCTGGTGCAGAACCGGGATGGGAATGAGAGCAAGCTGGCACAGGCTGTCAGCGATCAACTGGACAGTACAAGTACATGAACAACCGGGAGCTTGAAGAGCTTGTCTGCTTCTAGCGGTTCAACCTGTAGTTAAGCAACCTTTGCAATGCTGTGTGCCTTTAGAGACAGCTGATGTGCCAGGAGAGTTCATGTCAGCTCAGGAAATAGCACACTCATGGCATAATCAGGGGGGCAAAATAGCTCACTGCCAGGGGTAGCTGCCCAAATACGTGTGCTCTCTGCTGTGTTTGACTTAACAGGAATAATGACTAAAAAATGCTTCCCTTTCTTCCCTGGAAAGCCAAAGATTAGCTGCAGCATATGTGAGTGTTACCTGCATTAAAAATCTTCCCAATCTTTCAGTCTTCTGAAGAAGCAATTGTTTCATTGCTTTTCCCATCAGGGACTGCTGATAGCAAACCCTGTGCTCTCTTTTGCAACACAACAGTGTGGAACCCACCACACAGTTTAAACGGCATTGAAGAAACTC
Source organism: Lycocorax pyrrhopterus obiensis (assembly GCA_014706295.1). NCBI lineage: Eukaryota > Metazoa > Chordata > Aves > Passeriformes > Paradisaeidae > Lycocorax > Lycocorax pyrrhopterus. The sequence goes on from JACSVZ010000001.1 coordinate 79,706,292, forward strand.
GAAGCAGAAAAAAAATTAGGTGTTTGTGCCTCAAAAAGCAGGCAGATAAATATGGCAATTTCTTACTGTACAATTCTACTTACTGAGTATATTTGGCATCATCTCCTTATTACAGTAAGTAAAATTTTTTTTATTGCTTTTTCTTCCTGTTATCCTGCTGCTCCAATGCAGTTAAGAGAGACGACTCTGAATCCTGCTCCTTTTTGTGAAACATAAACAGAATTTATGCTGCAATTATGAAGTCAGATTCTGCCTCCAGTTATTCCTTGTAATTCCCATGAAGGAAGAAAGTTGAGTACAGCTGAACTCAGAGTGTGGCCTCTGGAATCTTTACTGACAAGAGCAAAACAAGACCCAAGGAGAATCCAGCTTGACTTCTAGGCATGAGGTTGAGTTTATCTTGGTAGCATGGCTAGAGCCTAGTGGTGAATGCTTTATCATAAAGAGCGAGGGCAGGTGTATCAGTGGGGATGGCTTTGCACACAGCTTTGTAGGGTAGGAACTTACTGCAGAAGAGAAGGGTTCAAACTCTCCAAAGAGAGTTTTCCAAGAAACATATATATGTTTTCCCACTGATAAATGAGAGCTGTACAGTTATTTTTATTCTCCATTCTGAAAATATAATGTATATTTCTAACTATTTTTTTTAGCTCTGTCTATAAGAAAGGTATAATATAGGGCTTGTCAACACAGGGAAGTAGTCCAGAATGCCTATTGCAGAACGAACTGTACTAAAGCATCTTTGTGAACTTGAAGGGGTTATTTGCACTCCAACCACCTCTGGATCAAGACCCAGGTTCTTTTCCTCTCCAGCAAGTCACTTTCAAAATGTTTACAACAGTCCTAAAGGAGAGAAAAGCTTTCATTTAGAATAAGATATGTCCTTATATCAGATATCTAAGAATTTGTAACGCTTGGCTTCTCAAACACTTAATATGAAGAGAGAGAAAGCATAAACCCAACACAAAACTCTCTCTCTGGAAAAGACTATTTTTCTATTATCTGTAGAGAGGACTTCTAGCTTAAGTGCCTCAGTAAGGCCTAAAGTTAGATGCGATGAAAATGGATTAGAGCATTCCTGGGAGCAGCTGCCCTGGAAGGGTTTTTTCCGCAACACCTGGCATCCCTCAGAGACAAAGCCATTGTCCACAGGTGTGGTTCCGACCTGCCCATAATTTCATGCTACTCGATGGACACTCAATGCTCTCTCTTATTCCTGAAATTCACCACTGGTGGCCAGGAGACCTTGCAACTGATGGCTCAGGAGCTGATCTGTGTGAAGAGTAACCCGCAGAGAAAAAAAAAAAAGCAGCTAATTTTCGTTTTTATCATTTGGGTCAGATGCCTACATAGTGTAACCCTGACAAACCAGAACTGGGGCTGGCACAAAGAAGGAGGTAGGGAGGATCACACTGTCATATGTGGAGGGCAAGACTATCCTTCTGGATGCCAACCAGACTTGGATCTGATTAAGGCAATAGTGAAACTGCCTTCAGAAACTCTGGAAGAGGGCCAGGCCAAAAAGCCCAGCTTTTGAGAACGTTCAATGTGTCATTTTAAATTCTTCCGAGTTCCTTCCTTACATATAAAGCCTTTCACTCCAATAACCTTTCTTTTTGATTCTTCTGAAAAAAGCTGTGGAACAAGGCATTATGAAGAGGGGAGGGCAAGAATTTTAAAAGCCTGAGATGACTCCTACCCAGCAAACTCTAGCCTGGTGGACCATCCAAGGAGTAAAAAGCAACAGATGAAATAGGTTCAAAAATATAAGAACTCATGAGCAAACTGCTTTGCGTCTCCAATGCATGTGGGGTTTTTACTGCCTTGGCTCCAGCACATAACTGCAGGGCTGTGCAACCCATGCTGCTGCCTTCTCCCCACTGTGCTAACACTGGATTGCAGGGATTCTGTGAATGAGGAAATGACTCAATGAAAAACAAAAGGATTAACAGCCTGAGCTTTTGTACCAAAGTCTACACTGCCAAAAGAGCCACCATGTCCAACAGTGTGGTGTTTGGGCAGTGGTGTGTGTGTGTGCAAATTACTGCGGAAGACAAAAGAGAAGTGGGACCAAAATTCCTGCTAATGGGGTCCATGCACATCCAAGAAAATTAGCTGATTCAGGAACTAGCACTTCTATGAACCACCAGAAATCTGAATGAGCCCACAGTTCATCCCAGTCAGCATCAGTGTTCACACAAGTTGGCTCTGGAAAAGTCAGAGTTCCTCCATATGACTCCTACAAGGATAACTGTTGGGCTGGATCCATGGGGGCGGTTTGACCGTCTTTCTGAAGCAGGTCTAGAAGTTTTTAAATCACAATGAAAAATAAAGAAATAAGTGATAATTAAATGCATACTTGATATATTCATTATTATTAGAGGGCTTTAAACCAATTAGGTGGAAAAACTGTTTCATGACTGATGTGGTGATGGCTTGATATCTCACAGCACAGGATGGGGGTCTGTGGAGGCTCTCCTAACTTGGAAAGCATTTTTTGGAATATTGGAAAAGTGATTTTTTCAGAAACATAGAAATCTTTATGAAAGAGTTTGTCATAATGGATTTGTCTGTGATACCTCCCAGAACCTAACAATTTGGATCATTGCAGCTTCTGTCCAAGGGACTTTGGAAAAGTCCTAGATTTCAGTCTTCAGTTGCAGTCAACTTTCAAAACGCTCCATCACTGCTAGAATTAACTTCTTTTCTTGTTCTCTTTCCTCCCATGTTTCACCTACATCTTTATTTTCTTTGCTCCCCCCCCCCCGCCCGGCCCGTCTTTCACAGTTTTTCCAGTTTCAATGACAAGTTTTTCTATTCAGACTTCTGGCATGTTCCCATTTCCCCTTGATTCCACTTCACAAACTGAAGTTCTGTTCGTCCCTAAAGCACACAACATAAATTGCCCCTAACCCTTTCAGCTCAACACTTTCCAGCCTAAACATCCTCTAGCCAAGGCATTTAGTTCATTCCCCTCTCAGTCTTCCACTTTCCTAAAGCTCCTCCAGCTTTCTCCTTTCCTCTGTTTCTCACTCATTTCTACCTCATTACAATTACTATGGAATTTGTGCTGCTGCCAAGGTCCATCACAAAAGCAAGGGGTATGTCAAGGAGGTCAGACATCCACAGCTCAACATTATTCTTCATTTCCTGACTCCCTCCACAATGGCATCTGTTAGTCCTCTGCATTTTCAATATCCCTGTCCCGTCCTCAGGCTTTATCCCATGAGCTCACTGGGCATGTCATGAGGTGCCACTCAGAAAAACCTATGAGTGTGATGTTTGCTCTTTGGGGGAAGCTCTCTCTCTCTGAGCAACAGACCTGGTGTCAGTGCTGCAGGCCAAGCTGTGCTGACAGTTTTCTTACCTGTGAATTAACACACAGGTCTGCCATGGAGGAGCAGCCGTGTAATTGGTGAGGTCCTGCAGTCTGGCTGTTCAGCAGCGTCAAGGCACTTGGGGCACATCTTGTATTTATCACTGCTCCCCGCAGGTAGCACAGAAACATCACTTTAAATTGACAGAACATGACAGTGAACACAAAATCAGTGCCAGATATGCCCAGACATTACTGGACTCCTTACGCTACTTTATAAGGGTGGGGAATAGAAGATATTTTTTTCTTTTCCTTTAGTTTTGTTCTTTTAAAATGACACATCCTCATCATTAATTCAAGGTGAAACGGTTAGGTTAGTTTCTGTGCATGCAAAAAGGAAACCCTGATAATACTCTAAAGGTGATGAGAAATAACTGTTTTCTCCTTCTAGAAACAAAACATGGAGATCTGATCCACAACAGGAAGTTATCTGCAATGACAAAAGAGATCCAGTAGCAAAAGCCAATTTTTAGGTGCCAAACTGGATGTTCCTTCAAGGGGTCTGCTTTTCAGAAAAGCTGTCAGTCTATAGGAAAACAGATTCTGTAAGGAGTTGTCACTTAGTCAACAACTGAGACAACTAAGAATCACCGGGGTCTAGTGAAAATCACCATTGTGTTCCTATATTCTTCTAAATAAAACAGAGATGTTTTCCCAAGAAATAAAATTCATATCCATTATCTTTTTCTGGAGGGGAAGCAATTTGGCCTTGTATTTCTAAATACATTTTACACTACCTTCCAAACACTTTGTATTACACTGAATGCAGGAAGACTATTTTTGAAATAGCTTTTTGCACATGTACTCTGACTGTATTTTGCTTTCTTTGATCATTTTGTTGCTATGCTATTGACTTTTTCATTAAAACAGAGACACAACAGTTCCCAACAACATACATGTTTAAAACTATAGAAATTTTTCCCCTTTTGTAATTAGTTCTACCTTCTCTGGCTCCATTTAATGAAATCTCAAGGGACAATTGCTACATTTTGTATTCAGTCAAAACTCCCATTAATCCATATATGTTACCATAATAATTTATTATGAAATAGCAGTGATATCACATTATTATTTTCTAACATTATTACATGGAAGAGGAAACAAAAAGCGATAGATTGTACAGAAAATAAGCTTTTATTGTAAACCAAAACCATCCATAATAATTAGCTGTACCTGGAAAACTTCCGTGACTACCAAAAGTAAATTGATTAATTTTAATTAATGTCTCTGTTTTACAGTGGCATCATTCAGACTGCAGAATGGACATTTTCCCTATTGATTTTCTTCCATGGGACTGTCTCTGTCCCACTCACACCCATCCCCAAAAATTCCAATTTTTACTTGTCAGCTTGACCAAAGTATGGCCTTCAGTGATTTCACATCCTAAGCTCATTCATCTAATAAAAGTGTTGAACCCTTTTATTGATAGGCAGTGGCACAAAATATGGGGCTCAGGAAAGATCAGCCACCTCTGACTTTCCCTCGTCAGCTGTCTTAAGAAGTAACAGAGTACTGTTACCCAGTGACAGAGGGGCCTTGGTTTGTGCCCTCAATAAAATGAATCCTGCTGGCAAATAAACCCAAAGATGGCTATTCTTCTTCTGAAAAGTATTGTCCATCACAGCCTTCCAGAAATCCTCGATGGCCAGTTCAGCTTTCAGCCACGGGTTGCCTATTGCTTTATATGTCAGAATGAAAACTATCAAATACACAATCTGTGGGATGTCACAGGCCATCACAATTTATAGCACTGCAAATACAGCTCAGGCTGGGTCTACATCTTTTACTTCAGGCTGAAGAGCTGTCCTGATTTGGGGAAAGAAAAGGCAGCCTCAGCAAATCCAGCAGCACAGATGTATATCAGATATATACAGATTATATATCTCAGTAGAGAGAGGGCCAGCAAGTGCCAGGGTTACAGGTGGCCAACAGATTCCAGATAACCCTATTATTGATTAGAAAATTCTGCATTTGATTAAAAAATATGTCTCTTTTTTTTTCCCAAGAGTCCACTTTCTGTGGTACATAATATATTAATTTCTTTTTTTTTTTATTTGTAAGCATATTCTATTACTCATATGATAGTGAACTGTAACTACTTAATAGTGAGACTATGGTCCTTCACAAAAGATGAAGTCAATGACAGGAATTTACCATGGAGACAGGGAGCACAAAGTAACACAAGGAGTATTTTATCTAAAAAATATTTTGGTAGAACTGGGGTTTTTTTCAGGATTCAACTATTTACCAAGGAAATGAAACTTTCCATAAGAAAACAAAAATTCCAAAACCCCAAATTAGTGTTAAATTGCAAGTGAGGTGTATTCGTTCCACAGACTGGATCGCTGAGCATCAGCTGTTCATGAGTGTCTCATACAGTACTAACACAAGTCTAGATGCAACGCTTCCTCCTATTTAGTGCTGCAACTACATTACTTAAAAATCCTTTAAAAACGCCTATGAACGTGGGACAAGTTACACAACTGGAACACTGCAATCACAGAATCACACCATTAAGGGCTGCAGGCTTTTCAGAAGGGATAGGATGGAAAGGAGGGGTGGGGTTTTGTGCTGCGTGTTAAGGAATGGAGATTGTGGAAAGCTGCCTCTGAAAAACAGACACAAACAAGTTGAAAGCCTGTGGGTTAAAAGGAAGGACAGGACTAACAAAGGACACCTGTATTGGGGATCTACTACAGTCTGACTGACCAGGGGGAGCCTGCTGATGAGGCTTTCTTGCTTCAACTACAGGCAGCATCACGCACATAGGCTCTCATCCTGTTAGGAGATTTCAATCACCCGGACATCTGTTGGGAAAGTAGCAGAGCTGGCTGTAAGCAATCCAGGAGACTCCCAAAGTGCACAGAGGATTCATCCTGAACTGCATCAAAACAGTAGTGGCCAGCAGGTCAAGGGAAGTGATTCTACCCCTCTACTCTGATTTTGTGAGACCCCACCTCAAGTGCTGCATCCAGTTCTGGGGTCCTCGGCACAGGAAAGATGTGGACCTGTTGCAGTGAATCCACAGTAGGGCCATGAAGATGATGAGAGGGCTGAAGGCTTTCTCAGATAGCCCAAGAGAGGTGTGACTGCTCAGCTTGAAGAAGAGATGGCGCCAAGGAGACCTCATTGTAGCCTTCCTTCCAGTACTTAAAGGAGGCTTAGAAAAATGAGGGAGATCAACTTTTCATATGGACAGATAGTGACAGGACGAGGAGGAATGGTTTTAAACAAAAAGAGGAGAGATTCAGATTAGATTTTAAAAAGAAATTCTTTATGGTGAGGATGCTGAGGCACTGGAACAAGTTGCCCAGAGAAGTTGTGGGTGCCCTATCCCTGAAAGTGTTCAAGGCCAGGCTGGATGGGGCTCTGAGCAGCATGGTCTAGTGGAAGGTGTCCTTGACCATGGCAAGGGGGTTGGAGTTGGATCATCTTTAAAGTCCCTTCCAACCCAAACCATTCTATGATTCTATGACTCTATGATCCCTTTAAGAAACAAAATTGTAGCTGAAGTATTGCTTTCTAGACAGGAAATGGTTCTTAAGCTTGGATGAGTTTTAAAGTAGAATAATTTTCATTTATCTCTGGAAAGAACAGTGAAAAGGCAGAATCATTATACTGGAGGGATGAGAGAAACGCAGTGAAAAAGTGTTACAGCTGCATAAGCCATATCAGGGGATTCCTAATGACTTGGAAGTCTAACACTAATCACAACACTAATAGAAACAAGGACATCACAAGGAGCAGTATACAACCTCTTGTCTTCAGTCAACACCGCAAATGATTAAGCATGAGCAGACATTTAGCTAAACTGGTTTAAATAAGGTGACAGTAGTACAAGCCAGTGCAAGAACAGGTTAATGAACACTAAGAAAAATTAGGTGTATCTGAGTCATCAGGAATTTATGAAATTCACTGCAGACTGCTTAAAGAATATAGCCTGTGTTTTCTCTTTGCCATTAATAATTATATCTGAAAATGAAAGAAAAGTGAAGGTGGTCCCAGAGGACTGTAAATTAGCTATCAGTATAAACAAGATAGGAGGGAAAAGATCTAGGGAATTACGAACCAGTTAATCTAGCAAAGATTCTCAGAAAAATATTGTGTTAACATTATTAAGATTAACCATCAATTTATAAACACTTAGCACATACAAAGCAGATAATGCGTGCTGTGAAGAAAAAAACCAGGAACAACCAAGTTAACTTCATTTGGTGGCCCAGTGGAAGAGGGGGAATGGAAGCTGTGAAAAATCTGGAATTAAGTAAACTTTGGACATTGTACAGTAAAATAATCAAAAGAGCAAATTAATGAAAGAAGCTCCGAATAAGACAGGCACACATGAAATGGAAAAATATTCATTGAGACACTAGTTCACAACTCAGTTGGAGAGCGAAGACTCTTGATGAGTCTTCAGGCAAATGGGTGAGAATGTATTAGTATTGGTACTTTAGATATTTTCATGGGCAACCTGGATGAATGTGTTTGCTAGTCCTACAGAGCTATAGAGAGCTGTGAGCTGTTGAAAATAGTCTTAAAAAGTACCTTGCCAAATAAAAGCTGCTCAGAAAACATCATGACTGAAATCCATAAACACAACTGCAGAATTATTGAAAGAGAAAAAGGTAAATACACAGATTAATAACAGAAAACTTCTGTCTATGCAGGAAAAACTGCAGGAAGGTATCAGCATAGTGGACTCAAATCAAATGAGACAATACAATGCTTCTGAAAAAGAGGATAAACTTAATTCTCAGCATTACTAGCAGGAATTTCTGAAGTAAAAAAGACAGGAGACAATTACCGGTTCTGAGTGAAACACAAGACAAACTGCTCTATTCTGTTGAGGACTTACTCTTAAAGAAATGAAAGGAAAAACTGAAAAGAGTGAAAAGAGAGCAGTAAGAATGATGTGGGTTAAAAACCAGTATCAGTGATGAAAGGTTGAAGGACCTGAGTTGGAATATGGAAATAAGAAAACTGACAGCAGCTTTCAAACATATAAGAGCCCATCATTAGGATGATCGCAGCCAATAATTAAACCTACTGTAGGACTAGGCATAATCAGATTAGTTTCTAGGCAGCAGATTGAGGTTAGATTTGAGGAGACAGCTAACTGGATATGTACAGGAATAAACAGAATTAAGACATTAGAAAGACTTGGAAAAACAAGCAAGATAGATTTTGTCCTAAAGAAGACACTTTTTCTGGCTCCATTGTGAAGAGGGGAAATTCAAGCAAAACACTTTAAACCTTGTCTAACAAGATTTACAAACATTTTCTATTCTTTCACAAGTCTACTGTTTAAATTCTGAAGTATCAGGTAAGGCACTCATCCTCAAAACTCTTCTTCCCCTTCCACTGGGCTGTACAGAGAGCACGCCTGGAAAATGCTTTGTCACACAGTGCTTTACGTGCAGCAAAGCAAAGGGTAGCACCTGCAGTTCTGCCTCCTGCCTTTCCCTCACAGCTCTGAGCCTTTCACCTGAGCCGCTGTGCCACGGTTTTTCCCAGGGCATGGGTTTTGCCTTGCTCTTATGCTGTTGCGCTCAGGTTGCTATTTTCAGTCTTGCATCTGCAAAACCCAGTATTCTTGTTGTATCAGATTTCCCAGGGGAGGCAATGCATGAAACTCACATCTTCCTTCTCTCCCTTTCCTTCCTCCCTTCCTTTGTAGGTTTTAGTTTATATTAGAGGATTACTCCAAATGGAAGTGTGAGTCAAAGTGCTAGGGAGAAAGTACAGAGAAAATTCACCATGTCATCTTTATTGTCATCAGCTGCTGCACTGTAACTTTCATGTTGCAATTGATGTCTGCCATCAGCCATGGACACCCTAGTAACATTTTGTGCATGTAAGACTGTCTCAGCATCCTTTGTCCAAAATTTTAGATTATAGAAAAATAGAAATTGCTTAGTGTAAGCAGAAAGTGCCACCTGAGTTGCTGAAATTGTTATTAGTAGAACCTAGGCCTTTTTTCCTGTAGATAAAACAAGAAAAAACTCTAATGACAAATGGATAATGAAAAAGCCAGACATTCTGCTCTTAGTAATGATCCTTACCTATAACTGCTAGAGAAATAAACAGCTACAGCAAAATTTTTGTCAAACCTACTGAAAACCAGCAAAATCTGTGAACTTTGACCATTTCAGATATTACTTGCAGCTCTTTCTCGGTTTATAGCAGTACCACGTTCATGGCTGGGCCAAAACCTGTTCAAAAATACATAAAGAGAGAAAGAGTGAGTAAGACAGAGAAAAGCTATTTTGAGAAGACTCAACTGAAGGAACCAGTGCTCTCACCTCCAGTGTGGTAAAGGAGATCGTGGTGGGTGCCCTTCCTCTCTTTTACTGTGATCAGGATGATGAACATTTGGTATGAGCACTGTGGCCTGATGTCTCTGAAGACAAGTAGGTTAACAGTCACAAAGGCAAATATTGCTTTCTTCAGCCCGGATGTCATGGTATGAGTGTTTACCAGAATCCCCAAAAGGGCTTGGTAGGAAAAAAGGCCCCATTCTTTCATTGTATTTGTTGATGACAGATCTGATTTCTGGCACAACTATATCTAATCTTCAGTCCTATCCTCTTATTGTGCAGACATGAATTATACAGACTCCTTTCATAAAAGAAATAGATCTTTATGTCTTGACTAATTCAACATTTAGGGGATTTGGCAAACATATCTACCAAGAGAGAAATAATGTCAAAAATTTAGGAAAAGTGACTGATAAGGAAAAGCTGAAGAAATCAGCCTTAGTTTTGCCAGCAAACTGAAAGTGTAGCAGAAACATGGTAACAGACTTCTTGCTGTGTGAAAAGCTGTGATGAGGAAGGCAGTGAAAATTTGTTCTCTATGTCTATTGTAGATTTGACAAGAAATAAACCTCCGAATTTCTACATGATGTTTCAGTTTAGGTAATATAAAAAGCTGTTTGTTCACTCCTCATTGACCAAAGCTTTAAAGAACACACTTCAGAGTCACTTATCAGGCTTGGGGAATGAATACTGAGTTCTGTCTGAGCAGGGATGAATTAGGACACCTGTTGAGGTCTCCTCCTACACCTATACAACTTGCATGACGGAAGTTTCTCTCTTGCTTTCACTCTTGTTCCCCTTCTTGCTCTAGCTCTATGCATTTCTCCTGTATAGCATTTAAAAAAAATACATATAAATTTATAAAAAAATGTTCAAACCATTCAGCAGAGCACAGGGGAATCTGAAGAGTCCCTTTCCTATCTCCAGTGTAAGAGACTGCTGTACAGTCCTTAAAAGGTTGATTGATAGTCTGAAGTTTAACACATTCAGGAAATACTTGTGATTTACAGAAAAATAATAACTACATTCTTCTTTTATATTAAAGAACTCTGCATATGCTGTGAGTTGCTCAGGTGCTGAGGCAAGGTGACCAGCTTGTAGCTAAGGCGAATCCAAATCTTCTGTAAAGCCAACAGCAAGTTTTTTGACAGTAATATGACAGGTTGCTTCATTTAATATCATTTTTGTGTTCTGCTAAAAGATGTGGACACGTACTGGTAGGATTTTTTTAGCTATAAGGTCAGGAAGTGATGCAACTTTATGTCTTTGGCAAAGGCTTATTGCCAGTGATTTTCAAGTATTTCTGTACTACAACTACTTCATATTTGTAGTTGCTTGTAGAGTATGCAACAGTACTTTAAGTCAGGAACTAAAGAAGAATTTAGTGCCCTATTTATCTCCTTCAAAGCACCATTAGCTTTGTATTAGGGCTGTTACACCAGACAAGAAATAGTCTGCTGTCAGGGAATCAATGCTTGTGTTGACAGCCTGAGGGTATACTCACCACTCTCCTTGGTAAGGCTGGCTCATTCCCAAATTATATTTATATAGACTCCTCTCACTTACTTGGTGTTTTCCAGATGCCATTTGTAGCTAACACTACTCCATGTGGCACCTGAGGTAATTGTTACTCACTAATCTAATCAGAAACACACTCACTGTGTACAGTTTTACTGTAATATCAATTCTTGATTAGAAGTGAAATACATCTACAGCAGCTTTAATCTACTTGTTTCAGTCCCCTGTCTTTTGCCTGGATTTTTCAGAGGACGAGTCTGAACTGCGTGTTTAAGGCCATTCACCTAAATGAATTTATGAGTGGTAAAACATAGAATATACCAAGGAAAAAAGGCTAAAATATATTTTTAAGAGGAAATCCATCTTTGAATACTTCTGTGAGGCTGAACTGATAGTCAATATAGACATAGAGCTGGACGTACTGGTCGGTAACTGCAATGGATAGCGTTACAGTTTATGACATCTGACAGCTTTCTGACAGGGAGAAATATGTGGAGAGAAGTTAAAGAACTTCTGTCTCTAATTTCTTTAGCTAACCAGCTTCTGTAGATGTGGTCAGTGCAAGGCTTTGATGGCATTAATGGAAGCTAAATTCTACTCTATACAAATAAGTCACCTAAATCTGGATTAAGGGACTGAAAGGAAGAGCCATGCCAATGACTTCTGCTGGGAACCAAGCAAGAATATGTTGCTTAGAGGTTAAATAAAAGCTGAATTGTTTGATTGGTTTTATTCCAAAATAAAGAACATCTTAGCCTTCATGGTTTCTCAAGACATTTTTTTATCTGTGGGACAAATAGTTACAGAACTGTAATTTACAGCTTTTCTTTTAATACTGAATTCTTTAGAAGCTCTGAAAAAATGTCTTCAAGTACAGCAGCCTTTCACTGACTTGGTTCTTTGCTCGTCTTTTATACTAGAAGGGTCCTGAAAATAAGGAAGACATCTGACAGCTTGGCTTGTTTTGATGAGCAATTTGTAGACTCTTCTTCAACAGGATCTATTTAGCAGCATGTTTGTGTCCTTGGCAAGCTGTATGGCTATCACATTTTCATCTACTCGCACCACACTGCTGGCATCTTGGTTCACAGCACCCCCAAGCAAACAAGCAATAGAAGCTTGATTTTTCAAAGTTAACATTTTCCATGATGTCTAACAGTTTTATCCTGGCCATGCTTGCAGATTTTAAGAATAAGATTTCTGTGCACTGGTTTCACCTCCATTCTAGTGTTTTTAGAATACTTCAGTTTTGGTTACCCAGGAGGAAGATCCATACTTTTTTGAAACATTCTTTTAAAGCCGTAGGAATTTTCAGTTTCTACTGATGTCTTCAAACCTTAAAAAGGCTACTTCAGTTAATCAGATCCTAAGAAATTTTGTGATGTTTTCACAAGTATCACACCCTACTCACTACAAATTCTAGCAAGGCTTAACCACTGATGCCCTACCCTGATAATATGTGTAAGGATATACTGATATGACTTCCCAGTGTGTGTGTGTTTGTTCAGCTGTTTTATCATGCAATGTAATATGAAGATCAGACATTTAGCACACACATGAGAAATTTCTTCCTCTTTTTTTGTTCTTGTGTTATAGACAATTCATTGCCATCCAGAGTTATGTTTAAGAACAGTTCTCTCATGTAGCTAATATCAGCCTCATAAATGCTGTGACCACATTTGAGGTAGCAGTGGAGGAGAGGACTGGGTGGAAGAGACACCCAGAAATCTGTTAGTAAGGTTCAATTAAAAGCAAGGCTTTCAGATAGTTTTCTAAGACAAAATAACTAAGAACACAGTAGCAGAAGGAGAATAGGACACAAAGAAACAGTTTTATCAAAGGTACACTATCCAAAACTGTTCTCTTACATTTGATAGAATAGCTATCAAGACAAAGAAGCTATCTAAATCCCATCTAACTGGAGCTGAGTAAAGCAATTTCTGTGATGATACACAGAAATTGAACTAGGAGTTAGTACAAAATACTGCAAATAACATTAGAGAAGATATAGAAAAGGAAATAATCACATGTTGGGTTGAAGTGAGCCTCTAGTACAGTTCCTCAAGGATAAGTCTTGGAAAACTATTATTGAATTACTTCACTTATTTATAACAAAGAACAGCCACTGAAATCCATTTATATAAAGTCTTAAATAATGTTTTCAATAATTAATTTGGTAGAGATGTGCTCACGAAACTTGACGATAGAAAAGTTGGGAGGCGCTGCCAATACAGAATTATGCTACCCATGAAGTAGCACTCTGTGACCTTGCAAACTGGAATAATAGTAATAATAAAAAATCTAATAAGACCAATAGCAAGGTCATTCCCTTATGGACTATTATCTTGAACTTTAGCTTTATAATGAGTTCTCATCAGATGTAAATGGCAGAGCAAAACTTTAGTATATCTGTTCGTCACAAGATGTCCACACACCCAGGATGTGGTGGTCCTGGAAAATACAAATGTGTTAGCTGCATAAGTCAGGTGAAGTATTTCTAACAGGCAGTAGTCTCTTGTGCATCTCCTAAGAGTGCCATAAGGATAGAACTCCCTCTCCATAGCAGTGATATATCCCCAGGGGTAGGTTAGTGATGAGTTAGTGAGGAAGTCTTATCTGGAAGAGTATGCAAAATGGTCAATAAAGATGAATTCAAATAGGGCCAGGCTAAGACAGGACTTACCAATGTGCAGAGAGACCATTAGTGAATACTTGACGTGCTTGACATGTTTAGGCTAATGGAACAAGGCTCGAACAAGAAAATCAGAACTCTTCATAATCATATCAGGGACATAAATACTAGAAAAGAATTATTTAAGCAAAGGCACAATGTTACCATCAAAAAAAAAAAAAACGTATTAATGGACTCTGGAAGACTCAAACCAGGAAAAAAAATGAAACTCTAGAACATCCCTCAAGGAGGAATAGTGGGTGGAAACAGCCTACCTTAATCAGTTTATGAAAGACTGATAAAATGTTTATTTGAAATAGCAGGGGACTGTGCAGAGTCAGTCTCTTTCCATTCTGTGTTCTGATGTAGTCCACTTTTGTAGTGAAAGAGAATAAATCTTTCCTTAATAAATAAGGATCAGAAAAACTAATACAGAGATCAAACTTTCTTTTCAATAGTGAGACATAAAATGGTGCTATTACCCAGTGACGGTACATTTTCTCTAATAGAGTTAATTATTCCATTACCATTGGTTATCATTAACATTAATTATTGATAACCAAAGTATCATCAAGACATTCCAGCCAAAATCAAGGCTCCAGTATTCTCAGAACCTGTGAATATAAAAACAGCAGAAGACAGTCTGGGTTTGTCAGAGGTTTTTTGAAGAACTGCAGTCTGACTTCCCAGCTAGTTCCTCAGGCAGACCATGGCACGTGTGTGCGATACTCACACTCAGTAAAAGAGCACATTTCATTTAATTTAACAGTGTTGCTCCCTCTATGCCAAGTCAGGTGAGGTCTAACTTCTAGCAGTCAGAAGGCATAGAAAAAACTGGGAGGTAGGAAACTGTTTCTGGTTTCCTGTCTCTGAAATTTTTTTCCTAAAAAAATAATATAGAGACACAAGGACAGGCACAGTAAAACAGACCAGAGTGAGTTTGACAGCAGTCAGAAGAAACAAAAGAAATTAAAGAGGAAAGAAACATGAGTCACTTTCCTGCTCTTGTTTCCCAGGTTTTGTTAATCTGTTGTGAGAGAATATATTAAGTCTTAAGACAACCAATAAATCTGAGACTATTACACTTTATTGAACCATATATTTGTCCAGTCACTTCTGGAACTCATGTGAGGTTTGGCCTTCATAATATTTTGTGGCAATTGTTTCTATAGCTTAACTGAATGATTCCTATTCCTCATTTTTAAATCTGCTGCCTTTTATTTGAATTTGTGATTTTCATATTACAAGAAACCCTCAATGACCGTTGCATCTTCATTATCTTCACGTGCCTGAGGCTTCACAGATAAATTGAGGGACAGGAAAGCAATTTGCCCAAAGTCACTGAGAAAGTCTTCAGCAAAGCGAAGGACAGGACACAGATATGCTGGGCTCCCAAAGAAAAACCTCACTGCCCTGAAAGTCTCCTTCCACACACTACATCCAGATGGCCACAGACATTGTTCAGAGCCAATCTCACTTCCTCAAGGATATTGTTAATTGACAACATGATATGGGCAATCTCACAGTTCTGTTAGATCAAGTATTTAATGACGTTCCTTTCTAGAAACATTAGCCCAGCTAAAAACCCAAGTAATTTATTTTAAGTTACTTACAACAGCACAAAAGCTATGCATGAAATTCATGGTCTGAGGCAGGGAGAAACAAATGTGTTTAGAGTCAGGCAATGGGTAGAGCCACCTTGTTAGGTTGTACACCACACTAATTTACACCTACATTCAGTTAGGCTGGGTTCAACCCCTCTCTGAATTACACCTGCCAGTTCATTCTGCTGAGACCCACGTCTAAATGCATACGACGTTGCAAGAATGTCCTTAATGTGCTATGCTGAACCAATATTGAAATCAAAGCAAAAAGTAGCACATCTTGGAGGTGACCAAGAGCTGAGTTTTTTGTCCCCAGGCTTATCAAACCGATTCGTATTTTAAGTTTTTTGCCATGTAAGGATATTGAACCTAGTGAAACTTTAGTACTGATACAGATATGTGGGACTACCTTCCTTGTTGTTAGGATGTGGAATTCTGAAAGGGAATAAAGCTTAACGAATGTCTACAAAAGGTCTCAAATAAGTACTGCTGCACTGTCAAATCAGTGTTTTTTCCTTTGGGCTGCAGCTGGGAATTTCAGCTTTGTTGGCTCTACAACAAAGGGTGTTACTGCCAGCCTTTCGCACCCAGATACAGGCACATACCTGGGCTCACATGAACTGCACCTTACATCTCCAGGATAACTAAGAAATGTCTCTGGCTGCCTGACAGTTGTACTCATGGGGAATGGGGAGTAGATCTCACTCTCTCAAGTTCATTAAAATGATGAGATGGTTCACTAGGAGAGAGAAAAAACTGGGCAAAATAAATGGGAAATAGCCGAGAAATAGCACAAAACACTGAAAAACCACCTTTTCTACTGACAACTTCCCAGTAAGCATTTTTCCAGCAGTTTTAGATTTGGTTTGCCACATCTGATCAAAACAGTAGCTATTTTTTCTTGCAGTGTGGTTTCCTTTTTTATACTTGGTGAACATTAGTGTCCAGAAAGACAGACAGAACAGCCATGGCACACTGCAAATATTTTACAGGAATGTCTGACAACAGGTTTCTCCTAGCCTGAATAAATTTCAGATGTGCCTGCCTTGCAGAAACAAGGGGACAATCATGCAGAAATTGTTCTCCCTGCTTTTACTGCTTTAACAAATGCAATGCTATAGAAGCAGCATCTGGAAGACTTATACAAATCAAGCTGTCTGCAAACGCTGATTAATATCCTCCTATAGAAATAAAACCCCAGCACTGATTAGCTACATCACAGTGCGTTTCACACGTGTATTAAGACAAGGTCAGGAGACCCTGTTATGGATGGAATAAACTTTTAGAAGTTGCTGCTGATTGCAGTCACATTCAGTTTAACAATGCTGCTCCTCATAAATACCTTAATGAGTCTCAGGATAGTCTTCTTGACCTGTGAGATTAGTAATATCCAGAAAGAGCAAGTTCCATGCTCAGCAGGGAAATAGGATCAAGCCTCCATCCAGTTTAATGGGCTGCTTAGAAAGCAGCTCCTAGAATGCTCCCTTGCTCCTGTTGTCACCCCAAAATTGAGTTGGCTCACGAGATAAATAGGAGCTTGCAGGGAAGGATGCTGTGTGTGGCGGAGAAGACTGGAATTTCTTAAAAATTAATGCTGAAAATAAAATTGCATTTTAGTCTTGCTATGCTGTTCAATAAAGACAGCACAAGCAAATATGCTTTATAGTAACAAACCCACAGAAATTTAAGAAAAATATTATATTTGGCAGAAGGAAACTCATGCAAAGACCTTGCCATGCATGTTAATTTTGTGCCAAGAGATCCAACATATTCAGGGGCAGATAATTTTGAAGACCAGTGAAATACTATATCTCTGCCCTGAACACTCTGGACAGTTCAGTATAGAAACACAAGGACTCTGAGAAACTTCTCCAGCTTCCTCGCTCCATTTTATAGAAAAGAAACTAAAATAACTTCTCAGAAATCACCAGAAAAAGCCCAAGAGACAACATTTCACCCATGTTTTCTTAACCCTACACCTTACTCCAACACCACCTATCTTTCTCACAGAATTTTCTGGTGTTTTCTTGTATTTTAAAATAGAAACATTTAATCACAGAATGGTTGGGGTTGGCAGTGACCTCTGGAGCTCATCTAGTCCAGCTCCCTGCTAAAGTAGGTTCCCCCACAGCAGGCTGCACAGGATCCTGTTCAGGCAGGTTTTGAACATCTCCACAACCTCTCTGGACAGCCTGTCCCAATGCTCTGCCACTATCACAGTAAAGAAGTTTTTGTCTCATGTCTGGATGGAACTTCAAGTGTTTCAGTGTCTACCCATTGCCCCTTGTTCTATGGCTGGACATCACTGAAAAGGGTCCAGCCAGTTAATTTAATGCCAGCATCATGAGCAGCGCTCCATGTTTTTGAAAGTCCTGACCATAAATCACAGGGATAATTTTAGCACAAACACTATGAACCATTCAAAAACAAAGAGAACACATTGTTGACTATGGCTACAAGAAGACTGCTGCAACTAAAGATTACGCCTTTTGAAAAGCAGAGTGCTGCTAGAATCATGATGTATTATAAAAGGAGAGCAGAATAACTTCATGGACTGCTCTATTTGTCCAACTAAAGCATGGGAAATGGAAAATTACTTTCTCAACAGAGAAAAATAAACCGAGATCTCCTTAAACAAGAGTTTTTGTTGGACAGTATGGGAACTTTATTAGCAGGCAGATAGGCTTATTTAATCATAGTTAATAAATTACCAGTAGATATCAGATACAATGATAAAATTATGATCTTAAAATATATTCATATTTGTAATGCCTACAAAAGTGAAGTAGCAAATAGCATTTTAAAGTTTAAATATTATTGTAAATCTTCAATAGATGGTGCTATTATCTAAGTTAATATCTCATCTGATTATGCAAATGAGCACAAGACAAGCATATTCATCTGTGAGGAGGGTCTTTGTGGTGTCCTTGTTTATGGTACATGCTTGCAAGAGGACTTTCCACCCCAGGGTAATGACCATAAACATAGGCAGGTATTCCAGTCACACAACTCCACCTAACAGCTGACAGATTTCAGGCATTTTTGTTAGAAGTCAAGCTAAGTCGAGTTAGAATCATTGTCTGCTTGACAGTGGCATACCTCTCATCATTTCTTCTCCATAGTTTGAAGTGGTTGATATCTGGAGCTAATTATAGGTGTAAAATTCCTTTTCCCAGCATGGCAGAACATTGCAGGCTGCTCCTACATGGCTCATCACTAAGGAGGCAGCATGCAGCAGCCTTCTCAATGACTTGACTTCTTAGAAAGCAGCTGTGTGTTTCCTCCACCCACAGACTGGACACAGCAATCATTCCCCCAAGGCAAATTTTCTAGTAGTTCCATGATTGCTGCTTTTGGTTACAGTATCCCATCATTTCAGTGAAGCTCTTCCAGACTCCTCCAGGAAAGTAACCCAGAAAGGCACTGCAATCTGAGCATAGACCTGTTTTTTTTAGAATTTAAATCTCTCCAATGGAATCATCTAATTCTATCATCTAGGTTCCAGGACCTGGAAAACTAGAAAAAGATAAAGAAATAACAGGATCATTCAGGAAGTGAAGCATCAATGAGTAAGCAACCATAAGTTTCCTCATTAAAATATAGTAAATATTTGCTCGTTCACTAATAGTTGAAATGTTCTTTCCTTTAATGACAGCTCCAGAGTATAAATTAAATTAAACCATTAGCTAATTCCCCATTTTATATCCTATTTCCATCACATTTACTACTATTTGATTGCCTACTCTATGTTATCTGAAATACTATATACATATTGATTTGTGGACTTTAATACAAGATGAAGAGCACACTAAAAATCTAGCTAAATGAAACCACAAAGGAATAATTAGACTATTAGGATTTCCTAATTGTCCTTCATCTCCTTGGAGTATTTAAGGGAAAACAAATTTTAAATATATTATCAGTAAGTCCCTGAATTTTAGGAAATAGTCATAAGCAAGTGACTGTAATTGTTAATCAATACGATAAGAAAATGCAAACATGGCAACAATTGCTGGTAACAATAATAAGGTGAGGTCTGGTCTTAAATGAGGTTTGGACTCTGGCCTCCTGGTTCACCCTGAAGAACATATTCTGGGAGCAACCCCACAGCATCCTGTGCTGTGTCAGTTCCAGGCTGGAATAGCGACGATGAGCATGACATAGTTGATGTCATGCCCATGACTCCTCACAGATTGTCTGCCCGAGAAAATCTGGACCCTCCAGACCAAGGTGGCTGTTTGAGTTGGGCCCCTCACACAGGTTGGGCTTGGACTCACAAAGTCCCATTACATTTCAGATGGAATGATGGCTCAGGTACAATTCAGAAAAATTACTGAACAGGCACTGGTCAGAAGAAGTTGTTCTACCCTTTTGAAGAGGTACTTGGTACTAAGACATTTTCAGCTGTTGCTCACAAAGCTTGGCAAGGTGCCGTGGGTTTGAATCCACAAAACCAAAGGGAATTTAGCTGGAGTACTCCAAAAGACTTCCAGCATCCAGCCCACCATCATTTGCGTTTGTCAGGGATAACAGCCAACACTACTGAGTTTTCTGCTGAAGTTACTTCTGTCTGGTATGCTCAGTTTGACTCTTGTAATTGATCCTTTTGCACTATTTTGCCAAAATTATGAGTAGTTTGTGGTTCTTGAATGAACTAGGATGAAAGGCGCTGAGAGTGGTGATTCTGTTCTGTTTGGTGAGTTTAGCTCATAAAAAATGAGCATTTACAATTTTCCACCTCCCTATCTAGAGAGTTAAATCAGAGTTTTGCAGATATTTTTCATACCAAAGCCGTGACTTCTGTCTGGCTTAAAGCATGCCAAGCAAGCTGCAAGAAAATTAAAGCCTGGATAAAACCCTGGCAGGTACATTTTACTGAAAGAGTTGAGGTCGACGTGTTATGATCTGCAGCAATCCCATTATGACTGAGCATCCATAATAATAAATGCTCAATTAAAGAAGTTGTGTGCCCATTTGTATTATCAGTTATAAACATTTTAAAGTAATGTTTCTGTAAGACTCCGTGTATAAAAGTCCTGGTGAAATCAAGAATTTTCTAAAAATAATCCGCGCCCAGAGGACAAAAGGGTGACAGAAGGACTCCTCAGACAATGAATCTGACACTGCTTAGCACTGGAAAAATATTTCTGTTTTCCAAAGCCTAAGGAAACATGAATGAAGCGCTAAAAACATGAAACCAATGGAACAAACATCAACTGCTTTGAATGTTCTATTAACAGAAAAATAGCTAGAGTAATAAACTCCAAAACTGAGAGACATGAGCAGTTTGTGAAAATCTCTGCTGTGATAAAAGAGCTACTAAACTAAGTGGGCAATGGCTGTCAGGGCTTTGGATTTGGAAATTAAGCAGTTTTCTGATCTCCTAGTCATTCCTTTTTTTAACAATCTGAACTGCACTGAAGAAGTAACCAAATGTATTAGTCTTTAGCAATATGAGATGATTTCATGAAGCTAAATGTAAGCAATGGATTAGGAAGTGTGAAATTTTCTGTTCTTGGGCTGATGTACTCCATAAGAAGTGAAAGAAGGTGAGGCAGCAGGAAGCCTTCTCAGGAAGCAGTCTGCAGAAATTTAAATTACTGCATCATGGGTACAAGTAGTAAATTAGAAATAAACATTTTTAATAGAAGGGGATTTGGGATCTCCCTTGTTTTTCAAGATATCGTTCTTTCCCGGTCAATTCAGGGCAAAAAAACCAGCTCAAGATGAGGGAAACTGCTGTAAAAGTCTGAATGCCCAACTTCCATCTCCTCCCTTGCTAAGTTATCTTCTGTTTAGTATTGATACTAAAAGAAAGTTTTATGGAAGTTAAATTGATTTTTTAATATTTTATGAAATATCCTTTCCATAGGACTTTAAAATGTTATTAGGCTGAACTCTCTTTCACTTCTGACCTTTCACAGACATTGCGCCTTGCATTGATTTTTCAGCTCTTTGATACTGGCTGAGCTACAACAGTTCCAGCAAATAGAGGAAGAGGGGAAATCAAATGCCATTGCATTAAAGAACTGAAAAAAAAATCTAAGTTAGATTACCAACAATCCAACTTTCCTGTCTTCCCCCCTCAGCACACAAGACCTTCAGAGATAAGTCACCAAGTAAATGCTTTTTTCTTATATTCACCGCAGATTCAGCAGCCTTAACATGCTTCCAGTCCCCTTTATCAGCTGCTATTGGCATTAAAAATATGTATTAAAATACATATTTGAGCTGAGTCATTAGGCAATACAAAACATTCTCAACTAAGTGATTTTCTGTCAGCTGGCTTGTCAGGGTCCTGAGACAGCAGCAGGGGATCATTTGTAAATAATTATGTTGCACCAGTGATAAATTAAATCCACTTGAATCAATAGCATTTAGATTTTTAAAAGGATATAGCCAAGACACTATCAATTAAAACAAATCCTGACTCAGTAGGCTTAGTTTTCACATGAGTTTTTACTGGTTCTTACTTAAGCCAGTCTCCTAGAAGACAGTGTGGGGTATTTTTATCTCCAGCTTTGACAGCTGATTGATGGCTACAAATACTTGACATAATAATTCCTGGATCTTTTTATGACAGACATGACGTACAGCGTTTGTTTTTACTGTTCGCAAATAAGACACCAGAGCCGCCTGAGATCTCAAAAGATACGTGGGACACATGCAAAGTGATGGGAATCTCTCAAATGACTGCCAGATCTGTGCCCTGGCAGGAGACCCTTGCACTTCTCAAGGGGCACTAAGTGCTCCTATGCTGGCCACTGATTCAAGCTGCTCATGCCATCCTAAAATTGAATCTCAAATAGAGCTAATGAAAGGAGCGTAGTGTGAGTAACTCAGACTCTACTATCTAAATCTTTCCTACCTAAAATCTGCAATTTGTTTTTTCTACTGGCAAAATTCTCCATCTAAAGCTGTTTTAGTAGTACTGCAGTCTTAGTAGTACTTGGATTAAAGAATTTACAGAGGTTACTCAGAAAACTTCCAGTATCATCTATGGGACATGATGTAGAACATCACCAAGAGGATTTACAGCTCTGAATCTGGTGATCCAAGCTGGTTTTCAGGATTTTTTTTCTCATGTCTCAAGAGACAAATATTAATTAAGTTAATGAAAGTACTAAGGAAGGATTTGCAGACATTGCAATTTGTTTCTTGGTTAATATTCAGGGACTGGGTTTGTTTTTGTTTGGGGAGACACATTTTAATACAGGCTCTCTACTCCAGCAGCCATGTCTTAGAAACAGCTTCCAATCATAAACTCAGGCAGAAGTTGTGTCCCGTTGCTTTTGTTATCTGATTTCAACTGTTGCCTTATGACTGAGAATTCTGAAAAGGTGAGAAGGTGGATTAGAGCTGCACTACCTTCATTTAGCCTCCAGAAGACCTGAAGGGTGACCAAGTCACAAGTAATACTTACTTAATCTTCCACTGGTACATTTTGGGAACCCAGGCGGATGCACACCAGCAGGATTGCCATAAACTGCACACTGTGCTAGCAGTAATCCTTTTATTTATGTTTCCAGATCCCTCATCCTACCCAGTCACATTAACAGAGGGGAAGAACACAGCTTTTAATCTCCTAGCTTGTGTGCCACTCTAGGATGAGCAAGCAAGCAGCTAAAACCTTCAAGGTTGAATTAATCATATATTTTGAAACTCTTCACAGGTTCGGTTCAGGCTGTGTCCAGGAGCATGAGATTATTTTGACAATATAATCTCTTAAAGGATAAAGGTCAGCAGCACTTGCTTCTTTCAAGAGGAATTTAGCCCCAGGGAGAAGTTCAGGCTCAGGTCCATTATAATCGCCATGAATATAGAACTTGAATAACATGGTGTCAATAGGATTTTCCTTGTAACGCTATTCACCATCCCCAACCAGGGAAATACTTCACAAAACAAACCTGGTCCATCAAGCCTACCAGCTGCTCATAGCTTCTTACCTTACAAATTTTAAATGCTTTAGTTTGAGACACGGCATCGTAAAGACATCATCTGAGAGGAACAGTTCAAACCGCATTTTAAAACTTCATTTTGAATTTCTTGATTCTTATAAATCTTATTATAACCATAGAAAAATTTAGCTTGGAAGGGACCTTACAAGGTCATTTGGTCCTATCCCCTGCTCAGAGCAGAGACAGCATTGAAAATACATTAAATTTATCAAGGTAAATCCTCCAGAATATTTAATAATATTTGGGCTCGGTTTCTCAGACAGAACATGTACTTTGGTACATATCAAGAATAGACCAGAAATTAATTCATGTCTACCCCAGGTCATTTGCTGTAAAATACATTTGACCTGTTTCAGTCTGTATATTTGACCAATATATTCAATGATGAATTGGACTGTGCTCACAAGTGTCTCTTTCTTAGGGAAGGGTGCCTAGCCCAGGTAGCCATCTCCAGTTACTCAGATGGATACCATCCCAAGAACCAATTGCAACCATTCAGTTACATCAGCAGCAGTTACACCCTCTGTGTACAAAGAGGAAATCTAGATGGCAAAATGACACCAGTGCACTTTTCTATAGCATATCCCCAGCAACTGTTTACCCAAGAAATTGTTTTAACATGTCAAGTCTCTGACAATCTTTTAAAATTCAACTTTGACTATGTGTTTCTTACACTCCTAAATACACTATTACTCACTTAAGTACAATGGCCTGAACTACTAGGGGTTTATTTCACATATATTAAACAGTAGAAGGGCCATAAAATACTCCTGGAGCTTCTTATACTTCTTATTGAGACCTGTACCTGAGGTGGACTCAAGGTAGCCAAATATTTATTTAGTAAAAAACAAAACCAAAAACAGACAAAAAAACCTCCAAACCCAAAACAAACTAAACACAAAAGAAAAAAAACACCAGCAAACCATGCAGAATGTCCACATGTATGGTTTGTTTCTCGGAGTACCTATCACTTCCAGAACATCTTCTGGCATAACATACTGTAATGGCATTAATGCAAAATCTATTGGAGCTGAATTCACTGAGCATCATACAGGATTGGACTATTTGTAAATTAGTTTGCCAAACAGACTACAATTAAATCACAGGCATGTTACTCCAACCCTCAGGAGGAAGGTGTCATTAAACCAAATGGGGTTTTTAAATTTATTTTATTAAATAAATGTTTTTGCACTTCATATCACATACTGCTGAAAAGAAGAAAGCAGGATTCTCCTCAAGAAATGTGGTTTGATGTGCTTAGAAAAAGATAAAGGCACTCCAGAAAAGCTGGTACGATGAACTCCATGAGGGACACTGGCATAAAACACACCCACTCAGCAAAGAGGCACCAGGAAATTTGCAGTCCCACTGAATCTCTTTGTATTTCTCAGTCTGGGCCATCTCTAAGAACTGCAATTCTGATCAAATTCAGTGCAGAGCGGAACTGATTTGCAATCAGCAGACCTGGCACCCATATGCTTAAGCTCCAATTGCTTGAAAGAGAAAGGTGAATGGATGCCTGTTGCCAGCTGGCGTTAAACCACGACAGTGCCTCATTCTCATGCTATCAGAACAGAGTGAAACCAATTGGATGTATTACCTTGTACTTCCATTAAAACCCCTCACACAATCAGCAAAATCCCCTTACAGGTCTGAATCTCTACACAAATACTATTCAAAATTATCAATTGCAACACATTACAAGCCAGCAAAATGGAAAGATGACCTTGACTCATGACTTTTTTTCTTCTTAGAAATTTCCAAGGCAATTATAACATGCATTATGACAAATTATAAAGTCCTTAGAGCAGATGGGGAAAGTAAACCTTCTCTGCTCTCATTGTGTGTGTTTCAGATTTTTACAGAGAAAGATAGCAAAATGCAGTCAACTTCCTCTAGAGTCACTATGATTTAAACATTAAGCACACTTATCTGAATAAAACAACTGTCAGTGACTTCAAACAATCTGATTCACTGGTTTATATAATCAGGGGGTCTTAAATAGCTTTGAATTTGAAAGCAAGAAAATATTTTTTGCTCTGCAGAATTATTTTAATGCTTCATTAACCTGTAATCTTATATTTTTATGTTACTATTTAAAAAAAAAAAAGGACCTGCAATCCACGGTCATCAGTACCACAAGATTTCACAGTGGTTTGTGCTGTATTAAGAGCTGTGCATATGGTCCCACAGGACTTGGAACCCTCCGCCCTTGTACTTCCATGTGATACAGTGAAAGCATTACATGCTTACATGTTCTTATCACTGACTTGAAGAAGAGATAAAGACCTGCAAAGAAAGCTATCAGGCAGAGGCAGAACACAAAGTTAGCACATAAACCTTACAGTGCCCTCTTCTCTAGGGTTAGTAAGAGGGACAGTATTCCTGCTCCCTGATTCTTGTGCAGCCAGAATTGCCCCAGGGCTGCATGTTCCCTGCACTGCCACTGGATAGTCTTATCCATGCAAGACCTGGGATGCTTCTGCGAGATGATCAAGGTCTTCAGTGTCCAGCCAAAGTCCTATTATCTGCAAGTCTGACTATTTCCTAATCCTTGCCAAGTTAAAAATCATAATTGCTGGAAAGTACTTGGTCTAGGAGGTTTTTGAATAGGTGCTGGCACCCCTTAAGCAAGGGTTTGGTAACATGCTTTGCACACAATCATTTTGCCCACTCCTTCCAGGATATTTCACCAAAAAAAAGTCTGATCTTTCAATATAGTAGAAATAACCCATCTTTCAGCTTTTTGTTTGAGCAGAGGCAAAGGACATTAAGGGAAAGGGTAGAAGTGAGTGCTCTTTTCCTTTTTTGTAAAAAATTGAGGCAGTAGCTTTCCTCGGCTCCCACTGAATCAATTCTATTACTATCTCAAACTGAAGTCTTCTAGTACTTAAACTAGTATCAGTTGAAGCTGCCAATATGTGGCATCATTGAGAAAAGAGTCCTGAGGGTACTGTAGAATAACTCAGTTTCATGCCATAATAAACATTTTGTTTAGGGAATACCTGTATCTCCTACAAACTACTGGAAATATCATTGGCTTTACAAGTACCAGTTGTGGAAATTACTGTAATCAGGAAGCATTAACACAAAATCACAGAATTAATGTATGCAAACATAGTTAGTTGGTGTCACTCAGGACAATTTATTTGATTAGTCCCAAGTATTTAACAAAAATAATTTGTTTCTGTCCACACATTGCAGTATGTCCATATCAATTGCAGGCTCTGTCATGGACTGGTGAACAAAATCAAACCTAATGATGAAGGACAGGGTATTCTTTATTCTTCAAAATAGCTAATCCTCTATCAGTGCTAGATTGCACTCACAGCTCATCTTCAAGGACCTTTTGAATGAAAGTTGATGCAGCATAATTTCTAAAACATCTGAGCTCCGTGAGCTGCAAATATTATGAATATAAAATATTCATTTCCCTACAATATGTTTAGAAAAAATTCAAAGAATACTTCTTTTGCCACAGAAAACAAAGCACTAGGTCATTTTTATTGTTTCCTGCTTCAAAAATAGCTGGTGACTGATGGAAAACTACACAGAGTTCCTTTTCTGCTCATCCATCTACAGCTCACAATCTATTGTATGGCTTTTATTTATTGGCATTGTAAGTCAATGTCAAATAAGTTTGGAGGCTATTTAAGCTTTTATTATGCTATGCTTCTGTAGGATTAAAGAACAATCTTTGTTTTAACAATGTCTGTATGATTAGTTGATGTGCCAGCAGTAACACTGAGCAGCATCAGTGTATGTCCCCAGGCTGAAACAGATGGTTTTGTCTTCTGCTTTCCTTTAGTGTTTACCTAGAAAAAATTGAATATTACAAACACTGAAGTGTCACTGTTCATGTCTGCATTGTAACAATAAGGGTCTCTCAGCATTTCAACTTCAGGTCTTCACTGGGACTTAAAAAGACATGGTAAATTTAACTCAGTTTTGTTTTGGTTTTTTTCATTTAGGTACTTAAAAAGCAAAGTTAGATTACAAAGATGGAAATATTCATTTAATTTACTGTTAATAGAATAGAATAGAATCGAATACAATACAATACAATACAATACAATAGTACAGTCAGAAGGGACCTACAGTGAGATCCAGTCCCACTGCCTGACCAATTCAAGTTAAATCATGTTGTTAAGGGCGTTGTTCAAATGCCTCTTAAACAGTGGCAGGTTTGGGGCATCAACCACTTCTCTAGGAAGCCTGTTTGAGTGTGTGCCCACCCTCTTAGAAAAGAAATGTTTCCTAATGTCCACATCTATAATGTTTCCATTTTATACACACAGAGGACTTCTAACTGTATGTAATGTATAGCCAGAAGGTAAAAGCTTTTTGAGAGAGAAAGGTTCAACTTTTTCACTCCATTTCATTAAAAAAAAAAAGTCAGGGAAGGTCCTGTTTCCATCCAAATCAATAAAAAAAGAAAGTTTCTAATGAATTTGAAAATTTTGTTTAGTATTTTTTGGGGTACATGAGAAAAAAACATTAAAGATCCATCCCACATAGATCCTCTCCTTTGTATCTCTCTGCTTAGATTCAATTCATTTTCTCTAGGTCAGTTGTATTTAATAAGTAACAGCCCAAGTCCTTCAAGTCAAACACCCAGACACTGACATTCCATGGCACACATAAGGGCATGCTTATCTGCCTGAGGTTTAAAGACACAAATACATATTTCAGCATCCAAGATAATTCTGCAAAACAGCAGCAGTTATTATTCAAGGTATTGATTTTAATGAGATACAAAAGTCTTAGAGTCTCTGAAAATCAGGACACTTATTCAGGTGCTATGATTATTAGCCAACATCTTCAAAATTGGCTGCCTAAATTTAGGAACAGAAATCAATATTTAAGCATCAGCCTCAGCAGTTCATTTTTTTTTTTTCAGAGGTATTAACCACTTGCAACTGCTAGTAACTTTATTCCTCTGCATCTATAGGCCACTGTGATTTGTTTTGTTTTGTTTTGTTTTGGCTTGGTTTGGTTTTTTTTATGAAATTGCTGAAGACCTGCCATGATTTGATTTTGGATGTCCAGCTTCTGTGATACGTTCAAGGACCAGATTTCCCAAGAACCATGTCATTTCTAGTCAGGCATATCTAAGTTGTACTGG
The DNA here is from genome assembly GCA_014706295.1 of Lycocorax pyrrhopterus obiensis. NCBI lineage: Eukaryota > Metazoa > Chordata > Aves > Passeriformes > Paradisaeidae > Lycocorax > Lycocorax pyrrhopterus. The sequence continues at coordinate 79,734,861 of JACSVZ010000001.1, forward strand.
ACTGGTTATCTAAAATCTATAATCTTTTCTTAAAATCTTGGGCCTTTGAAGTAGAAGTTAGGATTTTCTAAATATTTCAGCATTGTAATTGTGGTGCTTTTCCCAGCTTTATATGAATGGTGATTTTGCCTTGCACACACTTCTGAATGTGTTCTGGAAATCCAAGATAGGTGTGCGGGAGCAACTGTGGGGTGAGGTCAGCCAAGCCAGGGGCCAAAAGTGATGGCCCTTCCCAACACAGCATCATCCCACAGCACCCAGCCAGAAGAGCAGAGAGGGAACAGGGATGGTGCTACAGCCCAGGGATAGACAGAGAAGCTGCTGCTATGGACAGGTCTGAGGGAATGCCGTGGAAGGACAAGGCGGGGATGGAACATGGCCAGGAACAGGCGCTGCTGTGACCCAGTGTGGGAAGGGACAGCTACCAGATTTGCTGCACTGGTCAGGGCTTCCCTTAAGCACAGCCACCAAACCCTGGGTAGGGAGGGGAAGGACCTGTCAATGCCCTCCAGAGTCTGTGAATAGCTTCATTTCCCTCCAGATACTGTGCAGTCAGCAGATGGAAAAAAAGCCCCACTTCTATGGGGCCATAGTGCTGTCTTCAGATCAGACAAGTTTACACAGATACATGAAGAATCTTGCATAAATCTAACTTTTAGGTACCTAAATAATGAGGCAATAATCTCTTCCCCTATTTACTTTTAGTGGAAGAAGGAGTTTATCAGACCGGTAATATTTTGTCTTTGAATTTTCTTACTGTCATGCTTACATGACAGCAGCTACACCTTCTCTTAAATATTAAAAATAAAAAAGCTATTTCTGCATCAAAACTGACTTAGATTATCCTATAAACCATTAGAAGAGGGTGTGCCTAGCCTTCAGATTTGGGAATTAATCCATAAGGTTTTCCTTTTAGTAAATCCTATGAAAATACAGTAAAAATTTGCTGTCATGTAGGCAGCAATGACAGGCTATGATTCAGATCAAATATAGTTACATAAACCAGCATGAGGGAAAAAAAAGGTTATTATTCCACACATACTTTCAACTCTAATGATTTTCACAATGTCAGAATTTGAAAAGAGAAGGAAAAACATTCCCGTTTCATTTTGATTGTGTAAAACTTCTCAGATATGAACTTGAGATACGCATGCTTACTATCTCAGCACTGGAGAGACACCAAGCAAATAAATGAAGCTTCTAAAATAATAGTATTAGGATGCCTGGTAAAAACTACCTGCTCCAGCTGCTTTTACTATGTCAGAACAGCTGCGGTGTTGGAGAAAGTAAACACATAGCTCAAGAAAGAAGAAGAAACTTACTGTAACACTTGTCTAAACCATGATCTAAACAATCAGATTTCCCTTTGATTAGCAATGTGCAGGGCTGATGGCTGCTATGCAAGGTGTCAAACTCATCCCTGGGAAACTTTAGGGCTACACTAAAGGTCAATTTGACCTATAGGACTTTTCCTGCACTTGAGATTACAGTGATCAGCATTTCTATTATTAGTTGATTGTGTCAGCACTGGAAGCACATGGCTACTGTAGCCACAAGGCTGAAACAGACAATAAGGAAGGAAATGTCACAATTAATGAAGATATAATTTAATGAAAGCTCTGAAAAGAAACTGTATTGTGTGTTTAAAGGGCAGGAAGAAGAAAAGACTGCAAAGGGTCACTGCAGTCTTCTGCTTTTCACTTATCTCCTTGATGACTTGTTTAATACATTAATTAATGCAGATTGTCTACTGAACTGCCTAGATTCATATTTAACAGTAAAAGTTATTCTACATTTCTCGTATCATGACATACCTATATCTATGAAGTGCAGCTGGCATTTGGAGCCCTACACAGTCCCATTAGTCCAGCTAAGCAGCACTATCAGGAGATCACAGGATCACAGAATCTCCTGTGTTGGAAGGGATCCACAAGAATCATCGAGTCCAGCTCCTGACCCTGCACAGAACAATCCCCAAGAGTCACACCACGTGCCTGAATGTATTGTCCAAACGCATCTTGAACTCCGTCAGGCTTGGTGCTGTGGCCACTTGCCTGGGGAGCCTGTTCCACGTGTCTGAAAGGCAAGAACTTGGTGACAGGTTCTTAAGCAATAATTCTGAATTAAAGATGTTCACGACAGCCTGTGTTTAAAGATGTTGAGCATCCATGAACATAAGGTAAATACAAGAAGGCTTAATACTGCTGGTGACAAGAGAGCTTTTGTTTTCTAGGATACATGAGAGATATGAACGTAAGTGGTGAGTTCCGTTTGAGTACCCCTTAGCAGGTGTCACTCTTGTAGCGGAACAGACGGGTAAGCACAGAAAACAGCGAGCAGGAAGCTCTGGAGAGCAGTTTTTCTTGGGGGAGGTAAGAGGAGAAAGAGCAGTTTGGGACTGGGGACCAGGGAGCAAAAATAATTTAGGGAGCTTTGGGTTGTATAATTAAGGACGCTCCTTAAGTGCTGGTCCAGGATTTTGGACATGTTTGTGAGTCCTGTCTGGCCAAGACAAGGCTGCTTTAATGATTTTCTGTGTGTCCGCTACTCAAAGGAAGGTCAGCAGAGTGCAAGTGGAACTGGGATGGCACATTTTTTGATCCTGATGAGGAGGCAACCCTTGCCCAAACCCAGCCGAGGTTTACGGGTAGTGGCTGAGTAACCAAGGGAACGCAGCGTACAGCAGGGTTTGCTCTTAGGACCTGTGCTGCAGTGAGCACAAGGTGCAGCATATCACCTTGCTGCTCATTTGGTTGGGTTTTAGTTGTTTTCTCATGTGTTCTCAAGTATTTCTAACAAATTGCTAACTAGTTTTACTAAAGTAAAAGGAAGAGTAATATGAATTACTTCTTCAAATGAGAAGCTAAACTAATACAAGCTTCAAAAAACCCTCTGTTTGCTGTTCCTAGCGTAGGTAAACATGGATTACCTGCCCAAGTGGCAAGTCCGTTCTCTTGAGGTAAGGAGAGTTGAAGTGGAGCAACAAACAGAACAAAGGTTCCTGTATGAAGCTATGGAGTTGTCAGATCGTTCCCAACTCAGCGGTGTTGCTCTTTGTGCTGACACGCGTCTGTGGGAGGGCAACTTTAGCAGATCCCATGAGATTCCCACACGTACTTGGGGTGCACAAAATGAGCTGTCGTTGTCATTATCTATGTTGTTAACCTTAATACAAGGGGGGGCAAGGGCGGTGTTCTGGAGGCTTAACTGAGGGTAACAGGACTTTACTGAAAGCATCCTCTGAAATACTGCCAGCTCCAGGCATGAAACCAAAGACACAGGCAAAAATCCACCATCTCTGTGAGTGAAAGAGATGATAGGCATTTTAGGAATGGGGAAAACCCAATCACGAAAAATTAAATGCATTTTAATCATAATACAGCCAGCCTGCTGGCACTAAAACTCACTACATTGGGAAGGAGTGCTTACACTAGGGGCAGAAGAAAAGCTGACAGCATAAGAGCTCCTCTTTCAGACTTCTGTGAGCTGTGGTCTGGTTGTGGCTAACGCTCAGTGCACCTCTGAGAAACATGGTAGAATTATTGCAGCATAAGCACAACAAATAAGGAAGGTGAATTAGGCCACTTTCAGTGCCATTCCACTGGTTCATGCCAGTTTCAGGTGACAAGGTGAAGGCAGAGCTTGCAAATGTTTCTACAGCAGTACTGAAAACCTAAACCCAAAAAGATAGAACTAAAATGTTCCAACCAAATGAAAATCTAGTAAGTGCCATGGAGCAGAGGAGTTGGAATTAAATGAGCTTTAAGGTCCGTTCAAATCCCAATCATTCTATGATTCTATAACAGGCATCTCAGACACATGATGGAGAGGAAAAACCAGATGGATACCATGTTATCAAGTAACCTAAACTACAGGAAAAATATGGTAGCAGGCAAAGGCAGAGGAGCTGCTTGTGTGGGATGGGTAATATTAAACATAAAAGTATAAAAATATTATGACAAAATTGTCAGGGTACCTAAGAGAAGTCCACAGGACTTTTTTTTTATAATATCCTCCAGCACACAGATATTCAGCTTGAATAGATGGAGCTAGATAATAATGAGTTAAGCCAGAAAAGGGATGGAGGGCATGAGAAGGGCAGAGAACAGTCCAAAAAAAGCAGAAAGACTATGAGAAGCCGGAAGAATATCAAAAATAGTGCATCAGAAATTAAGATAAAACATGTCATGATTCAGAAAGAAAGAGAAATTCAAGAAAACAACTTGCATAGCCCAATAGGAAAGAAACTGGCAAACTGGTTGGTATTTAAGAAATAGGACATTGGTTCAAATAAGGAGAACAGAAAAGCCCATAAAACATGGTGTGTCAAATGTAAAGCAGAAATAGTGATAATTTAAAAATAACTTGAAAAATGCTTTGCTCTCCTTACTGTACTCCTTCAGATACATTAAAATTCAGAATCAGACCAGTTACAGCAGAATGATGGCAAAGGTGTAAAAGGAGCACCTTTTGTGGGGACAATAAGAAGAAGCTTATTTAATTTCCTCGCACTGATTTTCACTGTTGAAGACAAAGGGGAGCTTTTGAGACCTAACACCTTTGCAGCAGATTGGTCAGAAGAGTGAGGTGAATTTGAAGTAAATATACAGGAGTCTCAGACCAAGCAGTCAGATTCGTCTTCCATAAACCTTTGGGACCAGATGGTGTTAAGCCACGAGACTGCAGAAGTGTGGGCCAAAGTGAGCAGGGGGCCCTTGTGAACGGCCCCGCTTCGCAGAGCCTCGCGGCTGGGCAGTGGCTCCGGAGGGACAGGGAACACCCCCAGTAACCCCCCTCCCCACCGCCCAGCGTGACAGAGCCTACAATGAGGAAAACGATCCCTGAGCACGGGAACAGGAGCTGTTTTGGGGGAAAGAGTATGGGCTTTGCATAAGCAAAGCCTAGGGCAGAAATCTCCGGTCAAGATAGCATCTCCTGACGCTGCTGCTGGAGACAGAGCACAAGGGCACTTTCTAGTTTCACTTTGGCAGTGCCTGAAGAATTCATAGCTCCAGCACTCTGTCTGCAGTGTCCTATATTTGACATGCTTCTCATTCCTTGATAACCCTGCTTTGCCTTTGCTTTTACATCACAAACTGTGCAAGGCTTATCCATGCAAACCATCTCTCGTAAGGCTTATCCCATGCTCAGACAAAACCTTAGTTCTGACTGCATTTGCATTAACACATCCTCTCTAGATGTGTGCTTTAATTTGCTATGGCTTCTGCAGAGTATCCATTAAGATAATTTAGAGCTATGTGGCCTATAGCTTTTAGCTGTAGAGGTTGTCACTTGTCCCCTTGTCAGACTCAATCTAGTTCTGTGCAAGGTCCTTCAAGACTTCATCCTCTCTGCACGAGCTTGAAGGAATTAGGAGAAAACCTGGCTCTGAAGGTATACAGTAAATTCTCCCTTGCCCAAACCACTTCCATGCAAGATCCAGCTTCCCAAGCTCCAGTCCTTCTGCATTTTACCTTGAACTTCGCAGGAACTCATTAAACTCTGAAAAAATCCATTATGCTATCTTGTCTCTTGGCTCCAAATGGGAAATGTACAATGACAGGCAATGTCCTATCACATGATTCCTTAGTGGTTGTTATGGTTGTTATGCACAGCTACGAATGTGCAAAAATATACCTAATATCACTATATTAAGGAACTAGTAATAATATATTACATAAAGTAATTGCATAACACATATATAATGCTGACAAATTTATTTAAGTAAATTAAGGATACTGCAGAGGAGCTATTTTCCAGATATCTTGGACTAAAATGCTCACTGTTGGAGGTCTAATTTAAATTTTTATGATTGGATTATGATAATCATTGTGAACTCAGTACTAAAAGTATATAGCCCTGAAAGTCCATACAAGCACCAATTAATCTATTCTGAAATTCTCTGAGCAAGAAAATGTGTTTACCATGGAATATTTTATTAGCGCTTCATTTAAAAAAGGTACTTCCCCACGGGGGAGAGGTTTCTCAGACTGGACACTGAAGAATGCTGATGATGCCACAGACTCCTCACTAATTGGACACACAAGAAACAAAATCTTGGTTATTGTCTGTCACTTGGTTATGGAGACCCACAAGCCTCAGCCTGAAAAAGCTGTAGTCGTAGATTTCCCACCCCTGATTCCATCTCAATGACTAATTACCAGTCATCTCCCACTGAGAAGGGAAAAAACACTGTTCTACTTTTATTTGCTAGTAATGCACCATATATTTAAGTAAATATTGATTTTCTGATCTCTAAGATAAAGTACCATAGAATGGCAATTTCAAAACGGTGGTAGTGCACATAGTGCCACATGCTCCATTAACCTGTCCCTCCGCCCCCGTGCCAAGGCTTGTTGTCAGTCTGGGCAGACTAGTTCCCAAATATCTGACTTTTTCTCTTTGTCTGATTGAACTCCAAACACCACATACTTCTTCACATCATGTCTATCTTCCTTTTGTCATTCTTTGACATGGAGACAGACCTCCCCCCCACTTTATATCACCCTTTATGAAATTAAGTAGTAAATATGTTGCACAGGAGCAACATCTTGTTCTCATCCGTGTCCTGTCTGTGTCGGTATAAACAGATTCATGGGCTTTATTATGTGGCTCAGTTTATTTACAGATAGACATATAACCTATGAGGCAAGTTGTGCTGGCAGCAAATAAAGCCTGTTTCAAATATTGATAAATTCCTTCAAAAGTTAGCAAAAATTTTATAGCTTCAACATTCACACAGAAACAGAATATCAAACATTTCCCCAAACAGGGATTTTGCAGCAATAGCTTCCTATGTCTGGGTCTAAATATAAAACAAAAATGCTTTCATGAAGAGGAAATGGAACACAAAATTAAATTCAGAAAGTCAATAATTAGACAACAGAAACTCCCTTCAAACCAGCCACCTCCTGTCTCTCTGGCCCTATAAAGTACTTTTTGAGTGTATTTCCTCATCCTTTTTAAGAGGTTAAATTTCACAGCCCCATTCCTCACAACTGAGTGAATTTTTACCAGAACAAGTGAAACATTCTCAGTGTATGGTCAACATCTCAGTGAAGGAGGGATGTTCATTTGGCCTCAGCTTTCTACATATAATTTCTCAGCCTTTTACATATAGTTTCTCTACATATAATGTCACAGAAGACCTTTCCACAACAGTCTTCAGACTGCAGGGCTATCTGACTATATCTGTAAAATCACACACATGCATTTTTTTGTCACAGTCATAGATGGAATATGCTTAATTTTTCTCCACTTTAGCAACATTTTCTTCTATCTTGGACTTACAAATCATTTCACATTTTACCGGCAGCACCATTAAGTGGCTTCCCTGAGCAGGTTGAAGTGGGTTGGTCACTGGATGGGTTCATAACAATCCAAGTTCCTGACAAAGCCAACAAGAGCTTACACTGTGACCATGGCGGGGTTATTTAGTGGATAAAGGGCTCCATGGCTCTGTGCTCAGCTGTGAAAAAGTTGTTTGAGCCAGGATCCTATTTATGGATCGTATGGGCTAAGACTCTATCTCTGCTTTTTTGCAGGGAGGCAGAAAGGGAAACATCTGAACCTGGACTTGTAGGGCTGATTTTTAACAACTCTCACCCCAGGCATAGGTCTTGCTGGAAGTAGAAAGATGAAAGTAAAGTCAGCATCGGCAGATCAAAACCTGTTCTGTTTGATGAACAAACATAAGCAAGACATTAGTAGAAATAAATTAGAACCTAAGGATAACATTAGCCACTTGGAAAAAAACCCTTTATCTATTTTGATGGATAGCAAGCTTAACTCAGCACTGTCCATACTGGTACTGCATGTTGGCAAAGTCTTTATGGTTGTATTATTCTCTCAGATCTTAGGGGCCACAGTTCTTTTAGAGAAGCCTGGACTTGTATTCTATTTAAAATTCATCCTATTTGCTTTCAGCTGGCCCAGCTTACTAAAACATCCCAAACTTAACTTTAAAAATACTAAGACTAAGCAGTGAGCTAAAACTTGTTTCTGACATGTCCTTCCCTTCCAGAATGTTTTACCATTTCCTTGTTCGTTTGTTTAAGAGCTTGTAAATCAGTAGGATAGAAAACATCTGTGACTGGATAGCACGGAAAGGCAGATACATGAGATGACTATTGCCTCCTTTGAGACAGAAGAAACAATGAGGCTATCATGAGATGCAATTCCATCCACTAGGTAAGTGATGAAAAAATCGGCATCCAAAGCCCGAAGTCAATCTGAAAAAGTATGCAATTTCTGCTTTCTAAAATCTGTAGTCATAATGCAATAAAAAGACCAATTGAATAAGCACATTCACTAAATGCTTCTGCTCTGGTGATGAGCTGCCTGTTGCCTACAAAGTTTATTTAGACAACAGTGCTGTTACTTGATGTAGCTGTTATGCTGCAGAATTTCAAATCCAGTAAGGCAGAGAAGGTAGTTCAAGTTCATATATTCACAGATTCATAGATAATGCTGATAACCTATTCAGATTTCTGTGCGAGAGCAACTCACTTCACTAGGGAAATTAAAAAGAGCAGTTGAGAATCAAGGTCCATATTATCATTCTATGAGCACTAACAAGGACATGTAAATATGATACCACTATGTCTTAATGTAGCTATGTATCAGCTGGGTGTCAGCTGCACTACAGCACACAGGAGTTCTATTTTCTAATGATGCCATTGATTTTTTGTGGTAATACCAGTAGCAGCAGTTGTAAAAGGACACAAGGTCACATTTTTGACCAGGGTCAGACTAGGCCAGACAAAAAAACAACACAGAGACATCAAAGCCCTAGCCTGAAAGACTTTTTAGCTTAATAAAAGGAGAGAAAGAGGAATGCAATATGAATGTAAGCAAGTTGTCAGCAGAATCAGTGCAAATTCACTTTGCAGCAAGGCAGAAGCAGGAGGTGACAAGGACCAGTCAAATCTGGCTGGCATGCTGGGTGTTCCACAGCTGGTGAACACTACCAGAGGTCTGCCATCGCCCACATGCGAATTCAGCTCAGTTCCAATGTGATAGGTACAGGCACAAACACACTCCTTGCTTTCAGCAAGAGTTAGAGAAGCAGCAGGGACTCTACAGGATTTTGAATAACCCCTTATCTGGGCAAAACAGCACCCTCAGCTTCTGTGATCAGCAGTGTCACACAAGTAGAACAAATTACTATCACACTGCTTTGCACAGAAAAGGAAAGGATCATAACTTTTATGACTCTAAGGATTTTTAGATTAAAAATTAAATTATCCAATAAGCAGAAAATGTTAAAAGTACACGTGGGGGCTATCTGCTTGGAGAGCAGGTGGATGTCCGACCTCCGTAAGGTTTTGGTGATAAAGCTGATATAATACAGTTACCATTGATCTCCCTGTCACTGTGTTATTAAAGAGCTGTAATGCAGTAATCATGTCACAGCAGCTAGGAAGCAAAGTGGCATCTCATGTGTACAAGGAGTTTCTGAATATACTTGATCATACAGTTGGCTCATAATCTATTATATTTTCTGTGCCTCAGACTTGGTCTTATTAAATTGAGCAGGAAAAATATCGAGATGCTTGGACAGGTGTGAGTGAGCAAAGACTGATCTGGTGACCTTCACCATGCACCTGGGAAAGATATATCTAAACAAATGTGAAAAAGAAGTCACAATGTCTACTGAAGGATTCTAACTTAGGTATTCACATAGGTATGTGAAATGCAGTGTCATTTCTCCTTTGGCTTGACAGCATGAGGCCCAGGGATTCATTTTTGTTCTCTGCAAGAGGTCTCACACCTCTTCTGTCTTTCATGCCAAGGTGTCCTAGATGCAAAATGTTGACACCTGGCCAGTTGCAAAATATCTCGATCAGTGACCTCTGAGAAGCATTTTTCTGGATATTAGAACACATCCAGGATGCATGTTCTTGGTGTCATCCCAGATCATCAATCTCACAGGAGTTAAACCTTTGCTAGTGCTTCATAGTGAGTTGCAGAGACTTGCTAGAGGTTGCTCAATACCACTTGCCACCTGTTGACTTCAGTGAGTCCTGCTCCCTTCTTCTCCTCATCCACATCCTGAGAGTCAGGTCACCTCTGTACTGTGCTCCCCCTCACCACCAGCTCTTTCTGCACACACCAGCACCACCCATATTCAGCCTTGAATCTCCTTCTCCATCACACAGAGACTCCCTGAAGTCCTGGAGCAAGCAAGGAAAGGTATTAGAAGGGTAGCACAGCACTTCATGGTTTGTCACCCTGTTTTATAATGAAAGAGTACACATTTAGCCAGAGCCTAAGATAAAGGCTTCTCATTATTGGGACGTAGTTACTCGTGCACAGTGAAGCAGTAGAAGACATGAAGCTATGTCTTAGGCTTATCCTTTAAGTACTGCAGTTACCACCACCATCTTTGTAAGCCAAAAACCTGTAATAATCACGTCGTTGAAATTAATGTCTGTTCTTACATCCAACTCCCTTACACAGATCAGCCTGAAAGGTGCTAGCCTCCAATCTGGGTTTTCTGATTAGAGATTTTTACTGCTGCAGACTGAGAGATAAATTATGTTTAAGGTGCCATTAAGTACCTCTTCTAACAATGATAGATGACAATACTTAATAGTTACAGGGGAAAAAGTAGCTAAGCAAAACCCTGCTTTGATCCCAAGTAACTCAAGTATAGGAGCTTGCCTTTCCATCACAGTACATTTCTGGGAGGATTCAGAGTTGAGCTGTGGACGTGTGTGCTGCCGTGCCTCTACAGCCAGCTTTGCCTCAAAGTTACACAGTATACAAAATAAATCAAAATTATTTTTCCCACCACTTTCCACTTACCACATATATAACCTCACTACCTGCTAATAGTGACAGAAGAAACATTTTCAAAAATGTTTCTTGATGTCCCTGGCGTTTCATGCATTGAAGATGCTACCAAAATATCCTGCTTCTATTAATTTATTCTTAAATTTGCACATTCATTCATTTCTCATCTGCTCATCTCTACTCTTTCATGGGTACATTTCTCCTTCTGAGGCTGAATTGTTCTTGTTATCCATACTAAAGTAATTTGCTTCTCCCTGGCAGAGGTGAGGGACTAAGTTGGAGTATGCAATGTGAAGACAGAGACTATTAATTAAAATAATTAGTTATTAATATATTTTCACTATTTTATATAATGCACAATACTTATACAGCATATAATGAACTGTATAAAAAGGATGCTTCAGAAAGTGTGGGGAGAAGGTAAGAATGTCAGACCTCAAAATCCATGCAAGAGATGGCTCAGCAAGGTTTGTCCAATTTTCCAAGCTACTTCATTTTATAGTAACTTACCCCCAAACTCAGCTCGTATCTCATAATGTGAATACAATCATACTGAAAGTAAAACAAAAAATTACAAAAACATAATATGTGAGAGTAATATTCCATGTCTGGCTAGAATGGAGTTGCTAGAGAAATATTTCATTTTCATTAGGCCAAGATTTTTAAGAATAGAGAAATAATCTATACAGTTTTACCTGGCATTGAGATACTGAACTTTATTTCACTGACACAGAGGTAAGTGTCAATAACTGAAGAGAAGTTCTTAGCTCTTTTCATTCCCTTCTAGGGGCTGTCAATGGAACTTAGTGTTTATATGAGTACATCTACAATAAATGTGTCCTGGAAGAACGCAGAATAATTACAAGCAAAACACAAACCATAGGAAGAAGGTTGAACATCTATACTTAAACAGAATTCTGATAACCACTAAGCAGAGACATGGTCTTCTTGCAAGACCATATGGGAGTCCTGGGGAAAAAGCAAAATTACTTGCTGGGTCTAGGTTAAAGAATAGTTAACAGAGAACGGGGGTTTTGCTGTCCTGCTAAAAAGCAATGCCAATAGACGGCTTCTATCAAATTAAGTTAAAAAAAACCTAAAACACCTTGTTCAGTAGTTAACCTGACCCTTTAGCAAGAACTAAACCCTAATACATAATAGCTCCCTTCCTGAGAATTTTGCCATTAACTTCAAACAGGAAGAGAGCTTGCTCTCCTCCACTATTTTGCTTAAACCAACTTTCCCTTGGCTCCCCTGGCTGCACCTTGTTTTAGCCAAGCTCATTTCTGTCCACTTTTGCTACCACTGTGGTCACAAGCGCCCCTGACCTGGTGCTCTACAGTATCTGTGTAACTCCCTTTCTCTGCTGCCTGCCTGATTCCCATAAAGCTGTGCCCGTCACCATGTCTTACCAGGCCTTTCTGCACTCTCAGCTGCCAACACGATGCTGCACAGAGGAAAGCAGAAAATTCGCATGACATCATGGAATGACTCAGCCAGCAGGTTTCCTTCGACTACCTGCAGCAGCTGGACGCTGAAAGGGACCCAAAGAAACGTGCTGAAAATGCAGACCTGCAAGTCACATTAGATGTGGGATATAATGAAGCATGGTGTCTTAGGGGCTCATAAATAACTGCTATACCTCCTTCTCCACTACATTTTGGTTCCACAACCCAGAAGTCTATTAAAGGTAAGTAATTATCACCACACCTCCCCAGGAAGCATTCTCCACAAAATGGCCCTCAGACAGATTAATGCTTCCTTTTTCTGCAATAAAGTCTTGATTTTAAGTTTTTTTTCATATGATTAAGAGGCACTGTAAAACATTTTTATTATCTTTTTGCTCAGACTGAGAGACAATTACTGCATTGTTTGTATATGCAGCAACCTATTCAAGTATTAGTAATTTTCCTTGTTATTAGCTTCTGCTTTAAATTGCTTGATAAAAAATTATGGCCACATTTGTGATCCCACAGTGTTTGTTTTCTTTACTTATGGCATGGCAACACAAATGAAAAGAGACAGCTAATGGCCTGGGGAGGAAGACATGTGGTCTCAACAGGAAGGCTGCAATGACAGGTATGAACACTCATTAAAGAGGTAGGGTGAGAGCATATTGATTTTCCAAAGAAAAATACTTTTTTATCCTTCCAAAGATATCTTCCCGTAATTATCTGGTGCTGTGTTCATTCGATACGTGTTAATTGGAACAAGTTTTTATTTGCACAGGTGGCAGCTCAGGCTATCCTCTCATGCTGTACCAGCACCAAGTTACACAAAACAGAGAATATGCAGCACAGCTTCTGCCCTTCACAGGACCACAACTTTATGTACCAACAGCCAGAGGTGGCCAAGTGGCTGACAAGACTGTCACCAGGGTCCCAAATTGCTAAGGACATATTTGTGAACACAGCAACCAGGGTTTATGTCTATTCTAGTAAATGAAAGGGGCCAGGGACCATTCCCCAACCTGGAGGCCAATTGGCACAGCACAACTTTATCCTTTTGGCTAAACTCTTATCTTCAGAAACAGAGTGACTGCATTCAGGCTGTTCACTGGGAACTGTCCCTGGTTTGTGCCGTCTCCCCAGACTCACCCGAACATTTTCTTGGAAAGCAGTACTTGCAGCAGGTTGAGGCTCTGCTAGGACTGGGCTAACAGCTTAACAGTGAACACGGCCCTTGCACATGCCCACAGCCCGACTCTGTTTAGTTTACAGGTTATAGGCATAACCATGGAAACTCGTCTGAATAATTGTGCAGAAGAGGCTCATGGATTAAAAATAAACCCAGCACTATAGATTTGCAATGTGAAGCGCACTTACAGATATTTGTAAGAATTTGATGGATTGTAGCTGTAAAGTGCTGCTTACACTGTGAAAATGAATTATATCTGTGCTATCCTATCACCAAAACAGTTTTTAGAAATTATAGGTCCTTTTATGTACTTGATAAGGGAACTTAATTGCTTAATGGTGACTTTTAAGAAATAAAGATATCTCTAAAGAAACAGTAAACAACAGTGACCTTTCTTTTACCCCCTCCTTCAGTGAAAAGGTGTAAACCGCCTCATAGGTAGGAAGTCAACAAGCTGTAGTGTCCAGATTTCTGCTCAGACAGCACAAGTTTGTCCAAAACACTGTGCCTGTAGCCTCTGCACACACGTCAGCTATGCCCTCCCATCCTCCCACTGACCCTGCCAGCATGGCCAGGGGGTTTACAATGACAGACTAACCCGAACTTGTGTATGCCAGGAGTCACAGCACTGCCCTGCTTCAAAGCCTGCAGTCAGAGCTCAGCCACAGCAGATCTTTGCACACACAGGTGCCTTTGCTGCAGATTTCTAGTGATGGAGAGTAGATGCCCACGCACGTGGCAGCCTTGATACACTGCATCTGATAACTAATCACAGATTGCTCAGATACTTTCTGCTGCCCCCCATTAGTTCGACAGGCTGTACTCAAGCATGCAATCTTTCTTAGCAATGCTTGGAAAACTGCAAATCTAGCCAGATCAATTAGATGTCAGGTTTATTTGTTGATTTCTGTTGATCTTTCTAACCAGTATTATCTCTGTGGACATCCTCAGTACTTCACACACATTTATGCAATTAGACGCACAATTTTCCCTTTTGATTTTAAGATTACATATACATTGATATTCTCATTCACAAATAGTTATATAGGCACAAATAATCTCCTTTTGGTGTGAAAAGCCTACTATTACCAAGTTTGCTCATGCTTACATCTGTAAGCTAACTGATGAACCATTAGTCACGCTTCATACTGAGGGATGTTTTTCTGGGAGTTCCTTTAATCCTCGCTTTTGGATCTTTGAACCTCCTTGCAGTTAGGCAATTTTTGTTTTAATAGCAACACCAGAACTACATTAATTCCATAAGCAAGATTGACAGCCAACACCACAGTTTCTCAGAATAATTCAGAGGGGGGTCTAGACTAATCTAAAAGTAGGGTCTACACTGAATTCAGATCAGGCTGCTCAGGGGTTTATCCTGCTGGGTCTTGAAAACCTCCAAGAACATCCTACAGTCTTTGAACTGTTACCATGGGGAAAAAAACCTTTCCTTCTGTCAGTACGTCCTCATTCTCTGTCACGATCCCACCTGCACCACTACAAAAGTAGAATATGATAGGCTAGGATAGGATAGGATAGGACAAAACCAACTTACAACCATCATCTAGTTCAGCTACCTGATCAATTCAGGGTTGACCAAAAGTTAAAGCGTGCTGTTAAGGGCATTTTCCAATACCTCCTAAACACTGACAGTCATGGGGTTCAACCACTTCTCTAGGAAACCTGTTCCAGAGTTTGATCACTCTCTTGGCAAAGAAATACTTCCTTCCTAATGTTCAGGGTAAGCCTTCCCCAGCACAGCTTTGAACCATTCCCACATGTCCTGTCTCTGGATACCAGGGAGAAGATCACCAGCCAAAAAAGCCAAGAGCCATCTCCTCATCTCCTCAGCGCAGGGGGCTGCTGTTAGGTCTCCCTAAAGCCATCACTGCTCCAGGCTGAACAAGGTCAGCTCTTCAGCCTCTCTTCGCAGGTCAGGTACTCCATCCACCACCACACTGGTGGCTGCCCTTAAATCACTTCAATTTACTGATGTATTTCTTCATTAGAGGGGACAAAACAGGACACACTACTCCAGATATGGTCTAACAAATGCCATGTAGAAAAAAAATAAAGCCTTCCCTATGTGCTCTGGCTCTGACTCTGTTCCTACAGCCCAGTGTGCTGGTGCCCTCTCTGCCTACCAGCGTCCCTGTGGTTCTGTGCTCAGCTTTACCACCAGCAGGAACCACAGGGCCTTTCCTGCAGAGCTGCTCCCAGGCAGGCAGTGCCTGGCCTCTGGTATTGCAGGGGCTCATCCTTCCCGGCAGTAGCAGTCGGCAGTTCTCCTTGTAGAGTTTCAGGAGGTTCATGTCAGCCCATATTTCTAGGCCTCTGAGTAGCAAACCTGCCTGAAAACATAACTGTTTCTCTCAATTTGTTATCATCCATAAAGCTGATCAGATATCGCCTGCCTTCTCTTCCAGATCACTGACAGACATATGTATTGGGTTTGTGTGGCAAGGGTTTGGGAGTGATGGGGCTACAGGGTTGGCTTCTGTGGGGAGCTGCTAGAAACTTCCCCCATGTCCAACTGAGCTAATGCCAGCTGGCTCCAAGATGAGCCCACTCCTGGAAAAGGCAGAAGAAACCTCTTCACAACAGCAGCTGGAAGAGAGAACTGAGAACACGTGACAGGAACAGCCCTGCAGACACCAAGGTCAGTGCAGAAGGAGAGGGAGGAGGTGCTCCAGGCACTGGAGCTGACACTCCCCTGCAGCCCATGGTGTAGATCATGGTGAGGCAGCTGTGCCCCTGCAGCCCATGGAGGTCTGTGCTGAACACAACTCATTAATTACTGAGCCTGATCACCCAGACAGTGACTCAATCTTATAGCTCACCCCACCAGCCTGTAATATCCCATCTTGGATAGCTGGAAGGAGGGTATCACAAACAATGTCAAAAGCCTTGCTAAACTCAAGGTAGGTATCATCATACCTCTCTCTCACGAGCAATTTTGGGCTTTTATTCTTTAAAGAATCAAAATATTCCCTTCAGCCACAGCATGTTTAGCATATCATATTCCTTTCAGAGCTCTTGCTCTGCGATTAGATTTCCCCCTCAGCCTGTGGCCATGTCATTATTTGATCCTCAGTATAACCTTAATAACTTTATCATTGGCCATGTTTAAAATGGGCATTGCTGGCTGGAACCCAATTCACTGAAATATCAAGAGCACTGTGTTTCCGTGACCTGCTCTTATATTCTTCCTAGCATGTAATGTAGTATTTGTAAAGGAGCTGCCAATCAGACAAAGAAATGGACATGCTCGCCTTTTTGTTACTGCTATCATCTGCTCTGGATAAAGCAGCCTTTACAAGAATCACCAGGAGCTACATTTTAATGAGGGTTTTCTTTAGTTTATCCAGAAGCACGTTAGTAGCATCACTGAACCTGAATACAACACAGACCGGAGACTTTCCATTAAGTATGTAGTTAATTCTTTCTGCTAACAGTCTCTCTGCTGGCAGTAGTATGTATTCAGATTTTTCTACCTTGTGCTCTACCTAAAAGTTATGATCTGTGTGAGCTTACTTCTCTCCTACTCCTACAGTTTTGTCCAGTTTGCTTTGTTCACTGTGAAACGAGAAGAGGAGACATTTTCCTTGACTGTAAAAAAAGCAGAGATATTCTGTCTTAAAGAAATGTTTATAGGCAGGATGTTGAAGACAAGTCCTATCTTTTCTTTCTCATTTCCAATTTAACTGTATGATTTTTTTTTTTAATATTGTTGACACTGACTAATGATAGCAGCAGGTTTTTCATCCCAAACAAAATTTCCAGGGAGACATGTGAGCTGCTAAAACAGAATTCTTCACCCTCCAAACTTAGATCTTAGGTCAAGAAGTGTCACTTAATAACCTTCTACATCAAATCAAATAAGAAAGTCAAGAAAAATGTAATTTCAAGAGCAGAAGCTATATTGTTCATTTGAATCACATTTATAATGCACAAGAAAAAAAAAAGTTTCCTGTTTAATTTCCCATGAATGTCTTTATCTTCAGCTTTATGAGATTTCTGTTTGTTCTGTTCTAGTCTGGGTGGTGTGGGCTGACCTTGGCTGGGCCTAAGGTGCCCACCCACCAAAGCTACTCTATCACATTCACAGTGATGGCATTTGTCTTCCTGAGTCACCATTACATGTGATGGAGTCCTGCTTCTCTGGAGATGGCTGAACAGCTGCCTGCTCATGGGAAGTGAATTCCTTGTCTTGCTCTGCTTGCATGTGAGGCTTTTGCTTTACCTATTAAACTGTCTTTATCCCAGTCCACAAGTTTTCATACTTTTACCCTT
Organism: Lycocorax pyrrhopterus obiensis; assembly: GCA_014706295.1. Lineage (NCBI taxonomy): Eukaryota > Metazoa > Chordata > Aves > Passeriformes > Paradisaeidae > Lycocorax > Lycocorax pyrrhopterus. Next base: position 79,752,585 of record JACSVZ010000001.1, read on the forward strand.
CCAATTCTCTCCCACATCCTACCAGTGGGGAATGAGAGAGTGGCTGGATGGGGGTTAGCTGCCTGCCAGGGTTAAACCATGACACTTTTCAGTGATTTCAGTTTTACATTCCATTCTAGTGTTTTCTCTAAATCCCACCAAGAACTTTTGTGTCTGGAACAAAATAATGAATTTTTACTTTCCCACTATGAGACCACTGGGGCAGAGGAATTGCTCCTTTCCCTCTCAACAAAATAAAATAAAATAAAACCAGAGCACAGAACAATTTTCAATTCAAAGATATGTCTGAACTTTCTCCATTTTCACATAAAATGCCCGAGTGTATGGCTTCACTAATTTAATTCCCATTTGCTTTGCTGTAATATACCCTTTGTAAATGTTAGAAGTCCATCTGCTTGTTTTTCCATCAGAGCCTTGGCATATTTCCAGCTGCAGATGTGGAGCTCCAGTGCAAAATGAGCAACAGTTTAAACAGTCTCATTTCCAGACCAAATGTGAAAGCTTTTTCCCTTAAAGGAAAAAATATACATCCCAAATCAGTATTTTGTTAACAGGTCCATAAATAAGAGCACTGAACAGGGCAGGCCCAGCAGAAATGGGCCAAAACCATGAATCCGGGAGCCTTCTTAGACGGATGTCCTGCTCTCAGTAACTTACAGAATCACATTTCTCCAGTTCTAATTCCAGAGACATTTTGATGAGGACAAAACTAAGACTAAACTTCAGATATGAAGGATGACCCCAACAGTGCATGTCTGTAGGGGATGGTTTTAGTCATATTTTGCTGCATGAAAGAGCAAACTTCGCAATTCCTACCCCCATTCTGCAGAGGGGTAAAATCCTATTTTACTGAAATCAAATCATTAATGGATCGTTTCAGAGAACAATGATGTCATTTACAGGACTGTAATATGTGACATATTCAAACTCCTTGCAAAATCAAGCAACTTGAACTTTTTTGTAGTTGTGCTTCAGAAACCACTGATGCTGCAGGAAGGAAGGACCCATGCTGTGCAAGGTGCTGAGCACAGCTCTGATCTTCCCAAAGCTTTTTTTTCATTTAAGTGGAACTCCACCAACATAAAGCCTCTTCCCTCAGCCACCTGGGATGCCATGAAGATGCAGCTGACAATCCAGGTCTGAGCTGAATACCTCAGGCGCTGGTCTCCTTTAAGACGGCATGAATCAGGAAATAACTCTTGCAATCAGTAAAGCTTCACTGATACAAAACTTGAGTCACAAGAACCCCAGAATACACAGATACGGCTATTCAGACATAATTACAGACAAAAAAGCCTCTGGTCCCACTACACTTGAGCTCTCTGACAAGATAGGATCATGTTCTGCCTTCCTTCTCTCTCCCATCTCTGCCAAGCAAGCCATGCAAATGCAAAAGTCTTTTAGGGTGAATGCAGGGTCCTGTGTAGTGCTCTCTCTGCAAAAACCATGGCACAGGGCAGCGGAACAGGGACAAAATAAATTGCACAGGGAGAAGACAGCAGTTTCATTGGGAGAGCGTGGTACCTCTGTGATGTTCTGGTGCAAGCAACACTCCTGGACAGAAACAGGAACAGAACAGCACTGACCTGCCCTAGGGGCAGAGTCTTCACTGCTCCACTACTGCCCACTTGGCTGAGAGAAAGCTGGAAAAAGTGCCGTGCACTCCAAAATGGTGTACTAATCCAGAGCACTGAGTAAAGCACTCTAGGAAACATTAAGGAAAGCAATTTCACCTGGACTTAAACCCTTCCCTCCACACAGTGTCTACAGTCCTCACTTTCTCTGTGTTGTGTGTTGGTTTCATGTCTCCAGCTGTTACTCCAGGCTTTGTGAAAGCCTGCTTCCCTCCAAAGCTCTGCTTACAGCTCTTTTTCAGAGTAGCTACTAAAGCTGTTTCTTGGTGTGCACCTTAGAAGAGGTATTTTCCAAGATTGTTTTTAAGATCATTCTGGTCTTTCACATCTACCTCTACCCCCTTCATCTCTCATTCATCTGGGAAGCCCCACTGCTAATCATCTAGAGGTTCAGCCATGTTCCTAAGGCCAGTCCCAAAGAACTAACCCTGATACACAACCTTCTCAGAAACCCCCACCTGTCCTTCTCTGTTCAATCTGGGCTACTTAAAAGTAAAATCTCTGTAGTTGTCCTCCCAAACAGTACCCCCTTCTACATGGAAGGCACTTGGCAGCTCCACAGCAGAGACTGACCCAAAGGTGCCCTTTCCAGAGGCTATCAGATGTTTCAGCTCCATCATCTGGCTTTATTGGCCACTGAGGGTTTTATATACCTTTGACACAGAGTATTTTTTATGCCTTTATGAACTCTTATAAATAAGACAATGATCACTTTCTATTGTTTTAGGATGGCTTCCTGTCTGGTAAAGACCAGGGAACAACCTGGGTTGAATAACTTGCAGCTTCTAGAGAATCATTGGAAAGACAGGGCAGGAATACCTGAGGCAGAGACTGCTTGAGCTCTGCCTCGAATAGAAAATGGTCTTTAATTCTGGCAGCATACACAAGCATCACTTTTCAAATATAGAAATCCTCCCACTAGATACTGAAAATTGGACAAAGGGCAGCAGTGTTAAACAGAAGACAGCGCTTGTTCTGCCCTTAAAGAAGGTCTGATTTGGAAGAAGTGGAGTACAGTCCTGATGAATCTCCCTTAGTTCTGGAGATGCAATATGTCAGCAAGATGAGAGGGAGGGGGCAGGAGAAACAGCACCTGAAAGAGCCACTAGACATCGTGGTCAGGATCACGCAGCTGAAGATCAGACATTCAATCTGGAAACAGCAATAGGGAAGAAAAGCAAGGGAGCACAGTGAGAGGCTATGAGCTATTAGAGTTAATAGAAAGAAGCCTTTTGACAGAGCAGGGGGACTTCTACCAACCACAGATTAAAGCCCACCTTGCTGCTCTGAAGAGATGAAGCTGGTTAACTTGATGTACATTCCAGCTGTAACATGCACGAGTGCAGCAGGCAGACTACATGCCAGGCATAGAGTGTGACTAGGCAGAAATATAATTTTTTTTTGCTTTCCTTACCGAAATATTGCTGGAAAGGGCTATTATAAATATATCCATCCAGAAAAAAAATATTATTTTCATATCTGCTGCATTAGTGATATTTTTTCCTTTAAGAAAATCCTTGCATACAAAGAAATAGTTAACAATAGCAAGGGGGAAAGGTGTGCTTCCGGTTTTATACTTGACACATGCTAAATTGCAAGACAACAGAGAGCTGAGTTGAAAGTCAAATGTGCTCTTATCACATTCTGGAGTCTAAAGTGAAGAGGAAAAGAGGCTAGCATAGACAATAAATGGGATTTTTCAGAGGTAAAGATGGAGGAGAAGTTTGAGATCAGCTTTGGTGCCAAAGCTTTCCTGCGAAAAAGACCAGACAGATACAGAGGTCTGGATGAACCCTATGGATGTCAAAGGAAAAAAAAAAAACAAACCACTCTTTGAAGGTAAAAGAAAGATGTGTGGCATTTATCTCAACAGTATGAAGAAACTATCTTTGGGCACAAACTCCTCTCACTTGAGGCTTCCTTGAGGATTGTTTCATTTGGGTCCCTTTCAATATTCTCCCTCAGAATATTCTGTGATTTTCCCCCCAAAATGCAGTGCCACCCAAGCAGATGATGAAGGAAGTAGATCAAAGCAGGAGGAGCCAATGGGTCCTGTGTTTCCAGACATACACATCCCCGAGTGAGCCCTAGGTCAGACTGCATCTTCTTCCTTTTGGTTGTCATTTCACTATTTCATCATCACTTTTCCCTCCATCTTCCCTTACTCACAGCCTGGAAAAGTACCATTTTTGTGGGGTTTTCCCCCCATGTTTCCTTACTTATTGATACAATCCTATCATTCTCTTTTTTCCTTCTTCATCTGTTCAGAGGTTTCCAGAACAGTTCTTCTAGACACTGTTAGGCTGCCTTGTGCAATGATCTTTGTTCCCACACTGATGAAGGGAAACAGTGGTTCTGTGATTGCAGAATACACTGTAAAACAGAAAAGTCCATTAAAACTCATTTAGGAAAGTCAGAAAAGTAGAGCACAAGCCACTCCTCAGGTCTACAACAGCCCTTGGGATTTTATGATCCACTGAAAATGAAAACAAGCCCTTTTGTTTTGAATATGGGATTTATGGTCTTTCCCTGCTTACCTCAGGGGAAGTTTGTGTCAGAATACAAATTTGAGCCCATCTTTCCCTGAGACCCTTGTCTCCCTGGACCACTCTCCTTTAATGACTAATCCAAGGAAGAATTTTTCATGTACATGGCTATTGATTCCCCTGCCTTACCTGGTTCTGCCAGATAAGAAATGAAACTTTTAACAGCAGACATGGCAATAATTTAGACATGGCTGGGATTTATTTTAAAACAGAACTATCTCTTTGTTAAACATCACTTTGAAATCCTCAGTCCTTTTTTTTTTTTTTTTGCTATAAGTTTTACCTATCATATGCATTTTTAACAACTAGAAATTGCTGTCTTTTTTAGCATATATAATTTAGGTAACATGGGATAGCTTTGTTTTAACCAAACACCCACCCAGACTATTACATGATACACCAGGTTTCAGATAAATCCAATTTAAACTAGGCAACTTTAAAAAAAAATCCCAACAAAAGCTGTCCTATTTTTTAACAGTAATTTTCCCCTATATTATTCAGGATATGATGCAATAAAATCTGTACAAAGCCAAAATGTGATAACTAGGGTGATACAACACTTTGTAACAACTAAGCATATACTAACTATACTTAAACACAAACAATTTTCTGCTGGAAAACTACATGTTTTAGGGCAGCCATAATTCTCTAGGCTTTCATTCAGAATAAATGTTAGGGATGATATCACTGTAAATGCCTGAATAAATAAGCACAACTAGCACTAAATTATGAATATTATTCAGTCTAATTTCCTTTGATTTTGACATAACAAATTTTGAAAGTCACAAAGTAGATCACAGTTGTGTGTCACCTGATTGCATCTAATATAAATCTAGATAAAAGGTTGCATCATTTTTAATATATCAACTTACTTAGAATGCTTTTTGGCTGCTGACACATCAGCTAGATTGCAATGATCAATAAAAGCAAAGAAAATGCTGAGATATTAGAAACTTTATAATCCCCCTAGTCAATTTTTCACACAGTACTTAGTACCCAAGTTTTATGTCTAAACTTGCCTAGCTAAAAATGTAATGCATATGATAATGAAATGTCAAATAAGTCTTGAGCTAGAGATCTAGATATTCAAAGTATCTGATTTCATTAGGAAGCCACTTCTTAAAGGTACGAGGAATGATCAGAAGCTCTACTCATCTCCTGTCAGCATTCAAATAGAAGTGTATTTGTTTAACTAGAATTTAGCTTCCTCCTCATAAATCACTCTCCAAGAGGACTAACACCTCATTACCGATTTACACTTACACATTATATTATCCTGTAATGAAGATGAAGCCTATTAGAACAGACAGTTCACCACGAGTTCAGGTGCTGAAGAAAAACAGTGATGGGTTGCCTGGAAGGAGGAAAAAAAACCTGGTTTGCAGATGTTAGGCTTGTTGATTTGGCATCCTGCAAGAGTTGGGCATATTGGTATCAGACAAATTCTCTAATACACCTCTGGTTTTAGCCTGGAACCTGCCTGGAATGCAAAATGTGTTAAAACTGTCACATGTTGTCAGAGGGAAAATCGGCCTTTTCGTACGTCAGAGTGGTAAACCAAACCAAAAAGACACATCTTTACCCCATTAGATACACGAAACACCTCAACAAATTTTATTTAATTAATTATTTTAGACACTGGAGCAAAAAAAAGGATGAGGTAGTTTTGTTCAAAATAAGAAAGGTGCTGGTACAGCACATAACCCCACAACGCTCTGGTTTCCAGCACAGAATGCATAAAACGTTTCAAAACACTGATGCAGCAACAATGAGAATTTAGCATTGTGACAAATACTGCTACAAAAATGTAAGTTCAGTGACAACAACAACAATGTAGAGAACAATTGACATATCCAAGGAATTGTAACCAGACACTTGCAGCTTACAGGAGTCCCTTCAGCTATTAATAGGGGGAATGAGAACATGAACTGAGATATAGTTTCAATCCAAAGGTGAAACTATAAGAAAAGGAAAGTCTCATAAGTAAGTATGACGGTGTGGGAACCTGTTTAGACTGCCACCTTACCGCTGGAAGTTATAGAAATTACTGAGCTGAGTTTGCTTTGCTTTGCATTGTCACCTCAGGCTGCAGCCAGGGTGGCACTGATGTGTCCTAAATGCAAACACGTTCAGGATATTCCTGACAATTAAATGGATGTCTCATAGCCTCACATCTAGTATTTTCTCTGCGTGTTCTCCAATAAACCTTTCTTTGAATTCCTGCAAGCTGACATCATGGTTATAATCACAGAGTCCTTCTAATGCCGAAGTCCCAAAACATTTCAGAGAAATAGCTGATGAGGAATTATGATGTCTGAGCTCGGGGGCTCTGCTGCAGTTCTGTGTGCTGGTGTCATAACCTGTGATACTGCATTTTTTTCTTTTTTTTCTTTAATAATCACATCCAAGCAATCATAGGGGGTCATTTGATTCATTTCCTACATTCTTCCAAGAAGAAGAATATTCAAAGAAAAGTCCCTAATTTCAGGCAATCACCTTCTGATATGTTAGTCAGTCTCTGATGCCTTCACGGAATGGTGCATTTATAAGTCCTACATGATACATGAGAAAACACATATCCTCCTACAAAACAGACTGAAAAACACACAAACCCTTCTGTGTCCAAAAGCAAGTGAATTATGCAAAGTATAATGCCTTTCCTTAGGCTAAAATATTTTCACTGCAAATACATAGATTATGATAGCAATGCTGACCACATAAAACATCATCTAATTTCAGCATCAAGAAACCAATGTGCATGTTATAAAATGGTCACTCTTCATCTACTGGTTTTTGCTAACAGTCATGGAAGGCTTTGCTTTGCCTATCAAAACAGAGTTTGCATTTAGTGAGAAAAGTAATTCTTTCACCTGGAAGGTAATTTGATAACCACTAACTCACAAGAAATAGAAAGATCTGAAAACCTTAAAATTTCTAAAGTAATTAGGATTCTTTCATTGCATTCTTTGCCCCCAGCAAACAGAATTGAACCTTCATTTACTCTTCAGTTAATTAGAAATCATCACTGATCTTCTAACTAATATGATGCTCTTTCTTTTGGGTTCTTTCTATATCCATCCTAATTAGCACTGGCACAGAAAAGCACAGAAACAATTGACACTGCCACTAAGGAATTTTCAGCCCAGCTTGGTGGAAGACAGGCATTTCTCTGGCATATACTTTTCCAGGGAGGACGGATGCAGACATCCATTCTGGATGTGGGTCTCCTATGATTTCCAGACCTTCTTGTTGCAGAAAAGTGTTTGGCATTACAGAAATTAGCTGACTGTCCTTGTTCTATCATCTGCTCCCAACAGGGTTAATATCACAGAGATAGGAAAGAAAAAGGTATCAAAAAAAAAAAAACCAAACAAAGCCAGTCCTCATAATTGCACCTTGCTCCAGTTGTGTGTGGATCAAAGGGGATAAACATGCAGGCTGTAACACCATTTGTTCACAGGCAGTGCAAACACTACTGATATGGCACTGTCTGATCTGCAGCATTCCATCTGCCAGCTGCAAGAACGAAAAAGGGAGAGCAATTAAGAATATTAATCAGGGCTTGAAGTGCTGCATGATTCATGATTCACATGAAGAAAGACCAAGATATATCAAAAGATAATGTGTTTACTTAAAATAAAATAGAAGCATGATTTCTTTAGTCCTGCATATTTAATGCAGTACATTTTTTTTCCCCTGACTGCACTGAACTTTTCCCAGATCTCTTGCACTCACTCTGAATAGTCAAGCACTTAGCTCGATCTGTCTCAGTCTAATTCAAGCTGCTGATTACTGATTATTTAGAAGCACTGAGTTAACATTAGAGTATCAGCAGCTAGATTATTTCCCTGGTGATCTTCATTCTGGTACTTAATAATGTCATTTCATCCATTCCAATTAGACTTTTCTACTAACCAAAAAAAAAAAAAAAAAAAAAAGGAACAATTTCTATTAGGTATCTGGGTAAATGTACAAAGTATAACTGAGATTTTAATCCTTGCTGTGACATTGCTTGGGAATATTACCAAAACCAATCTACAAGTTTCATAGAAAAAAATATCTTTTCTGTACAGCAGAGGTATTTCTATAAAGAATTTTAGCTTCTGCTGAGGAGTTATCTCTCCATGGATAAGTGAAGAACAACACTGCAAAGATACTTTAAGTGCTTAAAGATGCAGATTGGCGTCCACTGGGATTTCATAAATCCATAATAGAAATAGCAACCACAGTTTAGAATCTAAGGAAATAAAACATCTATTCACAAATCCACCCAAGAAAACCAGCCTTCTGTTTGTACGGAAGACCCAGAAACAAAATCCTTTTTATTGCTGCTTGCCAGGCTATATGGCCTTCTTGTTTAGACTGGCACTTGGGACACAGCAGGCACCACCAAAGAGGGGCTCTTCTGCACATGTGGGCCACATCCCTGAGCTGGACAAAAGAAAGGTTCAGTGCAATCTGTCCTGGCCAGCAGTCTGCCTCCAGATCAGCACGATCCCTTGTGCATATCAGGGAATTGGAGGAAGTGTTTGTTGTGGATAACAAACACAGGACACTCATGGAGGTTATTTGCTGCTCCTCAGAAAGCTGACCTCCAGAGAAAATCTGCAATACCCACAGCTAGGGAACCAAAAATTAGCTCAAACTGACTAGGGTACTTATTGCAGCTATTCCACTTCAAAATTAAGATCCGATTCCTGAGCTGAAGGTCCACATTATTTTGATTCAGTCTCTTCTCCAGAAATAAGCAGGGCTCAAGATTTTAAAACATCAGGTATTTAAGGAAGCCCCAGTTTGGAGCATAAAATGACAAAAATTATTTTACGCATTTTTTAAGGTAGGGCTTTTTGGGTTTTTTTCCCTGGACTTTAGGTCATGCAACAGTTTGCACCTGTCAGGACAAATTAAGACAATGATGTATGTAATTTTCACATTAAAAAAAAATTCCTAGCTTTGAAGTAGGCAAAAAAGAGCCTTTAGGAAGTTAAAGAACCTCGGAAGCCTTTAAAAAGATTAACCTATGATGAGTGCTAGCAAGCTCTGCAGTAGAAGCTTGACAACCCTAGGCTGCCTTTGAAAACCATCCAAACAGAGGCTTTAGATGATTTGGAATCATTTAAAGAAGGTCTGCATGCCATCTTTAGCAATAAAATAAGAACCATGGTACTTGATATCTTCTGTCATTAAAAGCTGGAGTGTAACATTAAGCAGGTTGAAAGCAGATGGCACACTAAAATTGAATGTGTAGGTGAAAAAAAGAAAAAGTAGGGCTAGCTGGAGAAAAGCACATAGAACTACCTTTTGTGAGCAGATAAAATACCAGTGGGAAAAAAATGCAGAGAGTACAATATGCATTTATATGTGCCAGTTTCAGAAATGATCAGAGCTTTTGCAAGAATGCATGAAGTTTAACTCTACAAAATGCAAGGGACAGGCTGGGTATGATGACTGCCTTATTCAGGTTTCCCTGTTAGGAGGGGTTGAGCACATGGATGGCCTGTTCTTTGCTCAAAGAAAGAAAACCTACATCAAAGCAACGTTTCTCTTTTTTACTGAAATACACATATAAGTGACAGCTCTTTGGAAAAGTTCAATAAAGACTGAACAAGTAACAAACTTGATACTAAAATTCTTCAGTGCTGGACTATCTGAAAACAAATCTTCATTTTAACTTCTCTGGTCACATTTTGTTTGCTGCACTTCCCACCACTGCCTTTCTCACAGCCTCCAATATAGGTCTGCATTAACCCCTTCTTCAAGCACAGTAGAAGTTCTCTGAAGTTAAATCATTGCATATGCTCTACAAGAAACTGTCCAAATGGTTGACATTCATCTTCTGCCCTTCATCAGTCAGAAACTTCTGTCTCCAGCACCAGTAGTGCCCACAGTTTTCGTAGTTTAAAACCACAGGGCTGAGCACACCAAAGTAAAAATGCTGAATGAGTATTTAGAACAAACTTCTGCTCTGAAACTTAGGGGGCACCTCAGAGAAATGTCAATACCTGTCCCACGGAGTGGTCCCCTGCGGTTGAAGGCACAGAGCTGAGGCTGAGGGAATAGTTTCTGTTCATGCCACATGGTCTAGAGCAAGTAATCCAGAACAGCTTGTACTATCTAAGATCATGAGGAGGCTGTCTGTCATGTAAATTTACAGATCGGTCCTCAGTTCGGAAAGTCCCACATGATATTCAGTACCTCCCACGGAGAAATCTCCATTTCTATACCCATATATATGCACGTGGAGTAACTTGGGGATAATTCTGCAACTGAAAGCAAAATCCACCTTAATTGTTGAGCACAGAACAATGGCAACAAACTCCCACTTAGGAATTTAATCTTAGTAGGCCCTTATATTTTGAATGCTTTTATTTTCTTACTTCCCTACAGCTGTTTTGGGTTTTCCTCTTAAAGAGGTTGCAGAAGTACAAGAGGATACAAATCTAATGAGCTTCGATTAGAGGAGAACATCCTGACTTCCCAGCTGCAGACAGGCACCTTAATGGTAGTCTGAGATAGAAGGAATTTCTTATGCCACTATCAAGATCTTTTCTGTCAGTAGCTTTCAGAGTGCTTGTCAGATTAGAGTCCCACTCATTAACTGTCAGCCACTATCTGTTTTTCAGTGGAAGAGAGAAGGGGGGAATAATAATCCTCATATATACTGGATGGCCTGTAGGAGAAAAATGTCACTTAATGACATTTGTACAGCAGATAATACCAGGCAAAATAAAGGGCAAGAATGATTTTTTTTTCTTTTTTCTTTTTTCTTTTTTCTTTTTTTTTCTCCAGAACTCCTAGAAGAAATGTTTGCTACTGTTCTCTCTGAAATTGGCTTTGCGGGTGACTTGGAGGTTTTATTTCAGAAATTACTCATAGATCACTGAAGGGATAAAAGAGTTCCTTTTGCAGTCTCAAGCACACTAGAATATCTTCCTTTGCACTTTGTGACTGACAGCAGCTTTCTTTCATCCTCAGGCACTGGACAAATTAAAAGACAATCCTGGTCCTTGTGTTTTCCCTCCAATCACCGTGCACAGGCTTGCTCTCAGCTATGTCAGACTTTGCCATTACTGCACCTCAGTTGCTTTTCTCTAGATGAAGTGGGGAGAAAAAGAATTGTCTAAAGGGTTTTGTCTTTAGGGGATGTTTTTCTTTCCCTCAAGAAAGTTCTGAGCCCCAGCTGGCAAACTTCAAAATTAGTGTGTCCTTTGCACCCTGGAAGAAGCACAAGATACCCGTGGCCCTTCAGGAACAGGTGTTTCCTCCTTCCAGTTTTTATTTCCACCATGGAATTCTTGTGTTCCTCTGCCTCAGAAAACAAATAGAAATACAAAATTAAGATTTAAAGAAAATTATAAAAGAGTGGAAGCAAACTGAATAGGCACAACATCTTTAAAACAGTACACAGACAGCATTTATCATTAAATATTTCAGTGATCTTATCTTTTAGGATAGCTGAGAAGGCTTAGAGATTTCCACCTCCCCTCTTCACTCAGGATATGGACAGCTCTAATACATGCAAAGGCCACAGCCAACATCATGGCTTTCTAAAATCACCTTCACTGATTCTACCTAGCCTGGCAGTCTATATAGAGAGGATATATAGAGAGGATAGCTGTGAAGGATAAGAGCAGCAGGCAAAGCCTCAAGAGAGGTCACTACGTTCCTAAATCAGAGCTTAAGAAGATTCCAGTAAAAGATTCAGGGAATAAAGTTAGACAAATGATCATCTTCAGTGGCATATTCTATGCTACATCTTTCTTCATCGTTCTTGCCAGCAAAGTAAGTGGTAATGTGCCTGATATGGTCTGAAAAAGCCTTGCTATTTTGTACATGGAGTCCTATTGTCATACGGGTAGCAGCTTTTCGCTTTGTCTATATTCAAAGGCTTTGCAAAAACAGGTGTTGCTATATATCTTTACAAGTCAGGCCTTAAATGTAAGCTCTTTTAGCCAAAAGTCTCAAGATAATATGAAATAGATTTTTCTCCTTTTTCTTTTTTTAGCTTGGGCAGCATTTATTGTTCTTTTCCCTCAGCAGTGCTGTCTGAAGCATCTTGTTCATCCTTGTTTTGATCCCCATGTGAAATCTGCCCAAGACATACGTGATCCCAAATCACAGCAGAAATCATCTGTGTTCATTGAAGAGCAGGGAGAACATGAGGCACATCACTGGCATTTCTTACAGTCAGCTTCGCTCACTTCCTTGGCTCTCATACATGCACACAACTATAGGCTACCTCACAGAAAGCCTAGCCATGGCTACCTAATGAACTTGGGGGTGAAAGCCTCTCATGACACTTGCCAAGGCTGTAGAAAATTTCTTAAATTACAAGGAAACATGCTTACAGTAAGGGAAGGGCAAAAAAACCTTACAAACTGTAATATCTTCAGTCTTAGATTACATGGGAAAATAGCCTAATGGACATCAAACTAAGAGGGAATAAAAAGGAAAATACAGACTAAGTCACATGAGGTGTCCACCTTGTAGCTCACTGCCTTGCACATTGCCCACTTATTATATTGCAGTGTGCTCAAAAAAAGAGAAACAACAGGAAGTCTGACAGTCAAGAACTGTGGCCATGACAGGCAAAACCAACACTGTACATGCTTAGGATTATTTCTAAAGCTGTTGGTTACATCACACTCCTGGTGTTGGACCAGCCTAAGTACCATGGGGCTGTGAATGCAGGGATTAAAGATAGCCTTGGAAGTGGTTCATCCACAAGGGACCAAGCAAGCCCACCATGGTGCTTGTTCCTGGACAATAAAGGCAATAGATGACCTGAGAATTTTGCCACAAGACAGATGTCTGGCAGTTTGTCACCTGAAACAGACCTGACCTTGGAGTCAATCCAATACAGAAATAGTTTCATGGTTTTCAGTTAGTTCTGTATATCTGTTTTTAAACATAGTAATCCCTTTTTTAATACTATTGTAATATATTCCTGCCATGCCTGTACTTCCATATATGTCTATTTTTGAAACAATTGCCCACGAAATGTCAAACAACAAAGCATTACATTCCTTCTCCCAGCAGCCTTTGAAAACAATCCTGTGCCTTCCTCTAAAACTTTACACATAAGTTTCATGGGTACCACGAGGGAAGGGAACGCCTTACTCACTGAGCAGCATGGCCCTGGGTAGGTAACACCACGTGTCAGCTAAGAAGACAAGTTTTCCACTGACAAGAATTGGCCAGTGATGGGCAAAAGGAAAACTGGAGCCTTGTGGAACCTGAAGGGCCTCCTGGGAGTTTGTAACAGTTATCCAAATCATCATTTTTCTTCCCTGCAGCAGAAAGGAGAATGTCATCTATTAATATACCCTTGATGGTGGCAAGACCAGCCCCCAGTAATGCACATAGGCAGGAAGAGGCACTCACTTGGGCAGCACTCATATACTTCAGCATGGGAAAAAAATGCTCTGTACCATAAATAGATTCTTAATTGCCATAAACGCACAGCCAGAAGGATTGTGAGGGAAAATTCCTTGAACTCCCTCCAATCAAGATACTATAGTGAGTTCATTATAGAAAAAAATTGACCCTTCGTGCCTTGAGAAAATAGAAGCATAGCACCTTTGACCACTGATCATCTTCTGGAAAAAAATAAGGAGACCTTAAGGAATCTAAAATACATCAAACAGAGGAGCAATTCTGGGAGCACCAAAAGACAGATTTATTTGTCAGAGTAAGTTTTGGAACCTTTAAAATTTAAACAGCATTTTTTTCCCATAGTAGTTGTAAGATGAACAAACCAGGGGCTCAAGATAAAATGGTATATTGGAAAACAAGCTCTGTTCTTATTAAGAGTCTGCAATTGTGACTATCAAGGTATCCAAATTTAAAAATACGAAGGTAAAGATGTGTTATGTTAGCCTTTGAGAAGTCAAAAAAAAAAAAACAAAAAAACCCAGGGCTATTGTAGAAATGTTAACAGATAACAGCATCCACAAAAACAGGAGTGCTGTAAATCAAGTGACACATCATAAATCTAAGAAGACAATTTATGAAAGCCTTGCTAAAAATCAGTGTGTCATTCCTTTCATTCCAATGTCACCATTACCCTGCAAACATAGAACACTTAGAGATAATATTTTCAGCAAGAAAAAAAATCGTGGCCTCAGAACGTTACTAAGAAAAGATGACAGATTGGATAGAATTAGGTTAAGGGGAAAAATAAACTCTGGAGGGCAAAACCTATGCAAGCCTGTAATAAAAACATGCAAATCTCACAAATTGCACTAGGGCTGAACCCTCACTTCACAATATCGGTGGTGCTACAACTGAATGTCATGCTTTTGCCTTAGCCCAAAGAAGAGATTTCTCTCATTTTACACTTTAGTTTGGTTCCAGTAAGAGAAAATAGCACAACCCTTGACTGAACCCACTTTGGGAGTGTGGATTTCAGAGAAACCCAGACTCTGTGCCACATGAATGATGTATTCCTCACTGTGTGCATCCCACCACACTGGTCTCTCCACACTCAGGGTCCCTTTTAGATCTAAGCTTCCACATTGATTTACTTGTGTTGAAAGAGTTGCAGTGCTCTGGTTCAATCCTTCTGAGCAAACATATATCGAGCAATGTTTTTCACAAAACTTGCCACAACTCCTATGACCATCTGAAAACAGATTTACAATATCACAGATTGGGCAACATAATCATGGTAGCTAAAGATAATAAATAATTATTGTTGCCATCTGGACGCTTTGAGAAGCATCCTTCTGAAGTTTGCGCTTCAGTTTCTACTGGAATAGAGCCGGTACAAAAGCAAAGAACAACAACAAGAAGTTAAATTTACATTAACAGAAGAATAGTTGCTAATTCGTAATCTACAAGGGGAAGCACTGACATTAATTTAAATGCAATTTACACAGAAATATTCATGAAATTTTGTAGCTATTTTTCAGCTTGTCAAGCATATTGATGCAGCAGAATAGTTTCCTGATTATCAGTACTTTTACTTTCAACAGTATACATCAAGTCAAGTGAGAGCCAAAGGTTTGTTTTGGTACCTTTTCCCTACCTCTAGGAATCTGGTTATCCTCAAAGCCAACAGTCGCAGTGTGCATTTAGTGTATTTCCCTGCATTGCTGCACTCACTGTGGCTCGCAGGACAGGCTGATAATATCGTAGGAAATGTTTAGACCACCTTTAGCACTGCGCTGCCCCCAGGCATGGCAGGGGAGGGTTCAGCTCTGCCCTGATGCGCAGCGCCGAGCAGCAGCCCACTGCTGTTAGTCACACGCTGCAGCACGGGTGAGCAGAGACAAGTGCTGGGGGATGACAGCTTCGGAAGCAGGGAGGGGTGGCCTTTTCTTTTGCTGTTCTGTGGCTACCCCTGCAGGCAAGGAAGACGCAATCTTGATAGAGGTACTTAGGAAGTACAAGGCACTCGGATATGTGAGCAGAGATTCACCCAGTGCTCCCCAGAGCCACAGCAGGTGTCTCTGGGACATCAAGCAAGAGAAGGAGTGAACTAGATTATGTGGGAAACTGGAGGTCAAGAGATGAGCCACAGCTATGGGAACAGACTACATTACAGTCCCATTTTGAGGGAAATATTGGGTGTGAATATGACTTTTTATCCCTGCCAACAGATTTAAAAAAGGTCACAGGAGAGAAAAAAAATATGTATGGCACGCAGAGGATATGCTCTTGTTCCACAAAAACAGCAACTCAATTTCTGTCACCACACATTGATTTTATGACCATCAGTGCAGTGTCAATTTACTTAGGAGAACTGGTCAAAGACCATAACTTCAGAAAATGTTTTTGTGAAACAGCCTAATTCCCTGTTATGGCTGTTTATACCATGGGGGTTCACCAAAACAGTGAGACATCATTAACCCTCCAATTTATTTCAATTACTTGATCAAATGCAGTGTAAATAATCCAGTTGGTATCTTCTGATACAAGCAGGCCCACATAATGTTCTCAAAAAGAAAAAGAAAAGAAAATAGGAAGAATAGAGAGGTTTCTGCCCAAAAGTAGCACACTTTGAGTGAAGGGCTGTTTGTCTCTGATTTTGCTAGGATGACAATTGTATTGCTATGAGCCTTCACATGTAGGACATTGCAGAGTTTAACTTCCCTTAAACCAAAATAATGCCCTGATACACTCTGAAGTGAGAACATGCCTTCTCCCAGGTGCCTGCCACAGTTCAAGAAGACTTTGGGCACTCTCAGGCACACGATGTGGTTCTTGGGGCTCTCCTGTGGAGGACCAGGACTTAGACTTTGATGATCTTTGTGGGTCCCTTCCAATTCAGGATATTCTATGATTCTATAATTCTAGGTCTCCTCATGGATT
Source organism: Lycocorax pyrrhopterus obiensis (assembly GCA_014706295.1). Lineage (NCBI taxonomy): Eukaryota > Metazoa > Chordata > Aves > Passeriformes > Paradisaeidae > Lycocorax > Lycocorax pyrrhopterus. The sequence goes on from JACSVZ010000001.1 coordinate 79,769,080, forward strand.
CATCTGTCCTGTTCACCATGTTAATTTTGCAGACAATACCAGCAGCAGAAAGCTGTGACACAGGAACAAGCAGGAAGCAAGCACTGTAATGGTTTGACCATGTTGGGTATAATCAATTTCTTCTGTAAGAAGAAACAGATTCACTCCAGTTCTTATTTCATTTCCACATCCCCACAGCCTGTGGATCATCTGTGAAGAAAGAGAGAAGAAACTTTTACCAGGGCAAGCAGTGGAGATACTGAGCCAGGCAAAGGCCAGCTGCTGCACCCCATTGTGGAGACAAACAATGAGTCTTCCCCTGCAGCTCCCAAGCCAGGGGTGTGAAGCATGTCCCAGGAGGTGACACATGGGACGTCATGGGGTGCTCACTATGCACAGGTTGTACAGAGGAGGTTGTATTCAAAGAATAATTATAGTGTTGGCCATGACAGAAAAGAAAATGGATGGGCTATTACAGAAGTGAAATTGGGACCCAGCCTAAAAAACCTAACAAACCTTGTTCAGCTGGAAGTGAGAGTTGTCCCCCAGTCGCCCCTCGGTGCAGACTGAGAAGGTTTTATTTCTTCACTCTTGATTATTTAATGTGCAAATCAGATCTTTGGCATCCTTAAGGCCTGCTCAGGGCATCCCTAGCTCTCCATACCCATGCGAGCAAGTCTGGCGAGGTTGTCCCAGGGGTGCAAAGTGACAGGCATAGTTTAGCTGTCCCTGGCACTAGGCATGGCATGTCTGCATGCTCTGGGCACTGGTTTCTATAGCTGCAAGCCACAGTGGGGTACTGGTTACACAGCAGTGTTAAAACAAGCTCCCTACCTTTGCCAGCAAAGCTGCTCTGACTCTGGTGGCTGCTGACAAAAGGCAGTAACACCTGACATGCTAATGTCCAATACTCACTTTTTAGACAGCTGTTTAATTTGCAGCTTTTCAGACAAGTTTGTCTACTTCACACTGCTCACTTGAAGTCAGGATTTCATCCTATTTCAGTCAATGACAGTATTTCTACTCAGAGCAGGGGGCAGCGTTTCAGTCCAGCATTAGTTCTGTCTCTAAGGAGTATCTCTTAGATAATTTATGATGAAAAACTTGCACCACATTTACTGGAAGACAGCGAGCTGGAAGCCTACAAAGCTATTGGACAGGGTTCCCTCTTAATGTCCTTGATGCTGAGTATGGGTCTACCAGCACAGTGCAATATCACGTAGAGCTGCCTGAAATAACTGAGCATCAGAACAAATATACTCGCCACCACAGAGATCTCTGCTTCGCCTAATTAACACTGCTGAGAAACAGGGCTGATTAACCCGGGCAGAGCGCCACAAAACCATGGCTATCCTGCTTCCAGCACTTCAGCAAACTCATTAGCGCTGTCTTGGGCATCGTTGCACAGAAACGAATTTGTGAATGAAGACCTGAAGAAGGGAAGTCATCTGATAAATGCCGCAGCTCTCGGTGGCCCTGATCAGAAGCCGTTCAAAAACTGGGAGGTGGGGGAGCACATCCACCGTGAATCTGAACCACACCCTGCATGGAAGTTTTGCAAAACTGAGGTCTTGTTCCCCCTGCCTCCCCCGGCATGAGAAGCCATCAGGATACTCCTGGGAATTATTTGCTGCAAAATGTAGATCCAGGTGCATGCTCCGTGTTCTTTATCATGAAGGCACAAAAGATCATATCCCTCATGACAGGGGTTTGGAACTACACGATCTTTAAGGTCCCTTCCAATCCCCAACCTATTATTCCCTGTATCACCAGAGGAAAAGCCTCCCTCTAATAGAGCACTTTTCCTTTCTAATGATGAACATGATCTAATAGTGATAGCTGACCTAAAAACAGAAACAAAGAAATACTGTGTGTGCTCCCATTATAGCCACTGAAGTAGTTATGGTCCCATTTCATGGAAGGAATATGTAGGTGATAATAACCTTACGAAAATGAAATGAAATGGTGCTGTCACTAATTCCATTTAATGCTCTAACAACATCCAAATTAGATGTGCTTATTAGTTCATAACATTGCTTGTTATAATTCTTAATCTCAGATAAATCTCTTCACAACGAGGAACTAATATAATGAGGTACTGAGAAAACAACACAGTTTGTACATAAATATTCCTAATGGCAACCATGCATGGGCCATGGCTGCAAATTGCCCAACACTCTTGCCCTTCTGTCACCTTTTCCTAGTTATCTGTGGTATGTTCTCAGATTTCCCTAGAAATACCATGCCATATCCCTATTACTCTATTTTAATAAATTTTGGGGAAATTAGCTTCTTTTGATACATTGCACTGTCTGATAGATTGTTAAGATGTTCTGAAATTTCAGCATGCTGTTATACCAGAGTAGCTCATCTGGACATCATTCTGTGATGAATAGGAGGTTTAAAAAAACAGTCATAGATGAAGATCAATCTCTGCAGTTAAGCAATGCTGTCAACAAAATTAACAGCTTTCTGTCACACTTTCCCGTGTATGAGTTCAGTTGGATTTGGGGAGGACGAGGGAAGGAATCAAGACATGATTCTACCAAAAAAATGCTTTGATTTTCCCCAGGTTTTCATCAAACAGGAAAGGGTGCATTTAGAAAGAGAAAGTTATCACTCTAAAGGAACAGTCCATTATATATAAGGCAATAAATTAGTAGGAAGGTTAATGCTTCTGACAAATTAGACTCTTCTCTAAAAGTTTGTTGGAAAGGATTCATTCATAGCTCAGAAAGACAAAGCAAGAGGTTCCTATTGTAATGTTCTCTGGCTAGTCTCCATCAGTATTGTCAAATGATTTATTCAGACCACTGACAGCATTGAACCTCTAATGATCCATGTAAGTGAGTTCAGATTAGTAGACCTAGTAGACTTAAAACAACAGAAAAAGCTTCCCATTGCACATGCTCATCTCTAATTAGCTCTTTCATGCTTCTGGACCTGTATTTAGCTTTATAACCTCATATTTTGAACTAAAAAAGGACTTGTGTAATTTCTTCAGACTTTATCTGCTGGTTTCTCCACAGACCTTGATTTCTTTAATTCTAAAGTCTAAGAAACTTTCTCCTTTCCCCTAACCATGTTTCTGAGCATAATGATCACTTGGGCCATCATGCCCAAACTGGATTACTCTATGTGAATCGGATCACAGTTCACTACCCCAGCTCTGTAGGAAACACCTGCTATCTTTCTTCATAGATGATGCCATGGCAATGACATCAATGAGTTTAGACTCTCATTATTTCACTGTTCCTTGTATTGTACATAAATAGTCCAGGTTAGTAGGGGCAAAAAATTACCAGGTTAGTAGGGGCAAATGCAGACCTGTGAATCACCAGATTTATGTGCAGCTCCAGGAAATTAAGATCACAGAGATCAAAAAAAAGGTACAAAATGACTGAGAACGGAATATTTTTGGGAAATAAAACACAAGACCTCTGGATCCTACTGACATGCAAGGGTTCCAAAAGACAGTAGACAAGATAATGGAAAATAGATTGACCAAAGACAATTAAAGATACTTATCATAGACTCACAGAATGGTTTGGGTTGGAAGGAACCTTAAAGATCATCCAGTTTCAACCTTCTTGCCATGGGCAGGGACACCTTCCAGTAGATTAGGTTGCTCAAAGCTCCATCCAAGCTGTTCTTGAACACTTCCAGGGATGGGGCACCCACAAGTTGTCTAGGCAACCTGTGCCAATTCCTTACCACTCTCACACCAAAGATTTGTTTCCTGAAATCTGATCTAAACCTACTCTCACTTTAAAGCCATTCCCCCTGCGCTGTCACTATGTGCCCTTGCAAAAGGTCCCTTTCCAGCTTTCTTGTAGGCTCCTTTAGGTACTGAAAGGCTGCTCTAAGGTCTCCCCAGAGCCTTCTCTTCTGCAGGCTGAACAGCCCCAGCTCTCTCTTTCTGTCTTCATAGAAGATACTTCTGTCATTTAGGTTTTTGAACCCCAGGAGACTGTATGGCTGCAGGCATCTTGCCCTCTTCTATCACTGCTATTGACCACTGTCAAATACAGGATGAGCAGCCAGATTCACTTCTGATCTGACATGGCATTGACACCTCAACGTCTTAAACTGGAAGAGAAAATGGCACAAATTTGGAATATGACTCCTTGAGGGAAAGCTGCAAAACCACTTTCTTCCTTGCAGCCTTCCAGGAAGAGAACCATGAACAGCTCCACCTGCCTCAGCTCTCCTCTACACCCCATGCTGCTTCCTGTCACTCCAAAGGCTTTCAAACGACCTGCATGAACTGCAAAGCAAATCAGCTACAAACTACTTTTTAATGATGGCCATAATTTAAAACAAAAACAGATAAAAACCCCTGTCAGTAATATTACTCAAAAAGGGAGAAAAACAGATAAGGTCTCTGTGAAATTGCCCAGCATCTCCTCTTCAACTCAGGCTCTGTGTTGATGTGCAGCAGGATAATATCCTTGAGTAGGTTTTGAATTGCTCGTGACAGAGGTACATTTCTGTCAGTCGGTGCTGTTATTCTTGTCACTTATCCTGTCTCCCTGTTCTCTCTATGCAGCAAATGATGCCAGTCAATTGTCTGCCTCTTTCACAACAGTTTCTGTGTCTTCTTTCAGACAATGCAAAGAGGTTCTTAAACAACTTTCTGAACATTTTTTTTTTCTGCATAATTTTCTGCAGTTTGGGGACAAGATTTTAGGAAGCAAGGCACTTTTTTCTCCCTGTGTACCAGTTTATCAGGGCACAGATACTCTTCTGTCAAGCTTTATAGTAAGGCTCAGAGAGTGGTTAGGAATAAAAAACAGAAAGAATAGAGATATCATTTGCATTAAGAGTATGGTTTTGTTCTCTGTATTTCAACTTTTATTCTGTTTTGGGGTTTTTTTTTGTCTCCATAGGTCATAAACAATCCAATGAAAACAGAATTGTCCTTATCAACCTGAATAGCAACTAGCATAACGAGCCATCACCTCTGACTGTGGTTTCCTTGATTTCTTCATAGCACCTTTTCCCACTAAAGATCTGATTATATAAAAAAATTACAATTACGTCAACATCTATATGAATATTCCCACTTTCTACTATCCACCTAATTTACTGAAAAAAGACCCCTCTGTATTTTAGTCCTTTTCTTTTCTGTGGGATTGAAGCTAGGTATGTGTGTTTGATCGGTGTGTTTGCATAACATTCCCAATATCACTGGAACTTACAGGTTGACTTTTAATGCAATTTAACAACAGTTTGAAAGATAATTAGGTTTCTACACATTTCATGAAAATAAATGGATGGCCAGAAGCAGAGGAAAGATCCCATTCCTGCCCCAGCCAAAGGGAAGTACACCAGCATATAGGCATGAGGGGATATACCTTGAATAGAGCCCAAAGAGAAAAGGTTCAGATGAAGATCATCTTTCTCTCCCTTCCCTTGATCAGCCAAAAGATTCAAATCCAAAGGACACCAGGCCTCATATTTCCAATGCTTATAAAATTACTCTTCTGCCTTCTACTTCAGTTAGCATTGCAGAGCCCAGCTCTTAGCACCCAGAAGCAGAAGAAAGGACAGAATGTATTTTGGCTCATGCTTCCCTATACATATATAAAATTAAAGCCTAAGGATGATGTACAAATGAAAGTTAACACAGATAGTCCAGTGCAGTTACTCACATTATTTACTCATCTACTGTTTATGGAAGTGGATCTCAGTTGCCCCCAACCTCCTAACTGCCCTGTAATGTGAGCACTAAATTGATGGTGATTACAGTTTTGCATGACGTTTCAGCATGTTGTTTATAGACTAATCTGCTGGTGTTGAAAAATGCCTTTCTTCTTGTAAGGAGGTGAATGCATTATGAGTTGCAGACACAGCCCTTTAGCAAGCTCCAGTTGAAGACTCCCAGTTTGATTTATTTAGGTATTAAAGCTTCAGTTTTCCATATATGAAAACTAAAAAGGAAAATCCTGCAAGCCATCACTCATATGAATATCACTTATTTTTCTTTTTTCATTATTTGAATGACTCACAGGCAATTAGTAATCTGGGCCAGAGCAAGGATTCTATATGGCCAGATTGTGCATTATTAATTTATGCAGAGTACCATTTACTCACGTAACTAGTCATGCTGATTTCAGGAGGACTACTCACAGGAGTAAAAGTTATTTTGCTTATGGAGTTCTAAATTTCTATCCCAGGAGTATCATGTTTCTGGAAGAAACTGTTAATCTTCATTTTTTTCCTTGCTTTAGGCAGAAAACTGAACTGAGAGTGTAAGCTATCTTAATTAAATCTGATCTGAAGCTTTGCTTTTCTAGTTAGCTCATGCATTCTGATGTGTAAGCTATACCCTAATCACTCCTCAACATAGTCTTCTGGGCGATGATATCTAAATATAACAATTAGTGCAGAAAGGAAAAAAAAATTAGTTCAGACTAGACAATATAAGAGAAAGATAAACTCCAGGTGGCACAGTTATTTTTTGAAAGACAAAAACTGCATTCCTCGCTGGGAGTCAGTGCTCATAAATTAGAATTCTATTTAAAATGTGTCAGTGACATTTTCATATCTGTTTATTTTAATGTCTATCAGCATTTAAAAATTAGTTGAGGTTGTATTGCTATTACAGAGGTTAAATGAAGAGATTATGAGTTGCACAGATGTTTATGGTTTGGGTTGATAGCTCTGGGACATCCCATTCTGGAGGCATTGTGTTCCAGTTCATTTTAACAGTAATTAGAAATACCCCCGTAACGAGGTGCTTGCTGCTGAAAACAACTTCATTAGTTTGGGTGATTTTATTGGTTTCCTTTAGGGTGAGGAATGAGTGTTAATAGTTGTAATTTAATAGGAAAATTACCGAAGCAAGGAAGATTCCACTGAATCTTAAATGAGGCATTAGACAGACTTTTTTTTCCAAATAATGAAATATAAAGGAAGAGCAGCAACCTTAAGAATTATCATATGAATGGATTTACCCTAGACCAGATGAGCAAATTTGTTTAAATATTTTACATAACATTTGAAGTTTTTAGGAGCCTATACAGAAAACATCTATTAGCTTAACAAATTCTGAGGACATTTGGCTGCCTGCTAGAGCATTTGTACACATTTTGACTCTGAACCGAAAGCCTGCCTGTCAGAAAGGCTGTGTTCTCTTTCAGAGAGCGAGAAGGATTTTCTTCCCCTGGCAACGTGATATTACTCAGCAGGAGAATCTTCTTTAAGGTATCACCAGCTCCCACCAGGCAAAGCTGCCCTAGTTATGCTGGATCCCATCCTCTTAGGGGGATGATGGATTGATGATAAACTTGCTAGGCTGCCTGAACCAAGCTGTGTAAAGTCACATCCTTGCTAGAGATTTCCTCTCTCTGGAATAGGAGGTGTTGCCTACTCTCAGTCTAGGGAACATTTTCTTTCCTGGGTGGGCATGTATTATTGAATCGGGTCTGGCTGAGGTGGAGTTTGTTTTCCCCACAGCAGCCCCCACAGTGCTGTGCTTTGCACTGGTACCTGAAAGGAGCTGATAACACCCCACTGTTCTGGCTCCTGCTGAGCCGTGCTGGCAAAGCATCAGGGCTGTCTCTCCAACATTCCCTCACCAGCAGGCTGGGGGTGGGCAAAATCTTGGGAGGGGACACACCCAGGACAGCTGACCCCAACTGACCAAAGGGACATTCCATACCATATGATGCCTGCTCATCAGTGAAGTTAAGAGAAAGGGGGAGGGTGTGGCATTCATTACTACAGTGTTTGTCTCCTCAAACAATTGCGACATGTACTGAAGGCCTGCTCCCTGGGAAGTGGCAGGGCATCATCTGCTGATGGGAAGTAGAGAATAAATACTCTGTTTACCTATTTGCTTTGGTATACAGTCTTTGCTTTTCCTTTATTAAACAGCTTTTATCTTGACCCATAAGTTTTTTTTAACATCTTATTTTCTCCCCACACCTGCCCTGCTAAGGAGGGGGGTGATAGAGCGGTTTGGTGGGTACCCATAGCCCAGCCAGGTCAACCCACCACAGTCCCAAATCACACCTAACCTAGTCTCTGTCCTCCGGCTCTTACTGAAAATCAGTATGATCTCCAACAGCTTGTCTGGAGGTCTTCTCTGACTCTCCTTTCTGCCTTCCTTCCCTCCTCTCTAGTCTCCCTCCTTCTGCAGCTCCTCAAAGATCTCTAAGGCCTCTCTGCTGGAATGCTGGTCTCATTAAGAAGAGCTAGCTAGAACGAGGGTGCTCTGTGAAGATGCTGTCTGTGACCTGCTGAGTAGTTAATTCAGGATTCTAGCCAGAGAAAAACATCTTCCTTGATAAGGTAAACCAAAGTCACAAAAGCAAACACTCCCTCTGAAGAGATTATCCACTATATCAAAGCCAAGGTCAGGGCAGAGGATAAGCACCACTTCCACAGTAGGAAGTTGGTACCAGAGGGCAATGGAAGCAACAAACTCTTGCCAGCACAAGAGAGAGCAACTGCTCAGGTTTCACAACAGCTTTGCCTCTCTTTCTGCCTTCCTGCACTGTCCCTGGCAGAGCAGCTCCCTTGCCCAAAGAGGTGTTGTATTACCTTTACTAGAAATGGCAGCCCCTTATCTACTAAATGAAGCCACCTGTGTCGGCATTTTCTGACCTTGAGAAATTAAAAAATATGTGGTCTGGAAGGAGAATGGGAAACATCATTGGAAGAAAGGTGCTATTAATATCTCCATCAGAGTTCAGAAGACTTCAAGAAGGTTTGAAGACCACTTACTTTCTGCATCTGAACACAAACTGCATCAAGCGAGGAGAGGGCGGGGCAGGGCGGGGCGGGGTGGGGCAGGGCAGGGAGGAGAGGAGAGGAGAGGAGAGGAGAGGAGAGGAGAGGAGAGGAGAGGAGAGGAGAGGAGAGGAGTTTTATTTCTGACAAAAGAGGCATCTATTGCAGCACTTGATGTTTTCAAGAGCTTTCCAATGATAGCAGATGTGACTGAAATTGTGTTAAAGAAGTGCACTTTGTATAAGATGACATATAAAAAATATATTTTTAAAAGAGAAGGTATGAGAAAAGGCGCAAATAGAAAAGGAAATCAGGTGGAAAACAGCCCCTGAGTAGAGACTATGAACACAAATTCAGATAAAACATTTACAGATACCAGTAAGAACTACCATGCAATGCAGTAAGAATTTGAGAAGGGACACATGAGGGGTCAAGAGTATACTGATACTACAGACATCAGAAGTAATTCAAAATAAACTCAGAAAGATACCTGAGTTAGGAAGTCATAGAGCTTAACTCAGAGCTTTCCCTGCTATAAAACAGCCAAAGACCAGCCCTGGAAAAGGGGAATGTAGCATAGTGGTTAGAACATTTTTCAAAAGTTAATGAGTGCAAGAAGATGTCCACAGAATGAACAAAGAGGATGATAACCAGTAAAAATATATTAATAATGACTTTTTGGTTTTTCTGACAGAGTTAAATTGGTTAAAAGCATGAAAGAAAAGACAAAGCCAAGAATCATCACATCTTTGTCACAAACTAGATAATGGGAGAAAAAGCAGTTATCTTGATGGATATGATTCAAAGGCTCATTGAGAAGATGGCTAAAGCATATTGGCGAAATTTTCTCACGCTGCCTTTGCTAATATTTCCTCTCTGTGACAGATAAAAAGCAGTAGCATAAAAGTAGAAAAAAATTAACAATAAAATATTTCTGTTGCTAATATTTAACATTCTTCAAAGATCATAACAAAGCCACGTTCAACTGTACTCATCAAATATTCTCTTCGTTGCAAAGAAAATCTATCTAGTAAAGACTTTCCTGACCCGGGAGTGATCCAGCCATATGTAATCATGTTTGAAATTAAGGTCTCTTATTGTGATGATTGTAGTCTAATGGTGCTGCTTATTCTGACAATATTATTAAATACTGGTAGAGTTTGTACCTCTGGACTCCTATTCATTAAACAGACTTTCAGAGCCTTTCTTCTGTGAAAGCAGGAAGGAAAGAATCAACTCAGTTTTCAACACTGAGAAATTACTTAAAGAAAGAAATCCAAGAAGTGGTCTCAAATTAAGCTTAATTAAAGTTTCCATAAAGAAGCTTTTTGCCACCTATAAGTAACACAGCTAGGGAGGACAAAGTATATGGATACTATCTTTGATCTTTGCTGAAATCAAGAAAGTAAAACCAGATGTGTGCATTACTCTCCTCAGAAAATCCTTCTAGCCTAAATTCAGTAATTCATGTCCCACATCAAGAAAGGGAAAAAAGAAATTAGTCTTCTAATACTGAAATGCACACCAGCCTGATAAGCAGAGAACAAGAATTTACTGGACAGACGCTTACTCTCCCAGCACAAGTGACCTCTGGAAGTCCTAGAGGGCCTGAAGAGACCAGAAAAGGAGACAGCATTCAGCTGAAGGTAAAGCTCTAAGAACAAAATACCTGGCAAAGCTTCCAGGTACGTAAAAATAAGAGCTTTCTCTGTTAGGTGGCTTCTAAGTGGGAAAGAAAAAGATCTCTCACTTTCTTTCCTCCTTCCTCTACTGAAGTATCTGAGCTGGGCAGCAGAACCCTTGGAGTTACACAGAAACAACTCAAACAGGGCCCAGAAAAAGGGCGGGGTGTCTCATATGGTACCCTCAGCACTGAGTAATCTCAATTTCCCTCGAGCCCACCATATTCCAGGTATGCTTTGCACCCAGAGATCAAGTTTCTGATCTCTGTTTTGAGGATTTATGGAAGGCAAAATATAAGGTCCCATCAAATCTCCAGCACAGATCAGAAAAAACTTGCTGACTGCATGACTTGTTCATTTCCTACAGCCAGCCACCTCCGTTCCACACCAAAAGCTACAGAAATAATCCTCTTCACAGCTCCTGATTTCTGAAACAATGTGTCTGGGGATTTTCCCACCTTCAACAGTTTACAGAGATTTCCAGAAGCTACCTAAAAAACTGCCTCCTGCAAATTATTTGAGTCTACAACATAAAGTGATTTCAGATAGATGACTTTTAAATTACGAAGTACAGCATTTACTAGCACTAGCAAGTTTACTTGACTTCTTCCTTATAATCTCCTAGGTGGGTAAAAAAGAATGGTTCCCCAGAAATTGGTTTGCAGTCTCCATCCTCAGAGGCTGTGAAGATACAACCAAATAAAGACCTGAGAAACCTGGTCTGACCTCACAGCTGACCCAGCTTGGAACAGGAGGCCCTATTAGAGACCTCCTGAAGTCTCTTAAAGAGTAAATTAAGCTGTGTTCCCATTCTGGTTTATTACATAGGTCCAAAAACTGACAAAGCCTAGAAAGGAAAACAAATATATATTAAAGACCTTTGAATTAAGTATTTTACTCCTCAAGTTCCAAAATGCTGAAGGCTTGAGTTTATAGCAGTATTGATAAATTCTTGGCCCCTTTTAGCAGTTTTCCCTAGTCATTTGTCATTTGCCATGGTTAAAAACAAGACACTGGACAGACAGATCTTTGGTCTGACAGAACAGGACTTTTGAGATGGCTGACATAAGGGAAAATGAGGCACTGTTTATCTGTCAGACCAGGCAGTAATATGTTGTCAGAGGTTTCCATGGAAGCAGCACAGCATAGTTCAGTGTCAAGCGTGCTGCATAAATAATGCTTTTAGAATACTCAAGCTGCAGATTATTAGAAAGACAGAAGAAAGTTCACATCACAAATCATGCTATACGGCAGGGAGGTAATCAAAAGACAAACTGCTGCCTCAATGCCAGCAAACTCACAAGGATTTCAAAATGTTAAATGTAAGTTTACAGCTGCAACTAAATTCATCTCCTCAGTGCAGGAGTGCAAGAACAGAAAATACTCTCAAAAATGCTTAAGAGCATTCCAATTTAACAGTTTCAAAGGTCGCATATATTTAGTGTTTTAGTCTGGATGAAAATTCATGTTTGAAGCAATCACCTCCACCTCCAGGCTTCAGCAGGCATAGCAGAGTGCTGGATTCCTTGGCAATGAAGCCAAGGAGGAGCTGCACCTCCTGCACACTCACCATAGGTGACCACCGGGCTCCTGGGGTGGTCCAGTGTAAAACTTGCAAAATGCACATGGTGTGGACATCAGTACCTCTGCAACAACTCCACAGGCTGAGCCCTGTTGCTTCATGCTACTGCTCCACACTGTGGCTGATGCAAACACAGCCAGAGATGCTGAACACTTAAAATCAAATCTCAGAAGGAAACAGGCTCCCCAAAATGAGATTCAGGGATTAGTCTTTCTGGATCCTCAAAAATCTGGGGGACTTGGAGAACTCCCCTTTGGTCTGCTTGCTGATTATGAATAGTCTGGGAACTACTCCTCTGATGGCCAGGCTCCTCACCCTGCTGCAAATCTCTGTGTGGTGACCAGTGACAACAAAGCCCACAAGCAGGAGCCCTCCCTGCCAGTAGCTTGCAGCCAACTCGTCTTTGCAAGGAAGGTGCTCATGATTCAGGGCACATCCCAGAAGCCACCCTATAATTGTCCTTTGTTGGCTTCCTCATACATACATATAAATGCACTACTTGAGGGAATGAAGTAAGAGAAGAGCTGTGATTAATATTAATACAATCACTATGAGTTTCATTCAAATCAGTAAATTGCAAATGCTGAATGTTTGGGAAATTCCTCACCTTTCAATCTCCAATCACTTCATCAGCTGACTGTATTTATCAAACTCCACAAAACAAAGTACAACAGATCTGATAAACTCTGACAGTACTGGGGATCTGAAGGAGGAAAGCAGGAAGGGAGGAGGAGAACCAGGGAAGTTAGACCCATTTGCACTTTCCTGGGAGCACTCAGATGTGGTGGTGAGGGGGCACCCTAGAGTAATCAGAAAAAGCCCAAAGCAAAGCCTGGGCCAGCTGATCCAGCCGACCCACAAAAAGTCCTTTCTACCTCTACCCAAACTGCCAACAAAAATGGAGCAAGACTAATCAACACAGGATCACATGAACTGTTTAAGTCAACTGAATTTATCATTTAACATCAACTCAAAGGTCCTCTTTCAATGTTCATTAACTCAGCAGTGGCTGGGGATGTTTACCACGTCTGACGTTACAGCAACCTTCATCATAAGTGAAGGTTTAATGGGTGAAATGGTAATCTGCAAATGTTCCAAGCAGATACTCAGAGGTCAGTCATTTCATTCCATCTTGATTTTACCATTCAGATTATTTTCACCTGTAATGACACCACTTGAAAAGTTATGCTGAGTAGTGCAAAGAAAAATCGTAGCCAAAACATACAATTTAACATCTAATTTTTAATTTTTGAAGGCAGTAAAGGTAAATGAAAAAAAATCACTTTCAGGAGACAGTAATTATTTTCTTTTTCTAGGGCTATGACCATAAGCCTCATGTACAGCAAAATAGCAAAATATCCCTTAAAAATACTAGCTAAAGCTGCATCTAGGCTGTTTTATACTTACAGAAGCAATATAAAGTGCTATACTATTTTACTGCAAGTACCACTATAAATGGTGACATTTGTTGTCACAGACCTCAGTACCTCTGAACAAAAGATAGTTGAAAAACCAAATATCTTGTTAGAATGATAATTATTGACAAAAATATAATGGCTATTGTTTCAGATCAGAAACACACAATCCCATCAGAAATGTAAACCCCTGAACCAAGTCACAACAGGGACTTGAGCCTGAATCCATTAGTCCATGCTTGAATTCTCAAATGATCAGTCTAGCAAGTACCTTCAGCTGATCTTTCTTAATGTGCTTGAGTTTTCAGGGATACTTGCAGAGCATCTTCATTTCATTCTGCAGTGGAAGGATTGTTCTAAAATCCTTATTATTTCTAAAGAACTGGAAATGCTGTCTAACAGTCAGTTTCTTTTTTTCCCAAATAAATATCAGTGAGAGCTTGCTTTTAAGAGAGCTCTGCAGTGTTAGGGATTCAGCCAGAGAAGTTTAAAAGAAATATCATTGGTAGTGCAGAACTTTTTTTATGCTGTCATAAAGCCAGGAGAAGTCAATTAGGTCTAGTACTTCATTAATGATGTTCACAAATCACGTTTACGGCAAGTCTCATATCTATTGCTCTGTTAGAGTGTGCCATTTGGAAAGACTGGTTTTGACACCCTTATATGATGGCACTGCAGCTACTGCTGGGGCAATTAATTTTTACTTGTGCTCTGGAGAAACCAAGCAAAACTTTCTAAGGCATTTGGCCAATTACACACTCTTTAGGGCAATGAAGCCTTTGCAGGAAGCTTGGCTTTATATTACCACTACGATCAAAGCTTTAATGAAATTTCTTCATGACAGAAGCCACTGGACTATTGAGAAAAAGCTACAAAAATAAATTAATGCACAATTGTGAATCTGCAAAAAGACATATCTTTCAGGTTTCTGACTTTTTATTAATGTGCTCCACCAAGCAGCCTCCCCCGTGTACACTTCTAGCAGATATTACAAGAACACCTTTTCTTTTTGATAAATGATAAAGGCCATCCATGGGATCTTCATAATGGGAGTGTTGGATTCCCTTTGTTTTATTACAGTATTTCCAGAGGAAAGGTGTTACTCTGTTCTCATGGGGAAAACTTGGAAGATCTGGAGTTCCTTTATGGATGCACCGGCATAAAAATCTACAGAGGAACCTGGGGAATTGCAGATTGTTCTGATACAGCACATCCCCACTAATATATGTGTCAGAGCATTGTAAAAAAAATAGCAGTGAAGTTTAAACAGAGCAATAAAAACTGTAGTTCAGGAAGAGGCAAAACTTTGAAGATTCTTCCTGACTGCGGCTCTGCTGTACACACACCAACGTGATCCCCTCATACACGTGTAGGGCACACGAAGTAGGGCGCTGAGCTTGCACAATTTCGTGGCTGCAGCCTCATCTGTGAAGTGTTTCTGAGTCACAGAGGATGTTAATGAGTTTCTTTGAAATGCAAGTAGAGGGAGTAAGGCACTTGCAGCAGACAGACACACTGCAGCATCCTCCTCCCGAGGCTGGTGAGCCTCATGTGCCTCTCAGGGTAAAGGCTACCCCAGCACACTGTGAGTGAGGCTACTGATTCTCTCGCAGTACCTTGCACGACCCTGATCAAGCCAAGACATGAGCCCAGCCAGTGAGATACCTTGAGCTACTCACCACAGGCCAGGCCCCTCCCTGGGCAGGGCACTGTAGTAAGCTTGCAAAGAGGGAGAACAGGGGGATAGACAAAGTCTGAGGGGACAAAACCTACAGGGAGGAGAAGGAAATTCTCTTAACAGAAAGCACATATTCACTGTCGTTTTTAACCCTGTTTTTTCTGAATTCACCCTTAATTTTTTTTTTTTTAGATCCTCAAAGACAGAATACAAAGGTAAAATCTTTGTGAAAATATTTGCTCAACAGTACAGAGAAGAACCAGGCTCCAGTGCAAAGCCTTCACCTGGATTAAGTCGCCTGTACTAGTTATCTGTGAAGGCATCCAGGTGTGGTGTAACTCAGAAAACACACCAGTGTCTACACAAGGAGCCCAGAGGCACCTTACCCCTTGTCTGACTTTCCTGAGGTCCTGATGGAAACACTGGAGAGGCAAGTTGCTGCTCTGGATCTTGATATGAATCTGCACTTTGGTGATAGCAAAAGCCACCTTGCCTGACTGTCAGCACAGATAACAAGTGGAGGAATTAATCATCTTAGAGACTGTAACCCCATGATAATTACATAAAAATGCAAAAATAAATCACAGCTTGCGTGAATCTACACAGGCCGGTGATTGAAGGCAACCGAAAAACCACGGCTGAAATGCAAAGAGTAAATTCATCCCACTACCTTGCTAGCTGGAGGATCCCAAAACAATGTCAGGCTGCAGAGACACACAACATGAGGACACAGGTACCATCAGGTTTCCACACTGTTTTTCTCCAGGTCCTGGCATTCCTAGCAGCAAGGTCACCCGAGCAATCTACCGCCTAACCCTTTCCTTCCAAAATATCTCATGGTCAGTACCCCCCAACAGAGATTAGAAACTTCACCTTTTTTTTTTTTGATGTTTCATATAGGATCCAAAATATCCATATTCTCTTTCAGAGTTTTTTTTTTTTTTTTGTATTTGATTGGTTTGCCTTTACCAAGCAGGCTACAGAAAGGTGTATGTGAAGATTTTGAAATATTCTTCTTTTGAAATATCATTTTATGGTAGTTTATTTAAAGAATGACCTATACACAAGTTCATAGTTACTTGTTCCTGTTATGCTTTTCATTTTCAGGCCAGGAGAGGAGTGCAAGGAAGAAAGGGCAAGGCGGGATGGTACAGAAATGGTCACCAGTGGCAGCTCCTGGGAACCTAACATCTCATCAGGATACCTAGGCTTGTTATAGAGTAGAAACAAGGAATCAGAAGTGCAGTCCTCATGATGGATTGTGTTAAAAGATAAAAAGGCTGATTCCTGTACAGCTGAGAGACACAGCAGCCCAGGGATCAGGGAAGAGCTTTTGAAGTCTAGACAGGAGCTCTTATCCCTGCTCTGCCACTCTTGGGTGACCCCAGGGAAGTGTTGATTTGCTAATCTTCAGCTGGGCAAGCTTGCTGCAGTATTTACTGTTAAATATCTGCAGACAAGAAGAGCACAACATAGCAATAACTGCCAAATTAAACCCTGCAGGGTTCACAGGGGTTCATCCCTCCGTTCTGCACTGATTTTCAGAGGTGAGTCTGTCCCACACTAGAGGAGAGGAAGAACATGGAGCAAGACTCAGCAACACGTACAGCACAGCCTGAGGGATGCTCATCCTATTAGCCACGAGCTCCAGCCAAATGAGCCCCATTTTCATGAGGCGCATTTCCTGGAAAAGCACAAGCCACTGCACTAGCCAAGCAAGGTCATATATTGTGTTTCAGGGCAGCTACTGCAGTGTCTGGGCTTCCTGGAAGACTCATAAAAACCACCATCCAGATACAGAAAATGATATTGTTTAATGGAGCAAAAGGTTATCAGTGGTCCTCAGTGTGCAGTTGATCAGGAGCATGGCCTGTTGCAGGCCAGGGAGATGCCCCTGAGAGTGGACTGCTGAGGCTTGGTGCAGGAGGGCTGCTGAAGTGACCACAGAGGTCACTTCAGGCTCACCAGCTCCATGGTACCTGCCACCACTGGGAGAGTAAGAAATCGCTCCCCTTTTTGCAGCTGGATCCTCTCCTAATGGTAATGAGACACTCAGAAAGAAAGCATTTACTTAGACAAACATCATCATCTGTCTAAGCCATGGCAATAATAAAACTTCTGTTGCCAGAATTCACTTACATTGAGTGATGACTCTTAACTAAATGCATTTTTCCCATGAATTCCCCTGGTACATTAACGTTACAGAGAGAAAATGACTGTCCCATCTCTGAGGAAATCCGTATTAATCCTACAAATCTGCAGGACAGAAGAGAGGCAACTACTGCTTCCTCAGACACACACCAGGGCCCCATTTCTGCAGACCTTTGCAGCTCCTGCAGACACTGCCACAAAACGCCCCCAGGGCAGGCAGCCACCCGCTTTGTGTTGGTGTGTTGCTCATCTAGACAAAGCCCCCGAGGCTGGCAGGCAGGCAAGCCAAGGCACTGACTCCAGGATGTGTGAAGCAGGCTGTCGATTCAACATGCTGTTGCCACCAGCTTACCGACGGCAGTTTAAATGACAAGCTCTTCAATTATTTTCAATGAGGAATGTAAAATAAAAACAATTAAAAGGAAAATCGAGCCAGTGCATTTAATGTTCTTTTCATGAGACCAAGGCTGATGCAAGGCATGGGGAAACAAGCCACAGTGTGCCTTCTAGGTGGTCAGGCTGTTTGGGATGGCTGAGGTGACCAAGTGGTTAAAGGAGGAGCTACCTCTGGTCCATGAGGTCACAGACTGTGTGGTAGCTGCAGGTCTGCAAAGAAGAAACCTGGTCACCAGCTCTGCTTCAGTGTGCCTGTACTAATGGGTAGGCACTGAGGAGCTACATAATTGTCCTCCTAACCCCAATACCCACTCAGGACAGGTCTGTGAGGAACCATCAAGAGGGAAGGAAGTCCTGGTGACAAAAGCTAAAAAAGACCCTCTAGGAGGTGAAGTGCTTTACTTTTACTTGGAAATTCATATTTTACCACATTTCTAAGACATTTCCTGGGGAGAAGAAATGGGGTTTTTTTGCAGCCAGCTCTACAGAATTAATGAAAACCTTCAACTTCCCAGGACCCTGGGGTCCCCTGGGGGCAATCGTCCCAATTAACATGTTCTTGATTGCTTGTCATTAGGCTTTTAGAGTGTGAAAAAGTGTTGCAGAGAAATCACAGTTCAGCCACCTAGCTAATCCAGTGGAACATTTTTATTGTTGCATCTGAGTGAAGAAGCCATAAAACTGAGAGAGAGAAACTGTGCTGAATCTTTCCAGCTCTTTGAGCAAGTACCCCCCAAAGATTTTGTACAATTTCCCCTCTCCCAGCTGTAATTTAAATAGCCCAAAACCTATGGCTTGTGTAGGAGTTTGTTATATGCTTTATTCTCTCATAACTTACACTTGAGGCCTGGTGGTGCAGAAAGTGTTGGCAAATTAAAGGCTCAAGGCACACCAGGGAGGCTCTTCCGATAATCCCAGGATGAATCACGACCTGAACACAATTATTAATGGAGATAATAATTGTGAAGATGAGGCACAGTCTCTCTGCCTTTATCCCCTCCGCCTGCAGAGCCTGCACACACAGACTTTGTCTGTGCCCAAGGGCTGCCTTAAGCATTCCTTAGCGCGGATGTGATCATCAAGCAGGCTCACAGGAATCTGCAGCACAACCTTCCCATTAAAAATCACAAGGTGTTTTGAACCTTCTGTTATGTGGGCACTGGCCCAGCCTCAGCTGTGACTAGCTCTCTCCGTTGAGGTAGACCAGGTGTACAGGCCAAAATAGCAGTCACCTGAGGAATAAATGGGTACGTTCCAGGTTACTGGGGAGCCCAAAACCAGACACAGTGCTCCAGGCGCCACTCATAAATCCCAAATAGAAAAAAAGAATAATGGTCCTCAACCTGCTGCCTGTGTTTTCATTGAGGCAGCCCAGGATGTGGTCTGAATTGTTCTTCACCACAAGGGCATGTTGCTGGCTCTTATTCAACTTGTCCATCAGGACTCTCTGACCGTTGGACAAACAGAGCTGTACACACCACCCAGTCCACACTGCCTGCTTTGTTTTGTCGAAGTATGATGGCAGCTTCAGGACTTAATTCTGCCTGTTACTGTGTTAGATAACCCTCCAAATGCAGCTCTTTTTGATATTGTATCCACCTCTGGGGTCACCAACATAAGAAGGATGCGAACCTCTTAAGTGGGTCCAGAGGAGGGCCATTAATATGATAAAAGGACTGGCACATGTCTCCTATGAAGAGAGGCTGAGAGAGTTGGGGTGGTTCAGCACAGAGAAGGAAAGGCTCCAGAGACACCTTCTAGCATCTTCCAGTACCTGAAGGGGCTACAAGAGAGCTGGTGATTTTTTACAAGGTATGTAGTAACAGGACAAGGGAGAATGGCTTTAAACTGAAAGAGGGCAGGTTAGATGTTACCATGAGGATGGTCAGAGTGACACAGGTTGCTCAGAGAAGTGGTGGATGCACCATTCCTGGGAGTATTCAAGGCCAGGGTGGATGGGGCTTTGAGCAACCTGGTCTACTGGAATATGTCCCTGCCCACTGCAAGGGGGTTGGAACTGGATGATCTTCGAGGTTCCTTCCAAGCCAAAGCGCTCTGTGATTGTAGAATTCTATTATAGATGCTGCTGTCCACTGGAACAATAAGGGCAGGGTGGAAAGTGTGCTCCAAAGGCAAGGCCAACCAGGCTGCTTGAGGATATACAGTGGAGAGAACTCCAGTAACTGCATGGACAGGGAACTTTCACCATGCTGTTCCAGGTGCAGGTCCCTCCTGCCATTCCCAGTGCTCAGAACTTATAAGGACCACTCTATAGACTGAATGAAAGCCAGAAAATGAGGCCAGAGGATTAATTATTTCTGTTCCTCTCTCAGTAATTACAGAACATCCATATTGCATAATGTCAGGCCCTAATATTTCTAAAAATAAATAACTTGCAGTAAGGCTTACAAGGCAAAATTAAAAACCTGACATAAAGTATCCTGACTCTTTCACGTGGATGCCTCAGCAGGGGAATAGACTCCAGACAGGAATATATTTCCTTTCCAGTCACTTGGGTTAACAGGGATGAAAAAGAAGCAACCAACAACGCCAGACATGCTCCATGTTACACCTACCACACTGAGTGCAGCCAAGATCACTGTGTCTGGCACCTGCCCACAGCGAACAAAATGTCCAAACTGCAGTAGCCCCAGCTGTCCAATGACCCACCAATCCCACGTAGAAAGATGACTTCTCTGTGCAGCATGGAGCCAGGAAAAGCACGCTCTTGTTTCTCCTTTCTTCAGCTCTTCAGCCCCAGCAGATGAAGGGCAACAAAGGCAATGACTTCTGATCCTTGCCTATTTTCAACTAAGTTTATCTAGACTGGGTAAAAGCCATGGTTGAAATGATCCTAAACTCTCCCAAGCATTTATGAACTGTTTCTTTGAGCTTTGCTTTTTTACACATTATTTACTAAGCATGGCACCCTGCAGCTCCCAGGGACTCATATTTACTCATTTGGACACTAGGCACACACCTTTGCCCACAATTAAACCTCAGAATGTATGGAGACATTCATTTGTACGTTTAGGTATGTTCCTAATATCAAACACTTAAGAATGTTCAATTACAAAGTGACCATTAACATTCAGCTGGAGCACAACAAGGTTTCAACGTTTAGGCCTCTCGCAAGGTTACATTTATTTTCACTAGTGCAAACACAGCCTCAGAGCTCCTTGACATGGCACTTCAAATCTAGCATCTGCCTTTAAAATTGCACCTGGGATACAACAATCCTGTATAACAGAGCAGGTATAGTGAGGACTGCCTGGAAAGTAGTTTTGCAGAAAAGTACTTGAAGGTCCCAGTGGAAAACAGCATGAATCAGCAATAAGTCATTGCAGCAACAAAGGTGAAAAATCTCCTGGTCAGATTGAAAAGGGTGATCCTTCTCCTCTATCAGCACTCGTGAGATCATATCTAGAGTGTTATGACCAGATTTGTACCAGAAATAATAAACTGCAGGATGTCCAATGAAGAGATGCAGCTCTTCCCTGTGAGAGAATTAGGTTCATTCAGTCTGGAGAAGAGAAGGCTCAGAGGACATCTTGTTGTTGCCTTTAAAAGAAATACCTAATAGGAGGATGTGGGGAAGCCAGAGGCAGGCCCTTCTCAGAGGCTGAGGCTGGCAGCAAAAGGGCTACGGGTAACAGTCATGAGACACAACACAGGGAATTCCAGTCAGATACCAGGGAAACATTTTTAACATTAAAGAAGTCAATCATCAGCCCAGGCTGTACAGAGAGGTTGTAGAATCTCTGTGTTTGGAGATATTCACAACTTGTCAAGTTCCTGGACTTGCTATGAGGAGGGACTTGGACTAGAGTAGGTACCTCCCAGCCTGTATCATTCCACTACTCTATGATCCTGTGACAAACCTTCCTAAAACTACCATAAAGAAAACTGCTTTTTATCTAAATGGAGCTGCTTTAAATCGAAATACAACTAAATCATCTTTCATTAAGTATTTAGTGATTTAGAGATATAATCAGATTTTTTTCATCCTTTTAGATTCCTTACACTATTTCATCTAGGAAGTTATTTCAATTACATGCTCCTTTTCCTTTCTGTGCATCTGAAAAAAATCTTGACTATACAGTTGGCTTCCAAACAGTAGATTTCAGAACAAAGCCCTCAGCTGAGACTGTGCAAGTTTTTTTATTTATTTTGGATACCTTTGCCTTGCTTCACAGAGAGTGTGCAGTCACTTTCAGGAAAATAAAAAATGTTACCCAGCAATGGTGCATGACACTTTCTAGTCACTTCTACTGAGATGCACAGCACTGTAGTAAAGAGCCCATTAACAGGTAGAAAGTCACATGGATGATCAGTGCTTCCCTGCATTTTAATTTCTACAAAGGTAGCACGAAGAGACTCAACTTGATGTAACAAAACTATATGCAGTGAGCTGTTCAGATTCAGACTATCCAAACTCCTAGGACTGCTGCATGAGTCTTTCCCCATCCTGTGAAGGCCCCAGGTGTAAGGTTTTTCACAGGCTCTTCTGAACATAGGGACTAATAACATTTAAACCCATCAACTGTTATGGAAGAGTTTACTCATTCTATATTACATTATCTATATAACATACATGACAGTCCTATGGGAAAGAGGGGAGTTGTAAGTGGTCATCAGCTCCTCCAGCTTTCAGACAAGCTCAGTCAGCCTTAGACCATCTCTAAGAAACTAGATCTTTCTTAAAAACTGGCAGTGCCTGGGACCACACAGAGTCCCGAGACAATCTGTTCCAGTGCTTAAATACCTTTATAGTTAGAAAGTTTCTCCTAATAGCTAACCTAAATCTCCCTTGCTACAAATTAAGCTGATTACTTCTCATCCTTCTCTCCACGGACATGGAGAACCATTGATCACCAGCCTCCTCAAGCCTTCCTTATGGTTAAAAACTCCAGTCCTGTTCTCCACTTTTCTTTCTCTGTTATAGAAGAGATGATTCCTCCAGCTTTTTCTCATAGGTCATATTTCTCCCTGTTGAGCCTCTTTTAAGTTATTCTGCATTTTCTTAAAAGATAACATCCAAAACATTACTCAAACACAGATTTTGTAAATGTGAGGTAAACTAAATTAGCCAATGTCATGTTTCACCCAGGATGTGGCTCTCAATGGACTCAGGAGAGATATAAGTACTTTCTAAGCCAACATTACACTGTTGACTCCTCTTCAGTTTATGATCCGTCACCACCACCAAATTTTTTTTGCACAGCATTGTGGAATTACTGCTTTCCCCTACACTTTACTGGAGCTTTAATTCCTAAAACATATCCTTCAGATTGGTCTTCACTAAATTCCCTTTTTGTGATTTTAAACTATATTTATTGCCTGAAGCAGATTCATTCCCGTTTCAAGCCCTTCTTCCAAAATGCTTGAGGCCCCTGTCAGATTGTTGTTCTAATAGCTATATAGATTTTTTTCTTATATTCCTTGCTATCTGCACTGTATTTCACACTGTTCTCTTATTTTGGCCATAATAATGGCAATATTTATCATCAGAAATATTTGTTGCAAATTTTTGTGCATTTCTTTGCCTCTTGGATCTTTAGGAAGTTCTAATACAGCCACAAGTTTCTTGTTACATATCTGCTTTTCTCCCCAGATGAAAAATTGATCAGTGAGCTGCTTCTTTATCTTCTTTCCCTTAAGATTAGGAATTACAAGTTTTTTGGGATAGCTTTCCTCAGATACTTTCTGACTTTGATTCAAGCTATATTAATAATTCTGCCCATTTCAATCAAAAAAAAGCATGAAAATTTGTTCCAGCAGATTTCCAAACCCACAACTGGGTTGTGTGTGTCCAGCTAGGCTGCTTTATCCAGAGGACTTCAATTCCCTGGCCATCACCATTACCAGTCTTGCCCTTGGAGTGCTTCTCATGTTGTTAACACACTTCTCATACTTCACGACCTGATCAAGTCATTTCTAGTAAAGCTCTTCATGTGTTTATGCTTCCATTATTATTCCCTTCACCCAGATGTTCTCAAAACTCCTATCATGACTTCCAGGACATTCAAGTAAGCATGGACAGGCCTCCTTTCTGTTTTATTGGTATAACTATGATGTTGAGCACAGATTTTACAGACTGCATCTCATGGTTGTATTTATGTAAGTAAACACACATATACAGAAAGGTGTGTGATTCTACCTCACCCAGCAGAATGAGCTATGAAAATCACCAGCAGATGATGACCCAGTTCTTAAAAACATTTCCAGCAAACTACGCCCCTCTTCCACTGCTAGCCTCCATCTCCTTCTCCTTCTCCACCCTGTCTCGCCATTATCCTCACAGAGAGAATAATTATTATTCTGGCTGAAAAACTACAGCCCAGCAATATCCATCTTACAGTCTATATGTGGTTTGCAGTTTGAAGTGGAACACACTTTTCACAGCAGCCTTCAAATACAGGCATGGACTATAGTTTCAATAAACTTTACTTTCATTACATTTTAACTATACAGTCACACACTTACAAAGAAAATGACTGTGGTTTTTCTTCACTGCCATGGTGCTAAATATGTACTAATCACTGGTAACATAGAAGAAGGGAGGGCTGGCTCGTGTTTAGTGCATGTCACTGCTGCTGAAGGAAGTTCAATGAGCTCTGCTGGGCTTTCCTGTGAAGTTACTGCTGCATGTGAACAAAGGTACTACAGCCTTTCCTGAACAGCAAGAGTAATCAGCTTGTACAGAGCTTTTATCCAAGGAATATCAAATTGGTTACCCAATGTTAATTAACTCTCAGGGTGTTCCTGTGTGATACATTGCTGTTGTTCACAAACAAAATAAACTTTGCTAGTTTACAACAAGCTGACTGAAGTAATTAATATCACCCATACGTAAAACGCATGAATACACTCATTCAAAGACTCTCAGCTTCCAAAAAAATTCAAGATAGTCACATATTTATGATTTCCTTTTAATTAAGAGACAAGATTAACTAAAAATGTTTGCTGATGACCCTGCCCCTCCATTCCAAGGTGTAAGACCACAGCCAGAGCTGTGACTTCTTGTGTTCGAAGAATATTTTTCCCATCCTGCAGAGCAGATGCACATGATCCTTGCGGAGAAAGAAGGCTGTGCACTCCAGCTCTGCTGGGGCTGCAGCCAGCACATACGCACTCACAATGCCGTAGGGACTAGCACGTCTTTCCCATGCTCCCACCCTGCCAAGGCACTGGGAACAACCCAAGATCAGCAGACATGGGGACTTGGGGGTGCCCTGGCTCCCCATGGTTCACAGATGCCAGTTACTCCAGCATGGTAATGGCAAAATGCGTGGCCACTTGAAACTCAACCAGTCCAGCAGTGCCCACACAGACATGCTGAAACAGAAGCCCTAAATAACGTTATTTTTGTTTGAAGCATAAATTATGAGCCTCCAAGGAAGCTTGTCTCTACAACCAAAGATATGTAATAACTGCTGACAGTCTCACATGATGTATAGCTTTATTTTGACATCTAAAGGACTATTTTCAATTATTTCTTCCTGGACAATTATGCTTATTCTAGCCCCATAATGCATTGTGTCAGTCATCTCTGGACATAAAACACTTTAAATAGTGTACAGTAAGCTTTTTCCTTCCACACAAAATATCTTTGGACCTATAATTACATTTCATAAAACTTCAGTACCATAATTTAGCAGTCCCTTTCCTAATGTTAGGTCTGCGTTTATACAAAATAAAAAAAGGCCGTATACATGCTTTATCTCTAAAGCTTTAATTTATTTCTTGTCTATACAAAGTGTCAAAAAACTGGTCAAAGTGGTGTGTTACGAGGCAAGAATTAAGCTAATATAATACCTTGACAAGGCCATTCCACAGCTGGCAGCAGTGCAGGATTAGCTTGGGTTTGAAATTAGTTAACTTCACCACATAACTTTCCTCATAGTAGGTCAATAATCTTGCCCTATATTATCCCCCATTATCTAGGGCCAAACTATTTCACAGCATTTTAGAAAAGGAAAACCTGATGATTATGGCTATGCCAGGATTGTCAATTCTGATGCAGATGCCTTTTATAAAGCCCGGCAAATGACCAGGTGTCTCCAGGACTGGAATAACAACATGGGATTTGTAAAGGCAGCTATAGAAAGGACTGGAGCAGGCTCAGATACCTCAGTGGTGTTCCTACACAGCAGTCAAAGAAGCAAAACTCAAGGCAAGGCCATACAGATAGGGAAGCAGACTTTTATTTTTGAAGAAACATATTTGCCTCACCCACACCAATTCTCTCAAAATTCTCTCATTCCCCTATGGTTGTAAGAACTGAGACGTGTGTGTGTTCAAGTACCTTGTCCTGGATGCCTTATGGTGACATAGAGGGAGAGGGACACCAGCTAGAAAGTTCTTATCCAGTCTTCTGGATTCATCATGAGTGGTAATGAAATGCGTGAACCTTGGAGCCTTTGCAGCCTCTCTTGACGAAAAAGGCTCATATCCCGTGTGAGTTGTTTTGCACCAGCTTTGTATCTGTGATGAGGTCTGTGGTCATGGAGCAATCATCACTGCTTCCAACACTTGGAATTTTATTTACATCATTCCTCTACTTTATCTTTCTTTTCTCAGTCTTCTGACCTACAACGTATACATCATTACTTTAAATACTACTTTGCCATTAATTCCAATGCCTTACACATGCACACTCTAACTCACATTCTCCATATGATTTAAAAATTTATACACCTCAGAACGTCCTAGTGGCAGTAAGGGTCTCACCTTAGCATGTAAGGCAAGAGCCCAGTCTCACCCAAATGCCATCTTTCATAGCTTTCAGGTACAGGAACTGGAGACCCAGGATATGGAAACCATTCATTGTAAGAACAAGCAAAGCCATACAGGTACAGTGGAATGAGTTTGAGATATATTGCTCTATCCATCACCTCAAAGGAAAAATTTTCATTCAGCCATGGCTCACACTGCTGGATAGGGGTTAAATCAGATATATGAGCCTGGATTTTCTACCAACAGACAATTTCATAGGAAGACAAGTCACACTGGAATTATTGGTTGCACAGGTACATTGGATGTTGAAAAGGAACTTTCAGGATGTATGGTTGGGGACTTAAAATAAGCATGGCTCAGTTGATCTTGGTTCTGTTCATTTATTGACCCCAGATTATACTTTTGGGTACTTGGAAAACAATAATTCTTCCTGTACTCAGGAAATCAAGGGTACAATTATGATATGAAGTTTGTACAATCACTTTAGAACATTTCAAAGGCAAGCCATTTATAAGAAAAATGCTTCTTACAGTTTTAACAAGTGTTACTAAGCAGTTCAGTCCCCCCTGCTTCACAATTCTCAATTATTCCGATGCACATTGGTAATAAGATTTGAAATCATTAACCTGTAAATCATTGGTTCAAATCTTGAAGAGTTCATTAGTGACTAGGAGGCATTAGTATCTAATGACCGGTCTCATTCCAGTGGACAAATAGTTGCTGCCACAGCTGGCATTAGTCAATTATTGCAGTACAGACCTAGGAAAGGTAACAGGTCCAGATTTAACTTCTGCCAATCTGACATCCCTGCCAGTTCAAATTATTAAGGTTTGAAATCAATTTTTTTCCTGTGTTTTCAAGAGAAGCTCTTGGAACATGGTTGGGAAATAACAGAACAGTCTAAGAAAACCAAAAACCAAAAAAAACCCACAAAGCATCTTTTAATGTTTGAATCCACTTTCCAGAGATTTCTGTCCTATAACTCAATCACTGTGAAAAAAATCACTGTCTGAAAAAATACAAAAGAACAAGAAATGCATTTTCCACCACTGGGATGTTTTATAATGTCTCTCTCTCCTCCCTGTGTGTATTTCTCTGCTTCATCAAAATTTGGAAATCACAGTGGTTCTGCTAATACCCAGAACCATTCTGCAGAGTATTTACAGCAAGCCTCATCCATCCTGCAGCAAGCCTATGATCATGGGGCCCAAGGGCTGCAAGGACTCTTGTATGCCACAGAGGTCAGACCCCTCCAATCCAGACTCGTCCAACACAAGTATTGCCAGACACCTAACACTTCCAACAGCATCCAGCAAACTTGAATTGGAAGCTAGGACAGATTTCTCAGAAAAAATGCACCACTATTGCTCAGTTTCTTCTAATTTAAGCATTCACAACTGGGAACACAGCACTGTTTTAGAAGAACTTTTGCTCATTTTCTTGAGCAAGACCAGAAAAACAAAGACCAAAAATAACAAAAGGTGCAATGTCATACGAGCAAAGCAGGAGAAATCAAGTTTGTCATGAATGACCAAAGCACTACTAAGAGGGGGGTTTTCTAGATGAAAACAGGCAGCAGACCCCAGGTGCCAGACCTTTATAGGCTGCCATCTGACTACGCATGTACAGCCACTCTCATGTATTTACAATAAATTATTGTATGAGTCATAAGCCGCATACTGACCTTTGCAGTCCATTAATTTTATTCTTTCCTCCTGTTCAATTAGTGCAAGACCTTGAGTCATTGTGGGTAACCCCAGAAGAATTGTAACTAAAAGTTAATATAAAGCCAACGTGTGGTGTGCGAAGCTCTGAACTACTTTTGTCACCATGTGTTTGTGATAATGAAACTGTGATGAAGATTTTATCGCTGAGTAAAGTACTTTTGAATGTACAGTCACTGACCTGAAAACTGCTCATATGGTGAATGTATTAGGACATTTGCCTAAAGATCTCTCTCACAGCTGAGAAATAAGCGAGGCCAGTTTTGAATAGGATTTAACAGACTAATCACCACCTACAAGTTTTGCAAATTGCAAATCCTCACACCTCCTGCTGCAAACAAGGCTTAGATATTCAGCATGTAAAATCCAATTAATAAATAGCTTTAGGACTCATGTGTTCTAAGCTACTACATGGCAAAAACATTAAATCAGGTCCTCATTCCTTCTGCGCTTGTAATATTGGTCTGGCTTAGCAGACATTGAAAATACCAGTCCAGCAAGGACAAGCTGTAGAAGTAACCAAATGAACTGAAGCAGCATTTGTATTTACTCCTCTTACCTGTCAGCCCATCAACCACATCAACATCAACCCTGTGCTGGTCAGAAGCATGTCATGCAGCAATGCAACCAGAGAGAGGAAATATTTTAGTGTGGGCTCCATCCTGAAAATCCTCAGCACACTCAGTTATGAAGATGCATAATCAAGTCTCACTTATCTTCTGTGCAAAGGTTAAAAACATCCAATAGAACAAAAATTTTGGAAATAATTTAGTTATTTATTATTTACCATATGGCTGCTCTGACTCACCTGACAAAACAGCAGCAGACAAGAAGAGAGCCAGGGTAGAGCCAGAGATGTGTTCCTCTCCTCCTCACCAGGTATTGACCCCCAAGTGTGAATTTTGTGCTGCTTGTGGGATTTGTCAGCTGTCCCGGCAACCCTCCTGCCTGTGTGGTGGGCAAGAACAGGTTCAGGAAGGCCACGTGCCCACTGCACAATGTGCCCTGAACCTACAGACCAGCCAAAGTTCCTTTCTGGACCTGCTCCTATACCTGGCTTTGCTCCCTGACATCCTGGGCTCCGCCTGTACCAGACTTAGGCTTTGTGGGCAATATTGCTCTGAACATGACAGAATTAGGTCCTGAAGGACATAAAAGGCATAAACAGTTCCTGTCCATATTTTACCTCACCTGCTTAAAAACATATCATTCCGCTTTCCAAAGCAAGCAGTCTTCAGAAGCATAACCTATATTTTCTGAAGAAGGAAGAAAGAATGTACTCTGCAAGTTTGTTATCTCTGGCATATTTTTCCTAAGCTGACTGATTGCATTAATAAGGCATAAGAAGACACATATATTAAAAATCCTCCATTTAAATCTTACTTTGTTTGATCTACCACAATCTGACAAATCCAAAAATTTCAAAGTTATAGATGACTTTTTATTTCAGGAAAGGAACAGGAATCTAAGACAGAGACTGAAGGTAGCAGAACTGTCTCTAGATGAAATTCTTAACTTAAGTTGCATTAAATCAGGCAATTAATATTACAATCTGGAGGCATGAAGGCCGATACTCCTTGTTTTTTCTGAATTTGTTTCCTTGGGGCTTGACAGTGACACTCAGACACAGCTCTCAATAGAGGGTAACATTTAGCTATGCCACATTAGGAAGGAGCCTTGGGAAGCATTCACAGGTTCCTATTTTGTCTTGCTCAGAGGGCAAAGAACTTCACTGCACGATTGAAAAACACTCTTGCTTATTCCTTTCTTCTCCACTTCCATTTCTCCACTCCGGTTGTGTCTAATGTCAGACAGTTAAGCACTTCAGAGGAATGTTCATTCCTCCAGCACAACAAGGAAGAATTTCTGGGATAAAGATATCTCAATATACCCTTTATAGATAGAAAATTAGTTCCAGACTTTCTGTTTCTGCCATGAAAATAAAACCAATAAATGCATTTCCATATGCCCATCCTAGAGCAGGTACCATAGCATCTACCTGAGCCACTGAAATAACCAGGGAAACAGTAGGTCTAACAAATAAAAACATCAAACTGCTTTTAAAAAGCTACATAGCAATCTTCTACCAGGTAAAGGCATGCCTGATCACACGGAAAATAAAAATGGTACATGATGCCAATAGTGGCTTATCTGCAAGGGATGTTATCAAAGCAAACCAGACAGACTGTACAGAGCAGCCAGTTCTTGCCTCTCTGACTTGACTTCAGATTCCCTGTGCAAGCTTATGAACCCTGTATAATGTTATGAAGCTTATAAGCTTCATAAGCTTATGAACCCAGATTAGCTCCAGTTCCTGTGCTTTCTCGGGCCATAAACCTTACAAGATACTACAAGAGAGGGAGAATTTGGGCATAACACATATCAAATTCAAACAAGGCATTTTCCCATGCAGCCACTCAATTCTGTGATCTTTTCATGTCATATATTACCTTACATTTCATTTTTTTGTTAAAGTAAGAGCTTTAACCTTTACAGTGATATTTAAAAAGGAGAACAAAGGAACGTGTCCCTCCCCAAATTTTTATTCAAGCACACATAGTCATACTGATGAAACTGCTTCCCCTGAAGTCAGCAAGAGCACTCACAGGTAACAATTTGCAGAATGAGGTCAGAAGAGATGCTAAGTGACATCAAAAATGAGTGTACACACATCAAAAATGCCGATCTTGGAAGGGCAGTCCATAAAGATCAAGGGAACAGAATTCTTTTGCATGCGCTCTGTCCAGGATCCCAACATGAGCAACACAAATCATGCATGTCAAGAAAAACTAATCATTCAACATCCCTTTTTCCAAAGAGGGTAAATGGCCCACTTGAACTCCTAGCAAACCTTGCTGGGGGAAGAGAGGAATGGGGTTTTTTAAGTAAGCTATGAAATTATAAAATTTATGACCTGGATGCCACAGTTCTTGAGTCAGGAGTCCAAAAAAGATCTGTTGCTTTAACATTACATGTCCCAATCATATGGAAAAAATGCTCACAGCCACTAAGAATATAAGGGGTCTCCATTCCAGCTCTTGCTACGTAATGAAGCCCCTCTAGTGAAAGGTTAACATCCAGTAAAATAGATGAATTTCACTTATTTCCCCTATGCATCAGCAGACTTCTATATTTTTATATCTCTGGAATGTATGCATTATTAGATCCTTCTATGTACCCATCACTGTGGTGTTCAAGCACTGTTCCTTTTGAACCAATGCACACTATCCAAAACTCCCAATATTCAGCTCTAATTTTGCAGTTTCAGTCCATTATTAATTGTGCCATATGCTTCAAAATTAGCCAGTGAAGCTTTCTTGGCTTTGCTCCCACTCCTCTCTATACTTGGACAAGTAGCTTAATTATTTTAAATACAATTCAAATGTTTTTCTCAAGGTGGTGGGAAACCTTCTGTGCTTAAGACAGTAAAATTCACAGTAATAGGTCTTTCTCATTTCCTTTAGTTATCAGACTATGAATAACTTTGTAACCATTTAAAATTTATTTACACGTCTCTCAACAAGAACACATAGCCAGCAACACTGCATGGATCTTTCTTGATACAGGCAACAAGGTGTGCTACCTGCACTGTGAATTGGGTACATTTTAAGATCTGACTGATTATTCCAAACTCATCCTCAAAGTCAATAGGAACTGCAAAGGATATATGGAAGAGATTTGCCACAGGGATGGAACATTCACAGACCAGAAGCAGGTACAGAAGTTTGCCCAAAGTGTTTATAAGACTCAGTTTATCAGCCCCATGCACTCAGCTGACAACTGCTGCCCCTGCTTATATTCTCCAGCTTGTGCTTCTTCCTCTCCTCCTGAAACAGCTGTTTACTCCACAGATTGTCCCAACCATTCATCCCTGCAGACAGAGGCAGCAGCTTTTCAAATCTGCCCATGAGGCTGGCTTTGACCAGTTTCCCCCAAGGGGTCATTTCAAAACACAGCCCTGCTTCTGCTTGATGATTCTTTCTCCTAGGTTGTTAAATAATTTTGTGCAACCTCTCATCTGCTTTACCCTGAGTATTCTTCTTTTCTACAATACGTGCCTCTGGCAAGGCCCCACAGCAGTGAAGACCTTTATCTGCAGAAAAGGTGATTCAGGGCAACAGCAGAGAAAGCTTCCTCCTGTTGCCTGAATTTTAATCCTGCCCTGGAGAGTTTGCTGCTGTTGTTGCACTCTTGTTAAAAGCAGTGGTCAGCAGCCAACCGCTTCCTAGCACAGGTGGACCCCAGGAATCTGTAGCCAAAAGTTATTGCTGAAACCATTCATTGGTATGTCTTCAGTTTGCAATTCATGCTCAAACCCTGCATTCCAGCAGCTGTTGCTCCATACCACTTACATCAGCTAGTACCAACATCTGGCCCAAATTTCAAAGCTCAGATCCAGATGAATCAGTGCAGACTACAGCAATTTCTCTGCTACAGACTGGAGTCTTGAACACTGTACTGAAATGAAACAGTTCATCAATTTGCTTCCATGTACCAACGTGCATTTGGACGTTATACCAAATTTCCTGTGTACTTGCAGCAGTGCTGCAGCCTGACAGGGAGGCTCTGTGGAAAGTGCACGGTCAGGGATAGACTGGGAAGGACCCTCACAAGTGAGCTGAAAGCATGGAAGGTGGGTTTGCAGGTCCCTGGGGGTGGCAGGCAGCACAAGTTTTCTCCAAAACAGTGTTGGTGAACATGCTTAACTGCTGCTAGTACAGGAAAGAAACAGCCATCCATGCAAATGCTTTCTCACTTAAGATATAATTGTAAATTACTGTGGAGCAGTCTCTGCTCTGACAAAACAAGTCAGACATCCAACATCTCCTTCCTCATTAGCTGTATCAATAAGTGAGATCTAAGGAAGATGGTTCCTTGTTGGACTTGGGGTAGCCATTAGGGCTCCAGTGACTGATCAGAGTAAAAGATCCTTGTGTTTATTTTACTTTGTTTACACAAGAAAAAAGGCAGGAAAGTCTGCTACATTTCTTAAAGAACAGGTTTATCTGGATTTTTTTAACTTACGCTGCTATGCATCAGAAATAGTGCCATTTAGCTCTGTGGTGCTACCCCAGGGTAAAACTGCCATGAAATCAAAACCCCGGACACGTATCTAGAATAACGGTATCAAAGAGCCCTCCCTTCGCAGGAAGTACTGCTCAAAGTGAGGTTTAGCACAATGCTATACCTGGAGTTCTATTCAACAGAAGTCTTAGGAGTATTTTTTTCTTTTTTTCTTCTTGCATATTATGCATGTCATTCATCTCTAACATCCCAAAATAATCTAAAAGTCTAAATACAGGACTAACTAGAATTCTGAATAAGAAGTAGTAATTAAAACCCAACAAAACCAGTACTTAGACTAAACTCTGAATCCCAGAAATTAGGATGCTCAGTTTAAGTTCCCTTGACAACCCCTTCACGCCTTCATTCATTATGTGTTCATGGAAAAGGTGGATATGGAGTTAAAGTTGTCATGACAACTTTGCTTCTAAATTATCCGTCTTTTGTAAATTGGCCACTTTGGGCTACATGTTGTTCAGCACAGATCTTGACAGAGAATGAGTTTTCAGAAGCAGCTTGACAGATCAATAACTTGGTTTTAATTTTAACAAGAATGCATTTACGCATATATATATAGCCAGAGAGAATAAAGACTAAACATATGATGAATCCAAGCATCAGCTAAACCAGAATATTTTGTGTCTTCAATCAATACAGTAATGCTAGCAAGATTTTTTATTTTACTTTTAGCATCGCTCAACCTTCTTATAGAAATAACATTCAGGTAATGCCTGTACTGTCAAAAATTACATATTCATAATTTCCTATCTACAGTCACCAACATAGTCATTTGTTTTGTTAGGAGCATACTCAGAAACTGCCTCCTCCTGGAGGAAACAGGTTCTCAAACTCTACATGGAGACTTTGCTGCAGTGGGAACTGCACATCAAATCTCCTTGCATAGTGTCAAACATTATTTCCTCAAATGTGTTTAGCCTCTGGACTTCACAGCAGAAAAAGAGTCTTTCACAGATCACTCTGCTTGCCTCTTATCCTTACCGAGAGCACAGCATTCACTACCACCATGATATTTGTAAAGCTACAGAAAGCAAAACACAACACAAAAAAGCCTTCGCTTTTTGTCCTGTGTTCTTGAAAGTTCCCACTGAAAAAGGAGTGCTGATTTGATCTTGTAAAAGATTTCTCCTGCAAATTATGACTTCAAGTAGTAAAGTGATCTTTAAAAAAGGTATTTCCTGAAAAATACTTTCACTATCATAACTCTGAGTCAGACAACAGCTTAAATCCAGTATCTGCGCAGAGTGGAAAGCTCAAATTGCTTTCTAATTTGACTTTTCCTATCTGCTCCTGAAAATGTCACCCAGACACTATGATAAAAGAAACTCAAAGAACTGCAAACCTACTACTCTTTTTCCCTCTTGTTCACTTCAAAAACACAATCTTCAACCAGGAGAGCCTTTCCCAGAATAGGAGCTCAGCTTTAAGGCCAGTGTGTGTATCAAGTACAAGACACAGCCCATGCCAGTTATGTCTGGGCATATGCAGTAATGTACTTAACAGGGAAATAACAACCACAACAGCACAATATTCACAAACATCAGTAAACTCTGCATCTAGTCCAGATTTTCTCCTTTCATGGAGAGAGTTTATTCTTTTTAAGTAGATCCACAGCCCAAGGTCTCCACCTGCTCTGTGTTAGACCTACTAAAGTCCCCTTTTTAACAGCTCCTTTTTGCTACTAAGCATATACAGAGCTCCGTGGAATCAGAGTAAAGGAGATTTCCCAAGTGCTGCTAAAAGGCTGAATCGCTTCCCCCAGGGAGTCCCTGTCACTTGATTAATATGTGTAGCTGTTAAAAGCTGTTCAAATGACAGTGCTAAAAAACTGAACAAGCACCACAGAGAAAAGGCTGGCTAAAATAACTGAACCATGAAAATAAAATTAATAAAAGAATGGCAAAAAGAAAACCAAATAAAAGCAGGGGAAATATAAAGGGCAAGGATACAGGCAGAGCTGACAGTCATCTGAAATCAGCTTTCTCTTCCCTCCTTACTTTCTCTTCCTCCTTCCCCCTCCCCATTACCTAACTCCTCCACTCCACTTACACAATTCTTTGGCCTCTACTGACAGTTTAGCATTACAAATCCTCATGCTGAATCTCATGAAGTCAAGCAGGCTCAGTGAAGATCACTGGGCTCAGCTTACTCCTGGTATAATCTCATCCAAATCCACGGAGTTACATGAGGGATGAGATGGAACCAGTGACGTTTTCTGAGTTTTCTGACATCCAGCTTTGGAGCTCTGTAACTCCAGACTGATGATACACAGTGAAGGGTTCTCTGAACACAGCAGAGGAGAAAGAAAAAATATGAGTTCCTTGAATGGTTTTCATCATAGTAGTTGCACTACATCTGTCATATATCAGAACCATTCCCATGTTTCCTGCACAACATTCATAACAGCTCTAAAACCCTACCATACTTCACCAAGTTGGAAAACAAATTTCCCCACAGAAGGAGAAATATATTTTTGAGGTAAAATGGCAAGGAATACAGTGTCCTTTAGAGCAACTTAACAAAAGAAATTGTACTATTCCTGGAAAGCCTTTTGCAATCTCTGCTTTTTTATCTGAAAAGGCCCCTACAGTTGTTTATTCATGAAGCGATAATCCTCTGTCTTTGTCTCAGTGAAAACTTCTTCCTGGGAGATAAAAAATAGTTTGTACGAACCTGCTGTATTGCTTTTGAGTAGTAATAACCAACTCACACCAAGGCTGTATTTTTTTATTATTTGTACTGCAATAATGCTGGGAACCCCTTGCTGGCACTGGATGTCACTGCGTTGAAATTGAGTATATAGGGGATAAGACACACCCATTGCTATGACCAATCAGATGCGCTGCATTTTAAATGGCAGAAGCGGGGAAAAAGTAATCAGAAAATAAGACTGCCAAAGACCTTAAGAGGTCATCTGATCCTTGTGGGGATGCATGGCAGAGCCACTTATGGCTCATCAGCCATTGCTCTTGGTGGTTTCATCCGTTTTACAAATGGAAAATTAAAAGATTGTGTCGTGCCCATGAAGCCAATTGCCTGGTTGCAGCATTTAAGTCAAAGTTTAACCCAAAGCTCACAAGTCCTGGTCAATAGAGACCATGAAAATATTTTATCTTACCTGAATTTGGGAGTGTCTAAGGAAAACAATCATAAACCTGTTATCTGTATCTGCTACTATGAAACAGTGAGTTAAAATAATGAAAATCTACCTACCAGTTACAATTTTTTATTTGCTCTTCTGCACTCAGGAATACCTAAATAAAAGCACAAAACCCACAAATAGCTGTATATCCACATATCCACATCATTTAGCACACTGCATTAGACGTTTACTTTTCCTTCACTATCAGTAAAATACACTATTCCATGCCATATATATGAAAGCCACACTACACAAAAATTCACACAAGATAAAATACCAAGATCAAAAGCACTCTATATCTGACAAAGACTCTTTACCTACTGCAATGCATCTCTCCCCATGTACTCTATGAAGCAGGATACACACATAACATCAGACAAGCTCATCCTTTCAGTCCGTTATTGCAGATACTGAGTTTTCTGTTTCAATGCAGAAGAAAAAAATAGTTCCAAGTTACAGACAGTTCCTTTTCTATCTCCATGTTATCATCGCTTCTCTAGGCTGAAGTGTAATCACCCTCTTTTGCAGGTTACTGTTTCTACCTTCTATTTCAAATAAGTTTCATACATTGGTGTAACCAAGGCAAGATTAATATGACTTTCCTTTTTAATATAAATCTTTTGGTTTGTTGCTGAATGGACTGTTCTCAATATTGCTATCTAACTGCAAGGGACAATGTTGTTTATCATTTCCCCTCGAAAGCAGCCATCCAGATCTAGATATTACAGTACTTTGAATTTAGAAACCATGAAATATAAATGTGTTCCTACCATAGGAATTAAATGAATGTTTAATTTACATCTGAAGTACCTTTTACATTTACTTCCCATCTATGACACCTAGATAAAAATCCCCACTAAAATAGGCAGCTAATGCTGAAGATTTCCTCTGAGTAAGATACATAGCAGTTCAGAATTAATTAAATGTAGATCATAAGAAATAAAAATATAAGTAATTACACTTAGTTACAAAACTAATGGAGCATTTCACCCCTTTGGAAATGCTGGGACTTTTTAAGCACATCTTGGGACAACTCCCTGACAAAGTCTAAATCTTGCTTGGAAGAAAAAAATGGAAGATTCTTTAAAATATTTTGAAGTATTGTTTAAAATTATTGCTTAAAAACATTTTTACAACACATAAAATATATTCTTAACTGTAAATTTGGAATGAACAAGCCAATGTGATAGCTTTACTCACATTAAATTTCCGTTTTCAACCATGTTTGTTTCTGGTTTGGAAATGAAAGGACATCCCATAACTTCTCAATTTCCTATCAGATAAGGAAAACTGGTTCCAGTTTTCAGAAAATACTTGCTTTTTTTCAGCTAAATGGTTCCTTCTGCTAGCCATACTCTCCTCTAGGGACACACTCCCACAGCAAAGCTGACTATTAAAACACTCGGTGTGCTTAAACACAGCAGAAGTTAATGAAGGAATGTCCTTTGTTGCTGACAGCACACTGAGGGTGTGAAGAACATCAAATCTTTCCCACACCACAGAACTGAATAATCTCATACCTTTTGCACAGACTGGTATCACCGTAATGACTAAATTCACGTGTGCTTCTCCTTCCTGATGGCACGACCCAGCGGCTGTGGCACGTGCGGCACCTCCGGCGGCGGCATCGCGGGGCAGGAGCCCTCCATCTTCTTTTTAATTTCTTTCTCATTACTAAACTGGATTTAGCTCCAAAGGAATTGGTACAGCCCAACTGGCTTCGGAATCCTGAAGGTTTCAGCAGGGCAGCTCGGGATGCCGGCCCTTGAAGCCTCTCAGCGTCCAGGAGTTCCCTTGCGCGGTGTCTTGACCCAAGGGGAGAGCCTCCGATCCAAGAAGAAAGCCCTTGCCCCAAGGGGAGTGCCTTTGACCCAAGGGAAGAGCCCCCAACCCAAGAGAAGTGCCCTTAATCCAAGGGGAGAGCCATTGACCTAAGGGGAGAGCCCCCAGTCCAAGGGGAGCACCCCAGACCCAAAAGGAGAGCCCCCAGATGCCAACCCACCACTCCAAGGAGGACTGACCCCACTGAGACTCATAGACACACAGACACACAGACAAACACACAGACACATGCACCGCCCCCAGTGGGGCTCCACTGACTCCCTGGCCACACCCGGTCCACAAACATGATCACATAAGCCCTCACTGACTGGGGGGTTTTGCCTTTTGCCCAAGACTCAAGTATCTTAACTGGCTACTGATTTTTTTTCCAGGTTTAGAATCACTATTTGGAAGGCTCACAGCTCTTGGAAAAGCTGGTACATAGGTGGACAGTACAGAGTTAGAAGTGACACTTTAGCTGTGGTAAAGGTGTTTTTTAAAAAGGGCCATTCAGCGGCACTTTCAAAAAACCTCTGGTCTTGGCACTTGTCTAATTTTCCCATGAAAATTAGACCACCACCACCCCTCTCATCCCAACCAAATCAGGTTAGCAAGTTTTTCATATTTAAAACATGAACTGTTCTGAGTAGACACACTAGCCACATGGAAAGCTGATTCTCCCAGACAAGAAGGATTGCACTGTTGTGCAACCACAGAAGTACGAATAAGAACTGTACTTTTCAAAAGTTGTTTGCTATTTGATTTAAGTATTATTTTGTCTTGCACCACTTACTAGGTATGCATTTTTTGTTAGAGTACTGGAAGAAAGGTGTGATCAAAATCAAAGTGAACTTGCTAAGAATTTCTACTCTATTGACTGAAAATATTTCTGCTGTCCTCACCAAAGCCTTGTTTGTCATCTCTCCTTCTAGCAAAACAAATAATGTCTATCAGCAAGAATATTGGGTGTGCTGGCCCAAGTTTATATTCTTTATTTTCAAGTGTGATGTCTTATTACTCTGTCTGAACGCGAATCTTCCAGTTGATTTAAAAATGTGTATAACTCTGGGAAATCTGCTTCAGCATTGATGAGAAATGGCACCATATATTTATAGGATGTTCAGTGTTGACATGGATACCTTCGTGAGTGCAAGGGAAAAAGAAAAAGAAAGGGAGAATATCTTCTGATAGTCTTCCCTGCATCAATTATCCTAAGTTATTAGACACAAGTATTTTTCTTTTGGTTCATGTATCAAGTGAGAAATTCATGTTGCAAAACCACCAGCAGCTAACTCAGGCCTGGTTTGATTAGCAAGAGAATGATGGTTTTGATCCCAGATGCTGTAGCTTATGCACATAACTGGCTCAAGTGTCAGCAGCTTTTGACCTCAAAGCCATATCCAGCAAGCCATCTGGATCAAACTCACAGCCCATTTAACATGAGCTAGGAATATTTATCAGGTCAATAAAGCTTTCAAAGTAGCAGCCATCTCAGAGTATGAAGCTTATTATGGAACCAGCATCAGCGCTGGAAGATGCCAGAACATGTCAGCCGCATTCCTCACGTATCATGTGAAAGCAGCTCTCCTTGGGGTGAAAGACATGTCAGACAGCACAAATAAGATTTAAGCAGGTGACTAGGATCAATGAGCAGAAATATGTCTGCGCCTGATAAGGTTTATTCACTGTTCAAAATGGGGTCTGCCAGCACAGATCAGCACAGGAGACAAGCCAGATGGCAGATGTCATTGCTCAGGAATAAAAGCCCTTACAGAACAACCTTGGTTCCACCTTCATTGATACCATGCATTACCAAACAGTAGAAATTTGATCTGGTTCAGACAAGAGCACATGGCTGTATTTATGTCATGCTAGAAAAAAGTTATAAAGTATTTACATCAACTCCTTGCCACTTGGAAAAGAAAGTCAATACCCAGTACGCTGTAAAAGGAGAATGACATGAGACAGTTTCTGCTCTGGAACAGAGTCCACTGGCACAAAGTCATCCCTTCAAAAGGGAAAAGCATTCCATTTGAATTGGCAGGATGAGCTTGCATCAGTTATGTACTTGTCCCATGTGTCTGTGTTGTTTTCATCTGATTTAGCCTCTTAAAAAGAAGCTGCATGCCACAACTTCAGTGCCATGTGTGTCCAGCATTTTATAAAAGTCCATATTCATCACTGGAAACTCTAGCTAGGAGGCATTGCCTTTAGGATGCATATAGAACTTATCACATCTAACTTCAGATGTCAATAAAGTAGGCAACTACATCAAAGCTAGCCATCAGAGCCTAACATGATAGCAAAGAGAAAAAAAAAAGGAACACGTGGAACATGACTCAGTGGGTTTAATTTAGAAGCCCTTTTCACAATCCCATGACTCTAACCCTGGGAGCCACCATTCTTTACATTCACCTGAAAGAGAACCAGCTGAAAGGTAATCATCTTTACGATATTTATACAGTCAAGTAAATCCCACAAAAGTAAATTAGAACAAAACTACCAATCCCTTGAGCGCGTCTCTGGCTGCTTACTGTCAGGTGGCTGCTACTTTTCCATGGTTGTTGAACTTGGATGTATTTTATCCCTTAAATGAAAGTCAACCCTTCTTCCCAGAAGCTTATAATTCACCTTAAAGGATTACCAGAAATATTTTATCACCTGCTTTGGTGTTTAAACACTTCCTAAAACAATCTGCTAGACAGGAAGAAATAAGGGGGGGCGATCATTCAGGGAATTCTATCAGGAAACTAAGTGGACTGCGAAATGCTCAAATATATGGTAATCGTCAACTTAATAGAGTATGTATTCTGTTCTGATTGGGAGTGGGGAGTCATTTAAACAATTAGAAAGATACCGGTTTGTCAGTACAGTAATCCCACAATTGCATTTAAAAAATATCATGCCAGGACATTGGAAAATATAATTACTGAAAAAGATGCCTTATTTTTGAATGGATCCTTGACTTTTGCTATTGAATAACTAGAAGCACAAATAAACTTTTTTAGGGGACTAGCGATCTGTGTTTCATCAGTTAGCCAATGCCTGCTGAAATCACTTTCAAGGCGGTCAGTGAGCGGGACGTCGGACGTTCCAAATGTGTTCCAAAAAGGTGTTCCAAAAACCCAGGCATTTAGAATTACTCAGATGGCTTTCCTAAACACTAAGCCATCACTATAAGAAACACTTCCAGAATCTTTGTCCTCTTACTTGCTTGAATTTTTACAAGAGGCAGACAGACTGCGGACGTGCCTCTAAAGACGGCTGGAGACAGATGGAAGCTCTCTCTGTCCATGTGCTGAGCTGGGCACACGCAAGCTAAATGCTGCTCAGCAGTTGTGTAGCTGTACTAGCACAGCAGTGTCAACACAGCTACACGACTTCTGGAGCACAACAGATGAGGCACAGCACTGTGCAAACACAGCCAAACAGCTTCTGGATGGTGTTTGGTGTAGCCCAGTAAATACTACTTTTTTGCCATTCCTACTAAAAGGCCACATGTTTTTTATTGACCTGACAGGAAAGGGTGCCAGCGTGTGTTTGGGCTTGTCCTGGCCTCAGCTGATAATGAGCTTGTTTTATTTAACTGGGGGAGGAAATGTCCAGCAGTCGGGTTTGCTTTGAGTCAGCTCTAGTTTATAGTGATAACAAGTAGATTTTCTGTGTAGATTAAACTACCTGTGATCCTAGAATAAAATCCAGCTTGCAAGAATGCAAACACAGGGTGTACTGGAGGTCTCAGACTGTAAACACAAATCCCAGTGGTCAGTCAGTGGTCACTGCAGGCAGGCAACTGTCTAAACCACTTTAGATATAAAAAAGGGACTGCAAAATTGAATAACTGAGGACTAAGGAAAATAAAGTCTTTGTAATGCAGGCTGTATTAAGAAAATAGTGAAACATAAGACCAAACTGACCCCAGAATAAACGAAGAAGGGATCTCCAACCATCAAACCCTGCTGGATAAGAACTGAGGACACTGGTGGCTGCTGACATTCCCTCCAGCCCTGCTGCTGTCAGCCTCAGGACTAAGAGGGACATGGGAAGGACGGCGCAACACCAGAGAAAAGACGAAAGTATTCTAATTTTGCAGTTAATAAGATTAACACGGGACTTCTTTGCAACTGCCCCACAACCTGAGAAGAAAGACAATGGCTTTTTTCCTCAAAACATATTCACCCTAAGATTCATTTAACTTCATTTTAGATATTTACAGTTTAAACATCTACATTTGACCTAGCCATTCTGGGCTCATTTCATAGCCACTTGAGTAAACCAGGTAGTTTTAGGGCATGAATTATCTAATTGGTTTTAGGCTGACAGGAATTGGACCCTAGAATAATTCATCTTCCTACACTGACTATAAAAGGGTTCAAGGCAACTAATTCAGAGAGGGAGAGTTAGCAGGACTTTTACCTGTAAGAATGTGATTCCTACCTTCTGTATTCATGCCAGTCTGTTCATCCCTGTCTTCTTTATCTACAGATTATTTCAATGAGCAATTACTCATTGGACTGAAATCCCTTAGAAGGCATGGCCCCACAGGATTTAATTATAAAACAACACCGTTGGAAGTACGGATCACTCATTTGGAAGAATCTTGCATTCTACCAATAATAACAACAACAGAACTAATAAACAAAGGCCATAATTTCAAAGGTATTGCTGGAAGAAATAGATGAGAACTACAGAAAAATAAATGCCTTTCCAGGAGGCAATTCAGCATCTTCCTGAATTAGGGTCTTATTAGGAAAATAGTATTTAAATTAGGAGATGAGGAAGCTCAGCTACAAGCAAAGGTTAAGGCACAGCTACATAAGTAGAGGGAGAACTTTGGCAGCAAGTCCCGTAGGAAGTAAGGAGGATTTCATGCATCTCATTCCTATTTTACACTAACCAGCACATTATTAGGGCATCATAAAGGACAGGCCCACCCTGAGCTTGGGGCTTCGAAGCAGAGAGTTCTTTTCTGATCCCACAGCAGTGTGGCTGCCTCCAGCCTGAGAGGAACCAACCATGTGAGGCACATGTTACCACACCGGTCTCTGGAGGAGACAGCTCAGCTCTGTGCACTTTTATAGCCCCATAAACGACAATACTAACAATTTCCTAACTTCTGATAAAGACCAGCTTCTTGGGAATTGCTGATACCTCAATTTGTATGGGAAATGAATCTCTCTGGAAGCTCTGCTCTGCTGCTTTCTGAGCACATGAAAGTGCTGCTGAAATTCCTAATTGCAAATTAGACTTTTGACAGGGGAAGGCAGAGCAGACGGGTTGAAATAGCCTTAAAGTGCTTTTCTCTTCCTGATGGCAGAAGAGTTCATAATCCAGACAAATTAACTGATTGGAACAAACAGCATTAAGGCAACACTGTGCAATGTTGTGGCTGGCAGCTGGTGGCCAGACACTAGAACATACTTAACCAATTAGCGCTGTTCCCCGCACCAGCCAAAATGCGCATTTAGAACAACTGAGATGTGATCTGGGACATTTTGTGGTCCACATACAGCAGCTTTACCAGGTGGGCCAGAAAAGTGAGATTCTCAGTGGATGAGTTAGCAGGGGCTGTAAAAAACCTAAATCTGCTGGAAGTCAGTCTTTGCATATCTTATTGGCAGAACCACTCCAGGTTTAGCTGAGCTGTCTTTTTTGGCTTTTTAACACTTCAAGGAGATTTTAGAGGCATTTTGTGATTATGGATGCCTTTCCATACTTAAAAAAAAATAGGCTGAGGATGTTTCAGAATATTCTTTTTCTGACACTGTAACAGTTACAGAATAATTATTCTTGGTACTCATATGGTAACTTCCGTCAGCTTTCGTAACAAGTTCAAAGAATTAACAAGCTAGAGGTTAATTTTCAAACTCAGCTTCAGTGACCCAGAAGTCCTAAAGAAACACAGTCATTTTTCTGTGTTCTCTGCCTACAGCTTTAGGTACTTAAGTCACTCATATCTGAAAAAGTAAGCTGTAGAGACTTGAGAGAGAGCTGGGAAGAGATCACGGATCTCATGACACTTAGTCATGTATCTTTGCCAAAAGACTGTGTTTCATCTTAAGCCTCAATGATATGAGTGAAACATTTTTTTTCTAATATAACATGGGAATTCTGGCTTGCTAACACCCTGGCAGCACAGTGTGCACTATGGAGAATGCAGGGATCTGAGAGCAGCTTTTTCTCTCCCTAATGGCCCATGGCTTGGCAAAATGATTTGCCTTGGGTTTCTACCTGTCCTCAAGGAAGGAACACAGAGTGGCAATGACATTGTTAAAATTAATCTGTTTATTCACTGAGTACATTAGTTTAATTTCAGTTCTGAGATTAATGAACCTCATTTTTGATGCACAGACTCATGATTCATTCTGAATGTTTTTGCTGCCTAGATATCCCTATACTTACCTACCCAGTGCGACCCTACTATCCAAACACTTCAGAATTATTAATGAATTATGCTTTCAATATAGAGCCATAAGGAAGCAGTACTCAAATGTATTCCCTTTGCAGAAAGAAATCAAACTAGAATGCTGAAATCCTAATTTCACTGATTCTTAATACCTTGACCCTGGAACATTTCACATTTCCTCTTAAATCAAAAGCACTCTACCTGATTTTAGTTGTGTACATTACAGTAAGGTGACTCATGCCCTAGAAATGCCTTTCTCTTGTTTCCATTGACTAAGAAAGCCTGGACAGCTCAGCAGAGAAAAAAAAATTGTCTCTGCAGGGTAGGTGCTTGAAGTTAGGTTAAAAAAATACCAGTCAGGGAGTGGGAGAGAGGCTGTGGCACTGTGCTGCACATGC
Source organism: Lycocorax pyrrhopterus obiensis (assembly GCA_014706295.1). Taxonomy (NCBI): domain Eukaryota; kingdom Metazoa; phylum Chordata; class Aves; order Passeriformes; family Paradisaeidae; genus Lycocorax; species Lycocorax pyrrhopterus. The sequence goes on from JACSVZ010000001.1 coordinate 79,814,014, forward strand.
ACTTGCAGACAGGAGGGAATCAAAAGTGTGAGACATCACAGGCTTCAGGAGAACTCCCAAAACAAACTCTCCAGGGTATTCTGGCCAATTTACATATTGTACTACCCAAAAAATTAAGGGGGAAAAAAAAAGGCTCTGGTAACTTCACACATTTTCACAAGGATGAAATGAACACCCTTAGGAGTTTGGCTTGGCTTTTCAGCAGTATGAAATCTATTTTCACTTTCTAAACAAATTACAACAAGAATAGAAGTAGGGGGAGAAAAAGGTGAGTTTTGTGAGTTCTGAGCTATCCATCTGAATCAGAAGACTGTACTCAATAGGTTTGCTAAAAATATATCCATTAAATCTATTTAGCATTTTTGTTATTTTTGAAGTGTTTATCTACAAAGCAAAATATTTCAAGACCGTTTCTAATTTACCTTTTGAGCTAACTTTAAAGCAGTAGAAAACAATATGCAATAAATTGCTTTCCAATAATAAAATGAGTGTACTGATGTTTACCAGATGCCTGTCTCTGACTAAATTCAAGAGAATCCAATATAATCAAAGAGTCTACTACTTGTGCTCCAGAGTCCCTTATCAGCACTCCTACGGTTATGTTACCCTTCTTGATACTCCTCAGACTGCTCCTGACTGTCCTACATGAAACAACAGGAGTGGATAATAGTCAAGTGTCCTGTACAAGGCTTGGTGGTCTCTCAGTGACATCCCTGATACGAGGCACCAGTAAGCAGCACACCTCTCTAAAGAGTGCCTCAGGTCTCCAGATGGGTGCTTCCACACCTCTTGTGTGGGGCCCAGAACTGAACACAGAATTGGAGGTGTGGCCTCACCAGTGCTGAGTACAGGGGGATGGTCACTGCCCTGGTCCTGCTGGCCACACTGTTCCTGATCCAGGCCAGGATGCCATTGGCCTTGGCCACCTGGGCACACGCTGGATCGTGTTCAGCTGCTGTCACCAGCACCCCCAGGGCCTTTTCTGCCAGACAGCTTTCCAGCCCCTGCCCCAGCCTGTAGCACTGCCTGGGGTTGTTGTGACCCAGGTTCAGGACCAGTACTTGGCCTTGCTGAACCGCATAAAAATGGCCTCAGTCCATCAATCCAGCCTGTCCAGATCCTTCTGCGGAGGCTTTCTCTCCTCCAGCAGATCAACACTCCTGCCCAACTTGGTTTTATCTGCAAACTGACTGAGGGTGCACTTGATCCCCTCATCCAGATCCTTGGTACAATATTAAATAGGACTGGTTCCAGTACTGAGCCAAACAATGGGTTAATTCTGTTTCATTTAGCCTCCATTTGACAGACCAGCCATTTGACTGGATTGAGTTAGATTGAGATGGGCATTATCTTACATATATAACGAAAATATTTTCAGTTATTACTGAAACTGCTAAGGTCCAAATAATAACTTAAAGTGACTGGGAAGGAACTTTAGCCTACCACGACTCACTGCTCCAACTGTCTAGCTGAGGACTTTCACATCCTGTCCACCTCTAAATCAAGGGGAAGCAGACACTACTTGCTCTTTCCCAGCCATCTGCCTTCACACTGTATTCATTACTCTTATTAAAACAATATGTAAAATATTATCCCCTTCCCTTCCCTTCCCTTCCCTTCCCTTCCCTTCCCTTCCCTTCCCTTCCCTTCCCTTCCCTTCCCTTCCCTTCCCTTCCCTTCCCTTCCCTTCCCTTCCCTTCCCTTCCCTTCCCTTCCCTTCCCTTCCCTTCCCCAAGTTCTGCTAATCCTGACATCTCATCAGGATTTCAGCATACGAATACCATACTTCAGGCTACTGCTTTGCAGAGCTGATGATGCAGCCTTCACATAGGCAGTGGTGGTTTACCCAGAGTGGGCTCAGTGCACAGCTGGGTTTAGGTTTAGGCAAGACAAAGCCTGTGAGTGCCTCAGGAGTCAGTTTCACAGTGTGTTCCCTGCTGGTTTTTTTAGTTCTTTCATATGCAGAGGTCAATACTTTTGTAGAGATTATCCTTTTAAATCAATGTCAGCTGACTTAAACTCAGATCAGCTTACACAAAGTCTAATGGTATTTAAAGCTGCAGGAGGAATGTGTGTAAGAAGGGAATTTCATGCTGAAAGTTTGCCATTAGTGTAGATCCAGGCTCTGTTCAAGCATTTTGCAGCTTCTTTAGTGTCTACATATGACATGACAGTGGATTTACAACATGCTGTGACAGCCCCTCCAGCAGGACAGTGCCATTAATCTTCAGGCAGACTACTGAGATCAGCACTGATTTCGTGTTCGGATCTCCAAATCCAGGATCCTGTGCCCAGCAGGACCGTGATGGAATAAGCTTGTTCCAGAGCCACGGGCCTTGATCTCAGCCTGGACTCCCCTAACTCATATTTAATCATAATACTTTTCACAGCTCCTCTGCAGGTTGTGATGTGGTGACTGAAGACATAGTCAAGCATTTAAGCACACGATTAACCTAAAGTCCTTGAAGGGAATTGTTGACTTCAGGAGAGCTGCTTGTATACTGGGAGTTAAAACACACTCCAGTGCTTCACAGTTCAGTTAATTATCATTAAATACCTGCAACACAGGAACGTGGAGATGACACAGCCACAGATGTACTGCAGAATACATTTCCTGGAGCAGTAATAGCAAATCTCTGTTTTAGGTGCACCTTTAAAGTACATATTTCCACATGGAGCCGAGAGGCTATTTGACTATTATAGAAGACCACAATAGACTCAACATGCAAAACAGGAATACCCTTAACCTGCTTCCAAGATGTGCCTTCTCCCCAGAGAATAACTGTAAAATATATAAACTAATTGAAATTAAACAGATGCTGGTAGTTGATTACAGAATATTGAAAACTTTGTAAGGGAAGGGGCCAGCCACGTGCCAACAACATTTTGTAACATAAAATAAAGTAAAGTAAAGTAAAGTAAAATAAAATAAAATAAAATAAAATAAAATAAAATAAAATGCTGGGTTTGTTGTTTGTTTTTTTTTTTTCCTGTGAAGTATGGGCAGGAATCCGTGCTGAGGTGCTGCTCGCGGTGCTGAGGACACTCTCGCAAGCCCCCCTGCCGTTGGCGGGGAGGGGGATGCGGAGGATGCGGAGGATGCGGAGGATGCGGGACTCAGGCCAGCGGCTCCCGCGGGGCAGCAGCGGCCCCTGCCGGCCCCGAGCCGCAGCGCGCCGACGGCCGCGGCTCCCGCCCTCGTCCCAGGATCACAAACCTTTTATTTTTTTTTTTTTTTTGTCAGTAGAAGTCCCCAGATTGGCCGGGACTGTGCCAGGGTCCGACCCTTCCTTCCCCCCCGGTAATGCCGCGCGTGGTAGCAGCGGTGCTTTTCTGTGCATTTGCCCCACTTATTCCCCTTTAAAAGTACCAAGAAAGAGCAAGTTTGGCTGATGGTTCCCTCACCAGTGCACTGACAACCGTGATTTCCAGGATGGGTTAAGTTATGCAGGGAAAGGCAGGAAGGGAGGCTGAGAGATGTGAAATGCAAGACACTTTGCGTGATTTGCATTTTAGTTTCTTGTATTGATTACTGCGAGACCCAGGGCGTGAAAAAAAAAGGAGAAAGAAAAAAGCAGTTGGCAGGTCTCCGACTCCAAATAGTTCCAAAATGATTATACGTTTTATTAATCGAGGTTAAAGTAACCTCATTTGGCCAGTATTAATGAAAACACAGGGTATGTGTTAACTAAAAATCACTTCAGCATAGCAAATTGAGATGCGTTGGAATTCGGGGCAAGCAGTTGTCAGTGCGCGGGTTCCAGGTGCCATCTAGTGGGCACATCCCATGCTGGAAAGGGACAGAGTTGCCCATCACAGTGTGTTAGAAGGTTTAACGTGAAAATACACACACAAATTTCTCTGCAGACACAAAAGAGAGAAATGCAAGTACAGCTCACAGCACAAGCATGATTCATGTCAGGAACAACACTCCCAAGCACCTGAAAAACAAAGGTCACCTTGAAAAAGGATGTACTGTGCAGAAAACCCAAATAATTACTTGGGACTAGAAAAAAGATACAAACAAAAACTGTCAACACCCCCTGCCCCCCAAAAGTACGAACCAAAAGAAGCCTAAAGGAAACACGAATGCATCACAACTTTGACTCACAGCTGAGCCATGCAATGCAAGTGCACTGCAGTCAGCAGAGTTTTCTATCCACTTCAGGTTTTGGGCTGGAGTCAGCCTGGCAGTCCTACCTGGCTTTTCTAAGTAAGCATCCTTCACGATTGATGACTTGGAGTCTCTTTTTCAACGACTTTGTTTCAGCACTGCACCAGAACCAGAAGGGATCAACCCCTTAAATAAAGTGAGAGCCCCTACCTGGGGAGCTCACAGCACACAGCCTGAATTAGAGGAAGCAGATCCCTTGAGGACAGTGTTACCAGAACTGGCTTTTTGAGTTTGGACTAATGAAACCCCAGACTATTATGCAAATTAAGCAGTCTTTTGTGAGCTACAGTTCTGGTTTTTAGGGCCCTTCTAAGTTTCTTTGATCTGCTACAAAGGAAAGCTACCATGCAGTTTAAATTAATTTATCTTCTGTTGCATCAGATTAAGAGTACATATGTGGTAATTTCCTCTATCCTTTCCCTTCTCCATCTCTCTCCCCTCCATTCACATCTCCTAAGGCTGTAGATATATAGACAATCAGACTTTTTTGTTGGTTTCTTTTCAGTGTTACTTCATTTTAATAGGACCAGTGGGAATTGGCCTGCTTAATGAGAGAAGCTTTGAAACTTTTTGTTTAAATAAATCTTATTCCAAACTGTGAGGAATAGGCAGAACTGGGGAAAAAATTACAAACTCCCTTAAATCAGAACAAAAAGGTTAACCAAATGGCACACTGATGCAAGGTACTAACCATTTTATTTGGGTAAATTTCAATGTGTGGTTTCTAATATGAACATATGTATAGTTTACAAAAAGTTGTCAGTAATTTATAGTTTAAAACAAAATTATTTTGAAATATGAGACAGGGATTTCTCAATCTTGAAAATATTGATATATTCACAATTTTGAAAAATGCTCTGAGCAATCTTTAACTTCAGAGGGTAATTTCAACTAACCAATTTATATGACATATTTTGTACAAAAAAAATTTCACTTTTTTGATAAACCAGTTTCTCAAATAGTTACCAAACCACTATAGCTTTTTAGCAACTACTGATTTTTCATCAGATCAGAATAAAAGCAAACCTAGCAAGAAAGCAGGTTCCTGAGACCATACTGGATAAATCCAGAAACCCATCTCTGTCCCAAAATATAATCAGTGTTATATAATCTACAATCACCGGAAAAGGATAAATCAGCACCTGTCAACTAATGAGGAAGGGTTATCATTACATTATCCCATAGTAACAGCTCTTTCTCCTTTCCTCAAAAATCACTTTTAAAAACCTGCTTTAAATGTCTATTTGAAAAGACTGCTCTTATAAATTCCCATGCTAAAAAAATCTCTTAAGATTCTTTCTCTAGAACCACATTCTAACAAGAAAGCAGTAAAACGGCATACTTTATGAAAGATAAAAATACTTTACGCTGGAAGTTAAGAAAAGGGCTTGTTCTGGGTCATTCTGTTTCTGTTGACACAGCAGAGGCAGCATAAGCAAAGATCTGCCAGATGCTTCTGAACCACTGTCACAGGAGAGGAGGACACATTCCCAAATTTTGAAGTTCACAAGAGGTCTGGCCTCAGTCCATGGGTCAGGTGTTTACTGGAAGGGGACTTACCTATTTTGCAACTTTGCTTCCAAGTCAGGCAGCATTGTCCTCTACCCTTGACCACACAGCCCTAATCTTAGATAAACGTACAAGGGAACCTCTGTATATTCTTCATTACCATTCTCCATGATTTCTCCTCTGTTTCCTCCTCCACTGCTTCCCTTTGCACTCTGGTTTAGGTGTGAGCAAGTCAGCCCAGTGAGCCTTGCACCCAGAGCAGGCTAGAAGACCTGCAGCCCACAGGAACCTTACTATGCTGTATTGCTATAAAATATCCATCATTCCTGCTCCCACTACCACCATTGGTCACCATGATCCTTCTGGAGGGTGCTCCACAGAATTTTGCTGTTTGCTTAAATATAGCTTTGGACTACAACAGTACCATCAATTTTGACTAAGTAAAATACCCTAGGGGTCTAAATTAGGGCAGAAACTGCAGCCAGTTTAGAGTGCAAATGTCTCCAGCTGCAAAAAACTTCTCAGCACTAATCATTAATCATGCTCAAGTGGAGAAAGTGGTCACCCTGAGTTTGCCTGAATGTGTATGTGAACCAAGCTGGTTTTGCCTGAAATTTTCTTTATAAGCACAGTAGTGGTGTCCTGTCTGTATTAAGTTTTTAGGAGCTTCTCTCGACTTCTTTTACTTTCTTCAGCTTCCCAGCTAAAATGCTGAGATAACTGCCCATGTTCCTACTTGCCTGGCACTGTCAGAGGAAGAAGGGAATGATTTAATAACTTAAGGCTACAGAAATGTTTTCAGCCAAAACAACAATCAAATTCCAAAGTTCTCTGAGATTTGATTCATGGTGTTTACAAAATCGTGGTTCTGTGACCTCCACTTCTCATTGAAATCATAAATAACTGGCTGTCTCCCTCCGTTCTTTTTTGTTTCCCATTATCCACCCTCTGTCTCTCACTTCATCCTTAAATCACATGTTCTGAGGAACAGAGACCATCTTTTCACAATAATCAACAGTGCAGGTATATGTGTGAGCTGGTAGGTGCTTCTCTAATACAAGTAATGACTACTCAGAGCAGCAACAGTGAGTGGAAACTGAAATACCCCTTCTGTGCCTCCCCTGCGAGCAGTTGACATCAGGTCACTGCAATTTGAGCTGCACAAGGTACATGGGCAAAACAGAGACCCAGCAATCATACAATTGCATTCTAGTGTTCTGCTCTGCACTCTTCTGTCTACAAACAATATTAAGCAGTTTGCAAATGGGATGCTTGGAATTTAACATGTCATTTTAACCACCGTTTTACCAACTTCAAGTGTGAGGTACTTAAGTTTAACAGAACAAAAAAAAAAATTAATACTGCAAGAAAAGCATCATCTCAAAATATGTTATGCTCTAGTATTGAAGGAGGCACCTCATGCGAAGGCAAAAATCCCTGTCATTGCATATCATTACATACAAATGTAAGAAATTTCAAAGTGATTGGTATAACCAATCATAGAAAGCTCAAGTAAATTTTTCATTGTGACCAGTTTTGCTCACAATTGGTTATATGACCAATATATTGGTGGGACAGAGGGAGAGATTTCTCTTCAGACAGAAAGAAGTAGTTTAAAACCTTTATGGGGACACATAAAGAGTAATAATCAGATTTTGTTTTAATAAGCCAAATTACACAAAAATCAAAAGGGAGAGGGGAATGCAAAAGCCTTTTAACAAATGAAAATTACAGTCAGCACTAGTTTTAAAGTTGAGCTACTGGCAAACATCCATATCTAATAGAAGCAACTTTCCTTCCCTCCCTCAATATCCCCATGTGCTTAAGAAGTAGCCATGACAATTCTTAAGCATGTTGTATAGCTAAAATATAAGACACCAGTTAATTAACTATGTACGCCTAGATCTGAATGGGAAAGTATGTCACATATGCTTAGATAACATCAGAAATAGAAAAGTCATGGGAAAGGAACTGAGAAACTACATTAGCCTAAAAAATCTAAGATAAAAATCTAGCCCAGACTTCTAAGGGCATAGGTCTTTGAGGTCTTTCACATGACCAAATTATTTCATCATTCACAGTGTTCAGGGGCAATTCAGTCTGTGACTGCTTAGGTAGTGAACGGCTTTCTTTTTTTCAGACCCATTTCACCTTGCTGAAAATGCTGCTGTTCTGCACTAAGTACTGTTTGGACATGTGGGGAAAGGTGGTAGAGGTTTGACTATTTCTGATCTATATAATCTCAAAGCAAGTGGATGACCTCAGCAGCTGAGATCCTGTGCTGGCCTCTATCTACTTGTCTGTGGTTTTGATAATTTCTAGGCAGAATTTCAAGACAGGAGGTTTGTGTAAGCACTCTTTCACTTGGCTTTTCCTTTTGGCTTACCAGAGACCACATCCCAACCTCAATACCATGTAAGCTGGGCTCGTGTGAAGCCAAAGGCTATTTCTGGAGGGACGGAACAAGCCTAGAGAAGAGGGCATGGTAAACTTTAAATACAGGGTTAGGGTGAGGAAAAATGCCACTGCACCATCTGGTGTCTGCAAAGACCAGACCTATGCTAAGGACATTGGATGAACATAGCTTGTTAAGAAAGCAAGAAGTTATTGTACTTACAAAGAACTTGTGCTTAAGAACATAATATTTGATTACTTACCAGGCCCCAGCATTTGCATCTGTCTTGTCTACAGTTTGTTTTTGGGTACTTTTGATATGTAATGCATGTTGTTAATACTGTTATTTTGTATATATATCCCCAATTATGCTGAAAGAGTCACAGATTTTAACAATGAAAAATAAGCCCTCTAAATTCAGTATTGCTGTGCAACAGGCCAGTGGTAAGCAGATACAAAAGAATATAAGGGAAGGCTGGGAAAATACTGAACCAGAGCGGATGTGGAAAAATTAAAGAATTTCAGAGATGACTATGTAATGTGAAAATCCATCTTCTATTTTAATTATTTTAACAATGAAAGAACTCTCCATGTGATCTACTTTTTTCATATGGTTGAAACATGTAAATCTAGAATTAAAATTACATTTTAAAATATATTATAGATCTATTTCAAAGAACACCCAGGCAAACCTGGTTTCTCTTTGTCTCTTGCACACCTTTTTACGCATCTTTTTCCTGTGTTGATCTTCCAGGGTCTGAATCCGTGTGGCTGAAATCAGTTGAACTTTTGTTGTTGGCTCCACCGGAGCAGGTTAAGACTCAAAACTCCATCTGTCTGCAACTGTCCTGATACTCGTATCTCTTCTTCTTGCCAAGGATCTGAATACAAGCAATTACTTCACATGAAAGGTGCTTTACTCAAATAGTAAATATTGGAGAACCACCATCAGCCCTGGGACGAAACAATCTTTTATTCTGACTTTGCTATTATACAAATAATTTAATAGATTTCTAACCTTTACAGATAGAATATGTAAACTGCACCTCCTTACAAAGAGAGTTACCTTGCCTTCATTCCCTCAACTAAATAAGAAATAAATGGCACAATAAGAAATGTAGGGATATCAGTTTGTTTGCATATACTTTGGTATTCTCTTGGTAGTACATGCAGGTTAGGTTAACCAGGCAGGTGTTCTCTTCGTTATAGTTTAAATACTTATTTTATATATCTATAATGCAAGGAAAACACGAAAGAAGGCTTTTAATAGCCATTAATCAAGCCAGGCCAAAAATGAAGGGTAAGTTAAAGCTGAAAGGCTTTTGCAGGTGCAGAGACTCTGGTATGGTAAGAAGTCAGTGCAGATGCACTAACAAGCAGATAAATGCTTTTGCCACTGCAGTTCACTCTAAGAGTCCCTTGTTTCTGCTGTCACAGATCGAATATATTCAAGTACCTAAGCACAGTTTTGTGGGTGGAACTCCATCCACTCTTGGCAATTTCAACAGCACAGCTATTCCGGTCACACATTATGACTCATCACGTTCCTCCTAGCAAAAGAGTGTACTCCAGCTAGAGAAATGCTGCCAAGAGGTTTTGTTTGATTTGTGACAAAGAGAAAAGAAACCACACAAAAGTTAAAGCAAATTCTTCAGGAAATATTAAAATGAAGGTGAAAAACTCTGAAAGCAGGACGAAATAACCCTCCCCTCAATGCACAAAACTGCTGACCTTCATTACACAGTTCTTGTGGATGCTAGTAAGTTATGCCTTGGTTTGCTCTTGCTCAAAATTCAGTACATCAACATGGTCGAGTTATGGCCAGCATTATCTAAACCTCGACATCATTCAAACAGAACCTCTCCAGGATTCTGCAGGAAAGCCTCACCCTTATACCAGCACCAGATAAACATCAAATCCTATTTATTCCCCAGTCTCTTACTTCAACACAGAATGATGTAATTCATACTCTATGTGACTTTGAAAGACCAAGGTATTTCTGAAATCTTAAGGCAGTGAAAATAGAATAAACTGAGTTTTACTAGAGTGGAACTGGATCAAAAGAGAGGTGACCTTCAAATATGATAATGTACCTTAACTACATTCAGCCTTCTACCCTCCTACTATTAGACTGTATATACTTCAAGCACTGAAGATAAAAGATTTTAACTTACATACACAAATGGCAAGGTAAACTACACATTTTATCAACTATTAGGACTTTTAAATAGCAGGGACAAGAGCTCCCAAAGGCACTGCTGACAACATCATGCAAGTCATCTAGTAATTGTGATCCAGCCTACAAGACACACAAAGAAAACTTTTATATGTGAAACATCATTTCAGAATCTCACAAGACCAGAAAGCTCTCAGTGTTTCAAAAAGAGATTAAATGTTAACTCCGTTGGTCTCTTTTGTCTGAAATTCACTCTTTCTATGAAATTCAACACCACACAAAGAGCCAGAATCAGGATTAAGGATCTCATAAACCCCATTTAATTCCTTAAAAAGGCTTCTGTGCAGAAATGAATTCCAGTCTCTGAGAAAGTTGTACTATTCACAAGGGGGGGGGGGGGAGGGAGGGGGGGGGGGGGAGGGAGGGGGCTTTACAATTACTATGAAAACTCTGTGCTCCAGGAAACTTTTTAAACTTTTTTTGGAAACATACTTCTTCTAAATGGAGATGTATGTCCTTTAAAATAGGCACTGAAATGGAATCTTAAAATGTTTTCTCTTAAACAATTTTTAACTATGAAAGTCAAGTTCTCTGTTGCTACTGACTACAGAGTGATAGCAACAAAATGACAAGAATCAGGTCAAAGTCAGCCAGCAGCTACAAGGGCTTTTGGGCAGGCTTACCATTTGCGGGGATTCTCCCTAAAATTAGGGCAATGGTCTTCCATTGACAAGAAATAGGAGGCATAGAAATGCAAGATAGTGAGCCCCCTGTAATACACTCTTCATGTACCCTGCAGGAGGTTAAGGAAGACAGAGAGAAAGAATAAAAGAACAAAAAAATGAAAAGAAGATGACCTTATATTCAATTTCTACACTTCACGTATAGTCTTACTTGGGGACCTCCCTATGAGTCCTAGCAGCTCTTTCTGGTGATAAAACTGTTGTTGTGCGGTTAATTTGTGTCTCTATTTAATGCATGACATAAATGGACTGAGCAGTGCATTTGGTGACGGGACAGGGAGCCCCTGGTGACATAAGCTGGTCACCAGTAAAAAGTCCCTTCTAAGAAATTGCAACGCTGAAAATTTATTTCAAAAGCATTAAAGCTCATTGTCGTGGGTGCCACTGCCTAAACCTCTTGTCAAACTCACAGGTGACTTGCCACTTCTGCTCTGACACCCTGTTGAGCTATTGCAATCTGCCAGAGAGCAAGAGCAACTTTGGTAGCTGTGCCAGTCCCAGCCAGGCAGAACCTCTCCATAAGTTTAAAAATTAAAAAGGGCTTTAAAGTTGTTTTATTTGTTTTGTGTTTTTTTCTTTTTTTTCTGGTAAATTCCAGCACTACTATTTGGGCATGAGCCAGGCTAATGCTCAGTATGCCTGGGAGTCATGGGGCGTTTGCAACTGCTGCTCTGCTGCAGGAAACAGTCCCTGGGAACTGCGGGCTCTGAGCTTCCCACTGCTTACCTTAGGGAAAGGAGAATACCCCAAGCAGGAAGGGTCTGTTTTGTGGAAGGAATGTTCATCTAACCCTGTACTCCACTGAACCCCAGAAGAGCTAAAGCTCCAGAGAAACTGCAATGTGAACACAGCAACAGCCAGAGAAATAACAGACTGGTTGGAAAGCAGCAGAGAAAATACTGAGTGGCTAAAGCAGCCAGCAACAGAAGGGGCTACCGGGGGCTGCCACTTAAAATAAAAGTTTCAATATAATAATTTCTCTGTTATCTAAAACCATATGGGACTGCAATACCCCAGTAAAATATAAAACTCTGTACTGGGGAGATGCTGTCGCCGTCTGATAGCCCAGTAACTGCACAAACTCAGGGAAGAATGCTATGGTACACAAGGAAATCAACTGCGTTTATTTTCTATGAGACAAATGAGTTTGCTTGGTGTGTACAGAACATATTAAGATATTTAGAGAGGAGTTTTCAGGAAAATTGGTCTGTTTGGAAAACTTCTGTCTCTTGACTGAATTCTGCTACTAAAATCTAAGGACGCACATGACCCCATGCTGTATACTCCCCTGGGACTGGGGCTCACCTGAAAAACCATTAGAAAAATCAGGATATAAGCATTGTGAATAGTAAAACTTTTTTGCTGTCCTTCAGAAGCCAGTGTTCATAATTGAAACTCTTCATGTCATTAATGCAGGAAAAAAATGTATTTACTATATATTTTCTCCAGTTACATACAATATTTTCCCCTGTAATTACGTTGTTTCCGTCTGCTGTACTACAGGAGTAAAACTACCAGGATTCCTTCATGCCTTTTGTCACAAGGTGGCGACGTTGGAAGCAAGAAATGCCATGGCGATCAGGGACAGAGCAGCACTCTGAAATGTTAGGTTCCACCACACTTCGGAGGAAATGATAACTCATGGGCAAACTCTGATCCGTTTATTTATGTGAAAATTCACGTACTGACTTTAAACTTAAAGCAATTAAAAGAAATGTCAGCCCAGGACTATAAATCTCTTAATGCAACATAATCCTTTAATTATAATCATTATAATCCTTTCAATATAAACATTTTGGTGGGAATTCAATCCACCTGTGCACACCTCTTTACCATACCAAGTTCATTATGTAAATAAGATGAGAAATAACTGTCTTTCGTTTCCAGGATTTCCTCTCCTTGTGGTTTTGTTAGCAGCTATTTTTAAAGAAATATATGGAAGCAATTACAAGATCTTGTTCAAGCAGTACAAAAATATGTCAGCAGAGTGAGTTCCAAGGTAACAGCAGCTTTCTGCCACAGACCAAGCAAAGCAGAGAAAATTTAAGACATGAATCTTGTTATTAAAATGCATATGTAAGTTTATTAGCTCTGAGCAGAACCCGGCATCCTATTCAAAGACGCTTTATGCAGAAAACCCGCAGAAGCTCATTATTCACAGAATCATAGGATGGTTAAGGCTGGAAAAGATCTTTAAGACCATCAAGCCCAACAACCGGCCCAGCACCAACACTGTGTTCCTAACACTAAAACCTATCCTCAGGTGCTATATCCACGCGTCTTTTGAACGTTTCCAGGGACGACGACTCCACCGCTTGCCTGAGCAGCCTGTTCCAGTGCTTGACTATCCTTTCAGGGAAGAAATTTTTTCCTAAGGTACGACCTAAACCTCCCCTGGCGTAACTCGAGGCCATTTCCTCTTGTCCTATCCTTGCTGCGCCCTCCTTTCAGGCACTTGTAGAGAACGATAAGGCCCCCCCAGCCTCCTTTTCTCCAGGTTAAACACCCCCAGGTCCCTCAGCCACCCCTCACAAACCCACCGGGTTTGCTCCCAGGGCTGCTGTGGAAGCTGCCGTGGCGGGGGCGCCTCAGACCAGCGGCGGTCCCTGCCAGACCTGCTGGGGAGGTGCCGTACCCCACGAGCCCACGCAGGCTTTCCTCGGGAATGCACCTAGGCTGGGCACAAACAACTAAACCACCACGCGACTGCGCCGCCTGAGACCTCCGGGTGAGGCGCCGCAGGGCGCCAAGGCGGGACTCGAACCTGCCACTGCGCGCCAACTCAAACATGACCCTCCTCCCGACGCCCACCGCGGCGTGACAGCACTTCCGTAAACACCGCGGCGGGATGAGTGACAGGCGCGGCGGCCAATCGCGGCGGCCAGTCGCGGCGCGCGGGGCGGTGGAGGGGGCGGGAGCCCGCGGCCGGCGGCTGAGGCGGCGCGCGGCCGGAAGCGGCGGCGGGCGGCGGCGGCGGAGCGCGAGCCGGAACGGGCGCGCGCCGGAACGGGCCCGCAGCGGCCCGGGAGCCGCCCGGTGCCGGGAGGCGGCGATGGGAGCGGGAGAGGTGCCTCAGACCTGATTCCGTCCGTTCAGCCACGCTGGGCGCGGGCGCTTCTGCGTGTCTGGAGTAAGGGGTAGCCTCTCGAGAAGTTACCGTGCGTGCTGAGTTTTGTTTGGTGCTGGTTTCCACGTCTGTCTCTTAATGGTACTGCTAAATCATAAGCGTGAGGAGCAAAATATGTATGCTCGTGTATTCTTTTTTTCCCCCCTTTGAATGGCACGATGTAATAAGCGCTTTGTTGTACCGGTTTATATTTTGGCGTGTTGCTGCAGCCTTCCGATGGGGGTAAAAGCAGCTGTCAAAAGATACGAAACAAGGAGTAAGACAGCAGGGACAGAACAGCCGTCATCCAAATCCCGAGTCGATTGGAGACGCACCAGAAGGGAGCTCATACTGCTTGACAGCAGTGACGAGTCCTCAGCCACCTCTGAGGAGAAGGAAGAGGCTACCACATCAGAAAGCGAACCAGATGAAAAAGACCAGACGGCTGTGAAGAGCAGCCTTTCAGACCAGGAGGAGAAAGACCACAGCGGGGAAGTGACAGAAGATGGTGACGATGAGTGCATTGTGCCTGGGAAGCGTAAGAGGTCGAGCACCTCTGTCATGTATGACAGCGATGAGAGTGAGGACAGTGACATACTTGTTAGAAGGGTTTCTGCCAAACGCCGCTGTATAATAGATGACGATGAGAGTTCGGAAAAACAGCAGCCTGATAAAACATGCCCTACAGAGAATGTTTCTGCTAATAGGAAACAGAAAGTGCTTGCAAAACTGAAAGAACTTGCAAGGCAAAGTGCAGCTCGGAGATCCTGCAGCAGTGCAAATTGTGAGGTCAGGGTTTTATCTTTAAAATTAATTGGAGAAAATATTTAATGTGAGGAAAAGTTAAGAGATACAAGTCAATGGGATTTTTTGGGTTGGAATGCATGACAAATGAGTAGATCTGTAATATTTTAATAGTCACATTAACTAGATAACAATATTGACTGCTGAAAATCTATCAAATTATTTTTATCAGGAAGCAGAATACCTGCTGAAGTATCTTGGCGATCTCATGTTAGCCTAATTCTTAGAAGTAGACTGAAGAGAGGTACACGGAAATAGCTAATTTAAAGCTGAAAGTAATTGTCATCTAGTACAGAATGATGTATTTTTTGGAAATTTGTGCTTTCTTGTTAATTGAACAAATGGTGTTATTAGATGGTCAAAAATCTTAGATGGTGTATGTAGTATTTTGTCTGTGCAAATACTGAAAATTCTTGTGTTTGAAGTACTTTTAAAAATTTAATTAGGATTCTAATAGCGAAGCAGAAATAGAAGAGGAACCACTCTGTCAGCTGCCCCTCGCACCATCAGAAGGTAGTGAAACTGACAGTGGCAGCATGAAAGATTTTATAGTAGAGGAAGAGGAAGACAACGATGATGATGATGATGACGACGATGACAACACAGAGCATGTGAAGAGTGAAAATCAGCCACATCAAAAGCAGCCAAATCCATCAAACAGCAAGCTGCTGGCACAGTACATCCCACAGTGTAAGATCAAAATTAGTGATAATTCTTTATGTATAACTTGCTCATAACTTGCTCTACTGTAATAAAAATTAATGGGCTGAATACAAATGCTAAGGAATAGGATATGATATATAAAAGGAGATACCTGGAAGGCTTCAATTTATTGTGAAAGCATTCTGATTTCCCCAGTAAACTTTTACAATATTTTGGTATCTAACTAAAGAGAGGGTGTAAGTTGGGGGGAGGAAGGGCAACGTTATTGCACAAATTTTTTTTAAGTTGGTCTGATTTAGGATGAAGTAGGCTGCCTATGATGCATTCATTCCTGTGGAGACCTGAAAGCATCGTCCTCCGTCCTACGATCTTGTGGTTTATGCTAAAAGCAGCTCTGTTAATCTGTCCAAATTCTGTTCTTGCCATGAGTTTGCGGCTTGGGATTTTACGTTTTGGATTTTTTTGTTCGGTTGGTTTCTTGGGGGGTTTGTTTATGTATTTTTATTCCATGGTGGTAAGACCTGGGACCAGAGGTCTGGAGGGGTTTCTGACTTCACAGGCCAATCTCAGCCAAATTACATAGAGCAAGAAAACTGTTCAAGTTGTTCTTTTATGAAAACCAGTTTCTGGATGGAGCAGAGAGATTTGAAACAGAACTTTATGCTAGTTATTTTCTTCCATATTTTGTTGTTCAGAAGCAGGTATGTAGTGACTGCACAGTCAGTGCAAGTGTAGGTACTCACAAGCATTCGTGGTGTTTCTTCCCCAGTGAAGACCTCAGCAGAATTGTATTTGAAAGAAAGAAAAAAATTAACAAAACAAACAAAATGCAAGCAAAAAACCCATGACCACAACATAAGCCTGGCCTTCTCTGATTTACATTATTTTCTGCTGTTCATAGAACAAATTATTCACTTCTCTTAGTGTTTGTAGCTCTTACTGTGGCCTCTTCTTGCTGGAAGCACGTGTCTTTCGGATGCTAAAATTCTGTAGGATCATTGGGATGAGAAGCACAATTTAAAGGCAAAATCCTATGAGTGTGGATGTTGTACATTGAAATTATTTCTAAATCTATATTTAAATAACTTTAAAATTTTAAATTTACAATACTGGAGAAAAAGAATTCTTACAGGACTTCTAACATGGCTTACTTTTTTTTTTTCCCTTCTTTTGGTAAATTTTGGTTGTATTGCTTTCTTCCCAGTACCTCGCTGTGATCATTATGTACACTTCAAAAGAATAGTAAAGGCTTTCCTCATAAATGCAATTGATGACACTTTTCTGAGCTCATTGTATGGTAAGTAAATTGCATTAAGTAATATAATAATGCATTCAAAGTTGTAGAAAGCCATTTGTTCTAGGGAAAGGTGTTTCTCCTGATTAGAGTATAGAACTGAGGGTCCTGAAATCTGTGGTTTTCCTGCTATCTAACTTTGGTGGGGGAGGGCAGAGGGGACTCTTATCTGAAAATGATACAGTAATCTTGGAAAAATGTGTAGACTTAAATCTTAAGCACAGAAGGCTTAAAATGCCTTCTTGAGATGTGGGAATGTGTTTCTGTGTTACTAATCAGTAGTAACCTTTCCAGCATGAAAACCAAATTAGTTTCAAAGCAGGTATCTCAATGAAAACATAGCAAGGCCAGCTGGTTTGTCAAAGTCTCTTGTGCTTCACAGCTTTTTTTCTCAGGAATTTGATAGATAATAAGTGATTTTAGTTATGGAGATGACTCGATATGAGATTTTTTTTTTCCTTTCTTTTTTTTAGCATTTCAGATAAATAAACTTCAGCTGCAGTCAGTACTTGTCGTATTCTTTCTGAGGAAGTACTTTTTGGCATTTGGCCTAGTGGGGCTGAATGACAGCCTCACACATAGTTTCATAAGCACTGTAAAGAAGGGATTAAGGAGAGGACTCTCAGTGTCAGATTGTGGAAGGAGTCAGTAAAGTGCCGAAGAGTGGAGGTTTTGGTGTCATCAGGAACTAAGAGGGAATGGAGAAACTGAAGTACCCCACAGACCTCAGAATAAAGGCTGTATACTCTTGGAGCTAAAAATGTCTTTCATCTACCACTGCTAGTTCTTTCAGGTGTTTGTTTTGTTTCAACAAGTAAAAACAAGCGTATGAAAAGTAATAAGTAAACACTGCCAGATTGATGTTGTAATAGCTTCCTTCTATTTCAAATGGTATCTGCTCTATAAAATGTAACAACTTACTGCCAAGTTGCTGGAAGTAAATGAGCTCTGTGGGTGAGCTGTGGGTTGTATGTGAACATTGTATGAACATAGCCTAGCGTTACAAAAATGTGTTTTTATAACGTAGAATGGATTATTCTGAGTTAATGGAAGTGAATCTCTTCATTAGTTTTGACTCAAGAGCAGCTACTACAGTATTGGAGTTCACACTTGCTTTTTATTGGGAGGGATTTTGTTTCATGGTCTAGCACAGCCTCTTCAAGCTCATACTGCAAATGTGTGTATAAAGTGAATATGGACAAACAGTTAATTGCAATTATGGCGGCTATAATGACAACTACTTTTACATAGAAAGCTAGATATCCAGTGGTCCTTCTCAGCTCAGCTTTTTTTTGGATAACAGCTTTGCTAGAAGACATGGGAAGGTAGCTGAACTAAGTTTTATATCTGTACACACTGAAGTTCCAGGACAGTGTGCATTGCCCTGCATCTAGGGAAGACCTGTTTAATTCCTGGAGTCCAGCATGTATTTGGTAAACAGTAGTGAAATAGTGGTAGTTTTACACATCCTCATGCTTTTTTATTTATTTCGCTTGAGTAAGTATTTGGAACTACTTATGCTGCCTAACTCAAGGCATCTGACTGGTGCTGCTGAAGTAAAGGTCAGTTTCTCTGTGCTCTTTATAAGTGACAAAGAGAGTTGTCAAAATTTCTGCTCTGAAGTAGATCAGAGGAGTTTGTTTTCATGGATTCCAACCACTTCCCTTATATATTGTGAACAAATTAAACAGATTGGTCAAAAAGCAAGACATTCCCCCACATGCTTCCTCCTTTTCCATTCTTTTAAATGGAACTGAGTGAATGGATCTCGATTTGGGAGAGCTTTTGACTTGATTGTAGAGTTTATTTATATACCCCTTTTAAAATTATAAAATATATCCCTTTATCGAGATGCATGGATTGCATGGATCACTTTTATGGATAACAGTAGCAAATGTATTGAATAATAGTCTAATAAAGTCATTCATAGTTCTTAGTATGAAGAAGCATAATGTCCTTGAAAATTTTATCTAAAGAAACTTGTACAGCATAGGGTGGTCAGCAAATTAGTAATGATTCTCACTGAACAGATGGAACAAGACAGAAGAAATATGCACAGGATATGCTGCTCTCACTTCATTATTTGGACGACCGCTTCATTCAGCCGCGTCTTGAGAACTTAATCTGTAGAAGTCGCTGGAAAGATCGATACAAGGTGTGTAGATTCTACTTTAAATGCTGAAATGGCCTCCAAATCATTTTAATGCTGTAATTCTCTGTAAAGGTGCAACAATCACTATAATTATATATACATTTTAATAGAAACTGTTGTTCTTTAACTTAAATAATTTGTTTTAATGCTTATATAAATATCAGAAATATTTTACATGTTTATAACCAGATAAGCATTCAGGTAGCAGAACAGAATCTGTTCTCATCTACCTGAATGTGTCTCCTGCTGACTTCAGCAGATGACTTTTGGGGATTTTTTTGTGACTTGCTAAATGTTATAACAAAATTTTTCCCTCCTCCCACAAAAAGGTAAGCAGTATGTTCATCATGAACCTTCTACTACTACTACTACAAAAAATTAAGTCAGTATAGAGTAATTAGTAATTGTATGTATATTACTAGAAGGGTATTAGTATGATAGGTGTGATGATCTAATAATCACTGTAATAACGGAGATTTAAGTCTCTTTCATTTCTCTTGGACTAATTTTGTGTGAATGCAGAGTACTCAGCAGCCTGTTTGAGGCACCGTTCAGTTTGCAGAGATTCTTTAATGTTATTTGGAATCTGTTTTTCAGGAGCGTGTGGATTGTTACCCAGATGTTCGCATAAGCTTGAGAAATACAAAAAATATGTCATGTCAGGCCTGTGAAATGAAGCGGTGTTGTAAGTTCAATGTGTTGCTCTCTGGAAGGCTTTATAATAGTCAAACTTTGGAAGTGGATGACTTCATGTCAGATGATAAACAGGTAATGTCAAACCAGCACTCTTATTTTTAAGCTTTATGTAGTATTACAGAAAATCACCTATCAACACATCTAATGTCTATAATTCTAGATGCAAGTGTTAGGCTATTGTTTTTCCATGTCTTAAGCCCTATTAATTTTTAAATATGAGGAATGATTTGGAGGAGTATAGACTTGGATTTAGCTTCATAATTATGAAGAAAGTTCCTATAAAACTTGAAAACATGAATGGAGGCATTCCCTTCTGCCTGCCTCTCCCCTTCCCCCTTTCTTATATGTTGGGAAAGAGGTAAAGAAAATTATCCTCAAATCCTTTTATCAAGAAAATAAATCAAATGTTTTTCTATGACCTTTGGTTTTCCCTGCATCACAATGACCTGTGTGCTGTTACCCCTTAATGAAAAAGCCCTTTACCTTTGTGTGCCTATAATGCCCTTAAGACTTTGCCAGCAGGAATCTTGCTTTGAGTAGCTCTCAGAAACGTTGTAAAAGTAACTTTCTGTATGATGGACAGTCATTGCCATTGAAGGGCTGTGTTTTCTGTTTTGTTGCAAGTCAGATTTGTTCTGCATTGGGTCCCTAGGTTTGCTAATTCTGTGCCTGCTCTGCCTCTAGCACTTGGAGGGTCCACATATTCTTGTTTGCTTTAGGTTCAAACATTGAGTGAAACAGTGCAGTGGTCATCCTAACAGTCCAAGTGCGACCTAGTCAGAATTTGCTGCTTCGTTCTTCAGATTTTTTCCCACATCTGCTATTTCCCATGTAGCTATTCACTCAGGACAAAGTATCTTGGCATCTCAGATGCATTGACACTTGAAGTTGCTGATCTCCTTTCAAGAAGTCTTGTTCCTACCTCCATCAATACATTTTATTAGAGCCTTTTCCCCGTTACTGCATTATCAAAACTACTTGTCCAAACTAGAGAACACTTCCATTTAGGTAGTCTTGCACCTATTTCTCCCTCAGTTGTCCCTTCTAGAACATTTTGAATTGAATTTTTTTTGACTAAGAGGCATCTTTCATGTTGTTACATAACGTTCCATTAGGCAGTCATTTTAGGTGACTTGAGAAGTCACCTAAAATAATTTAATAATAGCCTAATATCATTTTATTTCACAGCTGAGCCTTTTGAAAACCTTGACTCTTAAGAACCTGGGTGTTTCTAATATTTAGAGATCTTCCCTTCAATTTTACAGCTACACATAATTGTTATGATTAGGTATGCATATGACCTTCAGTAATACAATTCATGACCTCTTATGATAAATTCAAAGCACATGATTTGTCAAGACTAAAATATTGCTACAGTTGTTTACCCAGCTGATATCCAAGTTCTGCCTTTCTTCCCTTTCAGGAGACACAGATGGTATTTTATTTGTGAGTCTAAAAGTATTTTTGAATACAGCTGAAATGCCTCACAGTATTTGTTGAAAATAAAGTTTCAGAACAAGGGGGTTTTTCAGTATATTCGGTAATGAGGTATAATAGGATTTCTTAAGTAAAAATAAAGTGAAGACCTTGTCAAACAGGGAGTATACCTTACTGAAGCTCAAGCCTGTATTGTTTGGATATTTGCACATTCTTTAACTTACAGATTTGAGAGGTGTCACTATGATTATCATTTTTTTATCATACATACATATCCATGTAATGCAGGAGCTTAAAAATCTGTGCCGGAGTTTTTCTTATATTACAGACCCTTCTGAGCAGCAGTTGCTGATACTCTGTTTTGAAAAGTATATATCTGCATGATAGTCAAGAAAGCTAGGCTTTTCCAGCAATGCTTTCCCCCTTTTAATCCTGTTTATTGCAGAAAAACAGTTAAGTTCTCTGCAATCATCCCAGCACTGATACTGCAGTCTGTCATACAGTCGTTCTTCCTTACGTACAGATCACTAATTTAAAAATACTCAGTTTTTCGTGGGAAGTATGTGCCTTACCTAACCAGAAATAATTAGTGATCTAGCACAAGAATTTAATCTTTACTTAACTTCCAGCTTAACTGTGGAAATAACAGTAGCAGTTCCCTCACTGCTGACCAAATGTTGTCCTGCATAAAGTGTTAGTTATTTTTCACTTTGGGACAAAACTTGAAATATCCTACAGAATATTGAACTAACTTGCTAGTTCATTTTTGTCCTCTTTGGCTTAGCAGTACAAAATGAGAGCTTTTTTTACCCTGTGTACACCAGCATCTGGGGACATGTCTGCTATGTGCCTGCTCAGTATAACTCAGTGGCTGTTAAACAGACTCAGGAGAGAGAGTAATTGAGCACTTTCCAGTCATTTTTGATAGTGTCTTGTAATGCAACATTTGTGTTCTTATGGTGACGTGCAATTTAGACTGCTAAAAGTACTATTCTCAAGTTGTCTTTAAACCTCTGCTGGCAATGCATTGATCAACTTGTCCTGCCAATTTAGAAAAAAAATATAAAAGAAAAAGAGGCTCACAGAGCTACATAAAACTGCCATTTCACAAACTTAATTGACTGATAGAGGAGGCAGTTCAGCGCTGACAGACCCAATTGAACGGAAATACATAGTTGGACTACTTTCTGTAGATTTGTTTGAAAATACACGAGAAAAGTGGATGTGAAGAGAACAAAAACAGACCTCCAACCTCCTTCTTCTGCATAAAACTTTCCTTTTCTCTCATCTCTGAAGTATTCTACTTTGCCAGTAGAAAGCGAAGAGAAACAGCTGTTCCAGTTTTGCTTAGGCTTGCAGTGATTGTTCACTGTGTAGGTGCCAATTCTCATTTCCCCATGGTCAGGGAGAATCGCAAGGTTTAGAGATATGTGTCCCCCACACTTCCTTGCTCCTTATGTCACCTGGATTATAAACTGTTTTCTACTCTCAGTCATGGCGTTCTGTTTATAAGCATGCTTAGAGGACATGGATTCAGTCACTACATGTTGTGCTATTGTCCAACCATGCTGCTACATTCCATACAAAGTGGTTTAACACAACTTTGGCTGATAGGGCCAGTTTGAGTAGATAAGTTAAGCATTAACACAGAGGGACTGAGAACTGTGAGGGGAAAAAATTAGAGTAAGTACAGTACTGAGATTCTTTCCAAAGCTGCATTCTGAAATAGCATTGTATTTTTAGACCATCTTTCTTGCTTAAAAACACAATACATAGTTACATTTATACGATATTTAGCTATTTGCCTTTGGCATTTCTCCACCTCACACATAAATAAGCTATGAAACTCACTGCCACAGGATATTTTGGAAGGGAAAAATAGTATTGGGTCCCAAAACAGATTAGAAAGGTTCTTGGGGAAGGTTCTTTCACACTATGGAACATGATATTTGGGATGATACAGACGAACTCTTGACTGCCAGAAAATGTGTGGTAATCTTATGATCATTCTAATGTTTGTGCTGGATCTTATACTAACTTCCTAAATGTCTCCTGCTATCTGTTGTCACAGGGGAAAAAAATGGGCCATCAGTTTGATGCAAGATGGTATCTCTTATTTTATATCACATCATGTTCCAAATGCCACACCTCATTGGGATTGCTTGGGATACTCGAAAAGTTGTGCAATGCTCTACAAAACATTGGAGCTCAGTTCTTCATTGCTGCAGTATTTTAAATGGTGCTTCTGGAAATTTGAATTAATCAAGGCTCAGCATTGGTTGGTAGGGCTTGCACTTCAGAAGCACCTACACCACCAAACACAAGCCTTAGTTTTTCAGTTTTGGGGATACTAGAAAATGGAGCTATATATAGGTACAACATGTACATGATCAGTAGAGAATTAAAATATAGTAACAGACATTTTTTATCTCATAGTGTTTAAAATTTCAGTTAATAACCATTTACTGTAGGTCAGATCAAAAGTTCTTTTAAGTGAGTGTGTCTCTTTTGACTTAACTGCTATTATGCCTGGTGATATCCACTGAG
Organism: Lycocorax pyrrhopterus obiensis; assembly: GCA_014706295.1. Taxonomy (NCBI): domain Eukaryota; kingdom Metazoa; phylum Chordata; class Aves; order Passeriformes; family Paradisaeidae; genus Lycocorax; species Lycocorax pyrrhopterus. Next base: position 79,837,709 of record JACSVZ010000001.1, read on the forward strand.
CTGCTGGTTAATACATTTAAGGAATTGAGATATATTCATATAGTTAAGAAAATACGTAACTAATACATACACATTTTGTTTACATAATCTTTATAAGTACACTTATACTGTCATTGTCAGCAGATAGAGCTAGTGCTAGGTTGCACAAGTAGGTCAGGTGTTTTGGGGAACTGCTCACAGATGCAAACATTTGGTCATGCATTCAGAAAAGCTCCCTGAAAATGTGGGTTGTAAGCATTAATTAAAACTTAACCTTCTTGTAATTTGAGAGTATTCAGATTATTAGAAATAAAAGGTATCACTGTTGTGGCTCACAAGAAATAATTTTGCAACTTTAAATTTGGTTGATTCTTATATATATGTGTGTGTGTGTGTGTGTGTGTGTGTGTGTGTGTAATCTAAAACAGCAATACAGTTGCAGCTTGCATTACTGATGCAGAGAACTTTAGCCATTTACGTACTTGTTATGCAAAGGTGTGATAAGATATCAATCCAAAACAATGCTGTCCTTGGAGGATAAGTTGATGAGGGTTTTTTTTTTTTTCAGGAAAACTAAATCAGTTTCTTTACACGTATATTAATTATGTTGCTTTTTAGAAAAACTGACTTCCAAAAACCAGCCAGATGTAGATTTCTTACCTGATAGGCTTTGTCTCCATGGGTTGGAGTAGCAATCAGTGCACCTGTGGGTCATTTACAGAGGATAGACTCTTCTTCTGACTTGGCATTGTATCTATTGGAAATACTGTTCTGGTAGATGTGGAGCAAAACATACCCTTGTGAAATGCAAGATGTGCTTAAACACAGGTGAAAGTTGAGTCTTGCTCCCTCCTTGCACCTCCAATGTCACATACTCTTAGTGAACACTTAGGATAGCCAAAGATTCTTGTAACCAATATATTTATTACTCAGTATTTTCATGGTAGTACTGATAGATTGTAACAGATCTATTCTTATCCATGCTCTGATTATGTAGTAACAGGCACATTTGCCATTTGTTTGTCTATAAATACTGCTGTAAAGAAAACTGTGAAATAAGACAGTTCCATCTTTTCTGCCTGGAAATCATAGAATTAAAACTGGTAATAACTGGGAGATGCAGAGGCTTTATTTTCTGCAGCATTATGGTTTAGCTATTTCTTCCAGACAGTTGCAGAGTAACATTTGTATTGTATAAAACTTCAATATCAGATTTTATTTTTTTGAAATTCAGCCTCTCCATTTATTAAGTAAATGCTTTGAGGCATATGTCTATATGTGTTTATATGTATTTCTTGAATAAATATTGAATATTATTCAGTCTACAAAATGTTAAAATTGGTATTTCATCTACCTAGGAAGTACTTACATAGTAAGCACAAGTAAACAAATAATTCCTCTTCCTCTGTTTTCACAATATGATGGTTGTCTAAAGTGTTAGTGATTTTGTAACAAAGTTCCACAATGAGATAGGAAAGATACAATCAATTACAAACAAGACTGTGTTTGCAAGAAGACTGTCCTGATAAGCTGCCATTGCTTGGACTTGCTGGCTGCCTGCTTGCCCAAAAATCCTTGTGCTGTGGCTGTGAAAACTACATGGGTGTGTGCTAATTCTATGCATGTAGTGTCATTCTCTTTATTTAATTATTCAAAAAAATTTCCTGGACTGACTGGTTAAATCACTAGATTAGCTCACCAATTCTGTGTATTGTAAAGATAACCATAGTTCTATCAGAGAGAATGATTTGTTCGTTCTGGCCTAGGTTTTGAAGGTTGGCATGGTGTGTGCAAATCGTACAAGAGTTTATCACAACTTGAAGCACTTCAAGTACAAGTTGTACATGGGTTGCAGCTCTGTCGCTGAACTGGATGGTGTTGAGGATGAACCAGTCAAAGACACCGTAGAGCGGCTTTTCAGCCACTTGGAAGAGAGTGGGTGGATTCAGGAGGTATGACTGGGTTATTTCCTGTATCCTTTTCCAAGCAAATAAGTTAAGTTCAGATAAAATGTCTGATTTAATGGATCAGTTCTGAATTACCGGCCATCAATAATACAACTCAGCTCAACGATTCCCCCATTTCTGCTGACCCAGTGTTTCAAACAGTGGTGTGCTGCTGTGCTCTCACAGAGTTTGCATCAGCTTTTGACATGAAGCTTTTTGACAGCTGCATGATCTCTGGGCTGTGGTGGGCAGGCCCCTGTTCCATTTGAAAGCAGCAACACAACAAACTTGAACTGTAACTTAGAAAGATGGGAAAGATGTGCATGAGGCACAGCAAGAATATTTTAGAATTCTGTTTACACTGAAGTACTTCGAATTATTCAGAACCACTTTGTGAACTATTTTAAGACAGTTTGTAGAACAATTGCATTTAGTGTGCTTTTATATATAGCTTCTAAATTGTTATTGACATGCTTGGTCATGTGTTGAACAAGAAAAAACAGTCTTTACATAATACAGTTATTGAATATTGATAAATTATACAAATTTTATTTCATTCACAGAGATACAATGATCTTGAAGATTACATGGAAGATGCAGACAATTTTCAAGAAGAGAAAATTGATTAAGAGGTCATATAGCTCTTTGAAAGACATCTTAAAAAATGTGAATGGCCTACTTCATCTGCAGGCACTTTATCTCTGCCTGGACTTCAAGATTTCTGTGTAGGCTGTTACACCTAAATTCATATGCATATGCCTTTAAACTACTGTTTGATAATGTGCTGTATCTTTTTTTTCTCATCTGTATCAATATAAACCCAAAGTTTTACCAAATCAGTCCTTCCAGTTTTACTGCATTAATCACTTTAGTTTCCTACTGTTAGAAATATCAGTTCAATATTGATTTACTTGTGGAATAAGACTTCCACCTATTTATATTGAGCTGCATTGTAGGGAACGTAGGAGATGCTGAGATCTTTTGAAGTGGGTATATTTGGAAAGGTAAGGCTTTGTTATACAACAGCTTAGGACTTGCATCTTACCTTCCTTATTGCTCATTACGTGCAAGTAAGTCCAGTCAGTTAGAATGATAGTTACAACAAACAGGACCCAAATGCAAAGATCTATTTCTCCTCTGAGGAATCAGTATAGACAGTTGCAAGGCAACAGAGGAAATATTCTGCAGTCCTGACTACATTTGCAGCACAGTAGTCATTCCTCTCTTGAGAAAGTAGGTGATGAGTCACAGTATAGGCGTCATACAGACTGAGTCTGGCTCAGCCATCTAAATGAACACATGGGCCCACATTGCTGTCTCTGATAAGCAGCTGGGGCAATTTACTGAGATTTTAAACATCAAGTTACATTGTGCAAACGTAATGGCAGCAACTTGGAGTAACTGCAGTCCTAAGAGAATGGATTAATATGCCCATGCAAGATAAGCAAGAATTCTTCCAGTGTAACTTAACAGAAAGTAGGAGTTAGTCAGAAACAGGATGCATGGCTTACGAGAATTTCATGAAACCCAAATCAGAGTAGATTTTTGAGGATTTAAGAAGGGTTAAGTATGGTACTGTCCATTCTGAAAAATTGGACATGAACTGTAAATGTGCACTTGCAGCCCAGAAAGCCAACTGTGTCCTGGGCTGCATCCAAAGCAGCCTGGCCAGCAGGGTGAGGGAGGTGACTCTGCCCTTCTGCTCTTATGAAACCCTGCCTGGAGTGCTGCTTCCAGCTCTAGGGTCCTGGGACAGGGAAGGCTAGACCTGCTGGAGCAAGTCCAGAGGAGGGTCACTAAATTGATCAGAGGGCTGGCTGTAGATAGGCTGAAAGAGTTGGGGTTGTTCAGTCTGGAGAAGGAAAGGTTCTAGGGACCTTATTTCAGCCTTTAAGTACTTAAAGGGGGCTTACATGGAAGATGGAGAGGGACTTTCTACCAAGGCCTGTAGTGACAGGCCAACAAGTTTTAAAGTCAAAGAAGGTAGGTATAGATGGACATAGGGAAGAAATTCTTTACTGTGAGGTTGGTGAGGCACTAGCACAGGTTGCCCAGAGAAGGTGAGGATGCCCCACCCCTGGAAGAATGTTAAGGTTAGGTCAGGATTGGGCTTTGAGAAACCCTGGTCTACTGGAAGATATCCCTGGCCATTATGATCCTGTCCCTTCAAACCCAGATTATTCAGTGTTTCTGTATTTTGGGCTGCATATAAAAAGAATCAGATATAGCCTAAGATAAAATGCAGGGCACAGGGTTTTGAATCCCATTAGGAACTGTTCCCATATCTTGCTGTACGCACATACTCTATTAGTCTTTTGTGGCTGACCAACTTAGTGAAAGATACTGTTAACACTCTGAACCCTTTTAACAGGTTACTCTCTCAGTAGCAAAACTAATGAAACTTTGATTCCTCAAAGATTTGTCCATAAGAAATCCCCACATTAGTTTTGCCACTTTACTGGGAACAGATATGCTGATTGGGTAGGCAACTGCTGCCAGGTGTATTGCTTAACAGTGAACATCTGCTGGCTTTTTTACATAGAGGCTGTACCTTAGATTTATCATTCACTACCCCTTTTCCAGCATTCATTGTGAGAAATGAACTGCTTTTACTTTTTTAAGGACTTGTAATTCAGCAATGTTTTAAATGCTATTAGAGTGAGTTAGTAGCATCAGTACTCCTGTGTACCACATACAGATACAAGATATACAAAACCAAGATGAAAATTCCTGGTAAACATATTGAGATTTGCTCTCAAGTAAATTTACGTTGAAGATTTAGACACATAAAATTCTGAGGTTCGGTATGTCTTGTGTCTATCTCCCTGGTTACCAAAGCTGAAGGTTTTCTTCTCTATTCCTTTTCCTCCCTCATCTCTGTTCTTCTGGGAATATTGGTGGGAATACACCCATAAACTTAAAAGTACTCAGGAATCCATCTTGAATATATCCCTTTTAGTTAAAATAATCCTCCTTGATACCTCATTTCTTTCTGTTAACAAAATCTCTATACGTTGATTTGCTTCTCTAGAACAAGACATACATTTGGTGTAACTTTATTCTTACAAAGGAAAACCATTCCAAAATTAGTTCTGTGCCACGTAACTTAGAGCCTTCCTGACTGGTCCTAATTTTTGCTACCATACGAATTTTCTGAAAACTCTCAAGACTATGATTTTGCTTAAAAATTTTGTTGTCAAAATGAATGGTTGATCTCTCATTTTGCTGCATTTTAACAGTTCGCTACCAAAGTAAAGAATAAGTTTGTGAAATTCTGGCTTGCTGATTACAGGTAATATTTCAAGAATATGTACAGTTTGGTTGAAAATTGAAATGGTCACATTGTTGAATTATTAGTTTTACTCATTTTTTGATATCACAGACCTTGTTTCTCACCTCTTCATACACCTTAAAAGCGTGTGCTATCTACTTCTTGTTCCTGCAGGCATTTTTTTTCCAGATCATTGTTTTTTCTGTTGCTAACAGGAATACAAAAGTATCCTGATGGAATTTCCTGGTAGAAGGTGCTTCCATAGGTTTACTAATCTTGTGTGTGGGATTACCAGTGAGACTAAGAAAATGCCTTAAATTGACATCACCGATTTCTGTTTCAGTAAGAAGCAGATATTTGATTCGGCAGGAACTGATGTGATGTTTTTGTATGTATTGTGTCTCTTAAACTCTGATATTCCCCTCACTGAGATGGGAGGAAGTGATATTTTTGTGGCTGTTGTTCTACCTGACGTATTTCTACAAGACAGCAAATGTGAAGTGTCATTACATCACATTTACATTTGTGTTCACCACAGGAAGTTAAAAAATGGCTTAGAAGAGTAAATATGTAAAAATTTAGATCAAATTTTCCAGGTCTGTCCACAAATGCTAGTACAGCATGAAGCACAAAGAAGACTTACCCCTGAGACTTTCTATACATAGAAATAATCAGTGAAAGTATTGCTAGCAGAAAAGAAATGTGCAAATAATCTAATGATGGGAGTAGTTAGAAATTCGACCAGTCTTTCATGCTTTTTTTTCCACATCAAAGAAGTTGAATGGAGTTAGGAGGTGAGAAAATAAAATGTTTGTTCCAGTAGGATATTTTAAATTGGTTTTAGTGTTAATTTTTGAAGCAGTAGCTCTAATTAAGATAAAGTACCTGTCTTAATGGAACAATGAAGAGAGCTCAGTATGCGATTAGACTTTGCACAGTTGATTAATGATCATACTTGGAAATTACTTTAGTTCCTGTAATGTTTTTATAATCTGCTCTAGTTTAAGTTCTGTAACTGGAGACGGTGATAATGATGAAATTCACACAAGGTATTCATGCACAGGATCAGGCTTACTAACGTGATGTACTTGTGGGACAAGACGTTATTTTTGCTCTATATTCTGTCCACTTCTTGCAGTGAAGTATGAAAAGAAACGATTTTCTCCCCATGTCCTTCAGTTTTTAAAGTTGTTTGCTAATAGTAGATAGCTGTTACTGTCACTTTTTCAACAGTGAAGGCTTCTCCTGTTTCCAAAAAGCAGCTATTTTTAGCATTTCAGCAGGCAATTACAGGCAATTCCCATGCTTAACTCCTCTAGTTTACATTTATTTGGATAAATAAAGACTTCTAGTTTTATCCTTTTTTAAGTCTGTCTGGATAAACAGAGTGGGCTAGTGTGCATGTGTGCTACACAAACATTTGTAAATACAATACCATTCCAAGAGAAATATCCAGCACGCACAAAGTAGACTTTAAAAAGTTGCCTCTCTGATTCTGCTTTGAGAAGAAAGAAATACCAATTTCTAATCTGAATTTAGAGATTAGGCAAAAGAATGTAAAAAGTATGATCTACCAGCCAAGGAATAATATGAGAAATATGTGAAATTATGTTAAAAGAATCTGATAATAACCCCTTCAGTGGCTCCACTTCCCTGAATAGTTGCTGTGAATTTTGGTAATTGTCTAGGTAGTAAGTGATGACATGGGGTTGTTCGTGGTTTCTTCCCTTATTGTTTATTAAATAAGATGTAAACACAATTTCTTTGTATTAATTATTCTTAGTTAAAAAAAAAAAAAAAACCAAAACAGAAATGCTCTGTTCAAGATTGCTTACTTTACAGTTTAAACAGAGCAGCAATTGCATGCACCTTGTGCCCAAAATTTAAGGACCAGAAAACTGACTCAGGTGCAGTCAGACTCTGCTTCAAAGTTAAACAATTTGCCAGGTGAGCAGCATCATACATGAGCCTGCCTAGCTGGGAGTACCCCAGGAAATCAAAACGGCAAAGAACCCTCACTGAAAAGCAAATAATGGAAATGGCTGAAAATTCAAAGCTCCGAGTTCAGAAAGTCTTCTGCAGGATTGATATTAAGCATATCCCGTTCTAGTGGAGTTAATATAACTTAGAAGCAATTTGATATGTGCTTTCTAAACACAGATGAACGAGGCATGTGCTGAGATTGAAGCGTGCACTCAAGATTTTAGGCGACACAGGTTCAGCACAGTCTTTTTGTTCCATTTTTGGAAAGTTATTAGCACGATGGGATGTCTATGGTGAGAATTCCTGGCTGTGAACCCAGCACAAATAAGTGCTTTGCTCATCTGGAGGGGGCTGCTGCTTTGGGAAACCCAGAGCTTCGACAGCAGTAGAGAATTCACACAGAAAAAATGCTCAAGCATGACAGTTCATGTGAGATTACAACGTCAGGTAAAAAGGTCACAAATCAGTGTCAACAGAAGGAAAAAAGTAATTAGTTGTTCAGGATCTGTTATGTTAGTTGCTTTATCCTGAGTGTGTTTACTAGAATACCACTAATCCCAAGGGATGTTACAACGTGTTAAGAACCGTCTGCTTTTAAGAAAATTGACAACCAACCAGTCCAAAACTGATGGCAGTATCCAGGGATTGGTGACATTCGCCAGGGTCTTCTGAACAAAACTTGGAAAGCCGAGGGATGGCTGTGGGGTATTTTCTGCTCGGAAACACCAGGGGCAGCATTTGCTGCGGATTGAGCGAGCGGGACTCGCAGCGCAGCCCCGGAGCCGGCTGCCTCTCGCCTCGAGAGGGAGAGATCAAACCACAAACCGAACTCTCGAGATGCTGCTTGGCAAAAAGCGAATCTTAAACGTCTCAAGTTAAAATTAAAAAAAATCTTTGTTTGAAAGGATCACTCTCTGAGTTCTACAAAATCTTGTAAGACAGAGAGAGAGAATTCTTCCAGCTGTCTTGGTAGCTTCCGGAGCAGCACCATGGATTTCATATTCCCACAGCCACTTTGAAAACCCCAGCCAAGCCGTCATTTAAAACTCTCTTGCTTATTCTCCACGAGATTCATGTGTTACTGTTGCACGTGTGTTCTGTGACTGACCCCTTTAAACAGCAATGACATCTGAGCTGTAAAGAACAAATAAAAGCCCAAGCAAGGCCTGAAGCAAAGGTAACATTGTCTATTTTACAAACATTATAATTTCATTTTATTTTCCAGCTGTGCCAACCTATTGTTCTCAACAGATGCAAGCTACTGTTACGTATCAAATAATAACCCACTCTTCCTCAGTTGTTCAAGGTTAAACAACAACAAAAAAAAATCTCTTTTTCCTGTTAGCAATAACGCCTTCCTCTGAAAGCAGCACAACCCGAAACCCTCTCCCCCAGCCCTTATCCCTCAGCAAAGTCTCAAAGCATTTGCTGAGACAAACATGGGGCTGAACGTGCTTGAGGTTCTGGCTGGTGCTCGCCAAGCCAGAACCTGGAAACACACATGTTGCAACAAACCCTCATGTTTGTTGCCACATGAAGGAGATGGGGGGCTTTTATATTTCCCATATGTCTAATGCTGCATATCTTTTATATTCGGGGGGATTTTCCAGGAATGTGTCGCTTCATCACTGGCATTCGAAGTATTTATTTGTGTGACCTTGGAAGAGGATAAATCCACCTGAGAGGGTTATTATCAGCTCCTCCTCATCTTCAGCCTAATGCTCTCAGTATGCTGTGATGAAATTTGTGTATTTTTCTGACTGGACCCATTGTGGAACAGAAAGAGATAATGCATCCATATACTCAGGGCTGTACAGTCCCCAGAGACCTTAGAGGTTTTCCATCAGGGCTGTGTCTCTGCGTACTTGGGGGCCATTTTTATTCCCAGAGGTATTTGGGAATTTGGCTAATGCAGCCACAGTAGTACAACAGCATATTGCTTTAATAAAGCCGGCAAGCTCCCAGCTATTTCTGCATCCTCCTTTACAGCTCACCTACAACAACACGCAGAACCTGACGGCTGCCAGTTGCAGCAAGGCCAGTTCCAGAGGCCAGATCTCGCAGTCTAAAATTGCCCTGCTCTAAATAGAGGAGCCGGGCGAGAGAAGCACTAAGCCTGCGGCTTTCCCGGGGAGGAACCACAGTGTAGGCGCTACGTGACTTGCCCCGGACACCCAAGAAGCTCCTGTCAGCGCGCGGAGCTCCCGCATCCCGAGCCTGACCTCGTGTCGTGCACTCGTCCCGTGCATGCGAGCGCCCTAGAACGCACTGCTTGTTTTTATGCCGTCTGTTCCAGAGAAATCCAGCTGGTAGAGGAGCGCAGCGCCGTGATTTATTTGAGAACTCCCTCGTACTCGCCTGAAGGTCTCGCCGCCGGGGGAGGAGGGAGAGCGCGGGAGGCTGCGCTCCTCGGCAGCTGCTCCGCGCCCGGCCCGGCACCCAGGTACAGGGCGAGGAGGGGAGCGGGGATTTCCTTGGCTTCCTCCCATGCACATACCTCCCGGGGAGCGGCAGCGGCCCGACTCCCCTCGGCGGCCGCTGGGAGGCTCCGCGCCTCGCCCCGGCCTCCCGGGCGCCGCGTCCCCGGCCGCGCTCTCTGTCGGTGACACCCGCCTCCCGCCCCCGCTCCGCTCCGCGCCGCGCCGCTCCGCGCCGCACGGAGGGGCCGCGGGCAGCTCCGGCACCGGCAGCGCCGACAGCCCACCGGCAAACACCCGCCCGCCGGCGCGGGCATGGAATATACAAAAACACAAAGAAAAAGTGGCTGCTGGACTGTTCTGGGGGCAAAATGCTGGAAGTTTGTAAGTGCAACTCTCCGTTTGTAATTACTGTCTGAAGAGGGGCTGGGTTGCTTGGGGTTTTTTTTTTCCCTCTTCCCCTTCTCCCCCCTCCTCCGTGCTTTTCTTGAAACTGTACTTGAAACTGTTCAATATCTGGGAGTAAAAGGGAAAGTACGCGAGAGGAGTTCTTTGCCTGGGTCCGTAGCTTACTGCTTAATACTAAGGGGGGAGATGAGCGCTGAAAGCAATACGGATTTATCCAGTGGCTGAATTAAGTGAAGGCGAAGCGTGGTCTGGAAGTCCACTGACTGACATTGTTCCGGACCGGGGGATCTGTCTCTCTGATTTTTAGAGGAACTACAGTTTAGCGGCAGCCAGCCGGACACAGTCGCACGCCGCAGAGTGGCCAGCAACGAGCGGGCGAGAGAAACGAGAAAGCACAAAGACTGAACTAACCCGACCCTCCTCTTTCTCCTCCTTCCCCGGCTCTTTATTTGCACATTTACTAAAGGCTTAAAAGAAAAAAAAAAAAAGAGAGAGAGAGAGAGAGAAGCCCCAACAAACCCACTCCAGCTAACCTACGAGATTTTCGGTCCGCCGGGGGTTTCTCCGCGCCGCCGACCACGGCAATGCCTTAAATTTCCACTTCAAGGAATAACACCCCCCGCTCCCCCGAAATAAAACAAACCCAATAAACCTGCCAAGTCTCACTCATTCCCGAGGGAGAGCTCCTTCGTCCAGGGATTCATTTTGAAGGCAGCGGCTCGCTTTATTTGATTTTTTTTTTCTCGTTCTCCTCCCCCGGCGGAGCCCCCCCCGGCCCCCCTCACCGGGCGCCCCTCGGCCGGGGCTGCCCGGCCCCGACCCCCGCCCCTCCCGCCGGCCGATGCTGGCGCAGCCCTAGCGACCCCCTCCCGCCCCCCGATCTGTCAACCCCCCGCGGGGCCGTCACCGCCCGGGGGCCGGGCGGGGGTGGGCTGGGGGCGCGGGGCTGACCGCCCTCCGCCCCGCCGCCAGCCCCCGGGCTCGGGCTCCCGCCGCTGCCCCCGCCTCCCCCCCCATCCCCCCCGCCCTCCTCCATGCGGCAGTGAGGACCGACCCATCCGGAGGGCCAGGACCGGCAGCCAGCGATGGGCGACACGGCTCCCCCCCAGGCCGCGGGGCTGGGGGCCGGGCTGCTGGGGGGGGGCCCGGCGGCGCCCCGGGTGCACAGCGCCATCGTGGAGCGGCTGCGGGCCCGCATCGCCGTCTGCCGCCAGCACCACCTCAGCTGCGAGGGGCGCTACGAGCGGGGCCGCGCCGAGAGCTCCGACCGCGAGCGGGAGAGCACCTTGCAGCTCCTCCACCTCGTGCAGCAGGGGCAGGGCGCCCGCAAGGCCGGCAAGCACCCCAAGGCGGCCGCCGCCCCCGCCGCCGCCGCCGCCGGCGCGGCGCCCCCGGACTACCACCAGCACCTCCTCGGCAACGGCGGCATCAACGGGGAGCAGCCGGCGGGGGAGCAGCGCGCCTCGGCGCTCCTGGCGGTGAGTCACAGCGCCCGCTGCCGGCGGGGAGGCGCCGCGCCGAACCCCGGTCCCTCCTCGGGGTGCCCGCCCTGCCCGCGCCGTCCCGCGGGCCGGCGGTGTCCGTGGGCTCGGCCCGCTGCGCCTCGCGGTGGTCCCTGCCAGGCGCCGGACCCCGCGGTGGCATCGAGTGTGTGAGGAGCGGTGGGCAGGCGCCGAGTTGGGGGGCTGAGGGTCGCGTGTGTGCTCCCCGAAGGGATTTTGGGACTATTTGGGGTGTTGTTTTGGGTTTGGTTTAGTTTTTTTTTACACCACGCTGTGGACCTAAAAACGCGTCGCGCGCCTCTGCCATCGCCCGGCCAAGGCGGTGACAGCGGCATCCCTGAGGAGGGCACCGGCAGCCGACGCTGTCAGCGCAACCCCGAGCAGGGGTGAAAAGTAGAGCTAGAGTATCGCCCGCGTTCAGAATTGTCCCCCCTGCCCCGCTCCATCCCGTTCGCTAGGGCTTCAGGCACGTATTCTCGCTCAGTTCTTGCCGTGCCCCTGGAAGTCGGACAGTGCCTACGCCCGGGGCAGCGGTGACTGCCCGGAGCCGAGCGCCCGCGCCTGCGGGGCAGCTCCGAGCGCCGGCCTCGCCAGCGATGCTCAGGTTGTTATTGTCACCCCGAGTGTTTCGCGGAGCAGAGTTACGGGAGTTTTCCAGGCACTGCCTCTCTGTAAATGATACGTTGACCTTTTTTCAACTGGAAATTGCTCTGGACATCTCAAGGAGGTGAAGCCTTGTCTTCTCTTTCTTTATTACCAGCAGTCAGTGCACCACGCTTTTGAAGGCGTATGCTGCGCTGTGCTGCCTCCCAACTCTTAATTCTCGGCACACATGCGAAACACTGAGAGGAGTGACTGCCTCCTGATAGGCCCGCGGCTGCTATTCGAACAGCTGAAAATAGATCGCTCCCTCTGCTCCAGACATCAAACTTATCTTTCTTAGTGCCTGACGAATGCTAAAACGGGACCTTTGTGGTCGTTTCTCCCTTCTTATCCGTGCGGTGCGTGGATCGACGTTTGGGGCTGCGTTACTCAGCATCATTCGTGGGGGTGATGATGTAAGCGTTAAATGCGATAACATTGTGTCCGAGGGGAGTTTAGGCGCTTCCACCTGACTCAGTGTTCAGATTAAATCTCCCCACATTCCTCGTCACAATCAAGAAAGCCATTATCTTATTTTTCCAGTGTGTATTAATGTAATGCTTTGCACTTGCCTTATGGGAAAAAAAAAAAAAAAAGGCTTTTGCCTAATAGTGTACGTCCCAGAAAAATTCACTTTCTGAAATCAGGCAACAGGCCCATGAGGGGTTTTTTGTTTTGTTTTGTTTGTTTGTTTTCAATTTTTTTTTTTTTTTTGCTAGTTGTTACTATTATTATGAAATAGCTGGAGACAGCTGTTTGGAAATGCTGAATGAAACAACTCCCAAGAAAATACTGAAAGATTTTCATCTTTTAAGTGCTGAGAGGTTGTCCTTGTTTCTGAAATACCACTAATGCTTATTAGCCTGCAGCTTGCTGGAGATGTTGTGCTCTGCCCTTGCTCTACGTTGCATGTTGCATTACATCCCAGAAAACTCCACACACGTGTCCTTGAGAAGCTAAAGGTCTGACAGAGTCCTCATCACTTTTGCATGCTAGCCTTCGGTAATCCTGCTGACAAGGTGTGTGACTTCAGTGAGCATGACGTTTGGGGCCCTGAACCGTGTTTTGACACTGAGAAAATGCTGGCTCATGAAGCAGCATTGTTGTAATGGTATCACTGCACATCCTCCCACTCTATGCTTGACACAGACATTCCTCATTTGCTGCTCTGGTAGGGCTCCCTAATTAAGAAACAGAGAAAGGCATCGGTTCAAAGTCGTGTCCCTGTGTCATGGAGATACACCTTCTCCTTACCAAGAGCTCCTTAGAACATTGTTGCAAAAATTAGCAAGGAAAAGCAAAACACACAGTGTCTGAGTGGGATGAATTCAAGTGGCTGAGGGTCATACACCAGGTGGTACAGCTTTGTGTTCCTGTTCTTGAAAATTCAGAGGGCAGGGATGGACCAGGAAAGAACAGAGTCTTGCTTTTCCTCCAGCCGTAGCTGGAAAAGGAATTTGCTTTGCCAGTAGTTCCAAGACTACTTGAAGAGGAAGGACGAAGTAGACTAAGCCTGTTGTCCTATGCATTATAAATGCACAGGGAAGAGAACAATCTCTAAGCAGAATTCATCCTCTGTGGGGTGATTCCCAAGAGGAAATCCAGTGGAAGCCTTATATGCACTATTCCTCTAATTCCAGATTTATTCCTTACAGCAGATGTGAGGGGCACAGGGTCCTGGAACAAGGGGCAGCTCTGCATTCCAGTTGTGGCAGGTACAGCTCTGGCACAGGGAAGCACAAGACAAGAGCATGGGTGCGAGTCTCACACTGAGCATGTGAGACTGGACGCATACCTGACTCCAACGGGAATGTAAAGCTCCACCTGCCTTGCTGGAGCTCCACCAGTTAAAAAAAACTCCACAGCTCCACACAGATAAGTGCAAAGGCAGTCATAACTCTTGCTGGGGAGTTCTGGCTATCAGGATGCTCTTTGTCTGCAAAACCCAGCTGGGTTGTTTCCTCTGCTTTGCAGGGCCCACTGCTCTTGTTACACGTGCGCCTGCCGTGTTTAGTGGCATTGGATGGGTCATTTACACAGTTGGACTCGGGAGTAAATATTTGACACTTGGTAACATTTGAAACAATGTTTCATTGAACATATCAAAGAGCTTGAAGTGATTATCTGACATTGTTGATACTGTTATTTGATAATTATCTTTTCCCAGTGGACAGTTTAAAACTGGCAGAAGAGAGAGTTTTTAGAGGAGTTTGGTTTGGCCTTAATTTAACAGTGTTACTTTGATTTTTGAGAAAGTATCTTTGGCAACAGCATTTTCTAATTGGAGACTGGGGATCAGATTTTTTTAGCTGGACCAATGGATGTGGGTGTGTGTGAATGAGAAATTTATTCTTCAGGACACAGCTAGGGAAGCTTTTGTACTTTCTGCCTTCCTGCATTTCCCAAGAGCTGACATTTGTTTATTTATATGGTGTTGTTACTCTTCATGGTGCAGAGTGGAACAGATAAAATATTCTGTCTTTCCTTTATACATACATCTATATGTATGTGTATGCCCTCCAGCACTTAGCTGTTTATACTATTTATGTTACATATAAACAGTTAGTTCTGGAGGGCATTCCTCAGTGGCTTAAGCACTGAACTGGTAATACCAAAGCTCTTGCACTGCAGTTTCAGGTCTCTGGCAGCCAATTCATTCCGTCGTCCTTCCGACACAGGCTGAGCACTGCTCATTTTGCTCTGTGCAAGCTGGGAACTCTGTCTCATGGGCATTAGTGTATTATTCTGGTCAGGTTCTTTCATTGCAGCCATCACCTCGGTGGCTCTGAGTGTGTTAAGTGATGTTTGTCATCAGTCACAGGTGACTTGCTCTACTTTCACCTGTCTCACGGTTGTGTTGAATTTATCATTATAAGAATTCATTTAGAATAACAATTAAGTACATTTATATCTTCTGTACTTGGAAAAGTGACTGTGAAAGTGGTCCGCTCCCCAGATGTAGCCTGCAAGCAGGTGAAAAAAGAAAAGGGAAAACAATCCCATAAAAGTGATGTATCCAAGGAAGAGGGGAATGTGTTAATTCTTCCTGCTCCCCTAAATCCTCATCAACAGCTGTACAAATCTAGAAGAGTCAATGGGTTTGTCCCAGTTCCCAGAGGACCTCAGTGCAAAACAGGGTTGCTTGACTGGTACCAAGAGCCAAGATTGACTTGTAAAACCTCAATTTAGGCAGTTATTTTATGTGGAGTTCCTGAATTAATTTCCTTAGGACTTTTTTTTCATGATCCACACTGCGTTTGCTGAGGTTTGGCCTCCTCTGTGCTAGTGTTAAAGATCCTTGAGTATTTTAAAAGGAACGATTGTGCTCTGGTGTCTTTGCCCAAGTTGACACTTACTCCATCTCCCAAGATCTTTGTTTGCTGGTTGGCTGCCAGGGTACCCTGCAGAAATACCTGCATTTTTTGGTTGTGGATGTACATAACATTTGGAAGCGCTCTCAAGCAAGCAGGATAAGGTGACCAGCTATGGGGTGAAGTGATGTTATGGTCACAGGTGGATTATGGTCCACATAATGTGACATTATGGTCCACATTATGTGACATTATGGTCACAGGAGGACAGGTGGATTAAAGCACAAACCATTCTGCAAAGCTAGAGTGCAATCTTTTGACTGACACAAACTTTGGTGCCAAAGCAATGGCAATGTTCTGTTTGTGAGGTGAAGGACCGCTGTCTGCTCCTTGGGCTTCTGCAGGAGCCAGGCTGTGTTCTGATAATGACAATTTATGTAGCTGAGTCAGGTGAAATGAGTAAGTCATATTGCCTGTGTGGGTGGAAAACATTGATCTGCTGTTATGGGCCCTCTGGCCTGCTGCGAGCCATTTGGTTCGGATGGGCATGGGTGACACTTTAAAATCTTTGTTCCCCTTAACCATGAGAACATTTTCCAGACCAAAATCAAGAAACTCCCTGGAAGCTGCACAGAAGCTGTATGTAATGAAGATTTCAACAAGTGAATTTGTTAAATTTATGCTAGTATGTAGAAGCCTTTTCAGGCCTAGCTCTCCCATCAAATTTCTTGCCCCCTTTAAAGCTTTTTAAGCTTTGAATACATTTAGTGAGAGTCTCTTCCATTCTGAAACTGTTTAACAGACTGTTTCCACCACCAAAGTTTCTGTAGGCAGTGAGCAGAGGAACAGTGTCTCTGCCTGGACTTGATGTGCTCTCCAAGGCCAATCCGTGGGCTTATTAATGTCCGTGGCTGTTATGGCATGTTCTCTGAGAGAGTTCTTGCATCCCCTGCAGAGCTCAAACTGAGTCCCTTGCCTATAGCACCACAACAAAGGAAAGTGATATTCAGCTTCTGTTGGTTCTGCTTTGAAAAGTGTGACTCCAGCAAAAATGTGAGCTGTTCTGTGGGGAAATCTGAACCTTAGAAAGGTACGTCTGAGTCAGAGAAGCTGTTTTGCTGAAACTTTGACTCGCATCACTATTAGTACTTCTGCCCTCGCAAAGAACACTCCCTGCAGAAGGAGTATGTGGGGTTCAGTTAGGTTGCAGTGACCAAAAAAGCCCCAGCAGCTAGGTTAGTCAGTTAGCAGGTTAAGAAAGACCTCAGTGCCTCTCTTCCTCTTCCTAACTGCTGTCAACAGTCCCTTCTACCAAGATATTGTCTTCGGAGGCCAGTTGTAGTTTGACTTTCTTATTAAGTCTGCTACCTTATGAAACTGAAACTTCACCCCTGTCTCATTACTGGAAAACAATTGCTCCATCCAGGTCCCTTTGACAACTTTGGGAAGGGTGGTATCTCCACTGCTTCATTTATATTGCACTTCCTATGTGGTGTAGGAGGAGCTGGAAGCTGGCAAGCTGCTCCAGCTAACAAAGCACCGGCATAGAGGTGCCAGGTCTGCCAGAAAGTGTCTCTGTGGTCTTGCAAATGTCTCCTGCTGTGCCTCTATTTCCCTTCTATGCTTTAGCTTTTCTGATGGCGCAGTCTCACTAGCACATGGGACCTTGGGTTCTGCTGAAGGCTCAACTCTCCATGACAATGACGCAACACCATCCCATCATGGAATTCAAGCAGGTGATTAAAGCAACCACTGTGTTACACTTTAGAGGGCACACACTCAACTACATGGTGCCTAGAAGAGCTTTGGCCACCTGGCTGCTCTGAAGAGAAGAAGAGCAAGATCTTTGCTCTTTGACCTCTGTCCAGTGTCTGCATGTCAGCATTCCGCTGTATGAATTCCCAGCAGTGGTACTCCCAGCAGCAGTAGGATGAGGCTGATGGGATCCTTGACAGGTCTGTGTTTTCCACAAATCTTAATCAGCATCTGTAAACCTGAAAAGGGTCTTACCTATATCATGCTACTGCATTTTGGAACAGCTTTGAGCAGTGAAAGAGGCAGTGGTCTTGGCTGCAGAAAAGAAGGAGTTGGTGCTGAGTGAGATTTGGATCAAATTTTCAACTTAACAGTAGTAAGATACAGATTTTTTTCTGTGCTTTTTTTTTTCTTTTAAATAAAAGCATAAACTATTTATGCCCTAGATTCCCATTGGAAAGCTTCCTATAGCCACTTGAGACCCGACCTGCGAATTTGTTATACCTTGTCAGGTTCTTCCAAAGTATTTTTAGATGCAGGTAATCAGTCCCTAATTGTACTGTAGTCCCAACAGCAATACCTCAACCAAAGTACCTGCAGCTCTCAAGCAACAGTTTTTAGGTGAGCATGCTGTAAACTAAAATCTAAGTGTTTCTAGTCTGACTCTAGGATCTATTCAACAGATTATTCCTGTTATTTCACTTCCATAAACCTCAGTTTCCCCTATGAAAGGTACTATTTATCATTTCTGTAAAGTGAATTGAGATGTGATGGTGAGTTTTATGGTTCAGAAGCCAAATTCGTTACTGATGGAGCCTAAGACAGGAGTTTGGAATGTTTGCTTTGACAAAACCTTTGAGGTGTATTCAAATCACCTCTTCAGCCTTTGACCCAAAGATCTGAGTACTGGCAATACAAACCCAAATGAGTCTTTTACGTAATCACATGACTTCCAGACCTAGGTTTTCATGGCACCATGTTGCCAATATTCACAATAAAAGTGCAGGATGTGACAGTGACCCTTCTTTTTAGGAGAGTAAAGCATTTTTTAACTTTCTGTTCATAATCATGAATGTGTATGCTTTATATTTTCTTGCTTTACTTGCTCTTGATTCTGCATCAGTTTGTGCTCAAATTAATCTCCCAATTAAGTCCTCTGTGTCCAGGTTTCATGTACCTGATGCTTCAGCGAACTGGGAGCAAAGTGGGACTGGAACTGAGAGCATATACCCAAGTCATCAGCTCTCTGTGAGGCTGCAGCTTCTCCCCAGTGAAAGCAGGTGGGAGCTACCTTGCCCTGCATGTGTTGCCTCCCATCTGGTAGTAATGGAGGATGGTTCACATTTATGGCTCAGGGTGAGAAAAACACTGAGGAAATATTGCTTAATTGAATAATTTACACAAAATTCCAACGCACTTACTGAAAAGTTATAATTTATTTTAGTTTTAATTTGAAAACATCTCGCACCTGTGGTTTCACCTACAGGTGTTGGCATTTCCCTGAAGAAATTCCTTTTGTTCAGAAATGGCTCCTGTAGCTATTTTTATCTGTGCCACTCAGTTATAATTCTGATGTGCTTGCAAACCCAGCTGCGTTAAGGTGGAGAGAAATTAGTACCAATTAGGAATCGATGTGAAAGTGCTTCTGACAAGTGAGGATGTAGATCTTGCAAATCCATTTACATGCTTCCTGAGCCTGAAGCTGGCTGAAAGACTTGGTAAGATCCTGGACTAGATGAAACCCCAAGAGGGTTCATCGTGGCCATTCTGCTTTGAAACAAAACATGCTATTGTGCAAGAGTCATCCCGGTGGTACCCTGGCTTTATTGTAGGTCTGTGCAGCCACCTCCCCAGAGGAGGTGTTATACAAACACCCAGTGAGAACCGTGCCCTTCCCTGCGTAGCTCAGGGCCTCAAGAGACAAGATAGACAAAGAATGGAAGGAGGAACAGAAGCATAGAAAGGTCAAGTGTCTTGCCCAAGGCCAAACAGCAGGTCAGTGGCAGAGCTGGGAACGGAGCCCAGATTTCCTGACTCCTAGTCCAGCACTCTATTAATCATCTCTTTGCTTTGTGTTCCGTGGCCTGTTACTGATCATAGGAAATGTGAGGATGACTTTCCTACAGTTTCAGAATTGCTTCTTAGTTTTGGAAACTATTGATCATCAGCACATTATTGAGATAAAGAGGTCATGTACTGGACTCTTGTATATGTATATGCACTAGAGGATTCAGAACTAAGTGTTCTAGGTATTGATTTCAATCCAGGACACTGAAAAGCCATATTTCATAATCCCAAATGTTTCTTCTAAGTCAAATTTTTAAAGTCTTTTTTTCCCCTTACATTATGTACAAAGCAGTTTGTCTTTATAACATTACCCATCACAGCTGAACTCCTATATTGGTCCTTGCCCTGTAAATTAATTCTTCCTTAAAAATGAGTTACAACAGTTATTTAGCTAGCAGGGATTTTCTTCTCAATGGAATTTACCTATGAAACAGTCAGAAAACTAGTAAGTCAACAGTCCCGAGACACTAGAGATCCTAACTTATTTTCATTCCTCACTGTAGGATGTATTCAGTTTCCAAAGTCTTTCAATGGATTATCTTGATCACAAAGTTAATTATATCTGTCAGATTTTTTTTTCTTCCCAAAAATTTTGACTTGAGGCAAAACTCTGGCTACTGTGGTAATGACTTACTGAGAGTCTCTTGTAAACAATAGTATAATCACTTTCTTATAGTCATGGCAACAGTGTTTAAGCAATGAGCTTACTGAACATAATGTGCACTGTCTCCACTGAATAGTTATTGCAGCACTGAAGTGTATGCTGCTCATTTTCAGAAGACTCAGAGACATAAATTATTCAGCAAAACAACACTGCTCCAGAAAGCATCTTTGAAATCGTTGCATTCTGTGCTAGCCAAAGAAGGACGTTCCTTGGTGCTGACAGGGCTCTGTTTAGTTACTGCACAACAGTGCAGTCTTTGGTCCAGGTTTGCTCCCACAGAGTTCAAGGGTGTCTGTCTCAAACCACCTGAGGACTGTGCTACCTGTCGGCAGGGTCATGCTTCCCCTGGTAATGTTTGCTGCTGTGGAGGGCAGAATGGCTCAGGAGGATGCATCCTGCACATATCATGGTGTGAGAGGTGGTGACTAGGTGCAGAAGGAAGAATTTGGTTTAACAGACAGGGGGTTTACTCCAGCAGAGCCAATCTCCTCCTTGGCCCAGAGGATCACATGGATTCCTGCTCATTAGGTTGGGGAGGCACCTTGGAGAGTGGGCCACTTCACAGGAAGCTTCAGAGTTGAACCCCAAGACAAGAAGCTGTCCCTGATTTTTCTGTTTATTTTGTTTTTGTACTTCTCTTATTCAAATATCTAGACCTGAAGGAAAGACCTTGTTGGCAACAGTTGTTGTTCTGGGATGAGTCATTCCACCAGATTTTAGAAATACCACCTCAGTGACAGCTGGCAAAAATGCTGCATGGGCTGTTCAGTTTATGTTTTTCACTTTGGAAAATCTGATCATTTATTTAGGGTTCTGTTGCTTTAGAAACCATCTCCAGACACTCCAGGTCCCTTCCCTTCCCTTCCCTTCCCTTCCCTTCCCTTCCCTTCCCTTCCCTTCCCTTCCCTTCCCTTCCCTTCCCTTCCCTTCCCTTCCCTTCCCTTCCCTTCCCTTCCCTTCCCTTCCCTTCCCTTCCCTTCCCTTCCCTTCCCTTCCCTTCCCTTCCCTTCCCTTCCCTTCCCTTCCCGCTCCTTCCCTTCCCTTCCCTTCCCTTCCCTTCCCTTCCCTTCCCTTCCCTTCCCTTCCCTTCCCTTCCCTTCCCTCTCCCTTCCCTTCCCTTCCCTTCCCTTCCCTTCCCTTCCCTTCCCTTCCCTTCCCTTCCCTTCCCTTCCCTTCCCTTTTTCTCTCCCCTTTTCCTCATTGTTATGGTATCTCAACATCTGAGCTTTTCAGTCTTGATTATGATCTAATTTGCCCCTCCTGAAACCGCCTATGGGAAATACTGTGGACGTGGCACTGTGGAACATCAGCCTAATGTAGGATCAGGCTTTTTATTTCTGATCATTATGCTAGTTTATAGTCAATTATTTTGTTTTCCAAAGAAATGCATTCTCTCTGCTTCTCTGAAAGCTTTTGGTTCGACATCCTTCCAAGCTAGATAGACTTGGTGTTCAACATGCGGCTGCTTACCTCCATGGCCCAGTTCCTGGAAACACTTATGCGTGTACTTAATTGTGCACACATGGGTAATCGCACTGAAATCAAGATGTGTCGAATTAAGCAAGTCAAGAAATATTTGCAGGGTTTGGTCTTTGTTCAACAAACAGGCCTCAGCCTGGCTGAAGTCCACGACATGCTACAAAAAGAATCCTAATTCAGAAGTAAGTAGTGTATTAATTATCAATTGACTTATTTCCTTAAACCAGTTAATTCTGTACTTTTAGAAACTACTTTCCATTTTTCCTGCAAATCCAATTGCCCTTCCTTTCACACTCATTTTTCCTCCTCACTGCTCAACTCCCAGCAGACCTGAGCTGCCAGCCACATGATCCCCTTTTAAAATGATTTGAGTTCTGACGTTTCTTTTTTCCTACCAACTTTGTGTATTACCATAATGGTTCCTAGGACATATTTTGGCCAGCTTTTAGGGAGAGAGAGAGTGTCACAGTGTTTCAGACCTTCATTTCCAAGTGCAGTATTAAATATAATCCTTATAATTATAGTGCTGCCACTTGGACCACTGTAGTTCGGGCTATGTCAATATGTCGTCAAAAGCTCTCTTTTTCAGGAGCTGGAACTCAGTCATGTTGATTGAATTGAAATTTGATGGCCAGCAGCTGCAAACACACTCTGGCCCCCTCCCCCCCGCTGCCGTCTCCCTGCTTATTTTCCCCCCTTAACCACAAAATCTTCTTGCTTTCTGTCGAAGTCATAGTTTAGAGAACAGAGCTAATGGCTGATTCCAGGCTCAGTTATTCTGAGCCATCCCTTTGGGTAAGTCTAGACTGTCCTTCAAGGGCTGTCCTGAGGCAACCTGAAGGCACAGTCTGCTGTCTGTGTGTGGATGGTGAATCTGAGAGCACAGCCCCAGGTGCAGTGTGAAGGCCGTCCTCAGACTAGGCATGACCACCCTTCATGTAGGAGCTCCTAGGATGCCATCAGTGTCACTCTCAGCAGCTAAGGAAGCTGTAGATGTGCCTGGGCTGAAGTCTGTGAGGCTCCCGTGTAAGCAGGCCTGGGAGCACCACAGTCCTCTCCCCTCTCATCCCCTTGGTCAATCCCATACAGACCTCGCTATTCATCTAAGCAAGGGCATTGGGATGAGGGCAATTGGCAGCAGCAGTTTATACTGCAAGTTTAACTCACAACTCTTTTAGCCTTAGGGGACTGGGGGGAAAAAAACAGCTTCGAACTGGGGGAAAAAAATTGTGTCCAGTAGTTGTATAGCATGATCCTGTCATTTTTGGTACTTAGAAACCAAAACAAACCCCCAGCATTCATAACACAAGATATCCAGGTTTTAAAAGGTGCCACTTGGAAATACAGAGTGACTACTTTTCATAAGGCCCTTTAGTCCATGTGTTTACAGGTGGACCAGAATAGCTCTGCAGAAGTTAATCCAGTCTCTTGAGTAAACAGCATGTACTTCTAAAACTTTCTATATAAACTTTCTATGTATGTAAGGCCTTTGACATATATTTGTACCACACACAATACATCAGAGGGACCGGGCTAGAGCCAGGATGGCTAGTGGGGTTGGTAACCCCCTTGCTAGTGTACTGGATGTGTGTTCATTCTGTCATGCCTCTGAAGGGTAACAGCCTTTGGATGGCCGGTGTGCCAAAAGGGCTATTTACTGCAACACTTCATTATGTGGTTCTTGCAGCCCTCTTCCAGGACGTACTGTCGATGCTTGGGTCTCCCAGGCTGCCATCAAAGCACAGGCTCTTTGACACAGGTCAGAAGGACTCCTCACCCCAGCCCTGCATTGCCACTTTTGGTCACTGAAATCACGCTCACCCCCTTCCCCTGGTAAAGTTCTTTTCTATCGTCCCCCTCCTCCACTTCCTAAAGCTATAAGCCGTTTCTCCTCCTCCACATTCACCCCCTTTCACCTGGGTTATTGCCCTCCCATCTCTCCTTTCATGCTTCTGACGCTGCTGCTTCGTAATGTTGTTTTTCTAGTTTGGAAAGGCCAGAGGGCCAGGCTAAGAGAGACATGCTGAACACATGTTTTCCACATGTTTTCCTCATCTTCCCTCATAGTGCTTCTCTAGCTGTCTCTAGCTTTTTGCTTAAACGGGAAATCTAATGACCATGATCTTATTCTCTTCTCTTATTAGTTTTGTAAAGGATGAGCTCAAAGGTCCTGTGTCATTGTCATAAGAAACTTTGAGCAAAAACTTCAGTGAGTTGTCAAGGCACTTGTAGGTTCTTTGGCCCCTCACTACAGGCCATGAGCACTCAGACTGGGCATACAGTTGTGAATGCTTAGGCTCCAGTTCAGAAAAATACTAAAAGAATAAGTGTGACATTAAACATATGATTAAATACCTTTTTGTTTGAGTGCTGCTTCCTTGAAGTGGACCCCATTCTGGAGGCGGCATCTTTATATTGGTCTGATTCAGAAAATACTTAAGAGTATACCAAAGTTTTAAGAATAGTAGTGCATACACTATCTTCTATTTTTAATGACTCTTATATAGGGCTTAATGACTCTTAAATGGTGCAGGCAAGGCAGAAAAAGTGGAGGTTCTCCTGGTCACCTTTTACATTTTCACTCACTCTGGAATCTGAGTGTCTCTGAACTCTAAACACATTTTGGTAGTGCTGCTGCCTGCTTCCCACTTGAATGTTTGATAACATAAGTGTGTTGCGTACCCAGGTGCATATTATTTAAAGCAACTGCCATTAAATGAGGTGCAATTATGTCTTAGAAAGGAAATTTTCATACAGAATTAGCATTCTATGACTCTGTTTGACAGGGAGTTGGACCCTTGGACTCTTGGATTCCTCTCCTGCATCCCAATGACCAATCTGGGAACAGCTAGGAGTCCAAATCTTTTTGACTTAAAACATGTAGGCATCAAATCTTCTCTGTACTGAACTGAAACCAAGGAGATCTGGACATCTAATTGTATTTTTGAATCTCAGCCTAAAATCTCTGGAGACTTTTGGAACACTTATCCCTAGGAGATTTTGCTTGAGTCAAGAATACAGACTGGAGCCATGGCTGAAAAAAACATGCTGACATGTGACATCAGTGCATCAGTCAATGAGTCATCCACCAGTGCCAGAGGACAAAGTATTCTTTGTATTTACCTAAGAAGTAGTTACCTATTTACTTTCTGAAATTATGCTTGTAGTACTAACTTGACATTTTGGTTTGCTGTACAGTGAAAATACTATTTTAAATGCCTTGTATAAAGACAGGCCTTCTTGTTTCTTGAACAGTTAGAAATACTAGAGAACAAATGTAAAAGGCTCATTTCCTTCCTTGCTAGTATGTGTGGTCTAGGAAAAATCCTGAATTGTGCTAGTAAGAGACAGTCCAGTCTCTTTTCTTGCCAGTGATGTAAGTGCTGGGCTTTCAGAGAAGGCTGAGTTATTATCATTGCCTTCTGGTCTGTCACTCTTTCTGCTTTCCCCTCTGTTTTGGCTTTTCATTCTATAGATATATTACTGAAAATGTATTTTAAAAAATTAAAGGCAATAATTCATTGAAAAGGGCTTTACCTGTAAAGGACTCTAGGCATACCACACACAGGCAGGTCCCAGCTGGGAAATCCAGAATTAAGGCTGAAACTCTGTCTCTGAGGCTCACTGTTTCTCACGGTCCTTGCAGGGTGGTGGGATGCCTGGACTTCCCAGCACACGTGGTAACCATTGATCTCAGAGTGGTGTTAGAGGCCAGTGCTAGGAGCTGAAGGCAGAAGAAGAGCTGAAGGGCAAAGGAAGAGAGTGAAATTTTGCTGTCAGTGCTCAAGAGTTTAGCTCTGTACAATCCTGTGACATGTAAGCAAAGGCAGCTTGAAAAAATTACCCTGGGACTAGGAAAGCAAATTGATGCAGGGCAGGATAGCCATTCTTTCAAGGAGTAGTAAAATTATTTTTTGTCATTTTCCAAGGAAAAGACCCCACTGATGCAATTTGACTGACTCCACTGCAGCAGTGCAACAGGAGCCAGTGGCCAGATCTCCCGTTTTACGAGGCCTATTACAAAACATTTGCACATCTAAAACTTGTGCTTTTCTGTCCCTTGATATGCTTTGTCTCCTCAGAACAGGTTTTCTCCCTCAGCACTTAATCCCTCTTTAGCCATCACCTTTTCCTGCCTTACAAACCTCTCTGTGTGTATACTTTGAAGGTTGTATGGGTACCAACTTAATGTGAATGCTTTGTAGGGGAGGCCAGAGCCATGGACTCTCATAGGGGCAATGAGCTGCGTGTCAGGACCTGTCTTCTTCTGAAATGGTCTGTAAAGGTACAATATTACAGGAGCAATGGACTTGAAAGCAAAACAAAGGTGCTTACAGCCAGAGACATTTAAGTTCTGCACGAATAACTCTGCTGGTCTCTTGTAACCATCTCGTGCCTAATTTAATCTAATCTAATCTAACACATTAGTATCTTTTCTGCATTTATTATCCTGTTATCAAGGAATTACAGGAAGGAGATTGGAGCCTTGGTAAAAGCATGAGGCAGAGAGGCATGACACATAGTATTGAGCAAAGGTTAAAAAAGCTGTACAAGCTCTTTTATTAGGCAATGAGCATTGCAAACAGCAGACCTTCTTGTCCTTCTCCCATCCCACTGACTTTGAGGTGGTGAGGACCTGGTGGCAGAGACTTGGTGTGGGTGACTGAGACACTATAGCACAAAAATGGATTGTTCAAAGGTTTCCTGTGACTTAGAGAGTTTCTCCAGCAAAATTCAAATGCAAGGTCATGGATACCTCTGATCACCACTCAGAAACATTAGTAACGAGAGCATTTTTCTGAAGAGGTAGTTTCTACATCATGAGATTTCATTTGGTTTCCTTGATGGGAATGAGCTACAGCTACTGTCAGTGTTTCTTTTCAGTTAGTTTTACTGGTGGCACTGCTCAGTAACACATGGTTAAGATGGTCCAGTTAATCAACCCTCCTCCTTGCTACCTCCCCCTTTCATTTTTTGTCTGCTCTTGCATCACAGAAACATTTCCAGCAATTCCCTTTACATAACAGTTACTGAGGCAAAGGGCTGTCTAGTTATGCTCTAGCAGAAACTCAGAATCCCAAAATGGGTAAGGTTAAAAGGGCCCACAGTGGGTCATCTGATCCAACCTCCCTGCTCAAGCAGGATTGTCCTACACACAGGATTGTGTGTCCTATGGCACAGGATTGCATCCAGGTGGTTCTTGAATATCTCCAGTGAGAGAGACTCCACAACCTCTCTGGGCAACCTGTTCCAGTGAGGAACTCAGGTGATAAGAAAGATGCACCCTTCACACAAGTAATTCCCAAACCAAGCAGGGCAGGGAGGCACCCAGAGGTGCTTATGAGGGCCCATGAAGGCCCTTAGGCTCTTTCAGACAGAGGACTGTATTTCTAGGATTCAGCATGAGAAATAAAGGGTGACCCTACATGAACCAGTATGCAAAGCTTCCTGCCTCTTAGACAGCTTAGGGATGTGGTGGTGCAAAGTCTTTCTGCAGTAGCCAGGGTGGGCTGCTTAGCAGGAGACACAGTGAGTGCCTTTCCCACTCACGGCAGGCAGAAGGAGGTCTGCTTATTCATGAAAACAGTCCTGAAAAAGAGAAAGCAAAATTAAGCTGGAGCATTTGGTTCCTACTGGAACACTTGCAGCTTGCACTGATGATGGTGCCCACTGGTGTGTCTAAAGGCTGCCAGCCAGCAGAAGATAGCACACGGGTGTGGTGGGGGGTGCAGGCATGCGAACCAGAGCAACTGGTACCTGGGGCTGCTGTGGCTGATGGCAAGGGACACTTCTGACTGGGCAGGGGTGAACCACAGTGTAGGATGACGATATGAAGGGCTTCACATTTGCTTTCCCAGTGTGGGCTGAGTGATACCTTGGCTTGCAAGGAACACTAGGCAGATGGCTGAGAGCTTTCACCCCATCTGTCTATGAGGGAAATGAGTACCTGGTGTTGCAGATAGAAAAGGTCTGATCTACTGACAGAGAATGGCTTTGCATGCAGAAAGGTGCTTGAGCGGCTGGGTACAAAGCAGAAAGTGAACATGTAGACCCTTGGCTAGGGCAGGACCCTTCAGATTTATACCCAATCTCATTACTTTCTCCTGATTAACACCAGTGAGAGAAAGAAGAGAATCAGCAACTGATAGCAACAAGGCTGTAATTTCACCTCTGGTTAATAAGCCATTTGATCTTTGCTTTACTGGTCTCTCTGGAAACCAGTCTGACCTCCTCCAGCTGAGGCTGCCCCATGTGGCTCACATCCTGCCACACATCTGCAGCCATCACCAGTGGCACATGAGGGAGTGACAGAGGGAATGTCACATCCATCCTAAGGCTCCACAGCCTATTGAAGGGAATCTTATCAGAGCTGGGGCAGACTAATGCAAAGCTCTAGATTGCTTTTCTGGGTCTGAAGGTTTTGAGACTGCTGTGGCAGTGCATCACAGAGTGCCAGGAGGAAGTTTTGTTATTGTGTCTCAGTAGGAGGCACTGGGGTTGTGCTAGTGAGCCTGTTCATACAGAAGACGTGTTCATGTTGCTACTGAAGAGAAAAGGACTGGGCCTGACCTTAAAGTGGAATGCTGTGTTCTTAAGATAAGGAAAAATCAAATTAAAAAACATTTTCGTGGAAGAACTCAGTTTGGGTTGACTGGCTTTGTTCACGTCATCAGCACATAATCATAGGGTAACCTCTGTTTTTGTGTCCTAGTTCATGTTAACACACAGAGACTTGCATGCTAACCACTGTTTTCACCACCACCAAATTCTAGAGGTCAGGGACCTCTAGAATTAAACTTACGAGCTATCATAGCGTGGGCTGACGAACCAGCTCTTTTAGGGTAGTAGCTGAGAGACTCATTTCCTCTGTGGATGAGCCACAGAACTGGATGCATAACACACACTGACCAGTGGGTTACATTTTGGCCTGTACTGTGCAGATGTAACCCAGCGGCCTGGGTGAAGCAATCTTAAAATGACATGGAACATACCATCATTAGGTCCTCACCACACTGTGGGTATCAAGTGAAGTACTTCTCTTGCCAATGAGAGCTCAGCTCAGTGCTGCATAGGGTATCAAGATTTGTGTTAGTTGCAACAAATCCTGCCTGAGCTATCTGTATGTCTATCGTGTAGAAAGCTTACCCTCTTTCTTAAGCTGTCCACACCAAAATGTCTCTAATGTAAATTTGAACAAATTATTCTGGCTGGGGGTATGGTTCAGAGCAGTTCTGCACTAACTTGGACTGAAACACATGTAACTGAGGTGCTGTTAGTCCACCAGCGTCCTTGTTTGTACCATCCACCCCGAAGGAAGGATAAAGTCTCCCACAGGTTGTACTGGACCAAGACAAACTGCAGAGCTCTGTACAAGGGACTGTGGTCCCGCAGTGCCTCAGTCACACGTGTGTCAGTGAAGAAAGACTAATGGGGGCAGGATTTTGCAGTGGGGACTCACACCCTCAGGTCACTTGTCCTGCAGCAGAGGTTCACACCTTTACACAGGCTTATTTCAAGGCCAGGCACACTGAAAGCACGGGGCTACCTCAGCCTGCATTTAAGCTTGAATACTGGGTGTATTATTTCCATTTTGAATTTTGTCCAAATAAATAATTTTTTCAAATGTTATAAAAATCATCAAATAATTTTGTAAAGCCTGAAGAACATTCTTTTGCATCAGCATTTGAATTGGAAATGGCTGTTTTGGGGCCAATTTACTTTAAAAATTACTTTGTCCACAAGGAGCTAGTTGGCCTATGGTATTTCCAGCCTACAAAGATTTTTTTTTACTTTAACGAGGGTCTTAAAGCTAAACAAGAAAAATCTTAGTCCAAAGAAATTACAATATTGCTTATGCCAGGAAAACTATATCCATTCTTGAGTTTACACTGCTGAGGTTTAGTGGCAGAGAGCTGCCCATATGCTTATCCATGCTGTCACACATACCCTCAAATTATCCAAAAACAGGGTAGCTTTTCTTGCACAGAGCAGGTTCTTACCATGTCTACAGGGGAGTATAAAGTCTGTGGACATACCTGTCAATCTTTTATAAACTACATATCCTCTAAAAGTTTTCCAATACATATGAAGGTTCATTTGCAACTAATTTAAGCCTCATGGCAATTGACTTGCTTTTCTTACTTAGCTTTCACAGACCCTTCAGAAGTAGTCCTCAGACCCTCATGGGTCTGCAGACCACAGCTTGAAAACCACTAGCTCTTAGTTTAAATAAGATACTTTGGGGCCTTTTGGGCCTAATTTTCTATGGCCTTGCAGCTTGTGAGGTCTTATATACCTATGCGAAGTGTGAGTAAAATGCTACCAGATGAGGATGGTGGCGTTCAGTCCTGGTGCTGGCTTTTATTTGGACAGGTGTGAAGGATGCCAGTGCAAAGCAGTGACAGATCAGGGCCCCAGCACTGTAATTGCTCCCTGCTCCATGGAGATCTTGAGCAGCACTACTCACAGCAGAGCTGGGGAACAATCCTATTTGCAGAACCATCATTCTGCTGTTATTCCCTGAAAGCCAGGCACTGGCCCGGCACATCAATAACCATGGCAAGGATCAGGCCATTAGACACCTTGGACTGACAGGTGGTTCTCTTGGGCTAAGGGGCTCTACTCAAGATTAGACTTTTGCTTTGTAGTGCTGTTTGCACCCCCGTTCAGTCCCAGTGTGCTTACTCTTTTTGCTGTTTCATGTCTTGAACATGGAGAAACAATCTTTTCATTTAAGCAAAGTACAGTGAGAAGTGTTAAGTGTTTCAGTGCCTTTTCTTTCCTTTGATCTCACGTAAAGCTCCATGCAGAGGGTTACATGATCTCCATCACTATCTCCTTTCATGCCCGATAATTAGCAGAGGTCCATGGGCTGGGTGCAATGCTATCCTTCCCTGTGCTAAGAGGGGAGAAGTAGAAGGGGCTGGAGTGATTGTTTGCTGTGTTGATGACTGTGGTGTTGCCATGGAAAAGCTGGAGACTTCAGGGGAGTTTGTGTTTTGTTGGGCAGGGAGCCAGCCTGTTCTGACTTATTACAACTGTGAGAGTGAGTGAGCCATGCAGAACTTTATCCCTCTGTAGCAATTCCAAGGCAGGGAGAAAAAGAAAAGGACAGGACTGCTTTAACAAGGAGTGCAGTGCACTTTGCTAAGGCTGATTGCATTAAATACAGAGATGGAGAAAAAATCCTTTGCTATTTTCCACTTTTTTTTCTTTTTTTTTTTTTTGGCAGAATGTGTCCACTCTCTTCTAAGGACTGAATTCAGAGCAGCACAAATAATAAAATCTCAAGTAATCCTCCTGGAAGCGAACAGAGCCATTTAATTGGCTGTATCTGTACAGAAAGGAGCATTTGGAGTTCTGCTGAGTCTGAGTCCATTAAAGTCTTTGATCTGTTCCAGAAACAAAAGTGGAAGCAGACTATACTGTTTTCATTATCTATTCTGAATGAAGTGCAAAAAGTAAATACGTAGTGTAAACAGGGAAAAAAATTAATCAAGGCCTAGGTCCAGCAAAAAGCTATCTTCATACTGAGCTTCCCGTACTCTGAGTAGTGCCATTATTCCCTGGAGGTGGAATTAAAAGCGATGCATGCTTTCTACAAATCACTTTCTATGGGCAGATCTCAAAGCAATTTGCAAAAGCAGCCAGTTCCATTACTCCCACATTAGAGAATGAATGACTAGGGCCACAGGGCTCATCCAGGAGACTAGACCCTGCCTGAATCCCTGGTTAGCCACTGCCGTCTCACCAGGCTCCCTCTGAGTGTACATGAACTAGGTGTGGGATGTCAGAGTTATTCCGAAGCATTAAAACACCGCTGCATAGTACAATTTGTTGTAACTGCCTCTTCTCTACAACCCTGACTGCACGTCAGGTTCTCGTGTTGTATTTAATTGAGATAGAGGCAACTGCCTCTTCCTGAAATGTATTTGAGAAGGTGGGAAATAACAGGATTTTGTTTTGGACTCTTCTTGCTTTCAGGACTTCTGGATGTTTAAAAAGTCCATTTTCTATAGGAAAGAACTGTTGCAGGGGTAATGTTCTGATTTTCTTTTTTGAATTAGAATTTCCTGCCTGACTGTTTGGTGTTACAATAGATGCATCTAGGAGTCCTATTTTAACATATACTTCTCAGGGAAAGGTGTTCTAAATGTTCATCACAAATTGTCATCTAGCAAAGCTCTGATTTCTAAAAGAACAGAAGAAAGCAAAATTACTTCCTATAAGAGTTGGCCAGGGATCACACAGGGAAATCTTGACTCTGCATGAGTCGGTGACAAACTTCTGGAGCTTGCAGTCCTCCTGTATCATACTCAGGAGGTGAAGCCTGTGAAAACTCTGACCATGTGAGACTCCCATGAACTGCAGCCAACAGCATCACCACCTGTTTACTTCCAAAGGTGAAAAACTGCCTGGGTACCATCACAGTCTCTGATGTTAGGCTGGCTTGCAGTGTTCTGTGATTGATCTGGGAGCTCCAGCTGAGAAGCTGGGAACAGATCTTGCCAACATGGGAGGTGACAGAAAGTTCTTTTGGTTTCATTGTGATCTAGGTAAGGTCTAAAGGTTAGGTATTACCACAGGATCCACCCACGGTTTGTCAGTGAAGCCATTGCCTCTTTTCTGTATCTCATTGCATTTAAGAGGATTTGTCTTGGGAGATGATTCTCTAGTTACTTGGTGGCTGTGATATCTCAAGAAGTTACAACACAAAGTAGACTAACTTTGTGTTCCAAATACAGCAGGACAAATCAACTAGTGTAAATAATATGGCTTGATGAAGCTGTGGCATCTTACACCAGCAGAGGACTTACCCAGGGAGATGCAGGGTTGCTGCTTTAAAGCTAAATGTCTGCTCAAAAGAATTGCTTTTATCCTGCCATTTCTTTTCTTACTTATTTCTGTGACATTACTGATTCAGTACGGAAATTTCTGTCCTCCCCACAGAGTTGTAGTAGCTACATGTTCAGGGACACTCCAGATTAATGAGATCTGCAACATCTTTAATCTTGCCTCACAGCATGCTGTGCTTGGGATGCAGTGTGTGAGAAAGACCAAAAGCGAGGGATGCGAGAAATGCAGTCACACAGGAAACTGAAACTGCGCTGTCATTCATTCCTGTAGCACAAAAAACCCTTTCTGTAACCTCAGTTTCCTGATTCTCGTGTGGCTGGGGCCAGATTTGCCACTGGTGCAAACTGGTGCAGCACTACTGACATCAGCTGACAACACACGGGTTTACTCCAGGAGATAATTTGTTCCAAGTCTTTTCGGCAACAAAACCAAGAGGACAACAGATGCAGATGAATCCAAAAGCAGCAAGGTCTTATGAAATGAAGGGATTGTTTTTAATAGTTGATGAGCACGCAGGCTGGGCTTCTTAATGACACTTGGACCCAGTTCTACGACTGTTTTTCCAAAGGAAAAGCTACTGCTGAGTGCACAGCAAAAGTATCCACAAAGTTGTTTATCATTCAGGGAGTCATCCTTAACCTGAACCATGTCTTGAAAATGGATGTTATTTTGTATGCTGCTCCATCTGAGAAACTACTGAAGTTTCCTTCTCTAAGGATCCTAATGTTTCTCAGCTCTTTCTCCACCAGCCAGAGAGGAGCTGGCTGGTGTAAACTGCAGCAACAATTTTCTGGGGTCATGCATGCTGTTGTGTCAGAGAAATCTGGGAAGTCAGCTTCCGGAGTTCCTGTTTTATTTTCCTCCCCTGAGGCAAACATAGTCTTAATGGTATTGAGCGAGACCCAGCTAAGGGTATGTCCTACAGCAGGTCTTGCTATGTTAGTTTATAACATTTTCAGGCCCCCAGATATGGGTGTCAATGGTGCTTATGTTCTTCTACAAGTATCAGGGAAGTTAAGCTGGCAGAACTGGGGTGAGGTGGGAAGAAAAGGGAAGGAAACCTCTGCACACTCCTTCCTCTGGCCCCAGGGGATTCATACTGTTTGCATTGGCTTTGTCTGAGCTTCAGGGAGGAGTGGGCAGAGAGTAAGCTGGAGTGAAGCTGTAAACTCACCTCAAACCTAACTGCATCCTCCTCCTGATGCCTTTTTTTATTAGGCAGTAGTGTACAAAGCCTCCCTGCACACAGTGAAGTACCCTCCACTTGGCTTAGTGGTGTCTTCCCACTAAAGTCATAACTTTTACCAGCTAGCAGCATTTCAGGCTAGCCAAATGAGAAGGAAAGGCCATGGTTAGGCAGAGATTAATTAGAGGGACTAATCAAGGGCACTGGCAACAGTGTGGACAGCCTGTGGAAAAGAGGGATGAGGAAACACCCATGTTCCCCAGCCTCCCACTAAACTGAGCCTTGCTGCTTCACATGGCTACTACAAATTTATGCAAGGGCTATGAATTCCTATGGTGATTCTTTACCTCTGTCTCAGCCGGGTAGAAGCTCTGTGGAGGTAGAATAGCTCATGCTATACATCAACACAGCTGCAAGAGGGCACCTTCCTTCTCCTACACATCTCATCAAGCTGACCAAGGCAGATTTTTGGCCTACTTGATAACACCTAAATCACTCTAATGGGGAGGAGATAGCAAAGATAAGCTTGTGAAGTGGATGTTATGAAGTTTGTGGATTCCTGGGAACTTTCTTGTGCTATTTGGAAGCGCTTCTTCTTAGAGGTTGACCCATATGTAAACCAAAGCTCTTTGGATCCGGCCAAATTCTTCACTCAGGGTATTGCAGAGACTGCTGAATTCAGGGATAGCAACAGCAGTCCTGCATTTCTTTATGCCATATTAAAATAGGCCATCAACCCAAAAGCATAATTCAACCCAAAAGCATAATCTTAAATTTAATCCAGAAAGGATTTTGAGCTGTGCTGAAAGTTCAGCTCAGTTAGGACAGCTCAAGGCCACGCTCGTTTACCCCAAATGGGTTACTTTTTGTTAAAGGATGGGTGCAGCAGCTGGCTGAGGGGGAAGGGGCAGGAGATGTTATGTAGGACTGCAGCCACATGCCACACAGTGCAAGTGTGCATGGCACACACAGCTACATGCGAGTGGGAGGGGAGAGGGGAAGGAGAAAAGATCAGACCACTATAGAGCCCTGGGCTTCCTTGACAAAATTGTAGAGGACTTAAAAGGAGTGATAGACTAGGTGGAAGCAGCATTAAAAATAATTGCAGTCTGCTGCTTTGGTTATAACGTGTCCCTTGTTCATAACTCCATCCATGACTCAAGTGCCCTGCAGAAGTCTGGACATGTGACAGCTAATAAATTCATTTATTGCGAGGGCTGTTTGTTTCAAATTCAGAACTGAAAGTTCATCTGCAGGTGCAGCAGGGCTGTGCAGGGAAGCAAACACAGATTTACAGCTGTTGTGGCTTACTCCACTCTGCTACAACAAATCATTTTGTTCAGGAAAGAGGCTCTGCTGTTGGCCAACCAAGACGTGGTCAGAAATTTGAAACGCTGCTTTGTTAGTTTAAATGAAAACATGGCTGGACATGTTAGGGTGGGCATTTTTTTTTTAACATTTAGTGAAATCTATCATAAATCAAAGACTGATTGAAACTGAACAGAATTTGCCTTGCTTTCCACTGTCATTTGCTATCTTCTTCCTTTGCCATTGTGAGGGTGAATCAAGATCAGGATTTTAAAGTGTTCAGCTCCAAAGGCCAGTTATTACTTCCTCCTGTGATCCTGTTAGATTTTCTGAAAATGAGTCAATCATTTTCTGCTAGACTTTGGTGCAGGCTGAGCCTTTTCTCTGAGCTCCGCTCTGCAAGACAAAAAAACATTGCTTCACAGGCAAAGCAAGTCTGCACAATAGAAGACTTCCTTACAACTGGGCTCTGCCAAGTCTGCTCTTAGCCCTGCAAGGAGTCATGTTACTCCTCGGCAAGGTCATACAGGCCTAAAATAATCACTGATGTTTATCTTTCCCAGAGGATATTAAGCACCCCCAAACACCACCACAAGAACATCTATTAAAAAAAAGAGAAAAGGATTAAAAATAGTTTGCACCTCAGCTATCAGTAGAAAAGCATTATGGCTTTGCCTTTTCCCATTAATATTTTGCAATCTCACATCTGAAGTGCTGAATTACGCCAACAGTGGGGGAGGAACAGCTTTGCTGCTTTTCATTGATGTTATGTCTCCCTATTTACTTAGAAGCAGGCTGTGTACTTTTCTCATCGTTTTATTGCTGTACCTTGGCTGCGTGCTGTTTTTATGCTACTTTTGCTGTAGGGAGAACTGGAGGATGGCTTAGTTCGGGCAGTGCTGAGGCTATGTTACAGCCTAGATATTTGCCTGAAGGTGCACTAGCTGAATGCTTCATGGATCTAGATCTTTGCAACGCCCTTGAAAAGGAGAAAAGTCATGTCAGCCTGTTTCCACAGACACAGGAGGAGGAGGCTTGGGGGGAGTGTGAACTGGCAGCTGAACTCTGCTCTCTGCCCAGTGCTGGCGGCTGTCAGACCACAGCTCCATCACCTCGCCACTGCCTTGTGTGCTCCCAAGCGGTCTGGAGCAGCTCCAGATGAGCAGAAAGGCTGCAGGACGAGCTGATGATGAAGAAGGGAAGGGCGAGCAGGCCATGCCTTGAGTCAGGCTTCAAGAGAAGAAGCAGGGACTGCTGGACACGCAGGCTCTAAGCCTATATCACTGAGGCTCCCAAATCACAGGGATTTTACCCCAGTCAAGGGTGTCCAGCACTGCTGTTAATGATTTGTAGTGCAGGAAAGAAAATATACAAATGCTTTGCAGGCCATATTCCCCTGCCTTTCATGTCTGCACCTCTGAACACCCATTTACTTCAATCTTCCCTTCAACACTGTGTATTTGGCACATCCTCTCATGCCTACATCTCCAAATTCACAAGTCTCCTCTGGCTGGCTGGAGCGAGAGACATTTCCTCGCCGCAGTGGTGTTCGTGGGAAGATGTGTGCTCAGGGGGATGCAAAAATCTTCAGGCAAGTTCTTTGTGTTTTGACAGACTTTGCTGAAGGATTTTGCTCTGACTTGAGCCAGACATGGTACTGGCAGATGCTGTGCAAGCTTCCCACGCAGCACTGGCAGTGCCTCTTGGATCTGACCCGCGACCACCGCTCGTCCCTGACCCCCCTTCCCTCTCCCCTCTCAGCCCAGGCCAGCGTTTATCTTGAGCGGGGAGAGCTCTCCCTGCCAGATTGCGTGGTGGTTCTCTGATGTGAACAGATGGGACTAGGGGGGCAGGCTACATCTGTTCCCTGAATTCTTCCACCTTCGCAATTGTTTGCAAATGGGTGAGAGCTCTGGGAGGCTGGGAAACTATGGGTTTGGGCTCAAAATGTTCTTTTCCTGTAACATGCTTAAAAGTGAACCTGTGCTGTGTAATTAAGTTTGACGCTGACAAGGAAAACACCTGCTGGTGCAGGCAGCTTGCCTCTTTACCCACAGAAGCACGGATTCTTTGCAGGACTAGTGCTAATGCTTTCTTCAGTCCAGTTTGGAAAGGCCCAAGAAGAAGTGAAAGTGAAGAAAGTGAAGAAACATGCCTTGGCATACCATTCCACAGCTTCACAGCACCAGGGTGTCTTTTTTTGAGATTCAGCATGGATTTAATTTCTGTTCAATTTCTCATTTTGTTTATGTAACTGATTTTCAGAAGGCCTGAGCTCTCATTTCTTTGCAAGTACTAGTCACAGACAGATGTAAATAGCAAAAGAAGGCTGAATCCTTTGTGGAAAATGGGCCATAAACTCTTACCCTTCAGATTTTTACATCCTTTAAGCATTTTCAGGGTGTTATCATCCATGTTTACTTCTCCTGCTTATTTCTTGACAGAATCTCCATATAGTGCATGAGTTTTCCTGATAAATCATGTTATCTTGTCTCCTGGACACAACCACCTCTGTCCATCCTGTTCTTTCCAGGGAGTGAACTGCCCCCATCTCTCTCACTCTGTCTTCTGTCCAACACAGCATCACCTTAAGGCCACCCAAAGCCCTAAGGGCTGGAGCCACACATGCTGAGCCCTAGCACACCTACCGACGCCAGCTCTGGGCAGGGCAGCCCTGTTGGCTCGCTGTCAGCTGAGAATGCCCTCTCTGACACCTGTCTCCTCCTGGCACAGCAATGCCAGGATGTGGAAGCCTGTTTCCGTGTCTTGGGCTCACACACCTGCGGACTCCTGCCCTCTGCTCGGTGATGCTGTGCTGTAGGACTGATTTCCCACGAGGACAGCAGTACCTCCTTCCTGTACAAAGAAGTGTGAAATGAGAGCTTGGGTACCGCTGAGGCTCTGGTTGTGCGTGTTTACGGCACTCATCTGCTCTTCCTCTGCATTCTCATCTGCACTTGGACTCCACCTTGCTGCATGTGTGTAAGCCAAGTAAGTATTTTCCACAGGCAACAAGTCTCCATTTTTTGCCCAAATTAAACATCAGCTCCTTACACTTTTTAACTGCAAGTTTCTTTCCATTTGCGATATTCTGCTGTTATCATTGTTTCTTGATGTTTCTCCAGTTCTGTTAGCAGTTGGTGATTTCATTCCTGAACTGTTTATTTCTTCTTTCAGATTATTTGTAACTACAAAAAAAAATTCCACTTTAATACACTGATTCATGCATTGCCTCATAGGGCAGAACTCATTACATTTACATGAGAATTAGCCTTTGGTTATGAACCTTCAGCCAGTTTTCAAACCACATCACAGTGGCCCTATGCTGGCATACTGAATTATTTCTCTTTTAAGATTTTATCCATTGGTAATAGTGTGTGTTTTAAAATAAAAGGAAACACTAATTTTGAATCTATGCTGCCTATTATTTGGGTTTCCTTTTCCCTCTGGATGTTTAGCAAATTATTACATCTTGATATAGTTTTCATTATGTTACTGTGAAGAGTGGCTAGATATAAAAGATTACAATTACTATAATCACTCCAGGATCAAAAAGCACTACTATGCTTGCTTTTCTTTGGTCTTTCACTTCCTTCCCACTGAGCAGGGCCGTCGGCACTGCGGTAGAGCCCAGTGTTAGGGGATTCAGAACAACTGCCCTTTCATTCAAAGGCTTAATGTTCCTGGCTTAACGTTCTCCGTGAGTATTGTGTTAGCTCCCTCTCTCAGGAAAACAGGAGTATCCGTATTTTGATCTTCCTGGTGATACGGATTCCAGTTTTGGCCCCATGAGAATAATTACTTACTCTTCACATCAGAGTTAACCATTATGTTTGTTCCTAGACCTGAGGGGGACTGAGGTGCAAAGGAAGGCAAGGTTGTATTCTTGAGTGAAATGGGTTCACTAAGTTCCAAGTGCATTTTCAAAAACACTATTCCTAGTGAGTATCCACAACCTTTCACTGAGCTCAGTGCTGTTACACGTGACCAGATTGGACAGGAGTCACTTTTGGGAAGTGTAGTGAGAAATGTCCTCCCAGGTATGACACACATTGTTGATTTCTGTAGAGAACTCCTATAAACCTTTACAAAATGCCAAGGACAGCAAGAAGCAGATGCTATGATCAAGCATGTTTTTGTCATTTCATTAGGAAACAAAATATGGACCCATAATTCACACAGCTGTGGCCAAATTCTCACTGGCTTTAGTCAAATCTGACTAAAAACTGGCTGGTGACAGTGGTTTTCATGTTGTCCAGAGTCCAGTAAGAAACATACAATGTTATAAATGACACTTTAGGCATAGTGTTGGTTTTTGAGCACAGAAACAGTCTATATCTGAGCTGGATGCAAAATGTGCTTTGGTGGTGGTTACAGGCTTGGGTTTCCTCTGTGGTTAGGGAGGGACTGTGGGGTTTGAGTGGTGATCTGGGAAATGGTCATTTCTTCTTGTTTCTTAATAAGGCAGATGCCTGTCCTATCATAAAACCTTGCAGGAGCTGTGGCTTTAATAAAGAAATCTTATTTTGCATGCGTCTATTGAGCTCTCCAGTGCCCTCCTCCAAAACAAATCTTAGACATCTGTAGCAGAGCTGATCTTCCTGGATCCTATTGTGTCCATGGAGTGGAATAAGAACACTATGAACATCCAAAATAGATCAGAAAAATAATACCTTAAAATTACTCTTTTCCATTGAATAAAACCAAAAATGTTTAGGGTGAATGACTCCTTCTTAGAGCTCTACAAACTGGTGAAATATGCCTTGCCTGTTACTGTGTGCTGCGGGAGGAGAAAGATAAACATGACCATTTAAGATAGAGGTGAAAGCTTTCAGAGTACTTCTACAATATAAGTCAAACAGGCCCTGGAGGCAGCCCTTGAGGGCTCACGTGTAAGGCCTACTATCAAAGCTTCTGAGCTGTCCCCTGCCTGTGCTCGCCCTGTGGCTCAGCAAGCCACCACGCGTGGCCAGACAAGCTCTGTGCCAGCCAAAGGGTCAGGAGGCGGTCGTGGGGCATGGCACAGAGCTCTTGGCGCTACAAAGAGTGGTGCCAAAATCCGAGACTGCGTGGAAGCACAGCCTGGAGCTACTGGTCTGAACTGCTGTTGGCCATAGGGAGAGGAGGCCTCTGTAGGGACTGATTTGCCTGGTGCAAGGATACATATCTGCCTTTTCTTTGGCCACATGGCATGTCTTGCACTTGGGATTTATCCCAGTGCCTTGGTCTTGGGATTTGAATGCCCTCACGTCCCAGTGACACCTCTATAAGGACACTGAAGATTTCACAAATAGAGGTCTCCAGTGCAGCTCTTGCTGTAGATGACTATGCTAGTCAGCAGTGATGGTTTGATAAAAAGAATTTGATCCCTATCAAATCTAATGCATAGAGCAGAAATTGAAGAAAAAGTACTTTTTGATATGAAAAAGCAGAGTTTGTTTAGAGCCTTTTGGACATCTCAGTGTTTTTTCCTTCCTTGCCAGGCTTTTAATGGTAGGAGACAACTATCACACAAGCAGCATTGCCAGCTTTATGATTTTGTCATGAGACAGTGTTTTCTATTTTGCTTAAAACCCCAGCTTCTAGAAACAATAGATTATGTGATAATCTCGCAGCTCTGCTTTGAAAAGCAAAGAAAATTTCTAGTGCTTTTTTCATCAGAAAAATGATTGAAACATGGCCCCAGTTATATACTAAGAAATCCAAAACCATGTTTGGAATTGATTACACTTTTTATGTGCATGGTTTGAAGTCAATTGTGTGATTTCTCTTTTGGAGGGAGACATCTGACTCATGATTTCTGAATGCTTGGGGAGTGGTGCTATTACATTGGGGATACCACTGGTGTTTCCAAATCTGTTGAATGATTTCTGGCACAAAATGCTTTAGCTCCTTAAAGCAAAGAAATGTTTTTATTTGGTAAGATGTATAGGACAGATCCTGCTTTAAAAATATATGGAACACACTTTTGTTTTGTTTTTGCTGAGCAGCAGAAACATTGCGCAGATCCCATGCAAATCCCTAAAGATGAATCATAATGCTTTTTGGTATGCACAGAGAGTATCCGAGTTCACCACAACATAGACCTGACCAAAAGGTCCAATCCTGTGTATATTCAGTTCCTTTAGGGATACTGAGCTCGTGGGACTTTTGTACTTCCTAAAAAGCCCCCTCTGCCCCTTTCAGAGTTAGAGCACCTCATAAAGACTGTGTAAATGCTCCATTTGGGCAGCATAATTCACTGTAATGGTTAGGCAGCAGTGCTGCCTGGGGAAGCAGCTACAGTGTGAATTGCCACGATAGGATGCACTGGCTCTCATGTCCGTAGCTTAGTTCTAACCGAGGCTGTGAGCCAAGCCTTTCCCCTCGGACCCCTGCCTCTAAAAGTCTGTGGCCGGCCCAGAGGAGGCTCTGTGAGCACACAGTCTGTGAGGGACCTGGGCAGGGCTGAGCATGTTGTGGTGAGTTGGGTGTTAGAAAGCAAAGGCTGGTGCCTCTGAGGGCAGTAGTAACTATTCTTTGTTAGGGAATCATTTTTCAGTTTCTGGGTTTAAACAAAGGCA
Organism: Lycocorax pyrrhopterus obiensis; assembly: GCA_014706295.1. Taxonomy (NCBI): domain Eukaryota; kingdom Metazoa; phylum Chordata; class Aves; order Passeriformes; family Paradisaeidae; genus Lycocorax; species Lycocorax pyrrhopterus. The sequence goes on from JACSVZ010000001.1 coordinate 79,879,047, forward strand.
GATGATAGCAGTAGAAGACATGGCTAATGAACCTGCTCCCTCTGGGAGCCCTGTAACACACAGTGTCAGCACCTGGTAGATGATGCCATTCACTGTGATGCCAGTGTTTGTCCAGAACACATGGTAGGTCTGGCATTGCTGCCATGCATGCAAGCCATACTAAAATACCTTCTGGCTTTTGTTTATTGTTAGCATGTTTTTGCTTGAGCAAACCCCCTTCAGAATTACCTGTAAAATGGGATTAAGGAGGATTTTTTCTTGCTGAGGGCTCCACAGGCTTTTCAGATTTTTTTGATGAACCATGCATTTGCAAAAACACATCCTGCATGCTTGCCAAAAATAAGGTGAAAAATCACACACAGGTTTTAGCCGTTCCAAAGGCCTAATGTTCTTTCCCCAATATAATTGAAAGACACTGCCTGAGTCCATGAGCCAAACTATGCCCTTGATTACTTAATTTGATGGGGTTGTGTATAGGGTCCCATAATCAAATGAAACTGCCAAGACTGGTGCTTGGTATAAAATTCATTGCACTGTTGGAACTATTGTATCTAGGGGGAGTTTGAACTATGTTTTCCAGTCTCACTCCCTTCTTCATGTACTTTTTTGTTACTCCTTTTTAGCTTCATTGTTTTGGATCAAAATTATCAGAAGTTAATAAGAGCCACAAATTAGGAGCAAGATTGCATAATCCAAGATTGTGAGATTTGGGATGTTTAAATTTTGCTGTGTTGCTAACAGTTGAGGTGCTAGTTGCTTAGCACACGGCAAGAGCAGATCTGCTGAGATCTGCAGGAAATGAGTGCCTGAAGACAGTATGAGATGGATGAGGGTCCCAGCATGGTGTGAGGTACCTTCTCCCCCTCCACAGGAGGATCAGGAGAGAGGTGTGAGAGGAGCTGAGGCAAGAAGCCCTCAATTGATGTAGTAGGCTCACAGGTGTCACCTTTTAGGGCCAGATTAACACTGAAACAATAGATGCAGGCGAAGTATCCCCTTGAAACACATGTAGTTGTTCTGTGGACTGTGAACAAGTGAGTCCGGGCTGCCTTGAGTGGATTCACTGATGTCTACTAAGGAGTAAATCATCTCACACCTGTGTTTCAGTGAGATCATGAATACACTTCTGTTTTCTCTGTCTATTGTCAACAGTCATGCAGTTACCTAAAATGTTTTCATATTCTATGTTCGTTTATATCTCAATGTTTGGTTAAAATTGGCCAGCAAATATAAGAATTAGTGGTTAAGGCCAGGCAAATGCAAGTATTCTTGACTAACCTGATCTCCTTTCATGACAAGGAGACCCACTGAGTCGATGAGGGAAAGGCTGTGGATGTTATCTGCCTGGACTTAGTGAAGCCTTTGACACCATTTTCCACAGTATTCTCTTGGAGAAACTGGCTACTCATACTTGGATGGGTGCAGTGTCCACTGGGTGAAAAACTGGATGAATAGCTGGGTCCAGAGAGTGGTGCTGAATGGAATGGTGAACTGGAGTGAACTCCAGCTGATGGCTGGTCACAAATGGTGTTCCCCAAGGCTTAGTGTTGGGACCAGTTTTGTTTGGTATCTTCATCCATAATCTGGGAGAGGGGATCAAGTGCAGCCTCGGCCACTTTGCAGACAATACCAATTTGGGCAGGAGAGTCAATCTGCTGGAGGGTAGAAAGGCTCTGCAGAGGGATGGACAGGCTGGATCAGTGAGCCAAGGCCAATTGTATGAGGTTCAGTGATGCTAAGTGCTGGGTCCTGCACTCCTGGGAAACACCCCCCGGCAGTGCTGCAGGCTGGGGGAAGGGGCTAGAAAACTGCCTGGTGGAAAAGGCCCTGGGGGTGCTGGTCTATAGCAGCTGAACATGAGCCAGGGTATGCCCAGGTGGCCAAGAAGGCCAATGGCACCCTGGCCTGTATCAGCAACAGTGTGGCCAGCAGGACCAGGGCAGTGATTGTCCTTCTGTACTCAGCACTGGTGAGGTCACACCTCGAATCCTGCGTTCAGTTCTGGGCCCCTCACTGCAAGAAAGACATTGAGGGGCTGGAGTGTGTCCAGAGAAGGGCAACAGAGCTGGGGAAGGGTCTGGAGCACGAGTCTGATGAGGACCATCGTAGAGAGCTGGAGTTGTTTCGCCACAGAAAAAGAGGCTTGGGGGGACCTTATTGCTCTCTACAACTGCCTGAAAGGGGGGTGTAGCCAGGTGGGTTTTGGTCTCCTCACCCAAAGAACAAGGTTGAAGGACAGGAAGAAACTGCCTCAAATTGCACCAGGGGAGACTGAGACCATACATTAGGAAAAATTTCTTCCCTGAAAGAATCATCCAGCATTGGAACAGGCTGCCCAGGGAAGTGGTGGAGTCATGGTCCCTGGAGGTATTTAAAAGACATGTAGATGTGGCACTTAATTACATGGTTTAAGTGGTGAACTTGGCAGTGTAGGTTAATGGTAGGCTTGATGATCTTAGAAGTTTTTTCCAACCTAAACAATTCTATGATTCTGTGATTCACATATGAGTACACATAGGACCATATGTACTTCTTTTCCTTAGAAAACCAAGCAAAAAAAAAGACCACCCTAGTAAGAGAGGAGGCCAAGGAAAACTACAATTCCCTGTGTTAAGGAGAGCTTTGTGGTGGGTCTTTCTGGTTCCAGGGTGCATGAGGGCCTCATCCTGACTTCCTCCACACAACGTAATCCCACAGAGGACCAGCAGTGACTCAGCTCCTTTACCACTCACTGTGGGTACTACCTGTGGTGAATCCTCCCCACTCCTGGGCTTTTAAAAATTGTATTCTTCTTCCTTAGTATTCAGTATAATGGAGTACAGCAGGCACTTTGGTATAGTGTCCATTTTGAAACATGCCCAAGACCTCTTGAACACCACAATCTCTCAATGGGAATCACTAATACCGTTTTGATTCATTTAATAACCCAAAGTCACATTTTTACCTGATATATCCTGAATGGCTCTTTAGCAAGCATGCTGCTTCCCCATTATTGCTGATGGCTGATATTGGTAGTAAAACTTCTTTCATTTCAGCACCCAAGAAGGAAATTGTACATGTGTTTAGGAGTGCAGTTAGCCTTTTTGTAGGTAGCAATGCAAAGCCTCTTCTTCGATTGCTAAATCTGAGCCAATATTTAAGAAGACAAGCTATTGTAAAGGACTTAGTGCAGCAAAAGTTATGGTCCTCAGTTTGCAAATGAGTGCCAGCACTAATGAAAAGACCATGTTATTTATCTTCACTGATTTCTGTCTTGAGAAAGACAAAAAATATTGAATAGAGATCCTGCAATAAGATCAGGTAGGTAGAGTAGATTGGCATCCCATCTAAAGCAGAGCATCCCTTCTGGTTAACAAAGTTTTAAGTATATATTTAAGTCAGTGTTAAAGATTTTGCTGCTTAAGAATGGTTTTTATTGAATCAGAGACGGGATCCTTTTAGACTGCTGTCTTTTGTGTGAGGGGCATATTCAAAACTGTAAATGAGAAAACTCTTTCTCTTGCTACTAGTTTTTGTCCTGCTCTGACAATTTTTGCTAATTAACTGACAATTAGCAGCCCTAGAGTTTATTGTTTATTATTTTGCCTTATTTTCCCCTTTGTTAAATAAATGATCCAAAGTTAAGCTTTATGGATCACACCTCTTTGTTTGCCATTGTTGACGGATCGTTTTCCACTCAGAATGGAAATGATTAAACCATATAAGAAAGGATCATGCTTGCCGCTTATTCTCTGGCATCATATATGGAAAAATATTGCAGCTGGTTGAATTGTCTAGTTGAAATTAGCCTTTAAAGGAAAACAAAACAGAAGGGAATTGTGCAAGTGGGTTCATTAGGGCTTTATCATAACAAGGAGTGAGTGGTGAAGAGGGAGAAAAGATGACCGAGTTTCATGTTCCTGCAGATTAATTTATCAGTCTTTATGGGCACATGAAAAGAAAATTATGGCTACCTATAAAGGTCTAATTAGAGCATCTAGTGTAAATTCTCTGCAGCTAATCTGGTACAGTTCATAAAAAGCTAACAATAAAAACATAATGATGTGTTGCATTAAATGGGCAATCTTCAACAAATGGGGCTAAATTAAAAAAGGTCTATTGGAAAAGTAGGCTCTTTATAGGCCTTAAATTGAGGATAACTCATTAAATACACAGCGTGTTTTGCTGTTTAGTCCAATAGTGACTAATGTACCCTGGATGTGTACTCCTGGGAATGCTTCTGGTCTTGGGAGCACGTCAGAACTTCTGGTAAAATCCTTGTAAGTCTCACCTTGAGCACTTGGGGAATACTTGCATTTTTTAATGTTTCTTCACAGTTCTGACCTTCATTATACAGCCCAGTCCTGCTGGTGAGCATTTCTTGGTGTAAGCAATCAAAATTGGGACAACTTCCCTGACCTAGCCTTCATAGCCACGCCTGAAATGTGGATATTTGAGAACTTGGCAAAGGCGCGAGTTAAAAATCTCATGTAAAACCTCAGTTCTGTCTGAAAGGAGTAATTCATAATTACTGTAATTTGAGAGTGCTGAGAGTGTACTCTGAAAACTCATCTCTAGAAAGTCACCAAATGTAAAGACAGTGAGAACAGAAAGGCAAATGAACTTATTCAAAATTGTGTCAAAAAGAGAATTTTCCTCAAGCATTGCTTTGACTGCACCATTGTCTTTCTGCCTCATGACTGATTTCCTCTTCTCACCCTCTCCAGACATAAGCTACTTGTCTGCTTTGTGGACTTCCTGGTCAGTCCCTATGTGCTCTGCTTCTGCTGTCACTAATTGATTTTTGTAGTGGCCCCTTGGCCACTAATTGAATTTTTGAGAAAGTCTTTCTGCACATTTGAGGAGGAATTTTTCAAATGAACCAAACATTAAGCAGATTTTCTCTCTTTATCTTCAAGCTCTCTGGAAAACTGTCATGGACAGATCCTTAAACACAGTTCAGCAACCATGAAGGAGCCAAGACAGCTTTCCATTTTTCTGGCCATGTTGGTCTCCTTGTCTGGTGATTTCCTCTGCTGTCCTTCGTAGACAGTCCACCTTCAACACCTTCAACACCTTCAACAGAGAGGAACAATTTTTGGGAGGCTGCTGCTTTGCCATCATCTTTCTTATATGATACCATAACATAAAAAATTATAAAAAATACATAAAGAAAGGCAAGAGTTACGAGGGTTGGCCTTGTTTGCAGGATGAGTAAGAACTGTGAATTCTGGGGTCTTATCAAAATTCTCTGCAGAAAGTGGAGCTCCAGTGACCACTTCCTAGAAGTGACTTTGAGATAAGCAGCTCTGTTCCCATGTGCCTGAGCAACAGAGAAAGAAAACAAAAAACTGCAGAGGCCAAGCAGACCATATAGGTGGTAGTTTCCTCCCCAAACCTTTCACTGCATACAGAAATACAGCAATCAGATGGCTGTGTGATATAAAAATCTATGTGAGACTACTTAAGGGGGAAAAAAGAGAAAGTAGCAGAGTTTTGTGTGTAAATCATCCTTTTCTATGTAAAAGAAACAGATTTAGCAATTATGTTTACCTCCACATCTTTGGAGGCCATTTTAGCAGAGGTCTCTGCTTCCCTGGTGTGACTGCCAACTTTGAGAATTTTTAGGTTGTGGATGATTGGTCTAATTGGTTGTAAAATAAACTATTTCAAAGAACTGGCACTCCTCACATCTGCCACTCTTGGCCTAGTGTGTTTGTGATGTATTTGCTGGTAGAGAAAAATGTTGCTGGACGTGTGTGCACTGGAAAGCTGCAAATTGTTTTGCCTTTCTTTTGTTTCTGTTTATCTTGGTTTGCAAATATTAAGCAGACATAGTTCTCAGTATGGACAAATGTGCTGCAAAATGCCACTCAGCTGAGGAGATCATAGCTGGTTTTCAATTATTAAAAGCACATGCAAAAGAATAAACTCACAGCTAATTTCAGAATGGAGGTTTGCAGCAGATGCATAACCCTAGTGAGGAAAGGTTTCAATAACAGAAATGCTGATGTGTTTTAATTTATGTAGCAAAATCCCCAGAGACAAGGAGGGTTGTACGTTGGCACGATCACCACATACAGGTTATGCCTGCATGTCTGGGAGAGTGCCTGTTGAATGCCACATGGCCCAGTTCTTCCAGTTGCACTGGTGACAAGCGGTACATCCACCAAAACAAAGTTCTGGAAGAGGGGCAGAGATAAGGGAGTAAGGAAGGATGGGGAAAGACGTGCCTGCATTACCACCTTCCATCCCTACAATTTCTATTTAACAGCCTTCCTGTGAGAAGGGAATGGGATAAACCTTGATAAACTATCTGACTCAAACCCTGCATGTCCAGGAGCCCTTACCAAGGGGCTGTAGCTTAGGACAAAATTTTAGCTATCAGTTGGGATTATGTTCAGAGCAGCCTTGGGGGATCGAGTGATATACCCTGCTCCCTCTGCTCCGTGTGAAAATCCTGGCCTCAAGCCCAGGAGAGTCTCACAGGTTCCATTGTGTAATGAGAGCCCATGCGACACTTACCCATCCTACTCCCAGATCCTGAACAGTAGAAGATGGCCAGGCTGTTCTTCCCACCGCAAGGAACAGACAGACCACACACTTGGATGGAAAACCTGCCCCGTCTGTGTACATGCAGGCACTCCACGGTTTGCTCATCAGCAGGCACTGGGAGTCTGAGGGCAGGGAATTTGGGATGTTTTGCTGTTTTGGGAATCAAAGTATGCAAGTGACCTCCTTCAGCTGCGTGTCACAGAGGACATGTTTGGGTTGGCTTTATGGTGCAGCAATATCTATAAATTTTCCTTCTTTTGTCAGTTTGTGTCGCAACCTTCATGTTCTTTGAACGTGCAGGAGAGACTGTCTACCACAACCATTTGTAAGGATTTTTTGTTCCTTCTGTCCTATCAGAAGTAAAGCAATTTAAGTATGGCCAAATATCCAAAACCCCTGACACCATGCAATGGATAAAGTAAATATTTCTGTACTTTGTGAAATCAAGGGAGTCTCAGATCCTTTGTAGCTGACTATGTAGTGATATTGCCTTTGTGTGCTTTCTGCTTGTTTGGAAATGTATCTTCTTCAGGAAATATTTCCAATACAGATCTCAAGGCTTACTGTAGGGGCAAAACCCTTCCTTTTGCTTGCATGACTTTGTGTTCTCCTCTTATACAGTGGAGGGGGAGGATGAACAGTCCTCTGCGACCTGCCCTTGCAAGATAGCATCCCTTCTGTGAGACCAGACCTCCTGCCTGCTCAGGACTGAGCACATTTGCTTCAGACAGACCTGGGCCAGACTTGCCTTCTGCTTGGTCTTCAGCCTTTCCAGAAAGGCTTACAAAGCCCTGTTGGTTCAGGGCTACAGCACCCTTAGGGGAGCTACACAACCATCATCTCATGGCCTAGAAAAAAAGGTTATTTAGATGTATTGTTCTAGAAACATTTTGAGTCCCAACCAGATATTTAGGGCCAAATGCTGCTTAGAAGTTTATACAGGCATAACTGCAAGTATGCAGGTCAGTATTTCTGTGGAGGCTTGAAGATCAATTTTGACATGAAAATAATCAGAATCAATAACAAGTAGATAATAAAATGGTCATCTTAAGGCTTTCTGCTACAGGCATTATCAAAGCATCTTCTAGGCGTGTGGAGGATAAGAGCTCCCTGACATGTGGGCTGGTGTTTTTGTTCAGCCCAATGAGAATTTATAGCAAACATCATGCCCCTTTCTGGGTTGTGACAAGGTAGGGTTGACTTCCTCCAGCTCCTTGTGTGGTCTGCAGAGAGAAGGAGTGGGACAGCAGAAGGCCAGTTGTGGTTTGTGCCTTGTTTATATGTCCCAATTACTTGTGGGCAGCTTTAAGCTTTCTCCACTCATATCCTTGGACAATCCAAACACCACCTGGCCAAATCCTTGCCACTCTGCAGGTAGGTGTCTTGGCTCAGACATGATGCCCGTTAGTACCATAGGAACAAGTTATGTGTTGATTTTGCTGAGAGCCAGGCAATGCGAGTAGCAAACAACATGAGCCCTTTTTTGATCTTAGGTACCAAAGTGGTAGGGTGATGCATTAAATACTTAGAGTCAGTGGTCTGACTATAGTCCAAAATATTTATGAAGCAATAAGTAGCCTCCTTTGTAATGGGAACGCCTTGTAAAAACACCAGAAGCTGCTTGCCTTTCCCAGAGGAACCACTGGAAGCTCTTGACTGTGCTATTCCACTTCCAGAAGTGAACAGGACTTGGTCAGCGCAGTCCCCACCAGACAGTGGTGTTCCCAAAGCCACCCTGTCCTCACACAGTGCTGCCTCACAGCTGCATTTGTATGGAATGCTTCTTTGCTCTCTCTTATCATTCTGAATCGTCTTCACCAAAGACCTTTCTTTCACAGACCAAAGTGATTCCAGTAAAGCCGGGTTTTATTGTCTCACTCACAGATTTTGTAGACAATTATTCACAGGGAAAATATTTATCTTGTTTTTCCCAATCTCATTTCTACACCTGCCAAATCGCCTCACCCTTTCCAACTCCTTCTAATGCCCGTGAAGATCCCATTGTATCATTTTGGTCCGTTTCGTAAGCTAAAGAATGTATTGGATTGGGCAGGTCTGGATTTACTGCCAACTATGACAGCTAATTCGAATGTCTGCTAGTATCTCTGGGACAATATAATGTTCTAATCTTAACCAAAATGGCATCAGACTTCTGGCATGGTTCCGTCACAGTTAGTGTCATTATTGGGAAAAAGATTTACTCCATAATTACCAACTTCATTTGTTTTTTGCAGTGAATTCATACATTTATCTTGTCAAGTTCTAATAATACTATTTCTCTGTTAAACCAGCAGCCCTGAAAGTGAGAAAGTAGAAATTTCAACTTTGTTCAAAAATATTTGACCCCATCATGTCTGAAGGGAAAAAATACTGTGAACATTTAGTCCATGTGTAGTATAGCTTCAGAAACGTGGTAGTGAATGAATGTTGGATTCTTTTCATTATTTTCTTTCTTAAATCTCCTGGATTGTTTGGGGTTTTTTTAAGCCAGTCTTATGATTTTGTGGTCAAACACTTGCATTTAAAACTCTGGATATTTACAGTAATATATGTAACGAATTTTATGGCTTATTTTAAAACAAGTTTTATAAGTTATGGATCTTAGGCCAGCTGCCAGATACTAGGAATATATGGTTCTTCTTGATAAAATCTTGCTGTCACTGAAAAAGATGTATGGTTGCAACAAGATATGAACTGATAGGGGTTTAAGTCCAGCCTCTGCTATAACAGAATTTATGTGCAGTTTCCTCCTCTTTAATCAGTGATTACAGTAGGAATGTGATGTGTTTGAGCCAGTTGGTGCAAACCGTGCTTGTGGGAGTTACTTATTTGACATGCCTAGGACTAGTTATGACCTTCACCTAAAGATTTCAGCTGATTCCCCTGGGAACTGAATGAGGCCCTATGGTCTAATCTGTCCCCTCGGTTGGGGTGCTGCTGTTTCTCACATCCCTGGCTGTAATGCCTAGGGATGCTGAACCTCTTCTTACCCACTGACTTTTACATGAGTTTTTAGCACTCTGAGAAGTCAGGCCACACAGGGATTTGGTATATGAAAGCACCCTGAACCAGGGCATACTTTGATTGTCCTAAGGGCACAAAGCAGTTTGGGTCACTGCCTGTGGTGCTCTGAAGTAGCTGCTCTTCCCAGAACAGCTGGTAGGCTGGGAGGGAAAGGAGATGAGCCAACAAGAGTGAAAAAGCCAAGAGAGCTCTAGAGGGAAGGGTCCAGTTTCCAAGCCCTTGCACTGGGACAGTGGTATGAAAAGTCTGGGGCTGCTGCCCAGGGAGGCTGGTCTGAAGGAAAGACTGGCATAAATTAAACATGATCTAGCATCATAATACATGGGGTGAATTCACAGGAGAAGCTCACAAAACAAAAACTGTGAATGGATAGAAGTGAAGCCTTGCCTTATATACAGAAAACAGAATTGATGAGTATGTTGAAAATACATGAAGGTGAGATTAAAATCAGCCAAAAAAGGGGGAGAAGTGCTGGCCCAGCAGCCTGTCCCTGAGTCTAGTTGTGCCTTGTGGTTTGAGCAAAGCAAGGCAGCCAGGGAGAGAGGAAAAGAAAGTTGCAAGAAGGACATCTCTGGAGGGATGTACATGAGCGAAAGGATGTAGTGACCATTCTGCTCAGTTGACTCCCAAACTGTGTTGGTGGGAAGGCAGGGATAGCCATCATTACTCTGTATTCTAGATTACAGTTTGGTGTCTAGCTATACACCGACTGTGCAAACTAGAGACTTCCCAGGCAGTGTTCTGAAAACCAAATTATCTTTTTGCTATCTTTAGTTTTTTCCCTTCTCTTACACTTGCTTCCTATTTCTCTGTATCCTGTTACCGATTCTGCAAGAAAGAAAGACTGAGTGCATTATTCCCAGCTGGGTAAATCTGGTGGCTCCCTGCTCCCGTTGTCCCATCCAGGTTAGCAAGAAGGATTTTGATGGCAAGGAGAGCAAGTGGAAGGGAGGGGTAGAACAGAAAACTGCATCTGGAAGGTGGGAAAGGTCCAGGAAAGCACAGTCATGTAAAGAGAATATTTTGTCTTTAGCACAGTGTGCGTTTGCTCAGAGTATAATGGAAAGGAAATCTCTGAGCAACATTATAAACATATCTTCCAGCCCTGGTTATGCACACACACATAAATGGCTCAAGTTTCACTCCTGTGGATTATTATTGTATCAGCATAACCTTGAACTATATTTATAGTCTTGTAAGCTGCCGAGTTGCAACCTGCTTCTTGTTTTTTTCCTGGTGTCAGGCAGCATGGCCTAAAAGGGCGATTGCAGCTGAGAGTGTCAGTGGAAGAGACTGGAGTTTGGCCACTCACTCTCTGTATGGCCAAGAGCAATTCCCTGCTTCTCCGTACCTCAGTTTCCCCACTGACAAAAGCAGGAAGTGTTGTTATCCCCAAGGCAATTGTAAGCACTTTATTAGAGCTTCTTCTACCTTTGCTCTTGAACACCTGGTTGAAACCTGGTGGTTACAGTAGCTGACTATGTGTGATAGCAACAGCTTCTCAGGAGACCCTCTTTTCAGCCCCTGGTGACTGTAAGACAGAGCTGCAGAGGACTCTGGTGTAGGTGCTCCATGTGCCTGTGTCTCTGTGAAGCCACCAGGGCCCTGTGTCCACTGGGATTTTTGCAGGGCAGACACAAAGGCTTTAAAGGCTCCATCATTTACAGAATGGCAGATAGGATGCCATATCTGCATACTTGAGGAAAACTAATTCTCTTTCAGAGACAGGCACTAGGGAAGACTAATTACATTAACCTTTTCTTTTCCAACACAGGTGTTTATATATCATTAGGAAAGGCAAGAAAGTACTGAAGAGGAGAGCAAAGGTCTCTCAGTGCTTGCCAGAGCTGTGGGTACTGACAAACTGGAGCGCAGGTCTGAGGAGGTGGTGGCAGATGCCAGAGCTCACCCTGCAGTGGGAAGCTGTGCTGATGAGGCCAGCTGCAGAGTGCACTGAATTCATCTGTCCAATACAGAGTTTTCTCACATCTCTTGTGACATGACCCTGTTGCCATCATGCCTGGCCCTCTGGACAGAGTCTTGTTTTGCCAGGGTTCACTTGAAGTCTAAGGCCTGAAAGGTCACAACATTGCATAGTTATAACTTCCAGCTCCCAGACTGTCCTTTCTATTGCTAGCTCCTCACTCTCATTTCTAGGTTTCCTCCCTCCAAATGTGAAGCCTACAGAAATCCACTCTTCTTATTTCCTGTAACAATTTTTTATCAGGCTTGTGATGCACAGTAGTGTCCACTTTGCAACTTCTATCTGATGGCAACAGACAAGTGTTCAGAAAATTAGTGATTATATGTGGTTCTATTGATTTTTTTTTCTTTTTTTTTTCTTTGAAACAAATAGCTAGCTCTTTTTTGATTCTCATTCCCCTTAAAGCTTCTGTCACATCCCTAACCTTAGGGGCTACTCAGACACAGAGAGGGCTTTCCTTTTTCAGCACATTCCTATCCTCCACTGTGTAAATCCACGAGCCAAAAGATGATGTGATCCTGGCAGCCCAGTTTTTGTATTGAAAGTGTCCTTTGTGCTAAAGCTCTTCCCCCTGGAGTCTTCTTTGTGCACTCCTCAAAACGATGAAATCAGGGATCATAACTCCGCAGCTAATTAGAATGATGATAACACCTTATCCTTGGCAGCTTGTCAGCTCGCCTGACTGCAGCAGTGGTCTTGCCTTGGAGTTTGGTCTCACTTCAATCTCCAGGCCCTTGAGTGCTGTGATTACTGCAAAGGTGTAGGTCTCCCACCATGGCCCATTCCAACCCCACAGCTGGGTCCTGTGGCCTCCCTCGCTCTCTGAGACGCCAACATCAAGTTCAGCTCACCTCTGCTCCATGGCACACTCGGGGATCACAGACAAGGAGAGAAGCTGTGAAGTTGCATTGCTGTGAGAGGGAGTGCTTTAGGAGACACACAGACTGCACAGCCCTTCCTTATCCCTGGAGGTACTGTGGCTCCTCCTAGGTCACATCCTATATCTTGCATCTAGATCTCCATCAAGAGCGAGAAAAACTCAGAGGTGTCCCTTTCAGGAGCAGAGAAGAGCTGGGAAAGACGAACAGTCACTTCAAACCTAAGAGTCCAATAAAATACTTCCCTTCTCCGTTGCTCCTTGTTTAAAAAAAAAAAAAAAAAAGTCACTATTTGAGCCAGTTCCTGATTGTAGTTTTTTTTGGGGTGGGACAGGAGAGAGGAAAGGCTGAGTCACAATTACTGAGCACTCAGCTCTTCCATAATGCTTCATCACCAAGGATCTTAAAGTGGTTTTGACATATGAATGAGTTAAATTTCACCACTTCCTAGTCAGGCCAGGAAAACCTTTGCTGAGTTCATTCACAGATGAAATGGAGAAAGCCTTTAGGTCAGAGTTTTCCAACCTGGATACTTCGTGTTAGATACCAAAACTAGAAATAACTTAAAATTATAGTGGGTTTAAAGTGCATTTATCCATACTTCTACTGTCACAGTAACAAAGATGTACCTGGATTTATTTTGGATTTAATCAGACTGTGGAATTCAGTAGCCTACTTCTGATCTGGTAGCACCAGATACCTCCTCCAGAATTATCTGTGAAAGGCTGAAGAGGAGGCAGATTTGCTATTTTCTGCTGAAGGGAGGGTTTCTCACTCTACAAAGTAGTAGCATCCTCCCTTCTTCCCTCTCTTCTTCCCTCCCTCTGGTTTTCTGTGTCCAGGACCATGGTAAAAGCTTTAGAGATACTGGAGCCTTCAGCACCTTCAGCTCCAGAGACTCCTCCCATCAGGTTTTCACTCCTTCTGCTTCTCAGAGCTCTTGCATTGAAGGAGCCAGCCCTGTCCAGTCACCATCTGCAGACAGAGGATAAGAAAATTGCCATGAATCTGCACAACAAAACAATGGCTTGAACACAGTTGAACTGAACTGTCGAGGCTGCTCACCTGGGCTGGAGTTCTCCAGAGAGCTGCCCCCTTTTATCCACCTCCAGCTTCCTTGCCTGGACCTGTCCCAGCTTGTCCTGGCACAAGCTAAGGTACCCCCATCGAAATCTGTGCTCAGTAGCTTCTGAGGAGTCACTGTGGGGTGACAGGACCAGGCACAAACCTTTGGCAGAGTACAAGACCTCCTGAGATGTGTGTGTTCTCTTCTTCTAGAGCATGTCTTGCAGGCAGTGCTGCGCTAAGGGGACTTTGGTGACAGTAGCATATTACAAGGCACTATGAGTATTCTCAAGGCTCTGGGCTAAAGTTTATTTTGCCTCTGTGTCCTGAGTGTCTGAGCAGAAAGGCTGGCTTAGCTTGTAAATGTGACTTCACAGAAACATGGCAAAAGACAGAGATACCTTAAGCCAGTAAATGCTTCCAGATGGGGGCATTTCTGGTGAACTTTTTACTTCTGCCTCTAAATGAGGCACTGTTAGCTTTTTACAAAGATCGAAAAGATTTGAGCCTTAGGTAAGGTTAAGTGTGGTGGGACTTTCTTTCTCTTTCTTTCTTCCTTTCTTCCTTTCTTCCTTTCTCCCTTTCTCCTTTCTCACGCCTTCCTTTCTCTCTTTCTCCTTTCTCTCTTTCTTTCTTTTTCTTTCTTTCTTTCTTTCTTTTTCTTTCTTTCTTTCACTATTTCACTATTTCTCTTTCCTTTTTTTGCTTTCTGAGTACTTTAATTTTTTTCTCCTTTCTCTCTTTTTTTGTGCAAAACAAAGCAGCTAAGAAGAAGGAAACACTGCTGTTTTAAAAAATGCAGCTTAATATATTCCTAGAAGCCTGTAAATAGAGAAAAAAACAGGCAAAAGAGGGAGAGCAAGCAAGTTTTGACAGCAATAGCAGTGAGCCAGTGGAACATCTTGAAAGGAACTAGCCTTGTCTTAGGAAATTAAAAAGACATGTGTGTAGCTGTTAAAAAGCCTGAGAAAAGTGTCTGTGATTGTCAAGCAAGGCAGTCCTGCAGGAGGAAGTTTACAAGAGCTAGGAGTAGTAGTATCCGTGACTTTAATCTGGTCTTGGAAATTATTAGTTCTAAGCATGCTGGAAGGAATTAAGACCAAACAAGGGGTTTCAGTTTAGAATCTGAGTCTTTGATGCTTTAGGAAAGTAATTTGATTGCATCAAATGGGTCCCAAGGAAAGGAACCTTAGTCCATAAATATCACCGATCTACATCATTAAAAAAAAACTCAATCTGCACTTTTTTTTTTTTCCTTCTTCTTTTTGCAGTGCTAATATTTTTTGGACATAAGAGGCCCACAGCTGAATCAGCAGGGAGATTGATTTCTCTCTTTCCCTTTAAAAGAGGGAAAGAAGGTCCCTTTGGGTCAGGGTTAAGGGCTTGGAAGGGGCCTAATGGGAAAGTTCATCTCACAGCTGCCAGCAGTATATAGTACCAGGCTCATGGATAACAACAGGATGTGGGTTTTGAGCACTGTCAGCTCCTTCATGATATATTTCTTTTTAATTTTCTCCTTTTAAAATAATACACCAGCAAAGAACATTCTTTATTATCATAACAAAATCTCTGCTCCAGTGACTCTGAGACGTTCCTAATTGTTTTCAATCTGTCAGGAGCGCTTTCTGTTTGCATTTCTGCAACCACTCAAGAGATTGCTGTAAAGAAAACAAACAAAAAAAATGGCCTGGGCTGACTGAGGGGTTGGGTAATGGGTTACAGCACTTTCACCTCGCTCAGCACTGCTGAGCAGGAACCAAAAGCTGAATTGGTCGGTAATAACTCAAGTTTCAGCTTTGCAACAGCCAATTTTGAGCTGTTGCTAGCACTTCAAGTCACCAAACAGGCACAGTGACAGTCAGTGAGTTAAAAATAAACTTTGGTTATGGTGGAAGGCACAGGGAAAACACCTCATTCACCCAAGTGGAGATGCAAAGAGAAGGGGAAGAGCGCTTGCACCTCTTCACACTGTCATCCTGTGATTGACAAATATCAGTGCATTTCCCACGGTGAAAACCACATCTGATCTAACTTTTCATGCTGCTTTGTAAAAAGTGATCTCATTAACGTGAGAGCAGAGTGATTTCTGGGAACAGCCATATTCTGAGTAGCTGCTGCTGATCCTACAAGAGCCAGTGGTGCGGGGCAGCTTTATCCCACCGTAGGTGCATCCTCACCAGCAGGCAGTACTGGTCTTGCTGTGTGATGGAGGGAGGGGAGGGAGCACAGGGGCTGCAGGGAAGGCGGTGCACAGGCAGCCCAGGGCCCCCCGCAGATATCTGCTGGCAGAGCCGGGACACATGGGCCGTGGGAGGAGCACCGAGGAATTTTCCCAGCGTCGTTCCCTGCGTGTGTGGGTGTTGCCTCCCACAACGGAGCCAGCGTCCTGTTCTGAGTCTCGGTATCACAGCGCGAATGGTGGGCCCCCAGCCCAGAGGGAGTTTCTGCTGTACCACAGCCTGTAGGAGAGAGGTGCTACCTTGAAGAGCTGCAGAACTAAGATGGAAGAAAGCTGCCCCATTGAGCAAGCGAGCTGAGAACAGAAGGCAGCATTCATGTTGCCTTCTAGAAATGCTCATGAGTTGTCAAGTCTGTCCCTCTTCCTCAGTGGTATGGGGACCAGTGGACTGTCTGCAGACAGTTTGCATCTCTTCTTGGGCTTGGTGGTAGGATGTAATGGTCATGATGACAGCGGCCCATAGTCTTAGAGAAAACCTGAATTCAGACCTGTTAGACTTTGAAGGCAACCAAAGAAAACAGAGGAGCTGCCTCTCAAGTCCATTGAGGTTTATTCAGGATGACCCAGAAAGATGAAGACAGAATTGGTCACTGAGCTCCTCGATCACGGCTCGGTGTTGTAACAACACGTTCCACGAGAACTGTCCTCCCGTGGCTCTTCCTGTCCATCAGGGTTCCACATGTCTCTCAGTGCAGAAGTAGCTGAAGAAGAGTCAGGGCTGGTTTTGCATGCATAAACAAAAAAGCAGAACCACAGGAACTGTCAGTCTGTATGTTTGGAAGGAACTCAGCACCCTGGTATCTGCACTGCCCTGAGCTGCTCTCAACTACCAGCGCTGAGAAGTTCACACCAAAACCTAAGAGCTCCGACCACCCCTGGAGAAAGGTCTGGGTGAAGAGTGGGTCAGTGCAGAGCCGTGGGCCTGAGTCAGGCTTTTGTTATGAAAGATGGGAAGAAGGGCCTGTGTCGGAAAGGACTTATCCTGCTGGTTTGGAAGTCATGACTCCTTTTGCTCTGCCGCAGACTTCCCACATGTGCTTTAAGCACACCCTTCAGCTCTCTTTGGCTGCCTGTGTAAAAATGGAAGGTGTTGCCTTACTCTGTCTCACCAGAGAGCTGTAAAACGTGGTCTATTCCAATTTTCAGGGACTCTCTTAGTCACTTATCCAAGTAACTTAATAAACTTCAGCTTAAAGCAAACCATCTTTGGGACCCCTACTTGGTCTCAGTACTTGGGAGGAGCCCACAGTCAGAAAAAGACACGAGGTTCCTGTTCCCCGCTGCTGCACAGACGTGGCTGAGAAGTATTTTAGCGGGATATGGTTTCCCACCTGTTTTGCAGCAGCATAAAGAGTTCTGCTGAATGCAGGGCAGCAGTTGGGTTCATGCTTTTCCACAGGAAATGCTGGACACAGAGATAAGCTCGTCCAAGTTAACACTGGGATAACAGCAAATCTTTTGCAAGTAGAAATGTGAAGCATGGCAGCCACAGTAGCCATGGGGCATGTGAGGGCTCTGTCATATTTTTTATGGAGAAGCAAAATTGCTTTTCCTCTCAACTTCCTGGGAAAGAGGACAGAGATCCGTGGTTAGCTTGACTTGTCAGGAGCGTTGTTGCTACTGCTTCTTGTCCTCCCTGTGCCCTTTGGCTGCCTTTGCTCTCTGCAGCAGCGTACAGAGATACACGGAGTGGCTGTGGGCAGACAAGGAGAAAACAAGCTCTAGAACAAAACACAGAGTATGTTCTCATGCAAACCTCATTAATAATGGAGAGCAAGTGAAGAGAAATGGTGAAAAAAAAACAAAAGATATTTTCTTGCTGGAAGGAGAGGGAACGTACTGCACCACTGCAAAGAGGGAATGTGAAAGGTGAAGCCTTTCAGAGTTTACATCACTCTCCATAAAACAAAATTCAGGCTATTTCACAGTTACTGCAAGATTTAGCCAGGCGGTGGAATGACAAACATCACTTAAAAATAAACAAAGTAATCATTTTATGTCGAGATTTTTGCAATCTCAGAATCTTTCTTTCTTTCTTTTTTTTTTTGTCTATTTCAGTTCAACATCTCAGATTTTCTTTATGACTCCTGTCTCTCCAGAGAATTCAAACTCATGCTGAAATGATAAGCCCTTTTCTCAGGTAAAGCAGGTGAGCCCCTGCTTAGCAAATGCGTGTCTCTTGGAGACATACTGCCAGCAGGGACTGTGGCTTAGCAAGTCGTTCATTATTCAGGGCCATCAGGCTACTTTCTGGCCCAGTGGTTCAGGTAGATGTTTTAAAGATGCAGTACCTGTGACTCTGCCCAAAAGTCTCTGCCGTAGTACAGCATAAAGTCCTCCTAAGATTGTGGTCCATGAGTTCTTTCTCTTTTATGCTTGTCATTAATTTCAGAAATGCATATGAAATTGATTTCCTTTTCATGACATTGTTTTCAAATGACTCTTCTGTTTTCTTCTGCTTGGTTTTTGGCAATCTCAGTGGCATGGGAGCTACACGAAGTAAAATTCAGAGTGTCTCCAAATGTTTCACTGATGAAGTTGTCAGTGCTTGCTCTCCCCTGTGTTTTATTGGTTGTGGGTGTAGCAAGGAAGCTGCAAAGAATGGGGGCATCAGGCTGGTAAAATTCAAATGCAAGAGTAGAATAATCAGAAGAAATTAGATCCTTTTGAGCTTACAGAAGTAGAACCAAGAGCAGAACGTGGATGCTAAATCTGGTAGTCATTTGGGATGTTGGGGTTTTTTAACTGCAAAGTCCGTAAAGAGAACACAGAAGAGTCAGTTGCTTTAATATGCACTACACTCCTGAACAGCAAAATTCCCAAATAGTAAAACTCTCCCAACAGCTCTGCCCTTGCCTGCAAACAGCGAGCTGACATGCAGGGAGGGGGAAAAATGCAGTCACATTCCTTTCGCACTCCCACTCGCCTCTGAGGTTCTTCCACTTCCTTCCTATGGCTTTTTTTAGAACTGTAGTGTTTTTCTCACGTCCGGCAACAAAGGATGTTTTGTGCTGCTCCTGAGGTTGTTGGTTTCTTTTTTTCTTTTTTTTTTTCTTTTTTACTTTAGATACATGTTTGAAAATATCACTCTTGTTTGTGTGGAAGCAATTTTTTTTTTCCTCTGGTACTTTACAGATTTGGTCAGTTGCTGAGGATTTGTTGAGTAGGTTAAATTCTCCCACCAGAGTCAACATTTGTATTTTCCTGCAACCTTCTTATTTAATTGTGAAAACTATCATGCTGCAACCCTAAAGGTAGAACAATATTCGGGAGTCAGTGATATTGCAGTGATTTCTCTGCCCTGTTAATGAATAAGAAATGGAATCACTCCAGAATTACCATGGTACAGATGAGAGAAGAGCACGGTACATCAATTGGTTCAGAAAATGCATAGCTTACAAAATCCACAAAAGTCTTGTGCTGTTCCCAGTAAAAAATCCAGTGAGGAGACAAAGAGGAGCAGATCAATAGCAGAATCACAGTTTCCAGCCTGTAGAGTCAGCTCTCCCATTTTACAGTAATGTAACATCATGAAATAAGAGTGGAGATATGCATCCAGGATTAAACCTTTGGGGTTTGTTACATTCTTGTCCCCAGTCACTATAGCTGGGTCTTTGTCCTGGTGATAAATTGACCATGGTCACACACACTGACATTATCCACTTTGAGAAGTAAAACTCCAAACATCAGTCATTGCTGTGTCAGGGACCCTGGATATTGGATATTCAGGCATTCAGTGTTTCCACTTTATTATAATTTGTAGGCAACTAGACAAGGTGGGGGGAAAGCCCATAGACAGCCTGGAATTATTTCATAAATCTCCAAAAGCCCTAACATAATCTTTAAGACTGCCTTCAGTTCCTCAGACAGGGAGCATGAGTGATACAGTGAACCTGATTTTGGCCTTTTGCTCAGCAGTGGTGCACAGGTATTATTACACTGTTGGCTTTGGCTTCTGTGGGACTCAGTGCATAAGTGTCTTGGAAAGGAAGTATTCAGTGAAAAAACATAAGGACCGCTGTCTCAGTGCCTGCTTCATCTCAATAGTCAGGGTGAAGCAAAGAGAAAATGAGAGGCTGTGAGCCTGTGCTGCCTGGTGTGGGAATCGCTCCTGGGTTGTGCAGATGAGGCTAGAGAGAGGTAGCACACACTGTCACTGCAGATATCCTTTGTACTGCACATAAATTAAGGAATACCCATACCCCTGTTACTGGCTGGATGGTTTCTCCAGATTCCTGAGAAATACCATTACCAGCTCTCCAAAACAGTCAGGAAAATGCAGGAACCTGCTGGAGCTCTGACAAAGTGAGCCCTGATTAAGAAAACTATTTGATTGCTGCTTTTGTGGCATGTCTGGCTTCCTATGCTGCCAAGTTTTCCAGAGTGGAAAGAGGAATTTTCCCCCATTATATTGGCAAAGCCTTGCGATAGCCTTGGAGCCTGCTTTGGTTGGTGTGAGCCATTGGGTATGTGCTGGGGAGTCATAATGCCACACACACAAAAGGGGGAACCTGTGCAGACCATGGATGTCCCTGTGACTTCCTGATAGCTCAGCTATGGCTCTGTTCCCTGTCTTCTCCCCTAACACTAGGCTGAATGGAGGGAGAAATGTCAGATCTGAGTGACTTGAGTTGCCCCTCAGGTACCACCCTCACTCTGAAAGTCTAGCTCCAGGAATTTGTGCTGTAGTGCCAGCAATCCCCACTTTTCTGCTAGATTATTTCTCCCCAGCCTTCCAGAAAGCAACACATACCCAAGCCACAGGCACCCCAGCAGCCCAGGGCTGAGACAGACACGTGGAGGCTGCTTCACACTAAGATGCCAGGCAGTGAACTGGGATGCCAGAGGCATGTTTGCTTGTTTTATCCACCAGTTTGGATAAGGGCTGTGATTCCGACAGAGTCAAACACCCAGGGTGGTAATATCTCAAACAAACACATCTGTTTACCAAAAGCGAGTCTGTCTTCCATTGGGCTTGGCTAACATGAGCTAGCAAACCTGATTTAACCTCAGCCTTTTCCTTGTGGTAGGCACAGCAATTTGCTGCTGCTTCTGGAGAGGCATTTTCTCTAAATGGCTGGGCGAGGATATCTCTGGTGAAAGGTGGTGTTGTATGGCTGTCCGTGGCAAGACCTGGCTGGCACTACAAAACCTTGCCAGGAGAAGCTACTTTTGTCACTGCAGTGGGACATGCCCTATGAAAAGTCCCAGCTGGCTTTTCTGTGACCCAAACAGATCTCCAAGCCATCAGCTGATGGTTTCTAACCAAGCAAGCACCATGGCTTATGGCAGCCCCACACCTCAGCAGGAGCAGGTGGTACCCCGTGGCTGTAGCCAGTGTGCTGCAGTGCAGCAGTGCAGCAAGGTCAGTACTCCTCCAGAGAAACAGCATTGTCAATGTAGCCTGGGTAAACAGCCTGCTAGTCTATGGTAAACTTGCTTTAAAAGTCAAGATGAATAAAAAAAAATAATAAAGTTCACTATTTTTTTGTTTATACAGCAGCAATGCCCTTGACTACTTGCCCAAGTAACACTTTCAATAAACAGCAACAGGGAGGGAGATGCTATAAAGGCTTTATCTTGCTCCTACACTGTCCTAGTCATCCCTGTTGTAGCCTCCAGTCAACCCAGGTCACACTGGTAGCCTGGTCTTGTTTTTCCTGTTACTTTAATGTTGCTGGCTTATGTTTGTTTGGATCCCATTAGAAAAAAAATATAAAGCTACAGTTTAAACCTCCATCCCTAGAGGCAACTGCAATCCTGCTTCAGTAAAGACAAGCAGGTGTTGCTGTGACACCAGCTGACACCTGTGCTGCTTCTCCACCACTGGGACATTTCCCAGATCAGGATGGTGATGCTTTCATGGCCCTGAAGTGTAGTCTGGCACAAAGGGATGAAATACACCTACTATGCCTTTTCCAGAAAATGTGATTTATGGTCAGGAAGGATCCACCTTTCAAGGTGGGCAAGAGCTGCAGGACAGAGCTCCAGCAAGCTCAGCCAAGGCAGCACCCAGGGCTGTGGTGCTGCATCCCAGCCCTAATGCTGCAGGGAAAAGGAGGGTGAAACTGTGTGAGACTTGGCAAATCTTCATGAAGCCATGGAGGAACTGTACTTGGGAGAGAAATGCAGCCCCTAGATCTACTCTACAAATCCCAACCAACCTCCGGATAAATTTCAGCTGAAAACTGGCTCTTTCATGCCTGTGATAACTGCACTTGACAGCCAAACAGAGGCCCTTTCATATTTAAAAATAGAAGAAGCAATTAATTATTGGAGTCAATATAAGCCGGGAGCTGGCACAGTAGCGGAGCAGCGTCTGCAGTGATCTGGCTGTAGCAGAGGCCATAGTGGCTTTAGAGCTCATGCGCCCATCAGCCCAGGGGGACACGCCAGCATTCGGGATGCAAAGCTGCTCAAACACAGGCACAAAACAGAGCCATGCCCTACAGCAGCAGGACTGGTAGGCAGCAAAAAGGGAAGGCAGCCTCTGAACCCCCCAAAGAGCTTAATGGAGTCAGTGCTGCTTTGTCAAACCCAAAACCTGGCTCAGATTTGGGCAACTCGAGCTGAAATGCTTACCTGTCTGATTTACTGTTCTCCAGTGGCTGTGGGCAGTGAGTGCCAGTGCGTCAGAGGCAAGCCTTGGAGGTTAGTGGGCAAGCCCTGAGAGCCAGAGCCACTGATTTCTCTTTCTCATAGCTGGATAGTCTGGTTCAGTGAGGAATGAAGCACTGTGCACCAAAGCCAGGCTCAGTTTTTTTCTGTCTTGGTGTTTACCTGGGATAGACAGACCATTATGTGAGGTGGTGCTGGGACTTAGGGACTGCTGGCTTTGTTGCCAGGGACTTGATAGCATTTGACCTTCCGTTGACCCTGAGTCCTTTGGACATTGGTGAATTCCCCAGAAGGGAGCTTTCCTTATCCTCCAGGAAAATCCTACTGGCTTTTTTTTTTTTTTACTATAAAGCCCAGTTCTTGACACTTGCTAGCTACAAGCTGTCCTCGTGGATTAGCAACCCAGCAAGGTAATGAAAGTCAGCTGCCTTAGACACTTCATTTTCTGCTGCAAGACACTTGCATATGACTGAGGTGACTGATGTTTGGTGAGGCCAAACTGTGTGAGGAATTTCAAGGAGAAGCAAGTCCCAAGCTGGAGGAGACTGTGGCTAGGAAACTGATGCGAGTCGGGGAGAGACCTTTGAAGTGCAGTCTTTGGGCAGCTGCCTGGGCCAAAAGCAAACACTGCACAGGACTTCCACTTTGCTAACAATAATGAAAGCAGTTCCTGGAATGATTTGCTTGTCCTGACAGCAGCACAGTTTGGCTGAAATATGTACAAATTAAAAAAAAAAAAAAAAGAATAAAAGAGGAATTTGTAAGAGAGGCCCTTCCTTGGACTGGTTGTTCTCACAGCCTCCTTTCCCTGTTCAGATTGGTAATTCCTGGCAAAGCCACGATTCAAGTGCACGGTGACTGCTCTTTTAACATGATCAAAGGAATAATTATATGCAGTGGAATTCTCCAAACACAAAAATCGCGTGTGATCCTCCCGGCATGAGGAACCGGCTGCATGTCTGCAGAAAGCTCCCATTTGCTCCGCAGACAGGCAGCCCCAGGTTGCAGCCAGGGACTGTCCCTGCCTGCCACCACGGAGCTCTTCCTCTGTTGCCTTCCACCGTGTAAGCTCACTCCCTGCTTTTGGGCTGCCTGAGTGGCAGGGGGATGTGGAAGTCCTTTGTTTCTCTATGTATTCAGGGAATGAAGGGGATATTTTCCTAAAAATCGACTACTGCTTACTTAGTTTATCCTGGAATGGAAACTTTATTTATAGAAGCAACAGCACCCTGGGCCCTAGCAACAGCAAAGTGAGCTCTACAAGTCCTGATGGGAAATACTGCAAGGTGCTGTGCTTCACCAGCAGATTTTGCTCGTGGTTTCCCACTTTGCACCTGTACCATCTCTTCTAGGAGCTGCAAATCAGAAATCAGCCTTTTCTTCATCCACTGAAGATGGAGAACGGTTTTTTTCCTCCCCCTTGGCAGTCAGCATAGTGTGGTGTGTCCAGGGGAGGGAGGGCTCATAGGGACACATGGAAATGGGACCTCTCCTGAGGTGGAAAAGATTTCTCTGGTGGCCTGAAGTGGGTCAGCACCAGACCACCAGGGCATTTGAGCAATATGGGCTGAGCTGAAAGTCACTGAGCCCCTTGACTCCAACACTCTTCTGCCACATCCCTGGCTGTTTTTCAATCCCAAAGCTTCCACCTTGCAGGATTATTGCTGGGGCGTCCAGCCACTGCATTGCAGTCTACCTGCATCTGCTTTACCCAGCCCACAGAAGCTCTGTAGGAAATCCCTGGAGCTGCTCACGCTTGCCCCATTGATAAAGCTCACCTGAAATCCCTGCTGGAGTGCATGCCTGGGAGGCAACAGTGCAGATGCTGGTCCAGTCTGCGTTTCCTCGTGCGTGTGTGTCCTATCTCATCCAAACTATTCCTGGCACAGTCTTGTCTCTTTTTATTGAGGCACTTAGGATGAGCATCTGAAGCCAAGATCGCCCATGTAATTGATGCCTGGACATGGAGTTTTGGAGTGGTCTTAAACAAATCACCCTCTACACCTTGCTGAATGGAGTCTCACTTTGTCGATGTGCATAGATGGCCTTGTCTATTCATTTAATCTCCTCTTCATTCAATTATACCTTAAACTAGCCACCAGATCAGATGGGTACTGTTAAGATGCTGTTGAATGCGTGGTGGTCTATGCTGTATCACCTTCATCAGTTTTTCATATCTCTTTCCACATGAGACTGTAGATTATCTAGGTTGTTTTTGTTAATAGGAGACAGATGGGAATTGGGTGTCAAGTTGCGATTCTGAAGCGTAGGAGCTTCATAGCCTTTTTAAAAATGCATGGTATTAAAGATAATTTAAAACAAAATTAGTTTCTGGCATTTAACAATTAGTGAGGCAAAATAGATGCTTAATAGAGAGGCCAGAAGAGGGTAATTCTTTAGTCTGAATAGTCACCTCTGAACTCCAGGCTGACATACTCACATCTGGTGCAAAAAGCCAGACTCCTACATGCTCTGAATTTCCCATGTTTGCCCTGGCACTGCACAGCTCTCATTCCAGTGGATTGAATTGCCTTTCTTAATCAGGTGATACACAGCACAGGAACAATATGGAAGGAGAAATACTGGCATCACTGATATATCTAGGACCTTGTGCATTAGACAAATCAGATTTTGGAGGGCTTACTT
This sequence comes from Lycocorax pyrrhopterus obiensis, assembly GCA_014706295.1. NCBI lineage: Eukaryota > Metazoa > Chordata > Aves > Passeriformes > Paradisaeidae > Lycocorax > Lycocorax pyrrhopterus. The sequence continues at coordinate 79,904,035 of JACSVZ010000001.1, forward strand.
TGCCTGAGTCTGTTAGTTGAACCTTCAAAATGAAAAGCAAGAGGCATTTTTTGGAGCACACACAGTTGTCAAATGAGGACTTTTACACGTGGCTGAAGAATAACAATACTGAGTCTGAAATGGATATGCCAACTCCAGGATCCTGTCCTAGTTCTAGCCAGGAGTGGATGCTGAAGGAAAAATGTACGAAAACAGGCAAACATGGCACAGTCCTTTTCCTGATACAGTTGTAGGGCTGGGAGTTCCTCAGCTGCAGGCAGTATATTTCTGTTTAGTAATTCCAATGGACTTTCTTTCCCTCCACAAGTTTGTTTTAACATCTGGCCTCAGCAACAGCTGATGGTAATGAGTTCCACAGTTTAATTTGCACTGGATAGAAACCTGCTTACTTTGGTTTGCTCAAAACCTGATGCCTGCTAATTGCATTTAATGTCCTCTTTTGAAAAAAAAAAAAAAGAAGAGGAGGGATGGGAGGCTCCAAACGCACCAGGTGACATGTACCAGGTACGAGGCATCCACAACTGGCTCAGGATTCACCTCATGCAGTCACTGCGTGGCTCAGCCTCCTGCCCTGACACTGTCTGGTGAACCGTGACGTTCTCACCAGCAGCTTCCAGCAGGCAAAGCCCCTGTGCAAGCCTGCTTGTTGCAGTTCAGCAGGTGAATGGGCAGTGACCCAGGCTCCTCTCTTGCTCCATTATGTCTTTTATCATTTCTAGCTTAAAGTCAAGTTGATACTGTCTGGGATTTCTTCATATGCAAGCTTTGCACTCAGTCAGCTATCCCACACCCCTTGGATGCCAAATAATGCAGAGGGCAGGAAAATGGGATGCTCAAGAAGTGCCCTAGCTTGGGTCAGCTGGAACAAAAAGATATTGCAGATCTGAAGTAGCCAGTTTTCAGATTGCCATCCAAGTACCATCACAGAAATCTAGTGTGGCCATGTGGGGATGTGCAGCAGAAGCTCTGACAGCAACTGTCTGCTTATTTACTCACAGAAAATAATCCATGCTCCAAAGTTCTCTGTTAGCTCCATTTTTTTCTTTCTTAATTTATACCCCTGGAGGAGCTCTTTTCTCATTGACTAATAGAAACTGCCCTCCTGATTTAAACCCCAAGCCAAGGTTAAATATCACAAGTTATGCAGTACCTTGATATCTCCCTGTTTAAACTGCTCTCCTCCTTTGGGAGGGATGCACTTCAGCCCCAGGTTTCGTACTGTGTCTGAAGGATGCTTGTAAACCATAAGAGAGGATTTCTTTTTTCTTTTTATTGGTACAAAAATATCATCAGCTTTATCTGGCAAAATACTCCCAGTGGACACATCTGGCAAAGCTGTACTGGTAGTGGAAAACCTCTTTCCACAAGCAAAACAAGTTCTACCAGTACAAGTGTGGGTGCTTTGTCACTGTAACTGGGATGAGGGGAGAAATGGCTCAGGGCAGGACTGAAGATCTTATCTCCCATAATCTGGAAAAGCGAGTGGATAGTGAGGTGGCAACGTTTGCTATTGATAGTAAGTTATTAAGGGTAATAAAAATGAAAGTTGACTGTAAAGACTTGCAGAAGGCACTCACTGTAGTGAGGCAATAAAAAAGCAGATAATTTAGATAAACACGGGGTGTTGTGCTTGGGAAAAACTCCTAACTGTAGATGCCAGTTGTGATAGACTGTGAGTTAGCTGTGTCTGTTCAGGAATGAGATCCCCAGAGTTGTAATAGCTCTGTGAAAACAGCCTCTTGTTCCTTGACAGCAGTGCAAAACAAATCAAACATCAGGAGTTATTAGGAAAAAAGAGAGAAACCAGAGCCGTACAAATTTGCTAGTTCTGCCTTTCCATCTCAGAAAGGGTATATTAGAAATAAAAAGGCACCAAAGCTGCGAGGATAACCCGAAGTATAGGACAATTTCTACATGTTTGGGACTCCCTTGTCAGAAAAGGGAGTGAAAGAACAGTACAGAGGTGCTGACAACCACGAATGCGCTCCAGCGAGTCTGCTGGAAATTATTTGGGCTGTTTCTTTTCATACCAGACCTACAGGACATCCAGTATGATGATGGTGGTGCTGGGCTTTAGACGAACAGAAGGAACTGTTGCAGTTAAACTGTAGAACTCACTCCCACATGATTCTGTGTTGCTAAAAATTTGCGAGGTAAAAAGCAATTAAACGTATCTCAGGAAGAAAAAAAAATGAGAGCCGTGAAGTGTAAACACCCCAGCTCTGTCTCAGGAGATCCCTAAACTAGAAACATCTGGCAATGGATGGAAAATACAAAGAATTTATTCCTATGTGTTTACCTCATTCCCATCCTCTTCCCCATGTACTTTCTGTCAGTCTGAGATGGAGATAGGACACTGAGACAGATTGACCTTTGGGCTGACTCAGGACTGAAATTCTTAAGTTTGGCATAACACTAATTTATACCACTTTTATTCAGATATAACGCTGGGATCATGAGATGAGTGGTAAAGAATCAGAGTGAAAGTGAGATTCTCCTGCAAGAAAAGTAATCTATGCTTCAAAAATGATTACATTAAAATAATTTCTTTGAAGAAGAATCCAGTGGGAAATTGGAAATTTAAAAAGTAGTCATTTGAACATTAGAAAAGCATCATGCAAGTCACCCTAATAATTTTCTGCTCCTGTCTGTCATCAGCCTATTTCACATGCAATCTTAGCTTTCAGTCACTTGCAAGCCATGTCTCACATTTTGAAAATTCACATGATGAAAAAAACAATGAAAATACATTAGCTGGAGTGGCTTGGTTTTTCCAGCTCCCGAGAATGAGGAAAAACACTTCAACTCTGCTTCCCACAGACAGCCCTACCCTCACCACTGCAGTCACTCAGGGCATCCTTCCTTGGATAGCTTTAGGAAGAGGCACAGGGTTGGCACACAGGGTGAGCGATCTTGCAGGCTGACCCTTGTAGATACTGGTTCTTTCTAATACAGCTGCTTCTTCTCCAAACCTAAACTTGCCAGCCTGATGCCTGCACTGACAGGTTTTCTGGCTGCTATTAAGGTTTGTTAGGCAACTCTTAGGCTTCACCACAGATTTAGCTTCATTTTGGTGCTGGGCAGTGGATCATCAAGTTTAGAAGTGAACACCCAGAGTGCTTTCAGAAAAGCTGCAGGAAGTAGGTAATTAATTATTAAGAAGTAATTAGCACAGAAAGAGGTTTGCATCAAAGTAGGGATTTAAAACTTATCTGGAAGAATAGTGTTCTTCCATGTAGATGCTTGTGAAGAAATGTGGAGCTGCTGATAGTGCCAAACACGCACATAAACCCCAGCGTGTTGATTGTGGGTTTGTGAGACGCTTAAGGACAGCAGGAGGGGGCTGCACAGCTGATAGCATCGCTTGCACAAAAAGTGGCCCACCCAGTCACTGCAATGACTGGAAATGGAAAGTTAAGGAAGGAGTTGCTCTGTGTTTCTCTTCTAGCCTGACCCTCTGGCCAGGAGGAGCTGTGGTGCTCGGGTGCTGCTGAGAAAGGACTGGTGACACTTTCCACAAGTGTGTGCTCGTCCCCGCTGCGGCTTCACATGCACGGGACAGCAAGCACCTTGGAGAAACGCCTCTCCCTGGGACACTGGATGGCTGCTTGTCCTTCTCAGGGGGGAAGTAGGTTCCATTTAAGGATCTGGAGAGGTTCTTGGCAGGGATTGCAGCAAAGCATCCCAAACTCTGGATCCCGTTGGCAGAAAGGCCAGGGGCAGCTTGAGCTCACACTTTGGAAGTGCCATCTTTTGTCAGCTTGAGAGTTTCCAGAATTTCAAAGCAGAAAGAAAGAGAGGGATATGAGGAAGCTATTAAAGATATATAAAATAAACTTGAAGCGGGAGGAAAGCGTGTTTCATTGAGGAGCTGTGCACTTTATTCGAGGGAAGGATCGGTAAATGCTTATTATTTTAACAAAGACTTTTTCTGTCGTGAACAAGAGAAGCAGATGTTTAAAAGACGGACAGGAAGCGGCTGTGACAAATGAAAGGATTTTTGATTGAATTCATGAGCTGTGTTTCCTGCCAGTAATTCATTCAGCTGTAGGCTAGATCAAAACATAATATTATGGTTTAATCAGCACGCTTTTTAACACGAAGCCAGGATATACAAGCCCTCAGTGCTACAGGTAAAAAGCCATTAGTACACTTGGCTCAGAAGCTTCTTTTTAAAGCGTTGCTCATTCTTTTTCTTTTAAGCAAATACTTTATCAGCAAACACCTGAGAACTCCTAGGGAGCTGTGTTTTGGAGTATGCACAAGCAGGTGTAGAAAGGGTAAAGCACTTTCAGGGCATGGCAGATGAAATAGGCTGCCTGAAAGTGCAATCCTACTTGCATTGCAGCCAGAGAAAACTCAGTTTCCTACCAGTTGCAGGAAGCATTAGATCAAGCTGGTGTGTGTGCTTATGTGTGTGTCTATGTGTATGCATGCTGCAAGTGTTAATTTTGATGTTTTCTGCTTCTCTCCCGTCCTCCTAATGAATTCTGTTTGTTTACAGCCTCAAGGAAAGCTTGTCACTAGAAATTTCCTTTTGAGTTTTCAGCTCAAGATTTCACAACCACAGAACCATTGCAACACAGTGATAAACAAGCTGAGGGAGGCAACTCTGGAGAATTGAGGCTTCTCTTTTTCACCATTTAGTTAAGTAAATAGTTACCAAATGTGCTGAGAGATAGAGAACTTTATCCCTAGCTGTAATGAGTATTAGCAAAAGTGGATTTTTTTTCCTATCCAAAAAATTAGAGTAGGCACAGGAACTGCTTATCCTTACACCACTCCTTATCAGAAAGGGTCAGATGCTGGGATGTACTTCTGGGACACAGCACTGGGCTGTAGGCTGTAGGAGAGCAGGGAAAATGGAAAAGAGGAGGTGCAAAAGCTGCCTAAAGCTTAGGGTCACAAAATAGATTTACATTTCTCAGGGCAAACACAGGACCTGGCTGAATCTGAGAAATAATAACCAAGATGTGCCCCGTGCACAGATACCAGCTGCCCTCCATCCCCTTTGGCCAGGCTCTCGGAGGAGGGATGAGGACACTAAAGCAGCCTCTGCCAGGTTTCCTCCCCTGCAGGGTTGGCTGCTGGGTGGGTCAGGGCCTCATCCTGCCCCGAGTGTCTCCTGTGCAGGCCTTAGTCCTTGGCTGATAAGCACAATATCCATAGATCTGCTGAGATTACCAGGCAGGCTTTCTCTACCCCATTTAATCCTCTGTAAAGTTCCTCCAGGTGACCCTCTCATTGTGTCAATGTACTGGGGGAAGCCCTGCAGTCACCATTTCCAGGGTGCTCTGGGATAACGTGGATAAAGGCTGCTTTCTGGAGGTTGGGAAGAAATTACACAGCACAGATTTTCCTTGCTGAAAAACAAAAAATCTACTGTTTTGGATCAACCAAAACTTTTTAACAATACTTGTGAAATTTAGCAAGTGGTTTTAGTGACGGCAGAACAGGCATATCTTGACATTTTTGAAATAACTGGTTTGTTTTTTTGCTGGGAAACAAAGTTTTGTTTTGCAGTTTGTCTCAGCTTTGTAATAATAAAGCCAGTAAGAAAGAAAAATCATTCCAGAGACACTAAATTAAATTTCAAAATTTCAGTTTAAGTTGAATGTATATTTTTCTGTCCAACCCAAGTTGAATAGATCTTTTCACTTCTTTGAGTACTAACAAATGTGGATTTTTCCACTGCCAAGGAGTAATAATTTTAAAAATATTTCACTATTTCTGTCTACTTCAATGTGCAGTTTAATTACTGATATGAGAAAGCAGATCAGATGTGGAGGACCAGATCCCTTACTCATGCAAAGAAGACACACTATACATTTAAGGATTTAGACACTAAACCTGTTGAGCTAAAGAATAAAGACAGGGGAACTAAATTTACCTTTCCTCTCTTCCGGTAGCAGAAAACAGAGGATCTGCCTCATCTATCAGTGCACAGCCTGATCCCACGTCAGAGGAACTAAAGAAGGTGTGGTGGGATCTGCTGCCAGCCAGCTGTTTGAAGCCACTCAGATCCTAGAATCATAGAATGATTTTGGTTGGAAGGGACTTTTGAAGGTCATATCGTTCCAAACTGATTGCAAACAGCAGGGACATCTTTCACTTAACCAGGTTGTTCAGAGCCCTGACCTACCTGGCCTTGAATGTTTCCAGGGATGGGGGGTCCACAACTTCTCTGGGCAACCTGTGCCAGTGTTTCACTACTCTCATCATAAAAAATTTCTTCTTGGTAGCTAGAGGTTTGAGAATGGTTTGAGTTTTTCAGTATCCCAGCAGAGGCACAGCATGCACTAATCCTCTCTGTGGTGTAGCTGGGGAGGAGGGTCCCCAGGTCCTTTTGTCCCATAAAACATCTTCGCTGCCAGAATTACGCCCAGTAAGTGGTGGCTCCTTGGCAAACTGTACAATTGTTAAATGTCAGCTACTGCTTACGGTTTAATTGCTTTTGAATTTTAGCAAGCAGCTCCTCATTCATAGCAAATTGGCATTTTGTACATTCAGGATTGTGCTATTAGCTGCACAATAGAGGGGCTGGTTTTCTGTAAATATTGAGATTTGGTAATTATAACCCGACAGTTATTAACACTCCATGGCAGATAAATGCTTCAGCTGCTGAATCTGCTGTGGGCAAACCTCCTTCCGGAAGGAGCATCTTATCAGTGAGTGGAGGAAGGCTCTAGCTGCCATATTCCATTAACACCATGTTAATGAGCCAAGAGCCCACGCACCACAATGAAAACATACCCTGAAGTGTAGCAGATGGGCTCAGAAGCCAAAGCCACACAATGGGGAAACCTAGAAAATCATAGCTAAATTCAACAGAAAACAAAAGCTGGGCAGCTTGGCCCTCCTTGTAGTAAATACCCTGGAGTAACAGACATTCCTGGATCTTACTGGGTGAAATTGTAGCCGTGCAGGTCCTTCCAGTGATTTCAGGAGGACCTGGGTCTCAGCTGGTTACAGGCAGTATGTCAAAACCCATCGAGAAACCACTGCTGATTGCCTGAGCTCTGCACCCGCGTCTCCAGTGAAATCCTCCAGCGATGCTCACAGAGGACTTGTGATTCAGTCCTTTGGATAACTGTGCTGCTTCACACATCTTGTTGCTAGAGCTGCTTAAAATAAAATAAACAAAAGCAAGTTGACAAATGTGACTGAATCAGTGTGGGGGGAAGCACTAACACGTTAATCATGTAAATGATTAACAACTGTCTATTAGTCATATGTGATTGACACTTCCCCACATACTAGTAAAAGTGCTACAGCATCATTTGTAATCTTAATGAAGTCATAGCAGAAAAAGCCCTCACACTGTGCTGGGAGACAACGGCTGTTGTTTATGGTTTTAAAGAATTTATTCTTTTACAGACTAGTGTAAGTCTGTTTGCCTCTCCACCAGCACTCCATCACTATACTTCATTGTCATTAGGGAGGGTGTTATGTACATGAAGCACAAAATTAAAATTAAGTAGCTTTCAGCTGTATATCCCAGACAGAGTGAATGCATCCTTGAAGCCCTTTGATGAAGCTGTGTGCAACCACTGTTCTTCCAGTGCTGTGGTTCGTAGGCAGCAGTGCTAGTACCAATACAAGCGTTCTGCACGTCAGCCTGGCAAAATTTCCCCTATTGCTGCTTGCAATAGTGGAGGAAGCCACTGCCTGTTTTCCAGGAGCTTTGATATGTTCTGGAATTTTTGGACAAAATTGCTTACCTAGAATGTTGTGATACAGTGGCTAGTGGGAAAGACTTTTTGGTCAAAAATGCCATTTCCAGTCATGCAGAAGGATGCTATTTGCATCTTACATCCCTGCCCTGGACTCTGGTGTCAGGTTGCCCAGGGAAGAGGCAACTGAGACCCTGCAGCTTTCACTGGTCGGTGATCTTTGCAACATGGAGATCCTCGACTCCACGTGTGCCTGCTCAGAAAAAGAGCAAGAGCCAGGGAGCAATCATACAAAAGGTCTTACTAGAAACAGAGTAGGGAAGGGGGAAGGACTCCAGTGTACACCTGACCCTCCGCAGGGGCCTCCTGCTCAGGGTCAGTCTGGAAAGTGAGGCGCTTGGTAGAGCAGAACTTGGCCAGCGTTCATGGTGCCAGGTCTGGCGAGATGGGAGCACAGCCTCAAACATATGCTTCCAGTTTCCAGTGGCCAAAAAGAGATTTTGGTTAAGAATGCAGATGCCTGTATTAAAGTAATAGCTAACTCTGTGATCTTCCACATCAGATCTGCAGAGAGCAAAGACTTTAGGGCAGCTTCACCATGCTGTTCTGATACGGGATTCTTGTCAGGGCCATTTTTTCATTAGTAAAGACTTTCTTTCCCTCCCTCTGCTAGAAACAGGGCTTGTCACCTGTTTCCCATCTATTTTCATTATAGAGGAGAAGTAATTGGTCCATCTGGGCATTATTGGAGAAATGGCTTGGCTGAAGCCATAATGTGGTAATTATAGACTGAACTGAGCCATGCCAATGCATTGTAAATACATTTGCCTCTGAGTGTGTGATATTGTCACATGTCCGTTCAGGTGGCTTTTGGGGGAAGAGGGAGGAGAGAGAGGGGCAGTGTGGAAAGCTGAGCACATCTGACCTATCTTGTGCAAGTGTGGTAAGCCTCGGAGATACAAAACCGCTGCCGTCACAGCAGAAAAACAACAGTGTGACCCGCTGTAAAATGGACCAGTGGCTTCTGATCCAAGTGGCTTGTTTTCCTGGGCAATCAACTGTCCAGTGCATGACACTTGCTTCTGGTCTTTTGTAACTGCTAGGAGGCACCAAAGCAAAATAGCTCATTTTCACTGTTTTGGTGATGCTTTCTGCTAAATGGCAACACGTGACTGCTGGTCCACCACTGAAGCCACTAATATAATGCAAAGTGGGACAGCAGGATCTGGCAGCAGCCTGCACTGCCTGAGGGAGGGGAACCGGAAACCTCCAATGGCCCTGTCTGTGTGTGTGCTTTCAGTGGGGCTCCTAGACACATCTCCACAAACTCTCAGCACTCCTTCCCACCCGTGACCCTTTCAGTGCAGGAGAAAGTGTTGGAAGCCTCGGTGGTGTTTTACACCTTTGGTACATGGCACATCACAGAGCCACATAATCACAGAGTAGCTGAGGTCAGAAGGGATCTCTGGAGGTCACCTGGTCTGACCCTCCTGCTCAAGCAGGGCCACCTGGAGCCAGCTGCCCAGGACAGTGTCCAGGGGAATGGATCGTGTCCCATTGCACCAAGCTGGTAGCTTCTGCTTTGAGCCTTGGGGTTTGGGTACAGTTCTGCAGAGCCCAGGTAGATGCTAAAGTTCAGAGGGTTTTGCCTTGAGGGAGATACCAGTGTAAGATACTGCTGCAGTAACTGAGCCAGCCCCATCCAAAACTGGACGGGTAATGAGGTTTGGATCTTTGGGAGTCTCTTGGCATGTCATTGGTGTGCTATGGGTTTAGAGAGGTATAGGATTTCAGAATATAGGGGTAAGGTAAGCCTTCTGGAGTCAGGCATGTTTCTGCAGTCACTCTGGCCTCCCACCTGCGTCAGTTCCATAGTTCAGTGCATGGCATTCACAGGGGGATACCACCATGAAGGGAGTTTTTCCTTATGGAGGCTCGTTCTCTGCATCCCATGGGGTGCTATACCCTGCAATTTCTCCAAATATAAGAAATTTATGTGCATGTTTTGGGGTAGTGACAGCTTGTGTTTATACTCTTTCCTGTTTTCATTTCTCACATGAAATTGTCATACCTCTGAAGTGTAGTGAGCAAAATATTATCAAAAATATCAAAATAGATGTGTTTAATCTTATTCTGTACATACAGAAAAATACAGAATGAGAATGGGTAGAGCCAGCTGTGTCCCAGGTGAAAGTGACATTTGCAGAAGGCAGAAGACAGAGAAGAGCAGAGTGGCATTGGTGCTGGACCAATGCAAGCTCCACACCAGTTGACTATACAGCCAGAGACTGGATAGAACATTTTTATTTCTTCCTCTTACCTTTTCCTCCGATCAGGGAAAAATCACGTCCTTTTGGGCTAGGCTAAAATGGAGCAATCTGTTCATTTAGCTGCTGAGAAGGGAAATTAACTTCATTCTTATCCGTCTAGCTTATTAGCACAAATATTGCAGCTGCATTATCCTATCCCACATAAAACCCTGTACAGTAGAGCCTTTTAATTGTCTGGCTAATTGTTTGGCCTCAGAGCTGTCTATTTCCGATTGTCTAATTCTCATTAGAATGCCAGCTGACACTGAGTCCTCCAAAGCTGCCTTTAGCTGCTTTTAACCACTTCTGGACTAATTTGGTGGTGTTGAAAGCACTTACAGAAAAGCAACCAACAATAAGAAACACAGTGCAAACGTTTCTCTTCTCTAATGCATTCAACATTTTAAATCCTGCCCATAAAGGAGTTTTGATGCTGGTTTAAATGCGTGTATCCCGACAGAGTCACAGCATTGTTGTTAGCATTCAAAAGTGTGTAAAATACGTGGACTGAAAATCTAGGCACAAATGCTTCAGTCCTTCATCTGAAACATCTTCTGAAACCAATGGGTGTTTTTCACCCAATGAATAAGAAATAAATCAGGATGGCAGGGTGCAGGCCCGCAGTAAGAGAAAGGATTGGTCTGTATTTTGGTGCTCTTTGTTAACCCTACGCTATGCATTTCTGAGGGCAGTCTACAAAACCTGAATGAGACAAAATCTCGGGTTCACACTCTGAATTTACTGTCATATTTTTTGCTGCATAGCCCTTTTTTCACGCTGCGGTACTTCAGCACCCATTTCAGAATCTTAGTCTGTTGCCGTAGTTAGAAAATGTTCATGTTGTCTGTTCCTTCAGTTGCCTTCTTTGAACAGCTCTCAGCAATCTAGTTATAGTGACATGAGGCCAAAGCTTCGTCCATGTTGCCACGAAACTGAACGAACACAGGTAGATGGGAAAACTCAGTGAGGCAGGACTCCCTCGGAGTCATGTTCCCTCCCACCTCACTCCCTTGAGAGAAGATGGGGAAAAAAGTATTCTTGACAGGTTTCATGTGCAATTTGCTAACCTAACACCTAGAGAGGAATTAAAATGTGTCGAGCTACTGAAACTGGAGCCTAGAGGTCTCCTGTGGGTTTATTGGCAGATTTAGCACTAGATTTCTTATCAGAAACACGGGAGAAGGGTAGCAAGGGCATCAGTGCTTCACTGGGGATGGATTTGCTGGCTTCCTGCAGATGGGGCACCTCTTGCCTGGCTAAAGAGCCTTGGCCACTGGGAGCCCCAAGGCTGCTTTTTGCTGCATCCTTCCAGTTTGTTGGGCAGAATGAAAGGTTTCAGGGAGCCTAAAAGCTTGGAAAGCTGTCCACAAGCTTTCCCAGCTTCTCCCTCCGATGCAGTGAGCAGGTGGGCAGAAATGAGGGAAGCCCCAGCAGCCTCCTCTGGCTGGCTCCTCTCAGCCAGGGCACCCGGGACACCCATCCCCAGCTGCCACGCTGTGTGCTTTGGAGGCATTGCATTTGACAGCTGTCAAAAGGAAATGCTGCAAGATTGCTGCTTTGTAAAAATGTGTTCTTTGGGGGAATTTCCTTCACAGTTCTTGTAGAAAAGAGATTGGAAGGGTCACGTATGGAATTGATGAAACCCCTACATGTTGTTCCAGCCCATCTCAGGACTTGCCTTGTGTCCCTCTCCTGACCATCTGAGCACTGCCCTCTCCCCAGCTGTGTTAACCTCCCTACCACATCGCTATCTGCAGCCAAAGGGGTTAATGATATTTCCTGCTAGCAAGGGCAGCTGAGCCCTTATGTCTGGCATATACAACTTCTGTTTGTACCTTGTTACAAAGATGTAGTAGCAAAATTTTACAACCAATTTCTTCTTATGTGAAAGATTAAAGGGGAAGGAGAGTAAAACTTCTCCCATCTTGCAGCTTGGTGGTGTCTGCTCCAAAAGCGGGTCCTGGAGACTACATCCAGAGTTATTATGGTTTAAAGAGCAATACAAGGCCATGATTCAGCCTCGTAGCTCTTCCTCCCTTCCTGCGACGGGGCATTTCCTACATTTTTCAGTACAGTTCCACTGCCCTGACAGGCTTCATTTCCCAAGCATCCTTTTTAAAAAATATTTGAACTACTCCTGCCATGCATTTCTCTTCCTCATTTTATTGCTTTCTAGAAAATCACAGTGTTCTTCTCTGACATCTTCTCCTGTCTTATGGAAGAGAAGACGGAGTTACTGGTGTCTCCTTCAGCTGTGAACACAGATGGAATTTATGGCTTTTGGGGTTGTATTTATAACTGTTTAAAAAGCACAGCAAATGCAATCTACAAAGACTCCTGTTAAGCTGTTTCTTCCCCAGGCACCACGCGCTTTGCGACTACTGCGGCACCCAAGGCAGGGATCCTCGAGTTGGTGTGAATTGCTGCTTTTGTAGCTACTTCTGCATGTTGTTCAGAGATTTACCTGCATGTGATGCTTTCTTGAATTGTACACTTCATGTGAGCCACGTGCTTTCCATCTAGAGGAGCCACACACACCACCACTCTCACCTATCTCACACAAGGACAGGTTAAAGGAAATGCCACATATTGTCTATTTTATACTTTTTTTCAGGTTTTGGCCTGCATTTAGACTTCTAATTGACCTCAGGTCTCACAACCTTATAAACTTTTTTGGCTCTGTCTTTTGTAGGTTTTTTTTTTTGTTGTCTATAACTCATTTCTCTAGCCTGAATTTTTCAGATATCCACAAGTATCTGATTAATTTTTCCTTTTAGCCTTCGTTCCTAAGGAAACAAATCTCATCCAGTTGTGTTTCTTGTCCATAATAAGTTCTGGGCAATTTTTCAACCAAATTTGATAGAAGGTTAAAGGTCTGCAACACACAAGTTCCTGCAGTTTCCATGAAAATTAGTCTGGTTAGAAGAAAGAGGAAGAAATTAAGCTGGCACTGGAGGAAAGGCAGCTGTCACTCAGTTTTCAGTGGCAGCAGCCAACTGCACAGCCAGCCACCAGGATCTGGCCACGGGAGTTTGTCCCACTAAACGGGCTGGCAATATTAGAGGGAATTGAGCAGACTGCTTTTTGGTGGTGGGATTTTGAGGACACTGGGCACCATCCCTCAAGAAACTGGAGTTTACCAGATCCATTGCTCATGGAACAGCTTTATTAAATAGGAAGGCTAAACAAACATTTTCCTTCCTCCTGATTGTGTGTCATTTCTTTTCAAGCCAATGCTTTTGAAAACAAGAGTCTAATGTTAGCACAGCTTCCCTAGAAGAGTTTTCCAAGACTCTCTGCTCCCAGCAGCTCTTACTGAAATTAATGGGAGCTGCTGGGGCTCGGTGCTTCCAAAAATAAAAGCACTTTGCCAGTGGTACAGATGCAGATGTCTAAATTTAAGCTGTAGTTCTTGAGCATCTGGGGCCTAAATCCATGTCTGAGCACTTCAAAACAAGTGGCCTGATTTTTTTATAGGTACTGAACAGATTTACTGAAATCAAAACTTATGGGCTGTATAGTTCAACCTATTTTTGGAAGTCAAGAGGTAGATATAGGTAGCTGAAATTTAGGCACACAAATTGGAGCACATGGACCCTGCACCTGAGAGTGGGGGTTTTCAAAGCGCTCAGCCTTGGCATGAGTGATCTTATTGAAGTCGGTGGAGGCCAGAGGGAAAGAGTTAAATCAACACAGAGCACTTCTGAAGGCTCCTGGCTCAGCATGTACATCTGTGTTTAAGAAAGACGGTGGAATAAAAAATACTTTGCAGGTGCAACACAGCCAAATTAGCACGGTAGAAGAAACCATAGGTTTTTAAAATCCTTGGACTGGAGCAGCAGCTCTTGCAGCTTAATGTACGCACATACTGGGGGCTTTTTGTATTTATTTTCCCTGTGTGCCTTGTTGTTTTAAGAAAAAGGAACAAACAGGGAGCAGTTGGCTGGCAGAGCCTGCAAACTCGGCGGGAGCTGCCAACGGGGCTTGCTGGGTCTTTGCAGTGAAAAGAAGGGGCTTGTGGAGTTACAACTGCTCTGCACACCCCTCCTGCCCCATCCTGCCCCGGCTCAATGGGGCTTTGTGTAGAGGCAGGGGCTGCCCGGCAGAGCAGCCTCCTTTTTCCCTCCCTGAGATGTAGACAGGCTGCTTTTAACCCTTTCCTTACTCTGTGGCAGGATTTTGATCCAAGAATGCCTTTTAGGATTCTTTTCCTTCTTGCAGCTTATGAAAACAACAAAAACAACAGCAAAAAACCGAACCAAGAACCTCAAAACCACTCAAAAACCCCAACAAAACACCCTCCAAAAAACCCAGAGAAACCAAACAAAGAAAATCTCACTTTCTTCAGGCCACGATTCAGTACAGATTAAGCAAACGGGGTTTAGATGTTGCTGATGAGGGAGATGAGTTCAGTCCATAGCTATCAGAGCCCAATCCAACACTCCATCCTCAGTAATGTGAGAGAAGTTTAATGGTTGAATGAGAAGAGGCAGGATTTATTTGATCAGAGGAAGATGATTTATCACCTTCTGTTTGACAGGTGCAGGATTAAATGTACTATCAAGTCAGAGGTGGCTGCCTATAAGGAGATTTACCTGTGAATGTGCCCCCTGAGTGAAAAAGTCTGGATTTACTAAAGATGCCTGATTTACCATAAGCAAATGAGAGGTTATAGAGGACCACATGATTAAGTGACAAAATGGAGGTGGAAACTCAGAGGAAATGAGATGAAACGCAAGGGAATGACAGTTTGAAAATATGGACTGAAAAGCAGAAGAGGATAAAGCATTTGGGCAGGAGGCTTGAGAGGCTCTTAGGTGCAAAGAGGCAGAAGAAATGCTGTTCAGATACCCTTATATAGCACTGGCCTTGAGTCTTTGCCTGTCCTCCACTGGAAAAATGTGGCAAAACATTGCCAAAGGTTCCTAGTGCTATTTATGGAAATGAGATAAAATTGAAGCCAGGTTTGGGGTAAGCAAAACCTCCTTATTCCATAGCTGTAAAACAAAAACCCTGGTTTGGATTAAGGACCTGCTGGATCTGCATCTTCTGAGCTGGTGAGAGGGGAGCTGGTGAGCAAGGAATCCCATCAGTGCGTTGCTCTGCCTCGGCGAGCTGCTGGGAGCTGGCTGTCACGGTAATGCGATACTGCAGAGTTCTGGTGCTCTACGTGTTTGTTTAAACTTGACAAAAACTCAGGACTGTAATCTGCAATAGTTTATTTGGACAGGCTGGGAAGACAAGGTTATTGTTGTTGTTCAAAAGCCCTGTAATTTAAAAGTTTGTACTGACGATTTGTGGGTGTATGCCCACCGAAGTACATAAGGATCTGTGTGTGGAGTATCCAATGCTGGGAAGCAAAAACTGTGTCCATACAGGGAAGAGATGGTGCCAAAGTCAGAATTCCAGAGACAGGCCCTGATGAGTCACCTGGAAGGGCTGTAAATGAGCACGCCTAACTCAAAGCCCACGGGATATGCCCATCCCCATGTCCTGCATGTAGGTGTCCATTTACCCTGCCTCTTTGCAGGTTCGGAGAGACCTGTCCCTTTATTTGAGTTCACATGCATGCGTGCCGAAGGGACACATCTTGGGTGCTGCCTTCTAAAATCTGGCTCTAATTTCAGACCAATTTACCATTCCAATGAAATGAACCTGCAAAACATATGGCCCAAATAGCGTTTGCCTAAGTGGCCTGCACGGTTCAGGTTTGATTTGTGACTTCTCTTTACATTCCCGTTCACATGGGAGTCCATGATAGCTCTTTAAACAGAATAAACCAAAACCCGTCCACAGCTGCCTCTCATCAGGGTGAGGGCTGCGGACAGGCTCCAGAGTCCAGCCTTCGTCTGGGGCAATTGCTGCTACTGCTGAGGAAGATGTGCACACACACCGTGGGCCACAGAGGAGGCAGGCGCTTGTTCAGCTTGTGCCTGTTTGTCCTCCAGGCAGACATTGCAGTCACTTACAGAAATCCAGTCTGGGGGCAGGGGGAAAGAAGGGAGAGAGAGCAGAAAGAAAGAAATCATTAAAAAAAACCTCACCATGATGGAGATTTGGTAGTGGTTTTTAAATCACATTTAGACATAAATCCTTTGAGTTCACAATTTCCATAGATTAGTGGCATCTGTGGACCCCAGATAGACTGTAATCACTAAGATTGTTCTAATCTTCCTATGGGAGGTTTTTCAAAGGAAGTATTGAATTACACCAATTCTTAGCAGAGCTGGGTTTTAACTTGCAAGGAAGTGCTTTAAATCCAAATGCATACATTAGTGCCAGACCTATAAAGTCAGGGTATAACGCTTGTGACTTTCATACATCCTGATGTGTAATTTGTTATCTGGACAATAAAACTTCACAAGAGACACACATGCTCAGCTGCACCCACTGGTAAGTATATTACAAACCATCAGGCCTGTGTTGTCACCTTTGGACCTTCTGTGTGAGTCTTTTGAAGCACATCTCTGCCCTTTGAAGAGAGCAGTGCTTGACTCGGGCACCAAGGTTGCCCTAATTGAATCTTGCTGCAGCGTAGTGTTTCATGTCATTGTCTCGTACACCTACTCCTAACCCTGCTCCCATCACACTCTGGAAGTGAGCAGAGTTGAAAGTGATGTGGTTGAAAAGAGATCTATTTGGTATGTAAAACTGTGTACAGAGACAGCAAAGCTGTGGTCCCTGCTCGTGAGCAGAGCATGCAGGGGAATATCAGAGAACATCAGCAGAATAAACCTAATTCTGCTCACACACATGTAAATGCAAGATGGAATTGCTTCTACTGAACACACTAGAGGGGTGTGGGAAGCTGGCATGAGATGGAAATACTGATTACTGCATCAGATTCATCACAGGTACATGAAAATGAAGTGGAATTACACCAAAGATTATATTGTCCTCATATGGGTTTTTATGCCTGGTAAATTCTCAGTTTCAATGGGTATCAAATTTGCGCCTGCTGTCCCGAGTTGCACAGCTGAATGCTTTTGCCCCAGTGCTAAGGGATTAAATAGACAATTGAGGTTTCTCAGAAAGGATGTAGAAAATGTAAATCAAAAAGAGTGTCCCTGGAACTGGTTGCAGTGCTGACAGCCCTTACAATGCATGCTGCCTCCGACCGCTTGCAGTGACCGGCTGCAGCAGCACCCGCGCTGATGCAGAGCAGAGTTGGGGCCGTACTCGGGGTGAGTGGGACATGGCACTGAGAGCCCACAAATCCCCAGCAGCCTGCTCCAAGGAGTGCCATCTGCAAGCTGGAAAGCTGAATTTGGTTGTCCCATGTGGCCAGGAGAGCTGGAGTGTAGCTGGTATGGGGAGCTGCCAGGGGATGGCCGTGCTCTGGAGATGGGGCTGTGTTCTGCAGGACTGTGCCCCTCAGCTCAGTGGCTGCTTTGTTTACCGTGCCAGACACCAGTGTGGGGAAGTGTTTCCCTTTGTATTACATTCAGATAACTGAAATATTAGGAGCCCATCAGGAAAGTCTGGAGGAGTCTAAGGCAATGCTGTGCCTGCCCTGAGCAGAAATCTGCTGGAGGGAAGGATCTGACCTTGAGAACAAGTTCATGCTGTGCTGTATTTCTCTACGATCAAAACAATTTGCTTTACCAGAGGGTAAACGTTTTTGTTACCTTCTTGGGAACCAGTCAGCACTTCTTTTATGACAATGCAAGTTTCCAGTTTGGGGTTTACTTAGGGGGAAAAAACATCTTTTTGGTTTCATTTGGTTTGAGGTTTTTGTTTGTTTTGGAAGAACACTGCTTCCTTACAAGGGACCACAGAAATTCATTCTCCACAGCTGTGTGAAAGCCAAGCTGTGTAAAGAAAACCTGTTCCAAGCACTTGTTGATGTTCATGCAGGCTCCACTTTGTGTGATGGGACAAGCAGTGACCATGACAGAAGACTGTAATGACAGCTCCATGCATCAGTGTGTTTTCATCACCGTGAGGCTGAGCTGGTTGCCTTGTCTTAAGTAGATGAAAAGCAGATAATTGGTTTGGGAAAGACAGTGCCAAGCATCACCACAGTGTGCTTGGTGTTAGTAACCGTTTGCTGTCTACCGTGCCGTGGTGGTGTGAAATGAATCCCTGAATACAGCTGTGGAGTGCAGAGGGTGGATTTAATCCACACAATCTCAGTGATGTCGAGAGTGTTAAGAGGAAGATGGTCACACTGTGGTGTGGTTTCATGAGCCAAAGCTGCAATTGTACAGTTTTGGCAGCCACACTTAGTTATTTTACTTTCCTGTGTGATGTTAAGGTTGCAACCCAAATGTGCCCCTATGCTGGATTCCCCAGGGTACTCCAGAGTTTGGTGTGGGCTTCCTGTCCACCCCCCTGCCCAAGGATCTCAGTATTGGTGTATGTCTGAACAGGGAAAGGCAGCTGTTGATTGCACTTTGGCTGTTGTGCTTGTCAGTGTGCTGTCCCCTCTGTCTCCCAAGGGAAGCTTGTCCTGATTTTGTGTGCAGAGCTTATCCTGGTTTCGGTGAGACATTTCCCAGGGTCCGTTAAACTGCTTTGACTCTGAGTGGGCTTTCTCCAGTGTTCAACCTCTTGTTTGTCATAGATGTCAGCTTGCACATTCATCCTGGCTTAAGCAACTTGCCATGGTATAGCCCTTGCTGTAATGCACATTTCGAATGGTTATCTGTGTTCCCTCCTAGCTGAAGCACTGCAACTTCCGTGCACGGGTCAGCCCTCTTGGGAGCTGCTGAAGTGACCTCTTGGGTGTGGTGGTGAGCACAGGGCTTCTTAAAAAACAATCAAACATTTGAGAGAGTGCACATCCTGGTTGCCTTTGAGTGGTACCAGCCTGGAGGGCTGGTGGTGAGCTCCATGCCTCTGATAGTTGGATCTCCATGGCTGTGCTATGGAAAAGCAGTGTGCTGCTTTTTCTGCACAAACACTTGGCATGTGGCTACTTCACTCCTGTCTGTTATCAGCCTATCTGACAGCGCTGGACAAGCCTAAGTGTGTAGGAACAGACAAGCTCTGTCCAGGTGTTTTATGTGGCTTGAGGAGAGACTCAGTGCTCCATGCATGTGTAACCAGTCTTAGAGGTTGAAGTCCTTCTCCAAGGCCTCCTTGCTCTGTGGGTCTTCTCTTTGTCACCTCTTGTTTATTTCCTCCTTGCTGTCAGCAGATCAGCAGGACACATTAACTGAAGCATAATTCTGGGCTAGAGCTGGCTCCCATCCACTCGGTTGGACTGGCCTCACTTCACACAGCCATATACACGTGTCCAAAAATATTCTTCAACTTCAGCAAAGACATGGAAGAGCAAAATATATTCATGCAGTAAGAGTAGCAATAAGACTGACTGAGTTGTCTGAGTTGTCACAGGCTTTGTGCAGACCTCTGTCTCTCAGATGGAACTACATTTACCACTTACATGGATGCTTTACCTTGATTTACTGGAGGTTCATTTACATATACAATATGATTATGAAATACAGGTATCCTCAAGTGGATTATTTTTCACAGAGGGGTTATTTTCTCTGCCTCTTACCTTTCTGAGTCTAATACCAATGAATTAGTATCTGAGAACTATGAGGGAAGACAGTGCTCCTGATTTTTCTCTGACATATGCTATGGTGAATTAATAATAATTCTGTGGAAGGCAATGAAGTGGTAATAAGTACAATAAATCTTGGCCAGTAAGAGACATGTGATTGCAAGTCCCTTTTATATTTCACAGCACTTAGGCACAAACTTTACCCCTTGCAGTTGCTACTTGGATCTAGTCAAAAGATGCTATGGTCAGATTTAGGCCCAAAGTAGCATGATTGAAGCCACAATATCTTAGCTGAGGTGTGGAGTTTTCCATGTGCATACAAGCTCTTAGCCTGGAGCCATAGGAAAAGACTAATTTCAACCCCAGCTAATCACAGGCTAAAATATGACAAATTACCTTGCTTCAGTCTTCCAGTAAGTGCAAGGTGAATTACCATGGCTCAACTGACCCATGCAGTAGGATCCAGCTCCAGACTGTAAGCACATCATTGCAGTATCTAAACTCCTTCTTTGCTCGATGGAGACCGAGGCAATGCAATCAGTAGAGTCGGGAGCATTTCAGCTGATGCAACATCACTTTTTCCTAAACGTGAACAGGCCTGTGTTCATCTACGTTAGCATGTTGTGCATGTTAGAGCCTGTCCAATCTCTGAGATGTCAGTTCATATCACTTGACTGCCACCAGGACCATTTTTGGAACAAGGCTCTATAGATGCTGATAAGGGTATGAAATGCACTGGGATAGTGAGATGCGCATTACTCTTGCGGGGTACATTCATATTGGATCTGTTTCCAAAGGGCTGCATTGTCACTGCTTTGCATCATTGGAGTCAAAACTGCAAGCAGCCTTTGCTGACTCACTGGATAGAATAAATCAGAGGCATATTGGAAGAATACAGCTTTTCATAAGATTATGCTCACACTGATCTTTCCTACCTGTGATCATTTCTGTTACAGAGAGATGATGTATTATCGCATCTTAACTCCATGTCATGGGGACAGAACTGATATGATCTTTCATTGATAGATGGACTGCACAGAGCCAGAGAACAAGTGCCAGAAAAAGTGAGGCAAGCTAGTGGGACATGATTGCCTGTACAAATGGGATCACCTGTTTAAATGGCCCATGGCTGATTTCTGTCTCAAACCAACTCAAATGTTTCACTGGCACAGCTCACCATCCCCAACAGATGATTTGAACGCATATTCAGACCCTACTTTGGAAGTTAGAAGAGTGTAATGATTCAAATGTGGTTTGTGGTGTGTTGGTGGTGGTGGTGAACAATGGAGAATGACCCCCATGGTATTCAGTTTCCTAGCAGAGACACAAGTATACTGGTTCTCCATAAAGTTGCACATGAATTAGCACAGAGCAAGAAAATGAACTCAGATCTTGTGCTTTCTAAACCCTTGCTTTAACAGCAGTTTGACATACCTGGTGACCAGATGAGAAGAAAGCAAAGCATGGCTTGTAAGGAGATGGAAAAAGCTACAGCACTTTCTCCTCTTGGAGAAGATTGCAGTGGTGGTGCCCAGGCTGGTGGTGATCTGTGCTGGTGAGTCTGCACAGCACAGCATGGAACAATGCTGGGAGCCATCTGGGAGCCATGAGAGTGTCAGTGGAAGCTAGTATGGAAAATGTGGTGGTTGAACCTTTCCCTGTATTATTTTCTAATTGAATATTACCATTTTGTTTGCTGTCATACAGCCTTGATGGCCACAGACTTTTTCCCTGGGACTTAGTGATGGGGGATCGTTCTCTGAGCTTGTCATTTGTTTCCCCACAGACAATTTATAACATTTCCCCATTTAATCTGGAGAAATTCAGCTAATGTGTAATATGTACATCACTGAAGAACTGTGGTGCTTCCTCACATTTGATGACTAGGAGTAGAGTTCTTTAAATCTTACCCCTTAGAATCATTTGGCTGTTTGACAACTCCACTCTCTCATGGGATGAGTAAATATCAGTCTATTCCCAGGAAGATTAACCAGTAAAATTATTGAGGGGAAAGAAAAAAACCAACACAACAAACAACTTTTCAGCATGTTGCACTTTGGCTGCCCTCCAGACTTCCCTTAGACTCTGTAGCCTTAATTTTTAAGGTGCTTTAATTTGCCTACATTCATAAAATCCTGGTGTGTCTAAAAAAAGTTGGGGTATTTTTCTCACCAAAGCAGCTAATTTGAGGAAGGATTTAGCACTTTGAATAAAAAATCCTTGGTCTTCTAAGGAAAGAAATGAGTAAAAACACAGGCATTCTTTGCCTGCAACAACATAGAATATATCTTGCTTGATTAAAGTCAAGCTCACTGCACTTGAACAGTAATGAAGTGCGGACCACCAGATAGGGATGAAAGCAATTCGTGTCCATCCACTGCAACCCTGTGAACTTCAGTGAACTTCACAGTCCCCTCAGCATTCCTGGAAGGAGGGATTTATTTCCTTTCAGTGATTGGAAGCTTGTGTCATTTGTCACAGCTGCTTTTCTAGACTATCTCTCTGCAGTCAGAGAGACTGTGCGTTCAGAAAGTGCTTGGCCTGGGTGGGTTGAATTGCCCTTGGGATGTGCTTCTCTCCCCACTGGCTGAAGGACTGTGGTGTAGGGCAAGGATGGAGGTTCAGTCCCATGCTAGATGTTGGCACAATCTTCAGGGCTGTTTAGGTATGGAAAGAGAACTGGAAAGAGAACTGGGAAGCAGCAAAGGCAGGGTGCCAAGGTGGCAGAGCTAAGCACAAGCCTAACCATTGCTCCTCTTTTTGTAGCCTTTTCAAGGGTTCTTTGGAGCATGTCTCCTCCACACTGAATGTTGCTTCTCCTCGTGTCACAGTGAGGCCCATATTGTCCACTTCTGCTGAGGGCACACTGGCTTTTCTCTTCCTGCATGATCTGCTTTGCGAAAAGAGCTTGGGCAACACTGGTCCTTGGGCAGGGAAAGACTGTGACCGGTCTCAGGGATCTCTTGCACACAGAAACTTTTCAGGGACTTGGTCAACTTGATGTTGTCTCACCAGCCAGGTTTCTGCTCATATGGCCCATCCAAACTCTCCTGTGTGTTTAGAAATGTGAGTCTCGGGCCGCCACTTCACTCGGCTTTAAAACCCAGCTCACTGTTGCTGATACTAAGGAAACATGAAGCACTAGCAAAGTGAAGGGCTTCATTTTACAGACACTTGGCTTTCCTTTTGCACTTGCAGCAAAGACTCAGGATCTGGCCTTTTAAATTGAGTTTCTTAACTGCATTTCATTGTACACGGATTAAAATAGACATCTCAAATACAGTGAAGTGATCGATAGCCTCTGACCCTACTGGCTTCTGAGATCCAGTTTACATAAAAATTGCTCTGCATACACCAGCTAATGCCTGCCATTGACACCAGCTGAGGACTCTTTACTTCATTACCTAAACATGATAATGGCATGCTCCCACGTCCCCAGTCATTTTATCCAAGGAATACAAAGATCTCCCCTTATGTTAATGAGTTTATCAGCATGACACCCTCAGAGCAAGTTTGCCAAAACATTAAATGAGGCATGGAAAACCTGAAAGATCTACCCACATTCACCCAGTGCAAACTGGGACTGAACTGGAAATGCCACCTGCCTTGTCCCTGGTTGTTAGGAACTGCCTCACCTTGAAGTAGCACAGCTACACACAAAAGTATAGCTCTTAGGGGTTTTTTGTTGATTGTTTGCATTTGTTTGGTTGGTTTTATGGCTAGTGCTACTAATTTTTAGAAGGATCACATTTCATCTACTAGGTCTTTTGCAGTTGTAGCTAGCATGGAGTTGGCACACTGGAACACCAAGCTGAGTCATTTCTTCTTAGGTTTCTTCTCAGGATGACACACCTAGTTTTGCTCCTGAAATCCGTAAACCAACCTGGGACTCAAGGCAGTGCTGGGCTTTGAAATTAAAAGAGAGGAGAGAGAGGACTTGGGCTTTCCCTTGGGATGTAAGCTTTGTGTCAGGTAGGAAATAATTTGTGTGACTTCAGGAAATGCCCCAGTTTGAGAAGAACAGGTTCAGGAGTTAAATCTGTACTTTTGGTCAATTAAATGGAGTGTGCACATCTGGCTTTGCAAGAGGGTCAGGAATATGGATGCTACCTCTCTACTGCAACTGATGGTTAAAACTGTACAGTCGAAACAAAATCACTCATTAACCCAGGTGATTTCTTTCTGGTCACAGCAAAGGTTTCCAGCTCAGACTGGGAGAAAGGCCTGTACAACAGACATAAACCTCTCTCTGCTCATTGCCTCTCCAGCAAGGAAAAGCCCTGTCTTATCTCAAGGCAAGATCATCAACTTCTGAATCAGATACTTGTATAGCCTGCTCCTGCAAACCTCCAACAAGACTCCTAATCTTCTGAAGGCAACCTGTCCTACGGTACTTAACTGTGTTTCAGTTTTCTTTGGTGGCTTGGGACCAGATTAAAAGAAATTATAGGATATTACATTTCAGAGAGTAGGTTTATGAGTGATTTTACTCATTCACTTATTTCACATGGAAACACTGCTCTAAGTATTGGTGATTCCAAACCATTAAGGTGTAAGGGTGCTTTTTCTGGGTACATGCATTAACCTTTATCTGAACATTAGAAAAAGTAGCATTGATATCCAAAGTGATTATGATAAATATAAGTATAAACTTTGTAATGAGGTCTCTCCATGTCTGGTAATTTTCCACCAGCAGCTTCCTTGTCTGTACTGTGAAATTAAGTAAATTTGAGGTAACTTTAAAAATGGGTGTGTTTAGTAAGAGGATATCTAATGGCTTTTAATAAGTCTTTCATGCAATATATATATTAATTTTGAAATGAAACAGTTATGTGGAGAAGGTAGCAAATGCCATTTAAGGAGAAAGGGGTGTTAGTTACTTCAAGTGAATTACTTTTCACATTATTCGTCTGCTTTACACAGTCACTGTTAGGCACCCAAAAAATAGCAAATATTTGCAAGAAAACTTCTTTACATTGAGCTAGACTGGGAGTTAATTATTGTTTGGAAATACAGGAGGGAGACTGTGACCCCTCCAGGCAGGACATAAGCACCTGCAGGTCTGTATCTGTCATTAGGGATCCCCTCTGGCATGTGATGGTGGAGAACCAGAGGAAAGTCTCTGCCCTGTCTCCTCTCTTCAGTAGAACAGTGAGGCCTGAGAAGCACAGATGACCTGTGGCTGTGCCACCTAAAAATGCACAAACTCCCACCTGTGAAGATGAGATGTCAGACCCTTGGTGCCATCACAGTGATGGGACCAGTGCCTATTTTATGGGATTTAGCCCTTCCTGAAATGGTTTAGGGTTACATCTACCCCTCTCTCAGGCTGAACAAGGACATGAAGCAATTGGTTTCACTTCAGCTTTGAGTCACTCTCTAGCCTGGGTGGCCTGGATTTGGCTTTGACTGTAGACTCACAAGATGCAAATTTAACTCTTGCACGTTCAAGGATGCAGTGTTCATTTAAATGAAGAGCTGTGCTCTCTTTCCTTAACATTTTTGAGCAAACTTTCTGTTAGGATGCCAATGCAGAAGGAACTGGAAAGGGCACAGACAGGGTGGTACCAGGATGCTGTCCCACACAGGTGTTGTCTTGCTGGTGAGGACCACCCCAGGCTTGGTCCTCCTGACCACAAGAGCAGGTCTGGCATGTGAGGTATAGTGAGCACAGCTGGTTGGGCTTATTGACTTCATTTAGGCTATGGTGAGGCACAGGAATGCACCACAGGGACCTCCAGACAGCATTGTTCACGCAGCTTGCATGCCTTATGAAACCTTTTTCCATTTCTTGACCCTCCTTTTTATCACTGTTTCTCATCCCTGTTCTTCTCCCAAGTAAATGACCCAACCCCAGTCACTTTTGACCTTGTTGGTCGTATCCCACAGGGGCAGATGGGCTTTGCAGGCAGCATAAATCTGGAAATGGTTTCAAGCTGCCAGCTGAGGAGTAAAGCATCACCACTTTTTGATGCATGAAGCCAGACTTTGCTCACTTCAGTATTTGTCAAAGCATCTAGAAAATGACTCATTTTTTTTTCCACTCGCTACAGAAGCCACTATTGGACTACATCCCTGTATCTGGTGTTGGCCAGATCTTTCACAAGATTGTTTACAGCTCATTTTTAGGCTTGTTTCATGCAGTGAATCCTTGTGTTATTTCAGACAGCAGCAGGTGAAGTATAGAAGAGAGGAAAAGATTAAAACTTCAGGAGGAGCACTCTGCTGCATTGTTGCTTAGCCATGCATGTGGTACAGCTAAAAATAACAGCTAATGGAATGGCAAGCCAAGAAGATCTGTTGATTTGTAATGGGTTTTTTCCTGGTTTATTTCTTGAGTGCCTTGCCCACTGAAATTTGACATTGCAGCCCAACCGCCGTTAGATAATCAAAGAAAACTCTTTTCCTTACTGTATAGGCCTCTGAGATTTCTTTGCAAGAGCCATTCTTTTCTAAGATCATTCAGGCAAATTAGACAGATGACTTCTAATCAAAGCATTTCATTGTCTTCCAGTGATAGTTACAACACAATGTGTATAGGCTAAGGACCAGTGTAAGGGATACACATTCTAATCTGACCTGGATGTAAGAAATTTACTTTGTCTGGATTTATAGCTCTTTTTTGATTTGATGTTGTATCATTGGCCTGCATCAAGAAACTTGGAGATAATAAATGTAGGTGTTCAGGCTTTCTTTCTTTCCAGATTCAGAATTAATCCTTAAGTCCACTTTAGAAAAGGATTTGGTACTAGTAAAAGAAAAAAAAATTTAAGACTATTGATCTCTTTGCATATTTTTTACTTTTAAAGGCACGGTAGATCGTACACTGAGAAAGTAATATTTTATATGGTTTGTGGAAAATAAATCTGTTTTATCACTGCAATAAAAAAGGAGCCAGATGTTTAGAGGAACATGTTCCATATGGAAGAGGCTTAAAATTGTGGAACTTGCTAAAACCATGCAAAGCTGCAATTATGGAGAAAACAGGAAGGCAGCTTCCTCCCTGAATGTACACCATTTCCCAAGGAGGAAGCAAGCCTTTTTTCTCTGCCCTTTGTTGATTTTGAAGCAGAGAGACAACTACTAAGCCATGACCATAAAAGGCTTATGCTGGCAGTGACATCAGTGGTAAAACCACCCTTCTTCCCTCCCCACAACAACTCTAACTACACTTTTGAGAGACTTCTGCTTCCCCTGTAAAAGGGTGGAGGATGCATGGATTTCTTTGTTTTGTGGCCAGGACGCTATCTAATGTAGGGATATTGGCACTGTCACTTTTACGAACATATTTCCAGCTTTGCAGAAAGATGAGGTGCCTCCTAAATTTCCATGAAACGAAACAAAGAATCTCCTTAATTAGCTAATTTGATTTCACTTTATGACCCAAACCCACTGTGCTGAGGTGTGGCCTGCTACATTCCCAAGCATGCCTTGCTGCCTGGTCATCTAGGTGGAAGTCTGCTAGCTGACTTCAACTCACAGAGCACCCACCACAGGTTTATTGCTTAAAATGTTGTTTAAGAGGAGGAGGAACAGCATGGCACTATACTATGGAGTGCCTACCATAGCATTCACTTTTTAAGGGGGGCTGAAAGCTGCCTGCATGCTGCTAGAGGAGAGCAGTGGTCATCCCTAGCTTTCAGAGGACCTGCAGGCTGCTCTGCTGAACACTCCTGACTGAGGCTGGATGCTGATGTTGTCAGCAGTTAGTGTTTTATCCAAAAGCCCACAGCATTTTGCTCTAGTCCCTAGGCTAATTCCATGAGAAATTGAGGCTTTGAATTCCCAAAGTGCACTGAACTTGTCATTATGCTGCACTGAGTGCTGTAACATGGGCAGTGCTGCGTCTTCGCCTTACCAGGTGAATCAAGCTTTTCTTAGCATAATCTGCTGTTATCTAATTTGGAAGTGCCATTAGGTAGGTGTGAGGAGAAAAGGAAACCCACTGAATCCTGACTCTGTAAACTGAAGTTGAATCTTGCATTTAAAAGCGTGCCATGAAGCATTTGATTCCATTGTAGTTACATATTTTGAGCAGACAAAGGAGGCAAAATATGACCTAAAGTTGTTCTATGTGCTACTATGTCCCAGGCGGCCAGTAAAAAAAATCCCAACTTGGTTGTGCTGCAGCTATCCTTGGTCTTTGGTTTTCTCTATATCTTTCTAACTTTGGGGACTTTACACTTTGCCTTGTGAATACTTGAATTACCCCTGCATTTCCTCTATGACATTCTTGCTGGGCAGTTCAGAGTACTGTGTTTGGAAGAGGGAATATTTTCCCACTTTTAACCTGTGCAGTGGATATTTCCCCTTGTGGTGGATTCTCTCATCTTAGTTCTAGGCACTGCTTTTTCTTGATTACATGTTTTATTATTTTATAACCCCGAGTTTTACCTGAGTCCTTGATGGGTGTGTTCCTGAGTGCTGTAGGGACCACCCTGCAAACTGGTGACCATAAAGTGTATGTGGCATTACAGCAGAGATGGGGAGATGGATGAAAGTAAGACTTGATGCTCACGCTTGAGAAGGCGTAAGTGGCTTTTTGAATCATGCAGTCACGAGGCAAGGTGTCATTTCATTAGTCACCACCAGCAGCATCTGATTTTCTTCTGTCCTCCACCTGGAGCACCCGCTGGCTTCTCCTGAGGATACCAGTGAACTAAAATCTTTGGGGATCATGTAGGAGGATTTGGTCAATGATAAACTAGAAGACCAAATTAGGTGATTCGAGAGTCATCTTCATAATCACCAGTGCTTTCAGGAAAGGGTGGTGTGGTTGTGGAAAGGAGACAATGTGAAGCATCATCAACCTCAGTTCAATTTAACTAAGAGCGTTTCTGTTTGTAGCTTGTTTTATCACACCAAACCAGCTACATTCATGGGATTTGGAGTATGTGCTGCTGCACTGCACTGGAAGTTTTGACAGTTCTTTTAGTACCCATTAACAGGCTTAAGAGACAGGCCAGCAAGGAGCCAGGATGGCATCCTCAGGAGCACAGGGCTTCAAAGCAAATGGATTCCCCCCTCACTCCTCCCCCTCTCTCCTAAAAGGCCAGCACCTCGATGATTTTGGAGTTATAGATTTTGCAGCTGCAGTGAAAAAAAAAGTGCTGCAAGTTGTAAGGAAGCAAGAAGTATTTGTGAGATCAGAGCAGAGTGATTTATGAAACAGTGAAAGCAAAAGAGGTAGCAGCTTAAAATTCTCATGCACACATTTCTGGATGATTAAGCTTTTTGGTGCGGAAATACTTTTTAAAATCCCCACCTTTTCTTCTTCCTCTATGAGCTGACTCTCTATACCATGCAACAGAGGCAAAGGCCATGTAAACCCTTTTTTCCCCTTACCCCATCATCTCTACCTTTCCCAAATGCATAAGAAAACATTATTTTTCCCTCTTCAGCATTTTCATTTTTTAATCTTTAATATAGAATTAACTATATAATTTTTATTCTTCATGTTATTTTCCAGTATTAACATAAATTCATTCCTTCAAGGATTCTTTTCATAGCCAGTGGTGGAAAGAAAGACACAACAATTTTGAGCTCATGTTGTTGAGTTTTTCTATGAAGTCTGTCTTATGTATCTGCCGGCTGCACTAGAAATTTGGCCTCTTTTATAAGATAAAGGTTTGCCAATATTAATATATACATGTAACACAGAATGAGTTAAAGTACCAGTCACAATTGTTATTTAAATGAGCAAGTAAAAACTTTTCATTTAAATAATCTTTTTTAAGTCTTGGTTTGCTTTGTCTAATTTAGGTATTTCCCAAATGAAAAATTGAAGTCATTGTTTCACAACAGCTAAAATACATTGCAGCTAAAAATGGATTTTACACTAAAACTGAGGGGATTTTAACAATTTAGAGGTTATATAATACATACATATTGAAGCCATAGAATACTTTGCCACATTTATATTCAGATTTTAATACTACCTATAAGAGACAACACTGTGAAATAAATCCATTTTTCTTTTTGACATTTTTTTGGTAATTTGTATCAAATGGCACATGCACAGAGTCAGAATACAAAAATACATTTAAAACACCATAATAAGTTTCCTGTTATTAAGGGAATATGATAGGTAATTAAAGAATAAGTATGTCAAAACTAATCTATTAAAAAAAAACCTATTTAGTGTATTAAAATGATAGAAAACATTTCTTTAGGGATGGGATTGGACAGATTATTTCAGGCCATCTTGTCCTTCAGTTTTGAACTCGTGGGTGAAAATATCTTGTATATAGTTTTTACTCCTAAACTAGAGAGGGAAAATTGGTTTGCTGGTTTTTTTTTATTTCTCAAGTGGTGTCTTAGCACTGAGTGAAGTAATTACTGAACTGAACTACGCTGAAGGAACTGAGAGGAAGAAGTGCTTTCTGCACCTGCAGAACAAGTCGCAGCTGTCAAGTGCTGGTTTATCACTTCAGCAAATTCTTGTTCCAGGTGCTCAGCAAGCGACTTCCCCGAAGCCTGTTGTTTTACTTTCTTAAAACTTCAGTAACAGCATGCACTGCCTGAATGCTATTTGTGTTTAATTTAAATTACAGAAATTGATTGCTTTAGTCTCACATAAAAGATTTCAAGATTTTAAATGTAACATAAACATGTTTATTCTTAAAGAAAAACACACTGTATTTAAATTGGATTAAAAAAGCAACACTATCTGAATAAAATGACTGATAAAGATACAAAAATCCCCAGTAAACCACACATTCCCTTTAAAAAACAGAACAAAATACCATTTTTCTTGAAAATATTTTTTAGAATGTAGTCCTTTTCAGCTTAAGTCAATAGAAGGAATGTGAGTTACTGAATAATTTTGTGTCTCCTTTATTCAGTTTATTAGTACATTATTAAAACTTAAAATCCATTTTTTAAATACCCAGAGGCCTCTTGGTTATGGTTTATAGAAAAAAATGAAAAAAAAATTAAAATACTCTTATTTTGAGGAAATATATTGAGGAAATTCAGATGATAGTTTGAAGAACATTACCCTCACTACATGTGCTGAAAGTGAGCCCTAATTTCAGGTTTTTCTTTGGGTTTTTTTTCTTGTAAGAAGTCATGAACTCATTTGACTACAACAGCATCCTGCACACAAGGAAGCTTGCTACCCCGGGAGGTAGCAAGCAAAGTCTGTCTAACCCGGTCCCGATATCTAGTAATGACCAGGAGTGAATATTTAGACCAGAGTGCAGGAAATCAGATGATCATTCCCTTGAGAACATTGCCAGTTTGCAGTAGTCACCAAGGTAGCAAGACCACCTGTGGGCACCACCAAGTCAGTCCTCTGTGAACCTGTCTGTTCGCTTTTTGAACTCACTTCTTCTTTTGGTGGTAAGTTCCCACTCGGCTCTGTACACAATTCAGCTTGTGAGATGGTTTAAATGGTGTAAAATAAACACTATAAATTTCTGCTTTTCACAATGTTACTGAGAGCTTTTTGGATGCCACTGAAATATTTGCATTAATTTTGATGGAAACCATAATACGCAATCTGAGAAGGGTATTTGACTGGGGAGACAGGTATGTAACTACTTCAGCAAGCTTTGGTCACTTAGAGATTGTTGTATAGGTGATGCCTTTCTCTGAGTCTGGCTGGCAATTTTCCAGCATTATAGCAGCCTTCAGAAGCACTAATTGGCATGTGGAGCACAGAGTGCACTTTCAGAAGGACTGAAGGGTGAATTTCCCACTTTGTCATGTATGAAAGAGTTATGGTGAACGAACTCTTATTCCCCAGTGCTGTGAAACACACAGACTACAGAGCAGCTCAAAGCACAGAGTTTTGGACTGCAGTCTGTAATTTCCTAAAATCTGAACCTTAACCAGAGCTTTTGGTTTAGTTTTACACTCAAAGTGTGGGTCTCTTGCTCCAAGTACTGTCAACACCCAACCCAGTAAGCAAAGGCAGCAAGGAATTAGGAATCACCCAGCATTTGTAGCACAGTTAATTACTTGTATAACATATAACAACTTCCTGAGATCTAGTGAGAAGGCCAAGAGCAGTGACGACGGCGAGGCTCCCTGTAAATCCAGCTGAGTGGAGGAATGCATTCTCTCCCTCAGATTGCTGGAGCAAGCAGAATTTTATCTGAACTGACAGACGAGATAAAACCAAAGCAACTGGAGATGCAAAAGGTGTATATGATCAGATTTTCTAAAGCACCTGAGGAGGCAACCTGCAGTCCTGGCTCTCCAGCCATCTGATGGAGGACCTCTCTGGGGACAGGCTATGGCCCTTGCAGTGAAACCAGGGGGTCAGCAGTAGAGTGGGGACTGATGTGTGCCTTGGCTTTATCTCTGTGCATTGTCAGGAGGAGCCGTGATGGTCATTCACGGGGGCTTGGAAGCCTTCCTAGAGCTTCAGCTGTGACCTCTGAGACTCCGACCTCCCACTAAAGGGAAATTATCCAAGTGTTCTAGAACTCCTGGAAGGGATGAGAAGGCAATTGGTCAGGCAGGTGAGCACACAGTCATACAAACATTATTGCACTGGAAGACCAGGCTCAAGAAGTGGTTTTTGGATGTCCTTGACTTAGATGCTCCAACTGCATGTGCATCAAGACTAGCAGGAGTAAATTTAAACAAAAAACCAAACCAAACCAAAACAAACAACAAAAAAAAAATTACCAGCCAATATAAGAGTGAAAGGTGAGACTAATTATCCTTGTACCAAAAAGTCCCAGGTATTCACAGGAAAAAACAGAGCACAAAGGAACAAAGGAAGATCAGTCTCAGAAAAAGGGAGTACATTTTGTTAAAGAATCACTGTTCTTTCTGCTGAAAGGTAGAATGTATTTTTCCAAAGGGTCCAGTAATTTGCTTTTGCTGTTATATAGCAGTGAACATTGGGAATAGCTATGGAATGGGAGTTGGTGTTGGCCAGCTGAAGTCTGAAGGCCATTTTTTTTTAGCAGCTAAGGAAAATAAGTTTTACAGTCCAGGAACAGCTCAACAGTTCCTTCTCTGAAGCATAAAACATTCGCAGGAATCAGTGGGGGTCCTGGCTGAGAAGGGAGAGGAATTCGTGGTTGAGCTTGTAGCCCCATGCAACACTCTGGCGTGTAACATGCTGCAGATCTGTGGTTGGGCAGGCAAGGCCATGGATGGACTTCATGGATCACATACAGATCCTGAACCATGGGATGGATGGTCTGTACAGACTGATACTGCTGCCCTTGGTCTGGACATGCCTTCCCATGCTGCTGCCCCATAGATCTGTCCACTGAAGAGCACTGACTGAGGGAAGAGCTGAGAGGTGGCTTGTAGGCTCAAAAATTATTTACCATCCATGCCTGCTTGTGGAGGCACGCCCAGATTTCAGACACAGCCACAGGAGCTTGCGCACTGACCTTACAGAGCCTGAAGAGCAAATCCACCCACTGCCTGCACAGGGAGGGGATGGAGTCCAACCCACTGCTGCTCTTGGCATCAAGCCTGCTTACGGGGAGCAATGAGAACTCCCTCCACCTTCAACATCAGACAACCAATAAAAAGCAGGGAATGTTGATTTGGAAAGGAGAAAGAAAACTAAAGAAAAGACACACTGACAGCGAACACTGAGGGGGCTCACTGGTGCTTATGGAGAGGAATTGCTTTTAGAATTGCTTTTTTTATGGAGAGGAGCTTTTAGAGAGATGGAGGGGATTTCATGGTACCAAAAGGCACCATGGGAACCCCTGCACGGTGCATGCTGTAGGATGCAAGGATGTGGCTGGATTCCAAAAGGAGTTTGCTTTGTGGCTGTCGATGCAGTCCCTTGATTCACGATTCGGTTTTGTTTCTTTCTTGACTTGTTGTTTGAAACACATGTGCAAACTGGCCAGAGTTTTGCTTTTCATACTGTTCGAGGATGATAGGAACACAAAGTGCTGTCTCATGAGTTTTGTCGACCCGATTCCCTTCCAGAAATTTGCTCACATCTGATTTTGTTTCCTCTGCCCACTCTCTGTAGACACTGAGTTTCCAGTGTCATTTGCCTCCTACACATGCTCATTAACCCATTTCCCTCCACCTCCGATCCTACAATGCCCATTTTATCCAATTAATGGTAGGAAATAAGTGGGGGTTTTATGACAAGGGTGTGAAGTTCCGTCTGACACTTTGCATCTTTCCAAAGAACAATGCTTTCTCAATAATTATGTTCAGATGACCATTAAGCTGGTGCTGCCACAGTTCTCCCTTCAGTTTTAATGAATATAATAAACAGGAATGAACTTCTGCTATCTGCAGCTGCTGCCATTGTCTGTGAACTGCACGTTGCTTCAGAGAAGTTTATTTTAGCTTTAACCCTCTTTTAAACAATGTGCAAGAGAGTGAAAAAAAAAAAAAAGTTGGTGCGTTTTTGACAGCTCTTGCCTTTCCCAGATGTTTTTGGCATGAGAAATGCTGTAGGACAATTAAAAAGAAGCTTCATTTTCAGAAGTATTTGGGAAGCAAGACTCCAGTGAAGTCCCAGGGCTCTGAGAGTGCTCAGAAATTCATCAGCTCTGGGATACAAAGTCTCTCCCTGGTTGTATAACCATGCAAATCCCAGCATGGGAGGGTACTGAGGTAATGGAGCACAGGTTTTTCAGCCATATTCAGATAAGGAGAAAATCCTGGCCTGTCGATCTCCTTGTTTGGGAAAAATCTCTTAAGCATTTTTAAAATAACATTCTACCCCAGTAATGCTTTCACCTAGGACCCTTCAAGCAGGAGTTTCAGAGAATTTTATAATAATTACCAGCACTAAGAACAGACCTGTGTGAGACAAAGACCTCCAGAGTCATGGTACATGGTCCTTGCTCTGAGCACTAACATTTAACTGACAGCATTGCAAATGGTCAAGTATTTATTTTCATCTCGTCAGAACTGAACCCTTCATCTGTGTATTTTGACCTTTGGGGGATTTTTATTCAATATTCACGCAGAACTATTGCTGCATATACTACCTTTAGTCACCATAGCCAAGTTAAATTGCTCTTCCCTAAGTTTTTTATTTCAGATGCTGGTATCTGTGGGAGTTCTGAAAAGTTCTGAACATTGGAAACATTTCGTTTAAAATTATTATTATTATTTGTACATACAGCTTTTGCAGCATTGTGATTAAGATTGTGTCAGCAAGAAACATTTAAAAGCCGAGTTTAGGGACTTATAACTTGCTGAAGAAATTCACTTGGGGATAAAAGTTGGCTTTGCAAGCAGTTCTGTGGGAGTTAGCCAATATCTTTGAATTTTTTGGCTTCTCTTGGCTTTGAGACACAATGTGACTGAAACATGAGTTTCTTATTTTCTCTGTTTAAAAACTGATCTGTTGTCTTCCCATCTTAATATAAGGTAGCCCAAATTGTTAATGCTTGACCTAAAAATAGTTATATGTTTCTTATTCAGGGGCAGAAAACTGGTGAATTGCAGCCAGATCAATTGAATAACCAAATCCACATTGTGCACTGTTACTCAGTCTCGTTTCTCATGAAGGTGGCTGACACATCTCTTTTCTTGACAGTTTGTAATACCACTTCTGCAGGACTGACCATGAACACTGTAAAGTGCTTTGAGATTTAATAATTCCCTGAAGGGGCAGCATACATGCATAGTGCTATTTGTCTTGCACATGCATGACAGATAAAAATCAAAATGGTTTCAACTCCAAATGGAAATCTTAGGTGATGACTGTTATTTTGTTGATTTGCACAGTTGGTGGTTTTGGGGTTTTTTCCCCACTTTTATGTCTAATGGCTTAAAAACACTCTGCAGCCTCTTTCCTCTGAGACTTTTCAAGGGTTATATTAAGGCTTGCAACAGCCTGGGAGGCAGATTCTCAAATCATCGGTTTTTATGAAACACATGTCGATATTATACCGTGAGCAGGTAGCTGTTCACTGTCGTGCTACGCACATTATTGTAGGGCTGTACATACAGCCAAGTTACCATTGTGGTGTTGTCATTTGGAAACCTCACACCTTTTCTGTTTAGCACTATCATGAAAGCAGGTACTGATTAGGAATATATAAAGTTACTTAATTTCCCTTCGTGGAGGTATTTGAAATATCTTCGTATTTTCATGAGCAGGTGTTCAGAGGAGTATGCAGTCCTCTTATGGTTACAAGGAGATTTCAGATTTATCCAAAAAACCCTGCAACGTCCTCTGCCAGCTTATACAGTTCCTTTTCTTACGGCTCTTGGACTCACCTCCAGCCCTGCTATGGCAGTAAGCTTGGGATTGAACAATGTCCTTTTCAGGAAACCACCAGCTGTGTGCTCAGGAAACTGAGCACATGTCATCAGTTGTGGCTGTTCTTCAATAGGATCGCATGAAAATTGCTTTTGGGTTATGTAAGTTCTGTGATAGTTATTTTAAGGACTCCTGCTCCTACTTATCATGGGCCAAGGTTTTAGTGATCCAAAATGGAAGTCTGGAATTGGGAAGAAGTCTCTTGAGGGGAGAACTTGTCTTTAGGGAGCAACTTGTCTTTTCTTCATGAGAACCAGTAGAGATGGGAAGGAGATTTGGAGGACATGGACGGAGGAGGAGTTAGGAAGGCTGCACTTCCCAAAGAGGAAGATGCCAGGGAAGCTGCCGCAGAAGGAGGTGCTCACTCGGGCCTTCACAAACAGTTCCAGAAGTTTTAGCCTGTAGTGAGATTGGATGAGGCTTCAGCCGTTGTCAAGCCCCAGAGAGAACGCTTTCTGCTGCTTTTGGATTTTGCTTAAATGAAAATACATCTTTAAAGACTAACAGCCTTTATGCTCTAGCACTATCTATGATATCAAACCCCAGCATTCTAGAAATGATGACCTATCCTGCCTTCCCCAGTTCCATTTGCTGGCACTGTTGGTAGACATATCTCCCAGTCCTCTCTTCCCAAGCTGAAGAACACCAGTCTCCTTCCTTTCTATCTACTCCATTGCCCTTTGTGTATATCCGTGTCTGTTCACTTCTCCTGTCCCGCCTGCAGCTTCCTCCATATGTGGGGTGAGGAAATGGCTTCATGGGTTAGAGAAATGTCACCTTTCAAAAGTAATCCATGACCCTGTGCTGGCTGTTCAGCTGGGGGTTTCACACAGCACCACTCCTTGCACACGGGCAGCATAAGGGCTTAGCGTTGCTCTCTGCTCCGCCAAGCTTCAGGTCACCATAATCATTGCTGGCATTTTGCAGGCCACGGGCATGCTCCCAGTTTAACATGGACAGGTTCCCATGGGAGGCTGGAGGTATGTGGGGGTTGCAAGGCAGCACGTGGTGTCTGTGAAAAGAGGGGAACATCAAACACATGGAGGTTGCCACCATAACTTCGTCATTCTCTGACACTGTGGGGGAGGAAGAGCTGCCTCTCAGAGCTAGGAAAGACTAAACTGTGGAGTGAGCTGGTAGGCTCATGCCCATCATTTTCAGCCTGGCCACCACAGCTCTTACCTCAGCACCAGGGAAGGGTGTGGAGCTGGCCCAGATGTTGGTGCAGGGGGTTGAGAAGGACCAGCTGAGGTAGCTTATGAAAACTTAAATTCATCCTGTGCTGTTTGGTGAAACGTTTACCCGTGGCTGTTTCCTGGGCTTTTAAGAGAAGGCAGGCAGCAGTATTTGGTACCCACTAATTAAATGCAGTTTCAACTGTGTTGTTTGTGGTAATGTAGTGAAAATATGGCCCCTGCTGTGACATCTGCAGCCAGACAAATGACACCACCCAGCCTCTGGTCAAAGCCTATGTTTTCAATTCAGCAAGTAACAGCTAAAACACTGTAAAGACCTCAGAAAGACGGAGACAAATGAAAGACGAATTCCTATTATTTCCATAAGATGTTAAACAGGGCTTAAAATGCATTTTTTCTTTTTTCCAGAAAGGTGCTTTATGGATATTAAATATTCTTTGGGATTTCTTTATATTCTGTTTTTTGAGAGAAAGGAGTTAGCTATTCTGTTGAGTAGTTCCAATGTTTACAAAGAGGAAAGAAGCTTCCTCATAGAAATTAGAAGATCTAAAGATTTGGAAGTCATTTGTTTTGTGGTATATGAGGTCTTCTTTCTAATGCACATGTTGCTTAATTAAAAAAAGCCAGCATAAGCCTTGCACATAACTCACTAAGATGTTAGAAAATGTAATTGAGGCTCACAAGTTAATTTTTAATTTTTTCTAGGGCAATGGTGCCACCTCCAAAAGCACAGCTGAGAGGATCTCAGGTTCCTACACTCCCAAAATGGAGGGCAATGCTGAAAAGAATAGAGAATTCGTGAATGTTGCAAAAATATCAGAGGAAGTGGAATGACCTTCCCCACTGCTCAAGCTTAGATGAGTTTCTCCATGAGTGTTTAGAACTGTAAAACAGCTGTAGATGTCTGGCTGAGAATGGTAATGCAACCAAATGGAAGCCATGCCATGTAGTGAAATCATACATTTGGTAAATGGGAGATCTATAAATAGTTTTTTAAGACCTAAGAATTATTAAAGGAGAACCTATACCTGGAAACGTGCTCCTTCAAGAGCTCCAGCTGCTCAATAGCTTGTTTTGGACTACAGCACAGAACCAGAGGCAGTACATTTTACAGATGTGCTTTCACCCTTTGCAAACACGCTGCTAGAGGTCATTGAAGAATGTTGCCAGCATACAGCCAGGATGCTGTGTGTTGTAGGTTTGCATATGAGGCTGCTGCCAAGACAAGACACTCAGTCTGTTGGCTTACAGCATAGCTACCTCCCAGGCTCATCCACGGGGGTCTGTGCTCCTCAGTGTGCTGGCAAGGTGGCAGCTGCCACAGAAGTGCCTGTCACCCAGTCAGGTAACAGGCTGACCACTTTTCCTAACATTAATGTTAATGATCCTGTCTCCCACCCAGAGTACGATGTGAGGCAGAGCAGTGGTGCTGTCCCGCAGCCGCTATGGTGGGGCGCGTTCCAGCATTGTTCGGTGCTGAAAGCTGCCTCCAATTAGCCCGGCTGCACCTCCTTATTAGGAGCGAAGAGCCAGCTGCCAGTCAATGTGATGCTAACCACAGCATCCCGCCTGCCACCAGCCAGAGAGTTTGGTGTGTCCTGGCCACATCGGCTCCACAGCCAATTGGAACCCCCTTCCACCAGATCTAACCTCCTCCAGTCTACATCTGCAATGAGGTTTGATTTCCTGAAGGTGTAGAGAGCTGCTGGGATTTAAGAGGTCTTTAGTCAAATGTTGTTGACGCCAAGGGGTTCTAGGTGCCAGCTGGCACGGAGCTTTTGTAAAGACCCAGTCTGAAGGAGCCAGTGCACTCCAGACTAGAAGAGTAAAGCACCTCTTAGGTGCAGTCGCCTATTTACATTGCAGATTCCCAGACCTTTTTGAAGCCTGATCCTATGTGCCTGAGGGATATCATTCATTGCAGCTGTCTGACCTACCAGAAATGGTTGGAGAGCAGCAAAGCTGGGTACTGTCACTCATTGAGCCACTCAGGTTAAACCCAAGCTGGGCTGTGCACCAGCACCACCAGCTCTCTGCCCTTATGTTAGTGTCAGATGAAGTCCAGGGTAGCTGAATACCCTGTGCTGAGCAGAGAGAGAGGGGCTAGTTGTAGGGCAGGCACACCAGTGCTGGCTGTGTTCTATTACCCCTGCACAAATTATCAGAGTTGTGAGTCAAAGCTGAAAGGTCCTTTTGCAAATGGAACCTCCGCTCCTACAGTACTCCATGGCTTTTGTAATGTTAAACTCAGGC
Source organism: Lycocorax pyrrhopterus obiensis (assembly GCA_014706295.1). Lineage (NCBI taxonomy): Eukaryota > Metazoa > Chordata > Aves > Passeriformes > Paradisaeidae > Lycocorax > Lycocorax pyrrhopterus. Next base: position 79,943,205 of record JACSVZ010000001.1, read on the forward strand.
CGCTTGGCTGGCTCTCACAAAAGGGGCCTTGCTCCCCTTGCACATGAGCTGGCTTCCTCACGGAGCACGTTGAGCAGGGATGCTCCCATCACAGCATGCACTGACAGCTCCCTCACTGGAAAACTCATCTAAAAGCAAGAGCAAAATGCTGCTGGCGGGCACTGCTGGAGAAATAGCTCAGTTGTGTACCTCCACTAGGCATTGGCTGGACCCTTTCAAGGAAATAAATGTTAGAGGCAGCATTCAACCTATGTGTTCCTTACCTAGAAAGGTCCTGCCACAAGACTGTCCCATAGCCTGGCTTTATCTTCTGCAAGAGCCATGCTAAGTCCCTGGAGAGGTACTCAGGAGTTCAGCATTCAGGCAGGGCTCGGCATCAAAATGTACAGCAAGCTGGAAAGCACATGAAACCAAATTACTCAGATTTTCCCATCTGTGCACATGTGCTTAGCTGGTTTTAAATTATCAGTGTAAAGGCCTAGTAGCTTCGTAATGTACACACAGAAAGATTCCCACAGATTTTTCCTTTCTTTTTCCTTTTTTTTAATCTTTTTTTTTTTTAATTGAAGCCAGCTGAGTAAATTCATAGGAAGTTGTAACAGGACAAGTGAAATGTATACCCACATTCCCTGAGAATCCAAATGCCTTTAACACATACTGTATTTCATGTGAAATTTATTTTAGAAGATACCAGAACAGCGTAACTTTTTCATCACTGTGTTTTAAAGCTATCACTTTTGAATGAAATAAGGTAACAAGAAAAAAAAGAAAATGTGAAAATCCCAGAACCTGATACCCCTCTCCCACATTCTAAGAGAAGAGATTAACTTCTCCATTTTTCCGGGTCACTTTCAAATTTATAACTAATTGCAGAACAGCTTTAAAATGCAGCCCCAATTTAAACTACCATGAGTGAGAAGCAGATGGAATGACACTTAACTGTGGAGTTGAGTGTTGTCTTGCACTTATTCTCTGTTTTGTCTCAGAAGTTTTTGCAATCCCATATAAGTTAAATGAAAACTATTTCTGGCTGTGGCAGGAAAGTGATATCTGAGCACCACATGAGAAGGGGCCATACAGGTGGCTGGGGGAGCCCTCTGATAACCTGTGGGGTGATGAAGCCACTGAAGAACGATGTCCATGCCGATTCCTTGGGCTGAGCACACCCACTGTCGGTCCCAGCAGACATGTCCATCTCCGTGGTCACACTGGTGAGCAGCCTGGTGGTCAGCAGCAGCTGAAGCAATGGTACCAGGGCATCCTTTACCCAATTCCTACCCTGGTTCCACTGCCTTTTATATCTAGCCTTATAAAAATCTGTGAGCCAGACCTCCAGCTCGCTTGAGTCAGGGGCTGATTTATGCTGTCTGAGAGATCTGAAGGTCTTAAGTTCCTCGTTTGTAAAATAAACTGAGCTGAGCTTAATGAGATTTTGTGCGATGACTTTGGTGAGTTCGGCATTGGATGCAGTAACATTTAGACTGTGGCAGTGAGGGCTGATGCAACTGGGCAGGCGATCCCTACATGTAGAGATGGGGAGGTGGTCCCTGATGGGAGAAACAACCAGAAAAAAGAGCATCTCTTGGGGCTGGCCCTGCCTGCTCATACAGTTTGTGATGAGGATAAATGGTCAAAAGGGTATGATCCTTCTCCTCTTGAGGTCAATGTGATATCCTGCACCTGGATATGAGTCTGGGTTTTCCAGGAGCAAATAGTTTTGGCATCCATTCTGAACTTAAATGATTTGTTACTCAGCTACATGATAGCTGTGTAAATGTAGATGTCACTTAATACTGCATGAGCTGCTTCTGCAATATTTTGCCCATGAATTTTCTTGCTGCTGAGCTGTAAGGAATTCCATGCCTGAATAAAGTCTACAGGGCTGGGCTTCAGGTGTTTGTTTGGTGGGATGACACATTCCTAAAAGTGCATGTACAACAGAGGTACTTGTCCCAGTTCATGCAGGCAGCTAGACCTGCTCTTGCTGGGCTCCCAACCCCTTCCTCCACTAACTGGAACAGGAATGAACTTTAGCAGAGTTGAGTTCAGGCTTCGAGCCCTGGATCTCTTCAGCAAACATAGCTTTAGTTGGCGTGTTCAGCAAACACAGATCTGACCCCTTCTCCCACACCTTGTCCTTCATCAATGCTGTTGCTTGTTGTGAAGCCTGATTTTGAAATCACCCCTGACTTCCAAATTAGCTCAGTCCCAGCATGCTGACCATCAGACACATCTAGCAAGGATTCCCTGCTGCCTTCTGAAAACAAATACACTTAAATGAAGGGGAGACAAGGCAATGACACAAAGGCTTTAACTTACAAAACTGTTTCTTTGCGGTAGTTAAGGTTCACTTCTGGAGGCTAAGGTACCTTGTTCGTAATTGCAGTTAAGAGTCCAAGTTGTGGGGATCTGTCCCACAGATATATGCTCTGGTGTTGAATGGCTGTGAGTTTCCTCAGAGGCTTGGGGAATTGGTCCTTCCACTTCCACAGAGGCTCCCATGCTTTGGTTGTTCAGCAGAGTGTGGGGTCTCCCTGCACAGCCACGCTGATGGTCGTGCACAGAATGACACTTTGCTGTTCATTTAATTATGAGTTTTGCTCACTTGGGCAACTTGTGGCAGGCGTTGGCATCGGCTGTGTTCTGTGTGTAAGGAAGGGATGAAGATGTGAACCAGTAGCAAGGCTTTCAGTAATCTGGTTTTCCAGCAGTACCAATCACCTGTTCTCTTTGGCTTTACCCCCATGACAACTCTTTGCACAATGCCCATGCCCTCTTCTTTCCACACTCACTACTGGTTGGGTTTGCTACTCTATATTCCTGGCTCCAAGATCCATGCGGGACTTTCGTCTTGGGTGAGGGAGCTCAGCACCAGCCTGGGTCAGAGGAAAACACAGGAAATGGTGCTTTTCTGTTGGAATTTGCTGGCTCAGCAAAGCTGAGCAGCCTCAAAGAGACACTTTGATTTCGACATGGTTCTGCTGGAATGTGGTGGACTCACTGCCTTCTCCCCTTTCATTCCCCCACTTCACCAGCAAAACTGACAGAACCAGCTCTCCTGGGCTATCTGAGGCCATGAATCCCAGCCGGCCCCACGGCCCAGCTTCATCTCCTGGAGCATTTTGAAAAGTGTAGACTTTGCTTCTAAATCCCTTATGAAAGTCCAAAGAGCGAAATCCTGCCCAAGGCTGCCCAGCTCCTCTCCACACTATGCAGGATGGGGCCTTTCCCTGTTGGCCCAGCTTTCAGAGGCTTTGTGCCCCGGAGGGGCAGAGGCTTGGCAGGACTCGCACGCTGCTCAGCGCCTCCGGCTCTCACACAGCCGACGTGACAGCCCTAATCACGCTGAGAGTCTGACGGGGGCCTAGACCTCCCCAAAGGGGGGCAGCTGTAGGTACAATCAGGGGATGCTGGCTCCTTCCTTCCCTCACATCTTCTCTTGCTGATTCCTCAGCCACCCTTGCAAACACTGCTCCAGAGGTTTTTTTCTCCTCCTCGTGGAAATTATGGTGACTACAGCCTCTCCCTTTTGGAAATAAGAAAAGTTTGGGTGTCGGGAGCATGTGCCTCTCTTGTCCTCTGCAAGGGAGCCCTGAACCTTGGAAGAAGTTCTTCTCCCCACTGTCTCCCTAAACAAGGGGAGACAATCAGAATCTTTCAAGAGTGGTAAAGTGGTCTGAATGACCTCAGGGTGGCTATTGTCCCCTTTTTTTTTTCCTCTTTTAAAGAGATCACCCATCACCCCAGTGTCTGCATGTGCATCCTTGACAGAAGCCATCTGGGGTGCCTGCTATCCCACCAAATAGAAGTACCTGGTCATGTGCACCCCAGGAAGAGGTACTGGATTTTGCTTTTAGAGATTTGCTTTTCATGCAGTACTTTCATCCCCTTGTCAAATGCTCAGAACTGAGAAGGTCACAGGGCTTATTATATTGGCTACATGCAGGCAGCATTCAGGCTTCCCAGCAGAGCTCTGTCAGTGCAGTTCAGGCCTGACCATAACTCCCCTGAGCTAAATCTGTCATTTACGCTTAGTTTTCTATCCATGAAAAATATTTATTGGGGCTTGAGTTAAAGTTGCCAGATGAAGCCTTTGTCTGGTAGTTAAGGGAGCTTTCTAGGATGCAAACAGAGGTATTCATCCTAATACACTCATGGCATTCAATAAAATAAAATCTCTCCTAATACTGCAGAGGAGCTGAAATCCTCAGGTGCTCCTTGTCTAGCTTAATAACATTATCACTGAGTTTTCTTGGCTTGTCTTCTTCTTGAAGTGAAACATGCCAAAATGCTAATGACAAGGGATTTTTAAAGAGTCAGTGATTTGTTATGCTGGAAAATGGATGAGTGTGGAAGACAACGGTTTTGGAAAGCTCACGCAGATTGCCAACCTCCCTCAAAGTTTTAGCTGAGACCTTGTAAAAATGGACTGTCAAGGTTATCAGCTCACGGACAATAAACAGTTGAGGAATGCAAGGTTTTGTGGGGAAGATACAGCTCTAAAATATTTGCTGGGAAGACACTGGAGGAGGTTAGGTTTGGAACCTTCCAAAGATAAGCAGCCATAGCAATGTTTATTGTTTACATGTAACTACCATCCTTCTGTCTTTTACAAGGGAGGAATCATTTTGCAAGAATTTGAAATAAAAAGCTTGTACATAGATGGTTCCGATTAGGGACTCACAGAAAATGCTGCACCTTTAAGGTTGCAACCAAAATCTGGCCCAAACCAAGATAGTCCAGTGTGTTTGTTTCTCTAAGGGTATTAACCTTTGGTGAACCTTGCTGGGGTGGTAAGTTGTTGCTGCCTCAGCCATCCACCCCACTGCTCTGGGGAGGTTGTGCTGCCTGGGAGACGAGTCTGCAGAAGGGAGAGTCTTCTCCCACTCCTGTCCCCAGTACCCTGACGAGGGTGAGCTCAGCCCACAAAAGCAGATAGTGAGGTAGGTGGCCAAGGCACTGACCCACATTCCCCTCCATCACCTCGTAGAGGGAAGGGATGGGCTGCCAGCAAGATGCTTCTCTTGTATCACCCCAGCAAGATTCTCCAGAGCTCATCTTCCAAAGCCTTTGGTGCCTGAGGTTCACTGTATAAAAAGGATTACAGAGATTTCTACCTTAAAACAATTTTATTTCAACCCTTGTAAACCTACACTTTGTATATCAAAACCCCTTTAAGAACATGCAGAGATTTGGGGTGTTTTTTCTCCTTTCTGTCTTTTGCTTTGTGACATGTTTGTTCTGAGATCACCTTCTAGGCATCTTCTATTAAAATACATGTGACAAGCACCAGATCCACTTTCACGCAGCTGTGCAGTATGTTATTTTTCATGCTAATGCACTGTAACAGTTCTACTGAGTGCAGTTATCTAGAGATCAAATTCGCCACATGTGCTCTGTGTTTTTTGGCTACCAGGTCAAGAGCAACAGGGAGAAGGAAATGATGCTTGTGTGTTAACTGTTCGTGTTGCCTTCATGAAACATGGGCTTAATTTTCAGGCAGTCAGAGGAACTTTTGCTTTGCCCCACCTGTCCTCTTGGTTTTTTGTTTTTTTCTGTCAGCACAGCTGACTGCTTCATTGAGATTTAAGACCAAACAGACTGTTATTACATGAGACAGAGTCACTGTCTGCCACCAGGAGATGATTTAATGTTATGTGATACACAACCTTACTCTATGCCCCCCTACTGTTTTCCACACAAAAATCATTCTCCAACTTGCTTTGCTGTCAGGTTTCACCTAGGAGAAAATTTGAGTCACTGACTACAGCAATGACAGCAACCAGAAGTAATGATTAAAGACCTCCTTGTCATCGTTGTGCCAGATAGTTGTGGGTGAAAGGGGCTTATGAAGACACATTCAAACCTTATTTACCCCCAGCCCAGCAGCTGAATTCTGCCTTAGATAAGATGCATGCAGTACACAGCAGGACTGCACACAGAAGTTGCTAATATAGCCCGAATCTCAAGCTATGTTATTAAAACAAGGAGGAAATACTAACTTTGGTGAAATGCTAGACATCAGCATGGTTGGAGTTAGGCTTCCAAAGTGCTCTTAGAAATGCAGAGGAGCTTTTAAGGTTTTGAAAAGGACTCAAAGCAACAACATACGAGCAATGCAGCCTATCTCATACAAAATCTCTCTAACATCCACTGCTTTCTTTGCTGCTGTCTGAGCTAAAACCTGCCACCATGCCTGATGTCCTTGCTCCATTGCAGGCTACTTACTTAGCTCACCTGAATAGGAACCAAAGTTGCCTTTCCTTAGGGTGAGAGGTTTGAAGCATTACTCACCAGTTTTGGCCTTTAAAGTGGAATCATTTCTTCCCAGAGCCTGTTCCATTGCCTTCTTTGAGGAAAAGGGCATCTGCAAACTGTCTCCACCTTCTGGAGAGAGATTTATCTTTTGCAGCTACCATGGCTCTGTTATTTCTTCAGGTACCAGGAGAGACCTTATTTCTTTCTGTTTCCTCATTTTCTCATGGTCTTGGATTGATACACCAAAGCATTGAGACTTTTCTGTGACTATGGATTGCTGAGTGTACAAGAAGATGCCTTTTCAGTTTACACTTGATAAAAAAATCATGTCTCATCCATAAGTTAATTATTAGAGAATGTCACAATAATAAACTTTGACTTCTTAACCTTTTCCAGAAATGATGCCAAGACTAAATCCTGAGGCTGCTTTCTAGCTACTGATTAGTGGCTAGAAATCTGACCTTTTCTGTCTGTATAGAAAACAGAGGCAGTGATGCAGCTCTCCATGCTGCTAAAGTCAGCTTGATTACAGCTCCATCTTTCTTTCCAAGTAACATTAGCCCTTGGGTGTTTTGGTCTGTCTCCCTTTTTTGTTTTGAAGAAAGACACAGACCTGAGCTAGACTTGGAAAAACTTCAGAACATCACTAGTGCTCACAAATTAGTTAAGCTTCATCTTTGGCTCTGCTCACTTCTTACCAGTTGTCTGCTCACTGCTGTTATGTCTGACCACCTTTGAGTACTGTGTTGTGCAATACATGTCCCTTGGACACATGCTGTTTGTTCTGCCAGCCTCTTCCAAGAGAGCAACATCAGTGCTTGAGAGCTCAGAAGGGAGTTTAATTACACGTTTGTTAAATGAACATGCCAACACATACCTTAATCATCCTTTCAAGGTGAGGTTGAAGAGTGGCATTCTGCCTGTGGAGCAGACAGTAGTGATCTCTGTGATATTCAGTGATTGTTGGGGAGGTTTGTACCACCCTATGCACTGGACCTGGAGTACATACTGTCTCCTCCCCAGATGTGAAAGGAGCCATGTCTTGCAGAGGAATAAAGTTGTCAGAAGGACTCAGTTTCACCCCAAGACTCACACTTCACGTTAAACTGCTCTGCAATGCAGAGCTGGCAGCAGCAACTGCGCTGAAGAGCTTTGTTTATCACATTGTTGTGCTCTAATGATTACTCAGCCTCCAAATTATGTGTTCTTCAGAAGTGATGGAGTTTGGGACTGTCAGTCAAAATTTATAATAAGTGATGTTGTTTTTATCCCACTTCAGCTAATGCTAGTGAGGATGCTCCAAAAATTGTTGTTTGTCACCTATGTTTTACTGTTTAAAGGTGATCTCTTTAAGCTATTATCCCTCTGCCACTGTTGCAGAAATAGTGTCTTCTTTTTAAGATGTTCAGAGTCATCTGCTTAGCATTGAGCTGATGACAGCCTTGTGTTTGTCGCTGGAGGTTGCCTGGAAATTAACCCCTCCCTGTTTAGCTTGTAGTGTGCCTTGTCGAAGCCTTTTCTGGGAGATGGTGAGGTAATACAATGGTGCTTGGTGGGCCTCTGCTGGGGAGGGTGAAAGATCAGGGCTGTCTTGCCCAACATCAGCTATTTCTGTAGGCTGAGGTTTGCAAAAATCAAGGTGCTGACAGAAAAAGCCCTGATGAAATTCACTGCAAAAATGAAAGTGTCTCCCCCTTGCAGCTCTCTGCTGACTCTTGTCTCAGGATTACCAACCTTGGCTCAGCACTGGCAGGAGCCAGCCCTGGAGCCTCTGGCTCGTGGCTTCCACCATGCGCTGTTCATCTTTGCTCTGTCCTTTAGGCTGAACACTCCTCCCATGGTCCTGTCTGCAGCTTTGGGGCAGAGACAGTGGTTTGTGGCTGAGGACTAAGAAAAGCTGGTGGCAACGTCTTGAAACTCCTGCTACCATGTGCTGAGTGGCTGTGAGTCAAAGCCTCTTGGCTCTGGAATTGCACTCAACTGCACCTTGGGGAGCAGTGCGATCTCACAGAGTGCTGAGCAGCAGCCCCTGACATCCGTGGAAACTTGTGAGGTTAGCGTTTTTCTGCACTAAAGCAAAAGGGAACGGAGGCCGGCCTCTGAGTGCCACAAATGTGAAATTACTCACCAATTTTCAGAATGTAATTACTTCTCAGTTAATCAAGGCACTTGAAAAAGCTCTGGACACGTTTTACAGGCATAGCTGGTGAAGTGATTTTTGTGTTAACAACATTTTTTTTTGGTCCTTAACATGTTTAGATTGTGAGTAAACCCTTAGATGCTATGCAAAATGATAGTAATTTATGGCAAACCTTTGGAATTAAGACCCAAACCAGTTTTGCACTACAGGCATGATGGATTAATCACCATTTGGTTCTGCATATAAGCAAAAAGTCTTTTAAGTCAGTTCTGTGCTGCAGAGGAAGTCGGTGGAGCTTTGCCTGTAACGTGAGTAATGAATCTTGGCTGGGATGAGCATTTTGGAGTCACAGTTCTGCAAAAATTCAAATCCCTGAAGGAAGTACGGTAGCATGAAGACCTGCAAATAATGGATTACAGTAATCCCACCAGGAAGTGATAATGGCATGTAGAAATATTTGCCTTAGTTGATTGCAAATTATATCCTCCTAAAAGATGTTTGTCACTGTCGTTAGTCGTTAGTATTTTCTAAGTGCTTTACCAGCTGTTGGGTCATGCTTAATGAGGACTCCATCTCTACCAAGCATGACCAAAGTGTCTGGATGGGATGGGATTAGTTTTTCTATGTGTTTTTATTCTACTGATTACCATGTAATTATATAACAGTTTGGGTTGGAAGGGTCCTTAAAGATCATCTGGTTCCAACCCCTCTGCCATGGGCAGCACCATCGTCTACTAGACCAGGTTGCTCAAAGTCCCATCCAACAAACCAAAAGCCTGTGGTGTTAATCTGGAATATTTTTCTGAACACCACAGAGTGTGCAAACCATGTGACCATGGAGTGAAATTGTGGCCATACAGAAGTCTACATCTAGCCAGAAGATGAAATGAGATTGGATTCATATGCAAAAGAGGGGAATTCTGTTGCCCCATGCACTACCACCCCGTTTTTAGTGGCCTTAACATTGCAGAGCCATGGCTGAAGGTGGGGATGGCTCCGATGAATGGGAACAACCTGTACCAGCAAAAAGCACTGGCAATTTCCCAATCAGACTCCTATCAAGCCTGGCTAACTCACAGCCTTTTACATCTTGCAGATTCCAAGAGGGATTAAGTCTTCATTGTCAGTCTAGTGAAGCAACTTGAAACTCAGCTGAAGTTTTAAATCAAAAAAGAAAGATCCAAGAGTCTTCAACAGAGGCAGCAGACTAGGAGAGAATGGGATTTAGAACAGAAGAAGAGCCAGAAATCAATGAAGCTTTTATGCCATATCTCCTCATTTATCTATAAATCCCATTCTTTCAGATATTTAGACCTTATCTCCACACAGAAGCTGAATTAGGTTTATTTTGTAGACCACTTTAGGAAAACTAGTGCAAAGCCCTGTAGAGATACCCATATTTTGGTTTAAGAGTGGCTGCAGAGGGTAAGCTGGCACCTGAGACAAAACCTTAGTTAAAGTGGTACTGCTTGGGCTTATCTGTGTGGAAGATAGAGTGAAATAACTAAAATGTGAATTTAAAGTGTTTGAGGTAAAACCTATTAAACCCATGTGTAGATGCTTTTATTCATGCATAAAGGAGCTTTTAGTTTGCTTGATTCAGTGTTAAAACAAGTTACAGTTACTTTATTTCAGAATTAAACCTTCCACATTAGTATTTAATGTCCTTTGACTAATCTACTTGAAATCCATGTCTGTAATTTGGCTTTGTTTCCAGTGTATGCAAACCCTTTGTGTGTAGTCCAGTTCAGGTTTGCTGGAAAAAGAAGGCAGAAAAATATCCTCACTAAGCTATGTGAAAATTAGTAATAAATTTTTCAGTAAAAGGAAGCATAAGCCCCAGGTAGCCTCAAAGCATCAGTCAGCTGGGTTCTCTCAACCTATCAGTTTATACCACTTGCAGATCAATCCCTTTGCCTATAGTTTATACTGCTGTTTTTGCATTATTCCCTGCTGGGGATGGGTTCCAAGCATCAGAAAAGCATTTCTGTTGTGCTAAGTATACAGCATTTCTTGTCTTCTCCCACATTCAGGGGAAGTTGAGGGCAGATTTGCTGTCAAGGTAGCAACTTGTAACCCGCCTCATGCTCCTGAGAGGGCTGTATTTTTTCCTGCTCCCTCTCAGACAGGAGCTGGGTCTGATTCCTGCTCAGAGCTGTTAATGGTTGCACAGGGGCTCTTCTGCTCGGCGAACTTTCGCTTTCACCAGGTTCTCAATGACAGGATGTGGTTTGCTGTGTAAATGTAAAGGAGAGAGGAGGATCTGGCCCTGTAGGCTTTCAACTCACTTCTAAATTACTCCAGGGTCTTTGGCTGTGCAGTTTATCTGGCTTTTTTTGCTACTGTCATTTCTTAGGGTGGTGATGACTGAATGCTCATCAGAACATTTCCTACTGCCTAGAAATTAACTTGCTAATTCAGGGGAACATACATTTACCGAAACATCCTCTCCATGACAGTGACTATTGGAGGTATTACAGGAAAAGGTGCAAACAAACAAACTGAATAACCTTCAGGGCAGACTGTTACGAGTGAGCCTGCCAAAGGTCCTTGTGTTGAATGCTTAAACATATACCCACATTTATTCACATCGTAGTGCCACAGCAGAATTAAACCACTGAATCAGTAGCTACAGAAGATGCCACATTCAGAGATACAAGACTCTGATTTTCTTCTTTAGAATTCAGAGGAGCAAGAATTAAAAGATAAGAAATAAAAGCTGGATGAGAGGGGATTCAGGTCAGCATTTCGTGTTCTTGTTCTTGTGACAGGCATCAAACTTGTTTGAAGACCACAAATGAAAACTGATGCTGATATTCCTGATTTCTTTTCCCTCCTGTGGGCTGCAATTGTATGCCTTCATTTGTCTCAAGATTATCAGCACAAAAATGGGTATAATTTTAAAATCTCCAAAGTGTGTAAAAATAGCCAGGTTTTGGCTTTCCTTACATCTCTCCTTCACTGTTTGCTTTTCTATGTCTCAGGTTTTCATGCTCTACTGTCTTCATGATACTCTGTGCATCTTAAGCCATGGCATTAGCCCATGGCAGAGGTGACTGTTTTCCTCCTTGAGCAATTAGCTATTCCAGCTGTTCTGCATTTTTGGAGGTATGGCTTTGCAGCTTGTGCTGCACCCTTCTTGTGTGAAAGAGTAATGTGACAAAGCCTTGGACGACAGAGTAATTCCAGAGAGCCCACTCCATAGGCATGGTCTGTCCCACGTCACATCCTGCATCTGGCTTAGACAGGCCTTACCTTTACCATGGACCCCTGATGAACCTGTGGTGTTGACTTGCTAGTCTCTTTAAAAGCTTGAAACATGTCCTTCCTTCCTTCCTTCCTTCCTTCCTTCCTTCCTTCCTTCCTTCCTTCCTTCCTTCCTCCCTCCCTCCCTCCCTCCCTCCCTCCCTTCTTCTTCCTCTCTTCCTTCCTCTTCCTTCTTTTCTCTTCCTTTCTCTTTCTTCCTTCCTCTCTTTCTTTGTATTTCTTTCTTATTCCTGACTCCCACTGTGTCTGTCCACATGACATCTCTGACAACTTCTTGCTGTAGCAAATGTAGTCAGTCCTCTAAATTTTTAGAGGACTGCCAGTGCAGTGTAGATGGGTGCTGCAGAAAGTGTGAGCCTGATCTCTGCAGTGATCTGCACAAGTCTGATCTGGGGGAATGGATCTGGGCTCTTTCAAAGGCTACGGTGAAGTTGTCATATAACATTGCAAGATACTTTCCTGACAAATGCTGCTGTTCATATATGAACACATCAGGAGAATCCATCAAATCAAAGTTTATGCCCAAACCTTTGACAGGTGGCTATTGTCTCAGGGAAAAGCAATGATAAAAGGTGTGTCTGGTCTTCAACAAAGCCCACAGCAGGAACATGCTGATTTGTCACTGTCTGTCCTGGTCTGTACTGCACAGATAATCTAGACATCTCCTTCCCACTGCCTGTCTGTGGTGCATCACTCTTCAGGCATTGGGACAGATGCCCTGTTTTACCTCTTAGTGAAAAATGGGTGAAACCCTTGTTCTCCACTCTCCAGTTCACTCGTGTGGAGAGGAGGGGCTGAGGTACAGGATCTGCAAAGTGGATTTCATTTTCAGAGAGAATTTTCCCAGTTTCTCTAGTCCACCTGGACCCAGGGAGGGGGGAACTCCCATTGAGATCTGGGGAGGGATCAAAGAGCAGGGGTTTGCCTGAGGGGAGCCGTGGGGCGGCCCTGCCGTGGGTGATCCAACACCTGCGCATTCCCAGAGCTGGCAATCAAAGGCTGCATGGCCCCGAGCTGAGAGTGTCTACTTTTTGTTGTCAAACTTACAAGTTCAATTAGAATTATGGGGTTTTGGTTTTTCTCAGATTTTTCTATTGATAATTTTTGTGTTCGTCTCAGTCACCATGGATCATGACTTTTTCATCCGCTAATTAAATTCAAGTGATACGCAGTTTATTGGGCAGAATTTGCAGGTGGTCTCCATCAGGATAAACCCAAGAGACAAGGAGCAGGTCAGCCCCATCACATTTCTAAAAAGTCAGATGCTTTCGTATCAGGAAGTAAAACCTAAAATAAAACCTTATTTCCCATTCCCCTAGCTTTAAACCACTACACTTACGCTGAGATCCCTTATAACGAAATCACCACTCTGTCCTGAAGTTAGTAACATGGATGCGAAACAGCTTTCTTCCACATTGTTCTAAGTTTAATGGTATCTTGGGCATTGTGGTTTGAGCCAAAAAAAGCACTCTTTTCGTATATTCTTTAGTCAATGCAAGTTTTCAACATCCTAGTCTTTATATTGAAATATTTTAATTATTGTTTACTTTATTTAATTGCTCTTTTCCTAAATATACATCTTTTCTCTCCACTTCAAGGCTTTTGGAATTTTTCCAATCAGTCCAGTATCAAAGAACACTTACAGTCTTGTATTTAAACTTCTCATGCTTGTAAACTAAAACCTGTGCAAGCCCCAAGGCCAAGGCTTTGGCTGTATGCTGTTCATAGCTGATTTTTTTAATGTATATGCTAATTTTTTAGGAAAAAGGTCTCTTGCAAAAGTAAGAATCTTATCAGAAAGTTGATGTTTACATTTTCAGATTGGGATGGAAAGATAAAAAGTGAAAAATCTGAAGCTGATAAATGAAATTTCTTCATCCTCTATTTTTCCCCCTTTCCCCCCCCCCTTTGTTCTTTTTTTTTCTTGTGTCATCTCTATAAAAGGGATGTGAGAAAAAATACTGTGAAGACCAAAAGCCTTTACATTTCATGTTGAACAAAAAAGGGCTTTGTTATTTTACTGAACATAAGAACATTTGGGAGATCATAGTTTCCTTTTGGAATTTTATATATATATATATATATATATATAATATATAACATATATTTTATATATATATAAAAGAAAAACCGTGATGGTGAGACACCCCCAAGCACTGAGGCACTTTAGTACTAATTGAAGCCTTTCTGTAATGTTTTGCAGGATGTCTTTTGTTTGAAGAACTCAAAGCACTTTCCAGGAAGGTGATCTTTAAGACTGTATCTGGTGGGGACACACCACACTCAGTGAAGTCCATGAAGTAAGACAGAGAGGGGTGGCATCACCAAGATGCTTGCACGAGTAGAAATGCAATTGATCAGGTTATTAGCAAGGATTAGAAAGCAATGTGGTGGGACAGAGGGTTCTGTGGGTGCCAGAGACCCCAGCCTTCGCCTGTATGTCTTATGCACTGTTTTACTTTGGACCAAGTCCTTGCAATTCTTACAATGGCTCGACCCTGTGCCATGTGCTCTGGGATGACCCTGCTTGAGCAGGGAGGTTGGACTAGATGACCCACTATGATCCCCTCCAACCTGACCTATTCTGTGATCCCTTGAAATCTCCTGCAATTGCGTGGGCTAAACCATGGCCTTCCATGCTGAGAAGGCAGAGCAGGACTGAGGGGTCTTCTGACCTGCCTGCTCCCTGCACTGAGCTCCCCACTGCCCCCCAGGGAAGAGCTCCCCCATCCCATACCCACATTGACACTGCCCATCAGCCTCAATCCTTGCAGTTACACCTAATTGCAATATACCTACCTATATTCTTGGTAGTTATACCTAAAATGACAGTGGCCAGCCACAGACAGCTCTCAGGAGAAGCAAAGCTTAGAGTCAGTTTTGGCAACAGTGGAGCACTGAGCACAGCTTTGAAAGATGGGGTTGGTAATCTCTTGATGATAAACTTTCTCACGAGATTTTTAGCAACCTTTGTGTCTTGTCCCAGCTGGAAATGCTATGAGAGCATTTTTTCTTGGGGTATTTTGTCACTCTCAATTTCAGATAGCAAGTGGGAAAACATTATTCTGATATCAGAGAGGTTGAAAAAACAGTCTAGTAAACTGAATCCTGGAACAAAGGGAAATTGAGGGGCTTTGGTTCTATTTAGACTCTTTCCCTCAGTACTCCACAGGAAGAAATCTGACAGTTGCAGAAACAAGAGGTGAAGAAAGCTGCCCAGACTTTTGGGACATCTAACTATTCTCCTTGCTGGTTCAGTTATTCCTGGTAGTACACTGTCTTTTATTTTGTCAGTCTACTTTTAAGCAACCCAAGTAATAAGTCTTCCACTTCTTCCCAGAGACACAAGAATAAAGCCAGTAGATCTCAGAGTTAACAATTTATTTCCTGATATCCAGAACACTTATTTTTCTTTTTTCCTTAGGACTTGGCCTCATGAACAAGTTATCCCAACTGAGCTCAGCTCTGGTGGTAGCTTTGTGCTCCCTTAGCACACAAAAATTTCAGCCTGCTCCAACCTATTTCAGGGCAGTTTAGTGCAAATGAGCTTTTGGGCTAAAAGTGCACAGGTGAAGAGTTACCATGGCTCTGCTTACACACAGTAACGTGTCAAGTGATGTATGCCTTATATGTGTCCAAGTTTTTAAATCCATTCCTGATGTTCCCTGGTTTAACTGGTTGGCCCAGTTCTCTTCAACATCTTCATTAACGACTTGGATGCAAGACTCAAGGGAGCACTTAGGTTTGCTGACAACACTAAACTGGGAGGAACTGTCAACTCCCTTGAGGGCAGAGAGACCCTGCAGAGAGACCTCAAAAAATCCAAGGGCTGGGCAATCACTAACCATATCAAGTTTAACAAGGGCAAGTGCTGGAGTCTGCACCTGGGACAGGGCAATCTTAGTTGTGTGCATAGACCAGGGAATGAGAGGCTGGAAAGCAGTGCCACAAAAAGGGACCTGGGGGTCGTGGTTGATGGCAAGTTGGACACAAGTCAGCAGTGCCCTGGCAGCCAGGAGGCCCAACCCTGTCCTGAGGGCATCAGGCACAGCATCACCAGCCGGGCAAGGGAGGGGATTGTCCCGCTGTGCTCTGCACTGGGGCGGCCTCACCTCAAGTGCTGGGGGCAGCTTTGAGTGCCACAATATAAGAAAGGTATTAAACTATTAGAAAACACCCAAAGGAGGGCCACAAGGATGGTGAAGGGCCTTGAGAGGAAGATGAATGAGGAGTGGATGAGGTCACTTGGTCTGTTCAGCCTCGAGGAGACTGAGAGGAGACCTCATTGCAGTCTAGAGCTTCCTCATGAGGGGCAGTGGAGGGGCAGGCACTGATCTCTTAACTCTTGTGACCAGTGACAGAACTCAAGGAAACAGCATGATACTGAGTTAGGGGAGGTTTAGGTTGGATATCAGGAAAAGGTCCTTCACCCAGAGGGTGGTTGGGCACTGGAACAGGCTCCCCAGGGAAGTGGCCGCAGCACCAAGCCTGACAAAGTTCAAGAAGTGTTTGGACAATGCTCTCAGGCACGTGGTGTGATTCTTGGTGATGTTCTCCTGCAGGTCTCTTGCAGGACTTGACCCTGTTTGGTCCCTTCCAAATCATCATATTCTGTGATACTATGGTTAAAACATCCCTCTAAATAACAACTCTGTTCCCAAGGCATTTGTATTAGCTGGGCACTTTAATTCAGCACTCAGGCAGGCTGTCTATAGTCAGCTCTTAGTCCTTTCTCATACCTTGGTCCTTCTATCTTCTGCATCTCTTTTGCTGCTGTCTTCTCAATTCCCTGCAGTTTCCCTGCTCCTCTGGCTCTGGGGAGCACAGCACACTACTCCACGTGCTCACATCACAGCCCTTTCTGAGCACATCGTAAACAGCAGTTTAGTTGTAGGTATGAGCATAGATTTGAGCGAACTGAACAGTGCACTTTCCATATGCCTCTCACCAATTCTGCTGAGCGCAGCTGTTGATTTCCAGACCAATATATTGTGTATTGTTCTCCTAGGTTTTCCCCTTATCCTTTTAACAACTGTCCTTTTCAGAAAGATACACATCTAGAGCTCTGTTGTTGTGTCTCAGTTATCTACAGATCACATATGATCAATGAAAAGCTCCTCTCTTTGCCCTGCTGGCTCTGTCAGCCTAACATGGGATCTCACAATGAAACTAGGATCTTTCTTTGGTTATACCTGATTCCCAGGAATTCTGTTTCAGCCTGAGCCTGACCTCTATTATCAATACAATTAAGATGAATTTGAGCTGCCGTGTAAAGTTTTCAAAAGAGCTTATATGACCTTAGAGGCTGGGGCTTATTTTCAAAAGTAACTTGGTGCACTCGGAAGCCTAAGTGAATTAATTCTCTATTAAATTGGTCCTCTCTTACAATTTAAATGCTTTTGAAAAGAGGATTTAGGGTTCCTTCTGCATTTCAGGCATTTCTGACAAGATTCCTAATGTTATTTAGGTGTAAATGTATCAGACCTCAACTAGCGCAGAAAAACTGGGAAGTACCAAGTTTAACTTTCAAACTAAAATTTGAGTTTAGGGCTGTAATGCCCAGAAAACTTATGCTGGAAACTAAGACAATTCTATCCTGAAAGCAGTGAAAATAAACATAAAACCCTTCATCCCTGGCTTAAATGTAGTCACAGACTAAGCAACCAGACACACTGTGGTGGCTGCTGTAAATCCCCATTCAGGGACACTCAGTGAAGCTGAAGGAAGTGACAGGACACAGCAACAAAAAAGACACTCCATTATATTAGAGGACATTTTATTTGAGGCTCTGGCATTTTTACTCTGTACTTGCCTTCATTGTAATGGGTTACTTCTCTTTGTGGTTCTTAATGTTTTATAAATATTTCTGGTAAATACGAAACATTTTAAATAGGCACGTATTTTAAAATATTAAAAATACACAAAAAATGCAACATAGACATGAAACAGCAATATGGCTCATGATTGTACTAGTTTACTCCTGTTTGTCTGAGTTTTGCCTGGGAATATTATTAAATGTCCTGAAATTGAGGTCAAGAGAATTTTCTGCTCAAAGGTTTTATACTATGCCAACTAAATGGACTGTGTTCTTCAATCAAAATGAAATTTTTAATAATTTTCTGTTTCTCAGTCGCACTCACTGTGGCTCTTCATTGCTTATCTTCTCTTGTCAGAGAATGTTGCTCCCAAATAGCTACTGAAATGCTGACGGATGAAAGGTACATTAATGAAAAGGTACCTTAGAAACAGCCTTTAGCCCAAGTGGGCAAATTAATCTTCCACAGAACAGTACTAATTCCATTGGAATTAGAATAGAGTTCATCAGTGCTACATATAGTTGTCATGGAATGAGATTCACATCTGAACTCAAAGTGCACACTATCCTACACTGTTAGAGAAAAGAAACAGGTCTGTTGGCAATCCAGTCTTACGCTGGAGAAAGATATAAAAAGCTGATTCACTTTAAACAGATTTATCTTTTCGTTTAGTTTCAAGGTTTTTATTGCACCCTCAACTCTGCATCAATTCACACCAATGGAGAGAAAGTAGCAGAGATACTGAAGAAGAAGCACTGCTGTACTTTTGTAGACAAACTGTCAGTTCACTGAACTTGTGGTTCAGGATGAGAAATTTATTTTCAGATTTGTCCCTCTGTGTGCTTAAACTTGCTTCTGATCTTACAGGATGCTCATCTTGGCATGGTGAGATGGCTCCTAAGGCCAGTGTGACTGCAGGAGCAGTAGCAAGCTGTCTTATGGCAGTGGATCACTGCACTCTGAGGAAAGGCTTGACAGGGTCTGTTGGGTGTGATGGGATTGCATAAGGAATAAACCAGGCAGGATCTTGTCTCTCAATCTTTTGTGTTTATATATTTTTACTCCATGAGGTTAGATGGCATTGGGATGCCAGCCCCTCAGTTGTGATGAAGAGATCATTTGATTTTTCATCCATATACCTACTTCACAGTGGTTCCCGGTGTGTTTTTGTAATTAGGCATATTTAACTGTGCCTTGTTTTACTGCTGGAGGAAGAATCTCATTTGTCAGCAGTTTTAAGCTTTGCCAAATAAAGGCTTATTGGCAAACTGCATTGAGCGCTCTGATAATAACCCAACTTTAGAAAACACACACCCTGCTGTGTTGTATTCAAGCCACGGTGCTGTTGAAATTAAAAGTGGAGACAATGCCTGCTTTCAAAAACTGGAGGCTCTTTGTATTCTAATAAAAGCCTAAATTAATGTTTTAAAAGGTTATTGCTATTTTTTACCAGCTAGCTGGCACTGTGTATAAATCTTATTTAGGCAAGGTCCTACATTATTTCACTGTTTTTAACACGTCAGCCAGTATCATACTGCCATGGATAATCAGTTCCTGAAATTCATTAGTCCAACCCGTTAAATCCCTTTTGTTTAGCTTTAATAGCAGGGTATTTCTGTGTATTCGGGAATCTAATATATGATGTACATTCTGACAACACCAGCAGGGACCACAAATATTTCTTACATAATCTAAAGGACATATGTTTGGCTTATGGCAAAAATAACCTCATCATTCCTGTGTTTTAGGTTGAGGTGTCCATGTGAGGTCCTTTTATAAGAGCAAAGTAATAGGAACTATGTATAATTTAATCTTGTTGGCTTTTAATACGTTTCCTTCAGCTTTTAAAGAGTGCTCTAGGAAATGGAAAAACACACAGTCAGCTATGAAATTCTATGACACTGATGCAGTCAGGCTATAAAATATTCTTTGCATCTTAATTGCATTTTATATAGCTGTATAACCTTGTGTAATTCTTAACTCTATAAATCCTAGCTCTGCATCCCGCTCTGGCAGCTTGGCGAGAGCGGCAGAGGAATGTTTCCCACAGTTCATTGTTCAGTTCGGTTGTGTGGGCAGCGCGCAAACGTCAGGACTAAGCAGGAAACTTGCACTGAACTTTGCAAATTGCTTTTTGCAGACAAAGGATTCTCCCCATCCCTGTGGATGAACCTGATCTCGCACGATGAGATCCGTATCTGAGCTCTTTCTAAAACCAGCCGTGATTGAACAGCCAGGTGAATGACAGAGCCTGTTTTATGCAGCTGGCTTACTTAAAGGTTTGGAGGACAGTTTAGAGGAGAAGAGAAGGTAGTTTTATTGGTGTATAACTGTGAGAACAAAGCAGGGCATGACAGAAGCTAAATACCTATCAGGTGAGAGATCAAGCCAAAGCCAGAATAATCTTTCAGGCACCACCAACCATGTGAAACACTGACATAATGCAAGGGTGCCCGCAGTGATGCTGGACCCAGCAACACAGCAGATGCACTTACCAGTACTTTCTGCCCTCTGATCGTCCTCTTCCTTCATCCACAGCCTGTGCCACACTCACAGCCTTGCACTTGCTTCCCCACTGTAAAACAGAGGCTGAAAAAAGAACGCCCCTATGCAGAGACAGGAGACTGTGGTTTAAAAGTGAGGAAAACAGTGGGAGGATCATAAAGCGATGATGGATGTGATCTGTTCAACTCTGTAGCATATTTCTAATAATAGAAGGTTTTTAGAATGGATAGAGAGAGGCATAACAGAATCCAGTGGCTGAAAACTGAAGCTGGATAAATTTAGATGAGAAATAATGCTCTGTCTACACTGCAGATTACAGTGCAGTGTTGAGATACATGAACATTAAATGAGCTAATTCAGAGAGCAAAAGCCATCCAACAGCAGTGGCAGGGAGATCCCAGATTGGATATTGCTCAAGAAAGTAAAAGAGCCTGCCCAGAAGTCTGTCCTACTGCAGCCCAGCCATTCCCAGCTATCCAGTGAGCATTTAAACTCACCAAGTACCCCAGAGCTTGGCCCGTGATCTGCACTGGAACTGTAGCCCATATCACAGAATCACAGAATGGTTTGGATTGGAAGGGACTTTAAAGATAATCCAGTTCCAATTCCCCTGACATGGGCGCTGGGGCACCTTTCACTAGACCAGGTTGCTCAGAGCTCTCTCCAGCCTGGCCTTGTCAAGAGCAAGTGTAGCTTATATTGCACCATCTCATCAAGGAATGCTGAAATTAGTGAGTGGCATGCTGTGTCTTGCTTTGCACATAAGATGTAGACAGATTTTAGATGAAGATCCCTTTCTGGTTTTGGGAATTCTGCATGGTTGCATAAAATGGATGCCGTTGAGCACCTGTTGGGAAGGTACTCAACAGTTGGAGGTCAAGCTATTTGCATAGTTGATAATTTCTGCTACACCAGCTGAAAATCAGAATTTCCATGTCATGGTGAATTTTGATATTTTAGCATTTGGCTTCATTTTACTTTGGAAGGTTTTTTTCGTTTCCTGTAGTGCTAAAATTCTGTAATTCTTTTTGCTTTGGAAATACTTTCCACAAAATATATTGCTTTTGACAAACCAGCATTTCTGCAATGGAAAATCCTTTCTGACTGGAAAATTTCAAACTCCCCACCACACAGTTGAAACTCACGGGTTAATCTCCATGAAGTTCCACAGGACCACCATCTGCAGGAGGGACTTTTACAGCCTCTTTTAGAGAACAAAAATAAAGAGGAACTGACTTTAGCCCAAAGGGATTAATTGGTACCCTTATTTCATTAGGTTATTTAAAGCAAAGATCTCATTAAACTTTCATTGGAATAACGTTAGAAAACGTCTGTGAGCTGCAGCTGTTGGGAAGAATTGAGAGGTCAGCAAATTACCAGTTGATAACAAAAAATAGTATTACAGTCTGAGAGAGAGAGAATAAAGGTGCAGAGTGGAGATTTGGGACCTTTTAATTCTCTGGTTTTGTATTTGTTGGCTATGCAGACGCTGATGTGCCACTTGCTCCCTGTAAAGTCTGTTGAGCTCAGAAGGCTCAACAGAAGCTGAGGAGACCTCACAAGCCTGGAGTGTCAAAATAAGACAAAGTTGTTTGTGTGGTTCTTCACTGAGGTTGTTTGGCTCTCTCTGGCCTAATTAGCTGCTGTGTTAGGGATGATTTATGTTTGCCCTGTTGAAACTGCTCCACATGCACCATGCAGCACTAATGGAATAGTCCTGGCACCCCAAAGTGACCACGTGCACGCTGGGGTGAGACCAGGACAGCATGGCAGCGTGGGGATGAGAGCAGCGTTAAACCTCAGCTCCAGATGCCTTACATCACTTACAGCCTTTATGTTTCTGAAGCTGGAGTTTTGTATTTATTTTGTATTAGACATATGAAAATTCAATTAGAAAGCCTTTCCACTGGGTTAGCTTGAGAAAGGGGTGAGAAATGGTTGCTGCCTGGTTGGGTTTGTTGGTTAGTTTTTTGGTTAATTTTGGCCCACTTTCTGTGCTGTTTGGACCTGTGTAAAGCAGTGTTTGAACCGAGGGGGCAAACAGCTTTCCGGGGTCACTATGAGATGACAGGTCCACAGCACAGTTCCTTTGCATTCGAGGGAATGCACAGTCTGCACTGAAGCCATTGGACACCTTGGCCAGGCCGTGTTGCCAGCAGTCAGGATGCCTGAGTTCCCATCTCAGTCCTGTGACCTCATCCCTCCCCTTCCCTGTGTCCTCTCTCCCCTCCTTGTCCTTCTTTGTGGTGGTTTGGGCTGTGCTGATTATCTCAGAGGGCCAACAGAGCCCTGGGCCCACCTGCCTGGGACCAAGGCACCCACATGGATCCACATGTGCATCCACAGCTGGTCTCTTCCCTATAACACTGTTCCCAGAGGGCTTACGCAAATGTGACCAGGAACAGTTTGCATTTCTGAGGATTTGGGGAAAAGAAAGGTTCAAAATGCTGTCCTGTTGCAGCATCTTTTGCCAGCTCTACTTGCAGTAAGCAAGTAAGTAAGCTTACAGTCAAGCAAACTATTTGCTAGAAAAATCAGATTTGAAGCCCTTAGAAGTTGAATTGATTGTTCTTCCTTTATGGGACAGGAATGCTAATGGTGTCATACTTTGATGCCACTAAATAGACTTAATGCTCAACTGCTGCAGCCAAGGAGGGCTCTGCTTCTCTCCCTTTCCCTGCCTGTCCCCCCACCACTCGCCTTCTGCTGGCACTGACAGTGTTCTGGCCCCACCAGCAAACGTGTTCAGAAAGCTAGATCAGCAGAAAACTAGCTCTACAGAAAGGAGCAGAGAGCCGTCAGCTGGCTCAGATCTCCAACCCAGCTCATCTGAGGCCAGAAAAATGCCAGTGCACAAGGAAAAGTGGGAGGAGAGGAGCAGGGACCATTTTCAGTGGTGATTATTGTTTAAACCAGAATGGTTTCCCCACAGAGCCAAAGCCCAAGATTTGAAAATGCCAGAATGGGTACCCTGCCTCTATTAAGCCTCCCAGGATGGCTGGCTGGCTGTTCCCACCCTAGGAGCTCAGACATCCTACATGCTCTTCTGCAAGCCCCTCGCCTGCAAGCCTCTGCAGCTTCTGGCACATCAGCAGATCCAGCCTGGAAGAATTCTTGGCTTGGGGAATACTCCTATTTCTACTTGCTTTTTTGTATACTTACATTGCATTGCAAATGCTGATTGTGTTTTACCCTGGGGATTATAAATCCTAACAAAGTACTCTGAAATCATTGAGCTATTTCAGTTAGCAGTTCCTGGCCAAAAGAATTTTGGGGTTGTTTTTTCTGTAAGTGAGGTTACAATCAGCGCTTGAAATTTGGCAACTGCTGAAGACCTGTGTAGTATCACTGAAAAAGGAATAAAGTAATCGTCAAGACAGGGAAATTTAACTTACATCATCAAACACCTTTTCCATGGCCTGTACCTATTGAGAATTTAGGCTCTCGAGTAGTACAGCTTCAGTAATTGTGCTCTTCTGGTTGCCACAGGTAATGGTCCATGTGCACACTCCCAGTTCCTGACAGATACGTGGAAATGTGACTTAGCATAACCCACTGCCACTGAAGTATAACTTAGTTTACGGTTACTTGAGTTATACCCCGTTGGTGCGGGACTGTGAACGCGTGCAGACGTGCAAACACGCACGTGCGGAGTTGCTGTGACACGCTGCAAGAGCTGTTACAAGTCTGAACTCATATGGACATGTTCTGCTGGAGGAGAACAAGCATATCCATGCTGGGTCTAAGAAAATTGAAGTAGCTGCTCCTGAATCGAATTTTGGTATCTCATTGTGTTTCTGTCGTGAAAGAGAAGGGTGAGCGCTGACTTCGTTAGCCCTGTGTGTTGCTGCACGAGGTGCCACAGATGGGTAGAAAGCCCTGCAGCCACACGGACAGAATTAGAATGGTCTGTAATGGATGGAAGCTGTACTGAGACAGATCCATCTCCAGGCTGTGTGATGTGTATGTACACATATATCGCTCTTCATGAATCTACCATTGAACTTGTATTGACAAAGGGTCAAATTCTTAGTTGAATTGTAATGGAGTGTGTTTCCATTAATTTCAGCTACTACCTGGCATATCTGCATTTCTTTCACTATTGTTAATATCTTGGTCCTTCAGGAACAGACTTGCTTGCTCTATTGCCTTTGAAAAACAGTCCTTGTCCTTGACATTAGCTCTGTTTCACCTAGAGTGAAGCTGTGGGATTTGCAGGCTAATATACAGTGTGTTCCCAGAAATGCATATGCACAGTGAATATGCGTGTTTAAGGCTCACACAGCTCTCTCAACAAACTTCTACCAGTGAATCTCACATGATCAATACTTGCCTCTCTTCTAGATTTTCACGTTTTGCAGAGTGGTAGTAAGGGATATTTTTAGTCTGTTTGAATAAATAGAGCTTGTTTCTGTTTTCACGGTTTGGGTTTTATCTCAAAAGACTTGTGCGTGAGACTTGAGATTGTCCAGCAGATAAGTGAGAATTCCTTTCTCCAGAGTTCCTTCATGTTTTCTCCACCAGTGGTTGCACAGCCAGAGTTATCATCTGGTCGAGGCACGTGCACAGGCTTCGGTTTCCATATAGACAGTGAATTGGCACTTCTTTAAGGCCACATGTGCTGTGGGACCAGTGACCTCCCAGGGCTGCTCACTCCAGGTCGCCTATGCACCACACAGTGGGGTGGCAGGGGGCTCCGCCCACTGTGGGGAAGACAGCCAAAGGGCAGCTCTGACATTTCCCTCTGCTTCTTTTTTCCTTGATGGAGAAAGCAGAGCATTCATGAATCAGTTCCTTAGTGTTGCCAACCTCTGTCACTCATAAATCGTCAATTGGGCATGCAAAATCATGCCATTTGGGGCTTTTAGGGCTGTCGTGCTTTTTAACTCTGTGTCTTTTGCCTCCTAGGTTGCAGGAGCTTTGGGTGTCTTTCTTTCTAACCTCCTCTTGTAATTCCCAGTTTAAATAGGCAGCAGTTCCATGTTCAGCAGCAGTCTCAGCTGGACTGCATCTTCAAATATAAGGCAACAAATTGGGATATATTCGTAGGCTGGACTGTGGGGTTTCCTCAGCCACTGTTTGATCTCCTGACTATATTTCAGCTCCCAAGTCTGGCCTTTGAAATGGCTGGGTTTATAAGAAACCAATAAACATTATAGAAAGACATCCTGAGCAGAGTTTATATGGTCTCTTGTATGTTACAGTAAGCCGGCATTTCAAATACACCAGAAAACCCTATTCACTGTGGTCCTAAATAGCATTAGAATTGCCATTTTGCCATTCTGCTGCTATGAATCATTAGGCTCCAGCAATGTAATGCCCATTAGATCATCCAGTTCAGCTCCCAGTCCCTGTCAGATTGTTCTCTACAAATATTTTCCTCATATGAGGTCTTGCATTCAGTTTACTACATCGTAGACTTTCCACTGCTTCTCTTGGAAAAGAGTGGATCAAGAATACTAGGAAACATCAAATCACATTGAATATGTCATTCCGGACTGTAAACAAACAAAGCTAAAAATAATTTCAGGACCATGTACAGTGGAAACCTTCCACTTCGAAAAAAACTACCAAACAGCTCCTCTAAGGGCACTCTTGCATATCTGTATAGTCGTAGGTTTTCCTTTGTCAGATATTTTTATTTAAAATGTAAGATAAGAAAGAATATTCTAGAAGCTCAGAACAGTGGTTTCTCTTGGAGAGATAGAAAATGAAGCAGACTTGTGGTTCTGCTGCTTGTTTACGTGTCATCCTCCCTTAATGGTAAATAATTATAAGCAGAATCAAATGATAGATATCTGCTGTGCTGAATTCCACTGTTCTGATTTAGTTACACTAAGCATGGAGGTTTTGAGTCTGATTTTTAAAACTGTCAGGCGCCAAATGGCATGCTTCGCATTAGCCTGCAGTTCTGTACCTAATTTGCATTCAGTTATGCAAATTAAACATTTGACTTGAGTAATCACACACAAATCAGCATGTCTGATCATTTGCACACATGCTTATTCACTTCATTTGCTCAAATAAAATATATACTCAAACTAAGTAGACAGCTTAATCTGTAACCATTTTAGTAAACAGCTTCAGAATTTCTGAGGCTGATAATGTTGTTTCTTAATAGGGCAGCTGCAAGCAGTTAATAGTGTAGGCATCTTTTAATAAAATTTCCCTTGTGTGTTTTTGCATGCCTTTGGAATCTGTTA
The DNA here is from genome assembly GCA_014706295.1 of Lycocorax pyrrhopterus obiensis. Lineage (NCBI taxonomy): Eukaryota > Metazoa > Chordata > Aves > Passeriformes > Paradisaeidae > Lycocorax > Lycocorax pyrrhopterus. The sequence continues at coordinate 79,969,394 of JACSVZ010000001.1, forward strand.
CTGATGGACATAGGGCTGCCTGAATGCATGGAAAGTCAAATGCGTGGAAGTTTGCTAAAGCTGACCTTCAGTTGTATTCTTGTCTGTTGGTAGGCTAAAAGCAAGTAGGAAAAAATAACCCTGAGGTCTAGTTAGAACATAACCTGGTTTGGGCAGCTTAAGCAAGAAGTGCATCTACACATATGCTTGATAGAAATGTGCAAATTTAGCCTTTTCCTGCAGTGAAAGAAGCAAAAAATAAAATTACTTCTGTACCCAAATATTCATTCTGTCAGTAGCATTCCTCTGTTCCAGGAAGTTGCAATAATATGGATTGCTATCTGATGACAGAATATCAGCTTTTGGAAGAAATGTGAAATTATTTATCAAATGAAGCAGAAAGTGGGGGTTCAAAATATTTCAAATACATTCAGTTCTTGAGGGAAAAGTGGCTCTTGGCACAGGCACAGAAAACTGCCTTGATACACTAATGCTCAACAAATCTATGAAAAATGCATTTGATAAGCAAGGTCTTTTGCAATTAAGATCGTTTCATTATTTCTTTGTGTACAAAATTGGAATGCAACCAGTTCTTGTAAATTAGATAAATAAGCAGTTTAGGAATTAATCCTAAAAAAAGATTCAAAGAAAATAATATTATTCCTCTGAGGCTGCTATAGGACACCCTGCAGGGCGGTGCAGCACCAAAGCTGCATGCCTGCATGGTGAACTCTGAAGGCTGTTTGCCATAGGTAAACCATGTCTTGTATCACATTCAAAACTGTTCAGGCAGGTGAAGAAGGCTGGGACACATGAAGGGAACTCTGTAGTGAATTACAGAAAGCGAAAGTCTGTCTGAAATCATGATGGTGCTGAGATCTCTGCTTCTCTGTATACACTAGGATTCTTTGAGGCATATTCACTGAGCCTTTGGTACCCAAGGAAATGCGCTCTCAGAAGCATCAGCTGTTGTTTTCAGGCATCATCATGAGTTAGATGTCACGTTAATTAACCCATCTGCGTCTCTCTTGGTCAGATACATTACATCCATGGTGGTCAAGCTGGCCTGATTCCTGCCAGAATAACTCATGGTCAGGAGAGGAGCTGCTGATGCCTACATAAGGCATCTTTAATTAAAAATGGACTCTTGCTCAAAAAGTCCAAGGTGGTCCTGGCAGTGATAGTCCAAGAAACAGTGCTATCTCCCCACCATCCATCCACACCTTGCCACACACCTGCACAGACAGCTGCAGGGAGTATTTAGAAGACCTCAAGTGATAAAAAAAAATGTAGTGTCTAAAGCAAACCTGCAAGGGCAGTTTTGGTTGGCAGAGTCGTGCAGGCCCTGAGCATGGCTTGACTTTGGGGGAGGCTGGGAAGCTGCCTGGCCAGAGCCAGGCCCCGTGACCTCAGACTAAACAGCCCCTTTACGAACAATGGGGGTGAGAGATAAGTTTTGCTTTGTTTTGGTCTCCATATTAATTGTGATTAAAAATAGAGCCCTCAGCAGTGGAAGAGAGCAAAACAAGAGTGGCATTGTTAGCTTTATCAGGAGAAACAGGGAGCATGAAGGATGAAAACATGAGGCAAGAAGAGAGACCAAGGACTGTGTCAGTCTGGACCACCCGTTTCCCCCAGCTCAATCTACCTGCTCATTTTCAGTGCAGAACAATAATACATTTTTCTCCATGCTTTGTGCTTAAATGGAAGTTTTAGCCTGTCAGTAGTTAGTGCCTGGAGATGACAATCCTGTTCTTAGATCATCCATTCCCTGCCTCCAGTTCAGGATTACAGCTAAGTAATTTGATGTTCTCAAGACTTTAGCACTGGAACTAAAATCTCAGCCTCACTGGGATTTCCAATAACAACATATCCATCAGTTTCAACAGATTTCACCCAAGGGAAGTAACATTCCAGCTTACTCTGGAGGTCTTTGCTGGGTTGATCTGTAGAAGGTGAAGACTGCAACATTGTAGACTCAGCCTCAGACCCGTGTAGGGAGATGCTTCTGACAGATCAGTGCTTACATTTTCTAGTGGTTTGTTTGCTGTGTGGATGAATTTGGGCTTAGTGATGAGAGAGGAGTGTGGAAGCTTCATTTGAAACAGTATGGGACAGAAATACCCAGAAACAGATCCCATCAGCATTCATTAGTATTTGTTTTACTACACCAGCAGCCAATGACACTTACCACATGAAAGCTCCATTTTCGTGGCTGTTACATGAATATAAATATAATAAATGACATTTGCACACCAGAAGACATAAGATCCTAAGAAACTTTTTGTATTCCTTCCCAATGTATTTCTTAAGTGCTCACCCCCAAACCAAGAGCAGTTTGAGATTAACAGAGCAAGTGAAAAAAAGTGCAATTTTTCATTTCATGTCATAAACAGTACAGATATGGAGTCTGGACTGGCTGAGACCAAAGGTTTGTCTGATTCCATATGTGATCACTCCTAGTGGTCATTATTATGACCAGACAAGCAAACACTAGCCTTCCCCACAATGCTCTCCCAGCCTCCAACCATCTTTGGCTAAGCATCAATAAATGGAGTATTTGCATTCAATAACTTGAATGGATTTTTTGTCAATTAGTTTATCCAGTTGCTTTCTGAAGCCATTTAAACTTACAGCATGAATGACATCCTGCTAAAAATAGTTCCGTAGTTGTGTCTCACATCAGGACCTCCTTGTCTGCTTTTACTTTGCAGTGTGCTCATTTGACATGACGTCCTCCAACTCCTGAATTGGAAGATTAATTGATTTCTGTTCATATTTCTCCTTCAAATTTTCCTTTCCTGGCCTGAAAAAGTCTTGGTCTATTTAACTTGTTCCTCTATGGAAGGTGGTTTTTTTTCCTTTGATAGTCCTTTTTGCCCTTCTCTGTATATTTTTCTTTCTACTATGTTTTTTTTTATGATAGGAGTGGATTTAGACACTGCCAGCACTATGTATCTTTGCTTTGCTCTCTGTTCCTTTGCTGGCATTCAGCTTGTTCTCTGAGCACTTGCATTTCTGAGCACTGAGATGGTGTTATAGCACATTCTATTCTGACCTTGGGACCTTCATTCCAAGGAGCAAGACTGAGTTTAGGTGCCATCACTGTAGGTAGAGTAAGAACTGTTTAGTATGTGCTGAATTTTATATTTGTCTGTATTGAACTTCATCTGCTCTTCTATCACCTAGATGCTGGTATTCTTCCTTGCTTGTGAGTTTTCACTCATAATTTGCTCTTACCCTTCTGTTCTGCCTTTTAAGCAATGTGAAGAGCTTCCCTCTTACCCACAACAGCTTAATTTCTTTAAGCATCTCTAGCAAGTGATCTTGTTGAGCGCCTTTGGGCACAAGCTTTCCAGTTAAGCTGTGTCAATTGAATACCGCTTGTTCACGTGCTTGTTATCTACTTCAAAATCCTTACTAGGGTTGTGAAGTACAATTTTCCTTTGCAAAAGCTGAGCTGGAACTCTCCAGTACACCCAATTTATCCCCATGTCACCTAAAACTATTCTTTAAAGTTTTTTTTTTATATCAACATTTTACCTGGTATAAGCATTTTCCTTAGAACCTTTTTAAAAATGGTGCCATATTTGCCACTTTCCAGTGTTCTGATGCCAAGATCATTTTCAGCCAACAGCTGCACATTATAGTTAGCAGTTCAGCTAAATAGAGATGGAAGCAGAAAAAATACTGATTTTTTTAAAAAATTTATTTTTAGTTTCCTGGAAAAGAGTTTAGTTTTGCAAGTTTCTGAATGACCTGGCATTTTAGTTTGCTCCTAATGTCAACCCGTAACATTTAGTGATTATCTGCTAGTTTATCTTTTCACTTTATGACAAATATTGTGATAAAGGACACTCGGCCAGTCAGAGAGTAGAGAAGCTGACCTGTGCTGCAAGCACTGGGAAATCAAAAATGAAATGACAAACACAAAAAACTAACAGTAATCTGGAAACAAAGCTAAATAAAACTCACATACAATAGAAAACTTGAAAAGAGGCAAAATAAATCAATTTTATTTTGAGTTGTTCTCAATACTTTTCCATTTCAAAGGGGTTGCTGTTCTCAGTGAAAACCCAACTTTGCTGTAAATGTTTCTTCCACTGTTAGAACTGAGCTTGGAGGAAAGCAGCTTGTTCAGCAGTATCTGTTACTCATCAGGGATGTTGTATATTTAAACTGACGTAGGACTGCGCTACAGAGGCTGGAAACATTAAATAACGTGCAAGTTTGTGTTTCCTTGTGAACATAATTGCCTGACCTCTACAGCAGATGCAATTTGCCAAGATTTTCTTAACAAAGGCAGTGACCTTAGTTTACTACATCGTATGAATGTGTTCAAGCTTTGGCACTGGCGTATACCACATTCCCTTTCTTTCCTCTGCAGTTTTCCCTATTGTTTAACTCACTCTATTTACTTGAGGCCCAAAAGAACCGGCACAAACTACCTGCTCCACCACACGTATTGATTAGGCTGATATTGAATTACAGTTCCTTATTTTAAGAAGTTCTGTCAATGTGCAGTCCTGCGGAGCGTTGTTTATGAAATAAGGCTGTTACAAGGTCAGAGGACTAGCAACCCCGTGGGATGGTAAATGGCATTGCAAACTGTATACTGTTAATTATTTAACATGTCTTCAGATGGGTGATTTGAACTGTACTGTCTCATCTTTCACAGCTAAATACTGAAGATGACTCAAAAGCTTTTATGGCCTAAATCATCCAGGGTAATTTACCTCTGAAAACTGAGATGGTAAAGAAACAGAAAAACAGAAACAGAAAAAGAAAGCTGAGTTTCTTGCAGATTTGAATCATTGTCCCTTTGCATTCCATTTTTTTTTACTAACCACCACACACCCAGTTCCTTCTCCTGTGTTCTATAACATCCTCACCAAGCAAAAGACATTAGATGCCCTCCGGGTCACTTTGTACCTGTGCCAGCCTCTGGTGCACAAATATGTGTGGGTTCAACCAGCGCCTCCCTTATCTGCTGGGTATTCTCTTCCCAGCCACTAATTTTCATGAAATCTGTAAGAGTTTTGCTTTTCTGAGACTCCTGCCAGTCTGTCAAATCTGACTGGAATGCACTCACTGTTGGCAGAGAGAGGAGGAAAATGCAAAGACCCTCAGGAACCGAAATTCCCATGGCCTAGCGCTCTTTTATGCTTATTGTCTCTGGAAATCAAAAGTCCCCTGTGTCAATCACCCAGCCAAGAACATGCTATTTGAATATAACCATCTATTTAAAAGTAGATCATATTATGGGTGTATCCTGCAAAAGTTCACTAATGACAAGCTACTTCACATATAAGCTGCCCCTTAAAGCTCCACAATGGAGAGAAAAAAACATCCTTTACTCCTTTGCTTCATTTTCTCTTTCTTCTTTAGTTCACCAGCATCTTGCTGGTGAAGGACAGATTGAGTTCTGTCCTCCACTTCTTTGGACTAAATCATACAGTGTTAGTCTTCCCTTCCTCATTTTCTGAGATGTGTCATTCCCTTCTTTTTTCTATGTCCTTTATATTTTCTTTTTCCTTCCATGTCCAACTTTGCCATCATCTCCTCTTTTCTCTCTGCTCTTCTACCCATGTCATGTTTCCTTCTCATCCTTATCTCCCTGCCTCATAATTTACTCTTTTATTCTCTGTCCCCTGATCCTCTTTACTATCTTCTACTTGAATTGCACCATGCCTGTATGAACTCATGCCTTCTAAAATTCATTTCATCCATTTTGGTCAGAAAGGGGAGTTGAGGGCAGCAAGACTGCTTGAGTGGGCACCATATTAACTCAGGCTCAAGTTTTCCAGTGGAGTTTAAACAGCTGCTCAGCTTTGACACTTAATCCCCATTAATTTTGAGTAGGATTTAGGGGTCTAAATCCCTCTGAGCCTCTGGTCCCAGGTCAGCAACATTATCCATCCCACATGGCAGCACCTTAGCAAGACCCTCACAAAACTTACACTATAAATGACAGAAGTGGCCAATATACGTGGCCACTTTTTGCTGTGCTTATGTCATCTCACCTGCTTCCTAATTAACTTGCAGTTGTGCTGATTGGTGGGGATATACTTGGGGATGTACTTGTGCCTGAAACCATGATAAAAAGCTGCTGGGGGAAGAAGCTGAGAGGGGAAAAGGTCAGAGAAATATGGAAACTTGGGTACTGTGGGGGATGTAAGACTGTCAGTTTGTGGATTGCCAGATTTCAGCAGGTTCTCAGGAGAATTATGTCTCTATGCACATTCTTCTCCCTTTTGCTCTCTCCAACGCTACAACAAGGAGAACTGAAGGAAACTGTGAGTAGGAAGGCAGATTTTCCAGTTCCCTTTGTAGGAATGACCCACTTAACCGATGATACAATCAGGGTATTTGCTCCTTTTTGCTGCTTCCAGTAAGGGATGTTCAAAAGCAAAATGCCCATTCATTGGGATGCCCAGTGTCCAAATTGGCTTGCACAAAGGAGTTAATCTTGTCCTCAGCAATCCTATTTGTTCAGGTGCAAAACAAGTGTCTGGAGTAGCTAGCAATCTAAATACAGATACTGGCGCCTAAAAAAACGCCAGGAAAGAAAAGAAAAAAAATAAATTAAAAAAAGAAAGAGAAAGAAAGAAGACCATTTCAGGCAAGCCATAGTGAGCCCAAGCAAATTTCAAGTAAATTAATTGTGGAACAACACAGTGTATGATTTTGGCCTCCTAAAATGGAACATATTCCTTATAAAATGGGCACACTGTGCGGCTCTCTGACGTTTCCAAATGAAACAATAGGACCACTAGAATGGAAAGTCTGCAGGAACGGCAGACAAGGAAAGGAAGTTTAGGTTGAACAAAGGTTTTGTTCATTTTTACAGCCCCTAGAGGAAGAGTAGTGCTGTACAGAAGCTGTTAATGATGGGCTGGATTGGACGGCCGAAACCAGTGCCAAGATCTAAATGTGTTTTTACTCCAAACTCCTCCCCAGCTGTCCAGATACCCTGCAGAATTTCCAGCTGGTGTGAACCCCATGGGCTTCTGGATCAGCACAAAAAGAAAGGATGGGGGGGGGGGGGCAATCCTATCCATAGTTTGCACGTCACCTTCTTGCTTGATAAATGCAATTCACTTGCATGAAATAGCAAATCATTAAGCTTTATCTGACAAACTTGCAAGTTGACCTAAAGTCTTGGGTTGTAGGAAGGAACTGCTGTGCTGAGGGCTTGCTCAGGTAACTATGGCAACTCTGCTTCTCCATTAGGCTTTGAAAGAATTGTCCTTAAGTGAAAACAGCTCCAGCCTACCATCGCTGTTTAATAAATAATCTGCCAGTGGAGGAGGATTCAGGTTTGGAGAAGCTGTGCTTCCTTTCAACTAGGCTGGAAAATAGAAAAGTAAAATTCAGCAAAGCCTTTTTCAGAATTTCCATGACATGACTTTGCTCCCCGGGCATGTAAACAAATCCCTCACGCACTCCCGGGGCTCGTCAGAGGGGTACGGGCTCCGGGACCTGCTCCTCACAGCAGGTAAATGCAGAATTAGAGCTCATGAACTGCTTTTGCTCGTAGTCTCCCTGCTGTACTTGAAGTAATTTCTAAGCTGTATGTCACCATTTCAGATCTACATGAGCAAAATGAGATGTTTCTTTGTATTAGGCAGTGAGGGAAAGAAAAGGCGAGAAACCTTTTGAAATTTTTCATTCAAGACCGTCAGGGGGAGATTCAACCTGTGTAGTTCTGCAATATGTCAAAGTGCATCAGGGTCAGAAAATAACACTGCACAGTTCCTGAGTGGGAATGATGTTTACAGGCTTTTCTTTTACAAGTTTGGATTCTGCCAGGGACATTACATGAGAACTTACAATTTGTTCTTTATAACTGAGAGCCGTTTTGAATAGTAGCCAGGCAGTCCAGGCCAGGTTCTTCTTTTAGGCTCTGATGCAGCAAGGATGGGCCTTAGGGCCTGTTATGAGTTTTCTATTGGCTTCAGTCAGGATTGGGTCACTTGGGCATCTCAGAGGCCTAAAGGTGAGACACCTTGGTCAGCAGCAGACTCACTTCTCCTGCCTCTCCCTGCAGCAGAGTGAAGGAGGAATGGCCAAAGCAGAGCAGCTTCGCCCTGCTGCTCAAGCATGTCCATGTATTTTGAAGCCTGAGGCGTCTCTGTTCCAGCGCACATTTTGTACTTGGCTGTATGACCTCTTCTTCACGAGACGGGGTGGGCAGCACGATGTATTCAGAAGCGTTGTCAGATAAATAGACAAAAGCTGCTGGGGCCAGCTGAGCGACTTCCACAGAGAGGGTCTTACAGGTCTTACAGATGCCTGACAGGGTCTATGGTACCTTTCAGACCTAAGCATTTTAAATCCTGTCCAGTCTCCTGACCAGCAAGGAGAGCTCTCACCCCACCTGTGACCTCCCTTCCCTCTGTCCATGGGCATGCTCTCTGCAAGGAAGGCAAAGGCACTGAGGGCCATAGTGTGCCCTTTCTTCCCTCCCTGCCCTCTCACTGTGTGAATCCCATCCAAGTCTTCCTGCCAATATCTACTGGTTTCTGCCAGCATAAACAGTGGCAGAGGGCCACAGGGGCTGCAATTCCACTTATGAGGAGAGGAACAATAAGAGATCAGTTTGGTCCAGAAAACATATGGAAGTGGAAAAAATGGAGGCATGACAAAAGCAAAGAGAAGATCTACAGAAATGGTACCTGCATGATCTCTCCAAAATACTGCAGAACCATGGTAGGGCCACCTCTGCCTTCCCCAGGTCCATAGCCTGGGGGGAAGACAGCAGTTCAGACCCCTGGAACATGGTCCCACAAGGATGCAGGATCCAGTGGGATCCTTCAGAGAGAGGCACCTGCCTCAGCTTTGTCCATTGGGCACCAAGATAATGAAGCCACTAGCACCACCAGGCAGGAACAGGACCTGGTCACCACCCCTGGACAAGGCAGAGGAAATGCCATGGACAGTGCCAGGATGAGTGGGATGACTGAGGAAATGAAAGGAAATGTGTTCCCTGCTGAAACCTCCAAATTTGGAAGATGCCTTCCACCCTGTCATATCTCTGTTTTCTCGAGATCTGTTGGTTCCTGAGCTGAAGATTAAGGCTTGCAGGCTGATAGACACTCTCTGGTTATTGTCTATGAGACTAAGACATGAAGTCATTAAAAATAACTCCTCTTGCCACTACCCAAATAACTCAGTAGGGTTGAGTGACTGTAACCCAATTTGACCTTTTGTCATTCCGAGTGCTGCTATTGTGAGGCTGCAGTTTCATCATTTGTGGAGAGCAAATTCCCCTCCAAACAAAGGCCAAACCAGAGCCAGAGCGTTGTGCACATCTCTGGGAGAGCAGGGTGGAGTGGCCATGCCCAAGTTCTCTCTGAGCTGAGGCAGCCCCAAAATCACCGCGTTTCTGGGGAGGGGTTGTCACAGGGGATGGCTGAGAGCCTTCCGTACTCATGTGGAGTGAAGGTTTATCACTGCAATCTATCAAGATTTGGACAAAGTGAGCCTTTGTAAGTGAGATAAAGTTTCCACTCCTGACTGAAGAAAGGAGGGGGAGGAAAGGGAGAGAGGCTCAGAGCCTTAGAGTCCTAACATTTAGATGTCTTAATTAAAGGTAAACTTTTCCTTTGGGGTGGCTGTGGTTAGAGCAGCAGGCAGAGAGACCAGACAGCACAGGCTAAATAGAGAGAAAAAAAGACTCTTTCTTTTTTTTCTTTTTTTTTTTTCCCCAAACATTCACTTTGGCCTCAGTCTGAAATGGCTTTGAAACTGCAGACACCTTCATGTAAATGTTCTTAATAAAGAAAAAAAAAAAGACCTCTGCAGGACATTTGTAATCCTTCTGATTTAGATGTTTTAATAATGTGCAAGTTTATCTTGGAAGATGGTGGCTGACCTGAAATTGATATCTCTGCCAACGTAAGGCTAAAAGCTCAGACAGAAGACTTAAATAAAATAATATAGTATGTGTCTGTGTGTGTGCGTGCATATATATACACACATATATATATAGACATATATATGCATGTGCTATATAAACACATCTTTAAATAATCATAAACTCCCTTTAAAAATTATTTCAGCACAAATTAAGGTATAGACAGCATCTGATTGGCTCAGTCAGTACAGAGTGGTGCCCCATGATATATTCATTTCCTATTCTGGTGTGGTTAATTGGGTATTTCAATTTAATTACTGCAGTCAATAGCACTTTCGGTTGAGTGTCTTAAGTGTTCATTTAATTTACTGTAGATTTAATAAGGCAGCGGTTGTACGTAAAGCTGTTAACCATCTGGATGGGCTGCAAAGCCCATCTTTTCTCTTGGGTAGCTGGAGCCTGATCCAAGACACACTGATGTCTACAACAGTCTTTCAGTTAACTTCAGGAGCTCGAAACCTAGGCTCCTTGGGGAGCAAGGAGGTGGGCAAATGCCCCTGGCTGTGGGCTTCCTGGCTGGCCTTCCTGAGGGAGGGTTTTTAATGTACTGTTTCTTTTCTGTAGGCAATTTCATATAGCAGTAGTGGTAGGAAGAACAACCCATGACTCAGGGTTTGGTAATTGTGAGCTATGAGACTGAGCCTTAGAGTTTTAAGCAAAATTTACATTTTTAAGCAAAGTTTACCAGCCTGGGTAAGGAGGTGATCAGTTGTGTCACACCTAGGAAAATTTAAAATGAACACACCAATTTGACAAACCTCATGCAACTGAATGATCTATTTTACCCCTGTCACACGGTCTGGCAGAGCTGTTCATCCTCTCTCCACCTCCTATGAGTGAGTCACTAGCTCATGCTGTGGGTCAGGAAATATGCAGGTCTACAGATTTTCAGATCACTAATCTTCTGAGGAGAAAAAAGAGGCAACCACTAGACACAAGTATTGCCTCTCGTGAATTCAGGGCCTCTCTTAAATGGGAACATGATTTGTTTAGGCAAAGGATGATATAGCATAGAGCTATGATTATAGGGGCTGGACTTTATGGCCTGGAGACCTGGCCATCCTATCTACCCACACAGCTCTACCTAAAAATCAGGCTTTGGTAAAATACCACAGTAATAGAGATATACTGGTGCCTAATGATGCTGGCAGGTACCTGAGGGAATTTCCAGGAACACCTGGGTCAGGAGTGGCCAGATATTACATGTACCAGTATTCCCTCCACACAGACCACATAACTTAGGTAGATGAGAAGAGGAAAGAAGAGGGGGTCCTAGGCAGAAGATAAATAGCCAGATTCCACATCTCTGCCGTGGGACAAGCAGAAGGAGGGTGTTTTGGCGTATCCTGGAGCAGCCCATCAGTGGAGGCCGTGGTGACCCCATTGGTTGCCTCTCCCTCCAGCCAGCGACCGGGTTTAGCCAGCAACACCCAGTCACATACTGCCAGTTTTATGATGTTGCCCTGGCCCAGTGCCATAGCTGGCTGGCTGGCAAGCTACACGTGACACAGGAGCCCCAGGTTCTCCAGGGCTGCGGGCTCCCATGCTCCCCAGGCTTGTAGCCAGCCTGCATTTAAAAACAAGCAGCAGGAACAGGACTCCAGCACATGAAATCCCGTGAAGAGAAATTCTTCTGCTGCAGAAAGTAGGCAAAAGGCAACTGGAGATGAATAGGCTGCCTGACAGCTGGCAGACACGCAGCCTGTCTGCCATAGATGGTAATATAGGCACTGCAACTATTACGGCATCTAAAGGCAAAAAAAGCAATAAAAAGCTTTAACCTCTGCTACCCAGGAAAACAAGCAGTGGTTTCAGATGCCGTCGGTGGAGAGGAGCCTTTGTGATGCTTGTGACAGGCAAATGGTCTAGAAAGCTCTACTGAGCTGTGTTTGGGATTAAGGGCCAGGAGCGCCTGGGTTCGTGCTCTATTTGTACTGGTTACACACCCAGTTTTTAAAATTGTATTACTGCTGTTATTATAATGATATTGCTATCACTACTGTTATTTTCCTTACACATCAATGGAGCCTGGACAGCCAGTCTTAATTTCTTACATGAATGCAAATGGCATTTAGATTTTTGTGGAGATCAGACTCCAGACGCATTCCTACATTCTTGTCCAATGTTCAATATTTTTCCATGAGTCAAAGAGAACAAGAATGGGCATATTGTGTAAATGCAAAACTCTCCCTTTTTAAACTGACACGATGAATTTCAGCCCTGCCTCTTTGTCTCTCTCCTCCGAGCAGGGGCTTTTCAGCCTGACAGATTTTGTTACTTACTCTCCTTGAAAACAGAGGGAGGGAAAAGTCAGTCCTTGTTAATTCATTGTCCCAGTTACCTAGCAGTGCTGTATCCTTAAGGACTGCTGGACTTCTTTTTTTTTTTTTTTGCTTTTCTGAGATGGTGAAGAGCTATGGCTTTCCTGCCAGCTCCATTGTGTTCCCTCAGTAAAAGCCTGCAAAACTGGAGGCACTTTAAAAAGAAGTGAGGAGTCTGTTGCAATAGGCATCCAACAAAATTCCTGCTGCAATCCGCACTTCCAGTAAATGCTGGTTTGTAATCCAGATTTCAAGCTTCAGGGCTGGTTCTTAATAGGACACTGATACAGGTCAGTGTAGCTGCATCTGTTTACAGCAACAGAAAATGTGGCACGCTGTTGCATTGGGCTTCAGTACAGATTCACAAACAAGGCCATGTATGCAAACAAATATCAGCATATAAGGGGTCCCTGGAATTTGAATTTCACTTGGGGAATGTACCTCTGTATTTTACAGAAATGTGTGAAATGTGCCTGATTGATAACCTAAAGACTGAACTCATCCATCCCTGCCAGAGCAAGAACTGCCCTGGAGACTGCTCTGATTTGGTCCATATCCCAAGCAAGACTACATGGCCTTTCCAAAGGCTTCTCCCTAGTACAGACCACCGTAGACAGAAGTCTGCATGAGAACAAAGACTTCATTTCTTGACAGAAATACCTTTGATTCTTTTTTCAGATATTTTAATAGGCTATAAAATGCTTATTTCCATGCCGCAAATGAGAATAAATATGTATCTACCAAAGCCAGCTTAGTCTAAGTAATATTCAAGGAAAGTTTCACTGAAAGGCTTTGATAACCCTGAGTTTTTGGTTGCTCTTTCTGAGAGTGGAAAGTTGGTGAGTGCCCTCTGAGCTCATTTGACCCAGAGCTTCCTAGCTAAGGCTTATGAAGGAAAGAAAAGCATACAAAGGGCAAAAGGAACTAATTAGCTCTAAGAATGATATGGCTATTTGTCCACTAGGAACCAGTCTGCTACTTCCAGAGTTTCAAATATAGTAGCTTGCTGTACAGCCTTTCACCTGTAATGATTTCTTGTCACCATTAAATGGTACCATAAAGGTGAAAGGTTTCACATTAGTTGTAAAGTGGAAAATTATATTTATCCTGGCTAGTATTTTCAAAAGTATTCTGGGATCCATATTTTGACACCTAAAGAGATGTCTGCTTTTCAGAGGTGCTGAATGTGCATCGGTGTCTTTTGGAATTCAGCTGGAAAGTAGGGCTCGTTATTAATGTGTTTGACAGTGTCTAAATGCATGAAGAGTATTTTTCAAAAAAATATATAGAGATAAAGTCCTTGTCATGGAACCTTATAATCAAGAACAGAGAAACAAAATCCAGCATAGTCCATTTAAAGACCTGTATATCTCAATGAACTTTAGAACGGGCTTAAGCAAAAGCATTATTTAGCAACTCAGATTCATCTGATGGAGCATCAGTTTGCTCAGTCAACCCTTTGATTGTTTATGTCATTTAAAAACTACTGATCTGATGCCTTCCCTGAAGGAATCTGTGTAGAAACAGAGACTGACATTTCTCACGTACATTGTCATTTTTTGCTTTCATCTCCTCCTCCTCCCTCATCATATATGTCGTTAACTTGGAGACAATTCAAATTTATACATTCCCTCCATTTGCTCTACATTCAAAATTTTCCAGTTACATACCAGATCTCTCCTAGAAGTGAACAACAAAAGGATGAGAGGGAAGGAACACAAATTGCTGACTAAACATAAAGAAAAGCAGGGGAGCTGGAAGGGGGCCCAGATAGGTTGTGGAGCCTTCATCCTTTGGAGCGTTCAACACTTGCCTGGACAATGTCCTGAGCAACCTGATGTAACTTTGTGGGTAGCTCTGCTGAAAGCAGAGCATGCAGTGGCAGGACAAGGGGGAATGGCTTCAAGTTGAAAAAGAGTGGGTTTAGATTAGAAAGTAGTAAAAAATTCTTTACTGCAAGGGTGGTGAGGCACTGGAACAGGTTGATGAGAGAAGTTGTGGGTGCCCCATCCCTGAAAGTGTTTAAGGCCAGGTTGGGTGGAGCTCAGAGCAACATGATCTAGTGGAAGGTGTCCCTGCCCATGGCAGGGAAGTTAGAATTAGATGATCTTTAAGGCCCCTTCCAATGCAAGCCATTCTATGATTCTCTGATTCTATGTCCAGCAGTCCCTTCACAGCTTCATCATTTTATGATCCCAAAGGTCTAAGAAACTCTCCACTAAGGCCTCTGCCACAATACTTTTATTTTCTTTCTGTGAGTAACATGGTAAATGGACAAGTAGCTAGTGAACACTTTATGGTGTTAGTGGCCTGCAGAGGTGGAGTTTAAGAGATGCAGCGTTGGAGCTGTGCAACTGCAGAGGGTTTCCACTGTGTGACTCGTGGCAGGGACTTACTCCAGGACTCCCTTATCCAAGCCAGCAGAGCAGGTGAACAGTTCAGCTTCTGGCCACACCTGATGCATCATTGGTGTGTAGGCTACAAAAGTGATGCAGCGCTGATGCAACAAATCTTAGTTGTAGTTTAGAGATCCTTAGAGTCCTTGGCTGAGACATTTTCACGGCCTAGCCAAAGGAATGCTGTTTCTTGGGACGATTGTGGTACCTGTGTCCATTCTTGTAGGAGCGTGTCCCCTTGTCACAGTGTGTTGTGTCAGGAAGGATATGCTGTTCCACTCAGTCATTGCCAAATAAGGAATCTTTTCTCACTTTGAATTTTCAAAGTCAGCAATCACAATTGACTGTAGAAACAGATTCGAGGCTTCTGTGGAGGAAAATATGACTTTGAGCTAGGCTGTTATATTTGAGAGGCCTAGAACTACTAATTTTTCAGTGCTGTTTCTATTTGCAGGAGTTCACTCAACTAGTGATTGGTGCACACAGGAAAATAAGGCATATAGGAAGCACCAATCGTAATGAATCCACTTATGTCCCTTTCACCACAAACTATCATAGTGGCCAAAAATACATTAAAGTTTTGTGGTGACCCTTTGTCATTTACTACCACAGCTGGTGGGGATGGGCTGCTGCCTGTGGCTACCCAAAGCATCTTCATCAGCTGCTTAGCACCCCACTTTGTCTCATGGGATTCAGCGACCATCTCCTTGCCAAAAGCCGTAGGCAGGATAAAGGCATTCAGTACAAAGGCTCCCAGGAAGCTGGATGGCTGCAGAGGCGTAGCATCAGGGGATTGCACCAGCAGTCACTGGCACTGCTGCTCCAAGCCACAAACCACGGTGTGCTCAGCAGCTGGGCTTTGCCTCGGAAGGGCAGCACAAAGGAGCTGAGGGCTGCAGTGTACAAACAGCATCACCCCATCCCTGAGAAGGTTTGAAAGTCCTGCCTAGATGTGATTTCCTTGAACCTCTTGCCAAAGCAAATCTTTTTGCAAAAGCCAGGCTTTTGCTAGATGCTCTGTACTATAAAATATTCACTTTGCTAACCAGAGAGAAAACTAGAAAACTTATTTTCACTTTCTTCAGAGATGTCTCCCTGTATTTGACTTGTCTACTTGTGCAACTATCCTCTCATCCTCCTGTGCAAATTCATCCTCTCCACTCTGCTTGTCATTTCTCACGTTCCTTTTAAGCATGATCTTGTAAGCTTTTCAGTTCCTGAATTGCTGGGGCTTCCTTTTAGCGTATAGGTGCCTTTTTCTTACCCTGGACTGCTCCTGGTCCCCTCTATTCACATTGACCTTTTCCAGCTCCTGAAGCATTCCTTCCTGGGTGATTGCTTGTTTCCAAACCTTTCCATTCAGCCTCTCTGGCCATTTTCATGGGTTTGGATTCTTTCAACCTTCTCATCCAGATGGTTCTCAGAGAAAGACCAAATAACAGAAATTCACCTGAGCAGGTGCCAGTCGAAGAGAACAAAGTATTTGGGCTTCCTGTAACCTGCTAATGATCTTCCATAATGATCATAATTCCATATTGATCTTCATATTCCAGAATGACCTAGATACTGGTCAGATGAATCCCATTTTTACAGTTTTCCTTCAGACTCCTAAAGTGTTGGAAAAACAGGAGCTGTCAAACACGTCCAGACTTGTGTCCTTTCTAAACCTGGAGGCATCTCATCAATGAAAATGACAAATATGTCGGGAGAAGATACACAATCACCTTGACAGGCCTGCAAAAACCACCACTCTGCCCCTTACCTCTTTTTCCCCTGCCCACAGACAAGCACCACCAGTCCCCATGAGCCATGGACTAGTTTGAACCTCTATGTTTAATATTTTTCATCCCTTTCTAGATATTCTATCATCACCTTTCACAAGTCAGCATCTTCCCATTTCCGAACAAATGCTCAGTCCCTCTTTAGATCTTGATGAGCTCTGAATCTCTCATGCAGTTCCTCAGACTCTATCCACTGTGGATGGAAAAGTGTATCATCTCACTGGGATTGAATTTACTGCTGCTCAAATTTGCTAAACAACCTCTTGATCTGCAGTTAATCCGTTAGAGTCTTAATATATAAACTTCCATCATTTTCTCTTTTATTTGTCCTTTCCATTGTCCATTCTCTTCATAGGAGTATCTTCAAAGCTCTTTAATTGTTGTTTCAAAACCCTCCAATGCCCTCGAAATTTTTGCCTGTTTTGCTCAAATAGGTCGAACTCTTGGTGGGGTGCACTTGGCGTGTCCTGACACTGCATATGAGTGACACAGCTTAAACAAGCTGAAGATTTTGAAAATGGCTCTTAAATACTGCTCTTACTTTATCCTTAATGGGATGAATGTGCATGATAGGTGAGAGCCAGGGGGAAGATGCTAATACAGGTCAAACCCAACCATCAAACAAGTGCAGCAACCTTGTAGGAGACCTTCTCTTACCACGGGCCTGGATTCGATCCTAAATATCACCTCTCCACTGAAGTTTTTGGCAGAGGGTCAGGACTCCTTCCTTCTAACAAGAAGCCATTTTTACAGCTGCTCATTAAGTGTATTAGTTGATGCATGATGGAAGGCAGCTCTCATTGACATGGGCCCTCCTTGTCCTGGCTGAGAGAGTCTGATGCTGGAAGCGTGAGGGGGTAATAAGCTGAAGGGATCTTTCTTTTCCAAATGACAAGTGGTGACCATATCTCCTGTGAACTGTAACATACCCTGCAGAAGACCTCAAGGCCAAACAGTTGACTTAAGTGTCCTGTGTGGTGCATTGATTTGCAGGAAGAGAGAAAGTCTAAATATTTCCTTATTTTCCAAGTCTGAATGGAGGGCTGCTGTCTTCCTCCAATGACTGAACTTTTGATAACAGAATGTTGCAGAGGAGATAGGTGCTTAGCCAGGTAATAAAAGCCCACATGTGGCCATGGATATGTGCTCTAATGAGCCTACAAAGCGACAGTCTGGAAGCAAGGCTGAGCAGAATACCAGGACCAAACTGTTCTCGGCAGTCTTTCCTTAGGTGAAATCTGCTGTGCTATTGATCTCTAAAAGGCAAATCAAATAACAGCAGCCACATTTTTAAGGATTAGGAGCTTCCTGCACGAGACAGTATGTGTTTTTAATACCTTAAGCTGACTTATGAAACTGGTAAACAATGTGGAGGGTGGTGTTGGATGACCTCTTTTACATGCCTGATCATTCTGTCAGCATTTATAATGCATTTGATATTTCCTTCTCATCAGGATAGGATCAGTTAAGCAGTCGTATTTCCCAAAGCTCAGGTTGCATTATGCTTTGTTCCACATTTCATGGTAATAAATGTTGACATAAATTTCTGTAGATTTCACACAAAGTGATTGTTAATTTATTCATGGTTGAAAAGGATCATAAAAAAAAAAAAAGAAAGAAAGAAAAAAAAAGAACACAAAAGATTCCTCCAGAAGACAAATACGCAGCTTGCAAGATAAAAAATACAGATCTTTCATGCCTATTTTTTTTGCACACAGTAATGACTGCTACACTCTGATTAGCAATCTTGACCTAGTTAAAATGCTATTGTTTTTCTGTGTTCCTATTCTTCTAAAAGACTGTGACTAGACTTGATATTTTATAATCCATCAGATGTAAAATCTGCATAAAAAATATAATTATTGTGCTTCAGCAACCTGGACCAAAGCCCTGACATAATGTTTCTAGGCAGTACACTGTGAATAATATGGATGCATTTTTAGGTTGGTATGTTCAGTTGGCAAGATACATAATTTTTCCATAAGCAAAGGTAAATTGTGGGATTTCTAACATAGCGATTGCTATTCCAGCCTTGTCCCACCTAATGAAAATTAAGTGGATACTTGTCAGCCAAGAAGCATCCTTATTTGTTGCTATAAATTCAGTTTTAGTGGCACTAAATATTACAGTAAACAGGGAGGAGAAGTTGTGTTTCCTCTCAGTCAGCTTTATTATTGCCAGCGGTGCTTATGCCTAAGGATCACCCAGAGTCAGGACACCACTGCGAGAGGCCTGTACAGACACCCAGATCAGCAGGACAGGCATGGGCAGTGGGGAGGCTTGGGGTGGGTAGAGCAAAATTCTCGTGGCCATAAACTTTGGTCATCCAAGGGCTCCTGGTCGTCCAAGTGGTCTCTGGAGCTGCTTAGTTAATAGGGGGGGAGTGAGGTGGAGTGGAGGTGTGCTGTCTCAAGCTGCTGTGCTCACCGACAGTGTGAGGCTGAAGGCACCTGTGCCTCCTCCTCCTCGGGCTCAGAGAGAGCAGTTGGTCCCTACTCTGTGAACATAGGGTGGGCAGCAGAGGACACCTGGAGTTGAGCCTCTGCAAACCTGACTGGAGCAAGAAACAGCATCTGCTACTCCTGCACAGCTCTTTGCACATGTGGAGGAATCACCTTGTCCTAGCCATGGTGCTGTGAGGACACGCCAGCTCTCAGGGCTGCTCTCCATTGTGCACCGTGCCCAGGTCCTCCACTCTGTCACTCAGTCCTGCATGAAAAATTAATGTTGCTTACCAGATCAGCATCATCCAGCAGGTTGGACTTCGTGAACTCAGAGTGCTAAAATCTTTCTGAAGACAACTCTCAACTTGCATCCTCAGCCATGTCAGGTGGATGCTGCGGTTGATGACAAAAGATTAAAAATAAATATACTTGTGCAGTGCAGAGAAAGTGCAGAGCAGAAGGGCTGGGGAGAGATTCTCAGAAGAGGATCACACTTCTGAGATCTTCAGGAGAGACATCAGGGTGAACCTGATGCTCCCGGGTGTGGGAAAGAGGGGGAACGACCAGAGCCAACAGATTTCAGATGTGTAGAAACAGTGGTAATGGGAGCCCTCAAAACTGAGTCTGTGGTCAGAAACAGGTCGTGAGGGTGCCTGTGTGATTGTGGCATGAGGACCTGTGATGGCCCCAGAGATGGCATCTCAGGGCAATGTCCCCTCGTCATCCCCGTGTCAGCCCCAGGGCACCTCTGCGGCTTCGAAGCTGGCCATGGTGTGAGTCACCACGACCATCCTGTCTGGCTACAGGGGTAAGAAAAAAAGGAGAGGCATCTGATCCTCCTGCATGCTGGGGAGATGCCTGCAGCAGGGAGGCTCTGCACTGGTGAGCCCCGGTCCCTGCCTGAAAAGGTGCTCTCCAGCTTGGCACAGCTCCGAACACCACAGGAGGTGATACTGCTGGCAGCAAACACTGCGAACCACTATTTTGATACTGAGTGTTGCTGTCATTCAGGATCAGGCTCTAAGCCTCAAGGGTGGCTTGCTGGGTCCAGCCCTGCAGTGCAAAGGTGCTTTCACAGCATAAATAAGTATCATTCAGCATCTTTTCCTCCTTTGGAAGGATTTTTTTTTTCCACTTTTCATTGTTTGAATATTTTTCATATTTTTCCTCTAATTCCTTTACCCTTTTGCTTCCCCAGCTACATGGAGGATTTTGTTTACAGTGCAGCCATAGATACAGTCAACACATATTCTGAGAAAGTCTAGGTAGTCCAAAATGGACATTTTAAGTGGATTTGTTTGCTGCTTCTACATTAAAAGCACAAAATCCAAAGCTGCTTTTTCTACAATCAGAAGTATTGCTCCACAGGAACCGCTAACACTGCCACACTGCCTGCTTCACAGTGTGGGGCTTCAGTCTGTAGCACCTTGGGAGTTTCATCCCCGTTGTTCCACCACACAATGTAAGAAAGCTGCAAACCTTTGTAGGAAATTGTGAGAGTTGGGAGAACAAAGGTGGGAGGAATCTTCCTTTTATGTCTTCCTCTAAAAGGTTTAGTGAGGACTTAAGACTCTCACACTGTGGTATTTTCTCTGTAGTTTCCTTGGGGCATTGCGGTGTTTTGGCCCAGTCTTAACTGTCCAGCTGTAAACATTTCAAAATGACAGCCAGATACAGTACTAACATCTCTGCGCAAGGCCTTGATCTGCAGGCACTGTGGAGTTACTTGGCCAAGTCAGAGAGACAGCTTGTGTCTCACTTGTCCTGTGAGCTGTGAAACTCAAGGTGCTGGATGGTTAGCCTAGGAGTTCTGTCGAGCACTGCACTTCTTCCTACACAGCGTTAAATGAGATAAAGAGGAATTTCTAAAGGAAGTCCAACTGCAGAAGCTGTATGAAATGCACAAAAGATAAGGCTTTCATTGAAAGTGAAACCTGATAGACTGTATTATTTCCTGCTGACACAGACAATTCTTTTCTTGGCCGTATTGGACAGACCCTGTGGAAAAGAATATAAGGTGAATACACATGAGTAATGTCAGAAATGCATCAATGATGTGATAAAAATATTGTTCAATATGGGTATTTTTGGGGAGAAAACAATCTCTAAAATTTCTCATTGACAAATTGTGCTTTTGCACCAAAAATGTATTTGTTTTCATTTTCTGAAAAAAAAAATTGAGCCAGAAAAAAAAAATTCAGCAAAATCCCCTATTTTTACATTTAGTAAAAAAACTCAACCAAAAGAAAGGTGAAGCAAAAACCTTTCTGTTTTTCCAAAAGAGAAATATTTTGATACCAGGATTTGATGAGCCCTAATTATTAGCTTGGCAGATCTCCTGCTGATTTGGTCTGGTGTCAGAGAGCCTTAGAGAAAAAGCTGCCTCTCTTAAATTTCCTTTAAGACTCAGAATAAGTTTTAAATATAAAACCTGTAAATATTATCTGTGTCCCTCTGCACAGGACATGGTATCATGCTGGGTAGTTTAGATCAAGTCATCTCTAGAGTTTTTCCCTCCGCTGTCCCCAAGCAGTTTGTCCAGGAGCAGCGCTGGGCTGTCTCACAGACATGATGTCCAGAGGCTCAATTTTAACTTCAGAAGATCGATCACCCAGCGCTGCTGCTGTAAGTGCGTGAACTCACACTGACTCACCAGAGCCTGCTCAGCAAAAGGTCTCACAACAACACAAGCTGCCAGGAAATGCCTGTACTCTGTGATGGTTCATCCAGTGCTGCCCACCTACCTGTGGGATGGAGCTGGGCATGGAGGGCTTCCTCATCTCCCACTTACTGTCATGTCACTCATTTCCCATCACAGGGCCTTTCAGTATTACGCAGTTCAAGCAGTTTGAGATGTGTAATAGCAAGCCTGTTTGATCTGAGGAATGTGCCTCTGTGTGTTATAGGAACTTTTGCGTTATGTCTACTGACCCAAATCAATTCTAGCTTGCAAATTGAAAGAGATGGAGCCTGAAATCTGGCAAGTTGGGTGGTTTTTTTCCTTCTGAAGAATCTGTGCTTTGCTTGGGGAAAAAGGGCTTGAGTACTGACTTTTAGTCAGTAATTGAAAAATGTGATTGCAAGAAAATGCAAAGATATCAGTGGTGGAACCCTGGTCCTTTCCCTTCTGAAAACAAAAGAGACATAATGCTGGGGCAGCAGTGCCCCACAAAAGGCAGTGTTCAGGGAGGCTTGTGATGAACCCTGCTCATTTTCCTGAACAAACACAGACCAGTCCCCTGCAGCGCCCCCAACGTATAATTGGTAACAGCTCAGTGCAAGGAGGCAGAAAGGGCTTCATCCCTGTGGGCTGCTCACATCCTTCCCATGCCGTCTCCTTCCATATCCTGAACTTGTGGGGGATGTGAAATCAGGACCTTTGTAGCAGCCTCAGTGAAGTCCCCTGAGTTCCCTGCACCTTTGCAGCCTCACTTGCTCTCATTTCTGCTTTAAGGTGTGGACATCTATTGACTGATGGTGTTGTCAGCATTCCAAGGGCTATGTTTGCAAGGTTTTGGGGAGATGTGATAAGTTACTGCTTGTTGTTCTTTAGAAATGTATGGTGCCCTTTTTGGTGGGCACTTGGGCAGATGTCCTGAAACCAGGAGTCCTCCAGCCCATGTTAAAGGACGGAGCACTTGGTTAAGGGATGTGTCGGGAGATCATGGTGCTCTGCCTGGCTCTGCTGCTGACTTGTGTGTGGCAAACCACTTCCCAGCTCACCCCTGTCTGCTCACCCATCTCAACCTGCTACCTGCTAGAAGCTACTCCAAATGCAGGAGGAAAGCAGGTGCTACACACAGCACAATGTCACACGTGCATTTTTATACATGTCAGAAAGCTTGGTGCAGGTGCCCTGAAAATGTGGAGTTTTTTAAACAGCTCCTTCTGCTTCAAAATGTTAAGCAAACCCAAATTAACTCAGAAAGTTGTATTAACCACATAAAACAAATATATATGGAGGGGGTGTATTCTTCATTATCTGTTCAGCCTTTCTGTCAGCAACACATCTGAAAGCAAAATGTGCTGCCAAGTCATGTATTCTGATGACCTGGGGACTTCCCCATTTCCCAGGAAGTTGAATTGGGGTGTACGAGAATGGTTTCTAATAAACACACTGACAGCAAAGATGATGGTAAAAGGAAGTGCAACTTACCTTTTTCTTGTTCCAAAAGAAAGTACAGTGAGTCATGTGTCAGAAGGAACATGCTAACCCAAGACAGTCTGTGCTCTTTGCAGTGACCACCCAAAATTCTCCCCAGTGAGGGACACCTAATGACAATTAATTACTCTTGCAGGCACACAGTCTGTGGACTTACACAACTAGGCATCAACATGTCTGTCCTTATGAAAACATGAATCTGTGATTTAAAAGCTATGCTGGAAACGTAACTTGAGATATGAGATGGGATTTTCAGTGCCAGGGAAAGAAATTACAAACTTTATTTTTAAGGGCTAAACTCAGTGACCTGATGATGCAGTGGAAGAATAGATGGGTTTGGAGGAAATATGCATTTCTCAGTTAAACTCTTTTCAAGCAATTCATTTGTATTCACACCAGAATAAAACTTTTCACACCTGGAGTTATCTGGGAAGAGCTTTTACCTATAAGTAAGCCTGAAGCTGAGGGGCATAGAGGCCACAACAGAGTATTACATGCCCATGGACTTCTGTACATGAAACAGCATGATGAAAATAATGTGACTGGAAGATCTCATAAATCATCCTTCCTCACTTAACTGGAAAATTAGAGTTCTCAGTTCTCTCTGCCCTTCACAGCCTCCCAAGGTATCATGGTTTCTACAGGCATTATTTTCTCACTGGCACACACAGGTATTTCTCAGATGGTATTGTCTTGATGCCTCTGGGTCTGTTGCATTTCTGCCCAGGTGCAGAAAGGCAGAAGATGAGCCGTGTTTCACTGCTTAGTTTCCTGGCATTGCTCATGGCTGAAACAGGGACAATGTGTGCTGCCTCAGCAAGGGCTGCATGTGCACGTGTCCGCTCCTCGCTGTGCGCCCCTTTGGTCATGGAATCATAGAATCATTAAGGCTGGAAAAGACCTCTAAGATCAAAATGTACAGGGCTAGGCACAGGACAGCTGCCCTTGTTTTAAAGTTATCTGTTCTTTTATGAAACGTGTTCAAAACAACTCTTCTTGAGGGCATCTGCATCTTACTTGAGGGCGTATGTACCAAGTCCAGGCTTTTCAGCTCATGGGACTGACACCTCTGTTTTCTGTGCACAGGGTGGGAATTCGTGTGTGCAACCACAGCAGACAAGTGTAGATCAGGCAAACAGAGCCATGAACCTCTTTTCCTTCTGTAGGCCCACAGGGCTGGCGAGCAAATGGAAGTATTGCTGTAAATATTCAAGGGAAAGGAAATGGAGTTACAACTCTCAGAGCAGTGTGGAGTGGACTGTGTGTTTTATAAGAGATGTTTCAGGACATAAACAACTAGGGCTTAATGTATTAGTATACATCTTTGGGAAATAATCTGGCAGTACATCATGGGCCAGACCCTTGGCTGACATAACCTGTCATGGCTCTAGTGGATTCATTCTCAGTTTTCTACACGTTAACATCTAACATTTTTAATTAGACACGTCTCTGGCCAGTATAAACCTACATGAGCTTAGGATGCCTTGATCTTGTGTGTGCCATTATTATGTGTTCAAGGACTTTTTGACTCTCTGGGTGTCAAAAATGTTCTTTTGGATCATATACCAAAATCGAGAGAATGAAAACCTGCAGCACCAGATAGGCACAAGGGGAGATTTCATGATTTCATTTGTCTCTGCTGTCTAAAAGTACTTTAGATCTGTCTGGCACAGCTAGATTGGAGAAGATCTGGAGCAGAGAGGCTTTACTAGCTACAGCTCTGGTTACCTCCCTCCCTCATCGGACCCAGGAGGGGAAGGGAGTCTGTGATCAACAGGAGGCAGCAGTGCTCGAAAAAGGCTGATGGCAAGGGTGGTGATGGTAGGGAGATTCACCCCTTAAAGTATATTTTCCTACAGTTCTGCACAACTTCATTGACTAAAAAAAGCCAAGAGAAGCTTTCTGAACTAAGCAATGTTTACTTGCCTGTTGCCTGTGCCTTTCAAGCAATTAAATTATTTCTTTGGTATCATCTAATGATTATTTTTTTTGTCTCTTCTTCTTTCAGCTCCAAGGCTCCTTGAAGAGAAAGTTGGTGGTAAATCTGTCGCCTGTCAACAAGAGGCCCAATGGTGTTTCAGAGAGCTCTTTCCTTGACATTAAGAGGATAAGAGTGGGTGACAATATCTCAGTGGGACAAGGTGGACAACATGTTAACAATTGCCAAAGCCAGTCAATGTCAGGAGCTATGACTGTGGGGCAAGGATCACAGAGAAAGGCCAGCAGCCTAGCAAACAATACCCATGCTAGTGGGAATGACATGTTTAATATGACTTTGAAAGAGGTAAAGAAAGAACCAGGAGAAACAATGTCCTGCAGCAAACACTTAGATGGCCAGACATCCCATGAGAACATGTTCCCTAACAGATATGGGGAAGACTCATGGGACCAAATGATGGATCTTGAGCTTCAGGAACTGTTTAATGAACTGACTAACATATCAGTGCCACCAATGAGTGATGTTGAGCTAGAGAATATGATAAATGCCACGATAAAACAAGATGAGCCATTCAACATTGACCTTGGGCAGCAGAGCCAGAGGGGCCCTGTGAGATCTCTGCAGATGGATAAGATGGTGATAAAAAGTGAATATGCACCAGGCATGAATCAGGCTCCTGTGGGCTCCCCACAGATGAGGCCTTCTTCTACAGGTCCAGCCTTCACTATGGCTACCACTGCCATGTCTGCCTCTTCACCCATCCCCTCGGTGCCTCAAACACAGGTGTCACAGGTTTCTTCTGCGTCCAGTCGGCCATTGCCTAACTGGCAGGAGGTGTCTCATGCACAGCAGCTCAAACAGATCGCAGCCAATCGGCAGCAGCATGCCTTGATTCAGCAGCAACAGCAGCAGCAGAACCAGACAGCCAACTGGTCCACTCTGTCTCCATCAGGACCTTCCCCGGGACCCTTTGTGCAAGAGAAAATCCCCAGTCCTTCTTTTCGCCAGCAGCAGTTCAGCCCACAAAGCTCAGCAATGCTTGGGGTGCCAGTGAATGGAAACCAGTCAAAAGGGATGAACAACTATGTTTATAAACCAACCACGCCCCAGAGCAATCCCATGGACATAATCATGCAGCAGAAGCCTCAGGACCTCAACAGAAACTTTATCAACAGCGCTCAGCCACCTCTAGAGCAGCATCATGGCAACACAAAGCCTTTGTTTCACTTTAACTCAGAGCAAACAAACCAGCAGATGCCTTCAGTTTTGGGTTCCCAAAACAAGCCCGCCCTTCTGCACTACACCCAGCAGGCACAGGGTTCAGCTCCCATGCAGCAGCCACAGCAACAGCAGCAACAGCAGCCGCAACCACAAACTGCTCAGCCTCTCCCAAACCAGTCTCTTCAGAGGCCCCCTAATGTAACCCTAGCGATGCAGCAAAAAATGATGCTTCAGAAAATGCAGCAAAGCCAGCAAATCTCAGGTTTGCAGTATCCAGTCTCTCAGCAGCACAGACAGGTAAGACAAATTCCTCCTTCTTTGTTACAGAATCATTCTGGTCCAAGTAATAAAAAGGCTCTTCCAGCCTGGCCTCATTCCTGCAGGAGATGTGTCCTGGTGGCAGTTAATGACCCTCTCAGCATGAACTTCCGCAGGGCTGGTGATGGCACGTTTAGCACCTGTTCAGGTGTATCATGGGTGCACATTTAGAAGAATTTCAAGAAACCCATGCTCATAACACTTTTCATGCAATGGAGTGAATATGTCACTGCTATATGTTATGTAGATACTTGTCAGAAAGGTGAGATAGTAGGGCAGATGCAAGCTTATTTTGGACTCCTATCTAAGTTTTCTAGCTTACAAAAATTTAGGCTCTTTTGAAAGTCAAAATTTTAATGAATTCCTATGTTGTCTTAGATAATGTGTTTTACAGTGTTCATTTTTATGCCATCATTTTTCTCAGGGAGGCAGGGTTAGGAAATTCTGTTTTTAGATATCTTTTGACTGATATGACAAAAAATACTGTTTGCACATTTGCTATCGCTTTGGCAAAGAAAAACTAAGATTTATCCGTGAGCTTTACAAACACCCGTCACACTTTGGGAATATTCTGTGGATAAAAGACATGCTTAGATATGAAGGAGAAGGTTGCCACAGATATGTCTACAATTATATTCCATGTGGCTAGCTCCCACTGTGTTATCATGAGACAGTGCTCTGACAAGATCTGCTGTTGTAGCTTAGTGCATCCAAGTCTCAGATCCCAAGTTTCAGACCTGCCAATCAAAGTGAGAATGTGCAACCTGACTGTACCCCAGAGTCTGGAAACCAGGTGCAAAACAAGTAAAACATATTTGACTTTGGGATGTTTAAGCAACTCTGAGTAGTTTAGGTGGGACTTTGTCTCAACATATTTGAAGATATGGAATTGCAGTACAGGTGTGGAGATCATCTGTAGATATGAAAACAGCTATGAGAGGCTACTCAAAAATGAAAGCCTAAGTTTTCCATGGAGTCTCGGAAAGTAGCACTGTGAACAAATCATTCAGAGCTGGAGTTTCTTCACCAAACTGGGTGAACGATCTGATATTTTAAAAAGAGTAGATACATTTGTATGCCTGCACACCTTTCTCCTTTTAACTCTTTTAAATTTCCTGACCAACTAACCATGACTTTCTCCAACAGCAAGTCCCTTAGCAAGAGGTACCAGGTGAAACCTACGGGCAGGTGTGATAAATTGCTTTGTTGAAAGATGCTGTAGAATGAGTCCTGGCAGGATGCAAGCACAGTTTTGCTGTTTTACAGGAGGTCTCTGCAAGCTGTTCTTCTTCTTCTTCTTCTTGAGCCACCGTGTGCCCTCTTCTTAGGTGCATTTCCCCATTCTCTTAACAGACTGGCAGGCAGATGAATTTTAACAGTTCCTTCATTCAGCCATGATGAACCTTCCAGCAACCTGTCATCACAGGGGAGACAGGCAAGACTTCTGCAAACACTACTTTTTTTTCTGAAAAAAATTTGCAAGGCCACATTCTGGAAAGGCATAAAGAGCAACTCTGCTTGAGGTAACGTTAGCTCCTTGCTCTGTGTCCTCTTGGGCTGCTGCTCGGGGAGGCCAGCCAACAAGATGGGACTTGGCACCTCGGCCCTAGTAGTACTTGCAAGATTTACCATGAGTGTAGCGGGATTTCTCACCTGTGCAGCCGCAAGATCTTTGGATTTGGAAACTTGTCCTAAGTGAGCTTTGCCGAGTGCCAAACTTTAGGTATTACACCAAGGAAGGAGTTTTGCCTATCATCACAGACTTCTTTCTGCGAACTAATTTTCCAAAGTTTCTTGTCATCTGACCACTTTCCACAGCTGTTTCTGCTAGATATGGCTACCTGACCCACAGCACAGCTGAGAAGCTTGGAAGCTTTTTAGACACAGATTACAGGGCTTTTGCAGTAAAGATGCTGTTTTTTCTATGCTCTAGAGAGATAACTGGAATTTTTTAGAAATCTTTAGCGGTTGTTCCAAAGTGCTGATGAAGTTCAGAAATTCAATTAGGTCTCTCTCAAGCAGAGTGTTTTGTAGCTGCTGGAACAATACTTAGGAATACAACTGGTCCATAAGTTACAAGGTTTTTAAAAGATTTGAACATAACTGTTTACGTGGCAGTATTCATGAGTTCTGTGGACCCTTTAGCACCTGCCTGCACTGCTGCAAGAGCCCCCCAACCCCTCGGTCAGGGCCTGCTTGCCACATAAGTCTGAATATTAAATCGAGGGGGAGGAGACACAGCTGGTATTATCTTCCAGTAAAGACAACAAAGGTCAAAGCGACCTTGTGGGTCGACTGCTGCTGATTTTAGCAATGGGGACATCACCTCATTTAGGCTGCACGGTCTGCTTTCCTGAAGGATCATCTCCCACCTCTGAGGATTTCTACACATCATTAAAAGTAATGCATGATTAATTACCAGCATTTACTAATTAACTTCATGATTAATATTTATTTTACTCATGCTCTATTTCTGCATGAGGAATCAAGATTTGATTCTGCTTGGTATCATTCAACTCCTCCTCAGATCGTTATAGCACCATCTCACAACCGGCTGGAATGCTTTGTAGCTGGTAATGTGAGGGCACATTCATAAAGGACTGCTGTGACATTGCCATCAGAAATCACTGACTGGAACCCTATAAGTTCACATTTTTAGCAGAACTAGCTCACCCTCTGGATTTTTGCTCCCCAAGGTTTAAGATCCCCAAAACCCATGTGAGCTTGGTTTTATCAGTTTAAACTGGCTAACTGGAAATGTAAGGCTTATAATTTCTCTGCTTGTCATATTCCCTTTGTGTCAAATCAAAACAAACTTACAGAGGGATTTGCTAATTAGATGTCTTTTGCCTCTAGGGAAAAGTCATAAAAATGATGGAAATCATCTTGGTTTCCTGGAAGGTTGATCGGAATGAAGGGTTTGTTTGCCTCTCTCCTTTATTCTCCATTGTTCTGGGAAAGATTCCTTTCTATTGTCTATTGGAATGCAACATACACATAGTCATGAAAAAACTCATAGAAATTCAACACTCTCTTTGTTTAGGAAATAATTAGAAGCTCCAAATTCTATACAGGTTTAATCAGGTTTGTGATACTTCTACAGAACCTTGGCTGAAAATCTGTAACTGGGCCTGGGTAGAAGTTTAACTTTTCACTTTTGAAGGAATGCAGTCCAGTCAGTGAAAGATGCTTCTGAAGTAAGACTTAAGGTTTTTGAACTGAAGACTTGATGTTTTTAACTAGTTCAAGATATTCCACACACATTTTCAAAGTTTTTGATCAGCCATTATACTTGTTCAAAAAGATCCATTAGTTTTCTGTGAAGAAGTAAAAAAACGAAAAACAAACTCAAAAAAGAAAAGAAAAGAAAAAGCCTGTATCTACTAAATAAAATATTATTCATCCCCTTCTGGTTTTGACCTAAAGCCAAATTAAACTCAAGGATTTCAAGCTGAATTTTTCTCCAATTGTTTTTATTCAACTTCATTTGCTCAAGGGAAGGGAGAAGAGGAGGCTGAGCTCATGAGAACAGGAACCCTAACAGAGCAAGGCCACTCTCATCTGCTACATGTGGGCATGTGTCCTACTTAGTCTTGACTTTGGAGGCAAGGATAACACAAGGGATCGTGAGAGCTTCACCCCCCACTTTACATGAACAACCAGTAGTCCATATTTTTAAGGCTCTGGAAACATCAGTGTAGATACAACCCACAACAGTGTTTGCTTGTGGAAAGCTCAGGGCCTTGTTAGTCCTTGTTAGTCCTTGTTCCTTTAGAATTGCTTTGAGGATGGGGCCATCTTCTCCTTTTTCAAGTCTCTATTTTCTCTTTCAGTAACCCAAGAATTGTGATTAGTCGCAGTTTAAGGGGTGGTGGTGGTGGTATTTGCCCTTGCTTGCCCTAATAGGAGCATGCCTTAGATAATTTTCTTTACCAGATCTTACCAGGCTCCTGTTATGTCCAACCAGTCTTCCTCTCTGCTGAATACCGAGCAGTCCCTTCTCCGGTACCGGCTCCTAGCACGTATTCCCTGTACGTGACTCCTGCCTCACGCTCCCTCCAGGAGGACTTTCTGTTTTGCATCTTGTGTCCAAAGGCCATCCAGGTGCTCCATGATGCAGGAACGCAGCGTGGCTGCATCTGGCTGGAGAAAGGCCACAGAGCAGCACTGCACCAGGGGATGTGCCAGCACAGAGGAGCTCCAGGAGCTGATGTGGCCCCCCCTTGCAAACCATTCCATTACACCAGCCCTTCCAATGCCCAGGGCTTAATATGTGTTCATCATCTTAAATATCTCCAAGGGACAGAGAGGGTATTTCCAATTAACCTGGCAGCTCTGCAGAGATCCTGAGAAAGATTCTCCTCTCATTTTGTCCAGTGTAAACCCAGGAAAATTTCATTTCTTTTCAGGAGAGTGTAATTGAACTTACAGCAGCATAGTAGGAAGCAGGATATGACCCTCTACCTTTTTTTTTAAGTATATGTTAAAAGGTCAGACAGTTAGAGTGCTATATGAGGAAGAAGCACCAGGACCAAAAGAACTAATGTCTTTTTTGAAAGTGCAAATATAAAAAACTCTTGTTACCATTCACTGCTGAGTAGTAACTTACATTTCTAATTTAGCCCCTGAAATTTCTCAAAGAAAATGTGTCTTCTTTAAATGATTCATATAAAAAGAATATTTTCCTAAACCTCTGTGTTTACCACTACAGAAGAAAATAAGAACACATTTTGGTGCGGCAACCTCTCTGTTTTCGAGTGTGAAGGAATTATTTTACAAATATTTGTGAAATGAAGAGAGAAAACCTAGAGTAGCTTTTGGTAATTGGTACAAACCAGGACTTGAATTTGACTTAGATCATAAATAACAACGATTCCAGGCTTTTGGAATCTGTAATAATAGAAACTGTTCCACAGTGTAAGAAAATAACAATGTGACCTTTCTCTCAATGCTCTCTATAAAAATAATATTTGGATGACAGCTTTTCTTGATAGCTCCATTTTGGTCACATTCCCTTGTACAAGGACTTCTGAATTAAATATTCTGGATAAAAACTTGAGTATGTCCCAATAGCCACCATCAATTGCAAGGTTGTAGCTGATTTATGAGCGTGAAACCAGAGAGAAAATGTCATAAGTTCCTGTATTGTCATTATGGACAATTTTCTTGGTGGTGCCCTATATCATTCATTCTCAGTTTGCTGAGCAAAACACATACACAGTCACACTGTGGTCAGTCAGTCCCTGAGGATATTGTAAGTCAAAATCCCAGAGACATTCCAGATTCCATAAGGTTTCTTGAACTCTCCATAAAGCATTTACACTAGAAGAACAGTAGATTATTAGCCATGGTCAAATCCTTCTTGGTTTAGGGATTTGGGAGGTAGATGAGATAGTTCCTGAGGTCTCTTTTGAACTGCCTTTTGAAGGTACTTCCATGAAGGTACCAATGAAAACCATCATTGAGCTTCCCTGGATGAGTTCTTCGCTAATGTCAGCACACTTGAAGTCTCATTCATTATCTATTAATATTGTGAAAGTGCCTGGGAGGTCCCCTGAGAGGGCAAAATGTCATTCTGTGAAGAACTGTATAAACTCAGATTAAAAATGGCACCTGTTTCAAAGCGTTGATCTGACTTCCGTGAGATCAAAGATAAGATGGGTGTTACGGAAAGAATTTGATGGAGATGAACTTCTCCCTACCTGCAGGTCTCGAGATGTCGATTTGAGAACAGCAGTGATCCAAGAGACCCTTCATAACTCAGTCAGTTGTCTCAGATGAGGGGGGGAAAAAATGCTGTTGGAGACAGAGGGTACAGTAAGGTTGTAAGGTTGTTAGCTGCTTCAGCCCACCTGGAAGACATGGGCTAGGGGAGGAAAGCAGAGGGACAGCCAAGGTACCGGCTGTGTACATAGGAGAAGATGATGATGGCTGCAAGGAGCAAATGGCAGCTGAGAAGATCCACAGTGCTGGTGGCTGAGATTACAGTTTACAGGCCCGGGGTGGTAGGGCAAAGTGAGGAATCATCACCAAAGACAGGACACGAGTTTGTGCTTACTAGATTAACTGTAAAGGAAGTGTAACAGGACAAGTCTGAGATAAGGAACTGTGAAGACGTCATGCTGACCAGAAGAAAAGGGGCTAAGGATGTTTCAGATCTGGTCCTCTGCTAAGGAGCAAGTTAGTCTATCTTAACCTGTGAAGTTGTCCATAAAGCTATGATGTCCACAAGGGCTTCTTACCTGGTTGAAGTGAGGATTCCTGCTATTGCTGTGTGTGCATCTGAGGCCAGAGTCAAGCCCTGAGTCAACTTCCTGCAGGGATTTTGGAAAGGCAGCCTGGAAAAACAATATAATTCCACAGCCATTTGGAGCTGGCATGGTGAAAAACCCTTTCCTGTAAGTTTTTACTTGTTTGTAGGCAATTTATGAATACCTCAAGAAGTCAAGGAACAAAAAAAAATTTTAACAAGCCCCAGTTCTCCTTAGAGTCTTCCTATTATTTTAATTCCCCAAAGTGCTCAAGAGTGCTTAGTCCCAGTAATTTGTCTCTCTAGGGGTTCAAAATGAAGGAATATTTTAATAGCAAATATTTATTCCTCCACTCAGCCACTTTTACTGCTGGTGTTTTTATGGTGGAGACCTGCCCCAGGCCACAGATGACTGTTGTTAAGACAGCTACAGACCTAGTAATGTTCCTTTAATGTGAGTTTTCACGGGTGAATTTACCATTTGAATGCGATGCTGTTCCAGAAAATCAGCCAGATGCTCCAACAGAACTATTCCAGAACCATCTGCCTGCTTCATTTGCTGCATGCCTGTTTCTGGTAATGTACACATACAGTGTAAGAGACAGTTTTTGCCCTGAAGAATTTACAATCTAAATAAGCAAGCCAGCCAAACCTTGAGATGAAGGAAATGTTACTGTATATTTTATATATGCTTGTGTATTTGGGGAAAGAGAGAAGGAAGATGTCATTCAAAGCCATTACAATCAATCCACTGGAGTTGTTGGATATGCTCACCATTGCTCTGACAGAGTCTGGAGTTGAACCAGACCCAGTGAATCAGTAGAAAACACAGGAATTGAATAAAAGGAGGGATATTTATCCCTCTCTTTCACACCAGATATCTGTGTTTAATGTTAACCCCCTAAGCCTCCAGTGTAACCAGTGAGGAAGGCGCACTCAGAGTACCCAAGCAAGGCACGCACTGGAGGATCACCTCTCTGCAGAAGACTGAGCACCCATGAGCCCAGCTCTGCTGCTCTTCCTGAAAGAAAGGTGCAGACTGAAACTTGCTTTCTCACACTGAGTTGTGTGGCAATATGTCAAAAGAAGGGGAAGACAGAGTCTTTGGACTCTCTTAGGTGAGGTTTCACAGGGTGGAAGAGCTGATCTAAAGACCAGAAGCTTCAGAAAGGGGCAAGAAGTCCTTCCCCACCCCAGCCTAGTGTCTGCTTCTTCTTCTGGCACCAGCTCTGGCACTTGCCTGAGCTCTCACAAGACCAGCAGAGAACTATCTTCTTTCTCTGTGTAGGTTTTCTTCAGCTTGTGGGGTCAGGCAAAGCCAATGCCAGCATGAGGGAAGTGGCAGGAGCACACAGCTGGAGGCCAGAAGCAGAAATGAGATTGCTTCTGCCAGCAACAGCAAGCTGTTAAACTCACCTCAGGTGGCTGGTGGTGGGAAACCTCAGCTTAGGGGGTGTCTGGAGAAGGAGTGGAAGGTGAACAGCTGGCTGCAAGAGGGAGACTGGGCGTGGAAGGACAGGACAGGGAAAGTCAGGGAGTAGAGAGTTTAGTGCAAGGGAAAGAAACAGCCAGATGGGACTGGATCCAGAGTAGGGCAATTGGATGGGATGGACAGAGAGTGTGAGAGGAGTGAAGGAGTGAAGCACAGGAAGAGTGAGGGTCTGAGGGTAGGAAGGAGCCTAGAAGGCAGTGATACAGAGTGCAAATTGGGCTTGGACGAGAGGGAATGAGTGAGAAGGATTGGGAGCTCAGGACGAGAAAGCTGAGAGTGAGCCTGCATGCAGGCAGAGGAGGACAAGGGATCAAAGGGTGGGATATAGCGTGGGAGAAAATGGGGCAGGATAGGAGCTACTGGTACACAGGGGACAAGAACCTACAGTCTTTGCAATGGGGAAGACTGGTAACACTTAAAAACTGTTTCTATATCCTGTGCTAGGAGTAAGTGAAGGAGCATAAGGGCTTTGTGTCCAGGAGGTCCCAAAGCATCTGCAGGAAGTCTTCAGGACAGGGCAGGAAATGCAGCCCTCAGCCTTTCAAATTGCCAGCTTAAAGGACACACCGCACGTTTTAGGCCGTGCTATTCATGCTGTCAGTCTCCATCAGTCAGGGAGACAGAACAAGCAGCATATTTGCCCCACTGGGAAGCAACTAATACAACCTGTTCTCTGGTTTTCTTCCTTCAGGCGACCCTACAGCTCCTCCACCATCTCCAGCTGCAAGTGTAGCCATTGCATAATCAACTTATAGAACAGAACAGAACAGAATATATAGAACAGTTTAGTTGGAAGGGAGCTACAATGATCATGTAGTCTAATTGCCTCATCAAATCAGGACTGACCAAAATTTTTTTCAGGTTCTAATGCCTCTTAAACATTGACAGGCTTTGGGGCATCAATCAGCTCTCTAAGAAGGCTGTTTCAGGGTTTCAAGTTTCTTCTTACCTCGCCAAAGATATACACGAGGAAGAATGATGGAGTTTGATCTTCTCGGGCCTTCATAAGAAGCTGTGTAATCCACCTTGGTTGAAAAGTTCCCCATGATTGACTGCTGCTAAAATATTTGCAATAACCAAGGTGTGAAAACGAGGAAAGATGGTATTTTTGTGGATCCAATTTGTTATGTAACTTGTAAGAGAGAGAGGGACTGTGAGGGCTTTCTGTAATTCTGCTAAGATGGGTTAGATGTACTCTCACAGACTTTTCTTTTTCCAGTCTTTTCTATAATTTGCAGTGGTTGCAAGCCGGGCCACAGCCCGGCTCCAACTGAGTGATGGATGACTAAAGGATTTAATGCTTTGGTTCTGGTTAGAAAAGCATCCAACTTTATCCATTTCAGAACTAGATTTCTCCGAAGGACTGTTAACTGCAATCCCAGCTAAAGCAGGTTTTGCTGGGGTGACTCCAGTCTTGTCTGGTTTCAGCTAGAATGGGGAAAAAAAATTACTTTTTTTTTCCTACTGGAACTGGTAAAAGGCATGGGAAGACAGAGCGATTAGCAGAAGTATTGGGAGCTTCACAGCCTAAGTGCAAAACAGAGTGGGAGGAGGGAGGGTGGGAGCAAATTCTGGCTATCCATCCTTAATCCAAAGCTGCCTGCTCCTTCCCAGGCTGTACTTCACTGTCATACACTTGCAAATTCACTCCAGGAATGAAAACAGACTAACTTTAAGCTTGTTCCCAAAGCTGCAAATTTGTCCCTGCTGGGTGTTAATTTAACTGCTTCCAGGGCACCAGGATGTCTACTGGTGTTCACTGGGCTTGCTTTCTTCTTTTTTTTTTTCACACATCTGGTGTTGTGAAAACTTCCAAGGCACCACACGGAAGAGTGATGAACTGACCACTTTTAACCCTTTCTGCATCATGCTAAGTATGAACCTACCTGTCTCTCTTCACTCTTTTCTCCCTGTGGCAGACCCCATGGGCCCCATGGGATCCACAAACACTAAAGTGGGTCTTATGAGTGTTTCACAGGCTGAGAATCGAGACTTTCTTCAGTTCCATCATTCTCTGTTTTTCCTGCGAACAAACCTGGCTTAACAGTAATAACTGGACTTCAAAAATTTCCAGCAGGAAGAAATGTATTTGGGGCAGGGAGAGGTTTTTTTCCAAAATACTTCTTTTTTCCATTTGCTTTTATCTAGTGTTGCCACTTCCCAGCAGGGAGGGGGTTCAGTGCAATAGTTTTGCTCACATTATGGCAAGTGGTGGCCTTTTCCTGTTGGTTTTTGATTGCTGCCATTTGTTCACTAATGGCATTAACTGTTTATCTGCTGAATCAACTGAACCAGAGCAAATCCAAACAATCTGGGTGTCTCATTTCCAGTCTTAGCTGGTGTACTCTACCTGGCTTTCACTGCTTGGTTTGCTTTCTGTCGAACAAGTTGTTTGCATGACCAGCTCACTTGTTTCACTAACATATTCCTAGCAACAGCATACAAACTGGCTTTTTTTATCTTTGGCAAGGGCTTCCTAAAAAAAAAGCCAAAGGTACTCTTCCATTTTGGCCTGTTGTGCAATGCCAGCCTCATGGCACAAGGAGCATGCAAAGTCCTCTTTTGCTGTCTTCCTCTCAGCCCTATCATTACTTTGAATCCTGCAGCTCTCATCCTGTGTTTCCAGCCCACTGACTGTCCCTTCTCAGCCCTGCTTCCTTTTCAGCACCCAGCTCTGGGGAGCTGAAACAGCACCGAGATGTATCTCACAGCCATGTGGGCTGCTGAACACAGTGAGAAAGCTGCAGCATCCGTCATGTCTATGCAGGAGACCCAAGTGTGCCACAGTCCCTGGTTTTGGCATCTTCTCTTCTTCATGTAGGGCTTTCACTGCTGAGTTTATTTTTAAAAGAAGTAAATAACTCTTGGTCCACAAATTACAGGCTTCCTTGGTAAACATGAAAGCCAGTTCGTGGGCTCAGTACAGCTGTGTTGTCAAAATCTTGTTTCATATTTGAAGTGCTATCAAGGCCACCCGTCCTTTCCAGAAGCAGCACTTCCAGGTGGGCCGAGCTCCAGGGCCCCAGGCAGCACTGGAGCCTTTCTTCAAAAAGGTTTTCTATAGACATATATATACACTGTATTAAAGAAAAAAAAATATCTGATTTTTAATCCTCCTGAAATGCTACCTGGAGTGTTGGACTCCCTATCTGAAAATAATAAGGAAATTGGATTTGTGGAGGTACAAACATTCATCTCCCTATTAAAGCCAGAGATTTTTAAAGCTGCAAAGTAGGACTTATGTGTCCATAGCCAAATTATTTATGCAGATCTAGAGAATGTTCATCCAAAAACTATATAGCTTCAACATATCCATGTCTGGTTTCTTTCTGACAAGTTTTCCAAGCAGTGCACCTAATAACCACCTTTGATATTGGCCATAAGTAAATTTAGGCTAGAAATAACCAGCACATTCCCAATTGTTTGGCTTTCCTGAGGAGAGCGCTGGTGGCCAAAAACCTAACTGCTTTTAATATAAAATTTAGAATAAATGTCAGATACGTGATAGCAAGGCACTCAGTTTAAAAATGGGATCCTTTCCTACTCCTCTGCTTTCACAGCTAAATACAAACTAGTCCTCTGACTGGCACCTTGTATGTCCCTTCCTTTGTAGGAACCAAGTGGGGATCTGTGGAGACCACCTCTAAGTGAAGAGGAATAGATGTCCCATGGCTAGGGACACCAGATAGACTCACAGGCATTTATTTGTACTATTCATTTACATATATGGTCTATTGTGAGGATATCTTCCCTCTCCTCCTCCAAAAGAATCCAAATCAAATCCAAAGCTAGTCAGTTAGTACGGTAATTGTATATAAATTTGCACATGAACCATTTATTAAAATCAAGCTGTGGAAAAATTACAAAAGCTAAAAGACCTTTGGACATCTGTGTGAAGATCATTGTGCTTGATACCAGGGAAGATAGAAATGCTTGGGCTGTTTGCTCAAATGGGCACAGTGTTAATGAATCATGTTAATCACCTTCATTATATTCTTTCAAACAGAGGAGACTACAATGCAAAACCAATCCTGACAAAAACAACATATAAAACCCAGAGGCAGTTGTGAGGCTGCTAATTAGATAACTTTGTCTTCATATTTGCATTTGAGCCTATGGATCTGGACAACATAGTGTGTTACTCTCAGGGCAAGAAGCAAACGAGTGGCTGCTGCCCCATGTCCTCTCGAATGACATTTCCAAGGTGCCTTTTTGTCTCTCTGTCCCCCAGGGTAAATATTTGGGATAGTCTTTATTGTGCTTTTCCCAAATTTTTCTTACATCTCTGGTCTTTTTGTCGCAACAAAACAATGCAGAAGCTGGAATTATGCTATAAATGTTACCTAACAAAAAAAAGACAGAGTGCCCAGATTTTGTGTTATTTTAGCCACGCAAATGCTACAAGCAAAAACTAAACCAAATCGAGTTCATGCACAAATATCAGTAAGAACAGAGATAGTACTGATAGCAGAAGTAATGAAATTATGTAATATATGCTAATTGTTTTCTACACACTAATTCATCCATAAACCTTCTGTGAAGTGAATAACTATTAACTGTTCTTTAAAGGTTAAAAATTGAGATGGTGAGATCAGCACTTTTTTCTAACACAGCTGGTGAAGTGAAAGCATTTGCTATACATGTGGTGGTTCTAAATAGGTATCTTGATACAAGGCAGCTGAGTTGAGAAGAGATGAAGTAGATCAGTATTTGTGAAAACAGGTCATCAATTTAAATGCATAAGTTTGGCTTTAATTTTAGTCTTCAAAATAGGGTTGGATTCAGAATTAGCATAAACTTTGCAGATTTTGTATAAATTTTTCAAATTAAAATGTTTTGACCAAGCACTCCCCTGTTAAAACTTCAGACAGGCAAAGATTTCTACAAATGTCAGAGTATTTTGAGGAAACTTCCTTTTAAAGATTTAGAGGTTTCAGCAGCCAAAGTGGTCAGAATTTAATTTCATTAATATTTAAATATATATGGCTTAAACAATTTTAAAAATTCATAGGTTTACATTCTATGCTGAGGGAGGCTGTATGTGTTGATACTCGAGTGTGATGGAAATGAGCTCATATACACTACAGTAGCGTCTTAGCACTTCACAAAATGGCAAATAGATGCAAGGTAAGAGCTACACTTCAAATGTAGATCACAGGAGAAATTGATTTCACACTAAGGCTTCTGAATTTGCATCTCAACTAGTTCATATTCGTCTATTTACGCAAAGGTGAATATATTTTCATGTGTGATGATGAAGAGGGCAACTCTGTCCTTATTGAAACGTTAATCAAAATATAGTTCATAATTGCTATATTCCATAAGCAACAGTTTAAAACAAAAGGTACATCTAAATATTTTAACTTTCAAGCCAATGCTTTCAAATAATGGGAGGAAATCAGGTTTTTGTTCCTTGTTCAGACTCAGGTCTGCCTTTTTGTCATCAGTTCAGGGTGTTACTGAGTTCCTGTGAGAAACGTCCTGTAGTGAATGAGAAGGAAACAAAGTCTGTACCCACCTCAAATTCCCTCACCAATTTTGCTCAAAACAGCAATGTGAAGGGCAGGAGTCAGTGTGGTGGAAGTGGGGAGTGTGCACACCCACACAGGTACATACATATACGTGCGGGATAATGCCGCTGCTCCTCTAGGTGTTAGCATCCCGAACAACCTGTGTGTCCATCACAGGTAACACATGGAAGGGAAGAAACATCTTCCTGCAATTAATCTGAGACTCTTCAGACAATGAGAGAGTATGAGAGAGGACATACGGACAGAGATCATGAGTGACATGGGGAAGACAAATTGGGAAGAAATAATCAGTCTCCCAGCAGGAAAGTTGTAGGCACCTACTGACAGTGTCAGGCAGCAAAACAAGCAGGAGGAAGGCGCCTTATCCCTAATACCACGGAGCACTTCCTGTAGGCACCTTTGCTACACAATATTGTGAATACCAAAAGTGAGCATGGATTCAAACCTGGAGCTGGGCAAATTCAGAAGAAATATTTGCGGAGGGCAGTCAGACAGTATGATGCAGAACCAAAGCTGCACTCAAAATGCCTAAACAGCAGAATCTGGAAGATATACTGGGCACAGTTCCATAATATAGTGGCTCTGTTCCTATAGTCCACCTTTGAACATCTCTTGATCACTCTGAGGGTGACCACTATAACATCCAGTTCTGTTTGGAGCCACAGAAATAAGGCTGCTTGATCATAGCAGAAAAGGTTACTGATATAAATTATGGCAGAAATGGTTCCTGGTTTGGGGGAATTCATCTCAGCCATGTCTCCCCCAAAGAATTTTACGATCTCCTAACCCAGAGCCCCTCATTGTGGCAGTAATTTTTTCACTTGGTTGGTCTCAAGTTGACCTGGCCCATTTTGGCCGAGCAGCCGCAGGCCTTGTGCAAGTGGATGTACTGTTTGCTTTTCAGCTCTGGAGCAGGCACAGCGATGTGATCGGGAACTGCACCTCTTGGAAAGTTTTCTCAAAGACCGCAGCTCTAGGAGAGATTAGGACCCCCAGAAGTTTCTACTGCCATATGTGCTCTTTCTGCTGCTGTCTTCAGGGCAAATTTAATGACTACTTTCACAGGCTGACACAAATATCCTGAGGAGCACAAGCAACAGAAAGGAAACGGTGATTTTTAGCCATTTATATCTTATCCAAACTGGAATGGCATTTCATGGAGAAGCCAAAAGCAATAGTGTCAAGGTACTAGCCTTGCTTGCTTCCAAATGTTTCTTGCAAAAAATGAAGGAAATTAGATTTTTAAACTAATTATTGCAGGATCCTCTTCAAGGAGAGTATGTGAAGCCACCATAATACTAATGTCTGCTCTTTACATTACGTTCAAAAGGCTTCTGTTGATCAATAGGGTGATCTGGGGAAATAGTGACAACAAAACTGTTTACTCCTTCCTGCCATTGCAAGTTCCTAAGCAAAAATTTTTTCTCTGATTCTGATTCAGGTGGAGATCCCCTTTATATCATTATGACCATAGGAAAGAATTTTTAATAGAAGAAAACTTTAATTACATCTTCAGACCACTTTGGTGTAACAAGGACTTAGTGTTAATAAGAATCAGGCTTTAGGTGTTCCAAATGCTCTTTAAAAATAACATAACAATGTGCAAAGTAAGCTCCGAGTTATTAATTCAAGAGTAGTATGAGCAGCAGCAGCAGTAAAGAAACCCAGTATATCCATCAATCAGCACTGTGGAAGCCTATTTGTTTGCACTAGTTAGAGTGATGAATAGGTCCTCTGTGTAAAACATTCAGCTACAGTGTGAGAGGGCAATAAATTATGTTTGTTAATTTTATATGCCATACATATAAAAATCACTAAAAATTGTCACTACACTGTGATGGTGACAGAAAGCTTTGGTGCTGTAGAACCTTTATGCAGTGCTTTTTCATCTCCTCAAGTGAAGGTCTCTTTGGCATTTCCTACATTTCAGAGAATATGATATAAAAGGCCTGGAGGAAGAATTTTACCTACTAATCACTCAGGTTCCCAACTACCTCACTGAACTATACTTATCTAAATACGGTGCTTCTCACTTACACTTCTAATCCCCATTGCCTCAGCAGTCACAGGAGAGACAGGGACCTCTAGGGAATTAGTGACTGTTCCCCAAGGAGGTGCCAAGAGGGGTGGTGAGATGTGTGGTGATGACAGAGGCGCGAGAGAAATGATGCCATGGCTCACCCCAGTCTAGAGAGACGAGGAAGATGAGGTGGATGCCCCATCAGGGTGGTGAACAGGGAGGCATGAGCTCAGCTGTGGGGCCAGCCTTTGAGCAACCAGAAAGGAGCATCGAGAGTTTGCTCCCTGGGTAAGCTAGAGAAGAAATTTAGACCTGGGCAGCCAGCATAGGCTGTGCAACCACATTTGCCCCGTATTTCACAGGCTGTTTTTCAAACTGCTTTCAAACCCATGGTCAGTGGGCACAGTCTTTTAAGCCCAGGTTAGACTCTTGCAGTTTGGTTTGTCTTTATCCGTGTGAGCTCTTTCCACTTTTGGCTGTGCGCCTTGACCAGGACAAAGCTTTGCGCACACACGGCCTCCCTTCTGTCCGATGGCTGCACTTTTGTGCAGCTCTGTTCACGTTCTCACGCCCAGTTCTGCAGCAGCCGAGGCTGTGTGCCTGCATTCAGCCTCAGCCCTGCTCACATACACCAAAGCTGCTTCCCAGAAATCCTTCCTCTCTAGTCAAGCTGGTTGACATCATGTAGTGTATATTGAAGAGAGGTGCAAAGTCTGCAATAGCACCAAATGGTGCAGGCAAAAGTATGTTCGAGTATTTTTTAAACCATTGTCACAGAGGAGAAGGCAAGTTTGACAAGCCACTCCACTTTTTAGAAGCTTGCTTTGCAGCAGTGTGTGTTTCTCAAGTCATGGCAGCAAGAAAATGAGTCTAATGCGTGAGCTTGTTGCCATGTTATTTAATGGCAGTGTAAAAACTGTGCTTACTTTCATGGGAATGAGGTTCTTTGCCAAAAACGGGATGCCTCAGCTCCCCCATGGGACTTCGTCTTAGTTTGGAAGGAATGGAGGAAGCTGCTGTGACCAGACAGAGCAGATAGCAGGAATGATCATGTGCATTTGTGGCAGCCTGTTTGTAAGGATGGAGGAGCAGCTCCACCCTTGGCAGCAGATGCAGCGAGCCTGGCACAAGGTGAGGCTGACAGATCTGCCTGGTGTCCCTGCCCTCACATGCCAGCAAACATTCCCCAAACCTCTGCTTGCTCTTTCCAGCACTTGGGTGCTGCTCCCACTTATCCCTGGGTGCAAATCCAGAGTGATTGCACTGAAACTCACTCGCAGTTTGCAGGCTGCTGGGACAGGGCAGAGTTCAACCTGCACACACAAGGCAGCACAGCACAGCATGGCAAACTGGACAGTCCCTACAGGGGAAAATCAGGAAGGCTTCACTGATGGCAGCATTGAGCTTCATCCCCCAAGCTGTACAGTAGAAACAAATGTAAAAATAAAACTAGCTTTGTTTGATTTGTTAAACACAATTAATTTCAACCCCCCTGTCAGCAAAAAGTAATTTTTTCCCTAGCTATTTTTATTTTATCAGAAATGGGGAGAACTCATTAACACTGGTGTTTTGAACTGTAGTTTAATAGAAGGCAGACTAACACAGTTCATTAAAATATGCATGTTTGATGTTTGAGGCAATGTTTGCAGAAATCCTCGGGGAAAGGATACTGTGGAGCTGAAATGATGTTTTTCATAGCCAAATGGCATAATCTCATTACCAAAGTTTTGTGACGAAGATGAAAGGTACACTTAGTAATTGCAAGGGATAAACAGTTTTCTCTCCGTAACTGCCCTTATTACTCACGGATAACAGATCCAGTGCAGACTGTTACATTTCCTTCTCTCCTCTGTCTTCTTTCCTTTACCACCCACTTCGCTTATGATTCACCAGCAGTTTCTATGGACTGGATGTAAGGAATGAGGGAAATTGCTGTTCCCCTATTTCATGGCAAAGGAACATCCTGAAGAGATACGTTTGCAAACATTTAGACTGGTGATGCAGATGTTGCTCAGGGGGGATAAAATTTTAAAAACTGAAATTCTTTTCCATTACTTTTCTCTTATTGCTTTCTATCAGGCTGCTCAGCACACTGCTCTGCAAGCTCTTCCAGCTGGTGAGCCCACATTATTCCACGGAAATCCACCGACCCAGTACAGCAAATAGAAACCTTGTTTTCCTTAGTTACCTTTTCACCCTCAGAAGTAATCTGTGGACTCCTGGGCATCTGATCTTAT
Source organism: Lycocorax pyrrhopterus obiensis (assembly GCA_014706295.1). Lineage (NCBI taxonomy): Eukaryota > Metazoa > Chordata > Aves > Passeriformes > Paradisaeidae > Lycocorax > Lycocorax pyrrhopterus. The sequence goes on from JACSVZ010000001.1 coordinate 80,013,404, forward strand.
GCTGAAAACAGGATTTAGGAGATCTGAAGGTGAAAGGGTACATCTGCCAGAAAAATACAGCTCTTCTAAAAATTCCTCTGACCACATTGTCTTTGGAGAGGAAAAAAAAGTCCTCACCTTGCTTGCAGGATATGGGAAAAATCCTTTTTCTGCCCTTAGTTCAGTGCTGCTGTAGCAGCAGTTGGAGTGGCCTTTGGGCTGTGTTCTTACACAGAACTGAAATGAAACCGCACAGTCAAAGCACTGGACCCGAGTGTGATCTGGCAGACATTAGTTTTACATGTTCTGGTGGACATTTTGTTGGGTACCTACTGGCAGCCTTGGTTCAGAAAGAAAGATAGATTGCACCATGGGATTTTTGTCTGCTACTTTACAGCTAGCTTGTCATATCTGTAACTGAGGCCCTTAAATCAGGAACTGACACCATTCCCATGTCCGAAATGATTATATGACCCTGTAGAATTGAGTGATGTGTTAATCTTTTCTAATTATACTGTAGTGTATCTCTTGTGTTCAAACACGGTCACGAACAGGGCTGTTTCTGCTCCCATGGATGTAGTTGGCAGAAAGCCAGCTGGAGCTCCACCAGGTCCCGTTTGCAGCCCAATGACCATGTGTTTGGGGGGAAATTGAAGAGCTTGGGTTCATGGAAGACGCAAAAAAAAAAGATGCTGGAGCAGGATGAGATCTAAAATGATGTTTTGAATGTTCTGTCTCTTTTGCAATATGACTCCTCATTCATCATGCAAATTTATAATTTTCATGCAATTAAAAAATAATTTTTGTTATGAAAGTGTGTTTGATTAGCTTGTACAGTTGACAGCTAGTAAAGCTGTGTGAAGTACTCACACACATAAAAACTCTCCTCCTAGTCGGAAATTTCACTTTTTACTGGGGAAAAGGCATATTTCCCTTATCATAAGCAGAGAGGGAGGATGAGAATTTGTTCTTGTTCATCTCGTTACTGGCTGTAACCCAAGAACTTTACATAGGTTATCCAAAGGTGGTGTGTCATGACATAAAGCCATGACTCAGAAATGTGCCCGTCTGTATCCTCACTGATGCTGCCACAGTGACCATGTACAAGGGCATTAAATTAGTTTTAGAAATCACAGTCACTCCTCCTTTTAAAGCTTAAAGTAGTCCCAGAGTGATATGAGAGTGCCACAGGGTAAACAAAGAACCCAAACCCATGAAATCCAAATACACAATGGCCTGTCACACAGTTCCATGTGGGCCAACGCAGCAGTCCCAGCTGCAGGAGTGGGTGGTTACTGCCATTCCTTCTCCTTCTTGCTGGTCACAGAGCTGGCTAAACCCCTGGGGTGGATACATCTATGCTGTCAGACAAGCACTGTTATCAGTTTAGTTTCTGTCATTCAGCAGCAGTGATGCTGCCATTGGAACGACTCCTGTCGGCATACAGTGAATCTCCACTGGAGATGGTGCTGGAGTGTCTGCTGTGAGAGAAACATCCTGCTGCGGGCAAGCCTGGGTCTCCTTCTGCCATCCTGAAGTAGCTTTGGGGCATTCCCTGGTTGTTTCACCCCCTCCTTTACACAAGAGAGGAATTTGAAGGTATCTCAACATGTGTCCAAGTCAGCAAAAGTGCAGCTAGTCTTCCCAAACCCTCAGCATGCATGGTGGTAGCCAGGTGTCCAGCAGTGATTAGCAGCTTCTGAGGCTGTGCGGTGGAGCTGACGAATGCTTGCCTAGGACCTAATCCTGCTCAGACCCACGGGATCCTCCCTGAAACAATGCAGGCCACTGGGTCACAGCACCTACAGCATCTCATCAGTGTCATAGAGATGCCCAAATTTAACCCTCGCTAGTCTCATGAACTTCTGTGTCATGCCTTCCTGGAGGCAGACTTCCATTCCAGGGGCTGTGGTGGCCTCTGCTGTATCTCAGAAGAGCCCATGCCTGGCAGAGATTCTTGGATGGATTTGTGATCCCCCAAGGCCTGTATGCACAGTGGGCCAGAGGGTCTGGGCCAGAAAACAAGCCACAGGGAAGCTGTGCTGCTGGGGTTGCACCACACTGAGTGCTTGCCTGCTCCAGCAGCCTGGTCAGAGGCCACACCATGGCCTGGGTTGGTGCTGTGAGCCATCTCTGTGACCTGGGTCACTGCTTTGAGCCGCCTCCCTCCATGTGACTCAGGCACATGACCGATACACCGGATGAGTGCTGCGTGATTCAGCTCGGTGAAGCTGCTACTGATGGAAGGGGCATGACGTGAGAACTGTTGCCTGTTAAAAGGTTGCAAAAATGAGAGCTCAGACAGTAAAATTTTTTCGTGAAGACGCTTAGGCAAGCTGGAGGTCAGGTATTCTAGAGCTCTTCACTTGACAGCTGTCTGTCAGATGCATATAAGTTGATTTTAGCAGTCAGCATGCACCTGCCATCTCCACCTTTTCCGAAGACATTGGTGCCAAATGTCAAAAATGGGGGATTTTGAGAAGCTGATCCAGAGCTGCTGGTGGCTGTCATCCCAGGTTTGATGTTGAGTAGCTACAATTTGAAAGGGTGGATGAATGACTGGTTCATGTAACTGAGGATTGCTACAGAGGCGTTAGCTACAGACTACTTGCTGCTGCCTAAGCACCCAGTTTAGACTGCACTGGAGTCTCTTCAGAGAGGGGTTTGGACTATTGACTGATTCCTTCAGCTAGAAACGTTCTGTGATCCAAGATGACAGGAATCTTGAGGTTGAAACATAAATCAATTCCAGCCCTTGGCAGCAGGTCTCTATCAAAACATGATATGGTCACCTCTGGAAGGAAGGGTGACTCTATCCCTTCTAGTTAAACTGAGATCTGTCAGAAGCATAGGAGGAAAAAAGTAGGTAAATAATGGAGCAGGAGAATAAAATGAATATCTGTTTTGTCTAAATTTCCATTTGCTTTCCAGCTTCTAAAGTTTTTGGAGAAAAACATCAAAGATAAGCCTTTGACTCTATGTAGCATTATTGTGATACTCGTTTTGAGGCCGGAGTGTCACTGGTTATGGAGAGAAAAGAAGGGAATGAAAAAGATACCTTCTTACTCAACTGATCAGTCCCTGGTGTGCATTGAGTCATAGCTGCTTATTTCACTAACAGAAACAAGTTTTTACTCTTTTTTTCCCTTCCTACTAGCAACACGTAGCTCTGACAGCTAAGGGACGACTGGCTGGCTCACACTCTGGCTCTCAGGTCACTAACAGCGGAGTTAACTACGTTTTTATTGCTGCGATGATGCACAGGCTAGAAGAACATAGCCTGACTTTCAGGCCACAGGTAGTGTTCACATTCCTGGCAGCTGGAAGAAACAAATGAGGGATCTTGCAATGGAAAGAGAATGTGAGCCCAGCCCTCTGAGTGTCCATGTTCACAGCAAATACTATACAAAAGCATGGCTCTGAAAAACCCCATGGACAGATCAACAGACTATTTGGAAAAAGAAAACTGTGGAACAAGTCTGACCCTTAGTAAGCCCTAAACCAGTCCAAGCCCTTTTTGACAACAGAAATGTGGCCTGGGGGGACAGAAATAAAGCTGAAAGGGAAGGCAGTGGGGCACAGCAAGAGGCCATCTAGAAGACAGGGAGTTTTACTGCCCCAAGGCCAGATGTTCATTCACCACACCAGGCATCACTAGCTGGGACATGCTGTGGGAGGATGCCCTATGCTCCATTCCCAAGAAAATCTCCGTGGCTGGATTTGGGCTGTGTAAATGATTTTGTTAATGATAAAATAACTGGTTGGTTGATTTGTCAGCTGAGGAAGTTCATGCCAAGGAAATCCTGTTCAGTCTCCTACATGTGCCATGACTCTGCATTAAAAGCCTAAGGACCAAATACTCCAGTCTGTTTCCAGTGTCAGAAAACAAGATTTAAGCCAACAGGCTTGCTAAACTGGGATTATGGCAATGCATTTTACACTGTTGTATCTGTCTCTTGTATTTGTTGCTAACCAAAACAGATTTCATTTAACCAGGGAATTAAGCTGAGCTAGTAGGTGCCAATTTTGCATGAACCTTATACTCATATACTCCTATACTCATTTTCCTACTTCTATCATTTCAGCTTTCTGTAAGTTTATTGTATGTGGATGGATACTGATGCCAGCAGTCTTTTTTCCCTCCCGTTTCTGCAGAGCTTTTCACGTGCATGCTATGTACACTTACTCACACACACAAGGAATCACTCCCACTGGAGTTGCTCTGAGTGTGCTGCCAGCACATAGCAGAGGTGAAACCACCAGGCTGCAATAAAAAGTTTTGCCCTTGAGGCAAAAAGAGGGATGGAGACAAAAAGCATTTATCATTTCCTGTCACTGTTATTGTCTCATGGTTCCTCCTCAGCTAATGCCAGACCTCTGGCAGTGGAGTGGGGAGGGATGGGAGAACTCATGCTGTGCATCCATTGAATTAACAGTTTGAGGGAAGAGGCTTCCAGTAGCTCCTTGAAGAATCAGTTAGAAGTGAAGCTCAGGCAAATCTACTCTTTAGGTAGGCCCCTTTGCAGGATAGGATTTGACTTGTGAATTATTCAATTTAGTTTAACAAAAAGGTTTTAATTCATTCAATTAAATGCTCTTAAATCTGCATTATAATCCTACAGACCCATTGGAGTCAATGGGAAGCCTTACAATGACTTCAATGATTTTGGTTCTATAAAATACATTTTCTAATTATATTTATTTAATTTATTTAGTTGTACTAAAGATTTCTGGCACAGGAAAAAAAATCTCATGCTTTCTGAATTTAGATCTAATGCTCACTCTACTCCTAAAAGTCACGTTTCAATGAAAGACTTCATTCTATCGTCAAACCAAATGAAACGTCCATGATGTCTGAGCACTGCTAATGCTTATCAAATGTGGATGCAACTTGAATATGCAATAGAAATAAAACTAAAATTCCTTTCTATGAGGACTAGAATTTAAAATTTCTCTCCGCATTTTTTCTGCATTTCAATGTTAAGCGTTTAATTCAGTCCCGCCAAAACTAGTAAAGAAAAACCCCCAACAAAAAAACATTTCGAAATATCAGTGTCTCCACAAAACATTGATAATTTGAAAACAATATGCTTGACCCTTTCAATATGTGCAACCTCACTCCTATGCCAGTAGCGCTTTTATTTTTTAGCAGCCCAAAATCTGGCAAGGCACTTATCTCTCCCATTGACATCACTGAATCATGCATCAGTGCACATAGGCTGGGAGCTTGTGATTAATATCTCCATGCTAGTATTTATACACTTAGCTAACTTTCCCCTAAGAATAATCCAACTACTATCAGAATTTTTTGGTACACAGTACAACTTGAAGTAATTACTGCAGGTTATTTCACACTTCCGTTGTAAAAGCAGATAAAGGCAAGGCAGATCATAGATGTGTTGTCCTCAGTGCACTCAGTGACAAACTAAATGGCAGTCTGTGCCTAAAAATGGTACGTGTTCTTTTCTCATTTGTAAACTGTGATATGCTGTTGAGGTATTTCATATGTATGTAACAACCAGAACTAATCATGCATATATTGCTTTAGTGGAAAGTGCCTCAAAAACACTTGTTTGGGGCAAAAAAATTGATGTTACTTTTTACCTATAGAAAGCTACAAGACAAGTCAGAACAGTTCCAAAGATTGCTCTTCATCAACTTTAAATTAGTTGCTCTTCAATCAAATTTCAAGGCTGATAACTTTTCCATTTTGAAATAGCACTGTTACACCTTCAGCCTGACCTCTTGGCTGGTATTTAGTAACCACAGGAGTCCAGGAACTCTGCTGGGAGTCTGTGATGTCAAATAGAATCACCTTGTTAAAACCAACATTGAGGTGGCATCAAGTTGAGAGGACAGTAATTTCTTAAATAGCACCAAGTTGATCTCTTGCTACCTGTGGTCTGCCTGTGGCCTGACCAGATGCCCTTGTAGGGCACTGCTCTACTATTGCCATGCCCTCTCTGGCATCTGTGTGTTTCCCAAGCTCTGGGAAACAGCTTAAATGACTTGATTTTTCTTACCCTCATTTTGCACTCCTGCTTTTAGTAGCAGAAGTGGTCCCAGGCACTCTGCAGCTCTCAATGTTTTGCATTTTTTTACTTCTGTTGTTTCATATTCTTGCTGTGATGAGGGAGCAGGGCCTACCTGCCAGCCATGTATGCCTAAGCAAAACTATTTTGGGCTTTGAAGGTTGAGCCAAAGACAAAACATTCCCAGTAAGATCTGTTTCATATATATCATCTCTTAAGTATCCTTTAAATGCTTCATTAATTGTGAGGCATTAGTACAGGGAGGAATAACTTTTCACTTAATCATTCATGACCAAGAGGATTCTTGTAAACTGGATTCACCCTCTCATATCCAGACTTTTTATTCTTCTATCTCGCTCCTCATTTGAAGTAGCAATCTGCTACTTATCCTGAAAACAGTTCTTTCCAGGCCAAAGGAAATGGTATGAAGCTGCTTTTTCCTTCTCCCCGGCCTGCAGCCAGGACAAGCAAGTCCAGAAACTCACTACTGAGTGTCGGACACAGAGTCCTAACAGGGAGAGATGTGTTCAAGCTCATGACCAGAACTGAGGAGCTGAAGTCTTTCCCAGGCTGCACGTCTTGTTGCTTAAGAAGGAGATCTGGTCTCCCCTTTTACTATCAAAACAGAAGAGAAATCTGGTGAATTATTTTCCATAAAGTTTGTTTTATTACTTAGCTTGCTGGCTGGGTGAAAATTCCTATGAAGCTCACCACTTTTATTCTTTTCAGTTGCTTTTTGGGGTGATGGGACCCCATTGAGTCAGTAGATCTCCTTCATCACCCTTGAGCTAAAAATGCGAGGAAGAAAAGAAAGAATTAAAATTCTGTACAAAGGTCAGAGAAAGCTTAAAGCCTGCAACTTGAAACCACTGGCACGAAGCTGCGGCACTTCATATTTCTGCTGGGAAGGGATCCTGCTTGTGGAATCAGAATAAAAGAAGTTCTTGTGAATCTCACCAGTGAATGTAGTGATATATACAGGCAAAAGTATATGTGTATGTGTTATGCATGCATATCTGTTATGTATATGGACAAGCATAGAAAGAGGGAAACCTTTAGGGGCAGTTTTCATTTGAAATCCTTGCTTACTCCTGGATGATTAGAAAGGATAATAATAACAATAAAAAAAACCCCTCAAATGGGGATTAAATCCACAAGAGAAGAAGTGCTCCATTTATTGGAGCCTTGCTTATCTCGCACAGAGTAAGGGGATTATGCGATTGCTTTTGTGTTCTGAACGATTGTGGCTAGACAGTTTCTGACATAATAGACTTGCCGACTGAAATAGAAACATTACTGTGAGATGGATTTGCAGCTGGCTGCAGAAATGTGTTTGTCTGAACAGAAATGTCCCTTGTAACTTACTGAAACACTTGCTCTGAGCGTGGAAGTCAGGCCTTTTGGGGAAGACGTACACTGACATACTTGTGTTAGAATCACAAGATGCCAAAGCCTCCGGAGACACTGGGGTGGTGTGCTTGGAGAAGGGACCTGTGTTCGTGAGCCCTTTTGAATTGACAATGCAACCCCGCTCTTGCGGACTGGAGGCAGGGTGTGTGAGGAAAGCTGGGTTTTGGGACATGTTGCTAACTGATGTAACGGGCACCGAGCAAGGGGCTGGATTTGCAGGAGCACAGTGGAGTTATGTGGTCAGCTGTCCCCCAGAGTAGGCTTTGGAAGTATTTCTATGCCAGGGCTCCATGTCTCTGGACACACAGAGTACAGACTCCTTATGATAACCATCATTAGTTTCAAATATTGCTTGGGACGCTTAGGGCTACAGCGCTCCCTGAAGACCCTACAGCTTTTCTCTGCAAATTCAGACTGACTGGTGTGCTGTCCTCCAGGGCTGCCATCTGCATTTTTGGGATGGTAACACGTTCCTTGGAAGTGCTCAGTCCTGCTTTGCTCTGGTGTTATGATCACAAAGGGCCTTTGAGTGTTAGACACAATTTTTACCACAGCAGAAGAGAGCCTTTGAATCCTTTTCCAACCAAGGACAGAACTTCGCTACTAGAGGTGATACTGGATCAAGCCGAGCAGGGGTCAGTTCCTCTTCCTCTACGCCCCTGCATTTCCTTGGGTCGCCTCTTTCCCCAGGTTGGTAGCTCAGCAAATCCCATGTGACAGAGGAGGTGCTCCCATCCAGCATGGCTGGGCAACAAGAGAACCAAAAGCCCAAGCTGGGTTTTTTGAAGCTCTCAGTGTGGGGTGGGGACAGTTGGCTTCAGAGGAGCAGCGTAAAGCCAGTGCAGAGCACATGGGAAAAATCCTCCCCCTCTAAATCTGAAACACTGCACTCAGGCACAGTGCCAAGCCAGATCTTTGGGCTGTGCTCTGCTATCCCTCCCGCCAAATCTCGGTATGTCCTTTCTAGACGTTTCATCAAAATAAAGCACCATCCCAGGGCCTCCTGTGTGCTCACGGCTGGCAGTCCCCAAGAAAGGGACAGCCTTGGAGGGATGTGCCCCAGGATGTAGGACCTGGGGGGATGACTGAGTCTGTCTATCCCTGTCATAGGTGGGGCACACTCATGGGTCAGGCCATTTTGTGAGGCAAGGCAGCCCAAGCCACAGGAGTGTCAGAAAGGGACAACAAAGGGTTAAGGTTTTGAGGCCATCACAGCCACATCAGAGCTACTCTCCTTTCCTGTTTTCATTCATCTCTGGCCACTTCCACCAACACACCCACTCCCACCCCTTCCCATAACCTGGTCACTTTGTTTGGGGAAGACATTAACTTTCGGTAGTGTTGCTCTTAGTGTGGAGTATGGGTTTTTTCCCCTTTAAGATTATGTCACTTTAAAATCATTTCACTTCTAAAAATGACAATAAACTTTACACTTTCCTGCTGTAAAACAGGCCAGTGCTGTCACTAGTTTGCCCGTTCTGGGGGATTTATGGCCCCATGTCTGATGTGATGCAATCCTCTCAAATGAAAAATCATCACGACTGAGCCTGTAGCACAAAGAGACGATTTAAGAGGAACGGGAATAATTAAGGCTGCCCCTTACAAGCCCAGCACAAAGGCATTTCTCAGAGCAGCCTGTACTCTTAGTGAATAGGCAGAAGGGGATCTTAGTTGTCCAAGACTGAAATCCCCCATGGTCTCCACCACATCTGCAAATGAAGGCGAACCTGTGTCTTTGGATTTTAGCAGTGCCTGGGGAAAAAAGAGACTGAGATTCCTGGTGAGTTTCTTCTTCCCTGAGCCCTCCAGACCTTGCCAAGCCTGCCTTGGTGAGGGGAGGATGCTGAGCCTCTGCCGGTAGCAGCAGACACACACACACACACCCCACATAGCTCCGTATCACCCTGCTTTCAGTTGTTTCTCAGTGAGGAATCGAGAGCCCCACATATTTGCATAAATAGCAGATAGGACTTCAGTTCAGCCAGGGCTGTCGTCCCTTGCTCAGCAACTGCTGTCTCATGTGAGCCCCTAGCTTGAGTTTGGCATCCCTTGGATTTAGAGTCTCCTGCTACCATGTCTCCTGCATGAGCCCCTCAGCTTTGTACCAGTCTAGGGCAGGATTCTCCTCGATGTCACAGAAAAGCCCAAACCAAGGGCTGTTTAAAACCTATGATTGTTTCCCAGGCTCCTGGGGACTGTAGCCTTCTGTGTTAAACCTCCCAGACATCTCTCTTCCCGAAGGTCCCTGTTGCAGCCTGCCTTTCTCTCAGGGACCCAGGCGCCAGGTCACAACCTCCTGCTGTGCTGCTGGGGGATGAAAAAGGGTCCTGTGGTGCTCTAATCTTCCCCTCTGTCTTTTGCCTAAGGCACAAAACTGCCCATGGGAGGGAAAATTGCCCAGCAAATGAATGTCCTCCTGCCCATTTACTACGGGCTTGAAATCTGAAATTTGAGACCAATTAGAATTCAAACAGGGCTTTCAAGGAAGAGAAAAAGCCATGTTTTAGCTAAAATAATAAGTTATGTTTAAAAAGTCCCCACCAAGACAGTTTCCCCAGAAATTCAGGGGATTTTAGACTACTGCTTTAAATGAGCCACCGAGGGTGCTTTGAAACTCGCACACGTTGCATTAGCAGCCCTTGCCGCTGGGCTGCTCTCTCTTTGAGAATGAAAGTCCAAAATGTTAAAGGAAATTGCCACTCCAGCTAAATGACAAGGTGGTAGTTTCAAAAGTACCCAACTTCAGTTTATCTGCCCCTCTTCAACTAAAAAATGATCAGTGATTGCAACAGGAACAGGTTTTCTCTTTTTCAAGCTTTTATTAAATCTCACTTGTTACCTAGGAATGTGACTGAATAGAAAACCAACAAGTGTGATATAGAGACCCAGTTTTTATTTTTACAGGATTTTGAACTAAATGATACATATAGTTTTCATCTTCAATTTCTGGCTTGGCTCTGTCTGCCTTTCCAAGAAGGAGATTTCTGATTATAAAAGCCTTAGGTCAACTTGCAGCTGAAAGCACTCTAAGATCACCATCTTTGCAGCATTGTGCACACAAGTGGTGCAGTTTAATAACAATAATAAATATAAAAAATACAAGAAGTGTGCCAGTGCTAATCACATTTCATATGAGCAGGCTTCTTAAGCCTTAATACAAAAAAAAAAATGTATCTTTGATTCAGCTCCTCGTTACTATAATTTCTGTGTTTGTTGTTTTATGTACTTCTTAAATCCAGTTCTGAATGTGACTCACTGGTATTCTCAGCAGACTGAATTCAGGGGGACCATCTTGTCAAAGGTTAGATCTGAGAAAGTGGCTCATTTGCTCTACATACTTATCTCATTTTCTGTTTGCAGGGCATCAATGCGAATCCTGATATCAGATAATTGCATAGCTTTATTTTACCTGGAGGCGTGTTTTTGAACTTTGGACTATTCATGCAGAATTCCCAGCGTTTCACAGCCAAGTTGTGATAGTTAATTCACGTGCGGTCACATGAGCCCAGTAGCATCGTTTCTGTTTGTTCATTTGGTAGCCATTTCAGCATACTGGTTTTCACTGGTCAGTGAAGCAATGCCAACTGGAGATGGAATAGAGCTGGACTTAGCCAGCATGGTGTCCCAAAAAGAGGGGTTTGCCTAAATTCTTCCTGCAGTGCATTCCATCAATACATCCTTCACATTTTTCCTGAAAGCCTCTCCCACCATCCTCCTCCAAACCTCTCCTCCTCAACTTCCTGTCACCTGTCCCTCCCTGTTTATTTCATGACCTACAAAGGAATTGGGCTCTGAGGAGCATTTGGAGCTGGAGCTGCAGATGTGCAGAGGTGACAGTGCTGCTGTGGCTGTGCCAGTCAAAGCTTTATCCAAATCCTGCCTATCTAAACTTACCGAACCATCGAGACAAAGGTCTTGGTGTCACTCAGTCGTGTTCACATTGTCCTCAGAGGTGAAATGGAAAGACACTATGCAGCTGTATAGGGAAGGACAAAGAAGTGTTCTCTTACTGCATGTGTTCATGCTGAGGGCTGAGGGTTGCAACCATTCCAGTTTTCCAGCAGCTTCTTAAGAAGGGAAGGTCTTGTACATCAGCCTCATTGCCCTTGTTATCGTAGCTTTCATTTAGCTTTGCCAAGTAATAGATCATACTCCATTTTAGAGTTCCTGTTGTAATAGATGCAAATTATTTGCACTCTTTGGTTGCTTTTTAGAGCTGGTCTGCAAATAAACATTGGGTCTTCTCCAGAGGTGAAAAATCCGTAATTGTCTGAACATTGAGAGAAACATAAGTAGCTCGACCTGCAAAATAAACGTGTAATGGTGTAGATTCATTCCTGTTTGCACTTCCCTTGGGCATGTTTCCTGCACAGATAGAATGCAAACCTGGTTGTTTCAAAAGAAAGTGGATGCAGGCTCTGTCTTTGGGCACATGGTGAGCTCAGGTAGAAGTTGGGAGGAGATGCCATCTGCTGGGAGGTTCGGACATTGTCAGGAGGAAAAGCCGCGTTGGAAGCAGCTGTGAGCAAATGATATGGAAGATTAAATTAATGCTCTATGTCTAGCCACTAGCCAGGGGTGAATCCCACCTCCCACTTTCTCCAGGGCTTGGAGCTCTGAAGCGGCTGCTTTCCTCCCAGTGGGATGGTTGTCCAGCCCTTGTGGGCCAAGCAGCTGCTGAATCACAGCCACCACTGCTGTTTGCGGCTGTACCAGGCTGGGAAGGAGCATGTAGGGGGGAGAGAGAAAGAGGTCAAACAGGAAGATTTAAGGCAATCAGTAGGAGTTGGTATAAAGGAAAATAGAAGGTTAAGAATCTGGAAATTCAAGTAAGTGAAAAGATAAATGAGCCTAAAGAAGCTTTGGAAGGAAAAGCTTTTAATAGCAGGAACCACAATAACAATAATTGTCATCATTGGGGACTGAAAAATGCATGTCTCTAATCCAGCAAAATGTTGAACTTCCCTGAGTAATGCTACTAACACCTTAGTTAAGCGGTTATGCAAATGCTTGAATGATAAAGATAAATTTAAACCAAAAGCAGGAAACAGCATGTCGAGAATAAAATTGTTAATTGTTTTTTGATTTAATCCTCTGATTCTCATTACTGCTTCAGTCTACAACCCACTGCGTTTTCACTGTAACTTTCAAACTTTCAAGGTGGTTGTAGAGAAGAAGGTAGAGTTTTAGTGCTTTTTTCATTTTCCCCCCGTGCGTGATTGCACTAAATGTGTTTTTAATATTGCTTTTTACCACTTTGATTTTTTATTTTGTTGTTGTTGTTGTTCACATCAGAAAACCACAAGACAGACATTAGATATGATTTATCAGGAAGTATCTGGGGCTATGCCAGATGATTAAAAAAGAAAAAGAAAATAAGCACAACACACAAGGGACCCCATCTAAATAAGAGTCACTGAGCTGCAGTCATGAGAGAAGTTCTCTGTAAACTGGAGTTGGATGAGCTGACAGTAACAAAGATATCTGTATCATTTTGTTATAGGAAAGGAGAAATACCCATATTGATGAGAGTTCCTTCCAGTATCTGAAGGGGACCTACAAGGAAGCCAGACAGGGACTTAGTAATGACTTGCAAAACCATGAATCATTAGAGACTTGTACGGTTTAAGTTCTTCAAAGTTCATCTCTCAAAGATCTAGGGGAGGTAAGGTGATGAAGAATAATAGGCAGTCACAGAGGTGGCTGGGTAGACAGATGCATAGGTGGCTAACCAGGCAGCCAGACGGCCAGGGATTTAAGAAAGTGATCTTTAGATGACCTATGTTTCATTTGCTTGAAAGTTCAAATCTGTTCTCCCTTACCTGGGTTCTGAAACTGGCCACTGCAGGATTTGCTGTTTGCTGGGGCTCTTACTCTGGTCTCCATGAGGGATCACTCCATGAAGCACCTCACCCTCGGGCATGGGCATACCTACTCCTCTGCTTGAGGTGAGGGGATGGACCTGCTCCTGCAGAGGGAATCCATGCTATCAGGATTGCCAGCTCCTCTCAAAAACAAGGAAACATTTTTTGGGTGATTTCTTCCAAAAATATAAAGATGGGAAAATAAGATCATCTATGCCGTCCTTGCCACCATGAATTTCACATGAGCTCCAGACAGCAGAACCCTGGGAAACTTAGGGATTGTTCCAGTTCAGAGAAAGGAAGTGGATTGCTGGGAAGAAGAGGGAGAACAAACTTGTGTCTCTTGAGATATAACTACTACTGAAATTCAAAGCTCTCCAAGCTTCCTGCATTTAGTTTTCATATCTGTAAAGTTTTCTTTGTGCTTGTCCCAACACTTTAGCACCATAGAAGACAGTAACACCAAAGGACTTCTTTGTCAGAATGCAATAATACACCCAGTATAATTAAACTATTATAATACAAATTACAACTCAAATAATAATAGTAACAAGAAGAAGAAGTAAGGCTGTAAATCCTACTGTTTGAAGAATTCTGAGTGTACTCAGAGCCCATGATCAATATTTCTGTTTTCAGTGCTGCAACGCTTCATCACCCTCCCAGTGAAAAATAAGGTACCATCTACAAAATGTGCCAAGTGACATGTGAGTCAGTCCAAGAGCTCTGAAATCCTGTCTGGAATGCCAGGGGAGTAGTTAAGCAGCTGCCTTCTTATTGTCATAAAACTTGATAGCTTTTTGCAAATAGGTACAAATAATGTTTTGTTTACTTTCACTGTGAACACACACACTGCCAAAAAGCTCCAACAAAGTTTGGTGCTAATTCTTGCTCATCTTCATTTCATTGCTTATCGATTTGGCAGGAGAAGGAGCAGACAGGATTTAGGACAAAACAAAAGTAGTTACAATCTCATTGTCAAACTTGACAGTTTTTAAAAAATAACAAAGAGTGAACATCTGAAAGTTAAAAAAAAAGGGATTTTGTGGGACTGGAATAAGAAAGGAGGAAGGGTACTGAAATACCTTCATTCACTGTTTAAAACAATTGCTCCAAGCAGGAAACTTGGCACCAGAAGCTTTTATTAAATCAATTCAGAGGGATCTGTTTTCAACAAATGAGATAAATGTCAAGTCGAAGTCTTTAGGCACTCAAAGTGCATCACATTTTCCTTCCCCAAGAAAACAGAACAAAAATGTGCACAAATAAAATGACTTACATATGTAAAAATCGCATTCAGTTTAAATAATCTTTTCTTCCTGCCTGAGTGTATCAACAGTGTATCAGAGCTTAATATAATCTTTTAAGAGTGTAATTATTTGAGAAGGTTTTGATCCCCTCTACTCCTTATTGTTAACCTACATCAAAACAAACACGTAAACATGTATTTATCTGTATGACATCTTTATTTTGGTCACTGTAGTTCTGGGTGCTTCCCATGTGTATGTGCACAGGGACATTCAGGGAAATCAATAGTAATTATTTAATTTTTTTTTTCCTGCGGCCATTTAGCAATCTCTCTCTTTTTGCTCAGGCTCTCATCTCCCATTATGTTCTTTCCCACCTCCTGGATATCTGTTTTTCTGCTGCCTACTCTCTGTTAGTGCAGCCTAATGCTGCCATGTGCATTCGTTGTGGTGGGCAGGAGGGAGGACCTGGCATGGAGACAAGGGCATGCTGCTCTCATCTGCCGCTTTCAAACTTCCATTGATGGTTAGCCCAGAGGTTTTCTGGCAATTCAGTCCTTTGCATTTTAGTAGAAATATGGCAACAATTTTAGGAGCATATATTCTCTTTTCTTGGAGAAAACAGACTGAGGAGATGCAGTTTCAGAAAATGCTAAAACACTTCTGAGTTTTGTGAGGTCAGAAACTGTGGGATAACATCGATCTCTTCGTGCTGACTTGGTTCCCTGAGGATCCCAAAGTGATGCCTAAGCAGCCACAGGAAATGAGAAAGTTTTTATTTCCACTGTTTTTATTGGTGTACTACCTGATTATGGCTTTGCAAGACGAGGGAGGGAGGGTACAAACAACTTAAAGAGGTGGAAGGGTGCTGAGGGAATCTTTCAGTCCCAAAGCACTGAGATTTGTAATCCTTACTCAAGCTAGGGAAGGCTATTGTCAACAGTCCCTCGATATTTAAGCTGTCCAAGCCACTGAGTCACTGGGCCTACTCGTCTGAGTCATTGCAGAGGGGGGGAAGTGCTGCTGTTGCACAGAGGACTTTAGCAAAGGCCAGCATTCAGGGAATATCCCACTGAGCAAATCCTCTCCCATCTAAACGTGAAGAATGTTCACAACTCAACAGGGTAGAGCAAGAGAGAATTGGGGAGAGGATGGCAGATGGATGATGGAAAGCAGGGGTGAGCACAGTGGGTCAGATGACTTCTGTTTTCTCCAGGGGACGCTCAGCCAGTTTTCCATTCTTGCTTCATATGATTCACACTTTGCTCTCCCAGCTTTACTGATGGGAATCTCAAAATATCAGAGAAGGGATAAAAAGAAAGCTTGATCCTTGCCAGGTCAAAACATCAGCTAGGGACAACACAACTCCAGGAAAAGCCACGGAAAAGAATAGTTCTGGTGGCTTGCATTCCTGATTACAGAATTTGATGGAGCCATTTAGCAAATCTTCCAAAATGAGCTGTCTGGCAACCAGTAGAAAGGCCCAATGGTCCTGCACACTTCCATGCTGGGAATGTCTGGCACGGGTGTTTGTTAGGTTGACCTTGCCCTCTGGTACAACAATGCTGTTTGGTCTTGTGATGGCCTTGAAATACGGAACTCTGTCTTTTGAGGAAAAGCTCACAGAGATCTTAGAAAGCAAACCAAGAAGTTTTCCCTTCTATTACTGTCACCGAATGCTTTCTTTGAAAGATTATTTCTCCAAGAGGCAGAAGCTTGCCTTCCAGATCTTTCCATATCTCCTATAAATCTGTAATCTCTTTTTTCACCTCTTCCTCTGAATGTAATGATGCTCCAGCCTGACGTATCTAGGGAGGGGGAAAAGCCCATATCAGTCTTTACCTTTTCAGAGCTTACGAAAGTGACCCTGCTTCAGTCTCCAGTCTGTATCTTCCCTGCAGAGATACCAGCTGTATGCTTGGTTTGGTCCCCAGAAGATTGCAGGAGACGTCATGGTGACGGGAATTTCTCTATCATCCTTTTATTTTTCTCACTTCTCAAACACGCCTGTGATAATAAGGAACTTTAAGGTATTAATCTAAGCCTTAAGGTAACACTCCAAGTGTGATAGCTTTGTTTCTCCCCAAGATAAGAACATTAGGAGTGTGTCCATTGTGTCAGCACCTCACATGTTGGCTTGCAAGTAGATGAGGATAGAGAGTATTAAATGTCTTACTCCAATCCTATGAAAGCTATGGACATTTGTCCTCAAAGGGCAACGGAGATTTTTCAAGTACAGGCATCCCCAAGTAGGCAGAAATCCAGCATAACCAGGTTTATACTTTCCACTGTTGTGTACGTACAGGCCTGGTTCATGGACAGGATCAGTCAAGGAGGGTCTTGGAAAGAGCCAGTAGGTCCCTGCAGGATCATTCTGGCTGGTGTAGGATTGCTTTGGCATTTCTAAATACCAGAACTTAGGATATTAGGATCCTTGGGTCTTTTTCCTGTGTTTTGGATGTAGTCTAGACGTTGGTTAGACAACGTACAGCCAGGAATGTTAGTTGGAAGTGTCAGTGTGGATGGATTTGTGGTCTGTTTTAGCATACACCTGTTTTCTGTTCCCTGTCTCACTTAAAAGGAACTTCCATTTCCTTTTGGTTGCTATATAAATATGGAAATGTGGAGACTCTTATCTAACAAAGTTCAGACTATCAATGGGCTAAGAGACAGCCAAATCAAGTTAGGAAAAAAAACTGTGCGAATAAATGGTCAGGTTCTTAATAAAGGAGTTTTATCATGGGGATTAAAGCCAGGATCTTTGATGTGTAACAGATAAATACGTCTATAAAAAGGGGTAACAGAGTGAAAAAGTTTGCTCATGAGAGAAATTACTCAGTGTAAAACTAAAAGCCAGCTGCAAAAAAAAAAAGGCAAAAATGTTCCTGACAAATAAATTACTATGAAATGCTGCATGTCTATAAATACAGAGTAACAGACATGGTTAAAAGAAACAATCCTCTGTCTACGTACAAAATCATGAGCTCCGACTTAACTGCCACTGCTCAGGAGAGATATATTGAGGTGTTATGAGTAGTTCTTTGAAAATATCAGGGTCAACAGTTAGTGGAAAGGCAAATAGCAGGTTCAAAATATTGGCAAGGGAATAGAAAGCAGATTACAAAACATCATTACCCCAGTGTTTCAACCCATGATTCACAATTCACTCCCATTTTGGCTGCTGCAGTGCAGTTCCATTCTCCCTAGAAGAGGATCAGAGAAAGGCAGCAAAAGTGATCAAGAGAAATCCGGGAGGGCCTGATGAAGGCATGCAGGCATGATTGACATGAAGAAGTTATATGAGAGTGAAAAGCACTCTCTTTGCACTCTGTTTCCTGTACTCCAGGTATTTATTACCAGTTGCCATCAGAAACACATAACTGGAGCTGTTTGCTAGCTGTTACGCTCTTCTGTTTAGAATAGAAATAGAATAGAATAGAATAGAATAGAATAGAATAGAATCTGGGATAGGAGAAAGCTGTTGCAACTAGCTATAACTCAGATGGGGAAACTTGTACTCGATCTTGCTGTGTTGTAGATGTATCACTGATTTTTGCACAGAATTAAGGGCAGCAGAGTAGGTCAGACGAGGGTTTCTGCTGAGGCATCAGTTACAATGAAGAGAAACAAGATGTAGTTTAGCTTGTGGGCAGAAATTTCCCAGAATACATTGGCAACTGGGCAGAATTAGTGCTTTGGCTTGGCTCCCAAGCACACTGGCTCTCCATTCCAGCTAAGGAACAAACCTAGACTGTGTCTCATAAGATGGGTCAAATTCCTCAAAATGGACCTGGTTCAAAAGTATCTTCTAGTCCACGACTGTGCCACATCTAAGGATTGTCTCCTAGACAGGAGTACAGGGAATCACATTGTGATGCTTAGTGAAGGCAATTCCATTTTGTAAAATTGTCAGCTACCTATCAGTAATTCAGAGAAATGCAGAATTTACAGCACTGTTGCTGTAATTATTGGTATGCACTATCACTGTCAGTGATAACACTCAAGCAGAGTTAAGGAGCATCATGAATAACTGTTTAGTCACACTGATGTTACTAATAAAAACCAACAGATTTTGTATGATTACAAGTGCTGTCGAACGGTGCCCTCAGCTGAGTATTTCAGGTGTCTTATCTACAGTTGTTGTGATCACCAGTGATAGGTGACCGTGAGGGACATCAGTCAGACGAGGATCCCACTTTGTTATCCCAGTACCAATGACATTGAAAGGCCTCACTGTACTGGGGCATCACAGTTGCCATGTAAGGGATGGGAAGTGGTAGGATGAGACATGATGTGCACAGCAAGGCTTTCATTGGTGCTGGTCTTGGATTTGGGGCAGATCTGTTCACTCACAGCACAAGAACACTGCAGGAGTGGCTCTGATGCTGGTGGGTGTGGTTTGCTAAGCAGGGAGGTTCACCTCTGGGCACCTTAGGGTTAACTTGTGGCACCACTTGAGGCTGGCAGCAGAGAAACTCAGGCAGGAGCTGAGAAGCTAATCTACATGCTGGAAATGCTGTTCTGGGAACATTATCTCTACCCAAACTAATTTTCCTTGTTTCTGAGCTTGCTCAGAGCTACCACAGCATCTCTCTAAGGCATAACATTGTGTAGCTCTCTGATAGTACCTCCAGAAATCACATGGATGTTCCCTGTAAAAAATGGGAAGGAACTAAAGGTCCTTGCCAACACACTTTAGAACTGACTATGTCTTAATTTATCCGTGACAGAGTGTCTTACTCAGTAGGTGAGAATTTAGCTATGAGTATGTTGAGTGGCAGCCAGCTTGGAGCATGAGTCTAATTTACTGTAACTCTTGCTACATTCTGTCTGATCATTATCATGCTGAACAAAATGTTTTTAAAGTGCTTTTATAGGGTTGAGTGACTTGTTCAATAATTTATACCATTTTGGAGGGATTAGAGGATGAATTTAAGTCATCAAATAATGCCATTATGGCTCAATGACTGCATTCTTTATCAGGAAAAAAAATCAGTTGTAATTATGCTCAAAAAGACAGAGACCCTTTATTCAGCAGTTCCCCCAAGAACAATGATATCAAAGATGCTGATAGGTCTCTCAGCTGTAAAGAGGGCTGTCCTTCTTTGTTAGGAAGGAATAGATCAGCTGCTGTCTGCTTATCTGTATATCCATTGTGCCATTTATGCCACAGATTTTCAGTATTCTGTGCCTTTAAATGTCTGCTCCTTGCAGAAGCCAGGTATCCTTCTGCATGCAGAGCTGTGCAAACTCTTGGGGAGCCCATGGCCCCACTTAAGTTGCTGGGAGTTTTGCCCCTAATTTCAGCAGAGAATTTCTGTCAGAGTTCACAGAGCAAAGAAAAGGCAAAGTCATTTTGGTGGCTCTCTGGGGTCCTTTGCTTACACCAGATTGCAAGGTCTCTGCCTGACCCTTATGATTAATTTAATGTTTCTTTTCCCTTTCGTTTGTTTTTATTTATTTAAACTAATAGCTGCCCTGGCTAGGGGACCACTGGTATCTCAAGAAGTTGTGCTTTCCACCAGTGGAGTGAGCATTGCAAGATTTCATTGGACCCAGCTTATGTCTAACGCTGTCAGATGAGCAGTGTAACACAAAGTTTTCATTTTCTCCTTAAAGATATCCAGTGAAATCATGAAATCCTCCTCACTTGACCTCTGAGCTGGCTTTTCAGACAAGCTTTTAGCAGCTTAGGAAGACTTATGTCAGAGAGGAAAATCAGGTCATGCAGTGTGTGTGGACAAAGACTAGATAACTGATTTGAGCAAGAGAGGAGAATGCATTAAATCATCCCTTATCCTTGCAAAATGACGGTATGTAAAAGCTGAGCACTGGTTGGAGTAATTCCCCCAGAGGAGCTTGAGAGGTGCAGGCCAGCAGTAAATATGTCCGACCATGAGGTTGTTTGGATTTGTAGTTCTCTGCACGTTGCTCTCCGTGTCCCACACTTATTAACTTGTCTGTATGACAGAGCCTGGTTCAGAGCCCAGCAGGTTCTTTCCAATGCATTTGCATTTGGCTCCTAAATCTGTTACTAGACACTTGGTGCCCGTGTAATTTCTTAGTCAGGTTTCTTACCATCAGATGAGAATTGTCTCATTTCAGTGTATAGTCTCATTCCAAGTTAGCGCCCCACACTCCTCCAGTCAGCAGGAGAAGAGAGGCACCTCCAGACTCATCCCATTCCTTTCAGAGGCCAGACGTGGCCGGTAACCCTCTGGAGACAATGATTTGCCTTCTCTCCATGTACAGCCAGGAGAGCCTGGGTGACTGGATTAGGTACCAAACTTTCTGATGGCATGAAACAAGCCTTTTCCTGGCTCCTAGGTGGGATAATAGAGTGAGTCCTGTCCCCTGCAGGTCTAGGAAAGCAAGGACTGGTGGGCCCAGCTGTAAAGATGGCTGTCTGAATCACTCAGCACTCTCCTGAATTCAGATGCCATAGTAGTTGCGACACCTAATTATCCATGTACAGTAGGTGGTCCAAATAGGAGCGCACAGCAGAGCAGCAGATGGGGGTTGCTGCTGTCAGATTAGATTGAGATTAGATAAAGCTTAATTAACACTTTATTTTTCTTAGATTCAACTCTGATGAGTCGCACAAAAAATATTACAGAGAAGCAGGGCAGAAATCGAGAGGCATAACTAATATTATTAAAAATCGAGGAAGCATTTTTACAGAGCAAGACCTTGCTCGTAAGGGCTTATTCCCCGAATTTGACCTCTTTGGTCTGGAGAACAAGATGTACGTGGAAAGAGTTCTTTAACACACCAACCAGCTACTTTGTAAACCTGCCCTTTCTAGACCAAGCAATCTAATTTACATTATCATACCTATTTCAACACCCATTTGAGGTACTTTATGTCATTGGTTAAAACTCTCATTATTTTCCATCACTTCTAGATTTGTAATAGCAAGAGGGACACAGTATTTTAGAAATGTTTTATCGAGACTCCTAGTAACCTCAGTACAATTTTATCGAGAGTTTTGGTGTCAAACCCCACAAATGTCATATCACAACTCCTTGCTATCCAGTATCAAACTTCTGTCATGATATTTTGAATATTCTGAACACATGGTTTGATCCATCAAAAGATTTTTGCCCTTCTCCTAATTAACAAAGGTATGTGAATTCTTCTGTGTCAGAGTCTCCTTCTATTGTTTGAATCCACATGGTCTCCTGGTAGGCTTCTCCTGCCTGTGAGTTCTAAAAACTTACCAGAAACTTCTGTGTGACCCATAGGGAAGGTTGCTTGCAGGAGTATCCTGGAAAGCAGTCTTTGGATAAAATGTTTTTCTGTGCCAGATAGTACAAACCAGTGAGCCAAGTAAATCCCATTTAAACCTTATTTTTTAAGTTAAAGGAGACATGTCCTGTCTATGGCCCAAGAATGAATCCAACTTTTGCTTTTTAGGATAGGAAAAGGATGTCACAGATTAAGATTATTTTGCTGTAGAGCAAATATGCCGGTTTAGAACATCTAAAATCCAAAATAATCCAAGCTTGCAATAAATGAATGCTCCTCCCTTGCCCTCTATTGCTGTCCAGCTGCCAGCGCTGTGAAGGACTGACCTCTACAGGGAATTCAAATCAAACTAAGCCAATTCCTTTTTTTTTTACCTCTGTGGTGTCTAACCAACTATTTACAGAATGTAGTACAACTCATGTAGTTCATTTAGTTCAGCTGGTTTCTCCTTTTGCTTTCTCTCCTTGTAAGCACAGCTAAGTGGTCAGCTGGGTGTTTTTGCTTCACTGTTTTATCTGAGCTGTGTGGACCAACACAGCTCAATGGGCATTGCAGATGCCAGTGAAAGCTCCTTCCTGTGCTTTTTATCACCTCAGCTCTGCCACCAGACAGTGAGAAAGATACACTCTGGCCCCTAAAAAGTCTGATACCTATAAACAGGGTCTTTTCTTAGGTAATGTGCTTATTAAACTGTGTGGTTGTGACCAGCCATGTGAAGATGGGGGCAGAAATTGCATCTCCCCAATGTCTCTTCAAAGGCATTGCCAGAAGACAGCACTGTGTCCCCCCCAGCAAAGCCCATGGCTTGTCTGGCAGGGCAAACAGTGTGAGTATAACAGGCTATCCAGAGCCCCCTGCTCCTTGCTCTGTGGGGTATTTACCTTTGCTATATCCCAAATGTGGGAAATACCACAGCAAAATATGAGAGTGATTCGACAAAGGCAATTGCATTTGCGCTTTCCCTTGCTCAGAGAAAGAAAACAGGACAGTGATACCCTGTCCACCTGTTCTTTTTCATGAGAGAGTAGGTCTATTTAAAAACAGGGATGCAGAACAGGTTTTCACTGCTCTTGCACAAGAATAATACAAAATGAGCAGAAGTCGTCCAAGAAAGTTTTTGTTGGCACCAGCCTTCCCATTCTCCGGAGTCGCACGTTATCTGATAGCTGGCATACGGCAGGCTCTGGATAGTCTGTTATTCTTTCCCACGCTACAAGATTTGGGCAGTAAATAGCTTAAATAAATGCCAGAAGTATAATTCATTTTTTTACTTCATCTGATTTAAGGAAGACTTTCCTCAGATAATTCCTTCCAGGCATGCTGTCCATAGCAGCACTGGTCCCTGGTGGATCAAGCTATTCTGACCTCTCTAGCTGGCTCCATTTCAGCTTTTTAAAGGTTGGAGATAGAGAAGAAACAACCCACTACATCCAAGCACTGTTGCACCTTTCTTTGAGCTCAGTGAGATGCCAGGTGCTCCTTGAGGGCCCTGTGCCATTGTACAGTATTAGTGGCCCTATATCATCTTTGATTAACCTTTTACTCCTGAAGCAGATAACCACCATGCCTGGTAATGCTTCCAGAGGGGCTGTGAGGCAGCAGATCAATTTCCATGAGGGGGATCCTGGCCAGGCAAAGTGTTAAACTCTGCAGGGCTGAAAGCAGAAGTGAATGAGCTCTGTCTAACCCTGTTACCCCTACAAGAAAAAGAGTCTTAGTACCATAAAATTGTTTGAGTTGGAAGGTACCTTTAAAGATCATCTAGTCCAGCTCCCCTGCAATGGGCAGGGACACCTTCCACTAGACCACGTTGCTCAGAACCTCGTCCAACCTGACTGTGAACATTTCCAGGGCTGGGGCATTCACAACTTCTCTGGGGAACCTGTTCCAGTGATTCGCCAACCTTGTAAAATTTTTCCTTCATTATATCTAGTCTGAATCTGCACTCTTTTACTTTAAAACTATACGTGGGACTAGAGATTGCAAGCAAAGACTGAGGCAAAAGGTTGTTGAATATCTCGTCGTCCATTCTTACCAGTTTTGCCAGTCA
The DNA here is from genome assembly GCA_014706295.1 of Lycocorax pyrrhopterus obiensis. NCBI lineage: Eukaryota > Metazoa > Chordata > Aves > Passeriformes > Paradisaeidae > Lycocorax > Lycocorax pyrrhopterus. Next base: position 80,037,231 of record JACSVZ010000001.1, read on the forward strand.
TGTTAATCGAGGGAGTAAAGCTTTCCTTATCCTTCCTTTTCTGGCTGACATATCTGTACAAGCCCTCCTTGTCACTCTTTGCATCCCTTGCCAAGTTCAGCTCCAGCCACATGTTGGCCTTCCTGACCCCATCCTTACACACCTGGCAAGCACTCCTGTACTTTACCTGGGATACCTGTTCTTGCTTCCACTGCCTGTGCATTTCTTTCTTGCCCTTTAATTTGACCAGCAGGTCCCAACTCATCCATGTTGGTCTCTTGCCTCCCTTTCCTGATTTCTTACATCTGGGGATTGAGAGCTCTTGCACTCTATGGAAAGCATTCTTAAAGATTTGCCAGCTCTGTTGTGCTCCCTTGTCCTTGAGGGCAGTTTCTCAGGAGGTCCTATTGACTAACTCCTTGAATGGCGGGAATTTTGCTTTCCTCAAATTCAGGGTCCTGACCTTACTCTTTGCCTGACCCAGAGAAGTATTTGGAGCTGCTGGGATACCTGAGAAAACTGCATTGCTTCCTACGTCTTAAGATCATAATGAAAAATTAGTCAAATCCCAGGAGTGCTTTTCAGGAAACCTAGTGTTTTCACATTTTAATGAAACTGCTGTTGGCACTGACAGATGAGGGATAGGTAGATTTGTCAAACCCTCAGGCTGCTGCAGCCACTGGCACCATTTTATCACACTCATCAAGACAGTGCAAGGGGATGGCAGAAGCTTAGGTTTATGTCAATTCTTGCAAATTAACTCCCATCAAATAAAGTTGTTTTATAACAAAGACAGTGATTGTTATAAAGGAAGGAGAGGGAAGACCGCAGTTGGGGCTGTGTGATAAGGACTCATTTAAAACTGCATAGATGGGCAGTCGAAGCTGCTCTGTTGAACCCTGCTTTGTGCACTTGCACCAGTGCCATGGGCTGTCCCCGATGGAAACCATTTGTTTTTGTCCCACTCTCTGCTTCTGTGCCCAGTGACACTTGGCTACCAGCACCAGATGCTGATTTTGGTCAGCACCAGTGGTTGTTCCAGGACACGTAACTGGGAACAAAGAGATCCAGCCCCACCCTGAGGCATGTCCCATCTGCAGCTCCAATCAATGCAGGGGGAAGCAGGTCAGAGCCATTCTTCACACATTGCTTTTCAGTGTTGGCCATTGTTTGCCATCAGAGTTCGGAGCTGTTGGTGTTAGAAGGCTGATCCCAGGAGGCTCCAGTTTAAGGATGCTCATGTTCTTGCTATGTTTTCTCAGCAGGAGAGCTTTGATCTTAATATGTGTCTCTGACAGTCATGTCACCCATGTTGTGCTCATTTGAATTCAAGTGTTTGGCTCCAGTGATGTGGTTTTTCTGTTGTTCTTATTGTTCTGTGTGTTAATTTTTTTTTCTTCATTAAATATTTTGTTCAGGTTGCCTTCTCCCTCCTCCTGCAGAAAAATTGGCATTTATGGTATTTGCTTTGCTTTTTTTATTGCTTGAGGAATATTTCCATATTATGTCATCTTTTTTTTTCTTTTTTTTTTTTTGGTGCTTGTTAATTAGAAGTGACACAAATTTGTTTAAACTACAGACAATTAATAGAGAGGGTGAATCATATATGAGGATGGATATGGAAGGTGCAAAGAAAACCTAGATAAATGCTAGTGAAAAAAAAAGCTGAGGAAACCAGAGACTAGCCTGGAAATCAAGAGCATAAAAAATTACAGTAATTTCCTATAGAATTTTGCATTAGTGTTTGTGATCAAAAGGCACAGACTTATTCTCTTTCCATTAGTTCTGTTAGAATGTTCTGTTTAGCACTGCTCTGTAAACTGAACATTGAAATATAAACGTGTGTATGAGAGAGTCACCTATTACTGAATTACCCAGCACTTCCTCTTGCAAGACTCTTATTTTGACTGATTGTAGCTTTTCTAAGTGGGCTGAAATTTTCTGTATCGACCTCAGGCTAGAAAATTTTTGTGAAAGATAATAAACCTATGGCAGTGAGACAAGAACATTTATTAGATGAGTAAGGTATACATATACACAGATAATATATGCCCATACTAAAGATACAGACAGATAATCAGAAGTGTCTAATTCAACCAGTTTAGGAAGTTTTCACTGCCTCAGCTGGAAATTACCACTCCTTAGTGGAAGCACAGAGCCTGCAAGTATGCACGTACCTTGTCCTGTAGTACCAGGCAAAACAGGTCCCCTCACACCAGCTCTTGTTCCAGCTAGAGGAGGGGCAGTTTCTTAAACCACCCTCATTTGGTTTCCTGCAATTGTGTGATGATAAAACAAAGGGCTTGGCTTGTTGTAGTGTAGATACTGCGTATTGCCGCCATTGCAAATGGTAATGCTGAAGTAGAACAAATCATTATGTGTTTGGTTTTGTCCAAAACCAGATGGGAGCCTTCATCATTCACGCTTATTGGCAAACTTATTTCAGAATAAGAGCTCACGAGGCATTTAAAAGTAGAGCTCCATACAGAGCGCAGGATAGTCTTTGCCCAAGTACATCAGTGGTGGCTCTCTGCTGGTGTCTCTCTGAACCAGGTATTTTGTCCAGAAAGTGTAAGATGAGGTCACTCCAAGCCTAGAGTGCCACTGTGCCCCTGTGGCTGGATGGAGATCTGGGAGGAAATTCTAGCCCCGTTGAAGTCAGCTGGAGTTTTGCCATTGACTTCGATGGAGCCAACATTCCTCTGATGCAGACATTTCACAATAACCTCCTCTGTTGAACTTTCAACACGTGCATGTTATTTTCATTACAAATAAACAAAATATTTCTAAAATGGACACCTTCATGTATACATTATGCCAGAAGATGACATTAGAAGTTCATCATGGTGCACATGGTAAAATACTAATAATCCATCCTTGATGTCTCCGGGAAAAATTCTGACGTGAACAAATCTCCTTTAGGTCATTTTGCCTGAATATACAGCAATCAAATTTACAGCTGAGGGTTTATTATTTTTGCAGAATGCACATGCATTCCGAATTTGCCGTGCTCAGGAATGGAGACAAGACATTCATCTGTGTGCTTGGCTTTGGGAAAAGACGTCCCTGTGTGTCCGGACACAGGCCCTGGTATAGAGCAGACAGGAAATCTGCCAGACTGCCTCGGCAGGAGGCTGCCTTCAACACGTGCAGCAAAGAACAAGAAATGTCTTAATGATTAATCACTGTCAACCTTTGTTCTCATTAAAGACTTGATTGTCAGACAAGGCTGGTAATGAGGCGCTGTTCCTGGGTCTGTTGCTATGTGATTGTGCAAGGGCTGAATCTGAGCCTTGCACCCTGCAAGATGCAGCTCCCACTTTGCCCAAGTTTAAGGAGTTGGGGTTGGGAACATTGTTCTAAGAGTGCCTGCTAGTGGCTGTGGGGCTGTGCAGCTCTCTGGCAAGGGATTATGGCAGGGCTACAAATAAATCTGAAAATCCATTCACAAGGATCTTGAGCGTGAGCAGCTTCCTTGTTGGTGTTGAACAGGCAAAGTGCTAGAATGGGTTTCTATGAAGAATTGCACAAATAACTAACTATCTGTCAAAGTGAGGATTGGCTCCTTTCAGGGATTTGCTCACCCATTTTTATGTTTGAGATTGTGCACAGTGTTACCTATTTCTGAAAATACTCACGGGGTACACTTACATTTCAGTGTGTCCAGAAAATTGTCCTTTTAAAAAGCCTCAACTCCCTGGATCTTCCAATGAGAGCTGCAGCAGCTGGGTTTGTGGAAATACTTATCCCTCTGCATGCTGAGTACCTGCTGCATCATTTGATGTCCAAACATATCACTCCAATGGGTGACTTACACCATGAGGATGCAGAAATCAGGTGTGTGATCCCTACTGTCAGGAGCATTTCCAGTTTCAGTGTCTGAAGGGATTAGTCTGCATTTCCTCTTTGGGCTCTACCACTCAGTTTGTTGAAGGAGTGACACAGCATTTGCTTCTTTTCCCTGGTTGGATGAAGGCACAAGTATGCCTGGCAGATAGCCTGTGCTTGTGAAATTGCAATGCTAGTGTCCATGTTTCCTTGTGTATGTGCTTTGGAAACATGGTTGGCCCTGAAATTTTTGTCCTGAGAGCTCAGATGTTCTCAGGAGAAAAACACAGATGATAGTCCCATGTGGTTGAGCCAACTTCTTATAAACACTCCACAAAATTACTGAAAGGAAATACTTTGCAGCCTTCACCCACCTGTGCCTCTGGATATTAGACACAGCAAAGCCAGCTCTTGGGATCTTGCAGTATTCAGGTTTTTCAAATGCTGTTTATATATATAAAAGTGATCTTCCTGGAATGCATAAAAATATTCTCTGACAGGTATTAGGGGAAATTCAACCTATAATAGTAGCTATTGCCTGGCTAATTTGGGAGGCTTTTAGGTCACTCTATACAACGTCAAAAGTCATCCACTAGTGCTTGACAAATCAAAGGATATTCACACTCACTCTTACAGGCATCTTACTCAAGTATGACTATAAGCATCCAAAATGAGGCATGTAAGGGAGTGTTCCTATCATCTAATCGGGGTTCCTAAATCAGTTATCTAAATTAAACATCTGAAGCCTAATTATACAGCCCCATCTCCGAGTATGGGGAAGGGAGAGCTGCAGCAAGCAGTTTAGAGAGAATCTGCTCCAAGTTTTTTGTTAGAGACCTAAACTTAGAGGGGACTAACTTTTATGCTGCATATTCGAGACATGATAAAAGGTTGAATGAGTTTGAGTTGCTCAGGAAGATACCATTTTCCACCCCCACAGGGCTGAACAAGCAGTAAGGCAAGGGAGGATCTGCCTGGCTGTGTTTCTCCCCAGTCTGTCTTATTTCCTTACACACAGATCAGATCCTCAGCTGTTGCAGATGAGTTTAACCTCAGGAACTTCTTGGTGCTCTCACAGTATACACTGGCACAGAAATCAGCCCTCTGCACTCCAGTCAAGAGTGGGAGTTATTCCTAAAAATATGAAAAGTCTTTAGCTTTTTTACTAGAGCTGAAAGAGTTCTTACTTGGCAGGCACTCTGCCATGGTCCTGCTGGAGTTTGGCTTTCTTGTCTGAGGCAAGGACACAAGCATTCAGTGCTTGGCGTTCAGATGACCATGAAAACCCCAGTATTTAGCAGAAAGGACTGTATCCGCTCCTATTAAATGCAGCAAAAAAGAGGTGGCTCAGAAGAGGGCTGGCGGGTACTAAGACTGGCTGTTCAGCAAAGCACCCTGTGCTTGGCTTCCTAAAGTTGCATGGGTCAGACCAGCTCTTCTCAATAAGCCTAAGTGCTTGGCCCAGCAGCTGCAGGAGAGCCTCAGTTTGTGGCTATGGAAAGCAGCGTGCCAGCTGAGGCTGTGGAGGCTCACACCAGGGGCTCACGGGAGTCTGCGCTTTGCTACCAGCCTTGCACTACTCTGAAACAGTCCAGGACTTGGTCGAACCACTCCCCTTTCTCCCTCTCCTTCTCCTCCTCATCCTTCTCCTTTCCCTCTTCCTCCTTCTCCTCTTCCAACCGGTCAGTTGTCCAAGGTGGTTTGCAGTCAAACCAGAAGGTCCCCGAGAAGCTCACACAGTCGGGGCAGCCACTGGTCCCTTGAAGAAATCCACAGAGGTGCCTTTTCCTTCACCATCCTCACTCTAAGTAGCCCACAAAGCCAATTAACACAACTGAATCAAACTGCTTATGAGTGAGGACATCATGCATAGGTTTGGTCACCAGATGAACATGACTTTGCACATCCTTTCCACTGGAAGCAGCTTTTTGTAAGGCAGGCATTTGTCACTGAGCAGGCTTCCATATATGGATCTGAAGACTTTTCCTTTCTTCTTTTTATTCTTTGTTTCTTTGAGCCAGAACTGATGCAGAAGAAGAGCAAAAGTCGGAGCTGTCACTCCTGATCTGATGCAGGGTGCAAAATAAGTTGCCCCACAGAGGAACAAAAAGGTGAAAAAATTCCCCATCTCCTTTTGAGGGAAAATCTGCAAGAAGCAGAAGCTCTTCTTGTGGCACAGATGTCAGGGCTCCTGGCTGGGAAGCAAACAGCCTCTGCGGGCATTGTGGTTTAATACAAAATTGACCATTGTTTCCCTTCTGTCCCATCAAAATTATTCATCAATTCAAAGCATTTCCAGGAGAAAGGGGAAAGGTTTGCACATCCTTTTCCAGCCAACTGTCCTTAAACCACTTCTGAACTAAGAATGCTGAGACATAATCTTGCAAAAAGCTTTCAGAGCTCCTGACAAGCTTTGTAGGGAAAGGGAGAGGAGAGGAAAGGGGAAAGGTGCACTTTGCCCCGGTGGCACAGGGCCCTGACAGCTTTCCACTTTGCAGAAATCCCTCTCCAGTCGCACAGTGCTCTTACTGCTCAGTATAAAAGCAGCAATAAGGAAAATTCCATCTTTCCCTGGTAAAGGCAGTAATGTCTTGCTTTTCTGTGGAGCCTTTCATCGACCTTTTTGAGCTCCACAGAGGAGCCTCTTCAGAGTGGCGTGGAAGGAGCTTGCAGTGATGTGAGGTCATGAAGAGAGGGATGCCCACAGCTCCTTGCCATGAGCACAGCCCAGAGAGCACCATTTTTTGTCAAAGGTTTGAGCAGCACCACGAGGGGTCCTGGCACAGGAGAAAGCCTGCAGTGAAGAGCTGCAGGAGCCCAAGCCCAGGAGGCACTGGGCAGGGGCTCACTGGTGGGAGTTGCCACACCTGGCAGGGCACAGGCAGGGCAGAGGCTGGCCAGGCTTGTCCTGCACCATAAGCAGGAGACAAAGGTAAGGCAACCTGCAGCAGCCCTTGGTGAAAGCATCAGGAATGGCCCCAAAAGGGACAACAGAAATTATATCCATCGAGAGAGGCGAGGCGAGGCGAGGCGAGGCGAGGAGAGGAGAGGAAGAGAAAAAAGGGGGAAAAAAAGTCTAATTTAGAAAGTTCACGTATGTGTTAGAAGCCAAAACATCCCTTCATTTGTATGAACATAAATCAGCTGCAGCAGGGATAGAGAAAGGCAAACTCAGTCTTAAATGCTTTGGTTTACTGCTAATTTAAACATTTGAACATAATGTTCTTTGCGATGCTTATGAACAAAACCACAGTTGTGCTACCAGCTCTGAGGAGCTCTCCCTGTCTATCTTTCTGCATCTCACAGGTTTTATATCTCACTAACATCAGATAATGTGGTGCCACACATCTGCTTTGTATGTCGACATCACCATGCTGAAACTGCAGCACTGGCAGGGCAGATGGAGTTTTGTGGTGGTTGGTGAACACTAACCCAGACCCAGCTGGCACTAGGGATGGCCCTGAAAGGGCTGTAGGTCATTTGCAGGGCTAGAAGAATGTGCCATGCATGAGCAGCGCCAACAAGTGGAGCAGGAGCTGGGGGTAAACCCAGGTGGATATTTGTACCTATTGGAGGAGTGATGCTCCCAGCCTGTCCCTGATACCTGGCTGGCTACAGGGATGTGCTCTCCATCATGTCACCTCCTTGGGGGCAAAGTGGACAGGTTACCTTCCTTGTGCATGGAAACTATGTGGTATCAGGCAAGCACTCGGGGTCCCCAGCTGGAGGGGTGCTGGGCTGCCTCTGCAGCCTGCTGGGCAGAGGTGCCCGTGGGCAAGGGGACATGCACGTCCCACTCCAGACTTTCTTTGGTCAGGGCTTTCTAAAGTTAAACCACATGAACTGCAGCATGGGAACTCGGGAATGATGTCAAAAACCCGCAGCTCTAGATGTGTGGAGTTGTAGTAAAGCTGCTGCAGTAAAGCCAGGCTTAGAGCAGGATGAAACAGTTGAACAAAAGCAGGGTAACTCCAACCCAAACCTGCCCTTCCTCTCAGGGATGTCAGAAGGCATGCTTTGTCCTAGCGCAGGGGCAGAGCCCCACATCCCTGGCAGCAGTGTAGCCCTTCTGCTGTCTGATTTTCAGTGATGGAAGTGCAGGGTGAGAGCAAGGCTTGATAGCACTGGTTCGTGAAGGGTCAAACTGCTGTGCAGCTAGTCCCCTGATTTATTAGGAAACTGTTCTTCCTTCTCCCATTGCAATGGGAAGATCAGCAGGCAGGAGAAGTAACACATCGTAGATTCATAGGCTCACACTGACATTTCATGAACAGCAGAGAAAGGACCAAATGCGAAAAAAACCCAACCTGGCTCCAAGTTGATGATTTACACTGTTTTCTCAGGGTCTGTTTGCCAAGCAGCTGGTGTTTTGTGCCAATGGCTATTACAGAAGAGCTTTCTTTGATAGATACTCTGAATGAACACTACACAGTTTATCTTAAAACAAAATCCCCCCCACTGCTTATATGGGCTGGTAGGGAATGAGGGAAAGAAAAAGTTAGGCTTTGTTGGTTTTTTTACGTAGCACTGAAAGCACATTTGGGGGAGCCTGCACTATCTGTGCAAAAATGCAACAGATGAATTCTATTAATGGATGGAACATGTGGCTGGGTTCAAGCTAGAGTTGTCATTTGAATATAGAAGTCAAAGCCAATTTATTGTAACATATTTTTCTTTTCAAAATATTTTAGGAAAGACAAAAAAGTTTGCGCAACAACTTGGCAAGCAGGTCTGTTGAGAGGAGGTATTTTCTATCTTGCAGCTAACATAAGGGCTGAAAAATGTGGCAGTGCCGAGCAATCCTAGATTCCTTCTGGAACAGAAAGAAAGTGTGCAGGATATAATTGTGTAAGAGCCCAATAAATTTGAAGGGTGGGTTTGTAACACTGCCTTGGGGGCTGCAGGTGGCTCCAGAAGAAAGTCATGGTTTTTATTTCAGTAACAGTCTTCAAATACTTTATCTAACTAGCTACACGCTCATGTGGCCCCATCTAGAAGCCACAGAGTTATTTTAAAATAGAAATACCCATAACAATCGTTGTGCTTCTTCCATGCCAGATGGTAGAAAGATAAGTGGGACTAGTCTGTAGTGTGTGTGTGTGTTATTGGGGAGGGGAGGGATGCAAAAGCTAAGGCACAGGCGTGAGCTTCCCTGGAGTTCGCAAAGCACTAAACGTCAGTGCTCCGTGGCCTCCAGGGCATGGGTATGACCAGCCCTTGTTTCAATGTCGGTCAGTCCGTATTTCCATGGGGGACAATGGCCATGGCGCAGAGCTTTACTAGGATAGGAGCCCAGATGCTGGCTCTACACCTCGGTATTGAGAGACCCACTGCATAACAGGGAGCATCAGACTCCCGCTGTGCAGTCTTGTGTTGCAAGGCAAAAATGCTGCTGTCTCTTAGGTTATATAGAGATATGTGATTGGTTCTTGTGGTGAATTGCAGCCAAGTGGGGTCAGAGAATGGATGTGTCTCATGACTGGTGCGACCTCTTCAGTGTATCCCATTTTCTTTGTAGCTGTGTGGCTAAGAAATACCTGGGTATCGAGTGATCCAACATAGGCTGAGTATTTTTGTGTGTACTGAGAAAGCTATTTCCTACATTTGGTAAAGACCCAAGTACCAAACACTGCTGTATCAAGTAGGCAGAAAACATATTGCTGCCAAGGGAAATAATGGCCAAGAGAAATGGAGCAGCATACTGTCATTCCATGTACATTCTCATCTTGTATGAGCATGGTTTGAGTCCTCGTGTACCTTCCCCCTTGCCTTCTAAATGACTTTTTGCCATCCCTTCCTTATGGTGCTCCACATGGGGAAGAGGAAGCAGATCTAGATCCCTTGCAAAGACCAGAGAGACCCTAAAACACTCTTCAAGGTCCTTCCCAGTTATGCATTTATTTTACCAAGGAAGTTGATACACTCTAAGCCTATTTAATCCTTTTGTTAATGGGAATCAATTAGCAGTCTCTCAGAGATTTCTCTTGTCAGGGAGATGACGGGACGAATGAAAGCAGCACCACTCACCCCACTGTGAAGTAATAACTTACCACCTCTGTATTTTCTAAGAATAGATGCCACTTCTAGCAATAAGTCTGCAGCTTCTTGCTGCTGTTCACCAGATGGTAGGAACCAGCAGACACCGAGTTTGTTCCCTTGTGGTCAAACAAACTGCTGTACAGCCCGATGCACGTTTCCTGAAAGATCCCCAGGACGGCTCCGTTACTTCTGTTAACATTTCCCAAGCTCCTGGTACAATATTGAGGTTTTCCACTGGAACCACCTGGCACATTTTCAGAGTCTTTCCTGAGGGATGAAGTTACTCAATTCCCTTCTAACTTTGTCAAAGTCTTTGTATCGGTCACTTGTCCTGAGAGTCTGTGGGCTGTGTCCTGAAAGGATTATTTCATTTTCTTGATGCTTGTTATGATTTTCATCCTTCACGAGCCATTTCTTCTGTTTCAGGAACAACACTCTGTGGTAGGCCAGGGAGCTGGCCCCACTCCAAGCTCCAGTTCTTGCTCAAATCCAAACACTGGAAGTGGTTACATGAACTCATCCCAGCAATCATTGTTGAATCAGCAGCTGATGGAAAAGAAACAGGCTCTGCAACGGCAAATGATGGAGCAAAAACAACTCCTTCTACAGCAGCAGATGTTGGCAGAATCTGTAAGTTTACTAATTCCTTATTTTACATGGAAAATATTGTCATAAAAACAATAGAAAAGAAAGCTAAGACAGGGAGAAGAAAGCCCCCCAAAACTTCAAAGTCATTTTGGCAATGCCTAGAACTTCAAGAGTGCGCCTTGTATTTTTCAGCACTTTTCTAAGCCTTTTTGAAACCCTTTTCAGTCTATATGAAACAACTCAAATGTCCAAGCTACTGCAGTTTCATTACAAGAACAGACCAAGCATGCGCTTGGTTTTGAGGCATATGAATATTGTCCACAGTCTTCTTTGCAAGATGAACCAAGGTGCACTGCTATGCTACTTTGGCCTCAGAGGAAAGTTGACTTCCAGGCTCTGTGACCCAGGCAGCATGGTGTAAAATGCCTGTGTGTGAACAAGGATCAGGTACCTTGATTTTGGCGTTCAACACAAGTTTGTGTGCTTGGCTGGGATTGTATATGAGTCCTACTTTCTCTGTTTTTATTTTTGCATTTCTAGGTATCTGTAGCCAGTTCTTCTCTCTCCTTTGGTATCTGAGAGATTGGTTGGGAGTTTCTAGTCATTTTAGGAGACATGGGAGATTCTATAAGGGAAATACTTCTTGACTTTTTGATCTATGCAGAAGAAAGAAGTTTCAAGTCAGCTCTCTGTGCTGCAGTTTTCTGTCAGAATTTTTAGCAGAACAAAAACTTAATAGCTCAAATAGCTTCTCTTAAATAAAATGGAAATTTAATCAGCTTGGCTTTGCTTTTGTATTGTGTACATAGAAATACACATAAAGCTTGCCTACAGTTCTTACATGAATTGCAGGGATTTCCTGGGAGTCTCTCTTCTTCACGAGGATTCAGGTTGAGCAAGATATAAAAACAAACCTTACAAATCTTAATCAGACCCCTCACTCCCATCATGAATTGTGGAAATGCCTAAATAACACAAGATAGGCTCTTCTCCCAGTGTTTTTAAGTGCTCCTGGGAGAAGAAAATCCAGATTTTTCACAAGAAGGTTCATTTGCAGATTATCCCCAAATTTCTCCGATGGACTTGCACCACCAGCCAGGGCCTGACTCTTTCACAATGACATGCTGGTTTGCCATTCTGGCAGCTGAGCACAAAACCTGTGCGTGTTGCAGAGGAGGTGTGAAGCTGTCCCAGCAGCTGCCCACCAAAAGCATGCACCAAACTCACAGTGTCCTGCCATGGGGGCACATAACCCGAGGAGCTGTTGCTCGTGGGTGAGCAGCAGCACTCTGGAGGCATCGAATCACACTGATGCTGATGAGAGATTTGGCAATGACTCTGGTGCCTGCTCTTTCCAGATCTTTATGAGCACAGGGCAGTTAGTCAGATTTCAGCTCAAGGACCTGGATTTTTGTCTTCCTCTCACTAGAGACACGTCCCCGAAAGCTCAAAATGAAAAACACATCTCCCCAACTAATATTTTTTTTCTGCAATCCTTCTCTGCTGTCCTTGCCCCAGTTCTTGTACTCCCAATGTAAGAGGAAAGACAGCACCACGTACACGTACAGAGGAGCACAGGGCAATGTTGAGTGGCATGAAAAGAGCCAGCCCAGCACCATCCTTACTAAACCATGTGTCCTGCTGGTATCCCTACTGAGGAGAGGGGGGGGCGGCACAAAGCAAGGATTTTGCTGGGTTTTGTGGTCGCCCCTCCAGTGTAGGAAGACAGAGTGAGGGAGGGATGGGCATGGCTGGGGATGGGGATGACAAGGTGAAACTGGAAGACACTTTGTACTGCAGTGCAGACATGGCCGTTGTTCTCAGAGGCTGAGAGGAAAGTTGAACCAGACTCAAACACAACACAACCAGCAAAAAGATTTCCATATAGACTTCAGTGGGTTATGGCACAGTTTTGCAGGTGGCTGTCCTGTGGACCAGACAGGGTGAACGGAAGAAATACTTCAGTTTTGTACGTACTGAGAAAAGAAAGAGATGGGCAAAACACAGAGCCAGGAAAGCATAAAGAAAAGCAAATTAATGTACTTCTACTCTAATCCTCCAGGAGAAAATAACTCCACAAGACCAGCTGAACAGACACTTGACAAGACCACCACCAGATTATAAAGACCAAAGAAGGAATGTGGTCAACATGCAACAAGCAAACCAATATCCTGGTAAGTGCCCATGGGCTCGATGAAACTCTTTCCTTTCTTCCTTCCTTCCAGCTGGAAGACCATCCCTAAGAGCCGTGCATGTACGGGTTGACTGGGGCATGATTTTCTGGATATCTGCTTCCATCACCGCAGAGGCAGCAGGCGGTGGCTGCTGCTCTCCTGTGCCTACTTACCTTACTGTCCTGCACCACTGAGACGTGCTGGTGTATGAGCCAGTGCTTCATCCAGGCTGATACCGCCCCTCTCAGACAGGGGAAAGGAGGGGTTGGTACCCCTCCTGTTAGCACTATCTGGGGCAGATGTGCACCCAAATATGTGATGCAGAGATGTCTATCTCTTGACTATGCAACCTCACTGTGTTCAGATGCTTCTCTCGTGTGTGGTGCATCTTGGTTCAGAGACGGAGATGAGAACCATCCCTCCCTTCAAACAGCAGTTCATGTACAGTGTGAGGATCCTCATATGGATTTTGAAGTACCTCGCATGGCACCATCACAGGTGGCACTTTTGGTCTGCTTAAAATGCTGTGGTTGTGGCCTTAGTGCTGCTCTACAAGCAGCATTTCAACAGATCAGTCAAACAGTAGAGTAAAAGCCCTTGCTTTCTGCCAGAACTGCCCAGGGCAGGAAATGCCCACAACTTCAGGACTAGTCCTTTGTTTCAGCTCTTGTGCCCTGACCTCCTTGGTGAGTCTAGTTTTTGAAGCGCAGGATTGCTTGTTTGGCTTTTCATATTGTTCTCCTTGCTGATTGGCTGAAAGCCACTCAGAACAAAGGCAGAGTAAGGAAGAGATGCTGAGAAGAGAGAGGAGTTGGGGGAAGTGCAGCAGATGGGACCAAGATGCTGCAAAAGTGTCTATGCATGTAAGTATAAAAAGGATCCTTTGCCTTCTAGTATATTTTTGTATGCAACATTCTAAGGAAAAAAAGATGAGGTTTTTTTTTGTTTTTCCGTAACTGTTGGCTCTGCAGATTCAGCCAGTGATCTGAGCCTTTCCTTCTTACCTGTCCTTTGTAGCAAAACCTTTCCAGCTTCTATTACAGTTTTAATGAGCTCTGAAGTTCAGTGTACCCACATGCCACCCTTCCACCCAGTATGCTGGCTCTGTGGGACCCCCAGCCCAGCTCTGCAGGGATGGGCCAGGTTGAGCTGCCCAGGCAGCATTCATGCAATCCTTTGCTCTGCTTACAAGTTCTAGCAGTGATAAGCTGGTTGCAACCTGGAAACTGCTGCTGGAAACTGCTGCTTTCTAATGCGCCTGGGTGTTAATCTTCTCCAGCAAGTTGGCTCAAGCATCCCAGTGTAATAGCCCATGGTGAGGGCCCTGCTCACTGGCTTGGTACCTCCTGTACTCCCAAAACAAATGCTTTGGCAACCCCAGCAGTTTGTTGGGGAATCTTGTGATTTGGTGTGTTGTTTAAAGGCTTGTTCCTGGAATCAAATTATTAACTGAGACTCTTGGCTTTTACTTTAAAAAAATCCATTTTAGTCTGAGAGAGAAAACGGAAGTGAGTGCAGCCACATCTGTGAAAGGCTCCAAAGTGAGTAGATCACCACTCTTATGTGGCGGCTCATGTTGTTAGTCTGATGGACTCTTTGCCAGTCTTGTGGTATTTGGAGTCCCATCTCCTGGGTTTGAAACATGTGGGAATGGCAGCACTTGTCCATTCAAATCTCAAGTCCCTGCTGAGTGAGCCCTGGGAGGACAGCAGCCTTTCAGGCGAGCCTGGGAGAAAAGGCTGTTCTGGGATCTTCCAGCAAAGCTACCAGATGGAGCGATTAGGAAACTCTTGCATAAGGGAGTTACAGTAGGGAAACTGTTCCCTTTTTCTGGGAATAGCTTTGCTCAGATCAGGGAAGAAGAAACAAAAAGCTAAATAAAATCACAGCGGCTGGAGAAACTTGGTTAAGTGTTTTATTTCTCTATACTTTTCCCCACAGTGCCATGCCATGGCAAGAAACCCCCAAGAAAAGAGCAGGTGAATCGGGTAGAGAAGCTGTTTCTCCAAATTGCTGTAGCCTGGGGTGCCCAGCTGCTGTACACAGTGCTTCTGGGGAAGGCATTTCTTCCCATCTGGAAGAAATAAGAATGGAAAATACTTGCGTTAAAAATAAAAGCATAAAAATAGCAAAACAAAGAAAGAGGAAGCTTCGTCTTTTGGCAACAAGTACAACCCCTTACCAAACAGTTGTGTTTTAAAGTTGTGTTCTTTAAAAAGTGTACCATTTGCAGGAGCAGTGTGATGGTAGCCCTGGGGCCTGCTCAACAGCTGGCAGGGTCACCCCAGGAGGGGCTTCATCCCAGTGGCAATGAAGTGACTCTACAAACTTGTAGTTCAGCTGGAGGCTGAGAACCATCTCTCCCCAGCTTGCTGTTCCAGATGTTTTGAAATGCCACTGAATTCTCTACTGTTCCTCCTCTTTGATATGGGCATAAGGGAGTAAACATTCAGGGCCCCATCCCTGTCACCTCTGCAAAAAGATCACAAAATCACAGAAAGGTTTGGGTTGGAAGGGACCTTAAAGATCATCTAGTTCCAAACCTTCTGCCATGGGCAGGGACACCTGTCACTAGACCAGCTTGCTCAGAGCCCCATCCAACCTGGTCTTGAATACTTTCAGGGATGGGACATTCACAACTTTCTCGCTAGTCCAGTGTCTCACCACCCCTGAGTAAATTTCTTCCTATATCTAATCTAAACCTATCCTCTGTCAATTAAAAGTCATTCCCCCTTGTCCTGTCACTTTTAAAAAGTCCCTCTCTATCTCTCTTGTAGCCTCTTTCAGGTACTGGAAAGTACTAGGTCACTGTTACCAAGTCCCTTCTGGCTCTGTGGGCTCATATGCATGAACACACAGGCACAGGGATGACTTCAGTGACATAAACCCGACGGCAAGAAGCTGAGAATGGTCCTTGCATAGAGTTCTACAAACAGCAGTTTATTGCTGCTGCTCGCAAAGCTTTCCATAGGCAAATGACCCCGAACACGTGACAGGTCGATCTTCAGTACAGGGGAGTGGCTAACACCAAAGCCAACCAGGGAATTAGAACTGGGGTACCGTACCATAACCGAGCAGGCATCCTGGGAGAGACTTCTTTCCTTCGCCAAAACCGATACATCTATGGCACCAGAGACTGTCTTATCAAGAACACTCTCTGTCTCTTGTACCACAGGTCAATTGGTCACCACAGGTCACCTCAGAGCCTTCTCTTCTCCCGACTTAACAACCCCAACCCTGTCAGCCTGTCTTCATAGGAGATGTCACAGTAGTTCCAAAAACGCACAACCCACCAGCAAAGCCGAAGGTGCGGCTAATCATGTGGTTGCCAGCTGAGCACTGATTGTGGGAATTTGATTGTCCCTGTTGGGATAAAACCAGGTGGACTCCCCATAGCATATCCTGTCCCAGGGGCTGCCCAGCTCAGGGACTGAATCTAGGTTCTTAAGTTAGGACAACACAATTAGGATAATTAGATCCTCTACCGTCAAGTGTCTCCCACTTAGAGTCTGTTTGTGGAACAGGCTGCCTTCCAGGATAGGGGGAGCGTCTTAATTTAGGTATCTATGTTTATATTGATTTGGAGCAAGCACTCTGGTTGTGGAGTCACGCTCAGTGTTAATAATGATTTGGGAAGAGTTCTTTTTAAAGTCCTTAAGGAAAATAATTAATCCTTTGCATCCATTACTAAATGGAAATAGCATATGTATAAAAATAATGCAGAAAAGGCAGAAATAAATAATTTTTTCTTTGGTTCCAGTCGGTGGGAGCTGAACATCATTATGGTGAAATTTCAACAGGAACAGTATATTAAACAGCTGTTCCTAAACATAGACTTTTTAAATATGTATGCACATGATTTGTCTTAAAGAGTTTTAAAAGAGCTGGCTGAGAGGTTCTCCAAATTCTTAGTGTCACTTTTTATTTAGTATTGAAACGCCAAGGGAAACTGCTAATGCCATGATAAAAATTAAAAGACTAAGTAGGTAATTGCAGCCCTAGTAGCCTAATGCAGAGCTCAGCAAAACTACTGGGGAGCAGATGCAGCCCAAATAATAAAGAATTTAGGAAGGGGAAGATGTAATTAATTTCAAGCAACATGGGCTGATGTTAGAAGAATCTTTTCAAACTTGCCTGGTGTCTGTTTCAATGAAACCACAACCTAAAAGGCAATACTTGTTCAGATTATGTCCTTTAAAGCATCTGACTTCTCACTGCCTATTTTGGTTAAGAAACCTGAGTGACACAAAATTAACATAGCTCAAAAGGAAATGGCTGACAGGTCTCCAGATATCACCATGACCAGGCTGTGTGATTGAAACCTGACATGCAAATATTGTCCGAGGTGATGCTGAACTGGAAAAATAGAGCTTACTTTACATCCATATTGGAGATGTTCAAAAGTTATTACTGTGACCAGCTATGATGTAAAGCTCTGAAATCGAATGTCAAAAACTGTCACATTCTGAAAGGAGCTCCAAAGGACCAAAGGACTGGAAAACATTCCACACACTGAGACTCAAGTATTTGGAGAATGCTGCAAGCATGACACAGTCTTGAAGCACTCGTGTAGTAGGAAGGAATTGATGATGGACCAACTAATAAAATTAATCACACAGACCAATATATAAAAAGATTTGATGATGAAGTCAAAGTTAGTCAAATTCCATCTGGTTTTGCCATATATACGAAGGATCAAACCAAGGCAGTGTCTCATGCCCAACAACTGCTATTAGTTGCACCCTATGAAATAGCAAATCTCCTCGTTCCTCCTCTGGGAAAGGCTCAGGGAATTCCTGAAATGCAGTGGTATCTTGGTAGCAAGATCATTTGACAGCTTTTCTCACACTGTGGGGGCCACCCAAAGAGGTATGAGAATTTAGCTTGTACTGTGCCATGTGGCACAGATTTCCTCAGCTGACCCACACATTGTGTGAAGAAACATCTCCTTTCATTTGCCTTGCACCTGACTTCTTCAAACCAACAGTAGCAAAGGGAATTAAGCTTTGGAGCAGCTGATTGTGTGCAGAGAGGGTTCTCCACAGTGCCATCTACACTGGCTATGTTTGAAAAATGATTGGTCTTTTTCAACCAGTCTCGCAGGGATTAATTCAGTCTTGCCTTGCTCCAATAATTCTCTTACAATGAGCACCACTTTTGGCTCCTGTGCTCTCCTCTGATGGGATGGAAAGACCACAAGTGGCTTAGTATAGGCCAAACCACCCTTTGGATGATAGGCATCTGCAAGTTCATCTAAGTCCTCTTAAAAGCAAAGTGTCTTCTTCAAGAATCTCTGCTCATAGAAAACTGGATTTTTGAGCTGTATTTGAATGACACCACACATTGATGCACTCGTGCTTGTTGTAACACTTCTCTTTTCTCCTTTCCAGGTGGTTCACCAGCTGTGAGCATGAGCTCCAACAACATGTCCTTATCCAACCCAATTTCAACTCATAGCATCATGCCCCAGAGCTCCAGCCTCATGTCCACCCCTGCTGGAACCCGGATGCCTTCTGTTCCTGCTGCTCGGAGTATGGGCTGCTACGGGAACCTTCCTTGCAACCAACCAAGCACATACAATGTGACTTCAGGAATGAACCAAATGCAGCCACACAGAAACCAAAACCAAGTTCTGCCCAGTCAGAATAACCCCATGGTGTCCCGACAGCAAACCATGACACAGGGAAACAACGGGGCAGCTTTTGGGACGGGGTCAGTGGTCAACTCTCAGCAAATTAGGCCAAGTTTGACCCATGGAACGACAGGTATCCCTACTCAACGACCGGCCAACGTGATGATCACAGCTACTGCCAGTGCCCAGAACTGGGCCCCACAAGAGGCTGCAGTGAAGCAGCAGGATGCACTGAAACCTGCAGGGGTCCGTTTCCCCACAGGCACTGCATACCCTAACCAGTCTTTACAACGCAACGTAGGCAACCAGCATTTTCCTCAGCGTGCATTGGCACCTCCTAACCAGTTAACGGCGGGAGTCCAAATGAGGCCCCCTCTAAACCAAATGCACCA
The DNA here is from genome assembly GCA_014706295.1 of Lycocorax pyrrhopterus obiensis. Taxonomy (NCBI): domain Eukaryota; kingdom Metazoa; phylum Chordata; class Aves; order Passeriformes; family Paradisaeidae; genus Lycocorax; species Lycocorax pyrrhopterus. The sequence continues at coordinate 80,055,863 of JACSVZ010000001.1, forward strand.
GACTCTAAATGGACAATCTGCTGGCTCACTACGAGGGCTCAGCATAAGACCCAACCAGCTGAGAGGACAGACTGTGCCTACTTTGAGTCAGCCAGGAACAAGCATGACACCGCCGTCATCTCTGCCATCAACTGGTTTCACAACTACCAACCAAACCTCCCGGGCTTACCAAGGAAGTGACCATGGTAATGACCTAGCGTTTGACTTTCTGAACCAGCAAGGTGACAGTATAGGACCTGCGCTCAACAGTGACTCGGATTTTATAGATTCTTTACTGAAAACAGAACCTGGTAATGATGACTGGATGAAAGACATCAACCTCGATGAAATTTTAGGGAACCACTCATAAGTGACAGTACCAAGGAGGAGCCAGATGAAGAGGCAGCAAGGACATTAGCTTTCTCTTTAGATGCCAACAAACTGCTTTATTAATTTACACTCCAGTAACTGGCCTGTCCTTTAAAATACAGCATAGGGCAACTGCCCTGTTTGAAGAGTAGCTCTAGGAACAAAACTGAAGTGACAGCATAAGTCATATTCCTGCCTGCCACAAAGGAGTGAAAACATGTGAAGGGTCTGTTCCCCACACCTGTGCCCGGCCCATTGCAAACTCATCAGTTCTTCTCACAGGGTCTGCAGGAAAAAATGTGTTCAGCTTTCTACACATGGAAGCTCCAGACAGTGGTATGGGCTCTGGAACATCATTTCTCTGAGTGCAAGTAAGACCCCAAGTGGTCCAGAGCTCTTCAGTCATCGTGTTCACAGCCCTTAACTTCCTTGGGACTGCTCAGCCCTGACAGCATCAAGCCCTGTGTAAATCCCATGGCATTACAAAAACTGTTTACTTCTGCACAGTACAAACTTGCATTTGCTTTCCCAATGATTTGGTTATAAACCCTGTACCTTTTGTAGCACACAGCAGGGTAAGTGGTCTCATCCAAGGGAAGAAGGAAACAGATCATCCAGCATGTTGCTCGGTGTGCTCTAGCATTGGTGTGCTCCCTTTCATCAGTGTTTGCAGTGAGTATTAGAGGATGCTGCTGTCCTGCCAGCAGCACGGTCATTCTGGACATTGAGGGAAACATGAGATGAACTACTACCAAAGCTCAGGATCCTCACTTTGCCACCTTGCCCTACCCCGGGGACTCCAGTGACTTAATAGAAACCTGAGTGAGAAGGGTGCTCGTGATTTGCCCCTCACTGACTCTCCCAGTCCAGCTTAGAGGAGGGCAAATACCTAAAGTGGCTCAGCTAAGCCACTGTCCTCGTTTTCATCTCAAGTCATGGCGAGTATCAATCAGGTAGTTCAGCCTGATCTTCTTCTCTCACACAGGTTTAGCCCAGACAAAATGCCATCATCTATCTGCCTGGGGAGAAGCTGCCATTTTGATTGCACAGCATTTTGGTTCCATCCTGTTTTCTCCTTTGCCATATGGGGGGAGTTGAAAGAGTTCTGGTGATGGCCCAGGTCCCCACAGCCTCTGTCTGGAGTACGAGAGGCTCTGCATCTGAAACTAGCATGCACATCAATATTAACTCACAGTAGGAGGCTCCACTCAGCCACATCTGTGCTTGTACGTGACATAGTTCTGGGGATTATTTCTGGGCACTGGACTCAGTCATCTGTTCTGGGTTTGGAATGGCCCAGCTAATATTGCCCTGAGCAATTTCTGTGCATCACTAGACTAGAAAGATACCCTGGGGCAAGGACCATTTCCATAGGCAGTTGGCAGCCACCTTGCCTTGAAGGCTAACAGAGCAGAGCAGTAAGGATACAGACTGTCCCACACCTGCCAGGGAATAGTCTTGACTATATTAAATTTTTTGCTATAGACTTGGTCAGTAAGGGCTTCAGAAAGATATGCTATGTCACTATAACACAGCTCCACAGTGATTCAGACGGGATTCATGGATGGGAACAGATCTTGCAATTCAAATGAAAATGCTGTTCTTTAAAATGATGTGGTGTGATGTGTTTCACAGCCTACTCTGAATTAGCTAAAACTAGATGTGGCAAAGGAATACAATGCCTACGTTCACATGCCTTGGTGCCAAGAGGCATTGCTCTGCCCCTGCAAGTGCTTTATTCATCCTTGTTAGTGGCAGTGGGATGAATAGACTATTTGACAATAGCCTCTGCACTTATCTGACCTACTTCTTGCGAGAGGTTTTAATAAGGCTTTTCCAGTCATTTCACCCTGTCATTTCAAATGGGCGCAATTTTTCAAGATGTTTCAAGAAGCATCGTCACACAAATGAGCACCAGCACCTCCACAAAAGGTGTAACATGGGCATTTAGTTAGATGTGCCAGTTGAGGCTGTTCATTCCCAGAGAAATAAGAGCGACAAGAAAGTCTGCTGAAGAGTCCCTTCTGCCAACCCAGCTAGTGATCATTGCACACCCCTGCATTGTGTAACGTGGTGACTCAGCTGCCCAGAAAGCTTCCTTTTCTCCCCAGTTTTGGCTGGGGTGTATGCGGTCCCTTTGATATGTCAGTACAAGTTTTTCCAAGTCTTTTGAGAGCTTTTCAGCTCAGGCCACTGGGGTCCTACCCGAGTCTGGAGAGATACAGATGCGATCTAACAAGTGTGTCCGTATAAATCGTGCAAAACTAGACTGAAGTAGTAGCTGCATGAGTTTCAAGTGGAAGGAAGATTGGCCCATCTGCCTCACACACCCCCTGTCCACGAGCAAGTCAGCAGTGACTGCCAGCGCTCTGGTAGGAACAGATGGCTGCAATGGATGCCACTGAGGCCAAGGCTGAGTTAGTATCACCACGAGCAATGGGCACTGAAGTCTGGTAACTTCAACTACCCTCACATGCCATTGAAAAAGCCACCACTGCTTTCTGTATTAAGACCAGACTGATTTCCAGATCCTCAAATGATGTAAAAAAATTGTTCAGCTGAGGAGCTGGTCCCAAGGAGTCAGGAGTTGGACTCAATGATTCTCGCGGGTCCCTTCCAACTCAGGATATTCTATGATTCTATGGTTCTATGACATCATGCAGTGGTGGACTCAATGCTGAGTGTTGTCCTGTTGGCCTCAGCCTGGAGTGCAAAAGACACTGGGCTGTGAGTGCCATCCCTGGGAGCAAAATTACATCCTGTCTTAAGTAAATTCAAAAAAGGTAGAGGCCATTTCCAGTCCTGTAAATATATGCCTGATGCATTTGAAATGCAAGCTTGTGAAAGACTCTTGCAACCAAAACTTGAATCCAGTATCATTTCTTCAGAACATTTGCATCTGAATGGAGCTAGTGTCTTTTTTTTCTTTCTTTGCAATGGCTAAGTGCACTACCCTTAAAGTCTATTTTTCATCATTGACTGGGCACTCTTCACAGTATTGGGTTGTAAATATAAAGAATTATTTGTTTTGTAAACTTTTGTAAAAACAACAACAAAAAAGTAATAATATTTTGGTAGGAATAATAAAAATCATATTATTTGGGTTATATTTATACATATGTGAAATAAATATACTATCAAAAAGTTGTATTTTATACAAAAAGTCAGCTGTTACCTTTTGTATTCTATATACAAAGTTTTGTATGATATGATTGTTTATTTTTATCTGCAGATTTCAACTTTGGGTTTCGGGGGAGGGCAGAACGGGATCATGGTTAAATAGCTGGGTCTGACCCCAAGCTCACTGAAACCAATGGAGTCTTTCCATTGCCTTCACAGGGCTTTGAATCAAGCCTTTAAATCACCTTCAGATATGTTTCACATCTGAAGCTCTCTGGAAACCTCAACATGAAAACATTCCAGGTTTCAAATTTTTTCCCCGAAAAAGGCTTTTATTATTATTATTATTATTATTGTTATTATTGTTATTTCAGCTGTTGGGAGGCAGGTGGGACCTATGTAACTGTCATGTCCTTGTTGCATGTATGTCTGCTTTATATTTTCCCCATATTATAAACCAGTGTTTCTCTATACAGACTGAAAAGAAAAGTTGCTGTACAGAAATGTTTGTGTTTATGCATTTTTACACGTGGCTGTATATACCTCCTAGTACTATGCAGTGACACTTATTTGACTTCATTTATTTTTCACCTAAACATGAATAGTATGTTTTTCAGTAGCTATCAAAACTCTGCCAAGTAAATCAATCAAAATTATCCCAAGTGTCTCTTTTCTTACTATGAATTTTATATTGAATGTCTGTTTAGTCAACTGCTCATTCATCTGAGTAAATTAAAATTATGGTGATATTTTAGGAGGGGGGTTGAGAAAAATGAACATCTGGCAGCTTCCAGGAGCTCAGTCTGCCTCTTTGCCAGAGAGCTATGACGTTTTCCTACTGACCGAAGACATGGTTTCATTACCAGAAAGGGTTAACAAATAATAGTTAACAAAAACCACTATTTTAGCTCCTGGTGAGTGGATTGATAGACTCTTGCAGCAGAGCAATTTGCTCTGGGATCCTGCAAAAGTTAAAGCCGAGAACTGTGTACCCCCAAGAGTTAGTTACCCCAAGAGGGCTGGCCAGGTTCCCAAGCCCATGCCCCGCCCTGGATCATACCCTGGAGATATCTGCCCCACTCTCCTCACTATCAGAGACCCCTAATGAGAAACCAGAGATCAGACAGCTGGTTTCTCCCTTTCTCCTTGCCTCCTTCACATTACACCTCATTCCAGCCTAAAGAGATGCCAGCCTAAAGAGATTCCAGTGTGTACCGCATCGCGCTGGGTTGCGGGCTGTTTCACACAAGTATTCATCCCTACCAGGCTATTTTCAGAAGGTCAGCCCTGAGGAAGTGTCCCGTTCCTCGAGAGGCTTTCCGGGCTCCATCTCCAAGTGGGCGGCTCTTCCTGCCCCATGAACTGAGCAGAAGGGGTGGTGGAGGGGATGTTCCAAAGGGACAAATGTCAGCACATCACTGCCTGTGCTCAAAGGCTGCCTTGTGCTATTTTCAGATGTAGGGGAAAAAAAAAAGGGCTCCCCGCATCTTAACTGCTTCACTGCTGGTGGAGATGATGAGGGACTGCCATCCACAGCACATCCACCCTTTTAGTCCCTCTCTGCTCGCCTTCCCCTACAGGGTAAGCAGGAAGGCACCTCCCTCGGTGCCCCTCACAACACCACCTCTGCTGGCTGCTGCCCTTCCAGGTTTTTTTTGCTAATGTTGCTCAGTCCCTCCGTTGTATCTGACTCCTATCCACAAATGGCTCCTTTGTCCTTCCCTGGCATCTGGTGCTTTCACAGGAGGGATGGGGGAGGATGTTGGCAGATGCCCGGTGTCCCACTGCCCTGGCTGTGCCCATACTCCCCATCCTGGCTGAACATGCAGAAGCGAGGAGGTGCCCAGGAGGTGTGTGGCTCTCTCCTCACTTCAGCATTTCCAGCACAGGTGGTAGAAAGTGCTTCCCTTGCACTCAAGGGGGAAAATAAGGCACAGTCCCACTCACCCAAAGGTAAATCCAAAACAGATCAAGAAATAATACTTTGGTAGGAATGCACTAAAGGTGTCACTTTGTCTATCTCAGATGTAAAGGCAAAAGGCAAGGCAGGCAGGATGTGGCAGCCTCAGGCAGGGCTGCTGCCCACCTGCAGAAGGTACATCTTTGTCAGTGAGCTGAAAAACAGCCTGGGACCTGTCCCTGGAGCGTGGTTGTCTGTGCCACCAGGTTCTGAGTGCCTGGTAATGCTTGGGTGCCATGACCACCCTCCTAGAGGTCTCATGATCAAAAGCCATTCCCACTGTGGATGCAGTGGGATAAGAGGGATAAGACAGTACAAAATACAAGTCACCCTGCACCACATGGCTTCCATGCCAGAAAATGTCCCCAGACCTGTCTCCTATGCCCAGGGAGATGTAGCCAGCGAGACCACATGGAGAGGGTGTGAGACATGAGTGGCACTGAGTATTTTCCCTGCCTGGCCAGATGCAGCACAGCAGGAATTGCACCAGGCCCAGGCGAGGTCTGACCTTTCCCACTGCATCCAAATCACTTGGTGGGAACCACTACCAGCTCGGGCAGCACAGCCAGGAGCGCTGCTCCCTCCCACGGCAGCATGGAGGTCTGGCAGCTGCAGGAACAGGGATGACATGGACAGGATTCCTCCTGCCACAATAAAAGTTTCAACCATGATAAAAGCTTACTTCATCCTAATTTTTAAATCAGGCATTCTGGGTCATGCAAACCACTTTAACAAACCCTCTTTACTAGAGTTCCAAATCATAGCCCAAGTATCTTTTTCAATAAAATACAAGAACTATTTTGTCCATTTCTTGTTCACAAAATTGTTACAAACTAGCTCAGCCACAAGTTGCTGTCCTACTGGAGGACTTGGATGTTGAAATCCCAATCCATATGCTCCAGAAAAGGTCACGCAAGCTGAAAAAAGCAGGTTGATTAGGACTTAGAAATCTAGGCTTTAGAAAACCAAAAACAAAGCCAAACCAAACCAAACCAACAACAACAACAACAAAAAAAACAAACAAACAAACAAAACCACAAGGCCAAAACAAACAAAAGAAACTCAACCTGAAATAGCATTTGGCATACTTGCATTTTCATTACAAGGAGCTCCTTTAAAAAAGCTGAAGCTTAAATGATTGTTTTTCCCATAATGACTCAGCCTCCTGTGTGCTGAAGAGCGAGCACCCAGCAAGCGACGGCCTTTGACGGCCTTTGTGGGTGGACATGTGGATCTTCGTGTTGCTGGAGCGCTGTGTGCCTGGGTACCGAGGTCAGATGAGCTGCTCCAGCATCCTCAGGACGAGCAGTGGCAGAGGCAGCCTGAGCCTCCCAGAGGAGCAGGGAGAAAGCCCCACTTGGCTGTGCTGCCATGAGTCCGGTGAGCAGCTCGCTCTCCCCAGACATGTCGTGCATTCCTGTACATGGCTTCAGACAACAAAGATGCTCTATCTACATTTTTTTGGAGGGCTGCCTGACATGTTTTCACTCTGGCTGACTGGTTTGCCTTGTTTGACAGGACACAGTTGCTCTGTTTTATCCTTCTTGCCCAGGAACATTGGGAAAACCCTGTGGTGCTGTTAAGTGTTTGGGTGAAATGCTGAGTGGAGGCGCAGCCATGCAGCTCTCGTTGAAGTGAACAGATCTGATGGCAAAACCTATCCCTCGATATCAATTTGAGATGAAAGGTAAAGTTCCTGGTTGTTGTGAAGGTCAATGAGCATCATGTAAGGGCAGGATTTGTCCTTGATACCATTATGTTGGAGGGTCATGGTGAAAATAAAACCAGGGAATGTATTCAAATGGCCTTTTGTGCTTACCTGGCCTCTAAGTCCAACAGAGAAGTTCAAATCTAGAGGCCTAAAATTTTTTTTAAAAAAATTAAATTAGTTCTTGAAGAGGTCCTAGAGTACCAGCTGCTGAGAAATATTTATTAGAAATTATTGTGGTATTGTTTAAGGATCCGATATGGAAAGCTCCTTCTTGTAGATGTGGCCTATAGGGTTAGTTCCATAAGCTGATTTCATGAACAAGTGGGCACACATAACAGTCAGGTTAATTTATGAATATAATTCATTTATCGATGAAATTTCCATCAGTGAAAGACATCTAACTTTTTCAAGGAAAAACGTATGGGGGGACTCAGTAATTTGGCTGCGTCTCTTCATATTTATTTGAGAAGGAAGCTGATGAGTTTTCCCAAAGTGCAGTTTTTAAAAAGAGAAATATGTCAGAATGCACATGCCTTATTATTTGATTCCTCAAATTTAGCAATGTCTTTAAGGTGAATACTGAAGTATGTCTAAAAATACATGCATTGGGCAATATAACCCTTTGTGAGTCTACACAACAGTTTTGTCAATGATGGTTTGTTCCTTTTTTGAGCTCCTTCTTCTCTTAAGGATTGTGTTTTTCCATGTTACTCGTCCTTCAGCAAGACTTCTAGCTAGCATAATGTTCTTCGCAGTACCTCTATGAATAACCTAACTCTACAGCAAATTAAAATTGGTATAAAGAAACCTGTTGTACTCTCACTGATTTCCTTAGTGTCAACATGTTAGCCTTGGTCTGTTGGATAACCAGGCTCACAGGATGTCTACAGCAGGGGTAGGAACCTCACGTGAATTTCCAAAAGGCTGATCAAAGCTGCAGGGCTATGTGGTATCCCCGCTCACATGTGAGCAGCAAGATAACTGCATTAGTACAGCTAAAATCAGGATTTCATGCATAACACTCCCTGAAAGCCACCTTTTCCCTTCATTTAAGTAACAAATCCACTAACCAAAGGAGTTTGCCCATAGTTACATGGCATCTTTATGCTATTATATGCCACACTAGTCTTGATTAATTGTGTGGATCTTACTAGAGTAAACCCATCACATGATCATCTTACTTATGAACTTTCCCTCCAACGCCAAAGACTTAATCTAGTGTGTTTTACCATATAAACTGCCAGCTTCTGACATACAAATACCAATATACCATCTGTTTATGCTGGGGAGTTTAAAACCTTCTCATAGAAAATATCTGGAGTGCTTTAGAAGGTTACAAAGAGAAGCTTTCAACAGCTAACAAGACAGCGCTGTTCAAAGAAGTAAATCATTTTCAAAAAAAGGAATTTAAAAAACCCTTCATGAAGAACATTTCATTAGTTTCTCAACATTGAATATAGTCTTTTTATAAGTGACTCAAATGCACAAAACAGCACAAAACCTCAGAAATATTCTTTTGTTATATCTGTCTTTTTAACCCTCAGTAGTGGCCTATTTTGGCTTCCCCTTTTGGTTTTCTTTTTAAAAAAAAATTTAAAATTGAGTCTTTTTTATACACTTTACTGTGCCTCCAAAGCCTCCTGCTATTAGATCGGTTTTAGCTTTCAGCAAGTGAGAGTGTGCAATAAAGAAAAATTTCCCAATGGCCACCAACACTGTGGCACAGCGTAGCTGTGCACTTGGATGACAGATTAGCTCCAGAAATGCTACTTTTTATTAAATTATCTAAGCTTTCATCAGAGAATGCTTTCACCAGGCTTTTACAGCCTTTGATAAAAGGCAAGATTTTCGATAAGGAGCCCAAAGCCTGGCTCCCATGCCTACATTGATCTACATGATGATGTCTGGCCCTCAGATTTTAGCTTGTAGAATAGTGCCACCCTGATAATATGATGTAGGCCAGGAAGAAATAAGCAATGCAAATGAACAGAAGTCTAGAAAATATATAGAAAAGAATGTTGTTTAGCCTGAAGAAGAGGAGGTTTGAGTGGGAATAGGAAAGAGATTTTTTGAATGGATATATCATTGCTGCCAGGGGAAAAGATTGGTTATTTTCCATGATGATCTCTACAGGCCAAGAAATCATGGCTTCAGGTTAGATGCCAGTGGAATTTTTCAGCAGGAAGGATAATATGAGGATGGACTGTCTGAGGAGGGTATGGGGTCTGAAGGTCCTCAGGACCTGCCTAGGCAGCTGTCAGAAATGATACTGCTGTGGTTATATGTCTTCAGCCAGTGGAATGGATTAAATATCTTCGTGGGTCCTCACAGAAAGGCAGCAAAACTATTGAAAACAAGTGAAAACTTTTCATGTTCAGGAAGAAAAGGGGGAAAAAAAGTAAATCATTTTGTGGGGCTTAAGTCAGTGAATACATACCAATTCATATGAACAGCAATGCATCCCAGCCCACTTCCCAATCCTGTAAGGCAGCTACTTAAATCCCACTCTGCTCCCACACCATAAAAAAACAGCAGGAGGCTTGAGAGAGATGGGTTTGTCCCAAGTCTCATGTCTGCTCCTTCAGATGTTTTCCTGGGGAGTGAAGTTATGGAAATCTTCTATTTCAGCTCCCTTTCCTGAAGAAAAAGATTTTGATCCTGTGCTTGCACTTTTGTGTTAAAGTTACCAGATCAGGCTGGCTAATCACAGGAATGATCAGAAGCTCTCAGAGATACCCGAATCCAGCCTGGAGCATGTCTAAGTTGATGTCTTTCTTCACTTCACAAAACTAAACAGGAGTACCTTGGGAGAGGATTAGGTATCTGCAATGCAATACAGATGATTGCTTTATCATGGAAAACCATCCCTCTCTGTACCACCCAGAGGGACAGCCACCACAGGATGACGGTACCACGGGCTCCTGTTCCACCCCAGTTGAAGCTGCAGGCTTTAGAGGCAGAGTTAAAAGAAGATGTACAGCTGCTACAGGAGAGGGGCTTAACAGCGTGTGAACACCATGTGCTTGTAAAGGTATTTAAAGGATTAGGGGAGAATTAAATGTTTGTCTGTCTTTGTTGCTCAGCACAGCTTCAAAGCTGGAAGACGACAGATATTAAAGAAGATATTTCCCGTCTTTAAATACCGGAAGGAGACTCCTAAAACAATAGCTGGGAAATGCAGGCATGACCTGACAGATTTATACACAAAGATGCTGGACGATTCTTATTGGATGGGTGAAGAGCATGCTATTCCGCAGTACAAAACGGTGATATAAAGTTCACAATTTCAAATACCGGTGAACAATCCCTAGCATGGACACAAGAGCTGGCTCAGGATTCCTCTCTGGAAAACAGAAGGCAAGCATCCTGGCTGATGGTTTCAATTCACCCCTCTGCACTGGGCTGTAGGTTAACTGGTCAGTAGCAGAGCAATGCCTCCCATGGCCTCTCCTCAAAGCAGTCCTCTTGGGCAGCCAGGAGTGGTCACCAGTTTATCTGCTGCTGTTAAATCTGCCTTATACCAAGAATCAGAGCTCTTAAGTCCCCCAAACAGGGAACTTTCTCTATAACCTTTCAGGAAAAAGCAAGCCTGTCAAGAGACAGAAACGCTCTTGGAGAGATGCTCAGGCCAGCAGGTGCTTTCTGGGGAAAAGCTTTAGTTAAGGATTCAAGTAAATTCAGTGTCTTAGCTGGCAAAGGAAAATGGAGAGTCTTTCTCAGAGAGGTTATGCCATTAAATTAGATTTTTACTGAACTGAGAAACTTGCAGCTCCACAAATAGGGCTAAAGGGGTCTTAAGATACCTTGGCGTGCTCCTGATACCGAGCTGTTCTGCACAGCTTAGACAGCTTTGGGGACACGGGCTAAGCTGTGGCTCACAGCCTGCAGTAAGTGCCTTCAGGCACCAGAGCTCTGCCCAGGGCAGCCACTCTGCTCCATGCTGTGGCTGCACTCTGGCTCCAGGCCCTTCTGTCTCCAGCATCATCCTCTCAAAATACCAGGTCCAGTGCTTCTGAAAGCATCTTTAGAAGGCAGACCGATGGCTGTTTTCTGCATGAGGGAACATCTCTTCCGACTGCATTTGGGAGTTTTATGGATTATTCTTCTTCACTATTCCTTCTTATTTTACTCATTATAGAAAGGGCAGAGCAAAGGCGAAAACCTCACTCATTATATATTTCTCCTCTCCTCCTCCAGCCTATTTCTCTGAAAGATGTCATCACTGAAACAGTTAATTGGGACTAGTAGCAATTTATATCGCCCTCAGAGAATAAAGGAAAATTCTTTGTAACAGCAAACCTCATTCTGAGCAAACACAGCCCTGACTTCCTAGGCTGCCCATCACCTAAACCAGCTGCATTGTTTGTGACTTCACAGGCCCCACAGTGAAGAAAATAACTTTATTCATCTTCATCTGTCATCATAGTATAAATTTGAAATGTATTCGGGTTTGTTTAATGAGAGTGGGAATGTGCTCCCTAGAACATTATACAAGTATTTTTACAATGTGCACTGAGCTAACAGATATTCAGGTTATTGAGCAACATGTTCATACAGCCAAAGGCTTTATATCTTGTCCATGAAGAATGCTGGAGCAGAACAAGGACATTTTTCGCCTTTCCTTCTTTTCCTTTTCAAAAGTGAATTGATATCTCTTACTGGGGACACTGGTCCATCCTACATTCGGGTTACTTAACCCTTGCCTTTATAATGGATCCTTGTGATTCTCTTCTGGGAGAGGATCAGACCTCCATTTTTTTCAGAAGCAGGTATTCATACTCTGCACAGGGAATGTCCTTGGGGTAAAAAAAGTATCTTTGACTTGGAAATTCCTCTCTGCTTTGGTTGAGACATTGAATGTTAAACCTCTGTTATTTCATGTCTCAGTTTCCTTAGGCTGGAAAGCATGCTGGCAACACTCCAGAATGACTGAAGCATTGAGGGATCTATGAGGCACATGCTGATGGTTCAAGCCAGGGCTCATTCTGAATTCCTGCTGACTTCAGGCACTGCCAACACCACAAAGCACCTCTGCTCTCTGCAGTTGCTTTTGTAGCAGAGGAGGCCAAAGCAAACCTGTCCCAGCCAAAGCATCAGCCTCCAAACTGTCTCTGCTCCTGAACCACCTGAGCTTGTCTGTCAGCACGCTGAGGATGGGCTGGACCTGTTGACAGAGCAGCAGCAGATATTGTGCAGAGACGCAGCTGAGCTGCCAGAGCAGTTGCAGCTGGGCGATGGTGGAGGACTGTGCTTCATGTCACCATCCTGTCACACCACCCTGGGGCCCCCATGACGGACTGAGGGATGCCATCCCTGAGCAGGGGAAAAAACAAAAGAACAGTTGCCTTAGGTTTCTTTGTTCTCCCTCCACAGCAATGCCAACATATGCAGCACTAAAACTCACTTGTCATCCTTCTCCTTCCTTGTCAGGGTCAAAAATTCCCCAGCTAAAGAATAAGGGTTAGCATCTTCCTTCATACACTCACCACCAGCAGTGTATGTCCCTCTTAATCTCCCAAACTTCAGGGACCTGAGGCCCTTGTCCTTCAAGGGCAGGAAAGAGGATACTGGATTGTGCTCCTTCTCCTTATCTTTTGAGCCAAACACATGAGACAGCAATCCTTTTCAAACATCCCAGACCCCAACCACACAGACGTGCACAAGCAGAATGAGGGTATCAAGATCACCAAAGTCTCTGAGTTACCGTACTGAAGGTTCAGAGGTGACTCACTGTAGATAACAGTAAGGTAACTTATTACACTCACATAAGAGAATTAATGCTTAATTTTGGCCTTCGCAAACTGCAGGAGCTTATATTTCAGCACTGCATCAGAGCCTTGCTATGCAGGGTAAAAGCAGTTGACATCCAAATGCTGAACTATGACCAGAAGTGGCATATTTGGTGTTGCTTGGGAAGCCTGCACTTATGTGCAGGCATAAAACTGGTGTTTAATTGCACAGTTCCTTTATGATTTTGTCCTGAACCTTCCCTGCATCCAGCACTGAGATGGGATGTCTGCGTGGGATCCCTTTAGGTTATACTGGGAAGTTTGAGAACCAGGCATTTCCTAACTTTTGGTACACATGGCATTGCATCCTAAATATTTCTTTCATGCATAAATTTGATGAATACAACAGAGATTGATGTATTCATCAATCAAACAAGTGGCAGAATGGACAAAGGCTGGCTGCTACTTTCATGATCTAAAGCCAGCTTCAAGAGGAGGGCAGCGCTGTTCATGCCTAGGAGAATGGTAACAGCAACTGGTGCTTTCAGCTCATGTCACAATGAGAGTCTGAGACCACTTGTAGGACACTGTAGGCTCCTGCAGTTGTGCACTTCCCTGACTAGCCACTCACTACCATCTTCCTGGGAGAAGCACACACTCCCCTTTCCAGCTATCTGGTGCTCCTAGAAGCATTGCCCAGCATCCTCATACTCGGTGTATAATGGTCCTGGAGTCAATGAGAAACAACTCCCTGGTTAGGTCCACATTGTTAAAATAAAAAACGGTCAGGCAGATGCTGGCCATGGAGCCAGGTGGAGCAAATTGTCTTCTGCTCACACCAGAACCAGCTCCTTCTGGAGCAGTCTTGCCTCATCCCTGCAATATTTAGCCTGGTTCTCCTCTGGCCCCGTTAAGGCCCTGTGATCTGTCTTTTCCAAATTTTAGTTCCATTGGAAATGGAAAAAAGCTTCTTCCCTTATTGCATCCATGGGCTTAATGTGTTTTCAGCAGCTTCCTGAGCATTTTCTACAGCTCACACACTGCAGACAGGTAACTTACACAGAGAGACAATCAAACACACTCAAATACTTCATTTTTATTGCACTCACTGTTAAGCTTGCAACTCCCCAGCTCTTTCATCACTAGAGCGTAACACCCTGTTGCTTTTAAAAGAAAGTATGAGCCTTCCACATGGAAATGTGAGCCATCAAGGTAAATAAAAGGGAAACCAAAAGGAATTCATTTCTACTGTATTTTATATTCTAGAAGTGTCCTTGTCATTTTTAATATCATCTGCAGAACTTATCATCAACATTTTATTGTGTTTCATTAAAACATTACCACAAAGCGCATCTTCCTTAACAGAAAAGGAAGTATAAATGCGATAAAATCAAGTATTCTTAACCATTTCCCTAATTGTAGCTATTAAACATAGCAGCTGCAGATAAAAATCTCACTTTGAGAAGTCTGTGTGCACATAGACAATAAAGACAGTACTATTTCAGACAATGTAGACGTAAAATTACTTAATTTAAAATGAATGTTTGCTTGAAAATTGGTGTATAAATCAGGACTGTAAAACACAGATTTGATATCCAAGAGGTACAGAGACTTTTCTCCTCCATATGAGCACCTCTCCCCATCTCAGAGGCTGCAAGTGCTGAGAATTCAGACACCCTCCTAAGATCTGACAGTACTAAACCAATTCTTTCCCCCCACATCCTTCCCTCATGCAGATCACCCTACAGCTTCTGGAAATACATTCATTTCCAGCAGTAGTGGTTTAACAAGCACCAGAATTTTCAAATTTATCTCCTGTGAGTAATTCTTTCTTACTTCATGTTTGCCAGATTGGAGACCATCACATAGATGCCAAGGAGCTGCTGGAGTGCAACAGCCCAAACCTGTAGACAGCCAGACAGCTGCTGTGATGTATTTAGCCCTGCAGGAGAAAAGACGCTTTATTCGAATTGACACAAAACATTGATCTGTGTGTTCTGCAGCATGCAGTGGAAGCCCTGCCCCTAGAGCCTGAGGCCTGCAGCTCTCCAGGTGCCCGCGCCCTCAGGCTCCCCCTCTGCTCAGCACTACAGTCCGTGCCTTGGACTGCACTGCACCGGTACCATCACGTAGCTGTAAGCAAACACGGGCTACAGAGCACGGCAATAATGCACAGGCCACCGAGAACTAAAAGCATAAGGCAGCTAAAAGCCAGGTGAATTGCCTGACTCCAGCAGACCGTACACACTGAGCACACAGTGGGATGGATCCTGATGTACTCATTAGCCTGTGGCATATTTAATTCCTGACTGTTCTCTGGGCAGCCATGAGATGGTGGTGGGAGTGAGGACAAGAAAGCAGTACACAGACAGAGCAGCGGGAAGAATAAATAGTCTGCCCATCAGAAGTGCTTCATAAACAGGTAACAAGCTATAGCGTACAAGATTAGGTCCAGGCTGAGTCCAGAGCCCCATGTCTATAGCACCTTGCATCAATACCTGCATGACTGCATAAAAAATAAAAAGCAATTAAGTGACAAAAAAAAGTGTTAAAGGGCCATTGAGCATTAGCTTCTGCTTCTGACAAACACAGAGGGGGTGCAAGGCAAAAGCACTATTGGGGTGCCATCATAGCCAGTAAAGAACCACACTGTGGGTGAGCTGAGGTGACCACTCTGAGCAGGGTAACCAGAATTACAGTAACCTTGGAGGCACAGTGACAATTCAAGTGTAGCTGTAAGTCGTAAATCCCTCTCTTTGTTTTGACTAGTTTCCAACTTCAACATCACAGGCATCATGCATCAGCAGGACCAGATCTGTGCATGTACCCCACGACCATCTTGTAACAGATGTTCTTGCAACCACAAGCAGCTCTAGCTCCAAATCACAGCCACAGCGAGTTGTTCTTCATCAACCTCTCTGCCTGTGCCAAAGCCCTTGCTGTTTCTGACCTCATCCTTTATCAGCTGATGGGGCTTGACAAAAGGAACACATGCCACCTCCAGTGTGATCTGATGATCATACATCACAGTGGGATCTCACCAGTGACAATCCGCCCCTCCCAAGGCACTGAGAATCTTTTATCGGCTGCCCACTGCCCTTAAGCTGTACATCGAGGAGACAAGAAAATGTAATAAATCTCAGAACCATTTTAGTGAATCAAAGGAGAGACAAGGGTGTCTCTGGTTGTGTGGTTTTCAGAACAATTATGGGACTGAGTCATGCTGCAAATTTGTTGGACTCATTGATGGGGACTAGACTAGAGAAGGCACAGTGTGTGAAGCTGCCTTTGCCATGAACTATTTAATGTGCTAAGAGGGCACAGGAATATATGAGTATAGCGGCAAAAATATGGGAGATCCATAGAGCTGCAGCAAAGAGAGCTGGTTTTAGGATGGATAAGATTTTAATGTTGGAGCTGGAGCAAAAGGGACAAGACAATAATTTTCAGAAGGGATTAGAGCTCTCACTCCCTTATTATTTATAGGCCTTTCAACCATGGGATGAGTTGTGTGACGGGAAGAGAGGGAGGGAGGGGAATGTCTGATGAGCTGTACCGTGGAAGGACAGGTTACGACAAAGACTGCAGCAGGGGAGCAAGCTTTCTCAGAGCGGATCATTTGAGTACATGATCCTGCTTCATGGCCTACCCTTTGACCACTGTAGAAGCATGATTCCTCCCCTGCTCCAGGGACATTTAGTCAAGCAGTCACAGACCATGACCAAACATCCCCACGAGACTCCTGCAAAAGGTTGTGCCAGGATGTCCGGGATGTGTGACTGTCCCCGGCTTTGGTGAGCCTTGTGCTCAGAGTGTGACACACAACAGACCTGTGTTTGGCTGTGCAGCAGCAAAGCTGAGGAGCTAATCCAGCAATGAGAACATCTGGATTAATAACATCTGGCACACTCGTATGGCAGATGTATGGACCACACATACATACAGAGCTAGAAAGCCCCTAACTCAACAGATACATAGTTTAAATACAATGGATACAAATAGTATCTCACTTTCACCCAGAAGGACTGAAGCAAAAGTCTTACCTCTCCTCACTTAATTATGTTTCACATGGTACATAAAATTATCCTCTTTGTGCTGTGTTCACCACAGCTTTGACAGCCTCTAAACACCTAAGAAAGCCTGGGGCTATGTATTCTTCACTTTGTGTATGCTACAACCACATGCAATTTCAGGAAGTATTGGAGGATGTCTGCATGTCTTTTACTTGGAATTAATCTTTTACACCTTTGATTCAAGGAAGTTCCTTGTTATTCTCACTTTCAGATATCACTCAGCTGTGTCAGCCACATGGCATTAAAGATGAACACAGATAATTTTATTACTTATCCATGATGTTAATTTTATTTTACTGTTTCCTGTGTTGAAATGGCAAAATGACAGAACATTCCCTCATTAAAAAAAAACCAACGAAAAACCAAATGATGATACTTGTAAGATAATGGTAAGGGATGTGGCAAGCAAAAGTAGGTTAACAGACTAAACTACACTTATTTTGCATCAGTTATACAACAGTCTTGTGAATTGTCCTTAATTGGTTTTGGTTATGTCAGGCCTTTATTTAATTCTCCATCACTTTTAAGAGCCCTGAGGTAACGCACTTCACAGAGAGAATATTCTGACTGACTTTGAAAATGTGGTATTGTTGAGCAGAAAGACTCACTGAGCAGACTGCTAGTTTCTTTCAGCAGCAGGAGAGATCCAGGAGGTGATTAGCTTTGTTCTCATTTACAAAGCACCAGTGGGAATTTCTAAAGGGTTTCACAGGCCCTGGGGATAAGGCCAAGAACAAAACAGGGCAGTGAAAAGCAAATAGAGCACTTCATCAATAAACTACTTAGAGATGCCACATCAATAGCAAATTAGGAAGAAAGGAAGGCACTCTAATACTTTCACATAGCAATGGAGGTTTATATATTGTTTTTATTCCTACTTGACTTTTTTTAAACAACTGCACCTCTATCAAACTAAGCTTAGCAGAGGGAATAGAGGTAATACCAACTCACCACAAGGCTATTTGATAAGATTTGAAAGGCAGACATGCACTGCTTTGTGCTGGTTCTACAGCGCTGACCTCTCCCAAGGGTTACTACCGTCAGGAACTCCATCCCAGGAAAGGCTGGGAAGAGAGCGCACCAGTGGGAAAAGGCTACCAGGAACTGCCTGACTGCTTACCAAAGATGCTGAAGTACTGCTGCCACAGCACCCCCTGCCCGCATGTGCCCACAGAGGACACCATCTGCTCGGCGGACACAGATGTGGATGGAAAGGTAAACAGAAGAGGCAGGGACACAGTACGTCATTAGTACCTCGGTTTTTATTAATAAATGGGGCTTCTGAAACGTCCATTGCCCCTAACCAGAGGGGAGGAAAAAAAGATGAACATTTAAAATAATTTTATAGCTGGAACAAAATCGGCACAGGTCTATGGATCTTTTAATTGTAATGATGTCGAGGCATTTTGTTTGGATTTTAACGCTGCAATAAACCACTAGCAATTTGCTTATTTTTCAAACAAGGATCTCACTTTTAACCATAAAACAGAGTTTTCATTTTAGAAAAGCCTCCACAAACTCAATTTTCTAGGCTGAAACCTTCCCTCTCCCAAAACTCATTTGCCAATTTAGTAACTTTTTGTTCAGATGATTAAATGAAAAATACAAAAATAAACCCTGCTTCAACAAAGCTGTATTTTCAAGTTTAAACCAGCTTCAAAACCATCCCACATCAACCTTGCTCAACAGCAGCTGATAGAGACCGAAGGAAAGCCCAACAGAGGCAATTTCACAGCTGCATCATGCAGTCTCTGGTGGGGATGCTGCAAACCTGCTTCAGCATCCTGCATGACTTCTGACGACAGGAACAAAACGGGAAACAACAGAGAGAAACACATCAACTAATTCACTCCTTGGAGCTTGAAGAGGGATGATGTCTCGGTAACCATTCTACAGCCACATAGTATACAGATATTTAGAAGATACACAGTTTATCCTGTTTTGAGGTAGTGTTTAAAACAGGAAGGTCCATTTGGACCGATGCTCCTGATAGCAGATGCTCTTTACCAACAAGCAGGCCTTTCTGGAAACCCACCTGCCTCCTAACATATCCCCAGTGGTTCATTATTTTTGCCCCACGAGATTCTTGCCGAAACAGCTATACATTTGAAAGACATCTGCATCCTTGATACGGGAGGCTTAAGATACAGTTCCCTCAGTCTTTGTAAGCAATGCTAAGAGCTTCTCTCTTGCTCTTCAATTACTTCAAGGACCCGAACGTACCACGACCCTTCCCGCAGAACACTCGATACCGAGCTGTGCCTGCAAAGCCTTCCGGGCACAGATCGCCACGGATGCATTCGAGCTTTCAGTCGGGTAACTTCACTGGGGACCTATGCCAGCGCCCTGCATCCTTGACTCGTGCGATTGTGACCCGTCACCTTCCAGAGCGCCTGCTCTCAAGCATCAAGGGATGCTTGAGAGAGACCATTTCTTTGCTCTTAGGAACGACCACCGTGCTCCGGGGATGGAACCCGGGAGCTGCCACCTTCCCTTCGTTCTCAAGAGGAGAAAAAGGGACATCGCGGCCCACTCCGCACCCTCACGAACCAGCCCCCACGCCCACCGGAGGGGCGGCCCGGAGGGCTGGCAGCGGCGCAGCCCCGCTCTCCGCAGCCCGCGGCGGCTCGGCCCCCTCCGCGCCCCGCCTCGGCCCGCCCCCCGCGCGGCACGCCGGGCCAGCATGGCCGCTTCCCGCCCCGCCGGGCGCCGGGCGCGGGGCTGAGGGACGCGGGGACACCGCCCGCCGCGGGGCCGCCCGGCATGGAGGGGAGCTCCAGCTGCGAGAGCCTCGGCGCCGGGCGGGCGGCGGCGGCGCGGCCGCCCAGCGGCGACTCCCTGTCCAGGTACCGCCCGCCGCAGAGCCATCGCCGCCCGCCCGCGGGGCTCGGCGGCCGGGGACCACCGCGGGGCGTGCGGGCAGAGGGAGGGAGCGGGGAGCGGCCGCCAGGGAAAAGGAAACCGGAGGGATGGAGCTGGTGCTGTTTGCTCCCTCCGTGGGCAGGAGGCTCCTGCGTTTCCCCGGGGTCGGGTCTCTCCTGCTGGGGTGTCCCTGCGCTGGGGGTGGCTGTGGGGTGACGGAGCAGGAAGGCAGGCAGGCGTGGGCTCTGCTCGGCTGCGGCACAGCCGCTCTGTCTTGCAGGCCCTTAGTCAGAGCAGGAGGTGCCACCCCCACCAGGCTCTCGGTAAATCCCTGCGTAGCCAAAGCAGTGCCCCTGCCCTTGGTACCTGCGGTGGAGGGATGTGGGAGATGGGCAGCACAGGTAAGCGTTGCTGGAAAAGGCAGGCGCGGCACCCGCGTGGGAGCTGCCTTTCAGCACGCTGCCGTGCCCACGCCAGGCCTTGTCCGCTTCAGGAGCAATTTTCCTGTGGCGTGTTGAGCGTCTGTGGTTTTGCCATCATGGCTTTTTCTGAGAGCTTGACTTTGTGGTCTGAATGGCTTGTAATGCCATGTGGGTAATATTCAAGGTCCTTAAGCCATGGAAGCCGAAAGGAGATTTTTGTGTTCTTCCCACCCTCCACGGGCTATCAGTGAAATTTGAATTTTGTTACTGAAAAGAACGTCCTGCTTGGGCCTTGTGTTTGATGAAAGAGGTTGCAGTAGGGTGGCAAGGGCACTGAGAGACTGATAGGGCTGGTGATGTGGGAAGCCCTGGTGTTGTGGTAGAGCCTGGGAGCAGGATCACCTGATGGCTGCTGAAGGTTGTTCTGTCCCATTCTGGCTGCCCTTGCCATGCACAAGTTGCAGGATCACGGGATAACTCAGGTTGAAGAGATCTCAGCATCCCTGAGTCCAGCCTCCCGCTCATACCAGAGACAGCTTTAAGATCAGATCAGGCTGCTTTTGGCTTTCACCCAGTTTGGTCTTGAAAACCTACAAAGGAGAAGTGCACACAGACAGCCTCTCTGGGGCAGCCTATCGGCTTCTCCTGTATGTCTTCCACTGGCACTGGTGGCACTGGGCCTGCTTTTTTGGTACCCCAAAGCGGTCTCTCCCCAGTCTCTCCACACAGGCATGGTGCTCCAGCCACACTATCCCAGTGGTGCTTCCCTGAACTCCCTCTAGCTCCCTGGTGACTTTACTGCACAGGAGGGCTAATACCTGGATGCAGTACTCCAGAAATGCTCTACTGAAAGCTGAGTAGAGGGGGATCCTTCCCTGGATCTCCTGGCTCTGCCTCTGTTCTTAGAGCCCTAGATGCCGGTGGCCACTTTGTTGCCAGCATCTCCAAACTCCCATGCTTGGCTTTTACCCAGCTGCTCCTCAGACAGGCAGCGCCCAGTTTGCACTTGGGTTTCTTCATTCTTGGGTCCTTCATGACTTCTGACCCTCATTTCACCCTTCTTCATCAAATTCTTCTGTTCCCTCCTCTGCGTACTGGTTTCCTTGTGCAGTTCTACCGGTGCCCTGCCAGATGCCGGCAGGCCTCTTTCGCCCTTACTTAACTGACCCAATATATTCTTCTTTTTATCTCTGCATCAGCTCAGGCAACTTGGACCCATCTGGAGGTCATTCACTGTAAGAGGCCTATGGACACTAAAGAGAGCTTAACTCAGAAGAGCCAGTGGCTACAAGGAAGCTCCTGTTGGGCCTCTCGGCAGCATGCCCTGCGCAGATGGAACCGTGGGGAAATTGAGATGATAAATCTGTTTCTGTTGAGCATGCACAAGGCTGTGTCCTCCAAGCCCTGGGAAAGGCCCAGACTTTTAACAGATTTCTTGGGACGTAAAAAAAGCTTATTCAAAAGCTTTCAGAATCTTAAGTCTCTGCTTGAACATCTAGAACCCATAGAAGAAAGCTAGCCAGTTGGGGGGGTTTTAATGTACTCCAAACAAAATATAGGTATTTGAAATAGATTAATGTTTTTCATCTGTAATTATTAATAAAAAGACGCTCATCTTGAGTTGGTGTATGCTGTGAAACTTTTTAGTTGAAATGGTTCAAGATTAGGGCAAACTTACAAGAAAATAAAACAAAGTTCTTGTAATGAGAGATGCCTGATGACCTTCAGAATGTTTATTATCAGCTTCCCTTGGCAATCTAGTGATGCGTATGCACAAATAAATAATTGTCTATGAATTGGACAGTAGATTGATTTTCATCAGGCTTTTTTTTCATTAAAGCTGTACTGCAATCTGATTTTATACATCAGAATAATTCTCTGAAACTAATTGGACTATTTGTATGCATTGAAATATACTTATTTTAATCTCTGTGATTGTGATCTAACAGCTAGACCAGCTTCAAATTGTAACCTATGACACATTTTCACCAAATGATTTTGTTTAAAAGAAGAAGTTAGCTTTGGGAATGATGTGAGGAACACAATGAATCATGAGGATGCTGTCATCAGTTTTTATAATCCATTTTATTTAAAAGGAACAAAACCCAAAAAATTACTCAAAGGTCACTCATCTCAGAATCACCATTACCTAGCATTGTGAAGCCTTGCTGAGTTATAGCTACTGAATTGTTCTATGCAAGATTTAGAAGACTTGTAAAGATGCTAGTATGAAATACATACAGCAGGGCATTCTTTGGATTCTCTCAGCTCCAGGTTGGAAGTGTTATTATTTCTAGAGGTGCTTAAGATCTAGCTCCTCAAGTAGACATGCTTGATAGGGTTTACTTATACGTAAGGCTGCTCACATCTGAATAAGTGCCTTGAAGAACGTTATAGGTTTGTCTTTTAATAATGCACGTGAGATATGGCAATGAGGGCATTTGACAGTGAAAGTTGCTTTGATATTTAAATAGACCCTAGTAATGTGCAATACCTGTGGTCCGTGAGGAAGATGTAGGAATAATTAAACAAATGTTACGTACTTTCTGTCCCAAATAGAAAAACATTTGAAAAACTCCTAATGAGACTTACAGTGTAGTTGTTTGTACAGGGTAAAAAATCGCCAGCTCTCTGTGAAAATACCGAGTTAGTTTCAGATGAGCAGGTCACAGCTAATTAACTCAGCTGCCCTCATAGTTGTGCTGAAACAGCTTTTCTGCTTTTCAAGTCTCAGCCATCTCACCCAGTGCCGGCTTTGTGCGGCACAGCACTGGGTTCTGCAGCTCGCTGTGGTTTTCAAGGGTCACTACTTAGGCTGGACATTCCCCTTCCATCCTGTTCTCATGGAAGACACGTGACCATGAGCCAGCTAGTCATAAAGAGCTGTGGTGGTGTTTGACTAGCAACTTGCAAGACGTGCTTGTGTGTCTGCAGTGTCTGTCCAGAAACAACTCGTGAGACAGAAGAAGGAGTGAGGTAAAACATTGATTCAAATGTTTGATGAGCTACAATATGGTTATGTCCAGAAAAGTGAGCTTTTCTCAATGTTATGGACTGCTATTATATCTCTAGAATGGCCTGAGGATCCTGGGTGAGTGAGTGGTAAACACAGTTCAGCTCTGCTAGTTATTCAGACTTCTTCCAAGACCATTCTGAATTTGTGGATGGGTTTGTTGTATTGTTGATTTTGCAAATTTGAGGTTGCATCTAGACCCTCTGACCTTTGGAATTCAAAGGAACAGCCAAAAAAATTCTACCACAATCTTTTCCTTTCATGAAGGGAAAGCCAGATAGAGTCGTGTGTGACTTTAGCAGAGCACACGACTTTAGGAAAAAAAGTGGTGGCAAACTTCAGATATTTACTTTTCATTAAACGTGTTTAGGCATTTTGTTCATGCAGTCTGTGTGGTTCTGTAGGTTCTGAATGAGCATGCATCTCTCTGTATTCCTCAGAAAAAGCATATCACAGTTCAGTCTGAACAATGGTCCAATAAAATATCTAAGAGGCTTTCTGTTAGGTCTGCTGGAGGTAAATTTGTGTTGCCTGTGCAAAAGTGTGGAGGTGATTGGACTGTATAAAACCTGCTATAGGAGATGTCAGTGATATTTCAACATCAGTATAAAATGGGAGGAGGATAAGGCAGTGGGTAGATGTTTCTCACCAGCATGACTGTAGCAATGCTTGATGTTACCGCTTTCTTTGTTGCTTGTTATCACCTTTCTTCTGGTGTTTATCATCCACAGAGGTCTGCAGACACGGTGGATCCTATGCACTGCACTTTTACTGAAGCATATGAGAACAATCATGCTCCTTGTCTTTATGTTTGCAGGGATAAATCTGAAAACATAAACTCAGTGTAAATCAGTGCAGCAAGGTCTGTTGAACCAATAACTCCATGAGGTATGAACTCCCCCCTTGTCTCAAATAAGGCCCTGTCAATACCTGGTCTGATTTAAGGCTATGTTGAAGGAATTCTTTCCCCATGGGTGAGAGTGATGCTGGAAAGAGTTGGGTCTGTGAGCTGTTGGCTGAGGAGGGCTTTAGCTGTAGCACCACATTGCTACCAGATGTATGAGCTTTGCTGATTGAGTTGTTTTGTGATGAGTCATTGAAGTCAGAGTTTGAAAGGGAAGATTTTTGCCAGTTCTGGTGTTCGGTGAAATGCGAGTAGCTGTCGTTTTCCTCATGGGCTTTGAGAGCATTTCTTGCATTTGATTTCTTGTAAGTGCAAAGTAGGATTTCTCAAGAGTTGTTACCATTAAAGACAAGTACGTTGCTGGATGAGTGTTGATAATGAACTGGTTTTGCATCTCAGGAGCTTAACACTATGCTTAGAACCAATTAGCGACTCCAGAGGGGATCATTATCATTGATTTTAATAAATGAGTGATAATTTCTAACACTTACTTGCAGCCGAAGTCTGTTCTGAGACAGGGGTGGGTTTTTTGTGTATTGTGAAGATAAGTAGCAGTTTTGCCTGCATATTTGCAAAGTGAGGAGAATCTTTTTAATAGTCTCAGGGTTTGGGGCACAAAATAATGAAAATAACATTTAGTGAAAAAGACTTGAGTGCTTTTAATTTATAGCTGTGCACTTGTGAAGAGAAACCATTGCCTCTAAAGAATTCACAAATTGCTTTTAGTAGCAATCTTTGCTATGCACATTTCTGCTCCTGCATTCAGCAGAAACCGTTTCTACTTATCTCAGTGTGAGACCTTCAGTCTTAAAAGTTTTCCTCTGTCAGCCACATGCACATCTATTTGTCCCAGTTCTGCCCATTCAATACAATGCTTTTTATTGATGACAAAAATATTTGTGTTTAAGCATATTTTTCATCCGAGAATATAAAATACGACTGACACTCACCTGTTCATTTTATTGTAATTAAGGTTACATTTGTGTTTAAAGGCCTCACAGGAATTTGCAGTATCATAGTTTTAGCTGCTGTACAGGTGGCAATGCTTTCTGTGTTGAAGAGATGGGGACCAGCTATTTAACTGTGCCTTAGCCAGGGCTACTCTATTTTTAATAATGCCTGGTGGGTAATTTTACTAAGCTCTTGGATGTACAGTTAAGTGCCGAGACTCCTTGCTGAGAGGTTGGGCACAGAGTGAGAAAGTCTAAGGATGAGATGAGAAACTGCAGTGGAGACATGAGGCAAGATCTGACAACTGGCAAGGAGTGAAGCTAGGCTCAGAACACGACTCTCTTGGGTCCCATCAAGCACTGCCTTCTCTGAAGAGAGATGGTAATGCTATGTTGACTAGCAGTCTGTTTGCTAGACAGCTCTGAGTTGTACACGTAGTTCCTTACCTACAGGCTATTCACAGCAGAGGTGCAATTACAGAGCCTGAATTTTAAAATTGAGGATGACCTGACAATCTCAAATTACACAATTCCTATCTGTTGCATGATTGTACCCCTGATAGGTTAACACCTGTCTCGAACATATTTTGTTACCTATTTCTGATGTTTATCGTCTCCCTTCCTTTGCTAATTCTTTTACACCTCATATATACAGGCAAGAACTGCATTTGGAAAGGTCATAATACCTCTTTAATGGCTCAGCAGATCGATTGTCCACATCTTTTTCATTAATCTTTTCCTGATGACCTGCTTTACTGATACTGGTTTTTCAGTGCTGGGGTATCAGCAGTGTAAAAAGAGACCTGATCCATACACCAAAGGGCTTTTGTTGACTCGGGAGCTGGACTCACTGATCCTTGTGGGTCCCTTCCAGCTCAGGATATTTTGTGTTACCAGAAAGCTTAGTCAAGGAAAACAAACAACAGGCCTTCATTAGAAATGAAACAAACAGTCCGGAGGTCACCTTGATATATGGCTGTTATGTACAAGTGTAGCTGTGATACAGCACATGAAAAAGTCTTTTTATTTGTCCATGGGAAGCCCATTCCACCATGAGGAAGAATGTGACAGGAAGGGAGTGGAGTGTTTGGTTTGTAGAGGTGTCCAGGATAACCCAGGGAAGTGAGAATACAGGAGAGACACTGTCACAGTAATTACCCCGTCTTCACTTGTAACTGAAATAACATCTGACTCTTTTATTGCCCCAATAACTGGGAGCTAATTGAAGAAAAAATCAATGAAAGACAACAAAATCTCAGTGGAACTTTTCAAGTATTTGCTCTTCCCTTTCCTACCATCTGTAGTTGCTTTTGCCAGAGAATGTTCTCACTCAGTAATTTTCCAGTGATTTCAAGGTAGCTCTTTTCTTTGTTTCTCTCTTGCTTCTCTGCTCCATGAATTCTTTGCCATTGCTTTCTAAACCCTGATATATTTGATGAAGAGAAAGTATTAGCAGTTTTTGAGTCCATAACCCCTTCAAGGTGATTTTCTAGTAATTTTGTTAGCTCTGTACAAATACTCCCACTTTACAGATCTGGCTTCTGTAGTCTTCTGGCCACGGCTCCAGAATCATTAATGCTGGGTCACCCAATGATTCAAATTTGATCTGGGTCAGGTGTGGGTGTGTGATCATATTTCTGCTGAACTATTTGGAAAAATTGGAGTTTATGGGGTTTTTTTTTTCTTTGTTCTGGGAAGACTGGCAACACCTGTTTAGAATAAAACAGCGTTTTTACCTGGATTTATTTACTGTGATGTAGAGACTATGTGTCCGTACAAAGTGTTACACACAAGACCTTGTTCACAGGCAAAAAGGCAGTGCATTTTCATATAGCAAAGAATTTATTCTTAGTGTAACTGAATTTTTGGAAGTCTAATCATGATTAGTCCAGATGCAATTATTACAGAAAAAGAAAGAATAATAATGCAATCAAAACTGTCAGTTCTTGGTTTCTACCCCTCTTTCTGGTGTTATGTTCACCCATCTTCTGTTCTGGTGGGTCCCAAGGTTGCTGATTTTATTCTGGTAGTAGTGGGTGTTAGAGCAAATTGTCAGCATCTGGAGTCCTTTGCTGGGAGAATATGAGGTTCGTCACGTTGACTTCTTTCTTTCTTTACTGTAGGATCCACCTGGGGTAATTTCAGTGTGCTTGGTAAAACAACTTTACACCTCTCTCTTTTCTTTATTGGTCTGCAGTTCCACATTGTGTCTGAGTTTTTGCTATATATAGTTGCTTTTATGGGTATTAAATACTATTTCTTTGTTCTCTTTGTTACCTCTGAAGCCAGTTTTGTCCAGCTTCAGGTCTGCATTTCTTTGGTTGATCATTGGCGAGTTGTTTATGGCCATGGTCTCAGGTGCCAAGCCTGTGCCCCATTTCTCATCCTGTGCCTGTACTCTTCCATGCCACATCCTGTGTCTCCACTTCTCCAGTCCTCTGCTGTGGTACCAGGCTGTTGTATTTCTCTCTACAAAGTTACTACACTGGTGGTAAATATTCTGTATAGAATAGCTGCTTTTTACTGCTGTCTGTGCAAAACTGTGGTTGTACCACACACAAACAGAAATAAAACAGAGGGGATATACATACCTGGCGAGTTACAGAAATTGCAGTCACACCTGAACCAGTTAAACCAAAGCTACAAGCAGACCAACAAAAGTTAAGGCAAAGCAAAAGTGACAAGTCCTGAGGCCTTGAAAATTCACTACAAAGCTTATGGCCTATGAAGAACAATGGCAATACTGAATGACAGGGCTAAAGTTAACCCAGCTATTTTTTTCTGTACAAAATATAATTACTGGAGTGACTATACCTCTAATCATTGCTTGGTGTTTTGTGATCAAAGTACTTGTTGCATTTTTACCCTGGTACAAAATGCACTAATATATGAATTATTCATATACATATATATACATAGCCTCATTCGTACCTTCTGCCTTTAGTGAAAATAAAGCAATTGTGCTGTTTTTATTGCTGCATTAATAAATCCTGTTGTTGACTTCAGTTGATATCACTGCTCAGTCGTCTTCTCGAAGAGAAGGATTGTACACACTGGTAGTAGGACTGCCCTCATGAACAGGTTCAGCTAAATCTGCCCTTGAAAGGGCTGGAGGCTGGGAGTGAGTTGGTTACACTTGTGAGATTGAAGGGCCTGTCTGCCTGCTGTGGAGAGCACATGCTGAAGGTAAGGGCAGGTCACTGGGACTGGTAGTACCAGAGATGAACTGCTGAGGGATGGCTGTCAAAATCAGTTGATTTAACCAGCAGATGGATACCTTTAGCAAATGCAAACTGATCAGCATCTCATTTGTAAGCAGAGCCTCTCTGAAAAGAAATGAAAAATGTGGGATCTTCTGCTCATATTTTACCCAAGTTGACTTTTGGAGTAGACTGTTCTTGAAAATTCAGGCTGTGTCTTCCAGTCTGAGAATGGATATCTCACTGCCACACTGAAAATGAACCCCCACACCTTATGAGGGAGTACTTCCAAGTCTTTTTCCTCAAAGGTGAAGCAACATGCTAGCAGAGTAGTCATTAAATACCAGGATGTGAGAAGGAGGATATGGGAGGTCTGTTGGTGGATGTGCTCAGGACTTATGCCAGCAGAGCAGTCTTGGGCCTTCAGTGTTCCCACCTGTTTGGGTATAGCTTCTGCTGATCACTGCTGCCTCCAGCACCACAAAGAGACAGAATTCACCTTTTTTTGCTAAAACACACTCTGATTCTAGGTTCCACATTCTCATTCCACTTTCTGTTTCCACCTTGCATAAAGAAAAATACAGGCATCCTGCATGAGATTTTTCTCATCTGATTGGATTGATACAGAGTTCTGGTAGTCTCTGGATTGGTGGGCTTTTTGGCGGTTTTTTTGTTGGTTTTTTGGGGGGTTTTTTGTTGATTTTTTTGTAGACAATGAGGAAGAATGAGTCATCTCAGTTTTTCCAGGGTGACTCTAAGTAGAGCCTACAGTGAGTAATTCAGATGTGACCACCTACACAGAACTCCCTCCCCATCATTGTGGTAAGGGCAGAGAGAGCATTGAATTTGGGTTGTTCTCAACTCCAAAAAAGGAAGGAGCTATTTCTTAACTCACTCCTCTTTTTTACATGTTAACTAAATATATTCGCAACTGAGAAGAGAGCAGAGATTTGTAGTCTGGTTTCCTAAGTCCCATTTCTCCATGTATGTGTGTATATCTGTCTAGTTTATCCACTAATAATTTTTGTAACATTTGGACAGTTTTAGCCATGGTTGACAGAGGAGTGAAAATAGTAACTTGTGACAAGTTTTGCATTTAAGCAAAAATGGAGATAGGAGGGGAGGGCATGTCAGTTCTTCCATTACAGAAAAAGTCTGTTTCATTTTCAGCACAAGGGAATACCTAGATAAGAAGGATGTAATGAATATGTGCAGATTGTTTTGGACAAGGCTTGTCTCAAGTTGGAGAGATGTTATATTCTCTCATTTTTGCATTTCCTTCTTTCCCTTTGCTTTCTCTGGTGTCTGCAAAAGGCTGTGTTTGGTTAAACAAAGCAAATACAAACTACTCTGCCACAAGACACTGATCTTCAGGAAACTAGGGTAGGATCTCATTCAGGTTGCTCTATCTCCATGGGAAGTAGGTATCTAAAGCCTCCCTACCCTCAGCAGACTCAATACACTCCACAAGTAATTCAGTAGAGCAGAGATCAGTGTCCGCTCTGGGAGGGCTGAGTTGTTTTCTAAACTCCACTGCCTGGGCTTCCATTGGCTAAGTCGAAGCAGAGACACCCGTGTTATCCACCAGCCAGAGGCGAACCATTCTGACCTCATTGATCCTACTCCTTTTTGAGTTAGTTGGTTTTTCACATACACTGATTTCAGCTTGAAGCAGAAATGGCAGGAGGAAGTGGCTATGGGTGATCTTAGATTAGCCCTCATTTCAGATGAATGAGCACTGATGTACAGAAAATCCTCAGATGAGCTTGCATAGTTTGTGTTCCTCATTTCATTGCAAGGCAGAAGAATTTGAAGGACCTTTGTTTTCAACATGTACCCTTGGAAGTTCTTCCTCATGTTAAGATGCAACTTCTTGTATTTTAGTTTACGGCCATTGCTCCTCATCCTGTCGCTCAGCACTACCAAAATGAGTCTGGCACCATCGTCTTGGCACCCACCTTGGAGATAATGACGAGATTCCCTTCTCAGTCTTAACTTCTCACACAAGTGCTCTGTGTTGCTGAAAACTTCCTGTGTTGTCTTAGGTAGAATTTCTGGAAATAAAGCCCCTAAATTATCGAATACTTGTCTGACTTGAGCCTTGAGATTTTGCTAGGGACCAATTTCATGCAGGGGCTGAACTATCAAGAGAATAAAGGTGTTCCCAGTCTTTTTCTGAGCTGAATGTGACAGAGCATGTGGCTGCGTAGTGTCTGTGAAAGCTTAGCAAGGTGTTACAGTTTTTCTAGGTGATACAAGACTCTCCAGATTGGCTATATTTATACATCCTTTCCACCTTCTTTTGGTTTTTCCCAGGATGGAACAAGTAATGTCGTTGATTAGTAAATCGCCGGTATTTTTAATTCCTGTGGGTGTTAGGTTTATTGGGGTGAGGGGGTTGTGTGGTATGTGTTTTAAAGAAAATCAGAAAGTTTTACAATATGTGTTACGTTCTCACTAAGGTGCATCTTAAATAGGGACATAGGAAGGAAGCTAAAGAAAAACTGAGAGAGCACATGAACTGTGAGAAGTACACGTATATTTGGTTAATATATACACAACTTGTTCTTAGTAAGTAACTAGAAATTGAGGCACTGCCAGAGTACAAATCATAAAAGAGAAGTTATATCCGTCTTTTTATTCAGTTCTTATTTCTGTCCTAAGGTAAGTACGTATTAATGTAATTTTTGTTTCTCTTTCTTTCCTTGATCAAGTTAGTAGATTTTTCCTAAAAAATAAAAATAAAAATTAACAACCAAACAAAAGATTTTGTATTCTGTGTTTCTATTTTTTTAATTTTTCTTTGCTCTCCGGTTCTGGACTAGGTTTTGCAACTTAGCATGGGAATGTCTGAATTTGCATCAAAATCCTGATCGTTTTTTACTTGTATGTCTTTCTCTGGCTTGATGAGTTTTTAAAGGAAGGGTGTCAATGTTTATAAGATAGATATAAATATTGATTAACTGCAAGGGTGATCTTGAATTGTATGTAGGATTTCCATCATGGCTTTTGTCTTCATTCGAAGTACTTGTGGAGACAGTTAAATGTTGCCAGCTCTCTTTCTCCTGTGGGGTGCAGTGGGAAATCCAAGTTTGTTTTGATGTAGGAGATAGCAGCACCACCCAGGTGTCGCTGTTTTCCCCACAGGCTAGTAGAGAAACGACACAAAGTCCAGGCTCAGGGATAAGTGGACGCGCTTTAATGAATTCTCAGAAGGCTTTTATATGTTGGTTCGCAAAGTGTATTAAGTGGCACGAGGTAATTGGTTTTTTTGCCATCCACCCCTTAAGGGGATTGGTCAAGTTCTAAGACACCCATCTCTGAATGTTTTTCTAGTTAGAACCATAACAATTCTGCAAAACAACCTGCAGCTGCAAGAAGTTTACAAAACTGTAACATTGTTTTGAGTTACTTGCATGGGAAAGGCAGAACTCTCACAAAAATGCTGCAGAGAGCTGAAGAAATTCTCTGCTGAAGCTCTTTCAGCATCCATACCCAGGTGTCTTAGTTCTCCGCCATGAGACATCTTGAGCCCTGGAATCAGCGTTTTCCACAGGCAGGGCTAAGAGACAATGGGTGTTCTTGCAGCACCAGGAAACACTTGAAGTTGGATTTGTGAGTTCCCTTTTCGCCAGAGCAGTCGTGCAGCATGGAGATTCCCTTGGCTGAGGCGGCTGCCGGGGCTGTCTGAGGGAGAAGGCTGCAGGTCAGGACATGTGCTGGTTCACCACGGCCCAAGAGATCTCTTGCCAGACATCTTGTCAATCAGCAGTCTCCCTGATGGCTTTCTGTCTGTCCCTGTGCAGCACTGCTTCATCCATCTGAAGCCTGAGGTGCTGGAATGTCTCCACCTCAGACATATTTTTTTGACCTAGAAATAGTTTTTCAGGGCAGGCAAGATCTTCACTTCTAGTTTAGTCCTGCCCTCTGCAGCATCTGATATTTGAAAACAAAGGCTCTGGCTTCTTCTGAACAGTACCGGAGATGCCAAAAAGCATAACAATAACCCACTGTGTAGGAAGGCACAGAGAAGAGCAGGTGGGAGCACTGTTCTAGCAGACAACCTTGTTTATGTTGACAGCAAACAGGGTTGTGTTTTGAACCTCTCTTCATCTTATAATCTTAATTTATTTTCAATGCTAAGGGCTTGTGCTGGTGATTGGAAACCTCTAAGCTTTGGAGCACAGACCCAGATGTGTGCACCATCTCTAGGAAGTCTGTCAAACCTTCCTCCCAAGGCCTAGGGTAGAGCCAGACGGACAGGGCTGCCTTTCTATTGTGTGTCACCTGGGACGGTGGGATGCCTGCCTTGCCCACAACTCCCTGCTCAAACTCCTAATGCTGCAAGCAGAAGTGCTTGTGCTGGGGTGGATTTTACAATCCAAACATTTCCATTAGGAACTGGAATCAGACCAAAATACTGGATTATCAGCCTGTTTTCAGAAGGTAGTAACTGACTTTGGGCTCTCTGGATATGGGCTGAAATTAAATTGGTGGAACAGAGTCAAAATGTCAGTTCCCTGCGGAAGTCTAAAAACTTCTTGAATTTTTTTTTCTTCTTTTCTCTTGTAGTTGAGCATCATCCCATACCAGCTGGGAGCTTGTTAGAAACCAAACTTCCCTTTTGTTCCTCTCATGAATACAGATCATTTTGTAGTTATCTTTCTTGTGCTGATCAGAGAATATTGATTCAGGGGTCTAGTATCTCCTGTTCTTCCTGGTTTTTGCCTTCTGGATTGTTGACTCACAAGAGCATGATACTGTGGGCTCCTTGCTGTTATTAATTACATGATGCATATTGATTTGTCTTTGGGCGTTGGTCTTTATTCTTGGAATCTTGCAAATATTTGAAACAATCAGCCTATTGTTTAGCCAGTGCTCTACAAACACTGTAGGCCTTTTGTGAATTTCAGTTTAAAAAAAATAATAAAAGAATGACTAATGGAGCACAAATGGTGCTTGTGACACTGTAGTCCATTGTGCAACTATTGAGAGCAAAATTTGCATTCCTAGAAAAGCTTGTTCACGGTCAAAATATAGGACATTCTCTTTATGGCATGGGAAAAGATGTACTGTATATTCAGCTCAGGATGCTACTTGGAAGGATCAACTTTTAAAAAATGTCATTTTCCTCCCTTGAAACATTGAAGTCAGACTGAGACCCAGCTTTCCTTGGCAACAGAAGTGACTTTTTCATTCAGGCAAGTGGCATGGGGGGGCTATTTTAGGTTTGTCACATACATGCACCATGATTTGTTTGCTAAAATGGCTTCTCTTTTAGATGATGGCAAACTCTGACACGATGGCCCTTTTGAATAGCGAGAGTACATTATTATATAATATAAATGTCTGCCTTCTCTGAATGCCAGAGGCAGCCTGGCAGTCAGTACTTTTCTTTCCTTCAAAAGCGTGTTTGTTTATGGCTTTTAGTTCTTCCCCTCTGCGGTTGTCAAGCAGAGGTTAAAGTGGAATCTTTAAATGTTTAGAAAAATTGTGAGTTCCAGTCAACTCACCTGAAACTAATAGCTGTCTGTCCTGCATGTGCCTAGAAAGACAGTACTGGGTGCTCAGAGGGGTAAGGCTGCATCTCATACATCCTATAGATAGTTTCCTGTGGCATTTGTCATTCAGGTAGGATTAGCCTGTTTTGACTTTCTATTTCGCTGTGAAGATTTAAGATCCAGTCACTGCTCGCTGGAGACAGCACTCCTTTGTCTGTCAGCAAAATCTCTTTGGGAAAGCGGTTGCCTGTTATAATGGGCACACGTCGTGCCAATCACTGTGGAATTCCTGTCCTGGGAGGGATGGTGTTAAAATGCTAAAACTTAATTTACAGCAGCAGGGCCTGTTGTGGCCCCATGGCAGAGTGGAAGCCAGCATGCAGTGCCCAACTCCTGCTGCAAGACTCTGGTTCTGTCAGATGCCAACTGAGCTTTCAAGAGCTTGCCTGGAGAGGGGTGTGTGAGGGGCTTCTGAGGACCCTTAGGAGTATGTGTGTATACACAGATAAGGACTATGGGGACCACTTAGCCTTAGCACAGATCCACAGAGCTGCTGCAAGTGGGAGAGTCTGATGTGGGCAACAGCTGGGTGTCCCAGGCCAGTTCAGCCAGTACTGGCTAGGACAGAATCATATTCATGGGGAACAAGCACCGGTTTGTCTGCCTCTGCTCTGATGTGACCCAGGAGGTTTTTCAGTATTACTTTTTTCTTCTCTCGAAGAAACAGGAGTGTTGGAAGTATTGAGGAGGTAGTGTTGTCAGTCTGAGCTTGGGAAGTGAGCAGGGAGCACTCAATACCTCTACAGCATTATATTTTTAAGAGAACTGCCCAAGTGCTACAAGTGTTTCTATTCATGGCCCTGCTGTAAATTCAGATCAATTGGACTCTGCTCTCTTGGCATCTGAAGCTTCCAAATGAAATTGTATTTGCCACTCGTCATCATTAATTTGCAGTTTTCACCTTGATTGATTTTTAGGAATGTACATAATGAGAAACTTTTTAAAAAAACAGGAAGAGAGGAAATGGAAATTTGCCCTCTACAGTGTTTTTCTCATTTATGACCTCCGTGCCTGAAACTGTACTGCTCAGTGGTGCATTTTGTCACCTGTTTTCCATGTCGGTTCAGTGACTATTGAAACAAAATATTCTGTTTGATACAAAAGAAATGGTGTGAGCAGCTCATGCCAATTAGTATCTGAGTAATTGGCACACCTTTGCAAGCAATGAAGCAGCTGCTTGTTGTACTGACAGGGAAAGAATATTCATAAAGAAGGTGCTGGAAAGGTGACTTTATCATCACTGACTACTGATTTTGGTTGTGTTATTTATAGGAGTGAGCCATGTTAGTATTTTAAGACATTGGTACAAAAAATACGTGTCCTCAAGCCGTATGCATGTACTGTAGATAAAATGGGCATATTTTCCAGAGGTGTGTTTCTCGTCTGTTCCATCAATTTTTCTTAGAGTTCTGGGTGTTAAATTCATATGCATATTCCTCCTCCTGGATTTAGGAGGGGAACTTTAGGAATCAGAACTTAATCTTTTTTTTTCCTTTTTATGTTCTCTGTTTTGTTTTTATTTTGTTTTGGTTTTTTGTTTGGTTGGTTTTTTAGACAATATCTTATTTTGAAGCAAGACGAAAGTCTCTTTTTAACTTTTCAGTCAGAGCAAGTGTCATAGAACCATAGAATGGTTCGGGTTGAAAGGGACCTTAAAGATCATCTAGTTACAGCCCCCCTGCCATGGGCAGAGACATCTTCCACGAGACCAGGTGGCTCAAAGCCCCATCCATCCTGGCCTTGAACACTTCCAGGAATGCAACATCCACAGCTTCTCTGGCCAACCTGTGCCAGCGCCTCGCCACTCTCATCGTACCCAGTTCTTTTCTGCATAGGATTTACTTGTCTTTGGGAAGGTGTATATAATTTATGTTCTTGCTGATCAGAAGTATAGTAGAATGACTATATGTATACTTCATGTTTTTGCTGAACAGAATGAGGAACAGCTCTAAGAGCTTGCTCAGAAATGACCATTCTCAGTAATTACAGGCTGAGATAGTTTAGCCAGATCACATCTCATATTAATTTTGTGACTTTTGTCTAAGGTTTTGCCAGAAGTTATTGTCCGGTTATAAGTGATGCATGAAAGTGGTTGTTATGACATTTTTCTTGAGTCACACAACCCAAGAGAAGAGGTTGTATAGAGTGGTCATCCTTAGGCCTGATGTTCACAGAAAGCTCTTCATAGAGATATAATTGGAGTTTTTCTTTCGTCTGGAGCGTGGAGACAGCAAGGTAAAATATCCTGTGTTTGGAGTGTGAAGAATGTTGTACTGAGTTCCCTACAGCAGGGGTAAGGATACAGGTAGGAGAGCTCAGTCCTGCAGAAATGATGCTTTTGTCTGCATCAGGTTAAAGCTTCAGGGCTTCACAGTTTGATTCTGGCAGTTGCTTTGCGTCTTTGTGCTTATCTTCTACCCGACTTGGGTTCACTGTCATGCTCAGATCCTCACAAGGTCAAATCACCCTCTTCATAAGCTGTACTTGTGCTTTCTACTTCCAGGGAAAACTATTGCTTCTTTATGCTGGGAAAGAAAGAACTTCATAGTCAAACTCTTACTGCAACAGTTGCCAAAACAAATGGCTGCTACGAGTTTTTGTTTCTCTGCCTGGGCTTTCTTATACATCACATTTTTCACATTGCAGGGAGATTTCCTTGTATCATTAATGGCAAATGCCACTTAATGATACTTTTTGAAGTGGCTTAAGACACTATCACCAGTTTGACCCGAAATATTTCCCCTGCACATTCACAGTTTAACAGGTCAAGTTTGTGCATCGCAGACACTTCTGTTTGCAGCTTCTTTCCATCTTTGTTGACAGTTTAAGCTCAGCACACTGGCATACCTTCAATTCTGCTACGGGTGCAGTAATACCTTTCAATTGCCTGAACAGGAACCACCGGAGGGCATCTGTCTGAGTCTGAATTATGTTTGAAAACCATCTGGCATATTGTGGGATAGTCCTAATAATAACAATGAACACTTTATCAGCAGTTGAGTCACTGTGCTTGGTTTCCAGTGTAATTCTCTTGTTAGTTGCATGTACGTATTCCATATAGCCAAAGGGTTACCAGTGCGTGCAGATTCTGTGTCAGACCATTGTGCCGACAGCTCGCATTTGGACTCATTTATCATTCAAAATCTGGCTATAAAGAAAAACATTTAAATAATAAAAATAATTACCAAGATGAAAGACACAGATCAGTGTTAGTTGCACCCCAGACCTGTTTCCTGCTTCTGCGTGCGGGAGGAATGAGGAGTGGAGTAAATGGGGATGGCAGTCACGGGAGTAAGGTGCTTTCTCGGAAGGTGCTTCTGACCTGTTGAAGGGGTCTCTTTTCATACTTAACAGAGACATCCATCAACAAGGACAATGCAGAGTTGCCTGGGCCTGAAGCATGGGGAAGAGAAATGCTCCAGGAGGTCCTTGGTCTTCCCTGGTTCCTCATAGGAACTCACTTATTTTCCTGTAGGCAGAGCTCAAAGTACTTTGTGAATCTATGTTGTTCCCCAGAACCTTAACGAGGTTCAGAGATAATGCCGTAATTTTGCATATTTAAGTAGTATCGAACCAGACCTTCAGCTACCAGTGACTGGCACAGGTCTAGTGACTTTTAACCCTGGCTGAAATCTGTCCAAACCTACCTGTGTTCTCAGATGTTTGTCAGGTGCCCCCTAAGGCAGCACTTACATGTCCCCATCATGCTCTGGCCATCCCTCAGGTCTGCTCTGTGTTGCCTTACTGGTGAAGCACAGCTGTTGGGGGTTTGTCCCTGTGAGAACAGAATGTCCTCAGTGGGGTCCTCAGCACATTAAACTGATGCCAGACATACCCGTGAGGCTGCCAAAAGTACTGCACGAGACAGCTTTAACTTTACATTGGCAAAAGCTGGGATAATGTGCAGAAGCCGTGACAGAAGCATGAGTAAATGATTTGCCTGAGATGATGCAGAAGAGCTGGTGGCAAAGCATGGAGGGAGCTCTGGTCTCCTCACTCTTGAGTTTGTGTGCCGGTCCCAGGATGCTCTCCTGCTCTCCCCCACCCAAAGGCATATGAAACTGTGTGGTTTGAGGATCTTTGCTGTTGTATTGGCAGCAGAGGAGAGCTAAGATTGACTAAACCACTGAAACTAATAAACTTCTCATGTGCACACAGGGACATCAGATTAATTAGTTTGCTAAGCAGTGGAGCTGCAGCTGTGCAGCTGCCTGACAACGGTAAGAGGAGGGAGCTGCAAACCAGCGGCCTTTCTGCTGTCTGCTCCTTCCTTTCATCTCAGCTCCCTGGAAATGGCAGATGAGGAGCACAGAGGTAGCGAGCCAAACATATGCAACCTATGCATACTGTGCCAAGCTGCATAATCCAGGGGTATTGTTCGCTGTGTGTGCAGGCGTCGCTTCCCAAAAGCTCCCACTGCTGTCACTGGAGGGAGGCTTCTCTGCTGGTTTCTGCAGGAGCACAGGGACATTGGTGCGGGGAGCTTTTGAAAATACACTTCTAAAATGCAAATGCTTTCCTTCTTTAACAGCCACTTGAAGCCAAGCATGATCAACAAACACAAAACACTTTCACAGCTCAGACATGCTGTGGATTATGGTTCTCTCTCCTTTTACTTTTTCCTTTTCTTTTTCTTTTTCCCCTGCATAATGAGTTTTGTCCCTTAGTTTGACAAAGAGGTATTATATTAACAATTTCATAAAAATCTTTGGTCTACAATGATTAGATGATCGCTGCTTGTGTATTAAGCAGTCACTGGGAATGTACCCGGGCAGACAAGTTATGTCAGCAGAAAAACTGGTGAAATTTTGATCCTTTTGTTAGCACTCTCCCTCCCTGAGAGCTGTTCAGAGCAGGTTAGATAGACAGCTTCTGGGAGTTGTTTAGGTCTAGCTTGTCCTAGCTTTGGGGCAGAGAGACTAGCACGCTCCACTAAACCTGTCCAGCCTTTCCAGCTCCGTTTTCTGTCCCTAAAGGATATGAAATTTTTGATGCAAATGCTCCTGCCAATAGGTTACTGTGCTCAGTGATTTCACAGTGGTCACTTGGTTGAGCAAGCTGTCCTGCATGGTGGACAGGGCCAGGTCAGCTGCTGGTGTGCCCTGGCTTAGGTACTTAGACCTGTGCTAAAGGATTTGTAAACTCAGCAGAGTCGCTGACCTTTAAAATGCATTTAAATACACGAAAGTCTGGGCCCTGAAAGGGGAGGGAGCTAGAAGGCATGGCTTCTGGAGGCTTACCCTGAGCCTCTGGCTCCCCCGGCTGGAGCCGGTGTGGGAGAAGGCACAGTGGAGACCCAGGGATGGGAGTCAGGCTTGTCACCCAACGATAAAGGCATTTACAGTGTCTACTTGCTCTTCATTGGTAACTTTAAGTACCTTTGAGTACCTTAAAGTACACTCTAAGTACCATCTCCTCATAGGTTGCTGTACAGTAAACGGGTGCTGCTCTGTGGAATGATTAAATTAAGTGTTTCTTTTTTTTTTTTTAACATGCTTTTAAAAATCAAATTAATTAAAGGGGTGCAAACAAGAGGGTGAACACTTGGAAAATGAAGACTGACCGTGCAGAAACCAGGCTGGAAGAAGTTTCAACGGAACACATAAGGGGTCTGAGCTCGTTTAAGGAAAGTAATGTAAAAATGTGGTTTAGTGCTCAGCCTAATTTAGCATGCCTGCAGGCTGCTGTGCGCAAAGTGTTCTCAGCCTTCCTCATCATCTCCAGATACAGATTCCTTCCCTCTCTGTGTGCTGCATCTGATGATTTATATAGCCATGTAATGAATCCAATCAGCCTTGTTACCCAACAGAAGACTCTCCTCATGTTTATTAATAGTTTACTGCCCCATCGGATCAGCAGCTTGAACCGTGCATCCCATGATGCCCGTCCAGCACAATGGAGATGGCAGCAGTGTGCAGTCTGGGTTGAGAGGAGAGGGGAATGAGAGCACCCCATCAGCAGCAGACACTTTTTACCAATTTTGTTGTAATGTGAAACTATTCACAAATTCAGTACTTATATGAGGCCTTTTCATTCGCAAGGATGGGAGGTTTTGCAGATTTAGTTCTTGCTGTTTCGGTGTAAGATAATTTTCTGCCTGAACAGAGGCTGTAGGGTGGCTGGGGCGTGAGTTGTGTGCACAAGTGCCACTGGACATCCGGAATTATGTGAGTTTACCTGGCAAGGAGCTGAGCACGTTGGAAAGCTGAGTGATTAGCTGTTGAACCTTGTACAACAAGTGCCTTCAGTGGAATTGTGCTAATCAATTGGCACACCAGTGTAATTTATTTTAAATAACTTTTTACTGTTCCTAAAGGTGCCATTTTGAAGTTTCTACTTCATGGGATGAAAGAGGTGCCAATACTCTTTAATCCTTGAACAGATAGGACTAACTCCCAGCAAGAGCCCAATTTTTCTGTACTCCTTTTTGTTTTTAACGCTCCCTGTGCAATACTTTGCCAAACTCCCAAGAATAGAAATAAAAATGGAACATTTTGGCCTTTTGGTGGCTGTTTATCAGCAGCAAAACAATTTTCAGGCAATTAACCAATCTCCAGGCCCTTTGGAATCTCAGATACAGCTATTTCTAGGTTGTCACATGTCTAATTAATATAAGTAGTAATGGTAATACTCCTGCTGGTATTCTGCTTCGGCCAAGGCTAGGCTTCCAAGTCTGATAGCTGATCCTTACACCCAGCTAAAACCTTTCTGGGGTCAGTAAGAGTGTGGGAATTAATTGGCACAGGTAGCGTTTATCACTGTGCAGTGCCTTCAGGGAGTTACGTTGTACCATGTAGGATCTTTCTTTGCAATCATCTGGGGTTTTAAAAGCCTTAGTATCAAATGCTAATTTTAAGCAATTAGGGTTCTAGGAGAGGTTGCAGCATAAAAATGCTGTTAAATATAATCTCATTTTAATTGCTTACAGCTATATTAGGAAAACTGTGTAGAAAAAGAAAATTTTTATTTTGCTTTGTTATTTAGCAAATCGCATTTTATATCACCAGAGACATGTGCTGGGAGAATCTTTTTAATCCTCCTCAGGTTTGTACGTATCCTTGAAGAAGAAAAGTTGTGTGTGATGAAGAGTTTTAATTCTGAATTTCTTCCACCACCGTACAGCTGCGGTTGGAGCTGTGCTGGCGTGCGTTCAGGAGTCTGTCTGTTTTCATCCCCTTGCAGCGCACTAATATCTCCCATCTGAAAGGCTGAAATGGAGGCCCTTAGTTTCTGTAATTTAGGATTTGGTCCAGTGTTAAGGAAACTTCCCCATCCAACCATCCAGGAGCCAGTCTGACAGTCGCTCTCTCACCACCTGAGCTGGGACTGAAGCCCCTTTGCAGCTCCACACCCCACACTCAGAGACAGACCAGGTTTCTCTACTGTCTCAAACCCTTTTTCCTATAGCAGGCTCTTAGACATCCCAGTCCTTCAAGTAATTTAATCATGGTACAATAACTAAATAACAAAATATAACAAAATAGCAGCTTGAGCTCGTGTCTCCAAGGAGGAGCCCCAAACAAAGGAAACTCTGGGCTTTTATACCCTGACAGTCTAAATGCAGGAAAGTGTGGGGGTCATTGGCTCCTGCCGTGTCTCTGCATGTGTGGTCACCTGGCCGGGCCACAGGTCCCCAGGCCCTTCGCTGTGCAAAGGGTTGGCAGTTCTGGCCTCTTGGCTCGGGCTCTCGCCAGCCACAGCTCAACCTGCAGCTCCACTGCAGCTGCTCACGCAGCTTCGGGCACTGAGTGTGTTCCTCAGCGCAAGCTGGTGGCTGTGTTAATGTTGGCTCAGTCTGAGCTGAGATTTAGTAACGAGTTGTGTACACTTTGGTAACCTCTGGTAATGGCAAGTAGAACAGGTTCTCGTAAAGCACTGCTGAGGGCTGAATAAGTGAGAATGGAAAGGGTGGGAATAATGAAAAATGCCTGATATGACTGTAAGCAAGTGGCTGGACTTGTCAGCTTTTGAACCTTCTTGAGCACAGTTTTGACACACGCTGGTGTTTCTCTTTACAGCGCTTCCACGTCGCAGTCAGACCATTCCACTCACACCAAATCTGCTTCTGCTGTGTCGTCCGACTCCATCTCCACCTCAGCAGACAACTTCTCTCCAGATTTAAGGGTATGTATGTTTTGTCTTAAAAAAGAAAAAAATACAAAATGTGACCTCCTTCAGAGAACATGTCTTGCTTCTGTGAGTTGGATATGGTAAAATAATGTCAGCTTTCAGTAATGCCAGAATACATTTAGCCAAATTACTGAAAGGGCCTGAAGTCAAGCAGGTGAAATTGAAGTTTAATCTCTACCATATGATGTCCTTCTTTATAAAGTTGTTTAATCTTCAAAAAGCTGACTCTGCAATCCTCACTTGGAGATGAATTTTCAAAGCAACTCCATTTTCTTTTAGGTGCTTTAAGTAAGTGAAATCCTCAACCTGTCAGTTGTATATACTTTTTCTTCCTGTTATGTGTGTGTATATATAAAAAGTGTTCTGTCTTGAGAGCTTCTGCTTGTTTGTAAACGCTGAGTCCTTGGAAGTACCTTCTTTCAGAGAAAGATTGCTGTCTCCAAGCTGATGAAAATAATCTTCTGTCACAGTGCATTGCTCTGACATAAAAAAGGTGCAAACAGGGCTCTTTTAAGTCTGCTATTAGATTAGTTAATTATAAATTCAGAGCTCTAGTTCAGTGTCACAGGGGTTTTGAAAGCTATCTGTATGCTCCTCTTAGGAAACCAAGGGGTTTGCTGGTATATCTTAGCTTTAAAAAAAATGTCCCTGAGTATAAAACTGTTGGTACTGGTGCATTCCAGTAACAACTTGAGCATTTCTCAGCTGTGGTTGAGAATGTCTTGTAAAATCTAAACACAGTAAAATTGCATAAAAATCTCTGAGTACAAAGCTAATTCCTTTGACAACCATGATGATTTTTCATCCCCTGAGTGTTGTCTCAGTCACCCACAATTAATAACAGAGTCCACCTGTTCGTAAGTGACAAGAAAATGAATGTTTCTTTCTAAAGGCAGCTTATTAGCCAATTTTAAGCTAAGATTTGGAAATTAATCAGTAGTTTATGTGCATTCTATGATAGTTTGCACCTTTTGCCTATGGATACAAAAAGTAATCTTCTAAACACGCCTGGGTATGGAAATTTGTAATATGTCTGAAGTTTTTCCCCTGTGAATTTAGGGTGTTCAGTCACTCTAACATACAGAAAACATCATTTTTAGGCTGAGGCTAAGTGGCTTATTGATATGAATAAGATTGAAAATTCTGCTACAGCTCTAACTGTATAATATTATATTATATATAATATTATAAAAAAAATAAACTTATTTTCGTATTTAATTTTTTACTGAAG
Source organism: Lycocorax pyrrhopterus obiensis (assembly GCA_014706295.1). Taxonomy (NCBI): domain Eukaryota; kingdom Metazoa; phylum Chordata; class Aves; order Passeriformes; family Paradisaeidae; genus Lycocorax; species Lycocorax pyrrhopterus. The sequence continues at coordinate 80,099,077 of JACSVZ010000001.1, forward strand.
TTTGCATATGTGGGATTCCTTTTTCAGTTTTGATGCACAACTCAACTTGCCTTCTCACAGTTTCGGTGACACTTGAGGACTACCTTTAGAAGTAGAGGACAAGCCAATATTTCCTTTTTAGAATTGAAGTTGTCTTTCCCTTCTGGTGGTTAAGATGGCTCAACATGTTTTCCTTGCAATCCTGATTGTGTCTTGTGACTCTTTCCCCACTTTTGTCACCTTATCTGTGTGAACTGTAAGCTGTCTGGGCAGGGATTCCAGCTCTCCTCAGCTTGTCTGGTTTCCCATTCAGCAGGGCCTCTATACCCACTAGCAACCAAAAACGGTGTCCACAGAGGAATGTTCACTTAGCTGCATGAGAGATTTTTTTCAAGCAGAAGATGCCCATGTATCCCTGGAGGCAATTAGAAGCCCATAATTTCATGCTGTGCCACAGTTCCTGTAATATGCAGGAGTGATTTCTTCACAGCCAGACCTCTTTTTTTTATTTCTAAGCAATCGTAAGTTCTGCCTTGGTTGGAACAAATGCTGCTCCTCTTTCATTTTAGAGTAGTATTTCAGCAGAGATGGTAAAGGAGAGAATTACTTATTTACAATAAAGTCACTGCAGGCTAAGTGTGAGCACCTGCTTCTGCTGGCAAAAGGCTTCTTGCTCTTCACCTGCATCAACTGCATGTGAACACAATTCGGCACATGCCTTCTGTGCTTCGCCTCGAGCTTAGTCCTGCAGAGGTGGTGTGAGTGGCTGCAATGCAGCTGTGTGTGGGTGTAAAGCTGGGTCATGCCTTTACACTCGAGTGGCTGCTTGTCAGTGGTAGGCAGACCTAGAGAAAATGCATTCCCGTGTTCCTACTTGTATTAGAGTATAGAGAGAAAGGGACAGTTTCCACCACTACAGGTTGACTTAATTCTCCTAGAGGAACTCATGCATTCATCATTTCACTCTTCATTCCTGGGAGTGTCTAATGCTGGAGAGCAATCTTTGGGGGTCAGATGATCTGTTCTGTGTTCCAGTGCAACTGCAGACCCACTATCTGTCCTCAGATCATCACTGTGGGTTCTGGTGTGTTACTCTTTGCTCCCTGGGCTTCCTCCTGGAGCCTGCTGCCAGCTCCCAAAGGGAACAGTTATTGTGAGTGGTGGTCAGCTAACGCTGATTTCTTTCAGGTCTTAAGTCAAGGACAATGGATATTCTTTCCCAGGGCTTGTCATTCTTTGTCCAGTTTTCTTCGAATTGACATCTCCCTCATGTGACAGTTCTACAAGTTTTGAAAGTCAGTTCTGTGAGGGATTTTTTAAGGTTCTGATTGTTTTTGTTATTTTCTTGGAACTTTCTGAGATGTGGCCTTGCCTTGGATATTGCAGATGAGGCAGTACCATTAACTGATACAGTGAAACGAGCATGTTCTCTGCTCTAGCTCTTTCCTTCATTGGCACAAGACAGCACGAACTCCCAAATCTTACCAGGTACTGAGATTTGAGCTAAGCGTCTCATTACTGTGGGACAAAAAGAGGTCTCACATTGTTCCTGGAAGAACGTAAGAGAACAAGCCCTGAAGAGGGAACTGATGCATTCTGCAGTAACTCTGTGGTATGGGAGGTGAGTGCCTGGGCTGCATGGTGTTCTCACAGGAAGGTGTTGCATCAGTTAGCTTTAAGAGGCTGAAAATAAGCTTTTCAAGATTTTGACGTGGATATGCCAGTTATGGGATTATGATCTTGTTATGTGTTTAAATTTTTCCTGCTAGAGTGAATTGCTACGTGGATTCATCATCACTCCTACCTCTATTTGGTCTCTGCCTCTGCGTGTGCATTGGCTCAAATTTAGGAATTAAATTTCTGTGACGATGGAAAAACACTATGTGATAGCTACAATTAGCACTCTCTTTTTCTGTGGGGAATTTTTAGAAGAATAGTAGGCGTCCATTGGGAGGAGGGAACCAGGGGAAGGACCCACCTAATTTCTTGCAGTCTGTGCCTGCAGTTTTCTTTTGGAGTGCCAATTAACGCTCTGTGTGTGTGCGTGCACGTGTGTAATGAGGTAAATGAGACAACATCTGGGGATTCCTACTGAATGCATGTGCAGTGTTTTTCCTAAATCTTTCTCCAAAGTATTTAATAGTAACCTTTATGAAGGTTTGGGGTTGTTTTTTTGTAATGTATATTGAGCATGTCAGTATCTGGAACTGAGATTAAATTCCCCTTCCAATAGAAAGTTTACAGAATTTTCACTTCATAAACTAACTCTAAATAACTTTTGGCTGCTTCAGTTAGTTTCTTAGGGAAAAAAAAGATGAAAAAAACCCCAACAAACCAAAACCCCAACAGAAAAACAACAAAGCGCTCTTAGGTTCTCCTTCCACCCCCTTCCTGATCTCAAATCCAAAGCTGTTTAGAATTGATTTAGGGTATATACTCTTGGAGGGATTTTTTAGCAAATACTGCCATATGTTTTAACATAAGTTATAGATCAGGCAAGAACAGAATTGAAGTAGTTGGAAGTGAAAATGGAGTTGGAAATCCATAGATACTTTGTAATTTGGGTTGAGATGTTAAAAACACCTTAAAGCCAACATTGCCAAAGGGATTGGAGTGTATAAATTGCTGTTACAGATCTGGGGAGCTGGTGGTTAATAAAATACAGTGAGTTTCTTGCTCCTATGTCCTGTAGGCAGTATTTTCTCCTGTGCGTATGAGGAGATGTGTCTGTGCATTTTATAGTACTCAAGTCTTCTTGCTGATGCTCTAACTTTTATCAGTAGGGATTTTCATTTTTAGGTAGCTGTTGCTTTATAGGATAATGCCTGAAGTTTACCATGTTCAAAGCTTAGGAGTAGCTCTTATGAAAGGGTTGGATCCTGTTCATTTGCAGTTGAGAAGCAGTGGATATGGCCAGCAGAGCCTGCTGCCACTTCCCTTAAGAGCAGTACCTTTGCCTGATAATTTGTTAAGGCCCATTGTGTTTGCTTTTGGATTGTGTGCAGCAAAAGCTGAAACCGAAGGATGGAAACTCGTATGTTGTTTTCTTTATATTGCTTCTTGCATCTAGAAAGAAGGAAACTACAGCAGATCTGTATGTCACCTGTGTGGCTGTGCAGCCTTCAAAAAAAATCGTTGAAGTCTTTGTTGTTAGCATTGCTCTTGTGACCACTAAACCATTCTCCCCTTTGAGGGCAACAGTAAGATCCACAATTCCTGATACTCCTCTGAAGTCCAGAAAAAATACTGTACAAGCATATGACCCATCCTTCATGACTGTTTGTTCCTTACATAGTGATTTTAATACTGTACAAGCATATGACCCATCCTTCATGACTGTTTGTTCCCTACATAGTGATTTTCTTCTTTAATATACGAGGAATTTGTGGATTTACAGTAGGTTTATGCATGAGATGCAAGAATATTATTGTAGCATTCTCAGGACTTGAAGGTTAGAAATGGGAAGAAACAGAGTGTCTTGTGTAACCTTAATTTGTTATCTATTGTGTGTATGGTCAGAGACTGTAGAAAAGCCCTTGTGGTTTATTTTGTAAGATGCGTAACTGGTGCATGACAAAAGGTATATGAGGGAGTATTTCCTTCCAAGACAGTAAGTGGATACTGTTGCTGCCTCCTTAGGTTTCCTGGATTAAATCTGTTTGGGCAAGTCTGCATTCAAGCTAGCCAACCACAATTCCTTTGCACTCTATAGAAGGACATAGATCATTTATGATCTGATCTATCTCAGCTTTAAGAATATGCCCCTGCTAGGTGGGAATGTCATGGAGCTGAGCTAGAGAAGTCCTTGGTGCAGATGTTGGGAACATACTTGGAGGGGCAGCAAGTGATTTCTGTGGATCCCAGCTTTAACTGGGCTCCAGTAAAGGTGCAGTTTTGTCTCTTTTGAGAACCTAATGTGTTTCTCTTCTGACTGTGGAGTGAATGCAGACTAATATCTCCAAATACAGACTTCTAAAATTGAGGTAAATCCTGTCCCTCAGGTGATATTGGGCAGGATTAACTGAAATGCCAGTCACTGACTTTGCCACCTTTGTCTTGCTTTACTCTAGCTTTAGTGCAAAGTGCTTAGACTAGTTTTATGTAGAACACGTATGTTGTTAGTAGAAAAACATATTGAAGAAAGATGTGATCCCCCCCTCCATCCTTTGCTGTAAATCTCTAAAACTAGCCTCAGTGAGCTTTTCCATTACTATCTCCCTGCCAATGCAGGAAGTGTGTCAGGCTTTGGTTATGTGTAACACATGTTCAACAAGAGCTGGGTTTAGAGAGTGACATAACGTTTTAAACTCTAAGCACTCATTTAAGCGATGTTTTTCAGTTTTGATTTTAAGGGACTTTTCAGTCAGTGAGTGATGCTAGCTTGGAAGCACTAAATCATGACAAAACCTCTGCCTAAGCTCCTCCATGGTAGTTGAAGACTTTCTGCCCTGCCAGTCGGCTCCAGGATAATATATGGGGATAAATATTCCTGTTTTGGACTAGCCCTTGACTCTTTGCATGGGGCTGCCTGTAAGCAGCCTAGTTCATAGCAAATGCAAAGATGTCTTCTGTGTTGGGAACTTTCCTTCCCAGTTCACTGGACTATTAAGTTACAGACTGTATTGCACAAGCCACCAGATGGTGAAGGTAATTGACCTGTGTTCACAAAACACTTGGCTAGATGTGAGCTGGTGATGCAGCAGTGAAATTGAATAAACTGTTCATCTTTTTACTGTCAGTGTGTGAAGACTTGACCGTGTATTTCTCTGCATCATTGCTTAGTTACGTTCTCACATGGAGGTGCACTTCACGTTTTTGTGGGTGTACAGGGGTAGAAGCTATGCAGGCAGAAGTAGCCCTTACCTGACCTGCCAGTAGCATTTCCATAAGTCCCTTTGTACACAGGGATGAAGTCCAAGGGCCAAATCCAAGAACAGGCAGTGCTTTACGTTATCAAAGGTGTCAGAGGGACTTAAAGAGCAGCAGAAGAGAAGTAAGGAAGTTTTACAGGGAAACATATTTTAACTATCTTGAAATTCTTATTTTGACCAAACGAGTTGCGTATGTGTGCTTGTGGGAAATGGGCTTCCTTTCTTTGGAGCATTAAGCTGTTGGTGAACAAAGGCACAAAGGACTGGTTCTGGAGAATGAATGATGCTCTTGTCTATAAGCATGGTCATACCAGGACAGCCCTGTCAGTGACTGGAATTTAGCCCCTGCCATTGCCATGTTTTTCGAGGACTCTGGTTCATAGTAAGCGCTGCACATTTCATAAGAATTATGATGATTTTAATTTTAAAATATCCCAAGAGATGGAAAATCGTGGTCCCCTCCTTGCACCTCTCCCCAATAAGTCCTTTTCTGCATCTCCCCCTTTCAAGGAAACAAACCCACAGAGTAGCCAACCTCTGGGTTGAAAACTGTTGATTTCATGCAAATTAGATAGGGGAAAAGCCAGATGCAGTCAATTTTCTGTCTCCTTTGTGTGGAAATAATACTCCCTAAGTGCTCATCTAGTAAGAAAAGAGCAAAGACAGCAAACATTGCTAATTTTTCTTACATAGAGGTACCTAAATGCTTGAATATGGAGTAATGCACAATGAAAGAAATCTCTGGAAGCATTTATGATTGCCATCTATTAGGAATGGAAAACTAAGGAGAATGAGCAAATGACCTTCATATGTTCTCAAAAATATTTTCATCTCTTCCTAATCGACTGCCATATTTCTCCTAGCTACAAAGTGCAAGAATTTTCTTTTTGTTGAGGAAAACCAGGTAAGAGGTGGCTTCCCTCCTGCCCCCTGTTAGTTACAGTTTTGTAAATTGAAGGACGGATCAGGCAGGAATGAACAAGCATGGTATTTAAAGGGAGTACATGGATTTGTGATTGCATGCAGTGCCTGTCAAGATTTGATTTTCTGTAGATGTTTTTGCACGGAATGAAACATCTTTGTTCCCCTCTGTATGATTGTTTGCTCATTATAAGTATAAATTACCTGTATCAAACTCAGAAGTGAAATTCTTAGTAATGGAGGGAGTATTCTGTGACTTATTTTAGTTGGTAGAATTTGTAACTCTGTTTTTGATCAGAGTGTTTTTCTGTCACTTAAGACTGATGATATGAACTTCACTGAACTAGTTTAATGGTTTCCTTGAAACTTTTAATCTTCTTTTCACGTGTAAGTTGTTTGCTAAACAAAATTCAGTAACAATAAAGGATAGAGTCAAGCTAATGTGCTGTCCAAAGTTTTTGAGCAGCCCATGGAGAACAGAGGCCTTGTGGTTTGAGACGTACGTGGAACACTTGGCACTGAAGAAGGTTCTGTATTAAAAAATGTTGGACTTGTCTGAATAGATAATATCTGCAACCTTCTGTGCCAGGGAGCGTTGCTGAGTTGAGTCAATGACGACTTTCTGTCAGAGCCTAATGAGAGAATTGTCTTAAGGCACCAAGCCATACAAACTTGAAGAGACAAGCCGGCCGTGGCTGAACGAGTGGCCCTCAACAATGTGTTCCTTTGAGCTTCTGAGCCTTGCCTTGTAGTTGTGCAGCGAGGCCCCAGGAGATTCACCAACCCAGAGAACCCAGAGAGGCTGTTCTTCGTCACTGGACATTCGGGTCTGAGTGGAGAAGGACATCATGGAAAAAACAAAGCAGAAAACCCCAGGGAAACACTGCGTGGTGGCTGCTTCCTCCTGCAGAGGAGTCCCTTTATATGACTCTGGGGACTATATTTCTTTTTTTTAAATACAATAATCTGCAGCTTCTTTTTAAAGATTTTCAAGACAGTGGTAAGTAAGCAAGTGATTTCTCAAGCCCTTTTTTGCTTTCTCAAAATATATATGGTAGGTAGAGATCACAGTTTGTGATTTGTTTTTTCAATTGTGTCAGGAAGGCATAGTTAAAAGGCAGTTGCAGTGTACTTTGTATGTTATTACTGTCTTTAGAGTAGTGTAATACGTGATCTGTTGTCAGAACATTTTTTGATAACTTAAGTACCTCTTGTGGGGTTTTTTTTTAACCAAGCCAGGAGAGTGCCTTTGGCCAAGTACTCTCTTAGGAGCTGAATGGGCTTGATGTGGTCTTTGGACGATGTATTTGATTTTTTGTGTACTCTTCTGAAATGAGCCATGTGTCCATGGTGTTTTGTCTTTTCCCCTTTGAACTTTTAATATCCCAAAGGAATAAGACATAAAGCATTTCCCTGCAATTAATATCTTGCAGCTCTGAATGCCTCTAACATAGTTTTTCAAGCCATCTGGTCATAATCCTCAGAAAAGTCTCTGTGCCTCAGTCAGGCAGAGATATTTCTGTTCTTTTCTGTAGTCTTTCTGCTGTGGTATTCTTAATGATTCAAAAATAATCAACAAAGTCCATTTACTTGCTCGATTTATGTTTTATTGCATTTCCAGTAGGATTCTTTGCACATAAATCTTCTCCAAGTACACTTGAAATAGCCATAAATGGCAGCTGAAATTCTCCTCAAAGTAGTGCAGTGTTTGCAGTCAAGTAAGCATGGCTTCTGTTCCACGGTCCTGATAATTGAGCACTGAGGGGACAAAAGCACCTTAGCAGTAAAATGCTGGGAAGAATGTGCCCTTTTTCCTGTTGTAAGAAATGTTTCATTTAGAGAAGAAACCTATGCATCTGTGAAAAACTGTCCTAAAGAAGCATACTCCTCTTGTTTCTACACAGATTTGTGTCAGGTCTGCAGCTTCTGTCAATGTCAGCTGGACAGAATTAGACCTCTGTGGGGATTTTTTTCTAGCATGAATGGAAAGAGCTTCTTTATCTGTTTTGTTTCAGGCATTTTTACACCATCATTGGATTAATGATAAATCTTGATGCACCTGCCGTAGTGGCACTGTCCTTTGTTGATTGACTGATGGAAACAGCCTTGAAGGAGGAAAGGGATGGAGTGGTAGGACAATTCAGGGGAAGGAATAGGTGAGCATGGTTTGAGACCCCCAAAAGGCATTTAAAGCAGAGAAGCGTTGGTTATGTAAGTGTGTAGGTTTTGCTATTAATTTACAAACAAAGTTAATGAATGAATCAAGTGTGTAAAAGTAATCCTATGGCTAAGTCTTTGCAGGAAGGCTGACTTCCCTTATGTGGTTCTTTGTGACAGCAGACAAGAGCCAGCTCTGACACAAAAGCTGTCTTTTATACCTCAGCTAAGACAACCTGTCCTACAAGCTTTGGAGTCATGCCTTTTTAAATGAAATTCATGCGGTATTTGTATCTGACTTGGCTCATTCCCTGCTGCCTCTCTGCACACAGCACATTTGTACTTCTCTGCAAAGCGTAGGATATGACTGCTCAGTTGTTAGGGGATGTCCAGGAGATTGGGTTTTGCTTCCAAAAGGAAGGACCAGGGTCGGGATTTGCCCTTCCGGGTCTGCACAGACATTCCTTTACCCTAGTTCTTAGCTTTCAGTGGGAAGAAGGGTACCTATCCTAAAGGTGCATCTCCTAGGTATCCTGCTTTCCACTGTCTGGTACAGAATGCCTAGGGGGACCAGCACAGATGTAGATCTCCAGGTTTATGTGAAATGGGTATTCCTGCAGCTTACTGACTACCCTGCCTGCAAAGTGGCAAAAATGGTGATTAAGGAGGGCATTTAATCATTTTCCATTTCTTGAGACAAAGGCAATAAAAAAAAAAGAGAGGGAAGGAAAGTTTAGATATGTTAAGTACAACCAGAATATTCCCAGGTAGTCCTTTAAATGTGAAGTGCCAGAGGGATATTTTCCTGTAGGAGATAAAACCTGTTACTTGGCTGTTGAGTTTCGATTCCATATTTCACACGCGATTTGCAAAGATACATACTTTTTAAACTCTACTCATTCTCTATGTTTTTGTACACGTACAACATGCACATTCCTGTCCCTGCAGCATATCTTTCACGTGTTGCTGCTGACCAGTGTATGCTCACGAGGTAGACAGAGACATGCCAAATCTGAGTTCAGGGGCTACCGAAGCAAAGGGACTTTGTGTGTGTGTAATGTTTGTCTATACAGGCAAGTTATATATGTTTATGTCAAGGGACCAGTTAAGAGACCGCCTTCCTCCTGTAGGAAACATAAAACAGGACTGTGTGTAGCTGGAACAAAAGCAGTTCCCAGCTTGGAGAGCTTGTCTTTTCAGTAGATGGAGTAGACATGGTTTTGGGGAAAGGAGTAATACAGGAGCAAGGTGTTCATGCTGTCGGGTTGAACGTGTCGTACCAGTGCTGTGGCTTTATGCATTACAGCTCTGTTCAAAATGTGCAAAGTGACTTGGAGTGTGTAGGAGGTTACCAAGGAGAGATTAACTCAGAGGAAAGAAAAAAAATTACAAAAAGGGTACATTTTAATATTGTCTAAGCCAAAAAAGATTCCTTTTGCTCATTTTTATTGTGATTCAGGATAGAAGAATTTCTGCAGACTTGGGAAAACTGTTACACAACAATTTAGTAACACAAACTTGTCTTCCCTTAAGTTGCGAAAAGCCAAACAATCTGACCTTTCTGGGTTTCAGGACTCAAATATTCAGGAGAAAGTAAAAGAGGATAACTGGAAAATGGCTAGGAGAGACCTTGGGTGCTCCTGTATCTTTGTTATCAGGAGGCTTGTGCAGTGTCCAGGGATAAAGTTACTCTCTCCCTGGTTGATCTGAGCTGCTCCCTCTCTTTTGCCCGGTTTTTACTCGCCTTCACTCCTGTAGTCACACCCTAAGCTAGTCCTGGCAAAATGATCCAGGTTATGGGAAAACTTCCATTATAAAAGCCATCAAGTGGACCTGGGTATCTTGACTGGACTAGAGGCAGAAGCAGTGACAGCACTGGCAGGGTGGGTAGGAGGAGGCAGGTCTGGCTTATCCTCAGCCAGCGCAGGATGTGGGTTGTCAGCCAGGCTGTGCAGCATCACTGGTAGGCAAGCGCCTCACCAGGCAGCACAAGAGGAAAACACGTCAGCTGTTTTGTTCATGGTCAAAAAGCAAAGCCTGAATTCCGAGTTTCATGTACCCTCTCAGGTCCTTCTGGAACAGTGTTCAGCGGTGCACAGGCCTCTAAGACCCTGTGCATAGAGTTTGCTTGCAATTCAACTCTGTACCACCCCAGGCTGGCTGCAGCTGCTCAGGATAAGCTGCATGCACGAATTGTGCAGGGACATCAGCCAGGAGAGGGATTTTTGTAGCAGCATGCTGGCTGCTGTGTTAGGAGGCAGTGTGAACATGTGGTTGGAGAGGCTTGCCAGAACTGCAGTACCCTGAATCGCAGCAGTCTTACCTTTTTAGCAGGACCTAAATCCCTTTCCCTGACCCCATACAGGCAAGCAAAGGAGATGATGATTTCGTTGCTCAGGTCTGGAGGTTGCCTCAACAAAACAGCAGTTTCCCTGTCTTGGGTGCAGTAGTTGGGAGGGCATGAGAGAGCTCTGCACCTCCAGCCAGGGGTGACTGTGCTGGAGCTAACACGAGGTGGGATCCTGGAGTAGAGCAGCGGTTGTTGAATGTAGCAGTGTGGGTTTGTTCTGCGAAGTCACTACTTGAGCAGAGGACAAAGGTAGGTGGTGGCATGAAGTCCTCACACCCTCTGAGCTGAGCCAGGACTTGTGTTTAGGTTCTAAGGTACTCCCATTCTCAGACTCCTAGAGAGCTGTTTCATCTAGAGGGAGAGCTGCTGACAGGTGGGATGAGTAGATTTTGTTACTTGGTAAAAGAAGACAGAAATAAAGGCTGTTCTGGTATGTAATGAGACTTCATTCCTCCAGAGATTCAGTTACCAAGCATAACGTTTTTGAGGGGAAAAGATAACAAAGACCTTGTTCAACTTAGAGGCAAGGCAGAGTATTCCACTGGTTTTTGGTCATTGTATCTGTTTGTTACAGAAACCATCTTAGTGATGATTGTGACAGAAAGAGCCGTGTGTGACTCTGTCATTGTGGTCCTATTCCTAAGTAATAATGATTCGCCCAGCTCTGCATGTGCTCTTCATTGCAGATCTCTAAGAACTCTTTGGTGTTATTCCCATGGAACAATTTAGAAGGCTGAGGCACACAGAGGTGGCACATTTCAGCTGCAGGCGTATGTGGTACCTGCCTCAATAGCATTTATGGATCAGCAGCTGCCGTCTCCCCACTGCAGCCAGGCTGCCGCAGTCGTGTCCCTGGGTCCCTTCCCTGCTTCCTCGCCTTACTGGTGCTCTTAATTTAATTTTGAAAGGTTTGCAGAAGGCTAAATTTGGGCCCAAGAGTGTTATTTTTAGAGTCTTGAAAATAGGCTAATGTACAAAAAAAGATTTTTCTCACAGTTTAATGAACCATTTTTGGATTTTGAGGGGGAGAGGAGGATGGCAGTAAGATGGAAGGGCTTTTCATGTCACCTCCTTAGTCATATAAGGAGCAAAGGGCCCATTTATGATACTGACGTCATCTCAGAGCTTCATGTGCATTGTCCCATACCATTCTTTCTCCTTGATATGTTTCCAAAACTCCTCTTCTCTTATCCACCCACTTTTCTTACCTGCTGCCGGCCCCTATCCTTCAGTGGTGCCACAGATGTCTTCCCCTGTGCCTGCTGCCTGCATTTTCAGCCCCACACAGATTGCATTTCCGCAAATAAATTTTAAGGAGCCATTGATGGAAGTGGGTCTCAGGAAAATGCCTACCGTTCATTTCTTGGTTTCTGCCAGGATGGTTTCAATTGTCCGTGTTCCAACCAGAGGCTCATTCAAAATCTAGTGCTGAGCAGGTAGTGCATAGACGGGTACAATAGAGAAGTGTTTGTCCTGAGCTTTCTGATCATGTCTGTCTCAGCCTCTTGGGAAGGATGACTGCTATCCAGGGGTTATGTGCTTGCACCGGCTTTGAAATTATCGTGGAGTCAGTGCTTTGTTACCTGAGATAGGTATTGTGCTGAAGTCACTTGAGGGGTGGTGAAAATGAGTTTAGTCTTCAAGACTGTAGCAAAAAAAAAAAAAAGAAATAATAAGAGGGGAGAAAAGGAGACCGACCTTGAAGTGCTGTGCTTCCAGGAAGCCAGCCGTCTGCTGCCCTATGTTGAAGTGAGCACGGGTTTGGATTGCTGACCCTTTCCTCTGACCCTGGGGACAGAGAAGTGTGAGTGAGCAGATGGATTTTATTAGACTTAGAAGAGACAGTTTTTAAATTGAAAAGGCTTTCAACCTTGTCTTTACAGAATGGTGTTCACATGGAGGTCCTTGTCTTTCATACTGCTTGCCTATTCCCTCCTTCTCTCCCCCACTTGCAGGACAGGGTTTAAAACCCACCTGAGCACTGCCCACCTCTGCCACCTCGGCAGATGTTTGTCATACCGAGTGCTTTCTGTGTGTCTTACCTCATATTTGTTTTGGCTTAAGATACAACCCAGTCCCCCAAATGTTTACTGCTGGACGTGCTTGTGCTGACATCTGCAGGAGAGCAGTAAGTCCAGCTGTTGACCGAAATGATCCTGGCAGCAGCTGCTGCCCGTGTGGGGTACGGACCTTCTCAAAGAAGCTGTGATCGTGTTCTGAACGCAGAGTGTGTTTTCACTAATGTCCTTCCAAGATAAAAGGCCAAAAAGATGACCACCACTTACGGGCTAATTAGCCAGAAGCCTCCATCTCATTTATCACAATCCAGATGTTATCCTGCTAATTTCAGGGCTGTTACTCAAGCACAAAATTGGACACAAAGGAGTTGAGAGTGGGTCTACATCACAGGCTTTTGTCAGGGAGGCCCTCAGTCAGGGCTTTGATGGGGTGTGTGATCTTTGGCCAGCACAGCTGTGCTGACAAGAAGTCCTCAACATCAATTTCTGCTCGTTATACCAGCAAAACCTTATTTTTATTGATATTGCTGATGTGGGGGAAGAGAAGCTTCCCGGCAAGTTGCTGCCAGTGTGAGTTCTGTCGGTGGTGACCTCTCCTTACTCGTCCTGTGGACCCCAGCCCAGCTGCTCTGGCAGCCTCCCTGTTAAGACTTGGTCTAAGTGGGTGCAGTTGTGAGGTTTCTGTTAGGAAGTTGGGACTGTACTTTCTTTTATTATTAATTTTTTTCTAAGTCTTTTGAATGCATTTTTTAAAATGTACATCTTGTTCTCAAGAAGGCTTTGATCTTGTTAATCTTTTCATCTATGCATCAATCTGTTGTGTGAAAATGCTGGAATGTGCTCTTATTGTGGCAAGGGCTTTCTTTGGGTTTGTTTCCAATTTTTTTTGCATAGTTTAGGGAATTTTTCTTCCCCGAGGCTCTCCCTCTGGCTTGATCCTACATGAAAGTTGACCACAGACGTGTGTCAGGTTCTAGAATGCTACTTTAGGCTATGTCTTTGAATTTTCTTTGCAGGGATTTCCTGATTCCAAATTGAAGCAATTCTTTCTCTTTCCTTGCATTATGATAAAGAAAACATTTTGGGTGAGCCTGCACATTCAGTTGTGAGCAGCAATGAGCTCCCTCTGCCTGTCTTCACCAGGTGGGACATACACCAACCTTGACCTCAAAGTTTTGTGGCTGCTAGAGCATGAGGCAGAGTCTGGACTAACTTACCTACTCTCTGTCTGTGTTAAGAGGTTGAGCAAACTGTACTGCTGTGGTTGTCGTCATTTGTCCAGTTGGAGGCATGGACAACATGATTAAATCCATCTGCATTTGGCCACGTAGACTTAACCTTAATCTTGATCATTTATATTTGCTTTTCTCTCCTAGTTCTTACAGGGTTAGACCTCAGGTTACGCTTTCCTAGTTACAGCCATGCTTTCCTAAAATGTCCATCTACTCATGATAGCAGCTGTTCTTGTGAAAACCCTTGTGTAAATGCAATCATGGATCTAAGAAGTTATGCCCTGTAGTATAACATGAGCCCAAAGGAAAGTGAAGAAGGGGTCATTTGGCAGCCAAAAAAAAAAAAAAGAAAATCTGAACTGTACCTCCTATATATGCCTGTCAGAATAGAACCTTTGTAACTGAGTCAAGTCAGGACTTTTATATCAGGCAATTGTGGGACCCTCACTGAGCACAGTGGAGTGACCAAGGTGACCTTTTCAGCTTTCCTCAGTGTAAACTAGAAATTGCTCTGCTGAATAGTTGATACCATTGTGGTAATCGCTGAGCACTTCAACTGGGAAAGGAACTGATTGCTTTGGCTCTGTACATAACTGTGAGAGAATTTGACTTGTGGTGGTGGGCTGGGCAAGAGAAGGTTGGAGCATGAAAGGACACCTGGAAAGTGTGGTGCCAAAGCACAGAGCCTGGTGTTGACCTCTGAAGAGACCCCAGGCAGTACTTCAAGATCTTTGAATATTTGTTGTCCTTGATACTGTTGACCTGCAAGTGTAAACTTCTTGGTCTATGAAAACATAATGAATTTCTCTTTGTACTGGTATCTTTTGCCTAGGTCCTGAGGGAGGCTAATAAATTGGCTGAAATGGAAGAGCCGCCTTTGCTACCTGGGGAAACCATTAAAGACATGGGTACGTGGAGAGGAAATTCCTTATTGTTTGCTGACAAACACTAAAATATCCACAGGGCGAAATATCTTGGTGGTCACTGACCAACGACAGCAAATTGCAGATGTTTTGGGAACCACGATCAGGTTGTTTCATTAATCGAGCTGTCGCGCATTACAGGGGCCAAGGTAACTGTGTCTTCTTTTAGCACGTAGCAAGTACAAAGCAATTCCACGCTCTCACCATGAGTGATGGGGTGAGTTGTACAGCTCTGCATTTGCTGCCTCCTGAGAGGACATGGATCAACTGTTTCAGTTTGTCCTTGCCACAGGGTAACTTCTTAGGCTGACACAGCACAGTTGTGTGTCAAATCTCTGTCATGGACTTTAGGAAAGGATACAGTGCTTTTGCAGGGTACTTACTGCGATGGGGGATGGGTTTTTTCTTTTTTCATCCAGGCGTTGTGACATGCATCAGATTTGCTGATGCTCTCTTCTGAAGGCTTGAGTAAGCCTCTTGATTAATTTTCTCTGAAAGATTTTGCATTCACTTTTTTAACATGTTGCCTTCCTCTTAGGATGACGTGGAAGAGTGCAACTTCAGTCCTGAACATAAAAAACCAAAAAACGAAAACTGAAAATACTTCACAAAAAAATGCACCCAACAACAGCAACAATATAAAGCCAAGCACAAAAACCTCCAAACAACCCACCTCAATGATTAATCTTTTTCTCAACCTCTTTCCTAAGGACTCTGAACTCATCCTCCAGCCATACACTGCAGGCTGATATCTATCTCACTCCACAGACACAGTTAGCTCTGACAGTGAGGCAGTATTTTGAAGGGTTCCTAGGGAATGTTTTAAGAGATCAGAATTACCAGTGTTTTATCTGTTGGCAAATGGTGTGATGAGCCACGTGAATCTATAAGACTGGGTGGCTTTTGGAGTAGCCCAGACAGCAGCTGCCTGTTCCAGCAAGAAGCTGAAGGCAGCAAAAAGGAAATCTTTGTTATTCATCAGCAATAATTGTTTCCTGTTAAAAGTGTGAAGAAAGGCAAATGTAATTCTCCTTGTATTTTACAGCGAAGGGAAGAAAAAATATTTTCAGCCAACCCAATAATCTAGGGTAAGATTGGCCTGTAAAAGACAGGAATTCCACAAGCAGGGGAATTAGTAAATCTGGTTTCCAGTTTCTTTCTCCTGTATGTATTCTCTTATACGTACCAAAGACTGAGATCATTAGGCTTTCCCGTGGTGATAACGCTACTACAACCTCTCTATTATACCTGGCATTCGTTCTCACAAACAGTGGAGCACTTTAATGCCGTGGAGATCCCTGTTTATCAAGTAGAGACTGCTGGAATCATCCAGCTGTGGCAGGGTTAAGGTCAGACAAGCCATGTGTGTAGGTACATTTGTACATGCGCAGTGTAATCAAGTAAAATTGTTTCCTTAGGAAACCAGGCTAATGAAATGCAAATGTGAAAGGTGGTGTGGCTTACAAGCTGGCAAGGCCAGTGTTTGAGATCGTGCCTGGGGTTCCTTACCTGGGAAACATTTTTCTAGCACCTTTCCTCTTTACCCAGAAATCCTGTTCCTTTTCAGATGTAAATGCACGCTTTTCTTATTAGTGGATTTTGCTGGGGTTTTTTTAAACATTTTGAAATTACATTTTGAATAATGGGAACTCCAGTGGAAAAACTAGGCAGGCTGCCCTCACCCTTGTTATGCTTCCTGAGTCTGCTTTCAAACCTCTGTCAACCTAGTCTTTGAAAAGAAGTGATTAATAATTGGCCACTAATGAAACACTTGGTTTAATTAGAAATGGCTATAAGCATTTTGTGTTTAATTGTCCTTCAAACAAATGCGTGTAAATTTATACAAGTAAATAAATAATGGAATTACTAGCATGTTTATATGTATTTTATTTCTTTTTAACCAGATATTGTATGCTACATATTTTGCTCTGAATTAGTCACTTCTGATATTTTAAGGATCTTTCTCCACATCCAAATCTCGAGAGTCAATGAAGACAATGCAGAAGCAGAGCTGACGTGAGGATGACTTAGTTATATGAGTTGCCAGTGCCGTGGAATAAGGCAGACTTCTTCTCTTTCTCCCTCTGGGCTAAATCTCATGGGATAAAGGTGGAAGAAATTTAGGTTCCCATCCTGAGACCCCGGTAGCCTCACACCTCATGTTCATGGTGGCTGTCTCCTGGGTAGGAGGCGAGCCATCCTCCTGACACAGCCCTTGCAAAATGGGTCCCCTAGGGCTTGGAGGCTTGAGGTTATTAAGATGATCCAGGGAGTTCTTTCATGGATCTGGCAGCTCTGGTCAGCGGGTCTCCTCTGTGATTTTGAGGGGTGTCATTACTTGTTGGTGATAGTGTAAACCATTGCCATGACACAGCCAGCCAAGTGCTTCAGTGGCAGAAGACCTGATAGGCAGTAGAGGTGGGGAGGCAACAACTTCAATCTTGATATAAAACAGAAGGGCAGTTAGGAGAGGTGTTTGCTGTGGAAAGCCAGCAGCACCTCTTGCCTTTTGCTGGAACAAGTGAGAAACATTTGAGGCCTTTTAAGAAGGGGACTGTTTTCAGTCACCATCACTCAGGCTCAAAAATAATTGAATTGTGTAGAGTAACTTGATCGCTGACTTCAGACCTAAGATCACCGGCAGCTGGGTGTTACACAGATTCATGGCTCCTGCAAATCACTGTAGCTCTGCTGGCTTTTGGCATGAGTGCCTTCATCCCAGGGCTGACTCCACAGGCAAGGGTGTACGGAAGGACCCAGGCATCCTAAAACCTGCCTGCACAAGAACTGCCTTTTTCTGCTTCTGGTGGCACAAACCATCTTGGGCACATTCCTTAGCTTTTATGCAGATTGTTGTCAGCTTCAAATGTGTGCATCCGGGCAGGAGTAGTCTCCTCTTTTCATGCATGGTGTTCTCAGCTACTGGCATTAAGAGCAAACAGTTTGTACCAAACACTGGCCTGTTGACAGGGGTAGCAGTTTTGTGCAAATGTAGGATTCTGGGTGATGGTACTATTTCTACCCAAACTTACCTTCTCCACAGAACTGAAACTTACATGTTAGCTCTAGGCTCTAGGCTAGAACCCCAGATTAAGCTTGTTTTAATTTCATGATCTGCAAGGTAGAGCCCCCAAATATTGTTGCGGGGATAATTTTTCTCCCATAAATTAACCGTGAAATGAACAACTTCTTCTTTTCTTTCTTTTTTTTTTTTTTTTTTTTTTAAGCTAAGGATGTTACTTACATCTGCCCCTTCACTGGAGCAATCAGAGGAACCCTTACTGTTACCAATTATAGACTGTATTTTAAAAGCATGGAACGGGTAAGCTTTTCAAATGATCTGCTTTTGTTACCTTTTCAGTCTTTAGACCTAGGTGTTGTTTGAGAGTAATTCTGTGTGAAATGTGATTATATGTTTGGGAATATAGACATAAGGGAGCAGGAGCTGGGGATTTTTCCCCCTCCCCTTTTTAAACTCACAAATTTCAACTGTCTACAGGACCCTCCTTTTGTCCTAGATGCATCTTTAGGTGTAATCAACAGAGTGGAGAAAATTGGAGGTGCTTCCAGTCGTGGTGAGAATTCATATGGGCTGGAGATCGTATGCAAGGTAAACTTTTATCTGTGTTTTGCAATAGGGGAAGGGGAACATATATTTTTAAAGGTTTTCTCTGTAGGACTGTAGGAAGTTCTGCAAAATGTTTCAGTCAGCATCACTTCACAGGTGTCAAAGAACATGATTTTATAAAAGTAATTTTCAGTATTCTCCAGCTCCACTCATTTGAGAAGAGGTCCAAACCTTTTTTCAGGCTTTGTACTGGGCAATGGCTTTTCTTCATCAAGGAAGTGTAGGCCTGCATCCTCAGTTTTCAGGGTTGCCCACCAGACTTATTCTAGGTAAACCCCAGCTGCTGTGGAATGCTGTACAGCTGTCACTCATTTGCATTTAAAGAGCAAGAAAGGGGCACGTTTCCCCCCTAAATCATTAGCTCCTGTCCACCTGTTGCTGGGCTTTGCAGTGAGGGACTGGTGAGTAGCCTTCAGTCCTCGTCAGGGCTGTTCTTTAATTTTTTTCAAGGCAGTACATATTTCACATATGCCTCTCAAGAGCCCTTGGAATAACTGGAAATACAAACTGCAGTAAAAATTAACAATTTGCCTCCTCATGTCTGCTTCTTATAGACCCACAAAGTAGATAAAGCCACCATCTCCCCTCTTAAAGCCTCTGGATGGCATGGCCCCTCTGCTTCCCTCAGTGACCACACAGGAAGAGCTGGATTCAGAACCTTGTAGGTCTTGGGCTGCTTAGAGCTTGTCAGAGCCCCTCAAGGCTAAAAGGATGCCACTTGCTGGATGAGAGCAGATGGAGGAATGAAAAGGAGTCCCAAACTGCTCTGGTCACTGCTGTGATTTTGAGGCACCAGGAAGCTAAGCAGACTGTCAAGCTGTGGGTGTGCTGAGTCAAGACAGTTACTGCAATCTGTACCAAATCATCCAGCTGCTCCCTTGTCCTGTAGCAGTAATAATCCACCCTGGCTAACATAGGGTGGGCTGCTTTTGCTGGCAAGCTAATTTGTTCCCTGTTTGGATCTGGATTCCTAGTCCTCAGCCATTTTCTCTATAAGCACACTTGGTCAGGTTTGGAGTGAACTGTATCATTTCCCTGGGTGGGAAACTCAGGCACAAACTATAGGATGGGTGTTTTGGCCCTTTATAGCGTATTTGTGTATGTCAGCCTGCTCCACCAGGGTATGCACAGCAGTTTGGTGCAATAATAGAGTGGTACGAATACAGCTTCTGCATCCTGAAAAGTTCTGTCTGAGACCAGTCATGTAATCCCTGTAAGGAAGCAAAGTCTTCAGCTGTTTATCTCATTCTCTGACTTGCTCTACCATCTTCATGTACTTGAACTTGATGGCTCATTTCCTGTTGATGGGTTTTAGACTCTTTACTGCAAGCATTTTAGTTGCAAAAACTTAGAGATGCTTTATTTACTTCCCAAATTTGGTTTTGTAGATGACTATGGAAAGGAGGTCCTGAAGGACCGCTCTCTGTGTAAACTGTGCTGCTGTGCAAAGTGGAGGAGTTCTTGGTTTCAAGATATCCTCTTGAGTGCTCTGAGAGATGGAAACTTTAAAGGGAGATGGCATTGGATGCTTTGCACCCACCTGGCTGTCCTTGGGCCCCCTACATGCAGTAGCTCTGTGGAGGTACTTTGTTAGGCCATCCCCTCCAGTGGTCTTGTGGCACTGCTCGGCGTGAGAACTCAGTGAGAGCCAAGGAGGTCTGTCTCACAAAGTCCTGCTGGTCAGACACAGCTTCTTCCTGAGCAGGGCTCTCCTCAAGACTTTCAGCAGGTGGAGAGCTTCATGTGAAGGCAAGATGCTGTGGTCGGGCACAGCTGTGCCCTCCCTCGGCTGCTCTGCTGTTGTAGGAGGCTGCAGACAACCCCTGAACCAAGCCCAACATTGCAATGCAACACTGTTCAAAGTACAGCACTAAATCAGTGCTAGAAAGAGCATTGTGATGTGACCCTGTTTTGAATTCTGGCTTTTGGATTTTGAAGTGGTTCAGAAATTTGTAACTTGATTTCCCTCTTTTTTTCCCTAGGATATTCGAAACTTGCGGTTTGCTCATAAGCCTGAAGGGAGAACTAGACGATCTATATTTGAGAACCTAATGAAATATGCTTTTCCAGTTTCAAATAATCTGGTAAGTGTTTTCTCTTCAGCTTTTGCCAAAAGACACAGAGTAGCACTAAACTGTTTTGTTCTGTCCCATCTACTTAATACAGCATTCACATGGGGTGCATTTTCTTGAAGGAGGGGAAGTGCTGGCTTTCAAATCTGTTTTAAACTTAATTCTGTGGGAGTTTAGATCTTGTAGGAAACAGGAAAAGTCTATTACCATGCACTTCTTTCATGCATGGGGAATGACTTACTGATAAAGCCTTGTAACAGAGGGAAAGTACTCAAATCACAGTGACATCCATCAGAGGTTTACAGCTAATGGTGACTGCACTGCCCCAAATCTGGAATGCAGCCCCTCTGCTCTCTAATGTTATGACACTGGAATTGTTTCAAATGCTGGTGGAAAGGATCTGGTTGTTAATCTGTAAGAGCATTCTTGCCCAAGTAGTTTTATCTTCTCTCTTTAATAACAAACTCCTTTTGTCCATGAAGTACTAGGTAATAGCCAAGCAGGATCAGGGACATATTGTAAAGGATATTGTTGTACTAATTACGTGCTACAGTGAGAGTGTTAATCTTTTTTATAAAGCCCTAAAAGAAAAGTGGTGCGGTGAGGAAAAAGAAGGGTCAGTCATGAATTACTATTTGAGATATCAAACATCCTGTAAATGGGGTCTGAGTGGGCTCTTAATGGTAAATTTTCTTTCTTTCAGCCACTTTTTGCCTTTGAGTACAAAGAGGTTTTCCCAGAAAATGGATGGAAAGTGTATGACCCAACTTGGGAGTACAGAAGACAGGTGGGTATTGTTCCACATCCTTCCTCAGCCTCTCCTCTTGAGGAGTGAGGGTCTGTGCAGTAATATAATTACAGGTCACACGGAGTGGAGAATGAGCCTGCTGACAAATGCTGTGCAGGCTGGGTTAGGATGTTGTTCTCCACACTGCAGTGATTCATGAGAGCAGTACAGCTTTAGAGGTAGTGGCATCCACTGATGGACATCAGCTCAGGTTCCAGAGAGCTGACTTCAGGCTCTGGTAGAAAAAACTAATGTTCTGGCTTGGTGATCGGGTGCTGCTGGCAGTGAGGAATGGAGGGTGCATGTTCCAGGTACAGACATCCCATTGTTGAGTTTCACACCTCAGTGCTTGCTTGTATTAGCTTTAATTCTTCCCAGGTTTTCCTGTCTTAAACAGCAACTTGGGGGAAAAAAAATTAAGTGTAGAATGCCTTCACTGTCTTAGGCGTGGTTCCTCAGCATAGGGAATAACCTAGAGAGTACTGTGATTTACCACAGTTTAGAACACACAGTTGTAGTGTGTCCAGAGTAGACTGATCAAAGGTATTAATGATCATGAAGTGACAGGCTGTCAATTAGGAATACTGTGGTAAAAATTTGAGTAGTCCTCTCTGGGGTAAAAGGTGGGAGAATTTTGATTTTTATAATGACATCACTCCTGTCATAAAATTGTCAAATAAAAGAAAGAGCATGATTTGGTGACACGTTTTCCCTGGACACAGTAAGCTTCTGTCTCCTTCAGATCTGCCAGAATAAAACCAATTTTCCGTTGTAAAATTAAGAAATTGTAAGCCATTAAAGATTTATTTGGGTCTTTCTCATCAAGTCAAACAAAACCAGACATCCGTCCTAGCCTAGTTGTTCATCTGATTCCTGGAATCCAAAACCTAAGGATTCGTTTTTCTGGCTCTAATCTTCTAGAAGCTGGGCATGCCTTCTAATTTGGTTATCTAGGCCTGTCATTAACAGATGGGAGAGAGCGCTTCACTGTTGGGGGTGATTTGTTCTCTCCTAAAATAGCTGCCTAAGATAGATCGCTGGCTTCTAGGCTGCTAATGGGAAGTGAGATGTATCTTACTGTATCTTACTGTGTGCTGCCTTCATTGCAAAAAAGAGTATTTCTTGCAATGAGATGCCACAATCTAAAATCCTGGTCAAGACAAACTCCAATTGTTTGTGATCCCTTTCTGTCTAAGGTCAACTTGACTAGAAGGCCAGATAATGCAGCAATTTTTGCTTTATTTAGGATTTACCTCTTTCTTGGTAGTTATTTTATGGGAAGATCTGCTTGTAGAGAAGGATTTGCAGCCCAAGCAATTTGGGCAAGATGCTTTTTTATAGGCCCAAGAACTTTGGAGTAACGACTAAAGAATAGCTGTGCTATCAAAATAATCTCCACTTAGCTGCCAAGTATCAGTTAAAACAGGTGAAGTACAAAAGACATTTTTAGAACACCTGGAAAGAAGAAAGGGTGACCTCAGATAATTTCAATGCAGATTATTCCGCTTTCTTAATCCTGGCATGTCGGTTTTTATGATAGAAGCTTTTCTGTCCATTTTAGGTTTTATACTGTGATTTGGTGCACCTTAAATTTGTCGGGAATTTGGTTACATGGTGAAAGGATACACGTATTTGCATGCATGTGATTTGCAGCTCTTCATGGCCTTTCTGTAAAGGAGTGTAAAACATGACCCAGCTGAGGCATTGCTGCAGTGTGTACTTGTGCTGTGGCCTGCTTTTGTGTTGTTTTGAGTGGGAAGGACAAACTTTGCCTGATTGCTTCTGTGTCAAGAAACCAAACTAATGTCCACGTGCCAAAGCCCTCAGTCGTTTCCTTACATTGGTAACTGCAAAAGTGAATCCAATCCAGGATTTTTTGCAGCCACAGCCTTTCTGAGTTTTACCCATGGTGGGCCACGGTCACTACCATTCCAGATAACACAATCCATCTGTTCCCGTTCCTTATCTCCAAAAGCGACCAACACCAGCTGCTGAAGAAGAGGCAAACCATACTGCAGTAGATGTTTATGTTGTGATCTGGCCAGGAGGAGAATTTCATCCGTTTTGTTAGATTGATTTAGGCCCTGCAACATGATGCCTTATGTCCCCTCCAAAACTTTTAGGTATTTCAGTCTGTTTATTTAATTCCAGCATTTGTAACTATGGATGTTCAATTTATCTGTGTGAATGTCGTAGCCTTTTTTCTTAATCCAGCCAGGTTCTGCTAAAGCAATAACAAGTATTACAGTAAATCAGGATTATGTCTTGAAATGGCAGCAGGGATTCGTTAACAGTGAAACAAAACTGGCATCATCAAATCAGATAATGGGATTACCTGTCTCTGACTCTATGAATTGTGATCAGAAATAGAAAAGCAGGACATATGCACTGTCAGCAGGACCTTCTGGAATTGGTTTAAAAACTGTTAGAGAAGACCTGGCCTAGGGCATCAGCAGCCCAGCAGTATGGCCAGGCATTAACTTGCTGTATCTTAGGCCAGGTCTTTTCCCTGTGGGAGCAGGGACACACGGAGAGGGGAGGGGAGCAAAAGTAAACTCCAACTACCAGGCATCCAGAAAAGACTTTTAGACCAGGATCCATGGTAAGATCTATGTCCACACTGGCAGACATGGCAAGTTTGAGTGTGGTATGATTTATTTATTATAAGTTTTATTAAGATTAATAGAAATGTGTCGATATGATAGCAGTTGTAGCAATTAGGAAAGATTTTCAGTAAACCTCTGACTTCCCTGTTAGCATTCTTGGGAAAGATGGAAATATGTAACTTATTAAGAATCTGTGATTGTGTAAAACTGTGGGGAGTAATAAACAACCTGTAGAGAACAAAAGGAACTCAGAGAGATTTGAGATTTAGTTGGTAAATGGAATCACATGTGGCAAATGAAATTTAAAACTGAAATTGCTCCCTGATTTTTATTACTCACGGGCTGGCAGAATATAAAACAGAATTGCAAAGTGAATAAGACTCACTTGAAACCAAAAGTCCTTAAGATGCCTTTGGAGTAACTTAAAGCTTTATTTTCCTTATTAAGGTGGGAAGCATTTGGAAAATATTACAAGAGGTTGTGAAGTTGTGTGATGGTTCCCTACAAAAGTCAATCTTGTCTAATATCCTATGCTCTGGTCATATCTACCAGGGAGCCACAGTGGAGGGCTGTGGTTTCTGCTTTCGGAGAAAACATGTAGAAACTAATAACTCGGAAGAACTGACCTGTTTTGAGGATAAAAGAAGTGCCCAGCTTTAGTATACAAGCAGAGTGGGAAAGGTAGAGCATGATAACATCGATCTACAGAGGATTGTTGGGTGTAACTTAGGGGAGTGAAGTGAGGATTGAACTGTTAAATGTCCCTTGGTTTAACTGAGGTCCTGCTTGTGCTGGGTATGTCTCTACTGCAGAACAGATCACAGCTCTCTGGTGCTGAGTGGACACGGCCTGGGCTCAGTAAATGGCAGAGGGACCAGCTTGGCTCTGCAGCTGTGTCCTGTGTTGGTGTAGGGCTGTGCCTCAGCCAGTGTGCTCAGCCTCTTGGTATCACATGGCTCAAACCACATTTGAGAGGGGCACTGCTGGTGTAGCTCAGGACCCTCCCTGCCTTGCCTGCTGCAGCTCAAGGTGCACTTTACATATCTAAGCTCAGAGTGGATCTGCTTGATTCCATAGAGAGGTGTGATTGTGTGTAACTACAGCAAGGAAATTACTTTTTTCCTGTCAGTGAAGGATCCTTGTGTGCTTAACCTTAACCATGTGCTTTGCAAGGTGGTGGTGTCAGTGCTATGCTGGTGTGGCTTCAACACTTTTTCCCTGCAAACAAAGAAACTCCATCTTCTACAACATCAAGTGTAAATCAAGTAATAACCAAACCCAAGTCATTAAAGTAAGGCATGAATGATTATCTAGAGGGAAGCCAAGTCTAGTTTGTATGTGGAGAGGACACAAAGGCTGTGTCTCTATGGTTAGATGGTACAGTTGTAAGGAGTGTTCCCAAGCACAGGGCCAAGTTTCAGGCATAGCTACAGACCAGGCTGTTACCATCCCTCTTTTGAGTGAACGTGTTTGAGCATCTTTATCCATGCACAAAGGTACTGTGATGCAAGTCAAGGATCACCAGTAGGCAGTTTGGACAAACTGTCCTGTTTGGAGGATAAACAAGTTTAATGGTACAGATGTGAAGTGTGTTGGTTCAGCTGGGCTCAGTGAGAACGGTCATGGGTACATTCAATTTATCACTATAGATGTGGCTTTGCTGCCACTTTGTTTGCCCTCTGGCAGCCACCAGAGATATGAATTCCCCTAGAACCAGAAGCTGCTAGCAGCATTAATTTACCTGAAGAAGACAGATCTATGCAGAAGTCTCTGGTCACTAATGTGGACGTGCCATGTGCCCTGGCAGCTTCAGGATGATCACAGCCTGCTGTTAGCGAGGCATGCCTGAGTTCCTCCTGCAGGTGTACAGGCAGGCAGCTCCCAGAGCGACTCCTTAGCCTGCAAAGGCTTATTGAGTTACATTTGTAACAGTTTGGTTTGATAGTAGGCTTTTGGGTGCTTACGACTTACCGGGAAGCAGTAAAATGCATCTTAGATGAGGAAATACCAGTGTGCTTTAGATCACGTTTAGCTTTTTCTATTGATTCCAGCTGGAGAAAGGGCAAATCTGAAGGAGCACGAATACATGCAGAAGCTACAATGCATGATGGCAAACATCCAGGGAAGATGCAAATTCAGCTTCTCTTCTAGCCCGCTTGGCTTATTTCTGTTTGCTTCCAGTCCTTAGAGAAAGTCACGATCTGAATCCAAAGCGTTCTGGGTGGTGCCGTGATTCAAAGCTCCTGGGCCAGGGGAAAGCAGACATTCCCCATGAGTCAAAGGAAATTTGAATGCTGACATACATCATCTTTTCTATCTTTGGGGGCTTGTCATGGATTTTTCTGGTCTGGGCTATAGCAGAGGAAAGATTCCCTTCAAATTTGTCAGTGTGGCAGCTGAAAGAGTTTTGGAGAGCTTTAGAGCGCAGTTCTGGCCCAAGTAGTGTGTGCTGAAGCCATGCTGCCCAGCACTGTGAAGAGGGTGCTTTCCAGTGCCCACTCCTTGGTCTTCTCCATGAGCACTGGTAGAGTTGCTGGGTAAAATGAAAAGGGGCCTTTCTTCCATGTAGCTGCTTGTTAGCTCCAATTTTTCTTGCCAAGACTGTGCTGACAGAGTAGTTTTCATTCAGATTTGGGGGAGATGGAATTTTCAGGAATTGCTTATGGATCCATTGCATGTACTTAGTAAGACAGGACTGAGAACTAATTTGCCATTAGTCCACTTCCAGGTAGTAAACAGCTTGGTCACTGGCAAGAGTCTTGCTATTCCCTGGCTGGCAGCAGAGCTGGTGGACCCAGCAGATTCCATCCTTGCTGGGTGCAGCAGGTAGACCTCTGAGCATGTTTTATCCATTAGTAAGCTTGAACTGTGTATACCCACTGCTTGATGTCTGTTTCTGCCAATTCTTCGGCCTCAGACAGTGCCAAAAATAGCTTTTCTTCAGGCTTTTGGGGTACTCGTGATCCCTGTAGTAACATTTCCTTCCCAGGGAGGGCCAAAGGACAGCGGTGGTTCACAAGCAGGGTGTGTGACTGATACTAGACAGAAGGTCTGGCCTCCCCTCAGATTTCTAACCATGACCTCTTTTGACAGTGTGACTCACCACTGGGATGGGGAGCCGGCTGCAGTCTGTGTGGGTCAGCCCTAATTATCACAGCTCGTCTGACTCGTGTTAGATGTGTCGTTTATTTCCTGTGGGAGCCGCGACAGCGGTGATCAGTGTCCCACCACCCTCCCTTGAAATGAAGTAGTGTTTATTAGAACAGAAGCGTGTATTGTGTTAAGAGTTGATGTTGCCCTCAAACACACTCTGTGCTTCACAGCCTGGCCATGTTTGCTGTAGCAGATGTGTCTTCCCCACAGAGATGCTTTGTGTCGGACCTCACCCCTGCTGCAGCAGGGCTCTGTTTAAATCTCTGCTTGCAGGCAGCTGCACCAGCCACTCCCTGTTGGTCTGTTCTCTCCCAGCATCAGCCAAACCACGTCTGCAGGTTGTCAGGGTTGTCCCCATTGTGCCTCAGGTGTTACTTGGAGATTGTTTTCTGGGAAGCTGTTGAGTGGCTTCCCCATCACGGCACGCTGAGCTCTATGATGTGTGTGTGGAGATTCCCTGCTCTCCCAGCCCGAGTCCTTAGTACAGCCAGAGAGCTTCGTGTGACAGAAACACGGGAGCTGCACGTCACATACAGTCACACAACCAGAGACATACAATTGTTAAGTTTTTGGTGTTTTTAGAGGTTTGCACAGTTGTGCTACCAGCACTGAACAAAGCCCAAATCAGGATGATTTTTTGGAGGTGTTTTACTACCTGTTCTCCCTTCTTCCCCTCCCCTCCATCCTGTTTGGTAACTCCACTTTGCATCCCTGGTTTCCAACCACCACATTTGAACTAAGTGTCATGAGAGGACTCAGTTGGTCACCCATGCTGTCCTGTTCCTGACTCTCCTGTAAGCCCATGATAAGACCAGGAGGTATCTTAAAGATGGGCTCAGGGGGACCACCTGTGTTGCTACACCTGTAGCCTCCACAGTTCCTTTGCCATAGGTGACTCTGCCTGAAGCCCAGCTTCCCTGCTCTTCAGGGACTTGAGCAAAACATCCACCTCTCTGGGGAGAGACATGAAATGCAAGTTACCAAGATAATGCTTTCCCAGGTGCCAGCTCTAAATGTCCTTCATTAACAAAAGTTGCCTTGAATTTCAGGTCTGGGGATTTGTCTGTGCTGAGGTCTCAGAGCAACTCATTTGTTAACCTGCAGTTTCCTCTTTAGGGAATTCCCAATGAAAGCTGGAGGCTGACCAAGATTAACGAGCGCTACGAGCTGTGTGACACATACCCTGCCATTCTAGCTGTGCCTGTAAACATTCCCGACGAGGAATTAAAGAGAGTGGCATCCTTCAGATCAAGAGGACGCATACCAGTGAGTGGGACAGAGGAAGCCACTTTGATGTGGTTTTGTTACACATACCTTTGGGCAATAAGTAATACCAAGATCAGGCTGAGTGGATTCCGGGGAGCAAATAAATGGTCAGTGGATAATAAAAGTGACAACAACATGTTTGAGGACATAGAAAACAACAGTATCTGCTGAAACTACTGTTGTGAAAGAGATGTAGACTAAACCAAAACTAGAAGATAAGATAATTTAGCACAACTCAGACCAAATCTCAGTTCAGTTCCTGGGAAACACAAGGCAGCCCTGTTTGGCTGTTTACAAGAGTCTGGCCTACTCTGACTTTCAGAATAGAGGAAGACGTAGTAATACTCTTGATGAGAGTGCTTATTACATGAAATACGATAAAACACATTGTTATGATGATTATTTCAGAGGTAACTGAAAAGTACTGGTTTATTTCTCAAGTCTATAGAAAATTCAGTCTGTTCCTAAAGTGCTTAACTTTTACATGGTGTAACATAAAGTAAGACATAGCCCACGTACTGACTCACACAACAGCCAGGAAAACAGTCTGCATCGTATTTAAAAGTCAGACTTAAACAATTTGATCACCTTTGGTTTGTTCAAACTTTGGGAATGCCTCCAGAATGAGTAAGGATGGAGGAGTTCTTTCATTCAGTTGTGATTTAATAGAATCCTTCAGTCCACTTAGCCTTCTGGAAACAGCTAACACAGAATCCTAGAGCAAACCATTACAGGTAAATCACTTCACTGGTTTAATGAATCCCATTTTTCCCTAATTTATTTCCCATTTGTTTCCAAAGGTCTTGTCATGGATTCACCCAGAAAGTCAAGCAACGATCACTCGCTGTAGCCAGCCCATGGTGGGAGTGAGTGGCAAGCGGAGCAAGGAGGATGAAAAGTACCTTCAAGCCATCATGGATTCTAATGCCCAGTCCCATAAAATCTTCATATTTGATGCAAGGCCTAGTGTGAATGCTGTAGCCAATAAGGTCAGGTACTTTTTCCTCTGACTAAAACTGAGAATATAATAATTTAGAGCACATTTCCCACCACCATTTCATATTATTCTTAAGGATCACAAAAGGGTTTTCCACTGCAAAGGAGGTCTGCGTGCAATGGTCCAATTCTCTAGACAGACTTTTATACCTGCACTGGTGTCTGTAAGATGTCAGTGTGACTACTAACGATCCATTCTATTAATTTACAATGGGAAATGAGATTGGAAGGGGAAAAAAATTGAAGTAGTACTGAGGTCAGACTCTAGCACTCTGGGCCTTGTGTATCACCATTTTTCAATTCACATGGGTGAAAGACTGCTTCCTCTAACAGCACCAGAACTTTGTCCCTGTTAACTGTGATGGGAACAGGAGGTACTCAGCACTTCTGAAAATCAGGCATCAAGATTTTTAATTTCAAACTATAACTGGGGATTGCTAATGTCAAGGAATATTGCTGTGTTCTTTCTGCTGTTATAGAATCACAGGATGGTTTGGGTTGGAAGGGACCTTTAAAGGTCATCTAGTCCAACCCTCCTCTGCCATGAGCAGGGACATCTTCTGCTAGATCAGGTTGCTCGGAGCCTGTCCAACCTGACCTTGAATGTTTCCAAGACTGAGGCATCTACCACTGTTCTGGAAAACCTGTTCTATTGTTTTACCACCCTTATTGTGAAAAATTTCTTCTTTATATCTAGTCTGAATCTACTCTCTGTTATTTTCAAGCCATTACCCCTTGTCCTGTCACAACAGGCCCTACTAAAACATCTGTCCCCCTTTCTTTTAAGCCTCCTTTAAGTACTGGAAGGCTGCTATAAGGTCTCTCCAGGGCCTTCCCTTCTCAGCCCTTCCTCACAGGAGAAATGCTCCAGACCTCTGATCATCTTTGTGGATTTAATCCAACAGTTCCATGTCTTTCCTCTGCTGAGTACCCCAGAGATGGATGCAGCACTGCAGGTGGGGTCTCACAAGGGCAGAGCAGAGGGGCAGAATCCCCTCCCTTGCCCTGCTGCCCACGCTACTTTGGATGCAGCCCAGGACACGTTTGGCTCTCTGGGCTGTGAGTGCCCATGGCTGGGTCGTGTCCAGCCTCTCACCCACAGCACCCCCAAGTCCTTCTGGGCAGGGCTGCTCTGATCTGTTCGTCCCCCAGCTTGTGCTGATACCAGGAGTGTCCTGACCCAGGTGCAGCACCTGGCACCCGGTCTTGTTAAACCTCATGGGGTTCCCATGGACCTACTTCCCGAGCTTGTCCAGGCCCCTCTGGATGGCATCCCATCCTTCAGGAGTGTCAGCTCTATCACTCAGCTTGATCTCACCTGCACATCTGATGAGGGTGCACTTGATCCTTCTGTTTGTGTCACTGATGAAGATATTAAATAGCACTAGTCCCCGTATGGACTCCTCAGGGGCACCACCTGCCACTGACTGGACACTGAGGTATTGGCCACTACCCTCTGGCTGTGACTATCCAACTTCTCATCCATCAAACTGTCTGCCCATCATCTCCAGTCTAGAGAGAGGATGTTTTGGAGGACTCTGTCAAAGGCTTTACCCAAGTCCAGGTAGATGACACCCATAGCCCTTCCCTTGTCTGCTGCTGTAGTCACTCCATCACAGAAGGCCACGGGGCTGGCAGGCAGGTGAAGATGCCCTTGGTGAAGCCGTGCTGGCTGTCCTGAATCACCTCCATATCCTCAATGTGCCCTGGCACATCTTCTAGAAGGATCTGTTCCATGATCCTCCCAGGCACAGAGGTGAGGCTGACAGGTCAGTAGTTCCCAGGGTCCATCATTCTACCCTTCTAAAAATTGTGTTTCATGCCATCGCTTTAAGCTTTGTTTTAATGGTGGAGCTGCTTTGTTGCACTAAAGATCTTTTTTTTCTTCTTTTTTCTTTTTTTTTTTTAAATCTTCCTTTTCCACCACTTAGGAAAGGCAATTAGTGTGTGGGTTATCCTCCTCTATAATAGTATGGTAAATTTTTAAATGATATATTAGCGAATGTAATGAGTTAACAGCTTGAATGGGGATAAATGATAATTACAGAGGAAAAGAAGGCTTGTAATATGATATTCTTTGGTAAAAATTATAGCATTCATTAGCTATTGCAGAAGAGAGACACAAAGTGTGTGCCTGTACGTTTGCTCCCAACTGTAAGATAAAGCCAATGCTTTTTGCCTGCTTTAGATAGTCCAGTCACTGTGGAATTTTGTCAGCTGCTGTTTGCTCGGGACAAAGGACTGGGATAAAGTACAAAATATGTTTTTGCTGAATGATTTGTATGTGAATTTTGTTCTTCAGGCTAAAGGAGGGGGCTATGAGAGCGAGGACGCCTATCAGAATGCAGAATTAGTGTTCCTGGACATTCACAATATTCATGTTATGAGAGAGTCGCTGAGAAAACTGAAAGAAATTGTGTATCCCAATATCGAGGAGACTCACTGGCTGTCTAATTTAGAGTCAACTCACTGGCTAGAGCATATCAAGGTATGCATGTCTGCATCCCCTGCATGTGGCTGGGCAACCACAAGTCCTTACCAGTCTGCTCACTGGGAAAGATATCTATAGCTAATGCCAGGATTTTAAATTCCTTGTAAATTTAAAGACTTACAATTTTTTTTCCATTTATAAGCAACTAAAACCATAGTTTTTTGGAGTGAGGAATCTTAAGGAGATGAGAAGAGGGACAAGAGAAGGGGCTGAAATATTGAAAGATGGTGCTTTGAAAGTGAAGGATGTTCCTGGGTGATGTGTAACTATGAAAGCTCTGCTTAGAGCTCAGGAGTCACAGAGTTTCCAAGCTCTTGACTCGGCTCCTTGACATTCTGGCATTTATTGACTGGTCCAGACGAGCAAATGTTGGGAGTTGGTGCCCTGTCAGCCTTTCAGGAATCCAAACAGAGTCAGAATAAGGAGGCAAAATGTTTTGGCTTCTCCAGATGTTGGTTTTCAAATTAGCTTCTTCTGTTCTAAAAATGTCCAGCTTGTTGCTCTGCTGATGCAGACAGGGGCAGATCTGCTCCTGGGGCAGCTGCAAGGTGATGGCCATTCCTATCAGACACAAAATGCTCCTGCATTTAAATCCTGACTTGTCCAAGGACTGAGCTTTGTGCAAAGGCTCTTCCAGAGTTGTGCCTACACTACAGTTTAGATGTATCATCATCTTGCTGGAACAGAAAATGTGTTCACCAGTTTGCTGTCCTAGTTATAAAGTAGTTGGAACTGATTTACCATTCTCCTTGAGGCAAACAGAGCCCTTGGTTTGTCCTGGGCTGTCACTAGCCATTTTTCATTTATAGTTTCTGTTCCAAAGAGACTTTGTAATTTGTTTTTTTCCTTGTCCTAGCTCATTCTTGCTGGAGCCCTTCGGATTGCTGACAAAGTGGAATCGGGGAAGACATCTGTGGTTGTGCACTGCAGTGATGGCTGGGACCGCACAGCCCAGCTCACCTCGCTCTCCCTGCTCATGTTGGATGGCTACTACCGAACTATCAGGGGCTTTGAAGTGCTAGTGGAGAAGGAGTGGCTGAGCTTCGGCCACAGATTTCAGCTGGTGAGTCACTAGCCCGTGGAAGGCACTGAACAGAAAGTCATTGTCCCTCCTGAAGGGTTTCAGAGGAGTTTAGCCTTTCCTGTGAGAAGTTTCCCAACTGAACTTGCAGAAGAGAGGTGAATGCTGATGTTATTGTTTTCTACCTATAATTCCATTTCTCTCTTAACCTCCTTGGGACTGTATTGGTTAGATACAGGGAACAGGTGGTATTAAATCTCTCAGGTGCCTGACTGATAATGTCACGTTCCCATGCTTAGGCTTAAACTAGCAGTGTGCTTTGGGTTCAGTGCTGGCATTTCTGCTGGGAGTTGGCAGAGACCACTGGGGTATTTTTTGTCTTTCTTTCCGGTTCAGTCCATTTTCTCAGACTGCTTGGGCACCATCATCTAAGAAATGCTTTGGTATTGAAGAGGTTGGGGAATTTGTTTACAGCCTTGAGCTCACATTTTCTTCAGGCACACTTCATTTTTGGGGAGGCTTCTAATTATATAGGTGAAAGAGCAGCAGTTTGAGCCTGGATCAAGAGTAGCTTGTGGTTGTGTCCTTGCAGTTGGCAGAGAGGCAGCTTTGTGGGCTTGTGACACAGCAGTTTGTTACGGTTTGCACTGATGGGACTTGAGAGGGCCTTTCAGTAGTATCCTTTCAGTCTTTGTTCCTTTTGTGTTTTGCTCGTAGCTGTTCTCTCATGGTTGTTTCATTCTGCCAGGGCTAGAACAAGGTCTGTGTACAGCACTTGCAGCAGTGAGTTGCACTGTCAGATGCTCTGAGGAAGGTGGGGAAACTGAGGCACTGAAACAACTGAGGTTCTGCTGCAGCAGAACTTGTTATCTGGTATTTGAACAACGGGTGTTTTAGCTTCTTCACTGTCTAGACAAGGAAGATAGTGACAGTGATTTCCTTTGGTGAGGGGAGAACAGTGTTGGGGATCTCTGTTACTTACATGTTCTCGTTCTGTCTTTGTACCGTGCTTGGGGCTCCCGGGTAATATATAACCATTAATGCTCTCTGCTAGTTCTGAGGAGTCGTGCCTCACATGTGCTGGCCACACAGCACGGTCAGGGTTGGAGGCCTGCTTCAGGGAATACTGTCATTACTGCCTCTCTGGAGGTGGCAGGAGATGGGCTGGGCTGGTGTTTGTACAGCTCTTGGAAGCCGCGAGGTGTTGCGTGACGGTTATCGCCGCATGCCGTGCCTGTAGGTAGTGTTTGGGTCTAGCACGCTCTACTACTGAAGTAGCCAGGACAACAGCTGCAACTGAAGCAAAAAGCATTCTCATTTTTTTCCCTTCTGAACTTTAGCTATTAACTGTAATCAGTGCCAGCATAGCATCTGGAGCCTCTACTCAAACAACTCTTGTTTCAACTTAGCATGAAAATATCCCCATAAAGAATTTTCACTTCAAAGACAAAGAGAGTAGCTGTCCTTTACTCCTTTACCCACTGATACGGACAAAGCAATGTCAAGACTCATTAGAAGGTTTTAAAGCTGTTGGTAAAGGTTTAGGTGACTGAGAGCAGACCCCAGCAGTTTCCCCATGAAGCCCTGGGTGACTCGTGTTCTTTGTCCTGCTGTTTCAGAGGGTTGGCCACGGGGACAAGAATCATGCGGATGCCGATCGCTCCCCCGTCTTCCTGCAGTTCATTGACTGTGTCTGGCAAATGACAAGACAGGTAAACTGCTGGGTGGCACCCGTGTCCACAGAGCCAGTGCACCGAGACCTGGCACAGCGTCTGGACACAGGAATGATTTCCAAGCTGACCTGTGCAGGCTTTCCTTCCTGGGCTTGTACTCTGGCTTTGGTTCTGGCAGCAGGCTTTTTTGGGAGCCTGTTAAGCAAAGAGCCTGAAGGCACTGGGTAATGTCAGTCCCTATCCCGGTGGGTGCAACAGATCCCTGTTGCCTCTGCTCAAGCTGATCCTGTAACCTGATCCAAACTGCAGCAAGACATGCTCCATTTTAACTTCTTCTGAAGGCAAATGTACTGCTCCCAGTTCATAATGTGATGTACAGAGCTGAGTGCCTCACTTCAGACCAGGCATAGCAGAGGTACAGTCCAGGGGAGATCCCCTATGTCTGGGAGATTTTTCCCCAGGCACATGGAACCTGGAAGGTTTTTGGTATCTTCTGTGACACAAAAGTCGGCTATGGTCAGGCAGTTCACTAGAAAAAAGCTAGGCTCATCATGGATTAGACCAGGAGAAATGGAAGAGAAGGATGGCACTATATATGAAACTGTACCACATCCATGCAGAGAGAAGAGGAGGCTTTACCATCATCAGAAGTCACTTTCATTGTGGTGTCCTTAGATTGCTCCTATAGCTGGGCATCCTGACCTGCAGCTGGTGAGGTCAAGATGTCACAACTGGGGCAGCCTGGGAAGAGAAGGGTGGTAGTGAGGGAGGAAGGCCTCCTGTTCTCCTCTCCATCAGCCCTGCATGTCTTTGCAGTTCACTGCATGTATTCGGATTGACCCTTTGTGGAGCTTCAGTTGTCCCCGTCTCAGATTGTTTCTGCACAGAACTCAGCAACATGGCCTGTGCCCATACACCTTTTCCTCCTGCTGACCTCTGTCACAAGGTGCCTCCCTGCTGTTCCCTCTGGGCAGTGCTGTGTTCAGCACCCAGGTTATTTCCATTTGGCCCTGGGAACTCTCCACTTTTTGAGTGTATTTATTTCACGTGAGCCTTTTGTTCACAGTCCGGCTGCATGGCTTGTCATGAGGGGCAGGCACAGCAGAGCAAGCTTCAATTTGAAGCAGCACTGAGTGTATATAAACACAGTGCTCTAACACTGCTGACCTCTGGCTTTTGCTCAGAATTCCTCTCTGCACATGCAAAGTAGCTTTCCAAGAGGGGAAACTCTCGCTCCTGGAAGGAGCAAATATGACCCTGAATATCCAGCCAGGCAGGGAACAGGGACAGATCCTGTTCTAGAAATCAAGAGGCCAACTCCTTACCAAGACCACAGTGTGGGAGAAAGTTTATTTTCCTGTTTCAAAATCTCAACCTAATTTTCTGTTTCTGCCTAAAGTTTCCTACAGCGTTTGAGTTCAATGAGTACTTCCTGATCACCATCCTGGATCACCTGTACAGCTGTTTGTTTGGGACCTTCCTCTGCAGCAGTGAGCAGCAGAGAGTGAAGGAGGTAAGACAGCTTCTCTCCAAGGTAAAACCTGTTCCTGAGTGCTTTAGCTGGTCAGATATTGCTACAGAAGCTGGTTCCTCACTCAAAGGTAAATGTAGACGTGGGCCTGGGAAATACCAAGCCCCCCTTCTCAACAGCTGAAACTTGGGGGATTTTCCTCTTTGCACAAACTGCTGTCTGTTGGAGACTTCATGTTTCAGAGCAACACCATCTCCCTTATGGACACTCTGTCTACTTCCAGTTAGTGACTAGTGGTTGAATAGCTCCTGGTGTCTCCCAGGCAGTGGAAACGCAGTTTTGCTTTGAACTTCAGTTTACTGTAACCTTTTCTGTGGGAACTGGTGCTTTTTTGTTGTCCCTTTTCTTTGAAGTGGTCCCTTTAGGGTGCTTTGAACGGCCTAGTGTGTGCTGTCATTCTGCACACACAGGTTACAGCAAGTAACTGGTCTTTATGTGTGTTCTTGCTGTGCTTGCATCTTCCCGGGAGAGGACAACTCTCCTGCTCTTAGTAAGGACGTGCCTCTCTGTCCTGCCACAAGCCAGCTCTGCTCTGCAGTCTGGCCGAGGTTTGTTTGCCCAGGGAGGAGCGTAGAGATGTGTACACTCAGACCCAGGGTGGAATTAGAAGGAAAACAGTGGCACTCATTCTGTCTCACCTACCTGAAGATAAAGCATTCTGTCACCAAAGGCTGCAGTTGAACAGCACAGAGGTACACAAGGGCCGTGCTGTGCGGACCTGATGTGATTACGTTTGATAGAACATCAGTTAAAAATAACCATAAAAACTAGCTGTAAACTAAAAGTGATAGCATTTTACTATAGTGAAATCAGTGTCCCTGTTTCTCTGGAGTCCACAGTGATTGAATAATTGTCATTTCCAGGGAAGAAAATCTGCATGCTGTTTGCACGTGGGTTTGGGGGTTTTTTTTAAAAGGCCTCAGCCTAGTGAAATACTTAATCTAAGAAGTACTTCAGCACTGGTTGCAGTGGGAGTATTCACAGGCCTAATTATTCCACTAGATCAGGGCCTAAGTCAAATGTTTTCTTTTCTTCCTTTGCAATTAAATCCAGCAAGTCCTCCAGGAGCACTTTAGAGAAGTGAAGTTTAACTGAAGCACTGAGAATTCACGTGCCAGTGTCCCCTCGCTGTACCAGTGGTGATGCCTGGTCTGTGCTGGCAGCTGGGTGGGTCAGAGGGGTTGTTCTGTGCCAGGGTGCGTGTGCCTGCCTGCATCCATGTGCTTTGAGTACAAGAACCACATCAAAAGAACAGTTTGGGGGTTTTTTTTTAAGCTACAAAAAAGCAACCAGTTCCATATTAATGACAGGCATATGTCTGTGCTGCTGTAGTTTGTAGATAGCTGGGATTCGTATGGCAAATAAAGCCTCCTCCACCCCCTTCCCTTACAGAGCCTTCCAAAAAAGACTGTATCACTTTGGTCTTACATCAACAGCCAACTGGAAGACTTCACTAACCCTTTGTACGTGAGCTACTCCAACCATGTCCTGTATCCCGTGGCCAGCATGCGCCACCTCGAGCTGTGGGTCGGCTACTACATCCGCTGGAACCCCAGGATGAAGCCTCAGGTATGCCTCTTCCTACTCCTGCTTCCCTCTCTGCTGGTACCAATACTGTTCTTTGGAGATCAAGACCTTCAGGTAATCTACATATGCTGCCACTGCTTAAATCTGAAAACTTATGCTGCCACTGCTTAAATCTGAAAACAAACACCTAAATTCAAATGCCAGCAAGAGCAAGCACCACCTAGAGCTGCCTGGTGCAGGTGCCCAGCTGGACATCACCACCTTGTGAAATCTGCAGGAGCTGAGGATTCTCAGCAGTTTGGGAAATTCTTCACTTGGAATGTCGGAAAAATTAACCTGAATTCTCTTTACAAAAGAGCTTGCACCCCTAAGACTTCTCTGGATATGGGGTTCTAGATAGGAATTTTGGGGCTGTATTTAAATTACTGGTGATGGGAACCTGCTGCTTGCTTTGGCTGCCTGAAGTGCAAGGGTCTGACCTCAGCCAGCAGGGAAGCTGGCAGGGAAGTCTGAGCATGACCCTGAATGCTGACATCACTTTTTTGTAGGAATGGATAAAAATTCCCAATTTCGTCACTGCCCAGCTGCAGGTAACAGCTCTGCAAATCTGTGGCCTTAGGAACCCAGCAAACACTTTGCAGTACTGACTGTTAAACAGTCGGAACTATGTGAAAATATTTAGAAGAATCTGGCTGATTTTTCCCCCCCACAAGCCCCTGAAATTATGTCCAGGCTGAGATGCCATGGCCAGCGTCCCCCAGAAATGTCAGAGATTAGAATTTGGCAACAGTCATCTTTCAAAATACATACAGACTGTTTTGTTTAGCCACCACAGCACTGTGCATGTTGGATCCAAACGAGCAGCCCAAAGCCAGAGCAGCCACTCAGGTACCTGTGGGCTGGAGACTGATGACACTCAAGTACCTCCCCTCCTTCCCTCATAGCCGTGTGTAAGGGCAGCAGCAGTTTTGTGCTTCAGGCTCCCACTTCCACGCTCACCTCCCAGTGCTCAGCTACACATTTCCTTGCAGGAACCTGTCCATAATCGCTACAAGGAGCTTCTGGCCAAGCGGGCTGAGCTGCAGAAGAAGGTGGAGGAACTGCAGAGAGAAATCACCAACCGTTCCACCTCATCCTCGGAGCGAGCCGGCTCTCCCGCACAGTGCGTCGCTCCCGTACAGACGGTTGTATAATGCGGACTTCTTTTTGCCGAGTACCTTCCCAGGACCATGGGGGGCAGCTTTTCTGAAACCCCCTGGCTTTCCAGCATGGTGCTTGGGAGATGCCAACCTATTTATTTATTTCTCTCCAGGGTAATTTATTAGTACTGTAGCACTAGAGGAAGCTTAAAGCAAAAACCAACACAGACAAGGCCCCCTATGCAATTAACCTTCTCAGTGGCTAGCTTACAATACAAGCCAATTGCACTTGCCACCTGTAAGAAGCCTGGAGCTTGCTCTTTGTTCACTGATGTGCTGGAAATCACATGGCTTGAAAGAGTCTGTGCACAAGCATGAAGTACCGTGGAGGAAAAACGTCTGCTCAGAAGTTTGAAAGGCCAAACCTGCCTTTGCATTGGAGCCTCAGCTGCAGCTGTGACATCGCACACCCTCCTGCACAGCAGAGCGAACGGGGGCCTTTGCCAGCACACCTGGAAACGAGCAACAGGAACGTCTGAAACGTGTCACTCCCTTCACCTCAGCCTAGATCATAGGAAGCCATGTAAATGATGCCTTATTTAAAGAACGGGCAGCTTCTCCTAATAAAACACGACAGTAGAGGAGCAACATACAGGCCTTGATTTTGTAGGACGACGTTTACTTCCATCTCTGCAACTTTAGAATCTCGCTTATGGTTTACAGTGGGTGTGCCAGGATGCAACTTAAGCACCTTTATTTCTGAGGGGGGAGCAGAGTGTGGCTCCCCTGGGCTTTCCACAGCTCCTCTGGCCTTCAGTGCCTCATAGTCATCAGGGGAAAGGTAGTGGAATACCAAGGGGCACGTGTGAACTGCTGGGATCAGCCATTACATTTTGCTTGGGTAAGCATAATTAGCAATTTTAATGCTTCTGTGCAGGATTATAATGGTGTACTTATGGTATTTCAGTTTTCTGCTAACTAATGGAAGCAACTGTGCATCAACCAAAGACGCCTTTCTGCCTGCATTGCAACCGCTGCTTTAGGTTTTTCTGGCACACTGAACAGCTTAGCCATTTTCTAAACCCTACCTTTTTCCTCATAGTCTGCTTCAAGAACTGGTGTTCAACTCAAGTTGAAATTCAATTTTAATACAAAGATTTACTGTAGGAGATAAACCACACACTTGGTCGAACCACGACTGCCCCCTTGCTCTTCCAAACAGGTAAGCACAGGGTTGCAGAGGAGGGAGCTTTCAGCAAAGGCAGTTAAGTGTGTGCAAGGTCTTCAGGCTGCTTCTCCACCTGTCTGCTAAGGAGAAGGGGCACTGCTTGGTGTGGGTTCCTGTGTTGCTCTTTTATGACAGGATCCCAGACTGTGGTCACCTGTTTAATATACCTGTCAGCTGCTTCACTCAGCTGCTATTCCACTCAAGAAGGATTTCTGGAGAGAGCGTAAGAGCAGACCCATTTCCACCTAAGAAACTGCCTTTCAAAAGCCAAATTCCTGCCAAGGCAGTTAACAGTCATTTCCTCCTGCAGTCTCCACTTCTGCCTGCTCTACTGCTGCAATCACCACACTGTGCTTACAGAGAAAGCCACAGCCACCTCCTGACAGGATGAGGAACAGGCTGCACAGCATCACCATGTTTGTTATAGGGTAGCCTGATGCATTATGGTTCAATAGTGCAAAGAATCCACACAAAATACTTTCTAAGGACTTGGATTTGCTTTGAGGTTAAAGGGCAGGTCTGCTCTTATGTACAATCACTATGTAAGATGGTTTAAAGCATTATTCTGTATTAGCAAATTGACTGTGTGTGTATATTTTGTTTCTTGACGAAGGCTGTTTGGTTTCCTTAACACTAATAAAAACGGATAAATGGATAAAGTTCCTGTGCTCTTATTTGCAAGGATGTGGTTTTCCAAAGGACCTGCAGGACATGCAAACATTAAATAAATAGCACTGCAAGTTCACTGTGTGAAATCCAAAACTCTCTCATTCTTCTGTAAAGGGTCTTGCAAGATGGTAATGTTGAAACTCTGAAGTCTAGAATGACAGAAAACCAAGATTCATCTTTGGACAAGTTTCATTTATCCTGTGCAGACCAGTATTAATATAGATACAGTGCTTAGCTGCTCAGTAATATAAAAACAGAATCACAGAATGGTTTAAGTTGGAAGGGACCTTTAAAGATCATCCAGTTCCAACCCCCCTAATGGGCAGAGACACTTTCCACTAGACCAGGTTGCCCCATGCAACCTGGCCTTGAACACTTCCAGGGATGGGGCATCCATCATTTTCTCTGGACAACCGGTGCTGGTGCCTCACTGCCCTCACAGTAAAGAATTTCTTCCTGATATCTAATCTAAACCTGCCCTCTTTCAGTTTAAAGCCATTCCTCCTTGTCCAATCACTACATGCCCTCTCCAGCTCTCTTATAACCCTTTCAGGTGCTAGAAGGTCTCCCCAGAGCCTCCTCTCCAGGCTAAACAACCCCAACTCTCACAGAAGCTACTGTCTAATGCACTGTGAAGTGCAGAATTATTTTTTTTTAAATTGTAAAAGTATTTCACTCAAAGTATTCTGAAACACTTTCACAACTAAAAAAATCTCCACAATTTCTGCACCTTACAGTGCATTGGCACAGTAACTTCTGTGTAAAAGGAAGATTTCACATTTTTGCATGTAACTTAAGCAAAGCCTGAATTCACTGGGATGATCTGTGATCAATTCAGTGGATGCTCCCTGACGCTCTCAACCCTGGTGGGCTTAATTCTAACTTGGGCACTTCATTCATTTGCTGTAGGCAGCATGGATGGAGACTAAGATATTCCTAAGCCCTCCACCAGTAAGGAGCTGCATGAGGACAGCCTGAGGTCATGCTGAAGTTAACCCATCTTTGAGCAAGCTGATCTCCAGAGGTCCTTCCCGAGCAAAATGAGTGTAAATTTCAGCTACCGATTTTTCAAGACCTCTGGTATGAACTGCTCCCTAAGTGGTTACTCCCACTACGCCTGGTGAGCAGCATCTAACAGCAGCTAACGCCTTATGTGCCTTAGATGCAAGGAGACAAGCTGGGTGGATCACCTACAGGCAACACACTCAACCCCCTTCTGCCTGTGTTGACCCTGTAGAGCTCCCTCCCTGCTGAGCTACAGGCAAGGGTGCACAACTCTATAACCTTATCTGCAGCTCTTTCATCACCCTGACTAGGGAGAAGTCACCTTGCCATGAAAAGCCCACTGGCTGTGGCACAGTGCTGCAGCAAACACCCAGCTAATTCAGAGGAAGTGCAGCCTTCCCACAATTCATTCAACAGGCAAGCTGGCTTTATTATTTTTCAACTGTATATACAGGTAATCTGGGTCTGCTATATGTTCCATTAATAGGAAATTCTTTAAATTATTAACATAATAAATAACATTGAATCAGCTGTGCAGTCAGAGCACAAACTTAATTGCACTACTACCAAAGTAGATAGCTCATCAAAGCACGTATTTCAAGTTAAAAGCAAGACACCAGGACTAAAAGGCATGATTGAGGCACTTGCAGTTT
The DNA here is from genome assembly GCA_014706295.1 of Lycocorax pyrrhopterus obiensis. Lineage (NCBI taxonomy): Eukaryota > Metazoa > Chordata > Aves > Passeriformes > Paradisaeidae > Lycocorax > Lycocorax pyrrhopterus. Next base: position 80,140,973 of record JACSVZ010000001.1, read on the forward strand.
AAAACACTTGTGGTTTCTCCCACTCCTCTACTACCCAAAGCTGTCAGCTAGAGACAGGGTATTACTCCCTATGCTACAGCTTTTTCCTAAAGCAGGACTTCTGTAGAAAAATTTCACTTGATCATTAAGCAACATAACTCATAAGTTATTTTGCTTCTTTTCTGAGTACTCAAACATCCATTGCCACTGATGCTGACTAATGCAATGTAGCAGAACAAGAACCAGGGAAGCCTTTTGAAGAGAGCTCCACAAACACCTTGGAAAGGGTTTACCTGTTCTCCCTCAGACACTCCCAGAGATGGAGTCATTGCAGCTGCACACAGAACAGAACTGACAAAAGCCCTCAACACCCAGGGCTGCAGCATTGTTTTCACACAAGATGCATCCTGAGAAGCCTGCCAGATCAACAACAGCATGAAATGGCACTGGCACATCACACACACACCAGACCATGTAAACGTGCAGTGCTTGGTGTGCTGGAACAACACAGAGGGACTGCTGGAACCATAACATAAAGGAACTGGGAGAACCCTACTGTTAAGATTCAGTGGCCATGTACCTTGAAAATGGAATGTGATTTAAGCTAGACCATAATATGTACAATCAAATGCAGGGATGAAGAACCAAGAGCCCGTAAGCCTGTATTTCAAAAGTGTGCTTGGCGTACAGTAGTCTCTTCCACACAGCAAGAAAGGCAGCTGCTTTAGATCCAGAATGTGAGAAAGTTTGGCCAGGATGGTTCAAGAACACCTCCTGCAGAGGAGTCAGCAGTCCCAGCTGATATCATCTTTCTGTAGTGAAGTCTGTATGGTCTGCATGTCTCTCAGCAACTGAAGATTCTTCCGACTCTTCTCTCCAGGCTTCACTTTGATGGGACCTGCATTCTTTCCTTTTGTGCTTACTGTAGTTGTTACTTTAACCTCACTGACTGGGAACCTGCTGTCTTTTATTTGTTTAGCAGAAGTCTTTCTGGACTTGCATTCTCTCCTAAGTTTCTCTAGCTGAAAGAGAAGCCCAAAGAAAAACATTAAGAAGTGATCTTGTTTCAGTTTTATGTTCAGCAATTCTTCCAAACAGCTGAAATATCTCACCACTTATCTCACCCAGGTAAGCAAATGGTTGTTTCCAAGTCACACTGAACAATAAATATTTTATTTTCCTTACAAAGCATTGTTATATTTGCATCTTTAGAGCTGTGTTTAGCTTACAGTCTGATCTACCACCTCTCTAAAAACTGAAGTTCATTATGGGGGAACACCGCCATTAGGAATGTAACAGAAAAAGGTGTAGATAAAAAAAGTTGATTTGCCACTGTTACCATCCAGTGATTAAAAAAGAAAACAAGTGTTTTTTACATGCATACTAGTAATTTTAATAGCTAGTCACTGCCAGAGATGTAGCTTTGAAAAGAATACCAGAGCTCTGCTGGGGTGAAGAGGTGTTATCCACACACAGCACTGTAAATCACAGTGTGGAAGACTCAGTACTGCCCAGCAAAGACTGAATGGGGAACTTTGGGCATTCATATGCCCAAACCACAACATGGGTGGCTTCTATAGCTCCCCTCTGTTCAGGTGGTGGTGCTCCCTCCTCCTAGCTGACAGCATGCAGCATTGTTACTGCTGGGAGCTACAGCGCATCTGCTTCTCTGCAGCAGTTCCTCTGAAGATCATAAGATACCTAAAGTGAGTAATGCTTCTAACAGCAAGCATTTCACAGGTCCATTCTGGATGTCAGGTCTCAGCATGTGTTTTGTGTATAAGTTACATCAGGTGAGGGTGAATCGTGGTTTGTATGAACTGAACCAGGTTAAACACATGGGGTTAAGCTCTTTGAAAGAAAATTAATGAGGACAAAAGAAAACAGGGAATCAATACATTTTATAGCTTTGAATGAAAAGGCTACACTATCCAAAACATTCTGAAAGTTATAAAACAAGCAAAACAGGTATTTTGAGTCTTAAAAAATGCAAATCAAAACATAAATAGGTAATTTCCTCCAAGTAAATAGATGCAAAAGCTCTGTCCAGGACAGGGTGAAGAGTGGGCACAGGGGTGACAGAAAGAATGCTTCTGCAAAAATACTGGGATAGATGGAAGTATGCAGACTAACTTTGGGACATCAAAGGTAGAATCTAGAATTAGATGCTACACTAGTTATTTCTGCTTTATGCAGTTGCTGCTAGATTAGGATATAACATTAAAAAACCCCTGCTTAAGTCACCAACTCTACATGAGCATGAACACAGGCAAAAGAAACTCACCTGCAAACGATGCCTCCGAACTTTGCTGATTTGGTCTGCCTTTGCTTCCATCTTTCCCACCAGTGCATCAAGTTCCCTCTCCAGCTCTTCCCTCACTGCAATAGTTGGGGCTTCCTGGATGAGCTTTGACAGCTGCTCATGATCACTAGCACACAATTCAGACAGAACAAAGCTTGCATCAGGCTCCATTGGCTTCTACAGCTCGTACCCCAGTTCAGAAATAACACTTCTAGGAAACCATAGCATCAGCAGCCAGACACGTTCAACACACCATAACACACCAGTAAGAACAGTTTTGCTGGTTTGCAGCATTATTCCAGTAGCACATCCTGGAGGCAGGCTGCTGCAACATTGAGTCTCAATAATCTAAGTAGCTTCCAGCTTCAAAATGCATATTCAAAATGACCAAATAACCCCTTGAGAGCCTGATCTCAGCACTCATTCAGTTAATATTTTGTGTATCTGTACCTACTGCAGCTGTGCAGTACAGTAACAATTCATGTTCTGTTACCCAGGACAAGCAAAGCACCCAGCAAAGCTGTCCTTTAATGGACTATTTGTCCAGACCCTGCTTTTGGCTAGGATAGAGCTTTCATTTTTAGTAGCTGTTACAGTGCTGTGTTTTGGATTTAGTACAAAAATAATGTTGATAACATTGATGTTTTCATTGTTGCTGATCAGTGCTTATCCTAAGCCAAGGGCTTTTCAGTGTCTCCTGCTATGCCAGTGAGGAGGGGCACAAGAAGCTGGGGCAGGGAGATACCTGGGATGGCTGATACGAACTGGCCAAAGGGATATTCCATACCATAGAACATCATGGCCAGTATATAAACTAGGGGGAGTTAGCCATGAGGGGACAATTACTGCTGGGGACAGGCATCGGTCAGCAGGTGGTGAACAACTGTACTGTGCATCACAATTTTTTTACCTTGGTTTTTATTCCTCTCCCTTTTTCCTTACTATTAGCATTACATTTTACTTTATTTCAGCCACTAAATTGTCCTTATTTCAGCCCATGGGTTTTTCTTTTCCCAATTTCCCTCCCCATCCCACCAGAGTAGAGGGGCAGGAAAGCAGCTGCATGGTGCTTAGCTGCCAGCTGGGGTTAAACCAAGACAATACTTTTTGACACCCAACATGGGCCATGAGGGGTTAATGGCAGGTCTGACCAGAGTGTATGAAGACAAATCTTTTCTAGGCATCACTGTACTGGTTTAATAGTGGCTGGTCGCAAAGCTGGTTTATGGTGCCACGGAATCCCTGGCCATGAAATTCCTGGGGGGAATGGGTGTGCTCAGCGCACCGCGGGAGCCACCGACTGGGGAAGCGGTGTAATTACACCTCTCCTTCCCTGCTCGGCGAGCCACTCTACACAAGAGACGTGGTCCCACACCTTCCCCTTCTTCTCCAGGCTGATCACAACAGCCTTTGAGAACTCTCCGTAGTCTCAGGGTGTTCAACCAGCGTGGTCTCAGTGCTAGGATCCAGCAAGGTGCTGAATGGGGTTCAGATGGGGGAGGATTTGTGTCTGGGGGCAGCGACCGAGCAGCTGTGTGGGACTGACTTGCTGGTTAAACCCCACGAAGAGTAAGCTACCTTCTGCACTAAAGACAGGATATAGAGGGTACACACCACAGGGAATCCCGAGTTTCACCTGTGGGACCACAGGGAGAAGACAAAGTGGGATGGAAAACCTATACCTCAACCCTAGAGGCACAGGTGTGTGAACTGCAGGAAGAAAAAACAAGCACAAATAGGGATTCTTCCAGGAAAGTTGCTGCTTAAGTCTTCAGTGGGCAGTTCTCCAGACAGAGCAGCAGGGCTGATCTTATTCCTGATCCTATGGAAAGGAATCCTAATTCTTTTTTACAGGAAATGGGACAATCCTAGGACCAGTGTTAGAGGAGCCCTGTCTCCAGGTAGGTGCAGGAGAGGGACAACCAGGTTTACTGGACTGTGTGGATCAGATGGTGTGGGCACATCAGCCCCATGTGAGTACAAGGCTTTAGCAGACCCTGGGGCACAGTGCACCCTAATGCCAGTAAGCCACAGAGGGGCAGAACCCATTTGTATTTCTGGAGTGACAGGGGGATCCCAACAGCTGATGGTCTTGGAGGCTAAAATCAGCCTGACAGAGTGATTGGCAAGAGGACCCCATTGTGGCTGCTCAGAGGCTCTGTGCACCCTTGGCAGAGACTGTCTCAGGCAAGGGCATTTAGAGGACACAAAAGGGTACTGGTGGGCTTTCAGTACAGCTGCCCTGGAGACAAAGGAAATGAAGCCTCTGTCCACCCCGTGTTGTCTCTCAGAGGGCCCTTCTGATGTGGGGCTGCTGAAGGTCAAAGAACAAGAGGTGACAGAATGATTTGGGTTGGAAGGGACCTTAAAAATAATTTTGTTCCAAATTCCCTAGCACAGGCAGGGACATTTTCCACTAGATCAGGCTGCTCAGAACCCCATCCCACCTGACCTTGAATGTTTCCAAGAATGGGCATCCACAGCTTCTCTGGACAACCTGTTCCAGAGCCTCACCATCCTCACAGTAAAGAATTTCTTCCTAATATCTAATCTAAGTCTGCCCTCTTTCAGTTTAAAGCCATTACCCCTCATGCAAACACCACACACCCTTGTAAAAAGTCCCTCTCCAGCTCTCTTGTAGCCTCCTTTGAGCCCTGGAAGGCCACCATGAGGTCTCTCCTGAGCCTTCCCTTCTCCAGGCTAAACAATCCCAGCTCTCTCAGCCTGTCTTCAGAGATGCTCCAGCCCTCTGATTGTCTTTGTGTCCTCCTCTGGACTCACTCAAGCAGGCCCACATCCTTCTTATACTGGGGGTTACAGAACTGGATGCAACACTCCAGATGAGGTCTCTCCAGAGCAGAGCAGAGGGGCAGAATCCCCTCCCTTGCCCTGCTGGCCACGCTGCTTTGATGCAGCCCAGGATACAATTGGCTTTCTGGGCTATGAGTGCACATTGCTGGGTCATGTCCAGCCTCTCATCCACCAGCACCCCCAAGTGACTTCAGCCATTCAGCTACCCACCCAACACTTTTTCCTGCCCTGAAAGACTTATGACAGCTAAGTCCAAAGTCATGGACTAAATTAACTCAATGGGCTAGTAAAGGGATGGTCCATAGACTACAGGAATAGTATCTGTGTGTACATACATGAAAAGACTGGAAAGGTGATGGTGGTTAACTGGGACGTACTGGAAAGTGTGAGGCTTGGGCAGGACATAAATGGTACAGTATAAGGGGTGGATACTGCCCACCCCAACAGGGGGGAGGGATGGGTGTGGGGGTGTGTGAGTGGCAGCAGGGTACTGAGCTGCTGGCTGGGTCCACACCACAACAGTCTGCTGCACTGGGGCTCTTACCTCTTCTGAATATACTGCTGCACATAAGCACAGGTCTGGTGTCCAGACTGTTTAGCAGAGCCTCTAACTGCAAGGAGAATTGACAGCCTCTGCAGGCAGCATGACAAAGATTACAAGCTAGAGACTTCCTAAACTAAGACCTTTCTCAGGCAAAACCTTCCAAGTTCAAAGCAAAAAGGCAAGAATATGAAACATCTACATTCATAAACTGCAATGGAGAATGTACCACACTCACAAACTCATCTGTCCAAATTCATCTTGTAAAGTCAGCAACACTTCTGAGAGCTCTTCCTGAGATGAGGATGAGTCCATTGGCAGGGATGGCCTTCTGCTTTTGCTGGCAGGATGACCAATACTGGTGGGTTTTGCTAGTGGAGCATCGTTTACCACGTGTCTGTTACACAAAGCTTTCGTGTGATGTTTCATCAGGTGTAGCACGTGTTGAACATTGGCAGCAACTGAATGACTGGGACTGGTAGACTGAAAGGAAAAGAGACTTCTTTTAAATGGCATTATCAACAACTTGATAATACTGGAGAGCATTTAAAAACAGCGGCACTTTTGTTTTGCTGACAAGAATGTAATTTTTGTTTCAATTAATATGCCCTAACAAGAACTTCTTGTCAAGCAGCATAGTGCAGGCTCATTTTTGGAAATACCAGCTCAGCTAGTCATCAACATCCAACAAGTATTTCAAAGACAATCTGTAAGAAAAGTGTCGAAGAAAATTAAATGATCTGACCACTGGGTGTCAGGAGTGCACCAAGGCAAAGTCCCTTAAGGAGCTGCAGCTACTGAGCTCTAAGCTTTGGAATTAATCAGCTCACCTTCCCAGCCACAAAGGGTACATCACCCAGACACAGTCTGTAATGGGGCTGCACAGTGGAGTGTCTTCCAAGAGAGCATTTCTGGAAAGAAAGAAGAGAGAAGTATTTAGCAAAAATTATACTACAGCAAACCTACTTTCCCTTTACTTTGTAGTAAAAGAGGCAACCTGCTCCCTAATCACATGCACATAACCTTATTTAACTTCTCAGTAATCAACCCTTCTCTTACCCACATCTTACCTTCTCTGGCTGCTTAGCTTTTTTCCTAGGTTGTCTTGCTTTTGGAGAAAGCAATGGTGATGCTGCTTGAATCAGTAGCCTGTTGGTTTCCAGGCCTGTCTGAAGCTATAATTGAGAGAATAAGGGGAGTTACTGAAGTTAGATTAATAAATAATCAGAGACAGTGCAAGCAGAGATGCAAGCAGAGAATTGCAAACCAAGAATTTTTAAAATGTAGGCTCTCTAAAAGCAAGGGCTGCAAATTTTTAAGATATTTTTACAGTCCAAGGTCAACTGAAACATTAAATATTTCCTCTGGTAGCACTACTTGTCAGCAATCCTGGTAAATTAGAGAATTAGCCTTAGTGCATTAGTCCCATGCAGGCAAGTGCCAAAACATCAGCTGTGCTTTACACTTGACAAGGTATTGGGGAGCTCAAGCCACTCAACCCTGACCAATTGATCCCATGACTTATAGTTACTAGGCAACTACTCCTTCTGTTCTATTAAATTTGACAGTAAAAAAACCCTACAAACAAACAGCCACAATAACAAAACTAACCACCAAACCATCTATTGAAAGAGTTAGGGTTAGAACTTCCTGTCGACAGTGAGAATCCCAACACGCTTCGCTGTTCAAGAGGAAGATATGGCATGGCTTTAGAAACCATGTCCTGAAGAAGCATCCACAGCACAATTTTTCATTATTAATTTGAGATATCCCTTTCCCCATCACTCCAAACTCATGGCAAAGGTTAATGTTAGAGCCTAACACATCACCTCCATAATTCTTCAGCATCCAATGAATGTTTAATGGACACCACACTTTTGGATTAGAAGACCTGCCGGCATCCTTAAGGGCTCATAATCAAGAGTATGTTGTCTCTTTTTTGCCTCCTTCTACAATATTTTAATTACAATTATGAACAAGGGAGCCCATTTGTTGACCTTGGTACATTTAGAGGCTCCCATGCATACTCAATTATGAATTAGCCTGAATTTCTACTCCTCTTTTCCAACTAACTTCTCTTAGTAAACAAATCAAAGCTTAAGTGCACAGGTGGTGGTACAAAAAGGTTTCCAAAAAGCTCAGAGAACTTCAGAACATTCGGTAATGTTTCCTCTTTCATGCAAGAGGAAAACAAAAAAAAAAAAAAAAACAAACCACAAAAAATCTCAAAACAAAACAAAAAAACCCCACCAAATCCCCCCAAAAACCCCAAACAAAACAAAACAAAAAAACCCCCAAAAAACCCACCAAAAAAAAAACCAAACAAAAAAACCCCTCAAACAAACAAACAAAAAAAAAGAGACTAAAACCACGATTTCATTATTCTGTGAGGCATATGGGGGGCACTTTCAGTAAGCTTAGCTGAAAAGTTAATAAAAAGGAAGAGCTAATTACAGTGCATACCAGTACAAAAGAAATTTCCTGTTGGTTACCTCAGCTGCTTTTTCCTGAACAAGCTTCCTTGCATGTTCTTCCTCCTGAAGCTTCTGTTCCAGCTCTTTCATTTTTTTCTAGTTAAAGTTGAATAAAAATAATAGCGTTACTAATGAAACAATTTTTTTTCTTCCTGAAGCCTACAATACTAAGAGCTTGAGCAAAACTATGAGTTCATCTTACGACTTAAAGATAAATGAAGACTTGAGCATTGGAATGATTGCTGATGCTTCACCTGTAGAGGCATAAATACAGCAGTCAAAAGCTTATGCTTAACATTTGTTTTTTCTATTCTTACGTTCACAATTGGTATCTGAAGTCAAGTCACAGCCAAATACATACAGAGCAATACACAAGGCTCTTTCTCTTCAATTGTAAAATCACCCTAGACAGTAGGTTGCTTTGTACACATTATCCTCCAAGATTCTGTACTACAAAAGAGCTAACAAAGACATACCATTATAAGGCAAGAGAAGACTTGCTTTATTTAGACCACTAATGGTATTTTTGCTAAAATCTGTAACTTACACTCTTACAAGAAAAGAATTTTTGAACTTCTAGCCACCTTCCTAATAAAGAGGAAGGAAAGGTTGTATGATGCCTCTGAGATACCTTTAAACAAAACCGAAGTAATTTCATCTTGTTATCACAAAAGCATGTAAGAACTCTTTTGAAACTTCTTTTCAAAGGAAAAGGTTAAGGGAAAAAGCACACATTTCTTTGTAAACCTCCAGCAAGATGAAAACATTGTTTAAACAAGATACACTGTAATTCCCAATGTGAAAGTTATTTGATAACTTTCTGGCTTTATACAGCAGTGAAAAAACAATCCAGAGCTCCAGTACCCAAAACTATTTCCCTTCTCTTCCCCCAAAGACTGGTAATTCAAGAGCCACTAATCAAACTTAAGGCAGAAAGCATGCTATACAGAGTGGCAGCTGTATTTGTACACTTGTTTATAAACCCACTACACTGAGGTACTAAATATTTCAGTTCTGCTTTACTTAAGCATTAACTACAAAAATAATGTAACGAGCTGTTATACAAAGGTGTTAAAAGGCAAAAGCCTGGATAAACATTGAGGACAAAGGCACTATATAAAAGAACCAACTTTTTCTGTTGAATAAAAGAACCATTCTGATGATTTTTTTTTTCCATTCAAAACAAAGGTATTCCAGGTAACTTAAAATCATCTTCTGCCCTTTACAGTTAGTGGCACAACCCTTGATATCCCTGTGGTCAGTCTCAAAGACCTTTTATTAATCTGTTAAGTCTGACAGAAGTTTTAGTATGAAAACATTGAGGAAAATATTCTGTTTAAATTGAAGATTGACATGAATCTGGGCCAAGGCTTTTATTCCAAAATGAATGAGTATTTCCTCAGCTAGCTGTTCGGCTGCAGTGGGCAGCTCAAACTGCACAGCAAGAGCATATCTCACTGTATCATCTGTGATAGACCCTAATGATAAAAATTATATTAGAGTCCCTAAATGATTTTACGGTTTATAGAAGAAGGTATTATGCAGATTACTGGACTGTCGCTAAGAGAGGTCACAGAGCCAAGCAAACAGACCCTGCCCAGCACTGCTGCCCATCATGTAAGACAGCACAGCACAGCAAGCAGACTGCAGGTCAGCACTGGGCTGCCTGAACATCCCGCTCAATCATCAGGAGCCACTGCAAAACACTTTAATGACAAAATAGAAATAAAGTGTTTCTATTTTTGGCCTGTTTTCTAACAGAAAATTATTTTCATGCAACGACCTATTCATAGAATCCCAGAATCATAGGATGGTTTAGGTTGAAAGGCACCTTTAAAGGTCACCTAAGTCCTGGGCAGGGACACTTTCCACTAGATCATGTTGCTCAGAGCCTTGTCCAAACTCATCTTGAATGTGTCCTGGAACAGGGCATCTACCACCTCTGTGGACAATCTGTTCCAGTGTTTTGCCTCCCTCACCGTAAAAAACTTCTCCCTTGTATTTAGTCGATCCTCTTCTAGTTTAAAACCACTGCCTCTTGTTCTATCACTACAGGCCCTGCTAAAACATCTGCCCCCATCTTTCTTACAACCCCCTTTAAAAACTGAAAGGCCACAATAAGAACTCCCTGGAGCCCTCTCTTCTCCAGGCTGAACAACCCCAACTCTCTCAGCCTGTCTCCATAAGGGAGGTGTTCCAACCCTGCGCTGATTTTTGCGGCCTCCTCTGGACCTGCTCCAACAGCTCCATGTCCCTCCTGTGCTGAGGACCTCGGGGCTGGACACAGCACTGCAGGTGGGGTCTCACTAGGGCAGAGTGGAGGGGCAGAATCACCTCCCTCGCTCTGCTGGCCACACTGCTTCGGATGCAGCCCAACCCACAGAATGGGGGGTTAAGTCTCACTGTTAGCATTAAGATCAATTACTATGAACCACAGTTGTTCAAAAAATGTCATCCACACACACATTCAAATTCTGGCCATCCGGCTACACACAAGACCATAGCACAAACTGCACTTTTAGGGAGCAGCCCAGTTTCTTTACTCCATCTTCAGACACGATCAGATCTTCTCAGTCAGCTGTCCAGAGCCTGCACTGCAGGACTCCAGTTGCAATAAAGATGCCTCAAAAGCATTTCCAGGGTAAGTACTCCAACTACAAGTACTTCACATAAATAGGAATCTCAGCATTTCCTTTTCACAGGCAATACTGACATTAGCAAATTACTTGAAGATAATACTTACAGGGCCAGGTAATGGCTCTAGGGAGATAAAATGCTCTCAGTAAGACCCCCCCATACAACTTGTGCTCTGGCAGTGTCTGAACTCAGAGGCAAATATATCCCCACTCACTCACGAGCCATCACCTCACCACTTTCCATCCATTTCAGCACATCTTGTATGAAACTGTCTCTTATTTCTTGCTTCAAATTCAATTTGAAAATGTTCCTATGATCTTGCCACAACTACAGCAGAGATCAAAGAGGGAACAGATGCAATGCTTCTGAGTAGAGAGTGCAATCACCCTTTGAAGATTATAAGGTAACACCTATCACATGGATGCTCACATAGGAACATAGCCTATAACCACAGAGGCAGGCAGACCTGTCAACCAGAAAATGGCTCATGACAGCATAATGATCACAAGGAAAATGACTTCTCATCACAGCTAAACCCAGATTTATTTCAGTTCCAAGAACTGCTTCAAAATTGTGTGAATTTAACACCCAATTCCCCTTAAACATGTTAAATTGTGACAGCTACTAATTCCTAAAGATAAAAAAATCAAAGACCTCTGGTTTGTTCCAGAAAAGAACACAAGAAGAACCGTAAGGCTGAAATTATTTTCACTAGCCAGGCACAAAAAGGTAAACAACCCAGTCTCACCAAACTTCAGTTACTACCAGTCAAAAACTTGGTAAAAGCCTTTCAGAGGGAATGCCAGTGGCTGAACGGGTTATTTCAACTCTAATCCTGGAGGAAACTACTGCTCCTTTCAGAGTACAAGACCCAGGAGACTCTTATTTCTCTTTCCAAGTGTTTGGCCTAAGTAAACAATGCAACCACTTGTACTCTACAACTGCAGCTCACCACAATGGGGCGTCAAGATCTTAAAAAGCTTGTTGCAGCTGCTTTGGCTCAGGGACTTCCAAGAATAGTTGTAGCATCTAAACGTCCTGCAGCAAGCCAAGCAGCTAAAGATTTACTACCAAACATGTCCTTATGTGCTTCTGGAGAAACACCATCTACTTTATCACCTGAGATAAGGGCTGGTGTGCAGGGTGGCAAGCCTATGATCTTGATAGAATCCAGAGCTGCCATCCTCAATACCACAATCTAATCACATACTGTCTGGTCCTTTTGAGGGAGCAGGGAAGAAATTTGCAGAAGGAAGCCTCTCCCTGGTTAAGCTCTCCGTAGTTTCCAGGCTTGGGAGACTTGTGGTCTCTCTTACAGCAACAGAGGGAGGTACGTGGATGGGACTTCAGAGGCCAACACCACAGAGGGTACACAGAGATGGATGGGGTTTGTGTAGCAAGACATTGGTAGTGATGGGGCTACATGGGTGGCTTCTCTGAGGAGCTGCTAGAAACTTTCCCATGTCAACAGAACCAATGCCAACAGAGCCAGTGCCAGCTGGCTCCCAGACAGACCCACCGCTGGCCAAGGCTAAGCCCAACAGCAATGGTGGTAGCACCTCTGGGATTATAAGGAGGGTGAAAAAACCTGCTGGGGAATGGCAGCCAAAAGGGAGGAGTGAGAATATTTGAAAGCAGCAGCCTTGCACACTCTAAGGTCAATAAGAGAGGGGGAGGGGGTACTCCAGGGCTAGAGCAGAGATTTCCCTGCAGCCCGTGGTGAGATTGAGTTTTATTTCTCACCATAAAACTACAAAAATTATAAAAATTCAAGGGTCAACCCACCACAACAGAATATGACCAAACACAGTCATGTTGAGTTTGTAGAAGTTCCTGATTCAAATGGAGTCCTGAAAAGGCAGACTGACTCAAACCCACTGAGAGTCACCCAGTGCTAGAGGCCTTGCAACACCAGGCTCCAGAAGTCTGCACACAAAATAACTAATAATAATCATGTTTCTTAATAAGAAGGGATAAAAAGAAAAAAATACAACAAATTCATACAAGTCAAGACACATCTGGATAATAACAGAAAATAACTGCTAGCACTCAGTAGCATGCAAAGCAAGTCAAGATCTTAGGAATGGCTGCAATCTTACAATGCCTAGGCACCAACTAAGCACAAAAGAGGAACACCAACAGACTGTTAAGGCTTAATAAAACTCCAACTCTGGCAGTGTACAGTGACAGAAAGCCTACCTGGACATGTAAACTTTCAGCAACAACTTCAAGTTTTTACAACACCTCAGTTTTAAAACAAAGTTTAGTTGTTGTCCTACTCTACAGCACAAGGCTTTGCTCAGCTCTGCTACTGCCATATAGCTATGAAATACAGATTACAACAAACAAGATAAATCTGATATAGTATCCAACACAAATGACAGACCTCTGCTAAGGACTGCATCGTAGTAAGTCTGCTATACTCCTTTTCCAGTATATCCAGCTTTTCCAATTTAGACTGAACATGCGATTGGTCAAGAAGCCGATCTCTCTCCAAGAAGCCCTTGAAGGGAGAAGTGAAAAGGAAAATAGTTACAAGCACAAGAAAACAAGACCATCTATAGTAAGCCTTGTGTCTAGAGCACAAAGGAGGCCCATAAACAGTCCAAAGGGACTACTACTTCCTCTGTGCAATTTTAGATGGTGCCACAATCAGGGAGCAAATTGCACCACCAGCAGTAGGGAACCACACACTTAACCACAGCTGATGGGAGAGGGTTCTGCAGTCTCCTTCCTCCCAACCCAACACAGTAAAAAAAAAAAAAAATCATTATGCAGAAATTAGAAAGAGCTTTCTCGATTTTTTTCTTCAGTACATATTTAACAGACTGAAATAGAATAGCCACAGAGACCAATGAACAGACAGCTCTAGGTGACCCATATTTCTATAAAACAAAATTCAAGTTCATTTTAGATATAGGCCAAATCCCAATCACTGATGGTGGGAAATAGAAATTTTACTGCTATTTCTACATAATCAGTATTTTGGCCCCAATTTAGCAAGAGAAGTGCTAGTAAAGAAAATCCCCAAAGACCTGAAGAGTGTAAACACAAAAGGGAGGTTTTTTCCCAGTGGCACACAGGTATAACACTGGAGAATACGGATGAGCTACTGCAGTAAGCCAATCATGCAGAAGCAAAAAATTCATATTAATACCAGAGCCTGTTATTGCCTTAGAAACGGGTGCAAAAAGAAAATACCAGGGTCTTGAGAAGACTGGGAAATTCAAGCAGGGAAGCTATCCATACCTAAGTATATGAAGGCCAGCTGAAATAAGACATCCACACTTAAATGTATTAAAATTATAGTAACTATGAAAAATCATTATATAATTAATGATTTTTATGATTTAACCCTGAGACAGTTTTGGGAACAAACCTGTTTCTCCAAGAGATGTGACTTCTCGTTTTCTGCATGCTGGATCATTTTCCTCATGTAGTCCAGCTGTTTCTCTAGAAGGCTGCATCGAGACTCAGCAGCCGCCAGCTGAGAACACAGTTCTGAAGATAACGGAAGGCAGAAAATGGAAATCATGCATTGCTTGGTCCTGGGATTTTTTTGTTGTTATTTTCAGGACAGTTTCAAAACAAACAAGAAAAGGGCCATCTAAGAAACTTACCTATTATGCCTAATGAACTTCTGTATGCATAAAAATCCCTAAACCAAAGAATGCCTTTAAATTATTTCTTTGTAACTCCACATGCCATTGCAAATTAAAAGATGCTAAACAAAGTAAATTAAAATTGGTTTAGGCATTGATAGGAATCAAGTTCCATCCACATCAATGTTCTATAGTATCTATATAAAATTTGCAAACAACCTTGATTTTTCTTTGACACTTCAGTCTTGTCATGTTCTTTGCGTTGCATTTGTTCAGTCAGTACTTTTTTATAGTCTGCTGTTTCCCTGCTGAGGTGTTTTACATTCTCCTCCGCCTGAAACCGTTCCAACTCCAGTCGATGAATTTTTTCCTGGAGATTCTTCAGAGCAGAAAATATTGCTGCAATTGAACATGTACCTTTTGTTAGATACCATTAAATCACCACTTCAAGACAATGCTGAACTTGCAATGTTATTATAAAAGCACGTTATGTAAGAAGGTCAGAGTGTTCCCTACCAGCATCCAAGAGTCCTTCCAGGAATTAAGACCTGTTTCCCTTTAAACCATAACTGGTTCTAAAACTAGTCTTGAACAAATAGATGCCCTTAGTGCACCCCCTTCACCTGACACATCTGGGAAAGATACAACTATTTCCCAGAACAAGGCAAATATGTGTCAATTAAGAATAAACAGTGCATCCTCTGACCCTTTATCAAAAGGAAACGAAAAGTCACAATTAGATAGTTAAAACAGTGGCAATTATCTGTATTATTACTATTCCTACCACAACAAATACATAAACACAATGTTCCCATGAATGGCCACACAGCAAAATAAAGGTTAACTATGAGAAGGGCTATATAAAAGTGCTTATTTATAAGCGAACTTCTTTTTTAATTCTTCTGGTTTTGCACTTGTGTCCCCCTCCTCCACCTAAAAACGTACATCTCCTTTGTGCTGAACCATTTTCCCTTTCTACTGCATTCCCAGCTTTAGCAGTTACTGAACAAAGCCTTTCTATATTCTCCACCACAAAAAAAACCCAGTTGTAATAGAACTCACACCACCTTGCAATTAGACCATCTGCTGGTAATCTGATGTATTACGTCTCTTAGCTGTGCTGTTTAATTCTGTAAAGGGAACCATAACCATAAGCCCTTTCCCCTATACAGGGCTGCTAAAGTTAAACATAAAAACATCTGTACACACAGCTCATACAGAAGATTAATCTGCAAGGTCACATTAGCCCACTCCTTTGTGCTTAAATCCACTCCAGAGAAAAAATGTACCTTTAATACAGAATGCTTGAGCACTACAAGAGTTGGAACTGCATATTGGTTTGTGCATCAGATTACCAAAAATAAAATTAAAAAAAAAGGGAAAAATAATTATCAGAATGAGGATCCCAGAGTAAAAATTTATCAACTCTTGAAATGAATATCAGCACATGAGAGTATCACATCAATGGAAACCTGTTAAGTACATAAGTAGCAGCAACAGCAGTCCCAGTTACGAGGAAGTTATTGATAATTTGACCCTATTTGCACATCAGAATCACCAACTGCACCCTCTTCTCTATTTACGTTACTTCTCCTAGGATTCAGTTGAAATGGGCATAGCTGAAACAGTAAACAGATTTGTTACTGTTACTCTTAAAAGCTACATTAAAATCTCTGTATATTCACAACAATGAGTAACAAAATAGCAATGAAGCAACTCAAGCAATGAAAAGATAAAGGTGAAACGCAACAGGATGTCAAGTATCATTCAGTCATTCCTGTTAGAGCATTAAAGCCAACTGTGCATGCTGACACATATATACAACACAGACATTAAAACCACAATAAACAGAATTTACTATACTCAATTTCAGGATTTTTCAATAAAATGTATTTAATACGGGGAACAGGAGTAGCAATAAGGACCCTCAAGAAGAATCAAATCAATTTTGCCATTTGAAATTAATTCCCATATCCTAAAATTTACTAAAATATACATTCTAGAACATTTCTGCATTTTTAAAAGCTATGCAAAAAGAGAAACATACTGGATCATCCATGTGTTGGATTCAATTTTCAGTACATATTCACATTTACTTGCACTTTATTTAAACATTTTTTGAAAACAAAAACATTTGCTAATTTTAAAAAAGGTATATAATTTATCAGATTGTCTTACACCACCCATCCTTATTTCAGAGTTGGCAGAGTCACCATTTGAAAAAAAAATTACGAAGTGAAAACTTGGAAGTCAAAACTTTATTGCTAATGCAACATGGAGCACATTCTACAAAAATACACCTGCATCAGTAATTCATAAGGAAGCTCTTTCCTGCACATCCAATTTTTCATTTGTAAAGATTGTTTTAGTTTTGTGTCAACAGCACTCTCAAAAGTGATGGCCTTGAGAGTACATATTGCATTTTAAATAGCACTGCAAGAACTGAGATTTCATCTTCTAGGTCATTAACACAGAAGTCCCTAGTAACTCAGACATTAATCGTGTTATTGGATCAGGGACTTGAGGCTATCATCCTGATTTTTTTACTTAGTTTGGGTAATATTAGGATTCATCCTAAATATTCCTCACTTTTCTCCATATAAGGAAAAAATATCAAGCAGTTCATGCCCTTAAGCCTCCATGCCACTCCAGTCTTAAAGGGAGCATTTCTCCAATGACCCTGACCAAACAGCTCATCAAAGGATAGGTCCTGCTCTACTCTCCCAGCTCCTCATGATATACCCTGTGTGTACCCCAAGGCAGCTCTGGAGTAAGTCTCGCTACATGACAAGCTAATTCACTAAAACAACAGAAAACGAACCAAGAATAGGTTTCTTGTTCATGTCCAGTCAGGCAAGACAAATCTGTTTACACAGAGATGAACGTCAGGACCAGAGTGGGAAAGAAGGGAGAAAGAACAGCCTAGAAACAAGAAGAATAAATGGGAATAAAATTGCCTCCCTTTTTGGTTTTGTGAGCTCTCAGTTCAGCATTTTACTGAACCCTTCTCTGTATCCTTTAAGCCTTCACTGATAAAATAAACACTCACAACACACCCTTCACCCATGACAAGCATTCCAATTTTAACAGGACCAAACCTCTTCCTTTGCTCCAAACCATTCTGGGGACTAAAGTCTCCTTATTTCTAGCTCGGCTATGAATTCAGGAGAAGAAAGGTTGAAGGAGAGGAAGACTGAAGAAGGGACAAAGAAAACACGTCAGTACAATTTCACAAAGTACTCAGACAATTTTACAATTCTCTACTTCCGAAGAAGAGCATCTTTCTCCATCTGTAAGATGACCTTTATCATCAGGTGTTCTTTGGAAAGAGAAGTGCAAAGGACCTACAAAACAGGCAACCTGGACATCACTGGGAATTGATAAAAGGATAAAAAGACTGCAACCTTCATAGATGTGGAAGACATACAGTATTCCACCATGATTTGGAAACAGGTAAGAAATCAACTTTGTTGAACTATTACCTCTACTGTTGCTTTCAGGGTATGGAATTACTGGTTTCCATGGGGAGCGCTCCAAATCCGCATTAATAAATGGCTTGTGCTTTGGATATTCTATAAATGAAGTTGAAGAGAGTCCATCTGTGGCTGATGTAGAGTTACGAGTTACGTGCAAATCATCCTGAAAACAAAATAAAGCTGTTATTCAGCACCATTTGTTGCTTTGTCATAACAACAGAAATAAAAGTAGGATTCTACCAGATGATACGTAGAAGTACTGCTCCAGGACACTCGTATCTCAAAAGCTGGACTTCCTTCTTTTTAGCCTTAGGATGTGTCATTTTTACATTCAACTCCCCTTCCACTAAAAACAGTATCAAACAGAAGAATGTCTTTCCCATACTAGTTTCTGATTGACACTTTTGTTTTCCATTTACTTACGCTGTCTGCTGCTTACTGGGAGAAGGCAATCCACAATTAGTTGGAAAACAACCACCTTCCTAATTACTGGTTACATTTACTGCACATGAGATACTGCACTAAGGTGGCCAAACCTGATAAGGCACACCCAGGACCATGGTTCTACATCACCTCATCTAACACAAGAGCTCACTGACTGCACATGGGACACAGGACACACTCTGCAGCTGGGAAGGTGAGGTGAGAGTCCCAATCCCTCTAACTCCACTTGCTTCAATTAATCTTCCTTATCTTTCCATTTGTAGACGGAACTTCACAAGACACATCCAAATGGCTTTATGCCACACCTGATTAGTGATACCAGCACAGGAAAACCAGCAGATCACAGCCAGGAAAGTACTCCTACCTCTAAGCAGGAATGTACTCTTAAATCAGCTCCAGACTGTTCTGAAAAATGTGGCCATAGAGACCATGGATTTCCCAGCAGTCTGCACCAATTTTGCAAACATCTGCTGTGCTTTGGATGTTGCAATGACCTGAAAGGACCACCTAGCTGGGAAGATGCTCTTCTAAATAAAGGAGACATGGCAGAATACAGTGCTGATGGTTTTGACTCAGAAACAGTCTACCCGGCCTAAGCTTTACAATTTGTATATACAAATTAAATGAAATGCTTATTTTTAATTTCTCTCAACTGCACCCACCACTAAACATTTCAGTGACAGAATCTGAAGGCAACCTGAGAGGTGGGCTGCAGACAGATGCAAAGCACCTACAGCTTCCCCCTTCATGAGTAAGTCAAATGACTAACTGCTGATCTTGGCAGGGTGTTTTTAAGCTTTTGCAAATACCAATCATTGGGAGAATATCACAACCTAAATTAAAATACAGAAAGTATTAAGTACCTCATAGTAAATTGCACAACAGCCCAAAATGCATTACAAGCAGCCAAATATGGGGAAAAAATTTAAGAAAATTTGTAAGTTATTTAAAGCCCATACACAGCTGATTTCCTCTTATAAATAAAGTGATCCATTGTGGGCAAGAAAATTAGGATCCTAACTACTCTGAGTGTATCAACTGGTGTTTCTAAGCATAGTTTTATGACTGCTTTGCAGTTTGTGTTTATAACATTTTCCTACACAACATAATGGCTTTTCTCAAAATAACTGAATTTGCACACACATCTGGTACCACAGAAAGAATATTTTAATAAAACTATTTCAAGCAGGTGTTTTATGCATATTCACACTGCTTTACACTCAGCAGCCTCCCGAGTCTAACCAGAATACATGAATCCATCTGATCGAAAGCCTGTTAGGTGCTAACATCAAAAATGCCACCAGCATTACAGGATATGGCATTGATGAGCACAGAATACTAAGACCAAATGATGGAGTAAAAATGAACCAAGCAAAACACAGCACTTCTGCAGCAGGCAATACAGGAACAGCAGCAACATAAGCCTCAGCAACCCAAACAGCAGCTATCGATTCAAATATCAATATCCCGTCTGCTATTAATTCAAACCAAAGGTATCCCATGAAACAGTCAAAAGAAAAAGGGGAATCAGTCTGAAACCAAAGTAGGGCTGACAGCATCACAATCCTTCTAAATGTCACTATCGTCTTTTATGTCTTTACAGGTAAAGTCTCGTCTGAGAATTAAATATAACTACATAAAAATACCAAAGTAAAGCAATTCTTTGGTTTGTTTTTACTGACATTAGTAACACTTTTCTAGCCAACAGCAGACTAAGTGAAGGAAAAAACTGGTGTACTCAAAACCCTGGAGCACCAAAGTCACACAAAGCAAAGTAAATTGAGGCTTTTGACTACTTACACATCTAAATTCCACTGGATGCAGGAAACAGGCACTAATTTGAATAGTCAGTAACAGTAATTTGTAATAGTAATAGTAATTTGAACAGTGTAATAGTCAGTACAGATATCTGCTTCAAATAGCTACTGAAAAAATTTGTTCTGGAATATCATATGTAATATAGGCAATCGTTCTTTGTTTCAGTATAAATAATTTGCTACCAAGTATATTTTTCTTTCATATTTTGAAGCAAAAGAGTAGCTTATATTCAGTTTCATAAATAGTGACTTTAAATAATTTGACTGAATACTTTGGGAAAGTTTACAAAACAGCCTCAAGGAATTTCCCATCACAAAGCTCAAACATCACAGCAATTCTCTGCTCTTCTCCCCATCTCTCAAGTCATTAAAAATCATTTAAATTTGTTCCTGCTCTTGGAAAGTCTCACAGGGAGTATCACGCTCCAATGCTTGGGAAAACTGTGAAAAATAAAAAAAAAAAATCAGGGAACTCTATATATTTGTTCTGAATCTCAGCTAGGCCACAACTGCTAACCACAGCTCCTCTCTTTCACTGTACTCCCTACAGTCTTTCCTTTCTTAAGCCACATTAAAGCCTCAGAGTAGTAAATGAAGAAGCTTAACAGTCCCACAAGGAGCCAAGTGCACCCTATTACGTAACAGCGAGCTGAGCACGTTTTATCTCCACAGGTCTGACAACACTGCCTTCCAAAACTCATGGCTTCCACCACTGCCTATCAGCTGCCTACCCAAGCAGAAAGAACGGAATATTAAAAACAGAGACCAGCAATAACTTAACACATCACTAGCACACAGGGACCTCCAGAAGCTCACAAAGGCTGAAGACAGCAGGTTAAAAAAAGACACAATCTCATATGGAAAGATTTCTGCTAAGAATCAGCAACTTGGGGCTGAGGGACACTTTTCAAACCAACTTCTGTAGACATTAAAAATGGCCCATCATAACGCTGTTATTTCCCTGACACAGAAACAGGTACAGCACACCATGAAAAACTATCCAGAGGGCTTTTAACTCAGTGGTGTACCAGTCATTTCAGTAAGGAAAGGGGAAAAAAAACCATTTGTCTTGTTATCTTACACAAATTACTAGATCTGTGGACAGTAAAAATAACAATGATTTATAAACAAACTGTAGTGCTAAGTGACAGCAGGACACAACATCTTTCAGGCAGTGACTGCATGAAGAAAGCATGAAGGCACAAAGTCAGCACCTTTGGTACTTGCACTCCAGCACTGGAAAAAGGGATTAAATTAGAATGGGTGCTATTGCAAGTTCTCATCTGGGTGCCACAACCAAAAAAGAAAGAGACAAAAAGATTGATACCTGGCAATGCTTTAAGTGACATACAGTAGTCTTTGCACTTGGTTAAAAAAAAAAATGCAAACCCAGGAAAATTATGTAGGGAATGAGCAAAAAACCCCAAAATAACGAGATACTGAATGTACTGATTTTAAAACATCCAAGTACCCGGTTATTCAAACTTTCATAGTCATTTTGGAGGGACAATCTCAATTAGCAGCCTACCCTCCCTCATTACTGCAGTACTAGGAAAGTAGGCAAGGAAGGACAGCCTCTATCCCCACAGGCCAAGTTAAGTGCTGGCTGTGCCTCCCTGATATAGACTGAGTCAGGAGCACTCTACATTTCAATAATATCTCTAGTTAAAAGCACACATAAAAAAAGTTAACTTAGTTAAGCAGTTACATCAAATGGGGAGGAAAAAATATTGGCACAATACAGCAATTTTTGTCAACTATCTGCCATAGAGTGCCAGATGTATTAAAAGCAACTACTTTCAGTGTTCAGAAAAATAGAAAGTTAGGGTTTGTTTCTTTTTTTGAACGCATCCAGAAAGTCTACAGTGGGCAACTTTTTTCCCCTTAAAGTTATGTTTTGCTAACTAAATTGATTAACAGCCTCCATTTATCTACTGAAGACTAAAACGAGTTTTCTGACATCCTTCTCTAGGCATGCTAAAAACAATTCCATTCAGGAAGGAGACAGGAGTCCTCAAATTCCTCTTGCTGGTCGAGGTGTAAGTATGGGAGCATGCTGCAGGGCAGGAGACACACGACAGAGAACCCCACGATGGGTGCTCACCACCCAGCCAGTGAGACCCCAAAACACGAATCCCGTAAGAGTGATCTTGCACGCCATCGTGCTGCAGCCTTTTCAGCATCTCTGCTCCTCCAAAGCACATGTAAGACACAGCTTCTCACAAAAAAAACCCAAAACAAAACACAAAAACACCCCAAAAAACAAGGAAAAGCGACTAAAAACCTACTTAAATTTAGAAAGCTATAAACATCAAGCCAAAACTTCGAACAAGGACCCCGGCTGGGAATTTGTTTGAGGTGGAGGCAGACAGCGTTCGTCCAGAGCCCAGCGCAGGGCGCTTCCTCGTGTCACCTGTCACCAGCTGAGCCACATGTCCCGCTGCTCCTCTACACTCAGCGCCTTGGGAGCACTGCGGACGCGGAAATTCTGGTCCCCAGCTGTAGGTGGTTACCTGTCCCAACCTGCCAGGTGCTCCCACACACGCCTAAGGGCACGGGTATCTAGTGAAGCCAAGCCTCAGCTTAAGGCGACGTTTCCACCTCACAAAGAGAAGCAACCAGACGTGCAACCCACCAGCAGCCCTGCACTGGGAACCCGGGGCTTGCCGTGCCCGCCCGACTGCCCCAGCACCGCACAGCCAGGGTGCGACTGAGCCCCGGCTGCCCGTGGAACAGGTGTTCTCAAAGCCACGACACCAAGCTACTCCTGAGAACAAACCCAATGCAACACTTCGCTCCCATTCACCTACAAACAGGATCTCCAGACACCGGCATGGGGACAGCAACAGGGCTGGTATCAATAGCACAGTATCTGTCTCTTTTTCTGTCGCTTTGGAAAACGTGTGTGCATACATCACGGGTTTATACATCATATACACACATTTACGCATATACATACACATAAATATATACATATATATACACACACACAAACACCTATACACATGTGTATATATATACGCACACACGTGTATATATATATATATACACACACGCATCACTTAACAGACAAGCCAGGTTCCACAGCCTGCACGGCTCCCGGCACGCTGGAGGCATGCAAGCCGCCAGCCCCGCACTGCCCGGCCGCTGCCCCCCGGAGATCACAGGCCCCCCCACTCGTCTTGCCCCTCACCGCAGGGCCGCCCTCCGAGCCTCACCGTGTGCGGATGGCCGGGCTCAGCCGCCGCTGCCGCCATGTCGGCCGTACGGGAGCCCGCGCTAGCTCTTGTCACTTTAAGGCACGGCACCCGCGCGGCGGCTCGCTTGACTGACTTCCCAGCCTGCCAATGAGAAGGGAGCGTCCGGGGTAAGTTCCGCCCCGTCGCCCGCTCAGGACTGAGTGACACGGCAGATGCCCAATAGAAAAAGAGCGAGGGCGCTGCTCAGCCAATGGAGAGGAAGAGGCAGCGAGCGGCGGGCGGGCCCCTGCAGCCAGGCGCGCGGGCGGGGGGGCGGCGCGTGGGCACGCGCGGAGGGAGGAGGGCGGAAGAGGCCGGCCTTTGTGACAGGGAGCCCCCGCGGCTCGGCCAATCGCGGGGCAGGGGCGCCGCCGCCGCCCGGCGCAGCGCAGGGCGCCCGCGGCGGGATTGGCGGCGGCGGGGCCGGCGGGGGCGGCGATTGGGCGGCGGCGTTCGAAGGCAGGTTTGGCGCGGGGCGGCGATTGGCTGCGCGGGCGCAGCGCGAGCCCGGGCCCGGGGCGGAGGGAGAGGGGGAGGGAGGGAAGGGCGGGGGGCGCGCGCGGGGTGACGCCGCCGCCGCCGACACAAGGGGGACGCGGGCGGGCGGCGCGCGGGGCCCAGGGCGGCACCGGCGGGAGCGGCACCGGGACGGCGGCGGCGGCGGCGGCTCCTCCTCCTCGGCGGCCCCGGCGGCCGCTCCGTCCCTCGCCCCGGCGGCACCTCCCCATTCCCCTCCCTCGGCCCGCCCGTGTCCGCCCCGCCGGATGGCGGCGGCGGGCGCGGCGGCCGCCCCGGCGCTTTATGCCTGCACCAAGTGCAACCAGCGGTACCCGTTCGAGGAGCTCTCGCAGGGCCAGCAGCTGTGCAAGGTGCGGCGGCGGCGGGGCGGCCCTGGCCGGGGCTGTTGGCGGGGCGGCGGGCGGGGGCGGAGCGCGGGCCGGGGCTCGGCCGGGCAGTAACGCGGCGCTTCCCCCGCAGGAGTGCCGCATCGCCCACCCCATCGTGAAGTGCACCTACTGCCGCTCCGAGTTCCAGCAGGAGAGGTACGGCGTGCGTCCGTCCGTCTGCTCGGGGGCGGGAGCGCTCGCAGGAGCTGGGCCTGGCTGGTCCGGAGAAGAGCAGAGTGAGAGGGGGTCTCATCAATGCACATAAATATCTCCAGGGCGGGTGCCAGGAGGATGGTGCCAGGCTCTTTTCGGTGGTGCCCAGCGACAGGACGAGGAGCAGTGACCATAAACTGAAACGCAGGAAGTTTCACCTCCATATGAGGAAGACCTTCTCTACACTGAGGGTGGCAGAGCACTGGATCAGGCTGCCCAGGGAGGTGGTGGGATCTCCGTCTCCGGAGATATTCAGGGTCCACGTGGACACGTTCCTGTGTCACCTGCTCAGGGTGACTCTGCCTTGGCAGGGGGGTTGGACTGGGTGATCTCCAAAGGTCCCTTCCAACCCACCTCTTCTATGATTCTGTTTGCTAGTGATTGCATGGGGAAGAATGTCAAAAGTGCGTGTTTATCACCTAATTCAATGTTGTGCCATTTTATCTCTTTAGCAAAACCAACACAATATGCAAGAAATGCGCCCAAAATGTGAAGCAGTTCGGAACGGTGAGTAGCTACTTGGCTCTTAATGCTGAAGTTGAGCTCATTTGTGCTTCAAACTGAAAACAAAGTTCTCTTGCAACTAATCGTCTTACTTTCTTTTGAGAAAAAAAAAAAAACAACAAAAAACCAAATCCACACTAGAGATTGCCGTCCAGAAAGGTGATGGAAAAGACTGACATCTCTTGATTTCCTCTGTGGGTTACCGTTTCTGTTCCCAAATTGAAATCCATTTGAGTTATGTATAGCTTAACAGTTAAGAATAATTTCAATACAGCTATTTGTAATAAGGCAATGCTATTTCACGTCACGCATGTTAAGTTATTCCCTGCATATTCTCATAAGCACACGCTTCATGGCAGGAAGACCATTAGCCCTTGCTGTTTTTAGTGAGTGGTAAATGTGAAAATCTAGTAATACCACACACTTTATATTATGTAAGTCTTAAAAAATGCATGTTAATCGTGTTAAGCTAATAAGTAGAAAAGATTCTGAGTATTATCTGCATTCATGTTACTTTGCATTTTTTCATGTTGAATTTCAGCTTCAGTTCTGTTGGAAAAATGAATTTTTCTATGATGTGAATGCACACATTGTATCTGAGCTGCCCTGCAGATACGAGTTTTTAGGAGGTATCAAGATAATCTTGTTGTGAAACAAAAAGGCATAGCTTCCCTGTACTTGACATAAACCGTATTAGTTGAAATTCAACTTATTTGAGAAATGTAATAGCTGTTGCTATGTACTCAGTCACTTTGTGGATGTATATGTAAACTGAACAAAGAAATGCTTTCAAAAGCTTAAAATGCAGCAAAATGAATTGCAGGACAGATCCAGCAACAATTTTATCAGTAGTTCATCAAAAAAACAGAACTGCACTGAAGATAATCAGCCACTTCTAACCTATGAAAACTGACAGCAGTTTTCTTTTTCAGCACTGTATTAGTCTAGTTGAGCATATGAGATCAAAGTTTATAACCTGGCCTGATAGTATCAGAACTTGGTTCTTGTTTGGTGGTGGGGCTTTTTTTGTTTGTTTTCTAAGTTTCCTGCAGAATTGCAGGGATTAGGATACTAATCTTGGAACTGCAGGGTTATTGAATCCCTGAGCTGTGCAAAGGAGAGGGATGCCATCAGAAACTTCCAGTCTAAAAAAAAAATCACTTGGTTACTCTTCTTTTGAAGTTTTGTAAGTAATTTTTTAAGTAGTGTAATAAAATTGAGAGAAAACATCATCATATTTAAAAAAATAAAAAGCAGTAGGTGTAGAGGCTAGTAACTAGATGGTTGTGTGTGTTTCTTTTATTATGCCTGGGTTTTCATGGAAAGTCCAGGCTGGTTTTAAGCACTGAAGAGGCATCGTTTTAGAGGAAAAGTTTAGTACTGAAGATAAAAATGGTAGGAAAAAGGTTCTTTAAGGTAGGTTATATGAAGCCCTGCTAGTTTTGAAGCGTCATTATGTGAGTTGAAATACCTGTGTTCATTACAGAAAATGCAAATGTATTGACTTCAGTTTAACCTTTTTTTTTCAGCCCAAGCCTTGTCAGTATTGTAACATTATTGCAGCATTTATTGGCACCAAATGCCAGCGGTGCACCAACTCGGAGAAGAAGTACGGCCCGCCCCAGACCTGTGAGCAGTGCAAACAGCAATGTGCTTTTGATCGAAAAGAGGAGGGAAGAAGGAAGGTAGGCTTTGTTCCACATCTCTCATTTCTTAGGCTCACAATAGCCAGTGTTCTTCCTTCAGAAGAGAAAGATTAACAGGAATGTATCTTAAGTTCTCAAATACTAGATTGAAGTTGCTGATCTGTGCTTTACAATATTTGAATTAAATTTTGTAATTTGCAATTGTTATGTCAGCTACTGAGATAACTTTTAATTAAATCACTCTTTCTAAAAATGGACATAAGTGTTAGCAGACAGTTGTAGCTGCAGAGCAGAAATTACGCAGCTCAACAGTTCCTCATGTTTTGATATTTATTTTACTTTTATTTTCCCATCCATTGGTTCTCATGTATGTTCATAACTTGAATCTGACACTTTACCTCTTCTTATTTGCCTGCCTTGCCTTTAAGTAGAGCACCAGAGAGGTAGACTGCTCTGAGCACCCCTTTGTGTTCTGTTTTGTTAAATAGCTTTGCTGAGTGCCACTTTCTCATTCCAGAAGGTGCTGAGAAAATGACCTCAAAAGCATCTTGACTGAACCCAAGAATAATGCTGTTTTTACAGAAGAATTTACTTGGTACAAGTAACACATTGGCTGGACATCTTGATTCTGCCTGCAGTATGATAGGTTGAGAGAGGGCCCGTGGTGTTTAAACTAAAAAAGACTCGTCCTTTTAAGAAGTTATTGTTATTTCTGCGATGTAGAGCAGGTCCAACAATTGCTAGGCTCTTTCTAGCACAAGTTTAAATGACAAGTGGAATAAGATTCAGTTCACTAAAAGAAACTTGCATATACTGGAGCTACAGTAGTGATGTTTCATACCAAAGATGTCTGTTTTTCCCAAAGATAATGGATGAAGTGAAACAAAATTGCCTTGCAAATATTAACTACATCTTCTAGTGCAAGTGTACTTGGAAATAAAATCTGAATTATTTCCCAAAAGGTTGATGGAAAGTTGTTGTGTTGGCTCTGCACGCTGTCCTACAAGAGAGTGCTACAGAAGACAAAAGAACAGAGGAAGAGCCTGGGATCTTCACATTCTAACTCCTCATCCTCATCTCTTACTGAGAAAGACCAGCATCATTCAAAACACCACCACCATCACCACCATCATCATCGTCACAGCAGCAGCCATCATAAGTAAGTATTTCAAAAATTGAAATATGTGTTGGTAGCTCTTCATCTTCTGTGTTCTGTTTGTATGGAGATAAATAAGGAAAGCTATTTAAAACATGGTGTCAAAAGCAGTAGTATATCATTGTTCATCATGATCTGTCAAAATCCTTGGATTCTTAGAGTTTGAATGAAGGTGGTTCATGAAAAAAAAAGGAATTCTTGGCGATTGTCAGACTAGTTGATGTTAAAATTGGTAGCAAGTGTAGGAAAAATGCTCATGGAATGGCTACAGAAACAAGTTACTTGAGGGTAAACTTGTATTTGGGTTTCTAGGCAGTAACTGCTTTGTGGTACCTGCTATTTTACGTGCATTTGCCATGGGTTGAAAGGTGTGTATGAGCAGTGAGAGTCCTCACCCTGACTTACTTCACCCTGACTTACTTGTGTGCAAATACTCACAATTAAGAGGAGAAGCAGAATCTGACTGAGATTACCTTCAGTCTAGGACCAGTTTGTACCTCTTTGCTAGCTTTTATAATCAAGTCTTGCTGGAATAGGCAGTTTGTGAGTGGCTTGATACAGACATAGGAACATAAGACTGTCGGTTCAGTTACTGTCACTGTGATAACATTTCACATAGTTTTGTCCCATCTTCTGCAACTTTTCTCAGCACATCATCTCTGGCCATGGCATAAACAGCGTACCAACCTTAATGTACATACTCAATTTATTTAGTCATAAACCCAAGAATTCATTTGGGATTTTGTGATGCTATAATAGTAGTCTTGATTCTTATTTTCATTGATAGATTTGTGGCAGCATAACTTCAGAACTACTTATTTTTTGTGTTTGATAGTAAATACTATGTCTGCAATGGTAATGACCCTGGTCCCAGACACAGACACTTTCCTTCTAAACTTCACATTTCTAATGCTTATAATTTTTCATCTTATCTGAAACTTGCCTAAGTGTGACTGAAAGATAGAAACAAATTAAGATGAAATGATATTGGCAGTGAGTAAAAGAGACAGGCCCATACTTTCACTTTAAAAAAGAGAAGAATAAGATTTTGGGTTTCAGGAATTGGAAGAAGAAAATTATTCTTGTCATGCATAGAGTTATTGTACTGTTCCTTTTCTTTCAAATCTCTGCTGAAAATTGAGTTAGAGAAAGATAAATCTAATTTAATGCATTTGGCACAGGTACAGTGAGGATTAAATAAAAAAAAAGTTAGCTCTTTACTACAGAATAGAGCTTCTGGTCTACTTAAGAGTTATAGCAGTAAGCATATCTATACAGATCACAATGTTCCAGGTTTCCCACCTTTTTCTTCTGTAGGCTGCCATGGGTCCATTGCTTCTGGTCCAATTAATATGACTCTTTTTCCCTGTCCATTTCAGTTTATTATTAACATCAGACAATAGAGATAATGAGGTATAGATACAGATTCTTTTAACTATTTCACTCAGTGCAATCTTCTACATTCTACCCTTCCTATATCAGCATTCTTTATTAGTTGCTTTTGCAATGATTGAAAGCAAGTGGTTACACCTGAGAAGCAGTTATTTTCAGGGATCCAAGACTTAACTTTACCCTTACGGCACCAAATGAGCACCACTTCAGGCAGTGTTCATATGGCAGTATGGGAATCCCAGGAGAGGTCCTTTAGACCAGCTTGCTGAGTACAGGATTAGCAAGACAAAGTTCACAAAAATTGGGAGGTATCAGCGAAAAGGTTTAGCCATCAGTCTTGAGCTCTATCCCTTGTGACTTGCAATAGCGTGGTTATTTATGATTTATGATGATTTATAGCAACCTGACATAGTCAAGCATGATCAGGAACTTGTCCAACTGAAAATTCATAAATGCTCACTGTATTAGGAAAAAAAAGGGTGGGAGGATTTTTCTCAAGTACAGATACCATTCACATAAACTACAAATAATGGCATGTTTGGTCAGTTACCAAGTACATTTCGCATATTTCAGAATCAGCAATCTGAGTCCAGAACAAGATCAGGGACTATGGAAACAGAGGTAAATATTACATTATTTATTAATTTTCTTTTAATTTATCTTACAGTTTTCATTTAAAGAATTTCTTTTTTCTTACATTTCTGGCTAGTCTCTAGCATTCCACCTAGGAGCATGAGTTAGTTTTTTTTCCATGTACCAAATGGTGATATTAGAGAGTTACATAGTATGAGGCTTTAGGTTTACATTTTGTTTGATTTCAGCCATAAATCCTCTGCAGCTATTCAGAATGAAACTCCAAAGAAAAAACCCAAACTGGAATCCAAGCCATCAAATGGAGATAGGTAAAGTTATATTTTTGTAAAGATGAGCCGTTTCAACCAAACAGAGCACTGATCTGTGACAAGTTGCCTTTTTTTTTTTGTTTGTTTGTCTGAAGAATGAGAGATGTGAAACTTGTGTCCTGCCAGATGGATTACTGGGTGGCATCTGAGTGCTGTCAGTCAATTAAGTTACTTTATTAGCAGAAAACTAGCACTATTTTCCTGCTTTTAAGCTGTTTGGGGCAAAATTAAACAAAGCTTATGTACAAGGTAACAGTTATCAACACAATGGTGTTCTCTCACATCGGGAATTGTTTTATCAGTTAGATGCAGGGTAAAACCTGCTGCTTTAAGCTGAGCCAGTATCTAGAGAATTCTTTTGAACCTTAGTGTGGGAGACTGAATCCTTATTCTGTCTCTGGCCAATGGTCAGAATAAAAGTTAAAAGTGGCTGCTTCAGTCAAAAGGTATTTATGCCCCTCAAAGCTAATACTGAATTATATTTCTGCAGGTGTATGTAATGTGTGCCATTAGTAAGGTAATTTGCCAGTTGCATCCATTTCTGTCAGGTACATACTTGTTTTGCATTAGTCCTTAAGGATGTTTATGGAATTATTAATGATACAGTTTGAATTTTTTTTTTAAAAAAGTGTTTTGCTTTTTTCTTTTGGTGTTGTAAATAACTACTGTTTTTCATTTTTAGTAGCTCTATAAATCAGTCTGCAGATAGTGGAGGAACTGACAACTTTGTCCTCATAAGTCAGCTGAAAGAAGAAGTAATGTCACTTAAACGTCTTCTGCAGCAAAGAGATCAGACTATTTTAGAGAAAGATAAAAAGGTAAAAATTACAGCTGTTCAATAAGTACTTCATAATTTTGTTTTCTGTTTTGTAGTCTCCTAAAAATGTCAAGACAATCAGATAAAACAAAAGTCAGATACAGATGTTTTATATAGCAGCTAATCAGACCTTACCATTTAAAGGAAAAGTTTTGGACTTTTGTATCATGAATATATTTTGGCTCTAAGTCGAAGAGTAATTCATCTTACTTCACTTCAGCCATGAAGAAGTTAGCCTGTTACTCAGGCTGCGTGCCACAGGTCATGGATAAAATGCCAGACAGTGGTTTGCATGTTTTACATGCTCTTAACTGAGTCATGACAAAGAGTAGTAACCATTCTGAGTTTAGCATAGTTTTCATTTAGTTTTAAACTAAAGCAACTCTAGCCATAATAAGTCAATGTCCAAATTTACATTTGTAGTATATGAAAATTAAGTGGTTTGTTTTTATAGGATTGGTAGCATGTGTACTGTAGGTTGTCAAGTCTTTGTGGGCAGTCAGAGACTACAAGAAAAGCTTGGATTAAATTGTCAACAAAAGTTAAGTGAAATTGTCAGGCCCAAGTGGCTGCAGCAAAACTCTTAGAGAAGATTCACCTTTCAAACAAACTAATGACTAACAAGGAAAGAGAAATAACTACAAATACGCACTTGTTTGCATTTACTAGACTTTATTTCTCTGCTATCTGAATAACTAGATGCTTTTAGGACACTATAACAGTGGCTCTAGAATGTCTGTTCAGGATTGAGTAGGTTATGGAATTGTATTCCAAACAGATTTATATTTTCAAGTAAAATTTTGATTGTGAATGCATGGTGGCCTACCAAACATTGATTGTTAAGAAAGACTCATTCATACTGAAAGCAAAATGCTTCCACTTTTAAACCATAGTTCAGTGTCTTCATTTCTACACACAGTTGTGTTTTGTAAAGGATATTGAACCTATTTTCATTTATGTCACTGTTAAAATATACCTAGTGTTGGAAGTACTTGTTATTTCAAGCCTTTAAGTGTTCAGTGTGAAAGAGCTGAAGAGTCTGTCATGGATTCTCTTTAGGTATTTTCTCCAAAGCATGGACATTAGGCCCTGATCTCTCTCTTATAAAGCCAGGAGAAGATCATGAGTCAGTAGGAAATTCACTTATCTCTTTTTATTTTTAATCTACTGGGCAAAGCTAACAAAAATGGTAGGTAAGGAAATGTCACCTACTTCTGCATAACCACTGCAGTGACTTATTTTGTGCTGTTTCCTCCATAGGGAGAGTATAATGATTTTAATATCCCCACTGCTAAAACTATTTATTTGATATCAGAGTTCTTTGAGGTTAGTCTCCTTCAGGCATGAAGTCCTCACTTTCAGAATGTCACTTACTTTTTCAGCTGCTGCAGGGAGGAGAAAAGCTGAACACATTATACAATGTTTGCATAGCTGAAAAAATTGCAACAAATGAACATACTGCAGATTTTTTTTTTACTGTGAGATAGTAAATCTGAAGACATGTACTGAGTGTAAAGCCTGAGCTATACCTGTGGGAGATTGCTGTTAAGGTCGTGTCTCTAGATTTATGAAGGGACAATGTTTGAACAGCTTTGAATGCTCCAAAAGTAAAACCTCTGGATTGTATAGCATGGCAACAAAAACAGCTCAGTACACCAGCTTTGCAGCTAATACTCATTCATCACTTTGTTATGAGTCAGGGTATCAGCCATGTCATTATCAGTGCTTATTGTTTGCGGTACCAGCCTTGTTTGGCTTTCTGCACAAAACCATAGTGAGAAACCACAACATTACTGTGAGGCCCTGAGACTTCATTGTTAGGAGAGGACCACAGTTTGCTGAATGTTCACAGATAGTGTGTTTGCCAATCTAGTTGCATACTTCACTGTGGTGCAACACTAGCACTAGTTTTTTTGATATTTAGCGTGAGGTATGTGGGTTTGCACTGGATGCCCTGTAGTCTCCAACAGCCGTAAGTGCGTGCTTTGAGCAGCGATGTGTGTTCAGTGAGTTACGTACCATTGTATCAGCATACCTGCACTTGACCATTTGATTGGCTCTTTTTCTGAGCAATACTTGTTTCACTACATGTGATTTGACACATACTAGGGTTGGCAACAGCAGTCTTGGTAGTCTCTTTAGGAGGGTGTGCTCTGGTTTGTTATGGCAGGCATCTTTGCTAGCAAAGAGGCTTGGTTTCCTAATAAATCTGGAATGTATACATTGTATATATTTATCCTTTTGCTTAGGACAAAATGTAGCATAAAAGGACACAAAAGAATCTTTTTTACTGTCTTTGTAGGGAAGATTGTTTGTTACCACACCATATAACTGAGAGGTGTAGCTGAAGATTGTGATAAGCATCTCACAGCTGAAAGAACAGCAAGGATTATAAATCACCAGTCTTGTATTTGGTTTTTTTTTGTTGTTGAGGTTTAGCCTTTTTTATACAAAATCCTGAGAAAACAGTATGGTTATATGATGACAGTTGCTTTCTGCATATAAAATAGGTATACAGACTTTTCAAACTGTTTCTCAAGTGCTGAGCTGTCGGTACAGCAATAGTAAATAAATAGCGTTTCCTGAGATTCCTGAGGCTTCCCTAAATATTTCATGTATTGACTAGAAGATGTGTCCTGTTGCAGTTCAAGGAATCTTCATAGGATCTGTGTTTTTCAGTTGACAGAATTGAAGGCAGACTTCCAGTACCAAGAGTCTAACTTGAGGACAAAGATGAACAGTATGGAGAAAGCTCACAAGGAAACTGTGGAACAGTTGCAGGTGCGTAATTGCCTATCAATGCTTGGGAAATACTTCAGATGGAATCATATATTCAGGCTGTTCACTCAGCTTGTTTGCTCAGTGTTGTTGACTCCAATACAGTAGTACCAAGTTCATGAGTTGTCATTGCCATCTTTAACTTTGGATGCATTGTACAGCAGTTCTGCAGTCAACAGTCTTAACGTGAATTAAAATCACTCTTTTAGCTTTAAAAGGTAAAGCCTTACCTCACATGCTTTCTCAAAGTTTATTTTTTGTGTCTGTTCTCTGAGAATTTATCAGTTGTCGTTGGGCTATGGATCTGATGTAAGGACTCAGCATTAACACACTGACAGCTAGATGTCTCTTGTTAAAGCATGCTTTATCAGGAAGAAAGCCTGAATTAGTTGCCTTATAAATCATAGACTGAACAGACACTTGGTGCAATAGTGGTTATACTAGATTTTACAATATGGGGAATGTGGTTACTTTCTCTGTTGAAGACAGAATATACATGTCAAAAAGCATATGCAGATCTTTGAAAAGTGATCATTACCTTCTCTGAATGTTCTTAGCATGTACATTTTGAGAGTTTGTTCATAAATGGAAAGTGCATGACGCTACTATTTCAGTAACTCGTACTTTTTTAATCTGTATTGCAGGCCAAAAACAGAGAACTGCTCAAACAGGTCGCAGCATTGTCAAAGGGTAAAAAGTTTGATAAAAGTGGGAGTATCCTCACGTCTCCTTGAGGAACTGGTTATTTGTGGGGTTTGGTACTCAACGTACATTTGAGTAATTCTGTGAAGCCCTTAAAATCCTGTGTAGTGGAAAAAATATTTTTGCACACCAGATTAGTTGGCATGTTTCCTACATGTTTTTATAATTAATATGCAGCTTTTTTTAGTTACTGTTCAGATGAAATACTTCAACTGGCTTGAAGAATGTTTTTATTTTTTTGATATTGGAAACCTTTTGCCAGCAATAGTATTAAACAATTGCATAGAGAACATTAGCAGTGTTCTCTCTGAAAGGACAACATGCAATAACAAACTAGGTGTACTTTTTACAAAGTAGCAACTGAGTCTTTAAACTACACTGATGTCAGCCAAAAGTTTATGAATCTGCAGTGACACTGAACACTGGTTTCTGGCAACTGTTCTTTTACTTTGTATGAAAATATAAATTTGGAATGGAAATCATGGTGCTCTCAAGTGGAACGAAAAAGAGGCATATATGTATGTGTAAATACGACTGTAACGGTTATATTCTTAGTTATAACAAGTAATTAGTGTTTTACATTCTTGTGATAGGGACTGACTGAAAGATTATCTATTGTACAGTAACAGAGGAAGTGTGGTTTTTGTAAGATTTACTGTAGACTTTTCTTGCAAGTGCCTTTCTCCAACTGTTTATTTATAGGAATGTTGGTATTTTGTACATAAGGTTTTTATGTTTTAAAATCATGTTTAATAAATGTTTTATGTAAATATAAATGTGTGTACAGAGGAATCTGAAACAAAGATCAAAGTGGCTAGTGCAGTGCTCGAGGCAGCATTAAGAGCTAGCTAGCTGATTGATGGACAGTGAGTATTGGCTTTAGATAACCTTTGTAGCTTGTGTCTGTGAGGCGTAGAATTTTGTTAGTGCTGCTCATGCCAAACACTTCCTGAACAAAAAGCAAAATGGTTTTTTTGCCACACTGGAGTTTTGTGGTTTGTTTATGCATTTTTCCCATTTGGCACAGCGCTAATTTTAATTCCATAGCAGACATTGTACTCCCAATGTTACATCCTTAGCTAGTGATACGCACTCAAAGTTTTAAATGCGTTTATTCCCCACTGTCTGATTTAACGTACTTGGTTGTAATTTATGGTGATTCTTCTTAATGAATTGCAAGATGCACATCCCCCACTGAAGATACACAATGAGAAAAGAGTAGCCAAAACTAATGGTCTTGAAATTAATTAAGGGAGTGGATGTGGTGTCAAAGGGTGGGTTTTAATGTTTTGGGTAGATTTTCATTCTAAATTACATCAGTTTAAGTTTAGCTCTGCTCCTAATGGACATGAGTCATATTCAGGAATTATGATTAAACAATAATTTAGTATACCCCAAAGTATCTGTTCAGGAAGGTAAGTTATGAATCAGCATAAAGGGAAGTAGACTTACATGGGTAAAGGTTTAAATCAGCTCTGGGTACTGACTGATAACAGGGTAGCTGTTGGTATTTCAGCGAGCTTAATTACGTAGAAACAGCTACACATTTTTAATTAAAGAACAGAAGTCTATAGACCCTTGGCTGTTCACCCAGGTACTGAACTATGAACACCTTCTCAATAGTTCAAATGAGACCCAGCAGTGACAGACTACTGAAAAATATTAAAAACTTGGGCTATCTTGTTTCATATAGTATACGTGTATTTTTATACCCTAAAATCAACTTTGTATGTTTATAAAAACTCCTCTTTAAGCATACTAAACTAGGGTAGAGAATGCTGCTATCTTTGGGGTTGTTGTTAATTTTTTTAGTATACAAATTTATGACTTTTATTAATTCAGAGTTAGTATTTGGGTAAATTTTTTTCCAGTCTGATGGTGACCCATATTCAGTGAAATGGGTTTTAAAATGCAGAAATGCATAGCAAAATGAAATGTTTGGATTAAGATTACTTAATGATATCAGTTCAAGCTGCAATCAGGACATTTTAAAGAAACAAACAGAAGTTCTATTAGAAGTAATTAATTATAAATCCCAGTCAGAAGAATTTTTAGGGTCTTCACGGTCTTTAGTTCTAATTAAATACCTGTGGGTTTTCTTACACAATGTCATTTTTAACATTAATTTTTTTAAGTTGTTAACTAGCCAACTGAATCCCAGTCCTGAGAATCATGTCCTGGAGCTGTAGATTATTGACATAATAAACTGATGTTCTTTAAGCGTGGATCTGCGAGGAGATTGTTGTACTGTATTGTGCTTTTTAGCCTGTTTCCAGGTGTTGATTAGCATTGACCAGTGATGGTCGTTTTGGCTCAAGTTATTTATGTATTTTAAGCCCGTGAATATTGCGGCCCCCTTTTAGATAGTTTGTCCAAATCGGCGTTCTGCAGTGAAGCTGTTCAGCTGTCCACATGTATAGATTATTGAAATACTGTACTGGCACACATCTGACCGTCGACATTTTGTACCTTTTCTAAATCCAATGTTTCACAATAAAATCTTGTCAAAACATTCATCTGTGCTTTTAAAATTATTCCAAAATCCATATTTTGTGTTAATCTCTCACGCTATGTCACTTGCTAAAAGTCTGTGGCCAAAAAAGGGGCAGAATTTAATATTTCAATTTCTGTTAAGATTTGACACCTTGGACTGTCTTCAGATTGTAACAAACTAGAGCTACAGATTACTTTGTCTCATGGAAATATTTTTGTTTTTTACAACAGAATTATAATACCTAGAAATATTTTCCTATAGAGAAGAAAAAAACCTGAAGGTTTAACTGAAATCTAGTGATATTTAATAAAGCCTTCGACTGCATTTTTATATTCTGATTAACATCAGCACTTGTGTTTAAAAGTCTCTGAGTTTCAGTCTGGCTCTGTTAACTGTAAGGTTGTTCTTCCTCTACATACCTTGTGTACAGGTTGGGTGATTCTGAGACTGATAATTTCTTTGTCTGTTCCCTTTCTTGTCTCAGGAGGAAT
Organism: Lycocorax pyrrhopterus obiensis; assembly: GCA_014706295.1. NCBI lineage: Eukaryota > Metazoa > Chordata > Aves > Passeriformes > Paradisaeidae > Lycocorax > Lycocorax pyrrhopterus. The sequence continues at coordinate 80,178,277 of JACSVZ010000001.1, forward strand.
TAGGTGCCCACACCAGCATCCTGCTGGCTGTCAGTCACAGTGGCTCCTAGTGTTTAGAGCAACTGATGCTGCAAATTGTAAATCTTATTTTATGTTTTTCTTAGCAATCAATCTTCACCTTTCCACAATCCAGAACAATACTTCTCATTCAAGAATTAAAGTTCAAAATGAAAAAAAAAAAAAAAACAACCAAAAAAAAAAACCAAAAAAACCCCCAAAAAACTCCAACAAGAGAGTAAGATTCTGTATCTATCTGGTCAAGGCAATTACTGAGAAGGGGAGAATCTTTGAGTTTCAGAGCATCTCAAAACTCTTGATACTTTGTATTAGGTATAGTAACAATATGCTATTCTAATACTGGATTGTTCTTAGTCTCATTTTAAGGCAAACTTGCAACAGCAACTTTGAAGCTATTTATTTTTAAAGCTGAGAACAAGTCAAAACTAGGTGTGGTGTACTTATTTTAGGTGTGGCTTCCATGTGACACATGCGACATGTGTGTAACTGGCCATGTAACCAATTGACTCCTGAAAAGAGATTTGCATCATTTGAAGTAGATTTCCTTAAAGAAGATTTAAATTGATATAACCTGTGTATAGGCATTCAGGCAGTTCTTAATGGTCTTCAGTGCCTTCAAAAGCTCAGAATCCACACTGATTTTTATGAAAACACTGATGTTTATGATTGCAAACTATAATCTTCAGCTTTTTGAAACGGAGTAAAAGCTTTTCATGTCATTTTTATTCATTCTAACGATTACTAAGATATTGGTGCTGCAATAGAAGATACATTTTCTCTTATATTATGTGCAATTGCTTTAGCTTTCCTCATGGAAGAGGTACTGATATATGAAATTACTTCTGTCGAATCCCAGAGAAGAGGAAGGGGGTATCAGACAAGGGAATTATTGAGGTGAAAGGAGATGTTTGTGGTGCTCCTGCAGAAAGAAGGAGGGTAATGGAGGTGTCAGGGCTAATGGGGAAGAGAGACCTCTGAGATACCATGTTACTTGTTTGTGTAATGTACTGAATCACACAGCTGGGTTTTTTTAAGAGATACACATTTTCTGTATCTGTAAAATGCAGCATTGCTTAAGGGAGATTTTTAGTTTTGTTGGGGTTTGTTTTTAGCAATACTAGAGTCTAGATTTTAGAAATGAACAAAATAAACAGCTTGATTAAATCGAAATACAGAGATGTACAATGTAACATCCATCTTATAAACAGTTAGTCATTACTGTGTAGATAAAAAAAAAGCGGTAAAACTGCAACAGACCACTGCATACCATAGCCCCAGCTGCATAATGGTGCAAGTTTCAGTGTATGACTCCAAGTGACTGTCTCTCTATTCTTATACATTAGACAGAAATGGAGAAATGGTCCTTGAAGGTGTGTCACTCAGCAGCACATGAATCATTGACATTTTCCCTTGCTTTAACCACATCACCTTTGCATAAAAAAGGTCAGTATTGGAGGTGTAAGCAGAAGACTACTCTTACAGGGTTTTCTTTTGACTGCAGAAGGCTTGGGGACAAACAAAAATAAATTGGACTAACAAATAAGTGAGAGTTTAGACCCAGGTGATCTTATTATGGGTTGGGTCAGAGGAATGTGGTGTGTTCCTCCTATGGTGTCTGTGGGTATTAGAATTTGCAAATTGATTTTTCCCAAATTGATTTTTACCTCCTGTTATAACACCTTTCCCACTTCTTTAGTACCTTAGAGCAATTTATTTTGAACTGAATGCTGAAAACCCTAAGATGTTTTCCCTTATTTGAATCAACAGATAAATGTGTTTTGCTTTATTTCAATAAAAGGTGTAGAGCATTCACAATTTGTCCGTCATCAGGTGCGTCAACTCATGTCTTCAGTTTTATTTATAGAGGTTCCTTGGGAAACGTTTTACAACCTTCCAAAAACGGGAAGAGCTGTAAAGCTGTATTTGCTGGAATAACTTAAATCACTGCTGAAAGACAAACACATTAATCAAGCTGACTCTACTGAAGCAGTCTAGTAGTGCTCGTACAACCTGTTGCAGTGCTATAGTTGCAGAGCATGTTACAAAACGCAACCAGGAACAGTAATTTCAATCATTCCTTCAAGATCTACAAGGACTTGCTTGCTGGGCACTTAACCTGACTCAGGGTGCAGCATTCAATAAAGCTACTATGGGCAAAAAACCTTTATCATACAATCATGGAGTGGTTTAAGTTGCAAAAGACCTTTAATATCATGGAGTCCAACCATTAACCCAGCCAAGTCCACCCCTAATCCATGTCCCTAAGTACAAAATCTATACATTTTCTGAACACTTTCAGGGATGGTGATTCCACCACTTCCCTGGGTAGCCTGTTCCAATGCCTGATAACCCTTTCCATGAGGAAATGTTTCCTAATAACCAATATAAACCTCGCCTGGTGCAATTTTAGGCTATTTCTTCTTGTCCTATCACTTGTTATCTGGGAGAAGAGACTGGCTCTCACCTCACTATAACCTCCTTTCAGGTGGTTGTAGAGAGCAATAAAGTGTGTGTCCCCCCCCCCCCATCCTCCTTTTCTCCAGACTAAACACTCCCAGCTCCCTCAGCCACTCCTCATCAGCTCTGTGCTCCAGACCCTTCCCCAGCTCCGTTGCCCTTCTCTGGACACGCTCCAGCCCCTCAATGTCCTTCTTGTAGTGAGGGGCCCAAAACTGGACACAGGATTCGAGGTGTGGCCTCACCAGGGTTGAGCACAGGGGGACAATCACTGCCCTGGTCCTGCTGGCCACACTATTGCTGATACAGGCCAGGATGCCATGGGCCTTCTTGGCCCCCTGGGCACACACTGGGTCATGTTCAGCTGCTGTTGACCAGCACCCCCAGGGCCTTTTCGGCTGTGACCCACGTGCAGGACCCGGCACTTGGCCTTGTTGAACCTTGTACAATTGGCCTTGGCCCATCAATTCAGCCTCTTCAGATCCCTCTGTGGACCCTTCCTACCCTCCTGCAGATCAACAATCACACTCAAATTGTTGTCACCTGCAAGCTGACTGAGGGCACTCAATCCCTTTCCCCAGGTCATTGATAAAGACATTAAACAGGAGTGGCCCCAATACTGAGCCCTTGGGAGCCCCACTTGTGAGCAGCTGCCAGCTGGATGTAACTGCATTTGTCACCACTCTCTGAACTTGGCCATCCAGCCAATTTTTTTATACAGTGAACACTGCACCTGTCCATGAGCAACCAGCTTGTCCAGGAGAATGCTGTGGGAAATGGTGTCAAAGGCTTTACTAAAGTCCAGACAGACAATATCCACAGCCTTTCCCTTATCTGCTAAGTGGGTCAACATAGAAGGAGATCAGGTTGGTCAAGCAGGACCTGCCTTTCCTAAACCCATGCTGTCTGTGCCTGATCCCCTGGTTGTCCTGCATGTGCCTCATGATGTACACAGGATGATCTGCTCCATGACCTTCCCCATCACTGAGGTAAATTTAATGATTGCTGGGCACAAGATGGCCTCCAACTATCTTGTAACATCTGCAAAAGTGGAGCGAGCACTTCGTACCTCCTCTTACTGGAATGGCATGATGCTATTTTGCATAAAAAAGCAAATTGCCTTGCAAGATTAATTTGAAACCTAATTTCTTCGTTCTCATTGAAGATACCTCAGTCTTTCTCCCATGATAAATCTGTTCCAGTTTTTAGGGTGTGATTAGTACCGTGGTTTTTTTCTCTTACCTTGCTCTAAAAGTAGTGATGTGTAAAGATTTTTTTAAAGCAAGCACACTTTTGGATCATGTTTACCAAAACTGATGGAATGCACCCCTTCCCTTACTTCCTGATGCTAAATATAGTAAGAGAAAACAGAGCTAAATAGGATGGCTGCCTACCTAAGATTAGCCACTAGATGCTGCTTAAACCCCACAGTGTATGTTTCTGCTTTCTGTGCAGCAGCCAGCACCCACAGTGGATAGCTGTTCCTGTTCAAATACAACACCGAGGCTAAAATGATAATATCCTAAATGCTGAAATACAGTACTTTGGAATGCTTTTTCTACGTGAGGATGTCTGTGTAGTGGAACAAGTTGCCCATCTGGTGGTAAAGTCTCCATCCATGGAGATACTCAAAAGCTACCCAGTCATAGTCCTGGGCAACTGGCTCCAGGTGGCCCTGCTTGAGCAACAAGGTCGGACCAGATGACCTCCAGAGGATGCTCCCAATCTCAATTGTCCTGTGACTCTGAAACCTAAACAGGGCAATATTTTTTCTTCCTTCATCTATTAAAATACAGTCTTTTTTAATGAAAAAATATAAGTAAGCAATGTTTTGTTGTGTTCAGTTTTTCGCTCACAGTGTTCAGTTCGTTTTAATAGAACAGAAAAAAACCCCAATATTTTTTGTAATAGCCATTCACCTGCTAGGCAGAGTGCTGCACTAGGGAAACATATCAAATTATATGTATGATTGTTACGTAACCATCAAGATAGTTTGCTGAGCTTGTAAAAGAAATAGCTTTGCTTGAAGAAGCATTTCTAAAAGCTATTTTTGGTAGCAAATTTCAAGTAAACAGAGCAAGGAGAAGTAACTTCCCATCTATTTCTTTCCTGTTAATCTGTTGCCAACATGATATAATTCTTATACTATGCAAAGTCAGAAACAAGTCTGTTCGAAAATAGTAAAGTTCCCGAGAGTACTTATCTTGCTGTCCAAATCTCTAAAGCCCTTTTGCATTGTTTTTTTGATGTTTAGGGACAGCGTTCTAAATTAGTTTGGTATGTAGCATGTAGGACCTCAAGAATATGTGTAGTGCTCTTTTCCCCTTATCCATAGATGCGTCTTACCTTTTGTCAAGTGGCTGTGGTTGAAGTACAGTTGTACATCACATTCAGTCTGCATCCTCTGTTGTCAGTAAAGCCCCAAGCGCTGTACTTCTAAAACAACTTCTGTTTTCTTAAAACAGGGTTTGGATGTGGATCAAAATCCTAAGTCAAGAGTCAGAAATGCAGTATTTTGGAACCGTTGGGGTTTATTATGTGTTTTTGCATAGTATTTATATTATTATATATTTTTAGTTTATTAATTCACTTTAAAAAGCAAGCTCACAGTACAGAGTAGCTCTTCACATCTTTCCTTGTGTCAGGAGAATAGTCCTCCAGTTGAATAAGGAATGTAACTGTCTTTTTGACTTGCTACCATGAGGACAGGTGCATTTATTTTCCTGACAAGCATCCTTGCAACAACTCACAGAATATTGTTCCTGAGGCATACAGAAATCATAGCAAAAATCAGATAGCATCTTAATCCATTCATAACTCTGTCATAGTTAGCATTTCAAGTTGAGTAAACTAGGTGATAGTGTGAGGAAAAAACCATAAGCAATTGAGATAATTTGTAAAAGCAGTAAATATGAATTTTATAGTGATTCAGAATGCACTCATAAACTTAATTCTGCTGTCAAGATTGCTATCAGGCTGATAAAGCATGTTTATCTTACAAAAGCAAAAAGTGAGTATGTTTTAGAAAACAGAACAAAAACATGCTTTTCATTCTTTGACTATAGTTAGGAACACAGATATTGATATATTATTTACCAAAATAGTATCAGCGCTTATAAAACCAGTAATTTATGTAGTCCAAAAATATCTCTGCTTCTTCAGTAGAACATGAAAGAATTTTTTGGTAGTTGACAGAAAATAATCTCTTGATAGATAAGTTTTCTTTTTAAACCCATTGGAAGTTTCGTCTAGCCTAATTTCTGTTTCTTAAATCTTGCTAGCATTGTAACCTTAGTTGCATTTTCTGGCAAAAAGTTCCATAAATTGAACAATTTTATCACAATTTCTGTGATGGTTTTCATTCCTTAATACATTCATTGTCCTAGGATTTAAAGACTGTGACTGTGCCCTCAAGGATCAGTGTATTCAAAGATTGTCCTAGCACTTTTGTTCAATTATACCACTTTGTTGCTAATTAGCATCATTGACTTTTCCTCTTTGCAGTAAGATTTGTTCTCCCAGGAGTCAGTAAGTTAGTCACTGTACATCTGGGGGGGAAAAAAAAGGACCATCACCATCAACTCCTTAATGTAAAATACACTTCCAGCTGTTGTTCTAGTGCTATTTTTTACCAACAGTAAAAATGCCCGGGTTTTGGGTGCTGGCACTAGTGAAAGAGCTCTGCTGGCCCACCCTGGAGTGACTCTGCTCTCCACTTCCTCCCACGCACTGGGATGGCTGAGGTCCAGCCCTTGTCCACCTACAGTCATTCTCCAAGAGGCTGGCAGAGGTTGTACACATCAAGCCACCGCATGTTACTTCTAGTGGAGCATAGGTCTTCATGACTGACAGTGCTGCAAACCCCAGAAAGCTTGACATGGGGCTTCAGTAAGGGCTCTGTTTTCCTAAACAAGGGAGAGGGAGTTGGAATTGCTGGATACTCATCCTCCTGAGGATTTTCTGTCTCAGTCCCTTTGAAGGTGTGCTGCCAGCCTCACAACAACCATTACTGATGGCCAGTCAGAAGATGGAAGCTTTGACAGAGAAAATATTTGAGGCTCACTGGAGAAGGAAGAGGCAATGCAGATGATGGACCCCTGAGGGGTAGAGCAGAACTTGTTCCTATTACACCTTTGTTAGCTTGTTTAAGATCAAGCCGAGATGTTTTCAATGACCAGTTCCACCAGAACAAACATCTCTGGAGCTTAGGGCCATTCACACTGCCCACGAGGGGGACAGTCAGTCTAGGCTTCCCGTCAAGTCACCAGAGAGCAATTTAGAGTAAAAAAAATGAGTTTTCATTTTTGTCCTCTGCATGAGCCTCTTTTACATCATTGTATATGGGTCTTAATTTCCTAACAGAGGGAGTGTGAATGCTCTTAGAGTAACTTTTCCTAAAGAGGTCTCTGTTTGACTTATTTCTTAGGGTTTTGCTGCACATGCAAATTCTGGCCAGAGTATGCTAATATATATTACCTGCTGTATTCAAGTGGGAAATGCTTGCTTCTTTTCATTTTCCCAGTCTTTCAATATGCAGTTGCACTCATTGATGCAATTTTGAGGCTTAAAGGCAGAATTCTATGCCCTGCTGACCCTACAATAAGGTTGCTGAATAGAAGGGAAAAAAAAGAAAGAAGAAATGAGTAGCTCTAATTTATATAAATTATATATATATCGTCTATATAAAACATAATTATGTATAATATACTATAATATTATACAATACAATACAATGCAATGCATTGTATAATTTTTTTTAAATTTAGAATATAAATATATTTTTATATCTGTATAAAATACTTCGTTATTTGTCTTTTCTCTTGCCCAGTGCAAAGCTGATGGGATCAGTAGCGTGGGTCCGAGTCATGCCTTCTATCCTTTTTTAGACTTATTTTCTCTTAAAATCTGGGTGCCTCTTTCCATTCAGCCCACCTTGGATCAGCTGGTAGACATCAGTAGGATTGTTCTTTGGTTTGAAACCTAAATGGGTGGAATAGGGAGTGGTTTGTGGTTTGGTTTTGAAGTTGTTGTTTTGGGTTTATTTTGTAAATACCTCTTTTCCAAATACAAACCTGTCATCCAATGCCAGGTCTCTGTTCCTTTGCATAGGTGGGAAGGGACTGCAACTTGTTTATTTCCCTGACCTCTCCAACAAACCTCACACTTATGACAGTTCCCACTCAATATTTTCAAAGCAATCCCTTGATAAGCTTCTCCAGGACACCTCCATCTCCAGTTAGGGTGAAAATTGGTGAATACTGTGAGGGCTGATATCTCAATGCACCAGCAACTGCTTAGGTAAAGTGACAAATACACATGTATAGTTTATCTAAGAGAATGAACACTCCTCAAAATAATGTTTTACAGTCAGCAGCAGCCCAAACCAAACTCAGAACTGTAGTACGGCAAAAAAATCAATAAAGCAACCCCAAAATGGAGGAGAGAATGCAGGCTAACCACTCTGGCATATGTAGTAAAGAGATTTCATTTCCTAAGTGCCCTAAGCATGGCTGTGTCACAGTTAACTCATACATTTGCTTTTAATGGGGCTTTTACTGGATGTGTCATACTGTTTCCCACTTGGTCTATTCTCCTTAACTCTGCGTACTTTCCACGACTGCATTAACTTGTTTTCAATCTAAGAAACAGAAGTGAGCAGCTTTTTGTTGCTGATCTGCAGCTGCTGAGTGTGATGCTGTGGTCCTAAATAACACAAATTCAGAGTCACAGTATTAGCTCGAAGCCAATCTTGGTATTATAGAGCATTTCTGCTTTCTGCTCTGGGATACAAAACATCATATGTGTTTTGCAGTAGTAGCATATTTCCAGCCATCTGTAATTGCCTCCTACTTGCATATGCTTAGTCACTGCATACAAACACACACCTTCTGCTGAACTTCAGTGAAGCTCATTATGTTTTTAGCCATATGGTATTCTACAAAGGCTCTTTTTGACAATACTAGAACTCAGTAATCCTAAATTACCTCCAAGGAGGCCGGAGGAGATAATTTAACCAAACCATTATTGCAAGTCTTTACTTTCTCATTGATCCAGTGACATTTTGGTAGAACTTTTGTTGCCATCACTTTTGACAAGTAAAATGAAACATGTTGGTATGAAAAACAAGAAACAAATTTAGTACTGTTAGAGCAAAAATAACACCACAGGAGTACTCTAAACCAGCACAATTTAATACCTCTTTTACTTCCTCAGTATTTTCAATATGTCTTAAATGACCCTTCATGCTATTGGTAAGTCAATACTTATCAAAATAATGGAGTACTCAAAGGTGTAATTAACTCTTCCCTCATATCACCAGCCGGAACCCAAATTGGTTGTCTGTTGTTATCTTGTCTCTGAGTCTGGGAGGGATCCAAATGCCAGGTTGGTGTACTTTGGGAAACCTCTGTCTCCTGAACAGATGGCTTCCTGGGATTCCAACCAACACTTAGAAGTGGGCAGTCTTGTACTGAAACAGGCATGAAATGGGGATGATGTTAGTCTTCTAACAAAAAATTAGCTGTATTTGGGGAGGGAGAACATGTCTTGGAAGGTTGCCTCACTTCCTTCCAAGACAGGATCCCAGAAGAGGAACCAGATAGAGATAGCCAAGGTATTTTTTCCTTAATCACAACTATCTGGAAATCCCAGAGTAGTGAAAAATGTCAGGCTCCAGACCATCTTAAGGATTTAAGGATCTTTTCTCTCTCACAGTTTGATAGTATGAAGCTTTTTAAAAGAATTTCCTTTCACCCTAAATTACTTTTTTATCATTTCCATATTTTTCCCAACCTATGCAATTTTATACTAGCTGAACTATTCCTGACATTTCAATGTTGCTGCATCGTCTCTTCCAGTCCGATTCCTGTAGGGATGAGATTGCAGAGGGCTGATGTGCCAGCTACACAATCAGAACTGCTGTCCTGGAGCATCCCGAGAGTACATCATGAGATCACTGCTGTGTAATCTTGCCCCTCTTTCTGACTTCTGGCAATAGAATAAATAGCCAAGTCCACAATTGGTTCTGTCAAAGAGTGCAAGGAGCCTTAGTAACCTGATTAAGAATTCATAGTACCTGTTCATGACAAAGAGGAGATCTATTGCTGCTTGCTGTTCCTATTTGATCTGCATCCTGGCTTTGTGAGAAAGATCCAGCTTGTTGCCAATATCCAAAATGAATCAGCAGGCTTCTTCAGGAGAGCACCCTGCATACTTCTAGAGCAGGAATATTATTGCACGCCACATCTTGCAGGCTGAAGTAAATTCTGTGGAAAAAAATTAACCTCTGTCAAATTACAACCACTTCACAGGACAGAATTTTAGAAGCTGTTTTCATAGAACCACTTGGGTTGGAGGGGACCTTAAAGATCATCTAGTTCCAGATCCCTGCCGTGGGCAGGGAGAGACACCTTGAGTAGACCACGCTGCTCAAAGCCCCATCCATGCTTTATGCAACAGAAGGGTTTACCAGGCAGAAGTATGTGGCCCTGATGCCCACAGAAAAGCAGCTGTAATTCTGTAGCTGGTGAGCCTGGCTGGCTGCACCACGGTGTCGGAGCTGGTGCCAGCGCAAGGAACCTGGGAGCACCCTGGGCTGGGTGGGGAGACAAGCTCAACCCCTCCCCCCCGCCATCAGTAGTGCAAATCTGGATCTGTTTGTTCTTTTGATGAACTCTCCATCTTTGCTTCAGTTCTCTATCCAGGAAAATAGCTCTGCCCTATGAAAATACCTCGAGCAACATGAGATGGTCAAACACAAAGTATTGGGGAACACAGAAGCACTTAACTGGCTAAATGGAGAATGTTGTAGTTAAGATCTAGATTTTATGTTGGTATTTACATAGAACACTGTAATTATGTTGTGACTTGATTAAAATACAAGCCTTTCAGGAAGAACAAGAGCAAAATATCTTGTCTCTACGCTGGGGCTGTAGAAATAATTCTTAAGATGACAAATAATAAATGCCTTTTATAAAGCAACAATATAATCATCTGGATAAAATAACGAGCTGTTTTGAGAAACTATCAATGGGCAAAGCAATCCTAAGGGAATAAGAGGCATTAATTAATGGAGAAATGAATGCCACGCATGACAGCAGAGGGAGTTCCTGCTTATCCTTCTCTAGGTTTGTATTCATGAATTGCACCTCAATTTGGCTGTGGGTATTAATTTTGGTTTTGCTTTCACATAGTGACACTAGAAAAGCATAAGAATAAGACAAAAAGAACAGACAATATTGGAAAAAAGGCCCATTAAATACATATATTTTAGTAAAATACAGGTCCTTATACTTGATAGCTACATGGACTGAGAAGCATAGGAAGGAAAAGAAATAGATCTCAGTAAATATCTGATATTAGATGTAGGAAATCTGATTAAAGAAGGGAATAAGAAAGGCTTTTAAAACATGGCTGAACTACCTGCTGAATGCTGGTTATTAGTCACATGCTTAATTTCTTTGTAGTAAATCTAAAATAATGCAAATAAGATTTGAACTTGGTACTGCAGAGGTTTTAGGAGAGATGGATTGCATTTCTTGTTTCTCTACCAGTCTTCTCGGGACTTCACCTCTGCTTTTAGTTTCCTGTTTACAGATGGAATTCAGATTACTTTTTCCCATGCTCTTTTTGTCTTCCTCGACTGTTTAGACCAGAGATGTTCACACTTTTTTCATGTTCTCCTTTTCCTTTTGGTTTTCTGCTGTTCAGTGTGGAGAGTAAGAGGAGGATGCTTATCCCCTCCAATCCCAGGGTGGATTGTGGAAGAGATGTTTCCAAACAGCCTCTAGGAGCAGGATAGTAGGCGCAGGCTGAAGGGTCCTGTGGAGGCAGGGTTATTGGAGAGGGAAGGATCAATGGTTACAAAGGAGCTGGGGTAGAAAGAAGCGAAGCAGCAGAAGGAATCTTGTGCTTTCCAGCACGTGTCAGTGTCTCCATAGGAGTGAGGGGTATTGAGGGTCCCCCAGTCTCCTTTTCTACACAGATTTCTCAGTGCACCTCTGTCCTACAGTCTCACTTCTGCCCTTCCCAGTGCCTCGCACCCTGGCTTTGGTTGACCTGAATGGCTGAGAGATTTGTTTTGATTTTCTTAAAAGGCATAGTTGGCCCACCTTTGTGTGCTTGTCTAATTATAGCCCTGAATGATTAGGGCTTACTGCAGGGATGACTAACATCGTGCCCCGGAGTCTCTGACAGAGGTAAGATTTACATGTATAGAAGACCTTTCCTGTTCTTGTTATCATAATATTATGTACACATAATTATTATTATTATGTGTACGTGTAAATGTTGGTCTTATACGAAGTGGTGCTGGTGTAGTAAGAGTAGGTCTGGAATCTGCTTCATGTCCCACTGGGTAAGGGCATGCTAACTTCATTTCAAATCAGATGCCCTTTCTTTGTGCTAGTCTTCTGTGGTCTTCTTGAATTAGCTGGTGTCTATCCTTCCCTTGCCTATGAGCATTGCGCAACAGATCTGATATCACCCTTGATTTCCTGATTCCAAAGCACTGGCATCATTTAAGTTAACACAGTGATGTATTACAAGGGATAAGCTGTGTGCATAAGATGTGTACATCTCTAGAAGTAGGTCAACGAGATCAGAAGAAAATGGAGGCACCAACACAACTTTTCTTTCCTTTAAAGTGTTTTTCATCTGCTTTTCTCTATTTCATCTTATTTTACCATTCTTTGCAAAGCAGTTACGTGGCATTTCTGTGTACTTACAAGTGTGCAGAGTTAATTTTGCTTGAGTATTGATGTTTTGAGTCCGTGCTGCCAGTTTACATTATGTGTATCTATGCCAATACCGCTAACGGCTCACAGTTTCCAGCATTTCAGTAACTACTCTCAGGACACTCTTTTTCCCAGATAAGCCAAGGATTTGCATGTTTCTATGCCTCCTGGGCACTTGAGGCTCTTATGTACAGTCTGGAAAATTGAAGATTATTTTCATTTCAGAGACTGAGATAAAAGACAGGGAAAATATTCCAAACTTACCAAAAGATGCATGAAACCTAGAATCATAGAATGATAGAATATCCTGAGTTGGAAGGGGCCCACAAGGATCATCAAGTCCAACACCAAACTCTGGCCCAAAAGCTTATTTGAAAAACAGCTCTAAATTAACTCAGCACTCTTTTTCTTGCCCCAGATATTCTATTTCTCCTTCTAGTCATTAGGGTAGGCACAGGACGCTAAATTCAATCCATTGAGAGAAGCCATTGTAAGGCTTTTCCATTATTTATGTCCCACTCGAGTCTTCAAAACAAACTGGCCCATTCTTCAGAAGCAGAATTTACCCAGCAAGAGTCACTGTCTTGTCCCACTGCGCAACCATGGGTTGCTCACACAGCCAGGTGCCTCTAACAATATTTATAAGGTCTTCCACCTCTAACATAATAGTTTACTCTCCGCGTTCTCCTGGGTTGTTGTTCCCCTACTCCTTTGTCTGTATGCTGAGGAATAAGGTGCCTTAGACACTTCAGTGCCTGAGACACTTTGCACACCTGGCAGTTCTGATGGATGGCTTTGGAAGATGGTGGCCTCCCAAGCCTTGTCCAGATGTTGCTGTTTTGCCTGCTAAGTGTTACTGCTGTGGCCTCCTAGGCATTTGCTGTTCAGTTTTGGCAAAGCAAGGTTCATGCTTCTTTGTCCTCTTCATTTTCAATTGTTCTCTGAAATTTTCTGATTCACATTTGATACAGAGCTCAACTTTCCCGCATATCATGTCTTTGTTTTTAATCAAGTTAATGTGTATGGAAGTTACAGCAGTTTCTATTGCAAGACTTTGAGTCATGCATGTGTTTTCCAGTATTTAGTTTATTGTTCTTTTTTGTTTCCTGCTTTTCTTAAACTTGAAACCTGATCTTAAATCTTCCGAAATCTTTTCGTCTCCAAGGTAATAGATTTTACAGTTAGTCATTAAATTACTGACATAATGCACTTACTGGAACTGTCTGGAAATGGTGTTTTCCTATTTGTTTGTTTTCCTTGTAGGTTTCTGAAAGGTATGCTGATCTCATTTATACCTGTTTAAATACAGAAAGACTACGCTGAAGGCAGAGGAGACACTCTCCTCTTAAATTCATGTGTTTAGGGTAAGAATCTGGGCCCACCTAGTTTTACCTTTAGTCTTCTTTTTTTTTGGAGTGGAAGAAGTCACTTCCCTGTACAGTGATGATTAATAATTCATACATCCCAAAACAGAAAATACGTTTGAACAAAAGCAGTCCTTGCAATTGCTATTATGTGTTTAGTGGTGATAATTTGTTTCAAATTTATTTCTGTCTCATAATGCATCTCTGCCATGGGAGCTGTAATGGAAAGAACTTTGTTACTGCAAAACGGCATGATTAAATGCTGATATTTACTGAGCCCTTTGTTTGCATATTAAAAAAGAAGTTGACCTCCACTACAAACCTGCACACCCTAAACTTTGTGTGGAAAAAGATGTTTGTTTCCTTGGAAAAGTATATTGTCATTAAAAGCCGTTTCAGAGCTAATTTCTTTCTTCCTGACACTCCTATCAGAAAGTGCAGAAGAATCTCCCAATCAGTGCCTTATCTCTCTGTTATCTTGAGCCTTCAGGTTTCATGGAACTACACTCCTTTAAGCGTTTTTAAAAGTCTGTGACTGTCTTTTATTTGGAAAAACACCTCAAAAACTCTTGTGATAAAAGCATTGCAGGCTGGACTGATTGGCTAAAGAATCAGTTTTGAACAATAAATAGAAGCACAGAATTTAATAGTATCCTTGTGTATGGAAATGGAGTAAAATGCCTCTTCATACACGTTCACAAACGGTGTGGAGATGATTATGTTGGTTAGATGAGCTCTGGAATGGGATGGAGGCAGAGTGCTCTCAGTCACTGCTAGCATGACAGTATGTGTATGCCAAGCCATGCTTATAGCAGGTCACATCAGAAGGACTGCACGTAGTTACTTGTTCATAAGTCTGTACTCTTTCACTCTGTGTTGCTCAAAGCTTCTCCTTCCACCAGTATTGTACGTCTGCTTCATCCATGCCTCTCACCTTCTTACAGCAGCCATCCTTTATGGTTTGCCAGTGGTATCGGCCTTGACATGTCATTTGTCCTCATCTCCCAAAAATCACCTTTGCCTATTCCTACACTCTTTCTATCCATGTGGCTTCTGCCTGTTCTTCATGGATGTCCTTCCATGGTTATGGGCTGAGTACAAGACTGTGGATAGGTCTCGACTAGTAAAATAATTTTATTTTTTATTTTAAATTCATGCTTCATTATGTCACTAAGACTTTATTATCTGAAGCAGAGGTAGTTATCATATATTTTCAAGTTTGCTTTTCCTTTTGTCAACCCTACTCTTCCTCGCCTGTCAGTCTGTACTTTTCAGTGGGCCAGACCTCTGGAAGCAGTCACTGTGTAATGCAGAGTTCCCAGTTCAGCAAAGTACTTGACCATATGATTAGCTTAAAGCATCTACTTAAGACATATGCTTATGTGCTTTGATGATTGCTTTGCCAATTTCTGTGTCTTGCTGGGAAAAATTACAACAATAATGTGCCAAGAATTTGACTATTAGACAGTTGTTAATGAATATACCAATCTGGAATATTTGCTTTTCCAAATAAGTATTTGCTATACCTTCTCTTTTTTGGACGGAATTTCATAACAAGGATGTTTAAGTGATGATTAGCTCCTGGACTTAGTTCTGCTAGCTAATAATCATGTGACAGATCTCTTTGTAATTGCAAAGGGATAAACTGAAGAGAAAGAGAATCAAGTATGGAGCAATAATAAAGAGAGATGACTTTTCCTCTTTGATTGACATCACTCCAGCATAGCCAGTGCCAAACCAGTGTAACTGAGGAGAATTCAAATAACATTATTTAGAATTTTGCAGTCCAAGCTGAACTAATGTGCATCTTTTGTTCCAGCAAGGATTTTTAGAATGCAAGCATTTCTACCAGAAGATACTGCAGGAAAAGAGAGAAATTAAATTTACCCACTTGCTTACAGAGAGGAAGAAAGTGAGATGCAATTTCCATTTGTTCCTTTGCATGGGTTACCGGTGGGGCTAGGTCGGTGGGAGCATTGTGCTCTTGATGAAAATCTGGATCCTCACTCGAGCCCTGCTCCTGCTAAATTCGCATCAACATGAGCAGCTTGATGATGCTTCCTCCCTTTTTCCAATGAACCAGCCCAGAGAACAAAGCAATGACAAAGAACAGGTACCTAACTTCTTTCAGTTTGGGCTGGCCGCTACTTGTCACTGTTGTGGGACAAGGGAGAAGCCAGAGCCAGCTGGGCCCTGTGAAGAGCCTTGTGCCACAGCTGTTCCTGGGACCATTCCTCTAGCTCAGACTACATGTTCCAGTGCCCTGCAGAGGAACAAGGATATTTTTGTCTTTCATTGATCTTTGCTCCAACAACCAATGCTCTGAATGAACAGCACGTGCAAGATGCTCATCTTGAGATTATGTTCTCCCCACTGCATGGGAAAGAAATCAACAAACGGAAAGTAGTGCAGTGTCACTGAGAATGTTATCCTCCCCGGAATAACAGATGGAAAGCTCAATCCCCTGGGCATACAAACTAAGGCAAGCAAGTGTGAACTTCAAATGCAGGAGAAAAAAAGGAATTATGTCATCGTGACAGACTCTGAATCCTAGCAGATACTCTTCCATGGTGGTGATTGCCTAGAGCAATACGTGGTGGTGTGACAAGAATGGTGGCAGTACTTGGTAGCATATTTACAGAGGGCAATGCAATGAGTCTCTTGGTGTTAAGAGTGCCTGCAGACCCTAAAGGGAATCTGAGGACAAGAAATAAAACACTGGATGTCTATATTTTATTACCTAGGAAGCATCAGTTTTCCCTAAGGGTCTTTAAATTTTATTTTTGTAGAAAATGTGAGGAAATTAGGTGCAAAAGGTCTAGCAACAGAAGTAACTAAGCAGTTTTCAGTCACAGAAATGGTGAAAAAGATGCTCAAGAGAAGATTAAATTGTAAAATTCAACTACGGTACAGAATTTGGCATTAAATCTAGGAAAATGTATTTTTTTAAATTCTCTGGTACAGGAGTGCAAATTCTGAGAGGTCCTCTGAGGTGACATTCAACCTCCTCCATATTGTGTACAGATTTAGGAGTGCTGGGGAGGTTTGTATCAGAAACTGGCATGGTGATTCACTCAAGCTGGAAAACTGTGTACTTTTCTTTAGGATGCACAGAGCACCCCACTGCTACAATCTCTCTCCAGAGCATTGACCCAATACAGACCTTCCCAAAGACATGATGTAGATCAGTTTCCCAGGGTGGATCAGAAAAAAACCTGAAAGGTCTGAAAAACTGGCATGATAATGAGTTGGGGCCAAGACAAGATAACCAATCTGCATCCCTGCTTGACCTGGTTTGACCCTGGGCATCTGAAGGTTCCTTTCCGGGTGCTGACAGTTACTGTGAAGCTTTGCCCTCCAGAGAACATCTTTCGTCTTCTTAGCTTTCAAAATGGCTCTGAGCTCTTTCTGAAAGGCCTGGTCAGGGCACCTGCTAATGCAAAAGGCAAGAGGAGAAGACCCAGAAAATACTACAAGAAGTTTTTCACTGAAGAGTGGAAAGCTTGAGAGCCCCCTTCTATGCAGGGTGTTTGCGATCTTGATGTTGCTGCATTGCAAGGACCTGGCACGTAGAAGGCTTTTGGGGATATCCTGTTTCTTGCAGGTGGCCTGCAAGTCTTGAACCCAAGATGTGAACCCTGAAACCTAACCTAGGTTTCTCAGATATTTGCTCAATAAATGAGAGAGAAATCAGAATGGCAGGATGAATGCTGGCAGAAACACGGCTGGGCTGCCTGAAAAGCAGACTGGCCAGCAGGTCAAGGAAGGATATTCTCCTCCTCTGCTCTGGTGAGACCCCCACCGGGAGTGCTGTGTCCAGATCTGGAGCCCCCAGCACAAGAAGGATGTGGACCTGTTGCAGT
Organism: Lycocorax pyrrhopterus obiensis; assembly: GCA_014706295.1. Taxonomy (NCBI): domain Eukaryota; kingdom Metazoa; phylum Chordata; class Aves; order Passeriformes; family Paradisaeidae; genus Lycocorax; species Lycocorax pyrrhopterus. Next base: position 80,195,713 of record JACSVZ010000001.1, read on the forward strand.
GAATCCAGAGGAGGTCAGAAAGATGATCAGAGGGCTGGAGCACCTCCCCTGTGAGGACGGGCTGAGAGAGTTGGGTTTGTTCAACCTGGAGAATGGAAGGCTCTGGGGAGGGACAAATTGTTCCCTTTCAGTACTTAAGGGTGGCCTATAAGAAAGACGGGGATCAAGGAGAATATTTTCACTCTCTAATTTCAAAATTTGTCTTCAGGAAGACTAGGGAGCAGGGTTTTCCTTCCCTGGAGATTGGTGATGCTTTGGTGCCGTGTTTCAGTGCAGGTATTTTGCTCTGTCTCAGAAGCGTGGTTTTGCCCATTTACCTAATTCTCCAATATTATGATTTGGGATGAGACATTTTCTTTCACCTCAGATTGGGGGTGGCTCAGGGGAGAAGAGTTGCCTTCCTCTATAGTATGAGGTATTGTTTGCTTTGTAGGGCTGGCCTGATTTTTATGTAACATACCCCTGTGAGTTTGGAGGGATACACCATTCGTTTCTCCTGCTGCCTCACTCCAGCCAGCAAGAGACCTTTCACTAGGACTCAAATTTGGTGGAAATGTCCTATGGCTTGCAGCATGGGAGCACACAGCACCTGTGACTGATGGGTTGGTCTGATCTGAGTGTGATTACATCCACACTCCCATCACAGAGAGCTGAGCTCCCTAACAGGCTGCGTGGCTGATCCATTCACAGGCCACACAAGAAATTTGTGCTGCTGCCACTTCTCTCTGAACATCTCTGTAGCTTCTTCTTGCCCACGGAGACAGCAGCCTGTCTCTGTGTAGTACAAAGCTCCCATCAGAAACCTGAGTGAACAAAAAAAAGATTTCCTAGGGAAGAGATTTTTCTGGAAGGTTTCTGACAGAGAAAGATGAAGGTAAAATCCTGGAGTCATGTCTTTACTGAAAAATAATCTTGACTGCTGATACTAACTGTGTAAATATACTTAAATTAGAGAAAAGTGAGGCATCTGTATTTTTCTCTCTTTCATAACAGAACATTTAGGCACAAACATCCATAATTTTCAAGTGAGTCACTGGAACAAAGCAGCTTTCAAAGGAACCACCATGAAGTTTGCAGCAGGTGAAAGCAGCCAAAAAATGAGATAAGAGTGAGGCAGTTCGTGCTCATAACACAGTCAAGCACCTCAGTCCAGTCAGCTGGTGTTCATGTTGTGTTCATGTGGGAGACTATAAAACATAGTGCGGTTTTATGGATTGAATGAAACAGGAGGCCTTAAAACTATGCACAGGTGTCTCTTAGCTCATAACTTTATTTCCTTCAAAAATATTTCTTCTTAAAAGTACACGGTTATTAGCTGGCTTTGTCAAAACATACACTACCAGTCTGCACAAATTTAAGCAGAAAATATCATTTACTTTTTACAGTTTGAGTCAATAACTGAATGAGAATAAGTGTGGCAAATACTTCATCCTTGTACTTTTTGTATCAAAATTGTACATCTTCTTAAAACAAATTATCTAATTACTCCAATGAAGATTTATACCACAATCTATAATAAAAAAGTAATAAATAAAGCCCTTTGCCGTGTTTTAGCCTGCAGCTTAGATTTGATAGTTTTACCTTGCCTTTTAAACCCTATAATCTCTACAGCAGGACAAGATTCCTCAACATGCTTTGAATGCCAACCCGTGTGGGACCAGATCAAATCTCACTTAAATTAGTGTGAGCAATTTCAATAACTTTGGTGTTCTAGGGAAGAGGCCTTTACAGTAAGAATATTGCTCAAGCTATTTCATCTTGCATGTCTTTATAGAGATAAGGGCATGATCAGTAACAAGGAATCTTACTCAGGCTGGTGTTGGCACCAGCTCTGTGAGTGCCCTGAGAAAGCCACAGTGTCAGTGCCTACCTGCCAGAAAGAGCAGGGGCTGCGGGAAGTGCTGCAAAGGCTCTGATGAAAGATGTTAACAGCATCATCCACCTCTTGATTGCTAGTGAAAGCTTAAGGGTACCCTCACGTTGGTTAGGCTGATCGCTGTTTTTTGAAGAATGTTGTGTGAGCAGAGTTAAAAGAAGCCCCTTTGAATTGTCCAAACTAGAGCTTTACCACCATGAAATGAGACAACTGCAGCAATAATACATCTTAAGGTCACCAAAAAGGGCATCCTGTCTCTTTTTTTTCATCTTCTCTCTTGCTTCTGTACCTATGGCACCGAGTGTCACCCTGCAAGGAGCCAAATCAGGTTGTTGACCCAACAACACCAACCACCCCAAAAAATCCACTGCTTTTTGCTGGATTAGTTCTCTGCCAGTTTCCTGAGCTCACAGAGGATTTGTATGACTGCTCACAAAAAAGACATGGGATTGTGTGGTTGGATGCATGAACCTGTGGAGCATATCAGTTTACCTCCGGAGATACAAGGAAAGACTCGTGCTTGAAGACTTCTCTTTGTCCAGCTATATTGATTAGTCTTGGCACAAGCTGATACCTCTCCCTACAAACTTGTGTGCTTTATCCTTAGACCATCACAACTGCAATATCACTGCTCAATAACACACACAGTGATCCCTTTAGTCATAAAAGGAAATCGCCAGGAGCTCTCCTGGACTGAATAACCTCTGTGAAGCCCTCTGGAAAAGCTAGTTATTACGTGGAGTGGACAATAAAGGGAAATGAGGTTTATGTTTGCTTATCCAAAAGGCCAGGGAGAGTTCATAGGTTATTCTTTGCACAGATAAGCTAGACCTAATGTAAACATTCCTCACTGGAAAGTATCTGCTGTTTGTTTTCCTAACTTTAACCATGTGGCTAGCAAAAGCAGAATAAATGAAACAAAAGACAGGCATTTTAATAATAAAAAAGCCAGTATCTTTGAAAACTCATGTTACTGTTCTCTGAAAAAAAAAAAGTTAAAGTTGTCTTTTCTACTCAGCACATGAAACACGTACTGATGTGACTGCAAACCTTTCTTGTAAGTGAAAATTGGTGAGATTTCAAGCCTATCCCAACAGATATTCTTCATTACACTAGAGCAGAACAACCTGCTCATTTTAGTTAAAACACAGGTCAATGTCCTTTATTTGGACAATACTGATGTTATTAATGGGTTTTCAATGAAAGTAATAGATATTTGTCCACAGGGGAGCTGGAGGATTGGAGGGAAATGTTCTAATGCTTTCCAATTCTGCTATGGAAAATGTAAAAATCCCTGATGAATATAAATTAGCATAGCATGTCTCTTAAAAATCTCACCCACTACCCATCTGTATCTCTAGGTTCATAAATATTTGAGGAAAAAAACCTCTCTGTCCTCTCTGCCAAAGCTGTTTACAGATTATTTCAAATCAACTTGCGATTAATTAGTTTTCTCTTCACTGTCTTTCAAATGTGACTAAACTTAACAATTTATATCACCAAAGTCTCAACTCTCCATAGTCTGTTGTGCAACTCTCCCTGAGTATTTGAGAGCTGACAAAGTGTGTGTTTTTTACAACTAATCCTCGTTGATAAAACTCTCCACTCCCAAGAATAAAACTTAAATTTCTATTTTTTCATCAAAAAATTGCAGCATGTTGTAGAAGAGTTGGAAACACAGGGCTGGATGAGGGACAAGATGACTGGCCCCAGAATGAAGACCTGGCTGTTGGTGCTGCTCTGATGCCATGCTATAGTGAAATTTGTGATAGCTGCCGTTTCTATGGCAACGTGACAGAATGATTTACTGCAGTAACAGGGAAAGCAAAGGCAAAGCTTTTGTTTGACTTCAATGCCATGAGCTATTTGTTGATACTGGGGAGGAGGGAGGGAGGAGTCCTGTGCCTTCCAGTTAAGCACATTACTAACGTGTCTTAAGCATAAAGAGAAGTCAGTAAAGGGGATCGTGGTGCTCAGATCTCCCTTCTGTGCTCCAGGAGCTTGCACACACATACCAGCATGGCACTCAATTCCCTACAATCGGAGCATAGCAGACTTCTCCGAGCAGACCACAATGCCCATCCATCAGCCAGCTCAGGAGAGCGGCCCAGCCCAGGTCACTGAGCAGAGTCAGGGGCAGCTGCTGGCTCAGGCTTCACGCTGGGCTGGCTCTCTGGATGCTGGCTGCAGATTGAAGGTCAGAGGAGTTACTGGACTAGGGTGGCTTCTGGAGTATGTTGGCAGAGGAGTGTCAAGGTATGGATGGCGCTGGCAGAGCTAAAGGGGTGGGTTTGTTTGAGTCCATGATGGCTGCAAGACCCTGCTGTGTGGTAGTGGTGTGACCAAGGCGGAGAGAAGTGCTATGGTTTGGGAGGGAAAGGAGATCCACTTTTATAATGGGGCTTAAAGGGCTAAGATGGAGCTTGTGCTGGTAAATGAAAACACTTTATGGCCATTTGTTTGAGACCTCGTCCTCTGTACCGGGACAGAATGAAGGCTTGGGACAAAGGGGCAGAAAATTACATTTGCTACCTACATCCAGAAGATACACAAGGAAAAAGTAGAGGCTGTTAAGTGATTACTCCAGGCGTGGAAGATCATTAAGACCATGATGAAGACTGGAGTTTACACAAGTAGAAAAGGATAGGATCAGGGAGAGCGTGAGGCTTCATGTTTAGTTTTATTGTTGAACCATGCAACATCGCAGTACTGAATGAAGGCTGGTTTCAGACATGGGAACCATCTTTTGTTTAATTGTGAAGTGGGTGTGTCTGATTAGGATTAGGGTATTGGATACTGGGATTGGGCAGCTTCATTCTGCCATCACCTCCTTTCATCTGAATTTTCCATTTCTGTCTATCCCTTGTGGATGTGCCAAGCCACCATCACAAAGGAATGAGATCAGCCAGGGTAATCCCAACAGGGAACTGAAATCCGCTGGTATAATACTGTCTGTGCCACTGCCTGCCCACGTGAATGTCTCTGTGGGGGCCACTCAGCAACAAAAATAGCCCATGAGCCACAGACTAGATTCCAGCAGTGCATCCCCACCTGAAGTATTCGCTTTGCTTGTTTTGTGATGCTCTTCCATCTGGGAAAGCAAAATAATCCTGAGCCCTTTTGCCACGGCCATGCCTGGCTTGAGTGCTGGGAGTGGGTCGGTTCTGGCAGTGCAGTGGCCACCTTTACTCCTTCAGTGTTTTTCATCATCCCTTGCTGTTCACTGCTGAGCATTCTCAAAGACAGGAAACTCAGCTAGATAAGATTCCCATCTACTGCATTAGGACTCTTCAGGAATATGTCTTTATTAGTATATTAAGAACAGTCAGATTTCAACTAGCACTGAGAAGCTTGAGTGACATATCTGTTTTGCCCTGGCTGCTTCATGAGTTTAGGGGAAGGTTGTTTGATTTTCTCTGTGTGGTGTATAAGAGAAACAACAAAATTCTCAGGAAGTCCATTAACAAACTTGTACCTACAAACTTCAGAACATTAAGGTAGAACAAGGTTCTTGGCAAATTTTAAAATGTGGCCATTTTGGTTAGAAATGCAACAATATAAAAGCACAAAAATAACACTTAAGGAAACACATAAAGGAAAAGAAAGAAAGGATGAGTGGGAAGGTACACAGTCACCACCCACGGATCACACGACCAGACTGCATTGGTTGAAGTGATGGTCACAGTCTTGATCCATTGGGGTGGGGGAAGCCCAAAAAACACGAAGTCTGGGGAGTTTATACTATGTCCAGGCTCAGTGGGAATGTCCAAGTACCTCCCCTAGGGAGTTTTACACTGAATGATGTGATGCTGTGGATCATGGGACACTTAAGAAGTCTCTGACACCTTCTAAGACACCATAGCTGCCTCTTACATGTACTTGAGTCAGTTATGGCCCACCAGCAGGGTTGAATGTCCTGGTACTTCTCCGGAGGGGAGTTTTCACAGCTGAGCCACTTGTGTAAGGACTTCGGCACGATAAAAAGCAGTACCTCACTTCGAAGGATTTGCCTCTTATCAGCCTCTTCCCTCATCTTTTTCAACACCCAGGTGTAGCCTCTGGTGGTAGGTGTGCACCCCTCTGCACCTGTGCGGTTACTTTGTGCATCGTTAGCAAAGCACCCTGCTGATTGTTTGAGCCATTAACCATTAGCAATCTAGTCTCTCACAATATCTGATGCCTTAATAATTTTTTTTTCTGTGTAAATAACATGTATATCAGCAATAAATAGCTTTGTTGGAATGACAGAGAGTTTGGGGATAATTATAGGGAAGAACATACCTCTTTACCTGCTTTCTACCTTGCAATTATGGAAGAGTGTTTGTCTATTCTTCTTTTAATCTGCACCGGTTCTTATTCCACAAGACCCTTTCGTGGTGTGTGCTGCTGGAGTGCATTTGTAAAACAAAATTAGCAAAGAGGACACAGATGTTGCTCTCCATTCTCTTTTTAGCCATACAAATTATAAACAATGTCTCTTTATATTAAGATACACTTTTCTGTCTCATATTGGTTTTAGAGCTGATTCTTTCAGTATGTTTTCTGTTTGGAGCAGCCTGTTCTTGTTTAAATATCCCCACGACTGTACACCATGTGAAAACAATGTTGCTTTCACGTTCAGCGCACATATCTCAAATCCATATGTATGTTACTGAACCGCTGCGAGGACAGAAGAATTAATAACATTGTAGAGGATCACAACAAATGAACAGCACATTTCTCATTAAAGGCTACGCTGAGTCATCAAGTGTACTTTGGCTTGTGTATAACGAGGTAACAGGTAGCAGCCCCTAGAGCGAAAGTGCCTTCACTGCTGTGACCTTATTAGGTTCACATCAATGGAGAGTCCAAGAGCTGATCGTGGTGGAGGTTGAGTTGTTTTTCGCTAAGACTTTATCGCAAAGAATTCTCTTCTGCCGGAATACACGGTATTCAAAAGCCTTAATGCAGATTTCATAACACAGAGATTTTAAACTTTTTTTCTGTCCAAGATCAAAAGAAATTATCCATATTTCTGATATCATCTTTTATAACATGAATGTGGCGTTCTGACTTCTGTCAAATTTTGATTTGGTTGACTGTGGCCGATCTGCAGATAAGGTGAGTACTTTTTTTCCTTCAAAAAAATCTGTAACTAGTCACATTGGCCTGGATTTAATACATGCTCCCACCAAACATATGTTTTAAGACAAAAATACTATTTTAAGACAAATTGTGTTAAGATCACTCCTCTCAGCTTCTGATTAGACATCAACAGATAACAGCACAACAACGGTGTGTGCGTGTGGGGGAGGGTGTACTATAATTACCCCAAACTGGAAGAAGTTTATCATGAAACTGTGAGCAGCTGTTGTTAAGACTCATTCTGAGCAGAAGAATGCACCTCCTGATGTTTCTGTTCATTCGGAACATTTCTGTGCCACATGGTGTCCATCGCGCTGAATGCTTTGCCTATGGGCTGCGCAGCTAATAAGACAGAGCAAGCTTTATGTTGAACAGTGATATGTCTTGAGTCAGCATGTCATATGCAATAAAAAATTATGGACTTGAGTGGTGAAAAGTAATTTAGGATACTACAGATTGCAGATAAAAATTTTCTTCAGCAGTGACCATCATACAAAAAAACGAAATCGTCCTGCTTGATTGTTTGCTTGTTGTTTGTTGTTGTTGTTTTACTTTGGGGAGCAGGATATTATCTGGGGCTTTGACATGTTATATAGTAGAACTTGAACTGGATTTTTTAGACTTTTTGGGGGAATTAAATTGCAGTTTGGGTTTTTAGTGAGGGCATCAGCCAGTAACAGATCTTACAGCTGGGAGTCCAGTCTCATGTTTGGGAAACTGAAGAGATTGATTGAGAATAGGCTGGAGGTAAATAATCTTCTTGTTGGACTGTGATGGATTTATCTGTGTTATTAATGTTGAAGTTAATGCAACTGAAGAACCAGCAACCATGAATAATTTTGGAGAAAAGTTTAATTTTACCTTTCCACTTGTAGGCAGCATACTTCAGCTGTAAAGTTGCAGAAAACACTTTAAAGGAGGTCATAATCTGAGAGTACTTTCTACTTCATTTTTTGAAGTACAAGACTGTTTTCTCTGCACGCCCTATGATTTCTCTCCAAATTTGGCAAGACGAAGACCCAAAGCAGCCATTTTATAACCAACAGCTGCCTCTCCCTAATCCAGCTGGCAAGCACCTTCACCTCTGCCTTTTTATTTTTTTATTGCTGATAGGTTTTGTCTCACTATGTCTCCTGAAAACAATTAGAGAGTCGTCAAATGGCAGCCCTTCCAGTTTGTGTTGGGGCTGGACCCTGGTGAAAGGTCAAACCGTTTCCAATCATCCCCTCCCACATACAGCCTTCCTTTAAAACAGACCTCAAAAATAATCCAATGCAGGCAAGACATTTGCAGCTGGCTTATATGAGGGAGCATTCATTGTGTGTGTGTGTGGGTTTACATAGCTCTCTTCATGAGGAGAGAACAGGAGCTGGAAGAGGTCCAGCTGGTGCCTTGTGCATCTCATCATGGCTTAGTCAGTTCCTTTCCCTGGGTCTTCATCCTGTCCTTCTTTTACTACATTTCAATCTCTAAGCCTTATGCTTTTCCATCTCGCTATCATGCGATCCCCTCACTTTCACTGCCAACCTCTGGATGAGATGTGCTGTGCCTCAGAAGCACCTATCCTTCTACATCAACTCTCTAGGAAGCTGAAATGACTGACTCCCACACGAACATCTATCCTGCAGCCATCTGGAGGCAGGAGAGAGATGGCACCAGCCACAGCACTCCGAAGGCGAAGGATTGATAGACAAGGGTATTGAAAGCAGTGGAATGGCACAAGGCTTGCAAACATTTCATCACAGCACAGCATGAGGTACTGCTCTCCTTTGTAAAGACCAGGCATTTGTCACTTGCTTAGAACAGTTTATCAAAGAACCAGCAACAGAGCTTTTTTCATTTCATAGCTCAGCCCAATGTCATGGCCAGTCTTTTATTGCCCCTTATAGGTTTTAGCATTAGGAGTCAGCAACTAAAAGGTATTCAGGGGTCAAATACACAAATATGGGACCCAAGAAACATGTTCAATACCGGCCTCTGCAGATTTCCGTCAAGCTTTTTTAAGGAGATAAGTATCCAGGTCCTTAACATTTTTCCATGTTTTGTTTCAGCAGCTGGGATAAAACCTGCAGTCCTACTGAGGCTTCAGCATTGACTTCAGCACAGATAGGATTTCATTTTCTGTGTGTCTAAACCGCAGCTGAACATCTGGAAAATAGGGGACTTTTCATTCCTATTTTGTTTTAGATCATCAACTATTCAAGGCATTTTCTTACTAACTAATACAACAAAAGCCTGCCCCAGCTTGGCCCACAAGGCAAGAGATTGTTATTAATCCTACTTCTGACAGCCTGACAAAGAGAACACTTAACGCTACAGGTAACGAAGAAGTGACAACAGGTGGGTATTTCAGCTTGATCGTGTCTTTGTATGTCGACGCTGAAATTTTCAAAAAGTGTAGAAGAATCGTTCCCTGAATACTCGTTTTGTTTAGCAAGTGTATTGGAAGGCTAAGAGCAAAATCTGCCCTGTGTGTGGGCATACAGGCACGCACACACACACGGACATGCATGCCTTGGAATCTGTGTGCGGTACCATAATGAAGCAACCTCCTGGAGCTGAGCTCTCCTGAGATCCTCAGGGGAAATACTGACTCTGCCCTTTCCAATCTGCTGAGAAGAAACATTTCGTTTTTGAGCCCGACTCAGTGAAAAGGCTGATAGCAGCTGTACTGAAGAGCCTGCCTTTTGAATAAACACTGCTTTGCTTATCCAAAAGGCAGTAAAATCACCTTTGGTTTGATGGATTCAGCTGCAACATTGAGTAATGAGTTGAAAAATAACATTGCACAGACCTGTCAAGGCACCTCTGCATGATCAGACTCAGCATTACACAAGCTGACAGCAGTCTGTGGTGGGAAGTTACCCACTGACAAACTTTTTCAAACCAAGTCAGCTCCTGGCTCACATAATACAAGTTACAATTGTCTTCCTTAATCCTCTCTGAGAGTGGTTTATTTGTGAACCATTGGAAGCACTTCTTGAGCTTTTTCAGCTTTGATCTCCACATTATGACAGCTGTGACCTGGGCTATGTGGAAGCTGTGGCTTACGGGGGTGCAGACATGCTCAGCACAGCCCATCTGGCTTGGCTGGGAGATGCTGGTTGAGGTTCAGGGACAATGCTGAGCTTGCTGCTGCAGTAGCACCCAGTGTGGGTTGAGGCCACTCTAACCACACCATGTGTACAATGGTGGTACTTCAAACAACACCTGACACTTATTTTTGACTTGCCCTTCTCTCCAGGGTGGTAAATGTGGTAAATGGCTGCCTCTCTCTACAGCAAGCCCAGAAGAAGGACAGCATTTGCACGTCTTCTCATACATCTAAATGAAATGCTGCTATTGGTGTGCTGTAGTTCACATATACAGGTGAGCAACTTGCTGCTGCTGTGCTGCAGAATGACATTAACACAAGCCCCTTCTGGGCTCTGGGCAGTGCTGGATCCTGCTGGTGTGTGCTGGGACTGCTGAGCTGGGGCAGTCCAGTTCAGGGAGCGGCCAACACTCTCAGAGCTGCCAGAGCATCAGGAAGTTGTGGTTGTGCTTCCACCAGCAGCATGCAGCTGGGGACATACATTGCTGGGCTGTGCCCAGCTGGTCACCATCCCCATCGTTGCTCTGCTCTTCTGGCTGGGTGCTACAGGACGGTGCCATGTTGGGGAGGGCACTGCCCTGTCCCTCACCATCACCCCTGGACCCCAGCTGGGCTGTAATCTACTGTCGAGGTACAGTTTGGTGGGAACACTCTGCCATGTCCTTTTTTAAAACACAGGGCAGTTCCTTGTGAGGCTGCTGAGCAGGTGTGGGTGAAAAGCAATGCTGTGCTGTAGACATGACTGCAGCATGCACCCAGGCTCCTGGCAGCATGCCTGGCATGTGTCCTGACAAGAGGAGCAAAGCAAACAGGGCCCTGGAGAAAGGCTTGTGTGCCTGCCTGTGAACTGATCCCCTTTTGCAGAAAAAGATGTAAAGACCAGAAAGCTGACTCAATAAAAAAGTATTGCTTCTGTCTATAAAACATGTCTTGTCTAGGTCCTTAAACTATCAAGGCTATAACAACGTTATCAATAAATGCACCTGTATTTCACTGCATAGGCATTTTATAGAAACCCCTTTTTATTTATAAGTTTCCTCCCTACAGTACAAGAAAAGTAATTCAAAACAGATGCAGGAATAATGGGATACAGTCTCCATAGAGAAGCCAAGGTGACCCTTTATATAATCTTTAAAACCTCGGAAAATTAGACATTTCTTTTGCCTTGTGAGGACTGAAGCCCTGAAGACCTGATCCATAATACAGATAACACACGTGAGAAGTGTGAACATGACTTAAATTGATGATGGCACTCCACATTAGGCTGCACTGAAACATGCTAGGGCCCTGTGCACTTGTAGTTTATAGAAGCTTATCTGATGATTATTGTCTGTTATAAACACGTATGGACATGTTAAATGTGTTACACATGTTACAGATAGTATCACAGAGAGATGCAAGCCATTGATCTGCTAGGCTTTGTAAAAAACCACCCGTAGCAGCTTGTTAGAAGCGAACATACCATGAAGGGTGACCCAGCTTGCTCTAGGATGGGGATGCTCTCACTGCATGTGTTTCAGATTAATTCTCTGTTTCTGTCAGCATGTTTCAATGCTTGCTCACCAGTTGTCCTGTTAGCACTCACCTAAACCTTTTGTGCTTTTGAGGGGTAGGATAATTTTCACTTGGCTTTATTTACTGCAGTGTCCCAAAAATACTCCACTATCTATGTGCAGTCATGCAGAGCTAGTCTGCAGGGCTGTGTGTACGGAGCAGAGGGCAGCATGGGGCAGAAACCTCCAGCCACCTCTGGGCAAGGTGGAGCAGGTGCCAGGAGGAGCTGCTCACTTGCTCAGTTGCTCTCTCCTCTGCTCACTTCCCAGCAGCAGAGCTCTCTGCAGGCAGTGTGACAGCAGGCAGAGCACCGTGTCTGTCCTTCGTCCAGCTCCCAGGCGCTGCTTATGCACAGGCTCTTTTATACCGACTGAGAAATCGTTCCTGGACTCCCCCTTTCTGAGAAATCCCACCTCTCTCCAATCCATTGCTGGTCTGCATTCTTGGGTTCCTTCTTATTTAATCCTGGTCTGGTCCCAGCATCCTGGGTGGCCTCTCCCCAGCAGCGTGTGCCATATTACGTGGGAGCTGTGGGTTCAAAACCCCCAGGCATCCTAGAGTTCACATCTCCTGCTTCCTGGGGGTGTTTTGTAACCCATGCTGTGGAAAAACACCTGTCTCCATACTCTCAGAGGGACTACAGGAAATGAAGATGCTCAGCCTCATCAGCAAATCTGAACCCAAAGAAAGGTGAGATTTCAGAGACAACCCACTACTCAGCAGTGCTGCTTGCCTGAATCTTTGTCCAGTGTGTCAACTCCCACTTGGAGATGCTGAACTTTAGTATCTCCCTCTCATGTACGGGTAAGATACATGATTATACATCCCTATACTGGGGTGCCTACATCAGCTCTAGACATCACTTGGATGTTTAAAGCTTTAATGCTGCCATAAGCATTTACCGTGAATGACTTTTACACGAAGGACAAACAGAGATCTACCCCCAGTCCCAGCTCCCTCTCCATCAGCCTATCTCCTCACCAAATAGAGAACTCACGACAAAATTTTGCATTCTGTTGGGATCCTCTTAAACACTGGTGATCTCTTCCTTGGAGCCCAACTAAAGCATCTCAGTGGTTGACACATGAGCACAGTACAGTCCATGTTCTGAAGCTACCCCTGCCTCAGGTGAGGCCAGAATATCTCTCACGGTTCCTACTAAACTGCATTTTTCTCTCTGATCAATGAAGAAATGCCTATAGGCTGATATAGTTGCAGAAATGATGCCGGGGACGCCCTGTAACTTGCACTGTAATGTCAAAGCAAAGCCCAGATAAAAGTTCATCTGTTCTTCTGAGATTAGGATCCAAGCTGGTTTTTTATTGTTACAAAATCCAGGAGCACTGTCAGACAAATCCTGCTGTGTAGGAGGATATCGGTATTATCACTGACAATAATGCTACAAAGGCACAACTGATAAGGAAATGCCCAACTTACACTCAAGTATTGATTGCCATTTATTTATTATGAATATGTTAGTATATTTGGAATAACTTGGTTTTTCTGGCTACCTGATAGACAATAAAACCTCCATCACTTTATTTCCTTTATTTTTAAAGTATTTGTAATCAAAACCAGCAGAAAGCAAAATAGCCATCACAGCTGTTAGGAGATCTGTGCACAGGCAAAGCTTGAAAAAGAAATGTTTTGCAAAGTGCCCTATACATCACAAATGTGGACTGAGAGAAGGGGTAGGGTCAGCACCAAATTTAACTTGTTTTGCCTCCCCCCTGGGAAATATCTGCCAGGGACTCACACACGTGTGCGGTAATGTAGTGCTCACTCACATACCCCTGTTTGTCAAAGCTGCAGCAAGGTGGCAGAGGAGATGTCATCTCTTGTGCCATTCCAAGGCTCATAGATTAACGACCACACCTTGAAAAACCATCTTCTCATGAGCCGGGCAGCCAGTCAGGATCCTGGAGCACACTTTCATGTGTGGTCAGCATGCAACTCTGATTTATGAGCGAGGGCTGCATTTTGATCACAGATGCCTGCCTGGTTTTGACAGCACGCTCCCATTGCTGTTTAAGTGAAAGATGACTGCTACGTTATACCGCTGGTAACCAGGAAAACTGTGGTGGAATGTGAGGCGATCAAGAGACAGAAGTTATTCTCCATTGCAAAATCCTGTCTGGCAGGCTCGTGGGATGCTACTGTCTACTGGAGATGTAATTCCAACATCATACTGGGGCAGGATCCAGTACTGAGGTCCCTCTGGGAAGCAGTGGGCAAAGCAAACAGACAGCCTGGCAGCCTTTCCTGAATGAGCACACAAAGGCAGGTTGTAGAGATGCTTTTCAACAAAGAGAGAATGAGAGATCTGAGACAGGAAAGCCAAGTATTGCAAACCAGTACAGTGTGTCTTAAAAAGCAGTAAACATAATTAAAATGGTTTAATGATTTTATATATGTACACGCTACCTTCCTTCTGGCCAGACTGTAATTGCATGGCTCCATGTTCCTACAAGAAACTGGGCACTACTCTGTCTTTCGCATCCATCCTTCTCACGTTTTTTTTCTTCAGTTTCCAGACAGTGTGCACTTTCTTCCCCCTCCCTCTAAAGAAGTCTCCATAAGAGCTTTCTGGCTCTACAGCAACAAACATAGAAGTAAGAGATGGTCTCAGAGTAGAGAAATGAGGTCCCACAGAATGCTCCAGCTCTAGCAAAGCTATAAACAGTTATCCTGCTAAAGATGTTCCCAAAGACTTGCTCAGCATGATAACACAAGGCTGAAAGCCAAGGGTGAGATAATACAGTAATTACTTTGCGAACACAATAGATGAGCCAAATGCAGAATGCAAAGCAAAACTCTTAAAATTAAAACTGTTCATGGAACTTCAGAGGGCTCTGATCAGGATGGGAAGACGTATTTGCCCATTGCTTCACCATACCTCCACCGTGATGACGCTCTTCTCATCAGGGAGGCAGGTTTACTAAAGCCCCAGGAGAGCCACCTCAGCATCAGGGAGGGGAAGGAGAAGATGGTTCAACTCTCACCCCCATGTAAGTGTAAGTCTTTGGGTACTAAGCATTGATAGCCTTGGGACTGCAAGAAAATGGTACCTGGATTGTGTCTTAGGGCTGATGGTGCTGCGCCGTTGCAGGGTTTGTTTTGGTTTTCCTCTTCCTCATATTTCTACATGTGTGTTGGAGAGAGTCACTGCTTTGTAGTGGGTTTGGGTGGGCCCTGCAATGAGCAGTAGGATCATTCCGTGCTCTTGTGTACAGAGTTCATGCCCTCATGAGGTGTCATCCTCTGGTGATATAACCTCAAGTAAATAGAATTGTGCCAACTGATGGCAACCACAGATCTTACCCAAGGCTTGCACCTAACCTTTGTGTTTGGAAAAGTAGGGCCTAGATGGACTTTTCTGGATTTCTAATTCTTCTCCAGCAGACAGAGGCCAACCTGATGTGTAGTCTGTATTCTTAAGTGTTCTAGTGTGAAAGATCAGATAGTAAGAGAAAATATAAATTATCTTACACACCTGCACAGGGATGTTTTTTCAAATGTGGGATTCACCTCAGGTGAGCATCAAGGAATTTGTAACTTCATTAAGACCATCAAATTATATATTGCCTGAGTACTCTGCAAAGCCTGAACCTCTAGATGTGCTTCAGCCACACACACCCTTTGTCCTTGGTTCTTGCAGCTTCCTTCCTGAGCCATTCTCCCAGAAGGGTCAGGATGAAGAGGCTGGATCCCACCTCCGTTGTTGGCCTGGGCTTGGACCCCATCCCTGTGCTTCTGGGCTGGGATTTGAGACATTGACCCTGGAGGTGGGAAGCACAGGTTTGAGGCTGTAGGTTTCCACCCACAGCCCAGAGTGCCCAAGCTGCCTGCTGACAGACTGGGGGAAGCTGAAGGATGCACACAGATTCCAGTCTCCTTCGGAATCTGTGTACTGGGAAGTTTTGGGACTGACTAAATTGGTGAGGGACATCGGTAATGGTGCTTTAGGGTCTCACCTGGGGCACAGGACAGTGCTTTGTCCCAACATCAGGTCTGCATCCATCTCCATGGGGTGTTTATCCATTCTCCATTTTGTCCTCTTCCATGAGCCAATCTGTGCAATACATAATCCAAGTTCCTAAGCAAAGAAGACTGAAACAAGAGCAGCCTCAGAGGGCACCAGATGGTTGGAAGATGGACGTTCACACTGGTTTTGTATGTATCTCCCATGTTTCTATACTTTTCTTCGTGCATTTTACTAGAAGACAGGTACATTCTCCTGCTGCTCCCTCTGCTCCAGTGCTGAGCTGCTCCTCACCAGGGCTCTGCAGAAGTAGGCTGGCTTTGCTTAGGGCATCATCACCCAAAAATCCTCAGTGGCTGATGAGACATTTCCAGGTATATTGTTACTTGCTACTCAAGTTTTAGCACTCAAATGCCCAGCAATGTGGGAAGGATAAAAAAAAAGCAACAATTGAACATGTGTCTCTGTTTGCTTCAAAGATGTTTTCACAAATGGAGTGTGGGAGTTATTTTGCTCAGACTGAGTGGGCGCTGGAAAATGGTGCCAACAGCTGAATTTTGAACGACATCTGAGAAAGACCAAAGGGGTCATCGGCCAAGCCAGCAAGGAAGAGCCAGCAGTCAGGAAAGTGTGAGTGGGAGAGAGTCTGCATTTTGGCTGTGCAGGCTGAAGGCAATGCAGCCTTTTGAATGTGCCGTGCAGGAAAGCAGGACCTGGATGTGACAACTGCTGGGAGCAAAAGAAAAGGAAGACTCAACCAAGCCAAGATTCAGGTTTTAGAATAACAAGAGGAAAGCAGGGGCAGGATGAGACTAAAGAGGGAAGGTGCTGCTTGCCTTTTCTCAGTGGATAACAGCAGTATCAAACGTTCTTTATGCCTTACACCTATCCTGCATATTTGTTATAGATTGGTGCATGAAGGTATTCATGGCAGACTGGTTCCCAATTCCCACCAAGCTTTGAAGCAACATGGATGCTCAGCTGTTACAAAATGGCCTTGGGAAATCTCATCCAATGTCTGGGGAAAGAAAAACCCATCCTCTTCAACTGCACCTTCAATGGATGTGCAGTGCTCGCTGGCACCAGGCTGGGACATAAGCTGAGAGCTGACTCAGAAAGGAGATTACCTCCTCCTGTATGACTTCACAGCTTTCAGAAGCCACCGAGTGTTTCTTGAGAGACTCACATCCACCTAACCAAGTGTGGTGGGAAGATAGAATGGAGAAGATGACTGGGCAAATTACCTACTTGCAGAAATTGATCAATATGACACACTGTGGGTAGAAATATCTCTGAAACATGCTCTCTTCAGATGAGTCAGAGGAAAATTCAAAACAAAACAACACAGCAGGGACAAGGCTGGGATTTATTTTTTTAACAATGTTTATAATGCACAAATATCCAATGGTTCTAGGGACCTCATCTTGCATTGAAGAGAAATGCATACAGTTACCCCACAGTTTATAAAGTACAAGGCAGACATTCAAGGAGAAGAGTGGGATTTGCAAATGCTTTTGAAAGTTACAAAGCAGAACTTCCCTTGTTTCAGAGGGATACAAGTCCTTGGGTGACACAAGTGTTATATGAGGATCCTGTCCTAAGTGATTTCTGCAGAGAGATTCGTAAGTTACATGAGAGGTTGGCTCTAGTCTTCCCCAGCTCTTCCCATTACCATTAAGGGCCTTATCCATTATGGTCTAAACAAGTCTTGCCCACGCAGTGTCAGTCACAGCCTTCCTGAAGATCACCAAAAATCTGTGCAGGCTGACAGAACCTTAGAAAAAGCAAAAGAATAAGTCAAGCTTGCAAAATTCTCACAAGTTCTCAGGCCATCCAGGGGCTTACAGCAAGAAAGTTGTGCCAAAGCAGCACCTTGTATTTCCAAAACATTGAAGACCTGGTAGAAATCCAATCCATGTGAATGTTTTATGAGGAGTATTGCACTGGTAAAATGCACAGATGGGATGTAAATTTAAAATTGGTCCTTGCTTGGAGGCTGTGCAACATCACTGCTGGCATCTCCTCAGGTCTGATGTGGGAGCAGGACTTCTTCACTACGGCCTCCACCCTTCCCTTCACTGATAGCCTTTTCCCAAGCATTGCTCAGCCTGTGAAGTGGGGCTGCACTGAATGCATGGCATGTTTGCGTGTTTGCCTCTTGGTCAGGTGAAAGGCACATGGGAAGGTGCCGTGTGCCCAGTAATCTGGAACCCTGCTGGAATGGACTGAGGCAAACAGCCTGCACCCCTCAGCATCAAGGGCTGCGGGCAAGGGTGAGACTGTTCATACAGAGTGGTCTTGACCTGCATCTTGAGCCCTGTGCTAGTGTACGGCCTCTCCATGCACAGGCATTTTCAGCTTTCTCACCATTCCCAACAAAAACCTTTGGCCGTGTTTCTGAGGCTGAGAGCCTACTTTGGTAACACAGATACAGACTGCACCTGTCAGCTCCTCCAGACCCTGTCATGGCCTGCTTAATGGATATAGGGGTAGATGAAGAGACACTCTTCAGAGAAGAGAACCTTGCTCCTTTGTACATCAGCTAATTTACTTCTGGAATAAAGGATCTGCATGTGGGGGTGATAGGGACCAGCTCTGAGCAGGAACAAGCCTTCCCCACAAAGTGGGGAAATTCATTCTTTAACACAGAAGTGGCCTCCAATGAAC
Organism: Lycocorax pyrrhopterus obiensis; assembly: GCA_014706295.1. Classification (NCBI taxonomy): domain Eukaryota; kingdom Metazoa; phylum Chordata; class Aves; order Passeriformes; family Paradisaeidae; genus Lycocorax; species Lycocorax pyrrhopterus. The sequence goes on from JACSVZ010000001.1 coordinate 80,214,010, forward strand.
TGCAGCGTGCATGACCAAAACCAAAATTGAGAGTTTTCTCTTGCTTGTGCCATAGAGTTTCAAAGGAAGCACAGCTTTGCTCAGATGAACCCTCTGTGCTTGAGTTGTCTTGCAGAATTTCATCAGAGTGGCAGGAACAAATGTGCTGGGTTTTGGCACCAAGGGCTGACCCCTTTCAAGAAGCATGAATTTGTGAGAGAGCATTTCAGAGGTTGCCCAGCTAGTCAAGCATCGGCACAGAAGGAAGCTCATGACATCCTTTCCTCAAAATTTCAGTACTTCCTTCATCCATGCTATGCCCCATTCCTCCAGGGAGGTTACACGAAGAGCAGAGTCAAGTTGTCACATCAGGACTATCTAAAGAATGAGGGCCAAAATCAAGTGCCTGCTGCAAATTTTGGATGTGCAGTTAGCACATCGTGCCATGCATCCAGCATCCTGCAGAGGAGATTTTGCAGACACACACGAGGAAATAAAAGGGAACGGATTAAAGCTTACAGTGTGAATGAACAGGATTCAGGGTCTGAGCAATTTAAGCACTCAGAAGCTGCAAGAGGAAACATTCCTTATGCTGTTCTGTTCCTTCCTGCCTACTGATCATATTCGTTTGGGGCTGGCTCAGTAAATAAAACCTGTGAAGCATGAGTTCAATGTTGCCTGAGGTGTCTGCAACTCCCTGTCACACTGACACTTAACAGCCATCCCTGCTTGTAGTCTCACCTCTCTCAAACAAGCATAAATTTCAGAAAGTCACCATTAATCTGCCTCTGGCCTCTAGCTGTCCTAGTCCCACACCCTCTTCACCAGGCTGTCAGGAGGAAGCAAACACAGAATGGGTGGTTGGGAAGCAGCAACTTATAAAATAAAGGTATGGAAACGCTGTTGTGTACCATTTAATCTTTTTTATTTTCTCTTTAATTGAAGCCTAAATGATGCTGGGTTTTGCTTTGGGAGGTAGTTAAAACATCCAGAGCTTTTAACAAACATGACGCCCAGCTGGAAGGGCTCAGCTCTTCTAAGCAAGGAAGGTTTGGTGTCACTATTTGTTGAATCATCATTAGGAACTAAAGGTGTCTTCTTTGCAATACACTAAGCAAGGCAGTGTCAGTGTTACACTGGTCTTTCAGCATCAGTAAACAGAAATGGAAAAGTGTCATTAAATCATATGGTCTGGCAGAGGAGACTTGACAAACAGCAGCTTCGTGAGGGATGTGCAATGACTGGATCTGTAAGGAGAGCAAACACAAAATGAACCTGAAGGGAGGTACCAGACCATCCACACATGGGCAAGTAGAGCTGCTTGGGACACCCCTGAAGGCTGTCAGATGTAGCACAGGATCTAAGAGACACCCATGCCCTTTTGGAGCAATAGCTACAGATGAGATGGGGATGCCCTATAGAATTTCAAATGGGTTTAGAGTCAAAGGAATCCTTGACCTCCAGCAATTAGAATGGGATCCTCAATACCAAGACTGGAAATAAACAGCCATACAGTAGAGGCTTGACGTGTCACCCTAAATGTTACAGAATCATAGAATATCTTGATTTGGAAGGGACCCACCAGGATCATGAAGTCCAACACCCCTATCTCTGCATAGGACAACCCCAAAAGTCACACCATGTGCCTGAGAATGTTGTTGAAACCGTTGTTGAATTCTGGCAGGCTCGGTGCCATGATGATTTCCTGAGGGATACTGTCCCAGTACCTGACCACCCTCTGGGTGAAGAAAGTTTTCCTAATATCCAACACAAACCTCCCCTGACATAACGTCATAAACATGTTTAGGTCCTAATCCATAATCTCTCTCTGATATTTGTACAGGCACTCACCGCTGCATGCTGGAAGTGTATTATGCCAAGCAAGACTGGAATATTCTCTGGTGTAAAAGAAATTGCGTAATTGGTATAAAAGAAATTCAATGAGTTTGAATTTTGCATACTTCTGGTATATTGATGTAGCTACACATATTTGGCATGCAGTTGCTTCTTAAGGAAGTAAAGCAAACACGTGCTGGTCTATCACAGCCTCTGTGTTTACCCAGCACTGAATCCAACAGTGCAGCGAGACATTCACTCTGCTGGAGTATTTCCTTTCTGAACGGATGGCAGAGGAAGGCCATGCTTAATCTGCTCTGTGATGTGAGCTGTGACATGCACTGGTCTGCAGGGTCTGAGCCTGACTACTGCATATTTCTCCACCACAGCCTGAAAACTCAGATTTCCTTGGTGAAAATAAACGGGGAGAGAAGGGGGATTCTCACCTTGGTACAATTTCAGAGTAAAATCAGAGCAGGGACATAGATCCAGGAGTTTGAAAGCATTCCCATCTTCAAACTGTGCCTGTACAAACTTTTTAAGACTGTTACCTTCACTGTGCCTGCTCCCATGGGATTGATGGTATCCCTATCTGCCAACTATGGGTGCTGCCAGGCTGCAGCAGGGCAGGTCTCATACCCTTCTTCTTACCCACAGGAAGAGCTGCGCTGTCTAGTGGCTTAGGAAATATGATTTTTCCTTTTCTGGCATAACCCCTGACCCACTGTATGACATTTGCTGAGCTATGTAGGTGCTCCAGAACTCATTGTCTCACTTCAAAAAATAAGATTACAATAGCTACCGTGTACACTGGAAGATGGCTGTAAAGCTGGAGGTTCTACTGCAACACAGACTTGTGCTCAGAATTTTGCTCGATACAGTCACAAGCACGATTTTAGGACACATTTCTATGAGCTAGAAACTCAAATCAGCACATCCAGTTCTGTCGTCCCCAATCCTGGCCATGAAAACTACAAATCTTCATCTTGCAAAAAGGGAAGAGCTGTTTGATTAAACAGACCCTGTCTCAGGCACCAAATATATCACACATGAAAACAGACCCTGAGTCCAGACCTTGGGAGCCAGTTGCCCAGATGCCTTTGAGGATCTGGGCCTAAGGGCTCATTCCAACCAGCTGAAGTCAATGGGACCATCCCTATATTTAAGTTTTTGCTGGATGACAGCCAAAGGCTCAGCATCTTGCAGAACTGGCTCTCATGATGCTGCATTCCTTAATAGCTGGGAAAGAGAGCAAAGCAATGTATAGCAGAAAGTGCCCATCCATATTAGTGGGTATTAGTAACCACTTTTAAAGGTCTAATCTATGTAAAAATGTTTTACCCCGCCATCAGCAACTTCCCAGCAAAGGCAGGAATTTCCCACGGTTGACATGCCCTGAGCAAACAGAGGAGCTGAAACAAAGAGCTGGATAATTAGCTGGGAGGGCAGGCGTTCCTGCGCCGCGCGGGGCAACTGCCTTGTGCAGCTGCGATGGGGCTTCACGGAGCGACCTGGAAAACAGACCTGCCTTTAAAAGTGCAGAGGGTGAGGGTTTTAGTCGTGCTTTTTAAATTTTAAACAGTGATGCCTGTGGCTTTACAGCTTCATGCAAAGGCGGGCAGACAAACTGAAGCATGAAAGGAGCCTTATTAAAACACGCCATACGTTATGTATGGGCTTGAACTCTTCCTGACCTCTGTAGTCCTGGATCCGCCCCAATCCATAAACAGCTTGGTCCAAATTTTATGCTGCTGCAGTAATTTGAATAAAATCACAAGCTGTTTTTTTTAAGGCAGTATCCCCAGTTAAGAAAACTCAGGGTGCCACTTTACAAAGATGCCCGTCTCAGAAAGGTACCTAGCTGAGTGCTGTAGCTGGATGTTAGCAGTTGTCTGTAGCTACAAGTCCACTGTAAACCAAAGCACAGCCCCCTTCCAAGTAAGCTGTTAGAATTTTTTTCATTGCCACTCACTAGAAAAATTATATTTAGAATGGCAAATATAAAATCGTAGTTAGAGCTGGCTGAGATATTCAGCAGGAATACATGATCTGGTACATTAAGCTCTTTCTTGGACCACAGATTCTTTAACCTGATCTCAATTATTGTAAAATGCTCATATTCTCATATTTAGCATCGTGGGGTTGTTTTGGTTAGGTTCTTTCGCTGAACAACGCATGAGCAGCCTGAACCACAAGGTTGTTTGCCTGCTTGTCAGCTCAACTCTCTGCTTCTCCTGGCATAGGCCAGGTCACCCAGCCCACAAATTGTTGCTTTTCTTCCTTGATTCTCAGCCTTACATGTTTCATGTCTGAAACGTTGTTCTGGTTTTAGTGCAAAGCATCTTCATTAATAAGCAAATAGAAATTTGACGGAAGGGAGGCACCTGGCTTCTCCTTGGAGCTGCTCAGAGCCCTCCAAAGCCTCTGGTGCCAGATTCCTGGACATCTCTTTTGCAGGCAAGTGAATGGCTGTGAGCACACTAAATACAAGATTTGCCTTTCCCCCACCAGCACCGTGTTGTGGACTCTTTGATGAGTCTCTTCAGCCATAAATACCTCTCTGAAGGGCAAACGTTTGCTGGATATTGGCCTCAGAAAGTTAAAAGAGGAGGATGGGTGAACTGGGATGGATCTCACAAGCGGTTTGCAAAACCTTCCCAGTGAGTCCCAGGCCAGCCAGCAGAGCCATGTCACCAGTGCAGAAACAGTTTCTGCCCCAGACCTGGTCCCCAGAAGAGAGGCTGTGACTACGAAGTGAAAGAGAGAAATACTGACTTGTGTTACCCAAAGAGAGGAAGCCTCCAAGAGAACTCTGAAAATTCAATTCAATTGGAGACATCTTTCACACAGAAATATTTTGAATGCAAATTAAGGCTCTTTGGCAAGTTCTAAACTTCTGAGATATTGATTGATTCTTTAATTTTTTTTAGCAAATTAATAGCATTTCAGAGGTGAAGCGTAAAAGGTAATTTTCAAGTTTGTGTGTTATGAAGTGGAGCCTGCAAAAACAAAATATAAAGTGTCTCTGGAAATAACCATCGCAACTGTGATAATTGCTAGCAGTGGCTGTAATTCCCAGTAGCTGGCTGTACTCAGCTTTACATGAAATTGATTTGACTTGCATTTACTTTTTGACCAGGGCTCAGGTGATTTGAATCCAGGTTCAAATTAAATATGGTTTCCCCAGTTAAGATGAAGCAATGTATCAAATGCCTGTGGGAAAAGAACAGAAGGGAGTTGGAAAGCACTTTGTTCAAACTTTTAATTATTTTACCTCATTCACAGTCTGAGTGGCACAAGGATATGTTTTTATTTGATCACATCAAACTTTCAGTGCACTACTCTTTTTTCGTTACAGCTATCACACTGCTTACACAGCATGAAGCTTTTTTCCCCTGACATTCACAGATGTGAGCTCTGATCCCCATGCTTCAGAGCTAGAAGCTGAAACCAAAAGAAAAAAAGTCCCCAAGTACTCATTCTTTGCCTGCAGACCCAGATCCTGAAGCACCATGGCAGCTCTCAGCCTTTACCCCAAGATCACTGCGGGCTTGCTTCAGAGTGCTTGCCTGGTAGAAAGCACTTTTCCTGGTCCTCCAGCTGCTGAGCTTCTGCTGAGAAAAACACCTAAGTTTTGCTTACACATTTCCTGTGAATAATTTAGCTCTGTGTAATGTCCATGAACATGTCAGGTTTGTCTTTTGGGGGGTTTCCTCACAACCTCGATGGCCCTGCTGAGCAACCTGCAGTGCTCGTTGGCCTTTCAGCTTCGTGGAAGTCACTGAAGACTCAGGGCAAGGGCTGTCTCACCCTGCCTGTGGCTTCATGGGGGAGCTCAATGGCAGGACATGGCTCCTCCTTGTGTCTCCATTGGGCTGAAGTTGTTCTGAGAAATGCCCTCTTTTGGCACGGTTTGGGAAATTGCCTTTAGGAGGTACAACACAAGCAAGGATACGGAAGTGAGCCCTAAGAAGGTAAGAGCCAGACAGCATCCCAAAGAATAGGTGTCTGCACCCACCCTGGCTCCCTTACTTAGGAAAGGAGACAGGCAAGCAGCTCCTCCGGTCTCTGCTCCCTGTAAGGAGAGCAATGCTGAAGGAGAGAGAGAAGGTCAAAGACAGCCACCCCACCGCAGGCATCCTCTACCCCTCTGCATCTGGCAGCAAAGATGGGAAACAGACCACTTTGAACACTGCCTCTGTCAGAGGGACTTTTCAATGCGGCTCTTTCCTTGCTGCTGGTAAAACTGCACATTGACCTCACAGCAGCATCCATCTCTGGCCTGGGAAAGAGGAGTCTTTCACTCTGGCTAAGCTGGACCTCAGTGCCAACCTCCCTGAGCTTTGCCCATCTGTGCACAAAGCAGGAGCAAAGCCAGAGCTAGGCAGAAGATAATACACCCAGGCTCTCCAAGAGTAGGAAGAGTCCTAATCATCAGAACTATTTTTGGAGAGATCATTTAGCTTTATCCCCCTTACCCCTCTGAAGCTGGAGAACAGAGCCAAACACCCAGAGGGAGAAAAGATGATAAAAGGATTTTTCTTTCTAAGGGGAGGAGGGACCATTAGCAGAGTCACAGAAAGAAGATCAAAAAGAGCTACACAAAGCAGAGGGGCAGGCTCTTTCAGTCCAGAGGAATTAATTGTGAATCAGCAAGATACCTTAATAACAAATTTTTAAGCCCCTTATATACTTTACTTATATCCCACCAAATTAATATTGCATCAGCGTGTCTTGTCAATGCATTAGGAATCAGAGATACACCTTCAAATTTTGGGGATCTGTGATAAACTGGGTGAAGAAAAACTAAGTAGCTGTGCCAGGGGGACTCAGTAGGTGTCCTAGATGTAGTGGCAAAATGATCTCAGCAAGGGACGGAACCACTGGTGCCACTTTCCCTCACCCAGGAGAGAGCTGGTGAGAAGCTGTGTGCAAAATCTGCTCAGCCTGTAAGTGCACGTTTCCTGTGCGCACATGCAGCCAGTCCACGAGGATGTCAGCCCTGCAATCAGTATGGTTTTCATCAACAGGAACAAAGACATGTGAACAGCTACTGGCAAGCAGCCAAAACTTTCCCCCATCACAATTTTTCACAGTCATTTTGAATATGACCTCAAGAAGACCTGTTTGTTTTGCCATAAAAGGCAAAGGGTCTAATCCTAGGCAGTTTTGTGCTGATGCTTCTAGTTTTGCCAGCACAAAAGCTTCTGCTTGAAGGCATTAGTAGAGAAAAGGGAGTCAGGATTGGTTATGTCCTGGTTCTTCACAGGATAAGGAGAAAATTACACATAGACCCAAGAAGGAGGTGTGGTACTTAACATATCAGCACTTGCTAATAAATGAAACCCAGGCTTAGATATTAGAAATGTGTGTGTGAGAGAGCATGTCTGGTGACAACAGAAACACAGTGTGATTTATTAGTGGTGATTGGCACAACTGACTGCTCTTTGCCACTGGAGAAAGTAAGAAATCACTCCAGTTACAGTTCCTGCCATCTGACACATAGAGCAAGCTTGGATACATCCTCCCAGTCAAGAGGTATGCATTGTTCCTGAAACAATGGTGCTTAATAGCTAACACTCAGTTCAGGACCACTTAAATTCATCAGACTGGGTCTACAGGCCTTGTCCTGCAGTCAAGAGGGACTGATCCTCAAAGGACTTCAAAACCTCTAAGCTTGCAAGTGAGGATCCATAACAGGCATTGGTGCCAGCTCCATCCCTTAATTGCTGGGTGTCCTGAAGAATTTTTCTTCACTTGAGCATGTGGGGTTTTTTTCTGCCTCCCTTTTTCACTCTTTCATTCCTGTTCAAAATGTAAGCTCCTTGGAGTTTACATCTGACACAAGATGCATCTGCGAATTTCTAAGAGAGAAACAAGTAACTGCCTACAGTTCAGTGCCAAGCAAGAAGTCCCTCCCCTAAAAGGAGGGACTGATACTGCAAAACTCAATTTTGTAAAGACATCAGAGGCTACATCAGAAAAATATTTGTCTGCCCCTGATGTTTGAGTAAACGTGAACTGAGTACAGATTATCTACACAATGGGATAAAGTATATTCTACTCTGTATTCACACAGTTGTCTTCCACATCAGCTGGTCAAGACGAAGAGTTTCTGGGTTGGACTCATTTGAAAAACTGTTCTTATGGTGTTGAGTGACTTGTGAAGATGAGCACCAGGAAAGCAAACGCAGTCTTGTAAAGGGTTGTTAAAAAGCCTTCAAAGGGAGAAGGTGCAAGTGGGGGAGGTCAGTATCCAAGGGTTGGTGTTGGAAAGCAGTCTTGCATACTGGAGTCATTGTCCAGGAAAAGTTCATTCTTGTGAAGGTATTTCCTCCTTCCAGTGCCAAGACCAAGCAAAGCTAGAGTTACCGGTTGCAGAAGTTCCAGTAGACCTTGATGGAGGCTTGTTTCAACTGGCACACTCTCCTTCTTGAAAGACGTTCCACTTGTTTGCTTTCATTGATTGCTGTTTGGTTGGGCTGGTCCTGTTTATCCATCACAGATACTTGTTCTTTTCATGATCCGTGCTGCTCTTGAATTTCTCAAGGGATACTTAGTTTTCACCTGGACTGAATGACTACACACACAAACTGTCATCAAAGGTATTTCAATATGTGAAAAGATAACACAGTGACAAAACTGGAAACACTGTTGCTATGCTGAAAACCTAATGTACATTCTTTTAGTACCCTTTCAGAAATGTGTTTGTTTAGACGATAACTTATGCAGAAAATTAACTTACACAGGATTATGCTGGACAAAAAGTATCCTGCTCCTTTATTTTCTTTACAGAACATTCAATTTTAATTTTTGAGCTCTTCGGAGTGATAAAGTTCCTGAAATACTCTATTTATCTTTATTTAACTCTTGAAGGGGCAAACAGAATGGCCTGGTTAAAACTGAGCCAATTGCCCTGACCTTCACTGGAGGGAAACAGAGCACTACTGCTATTGGACTTTCATATGAAGAGTTAAAGCAGTAATACAAAGGATGTCCATCAATTAAGAAAAGCAAGTCAACAGTACCAGTGTGATATTTAGGAATTTCCAAAGGTAGCTGATAAGGGTAACTCCATAAAGATAGTACATGCTTGCAATTCCATAAAATATTTGATTCACCATACTCTTTCCAACCAAGAAGCTACAGTGATAGAAAGCTCGTAAGATACATATTAAAAGGATAAATCCCAGCAAAGTCTCAAAATATAATGGCAGATAACTGGAGACTGTTGAATAGAGCTTTCCTAAAAAAGTCTTGCAGATGTCTGGAACACATGCCCTTCAGTGGGATTTAGAGATTTATCTTGAGTACAAGGAGAACTTGTCACTGTTTAAAAGAGTCTGCTTCAGGAAGAATAATTCAATAACAGAAATGTTGTACCCTTATAGACACAGGCATTACCAGATCCAGTGCTGGAAGGTGCAGCTGGGGAATTCTGTATTTGAAATAAATCATGATATGTCAATTTTGAGAGATACCAGTCACGGAAATCACTTACTGAGGCTTCTGATTTTCCATTAGTTACTAATTTCTTTGAAGTCAGCACCAGTATTTCAAAACAGGACATCCTCCAGGCTAAGCATGAATTCTGGACCTGTAGCAGATGCTAACTGAGAACCAAGTGCTAAGCAGCTCATCTAAGCCATGGAATGATTGTCTTTTGATCTCAAAATGTAATGAGCATTACATGTTGAAGATCTGTGTTCCAGAGATGCCCTCACCACCATACAGATGTATGTGGCTCATCTACATCCTGCTCCTCCACCTCCTTCCCCTAAATTATTTCAGATTCAGATTGGATATTTGATTCGCACAAATTTTCCTGGCCCTCGCCCTTGCTTTTTGCTCTTGTTCACCCTAAGTTTTGGTCAAACTCCAGAAACATTTGACATATATAATCTAAACATTTAAATTCTTTGATCTTTGCAATGATTGTCAGGTTCACAGTTAATTGGCACAGGAATTGCTAAGAGAGAAAAAAAAATCTGTTACTGATATAATTTTTCTTAAAAAAGACACCTGCCCTATGTCAGACACAGGTGTGAGATGATTTACACAACATAAGTGCATGTTTACCAGCACTGAGTCTAAAAGGCTCCTGTAGGGAACCGTGACCAATCCTCCTGATGTACCCACACTCCATCCATGGACTATCATCAGGCTCTGGACCTGATGCTTGTTGGAATTCCTGGGTCCTCACATGCAAGGCAACCTAAAGAGTTTGCCTGAAGGGTGGGTTGGAAGGAGTTTTGGGACCTTTCCCTCATGCTGTCATTGATACACTCAGGGTCCTGTGGGAGACTGTTATAATCTCTCTGTGCTTAATTTTACCAAATATCAACAGCTCCCTGGTATGTAATTTGCTCTCTGAGTGCAAAACACACTATTATGGAACCAAATCTCTCTGTGGATCTTGTTCATTAGGGATCTGCTTTGATGAAGTCAATTTCAGTTCCTTGGCTCTCTTAATTGAATTTCTCTTTTTCCATCTCTTATTCTACTAACATCTCAGCTCGTTTGCCCGCATGAGTCAGAACTGGTGATAACGTAAGGGAAAATATCAAGGTTCCCACTGCGGGGTTTTGTGTGTGGATGAGGTGTCCAGCTCCAGGCCATACATGCTCAGGCACAAAATGCCACACTCAAGGAACTTTACCCGGTGACATAACTGACCAAACACTTACCCTCCTAAAAACTTCTCCTGCAAAGAGAAAACCCACTGTGATTTTTGTAGCTGTACTCAGGACAGAAGCCCATCAAATTAAAGGCTGCTCTTCTGTCTTTCTTCAAACTCTCCTTTGCTTCATCTGACACCTTGACCTTTGCATTGGAGTGAAATTGGTCCTGCCCCTCCCAGGTCTGGAGTCTGGGGCTGGCCTGGCTGGTTACTGAACTGTGGCAGTAGCTTGGACAATGTGAAGAAACCCCGCGGGGATTTTGGCTGTGTTCCAGCACATGTGCAAGCTGCAACTCCAGAGGCACAATTTGGACAAGTCACTGAGGGTGGATTTCCACGCATGAGGCAAATGGCACATCCTGACATACAAGTTCTTCTCACCGTCAATCTGAAGACCCCATTCCAAAACATGAGTACATTTGTTTGGGTTTTTTTCTCAGAAAACAGCCACCACAAATGTGTTTTTCTTCTTTCAGCCATTCTGGTTGAAATGAACTGTATGCATGTAGAAATCAGCAGAGAGTACACACACAGAACCAAAAATCCAAACAGTTAAGCTTGGACTGTTGTACAAATAACTGCAAACAGGGATATGTAAAGTAAACATCATAATAGTGATGCCCAGACAGCCTGATGGTAGATGGGAACCCAGTATCCTCTGAAATGCCAGAGCAACTTTGCATCTTGCTACAGCTGCACTGGTTTATAGACCACAGTTATTCTAACCAATGAGGGCATTTTACTATATTACATTACACTTTATTATATTATATTAATTGTGTTAGGGATTGTTTGGATGCTTAAAAGAAGAACAAAGTCTTGCAAAAGCCTCAGTCCCTTGTGGAGGGAGCCATATGAAAATCACCTGATAAATAACAGTTGCTGAGAGCAATTGCTCAGCCCACATGCTGCCGTGCACAGAAATGATCATCCACACAAGGATTTTAAGAAATCAGGAGAGCGCCTCAGAAAAAGCTGCAGGAGGGATGGAAGAGTGGGGGCAATGGTGTACGGAGGATGGAAACTTGTGCCAAGCATTGCTGTGCAACTGCTTGCCTGAGTCAAGTGGGTTTTCTTTAAATATTTGTAGCATCAGGGCCTGAGCTGGTAACTTGAATATTAATGTAGTACATCAGCACCTTCTAAATGGGTGCCTGAAAATTCCCAGGGCTCTTTCTGCCTGTGATCCTTCTCCTTCCCAGCCATCTCCACTCCATACTGTTGTACCAGGTCATTTTAAGCAGGAGGGAGAGGCGCATCTGCAGAACTGCTGCATATTTATAATAAGACCGTCTATTACACCAGTGCAGGATGGAATTGAAAACACATGGTTCCCTGGGAGCAGCTGTTTCTTTTTTTAGGCCTCTTATGCCCTTCAGAAATGTCAAGATAGAGAAACGAAAATGTCAGGAAACTGCAATATGCTTACTCTGAAGGCCTCCTGTTGGTGACGTATTTATAAAGCTGTTGGAAATTTGATTCACGCCGAGCACAAGGGACAAGGTTTTAAAGACCCCATTACCAGCGAGATCTGCTAAAACCAATCCTTCTGATCTGCATCTCAGGGGGACCGTCCACTGATTGGACACAGATCCCCAAGCATCTCTGGAGAATGCCCCCGCTCCTGTAGTGGTGGTTTGATGCCTCTTGCTTGTAGGGGTCTAGAGGAACATCCCCATGCCTTTGCGGTTGTGTCCAGAGAGCCGGGCGTCTGAGGCTTTACCTCACTGGTGATTTTCTGCAGTGAATGGTGATGGTGAAGCTGGATGGGATAGTTCAGTGGAACCCACACGCAGAGAGGGGTCTCTGGTCTGTTTAAAAAGGCAGTCAGAGTGATCAAACCAAACAGTCACTTGTCAGGCTGTGCCCACGCCGTGCCAGCACTGGGACAGTGCTCTGGGACTGTTTCAGATCACTAGTGAGCATGCAGCCACAGGCACCAGTTACAGGTGTCTCAAAAATCCTTCTTACATTTTGTTGAGGCTTAGCTGGAGCCCCCTTATGGCTGATCGCTTTTTAAAGGTCCAAATACCAGCATCAGTGTGGTACCATTATGGGCATATCAGGTCCCCCAGACTATGTGCGGCAAGCAGGAGAGGGACAACTTAGCCCCATTCCCTCCCAGGGCTCCAAAACCCTCTTACCTGCAGAACTGGCTGAAAGATTGATCTTATACACGCAGAGAGCAGGGCTCTGAAAGCAGCTGACAGGAGCTGCCAGTGGAACAGAACTGTCTCCAGTACAAGGCAGACTAAAGCTACAGAGCTGCTTTTGCAACCGATGGCAAATATGACCTGCTGCTGTTTCAGATGCAAAGCCCTGGCTGTGCTCTACCAGCACTGACTCATGCTGGAGCTGAACTGTGTCCAAGGTCCCCTCTGGGGACCTCTTCCCAGTTCCCTTCCAACTTCGTGGAGATCAGAACCCTCAAGCCATCAGCTGGCGGCTTTAAAATTCCCAGGCAAGCCCCAGCGGAAGAAACATAGGAATTGGGATTGTGGTGTCCTCCCAGTTTGAGGAGGACAGGAGCACACACCCAGGTGGCTGTGCTGGACCGCCCATGCCATGGGACAGCAGTAGCATCTCTGCTTCCTTACTCATGGCAAGCAACATAGTCCAAGAGGGAGAAGAGGAAGAGGCCTCCAGAAATATGCTGGAAGAGATAGTGGAAATATTTCAGTCAAGCTTCTCAGGGTTTTGAATAAATTAGACTTATCAAATATTGTGGTTTGGTTGGGTTTTTTGTCATTTTTGGCAAAAATTTCTGGCGAGGAGCACAGACCTGCAACCATATTGTAATTCTTGCTATTAGTTGTATTAAAGGAAAAGGATGTGGGAGGTCTTGGAATAGAGAAAAGCTCAAGCAAACAGCTATGCCCTGTTTCTGAGCCCAGAGTCTGGGATGTGGGGTGGAAAAATGGTAAAATGTGGACAGATTATAGAGGTCCAAAGTGTTGGACCACTTCCAGAGCAGGGCTGAGGGAGAAGAAAAAGGGTGCTTCAAGGAGCTTGCCCCTTGAGCAAGGAGTTCAGCACCTCTGACATCCTGGCAGGATGGGCTCAGCAGATTACCTTCTGTCTGCAGCTCACACACACACGAGGTAACTTATTTCTACTTCAGTTCATCATGCTGAGGAAAACAGCCCTGAGACAGACACTTTTCCCAGAGCGAGTGGATTTGAGCAGCTCATTTGCAGGTGAGAGCTGAGTCTGTGTCTCCAGAGGGAATGCAGCCATGCAGGCCCCATTACAGGCTCTCTCCTAGGGAAAGAGGCAGGAAATACCATTTTGGAGCACAGGGTATGAGATACTGGGCAGGGCACAAGCAGCCCTATGGGAGGGGACAACAGGCCTGGAGGGTTTTGGTTCTGCCTCTAAACCCCGGTGTGCAGCTGACATTGCTCCTCAATGTTTTCATCCCTTCTGCATGCCCCTGCTAGCAGCGGAAAAGACCAGGCTGGAAGTCCTATGGCAGAAGTGGGTGATAAAATGAACACCAGTTTACACAGAGCAGGGAACAGAGAACAAAAAAATGGATAGAAACACGATATTAAAGATAAATTAAGGAGAACTGCAGAGCAAAACGGAGTATCACAAACTCCTGGAGAAGATTAGCATGTGAGGAGTGGTACATAAAAATTCAAACAACCTACACTTCTGCTTGCAGGAACAGTCTCTGCTGGTCTTTCACATATTTGAGTCTCTTCTTCCACCTCAGAACCACTCTGCACATTTCCAAATGCAGAAATACCTTCTGCTGTCTGTAGGAGGAAGGTAATAAGCTTTATTTCCAGCACTTGGGCTCCACTTGGTTGTCTGAGAGAGGGAGAGAAAAGATGATAGGGAAAGATAGATGGTACTGGCTGAGACTGAAGAGACTAATGCTGGAGATGAGGAACAATAAAGAAAGGGCAGAAGGACATGGAGACAGGAATTGTCTGGAATTCAGTCAGCTCTTGGGCAAGCTCAGATGTGTATGGATCTCTGTGGGTGCTGGGTAATACATACATTTGAATATGAGAAATATCAATGAGAAATGCAGTGACCAGTGTCCCTCTGTTCTGTAGCCCAGGCAAGGGATGAAGGACCTCCTGTGCCTATCAAGTGCTTTGATCGAATCCCTCTGTTTGTGCTTCTGCTCATTTGCTTCAGACAGATAAAACAGTAATTCATCTCCCCATTGCAACTCCAGGCTCCACCAGCAATCCAAGTCAGATGCTGTGAGGCTTCACTGGCACCGATTTCGGAGCATAAGGATAAGAAATTTGGCTTATGGCTTGTGGGTAGCATGGTTTGGAGTGGGGGTGGGAGGATGGTGGATTTTACTCTTCACTTTGCTGTTGGTTTGTAGCCAGATGGTCATTGCCCCTCTGAGAAACCCTCTCCCTTTCCACTGAAACCTCGTCTGGGTGGGTTGCACTGGCAGGAAGCCCATGGCAAATCATTCCAGGGTGAAATTTTTAAAATCAGTACAGAGAAGTAGGATTTTGCATCCCATTTCAGAAGAGGTTTCTGTTGTTGCAGTGAGACACCCTCCACCCTCCTTCTGAAAGGCTGGGGTAGCTTGTCTGCTGGCTTGGGGGACCAGACATGTTGCACAGGGCACTTATGGGGGGGATGGACCCACCAGCTGTGAATCTGCATCCTGGGAGTGCTCTCCTGGAGCGAGGAGGTTGCTGTCAGCCAGCGTGGGGGCACTGCTGAGGTGGCTCCACACCTAAGCATTTCCTCTGGCATTGGGCAGCCAGGACAGGAACTGAGAGAAAAAAGTCTTCCCCATAAAACTGGAGCGAACCATTCCCAGGCAGTTCCCATCAGGTTGGCAGTTACAGCAAGAGGAACCTGGTTGGGTCTCCTTCAGGTGAGGGTAGAGGTGTTTCTCCTGAACCAGGCTCCTTCTGCTTGTAGAGGCAACAGGTGTTGCGTTAGGGGAGTTCACCTCAACAGAGGTAAAACCACCTGGGTGACTGAAGCCCTTGGGAAAATATGACCTTTGGCCTTTCTCCCTTAATTTCCCCTCTCGGTGTGCTGGAGATAACTGTGCTTATCTGCCTCTGTCGAACGCGTTGAGATTTGCAGAAGAGGAGCACTTGGGTGCATGACTAACACCAGAATCATCCTCATCATCCCTTTGCTGAACCCCATCAGGCTGAGGTTGCTGAGGGTGAACTTTGCACCAGTTTAACTGTCTGTGCAAGGAAGAGTCATGGGCACTTCAGTCTCCCTGGGTTGGGAAGGGGCCACTAAAAACCTTATTTGGGGAATTCAAGCTCTCCAGCAAGGCTTTCTAAGAAAAGTCCAAGATACCAGCAGAAGCGGGTACAAACCATGCACAGAAAAAAGCACAAGGAGAAGTTAGTATTTCATAGTTAGTATACAGCCTAAGTGAAATTTGATCATGGATGGGAAATGTGGGTTTATATTTTTTCCTAAATTCAAATAAAAGCAAGGCCAGAGCTCCAGCAAAATATGGAACTGGGGAGTTCTGGTTTAGCATTGCAGCAAAGTTCGTCTTTAATACTAATTAAATCTTTTGCTGTTGTTCAAGGAAAAGTATCAGCCAAGAGACTGTCTCTGCCTCCAGAGCTTTTGATGTGGTTAATTTTTGGAACAAAGAATTTGGGACTCAGATTTTGCAGTGCTTCACTCCACTATCCTGGCCTGAAATAAATACAAAAGCCCGTGCCAAGAAGTAACAACAAGAAAAATATTTTTTGTGGGTTTCTGCCGCAAAGCTGAGATGGGGATAGATGGATTGATTTGAGGCAGGTGATGAGTCTCCAGGGTACAGGGCACAGCCACCAATGAGGTTAGGGCAGTAAGCGCTGCCCTTGTTAACTTATAGCAGATGCCATGCAGAAAGAGGTAAAAAGGTGCTGGTGCTGACACAGCAGAGTGGTTCTGCAAGAGAGCTCTTTAAATAAAAACATTTATTGGATATAGTTCTCAGTTTACTTGGACTAAGAAGGAGACTGAAGGGAGGATAAAATTCAGAAGGAGAAGGAGTTAACGCATTTCAAGGGCTAAAACCTGCACCACTGGGATAAAAGCAAACTTAGTGACTTCATTGCAATTCAGCAGTAAATCCAGAGTCACTATTTTCTGTGGAGTACAGATGTCTGAATACCATCCCTGGATGGGAATAAAAGGAAATGCTGTTTACTGTGAGCAAAACGCATTATGAACAAACTCCGACACGCCCTAAACCAACTTTCTTTTGAAAGCAAGCAAGGGTTTCATTAAAAGCAAAATTTGTGAAAAGAGATTTACAGGATATGTGGGAACTTGCTTGAATGATTAAAAATTAATTATAGCAAGGGGGAGGATGTAGAAACACATTATGTTAGGATGCCACTGCATGGCCCAGACAAATCTGTTTCTGAGATTGTAATTTCAGCCCCTTTTCTCCCCTTCCCCCTCTTCCATCTGCTTCTCCTGGGCTGGATGGACGCTGGAGCAGATGCACCTACATGTGAGAAAAGCACAGATGATTCAGTGGTGCAGTGTTTCCCATTAAAACCAGATCTCCCCTGCCACCCAACTCGCTTGTACCATCACAGAGCCAAATGCTGAGCTTGCTGTACCTGAGAGAAGGAAAAAAGCTCCTACCAAAAATGGGCTGCTGGTGCCAGAGCTGCAGGACTGGGGACTCTGCCCCCGCCGATGTGCCCCACTCCTGCCTGCAAGAGACCCTTTCCCCCCTCCCTTTTTTTGGTAAGTTTCAGTGATCTTACCACATTCTACCTTGTCCAGAGAGCCACTCAGACATAAACCAGGGATGCAGTAGACTTTTTTCTGCTCTATCCTCTTCTATTTTATCTGGTCTTTCTCATCTGCAGTAACATTATTCTCACCCAGCATTTGCAGCAATCTCTGCAGCACGTCTGAGGCTTAGCAGATGTACAGTAGAGCTGCAAGACTTTTCTCCTGCAATTCCTTTCCCATTAATATCCAACTATTTCGTTTTCTCCAGCCCCAGAGCTGTTTATCCTTGCTGTGAGCTCCTCAGCAGGCTGATTCAACCCTTGGGCAATGCCAGCTCGTGTGAGGGAGCCGGGTGCTCGCCAGCTGGCAGCCCCTCCAGAAGCAGATGAGCTGGCCAGGAGAAGGACTGAGGTCAGGCTGGCTGGAAGAGCTGCTCAGTTACTGTTTCTCCAGGGTTTTCTTCAGCTGTGGGGCTGGACAAGAACTTGGAGAGAATTTGAAGAACTTCTGCAAGAACTCCAGGAGAGGAAGGATAGTTCGATGGGGAAAGTGCTAACTTTGGATTAAAGTGCTTAGCTTTGAGCTAAATTCAGTCCCTTACAGTGATGTTTAGCCCCTCTTTGCTTCATTTCTTGCTCTTGTCCAGGGATGCTACTCCTAGGAAATAAAGACAGTGCTTGACTTGGCATAGGTACTGTGTAAGTCCCCAAATGCAGCCAAATGCTGGGCAAAGCCACAGTCTGCTTCATGTCAGAAAGGTCTGTCAAGTGCAAGTTGCCACTTGCAAGGTCCCTGCTGACCTGGGAAAGGGCCAGCAATGGGCCCATTTCTTTTTACCTCCGCATTCCTCCCTGCCTTGTGTTCACACTCCACTCCAGTTCTGCGGTGGCAGGAATGAAGTCAGGACCAAAGACAACTTGTTAAACAGATTTTCTTATTGTTATTTTGTTTTGGGAGACAGAAGTGTTGACTGAAAGGAACTATACGGCAGTGATAACCTCATTCCCCAATATGTAGCATACCCAGTTGTTACACAATACAGAAAAAATTCAGTCAATGAAAGTATTTTGCTCCTTCCAAGTCATGGGAACTTGAATCCCTGAAGAGGTGGGTGAGGTCATGGAGATGTCCTTGCTCTGTCTATGTAGAGAATTCCCCCTGTAGGGCTCTGTCAGCTGCTGTGAGCTCTCTTTGAGACTTTTTCCTTCTTTGTGCAGGTTTTCTCTCTAGAACCTCCTTCTACCTGTATAATTCACCTTCCACACCTCTTGCTTTTTCCATTAACCCTGTTCCTCATCTCACTAGCACTCACCCAACACCCCTTTGCAAAATAAGTCTGTGCTGCACTTGGAGTAAAGCCATTCTGTGGAGGGGAGAGCAGCGATCACCTTCAAGATCTTGGCTTTCATATGGCAGTTCAATGGCAAGAGAGCTGGAGCCTGTATGAGGACTTGGAGAGAGGCAGCTTGTTTTTTCCTCCAGCATATGTCTGTGTGGGAAGGAGGGCACTGATCCACAAACAGTCTGCTCGCGGTTTTGTCTGCTCCAGGCAGGGTTTGCAGCCTGCGCCGAGGACTTCTGGCCCAAACTGTGTCTCCAAGGAGGCTGGCGTGGGCGCTGTGGCAGACTCTGCCATTGTTTCATTCACAGTGCATGTAGGAGAGTAGCTAACCCACCCTCTGATCCTGCTCAGGACTCCCGCCCTTCTCCAAATATGCAGACCGGCACAGCACCCCAGGTTTGGCATCCCAAATCCAGCATGGCATCCCAAGACCAGTGCATTTGGCAGATCAAGCTTGGAGCCTCTGAGCTGCCAGAGGAGCACAGCTGGGAGGGGGCCCCCAGGTGCAGTAAATGAGTCCTTTCCCTCCTGGGGTCAGGGTGTCAGCGCTGGGTACAGAAACATGTGAGACATAAGATGCACTTGGGAGAGAGAGTCGGCAGGGTCAACTCCCAGGGGCTTAACAGCCTCTGTCAATGCCGAGTGCCCTTAGTGCTGGAAAACACCCACTGGAGTCAAGGGAAGTTCACTGACTCCATGAATGGAGCTGCTGCCAGGTCGATATTGCAACTGAGACCCACATCTGTGCACCCATAGTCAAGTTATCTCAGTTTTCTTCCTTATGTGATATTAATTTCATTTTTAGACAGAGGTCAGTGATTATTTCCATCCCTTTCCAGGGAAGTCCCTCTTATTGAGAACCAGGATAATGTGCTGTGTGTCTGGGAGCTGTACAGCCCCTTGTTACCATAGGATAAAAAAAATTAACTGCTTTGCTTTCTTTCAATTGGTCTCTTCTTATTTTCTTCCTATCTGGGTTTCTCAACCCTATCTCAAAAGCATCCCACCAGGCAGCTCTTATTGCTGCTAATACTGAAGTCCCTGTTGTAGAGACCTCCCCCTTTTCCCTCAACATTATGTTCACTGTTTTTCCTCTAGTCCTAGCTGCACCAAGTAAATGCCCAAGCTGCCCCTCAGGACATTCCATTGCTGATAGTAGTTAGTATGTCACTTGTCAGTCAGTCAAGTCAGCACTGTCATTTCCCCATCCCTGGAGGTATTCAGGGCCAGGCTGGATGAGGTTCTGAGCAACCCAGTGTAGTGCCCATGGCAGGGGCTTGGACTAGATAATCCTTAAAATTACCTCCCAAGCAAAACTATCCTATGATTCTGTGATTACACGATGTCCATATTTTTCTCAAGGGATTTTTCAGTCTCCTGGTATTATACTCCCATTGGATTTAACTCACCTAGCTTCACAGCTCCTCTATGAAATGTAACAAGGTAACAAACAACCACTTTTTTTCTTATTTTTTCTTTTTGAAGCACCCATTGTGCTTGCTCTTGTTCATGGAGAATATATATAAGCAGTTAACAAGAAGAGTTATTAAAAGCTCCTGGATGCAACATTTCTTCTGAGTGGCCAAAAATGGGCTTTTTTCCTCCTCTACACCAGATTTTTACTTTTTCTTTTAAATGAGCTTGTGGAAAATGTGTTTCCTTATCCCTTTCATCTCTGCATGAGAGTGTCCCTTAAGATCATCCCAAAAATACTACTGCTAAATTTATTTAATCTATAGAAGAGAAATCTGGAGGGATCACAGCCTCACACTGCATTGGGGGATGTAAAGCCTTTTTCACATCCTCAGAAACAGGACACACAGTGATCAGATGAGGTACATAGAGGTTAGCGTTTAGGCATTTCTAGCAACGAAGATAATCCCCATAAAAGATTTTCCATCCTTAGAGGATTTGCGAACAGGTTGAGCACACTCCTGTCAGGGGTGACCTGGGAGATAATCCCACTCATTAGTAAGCCAGTGCAGTAGCCAAACTCCCAAGGTTTGTTCCAGTCCTGCTTTTTATGATTTTATTGTACAGCCTCACTGGAGAGCTCCCAGGACATGCTGGAAGGTCTGTGAATGCTGAAAGGCTTTCCCTTTGGGGTTAGGTCTCTCCAGCAGTGTGCTGGTGTGGCGTATTTTTTAATATGCATTTTTAAATGAGTTGAGTATGGAGGTCAGAATCCCAGGGTATGGATTTTTAAAATCTGGAGTACCTAATGAGATGCACTATTATTTCTAGCTTTAGGTAATAGACCGGTAGCAAAATGGAAAGTTGCCTTGTGCTGCAGAAACACTGGTGGCTGGGATAAATAATTTATAACTGCTTTGTATTTGTTGAATTCACTCTCGTGACCGGGCACAGTACAGAGTTCTCAAACACAGGCGATGCAGGAAAATCTTCTATTATTTTGTCACCTTTTTTTTCCCACGTAGCTGGAACGATGTTCTGCAGATTGCTCGATGGTCACCATATGTTCTGTCCTGCAGGTGCAACCAACATGGTGTTTGGTGTGTACAGATCAGGGCTGTTTCTCATCACAGATGGCTTCACCCAAAGGGACAGTCCTCAGGCAGCCCCGTGGCAGGGTGAGCAGTCCAGATGCCCGTGCTCACTGTGAGCAGCCATTTCTGCCCCGTGCACCTCGCTCCTTCAGTTCCTTTGCTGGGTGGCAGTGCAAGCTTTCCGACATTGGGTAACGCCAGAATACATCTTATCCAGGGGGCTAGTTGAGGCCAGAGATAATCTTCCTCAAGTGTTCACACATGCTCTGTACAGCTGGGATGTCTGGGGAAGGTAAAAAGAAAAGCTCACAAACAGACTGAGTCAATATTTGTTTTCTGAATGTTAATGAACGTCTGCAGGGCAATGCTCATGCTTTTTTCTCTGCAGCTGCTGCTCTGCTGAAGCAGCTCTCCTTTCCCTGCTTGCTACCAGGAGCAGCACCTCCAGAACACCAGCTTTCCCTGAGAGCCAACACCAAGGGCATCTAACTTCCCTGACGGTGTGGAGAAATCACAGGGACAATTGATTGCTGTTGGAATTTGGTACCTAGAAAGCTTTGGTAACCAGCCTGAGTGAAGTTGATAGTTTCAGTTTAGCAAAGCCAGCACTGGGCTGGTGCTGTTAATTGTGCAGCATTGCATCAGCAGTCCCTGGAAAAACTTCAGCATTCTTATTGCAAGTGAGATATTTCAAAAATGTGTATGGTCAGTTGAAAGCTCTGGAGGTAAAAATACATGTACTTAATGTGAAAAATGTCTTTTCTGTATTTGTTCTTGGGACTCTGCGATTTTACAGTGCAGGATATTTTTGAGCTTTCCTTGACAAATCAGAAATCATAGGGTTTGGTAAGCAAAACTCGGGATTCTTATATATGCACTTACAGCCATGCCCTTGAGATCAGAATCTGCTGTGATGAGTCTTGCCATGAAACCTGTATCTGTGGCATGTAGGCAATGAGGTGTCCATCAGTTCAGGCATCTCCAGGCTGGCAAGATGCAGATTTCTACAGCCAGGCCTGCAGTGACCTGTGGGCAGCATCACCCTGGTCTGCTGGACCACAGGGATGTGCCAGCTGACAACACAAATGCTGCAGATGCTGATGGCTGGAGGTGGAATGCAACCAAACCCTTCAATTATACCTTGGTGATTTAATCATCTCTCTGCCAAATGCTAGCTGTGTGTCCTGTGGTACTACACAAATGCAGAAATTACTGCTGTGTGCCATTTCATAATAAAATATAATTTACCTGGGTTAGAAAACACCATTCTGCTGTCAGCAGCCTGCAGCCCCTTGATGGACACTGCAGACCTGTGCCTGCAAGGTGTTTCTTTGAGGGTGCCACTGCTGCACTTCAACAAAACTCTTTTTTTCTGTAGTATTAAGTAATTTCTTTCCTGTTTACGAGATTAGGAAATGTTGGGAGCAGCTTTCTCGATAAAGCTCTGGCTGAACTGAGCCCTTTTACACCAGAGGATCTGATTTGCAGAGGCAAAAAAAAGAACCATACAAATGGCCAACACACAAAACTGAAAACAAGAGCTGACTAAGCCGGTTTTTGCTGCACACAGCCCTGAAAACACAGATGTGTTTCAGTGAGTGTGATTTGAGCGGGGATGAACTCATCTGGAAGCCTTGTTTGTTCCTTTCTGCTCCTCCACCCACTCGTCACCTCCAGGAAAACAGCGGCTGCTGCACTCTGGCCCTGCAAGCACTCAAGCACTTGCCTTGCCTTGCCTTGCATTGTCCTGCCTTGCCTTGCCTTGCTTTGCCTTCCCCCTGTGGACTGTCTACAAGGGCACAAGCCTTTTGGTTTCTGACTGCTTCGAGGTGGGTGGGATGGGGATGCTGAGGTGCCACGACCCCAGCCCGCTTGAGTTGCCCCCAAGCAACTGGGATGCACCTAAGGTCCTTAACACAGATTTCATGCAGCTGGTGCTGGCTGGAGAAAAGGGTTGATTCAGACCCAGGAACAAGGTCTTGTTCCTTCTTTCTCCTCCTGCAGCAGCAGCCAAGCAGCACTTTGACAGGGAAGCAGGGAGAGACAGTGAGGGGTACCACACCCTTCTCTGGCAGCACAAGGACCCCGTCTGCTGAAATATCTTGGAAATATTTTCTCCTCCATCAGATGCAGTTATGATGGAGCAGCATTCTGGGGTGGTTTTTTGATGTTGGAGGATGAATAGGACATAGATGGAGCCACAAACAACGTGATTGTTTCATTTGAATGGCGCATCATTTCCTTAGGAAACCAGGCTAAAATTACAAAGCAGAGTAAACATGAAGTAAGAAATATGACACACTGGGGAAGTAAGGACAGAATAGGAGAAGTACCTAAAATTAAAGCAATCTGGCAATAATAAGGGCAGAAGTGACAAGATTCAGCACAGAAAGGAGTCCATTTTCTTTAAGGAGGAGGAAATCTGGTACTGTATTAGGAAGGTACCTGCTGCTGCAGTTGGAGTGGGTGTTGCAGACACTGCACACCAGCACTGCTACCTCAGGACACCCTGAATTGCCTTGGGCTCTATATGAGGATGGGGGGCCAAATACTTTTCTCACCCCACAACCTGTCTCTGAAATTAAGAACTTGTCCATAAAAATTGTCCCACTGCCAGTGCAGGGATGGCTAGGTCAGACTGTGGGAGGACGGCAGTCAGGGTTTGAGTTTACCATTGAAAGCATTTCATGCACACTTGCACTAAACAGAATACATTTTTATTTTTCTTTCTTTTCCTGGAAATAAGTAAGATCCATCCTACTCACTAAACCCGGAGAGGGATCTGTTCACCGCCCTTGTGTTACCTTCCTGCAGCGTCAACAACACTCTTGGCACAGCCAGACACGTGAGGACCAAGTGGGTCAGAAAAAAGGGAAAAACATCTAAATCTTCCTACAGATTTATTCGTGACAATGGATTTCATTATTACATTATGTCCTCGACTTTCCACCCCCCTCCTCCTCCACAAACGCGTAATCACATCTCAGATCTCGGCAATAATTGCTTCGCCACACTGACAAACACAGCAAAGAAACGGCGTTTGTTGAGGGCTAAGAAAGCTTTGCAAACAACGCTGATTAGCCAGATCTCCCAGCTCAGGAATGAGAGGCAAGTTCAACTGGAGGTGATGGGGAAATATCCATGGAAAAAAAATAATAAAAAGTAAGATTAGACTTCATAATGTGCTTTTTGTTGCTGTGCTGTTGTTTGAGACACACTGTTGCTGCTTGCCTTGATGGGATTCTCCGAATATAGTCTTGACGTTTGCACAGAGGAGTTTGACTTTGCTTGTTTGAAACAGCAAATGGTGCAGACGTGCCCGGGGATGATGGAGGCTCAGTGCTGGGCTTCGAGCACGGGGCTCTGCCGGCACAAGGCACATGCTTCTCCCGGCGGGCAACACCTCCCACGCTTCAGCTGCCTTCACGTTCTCGTGGAACACAACACGCTAACACCAGCAGAATGGCGCTTTTACAAAGCAGCCCTGAAACTGCCCGTGTCTGCGCGCGGGCCCGGTGCCGCCGTGCTGCCGGCACCCTGTCCCACCATGGTGCTCGGGGCCGGGCTGCCCAGGGCCCACGGAGCACCATGCCCTCGCTCCAGCAAAGAGCTTACCCCTAAGGAGCTTACACCACTGCTCAAGGCGGCACCGGGAGCAAGGGTTTAGGTTAAAAAGCAGGCACTGTGGGGGTCCAGAGACTTCCTGAGCTTCAGTGGGGTCATTTTGTTGTCACTTGCCGCTCAATGGCTGTGATTTCATCCCATTCCTTGCACCCTAATTTTTAACACCCTGCTGCATCCTGCTGCATCCTGCTGAATTCCGCTTCCTTGATCCCCCCTGTCCCCTCAACTCTGGTGCTTGAGACTTCTGGAGATACTGTGTTCCATGCTGCAAAAAGAGCTAAAAATAGTAATAGTGAGCAAAGACCCCATCTACAGATCACCGCACCCCAGAAGCTGATGGCTTTCAGGGGATTTATCTTCTTGCCTAAGCCACACAGCTGGCCCCTGCCTTATCATGTCAGCTTCTCCTGCCTGCTGCAGCCTCACACAGCAACTCCTCTTGGGTTCTTCTCTAAGCAATGGGATGAATACGGGGGAATCACCAAGTTTATGGTGCTTGGGCACTTTGTGATGCTGGATTCCTCAGAAACCCCTCAGCAAGGATGTGGGGAAGAGTCTGGTTTTTTTATGAATGGTCTATGTGCTGTTACATGTACCTGCTCAAAACACAAATCCATCCTTAAGTGTATCTACCTCAGGAAGACAGTATAACTGAACTGGGAAAGGGCTGATTTCCAACTGACTGCATGTGATTGTCCTTTCCAAACTAAGGAAGAAAAAGCAGAATTTTTCTCTGGTGGACCATGTCAGTATAACTGGCTTGGTCAGGAAGTATGCTGCAGACTGAGGGTTTATGATGAGATGTCATCCATTTTTTTAATTAAATGTTTTTTCCAAAGAAAATTCAGGTTTTCAGTTCAACAGAAGCTTTCACAGAAAGTGCCTGCCTAAAAAATGTGGTTTTTTCCCTTAAAAGGTTCTGCTTTGTGAAAGGGCTGATCACCTTCTAGGGCTGGGGCCCTTTGTGGCATTCCTGTTTCCCAAAGCACGGTGGACACCAGGTTGGGTGGTCATCGATCTTCAGTGCCAAATCAATGAAAGAGTCCCAGGGCTTGAGTGCACTGAGTTAAGTATGGTATAATCTTTATGCTATCACAAATCTCTTTCTCAGGCCCAGGATTGTCACAAGATCATGGTGTCTCAAAGCATTTAATTCATCTGGGAGAGAGTGTCAAAAAGGAGACGGTTTCTCTGCCCTTTGTGTAGAAGGTTTTGAGGGTGCCCTGGCCAGTGCTATTGACCTGAGCAGAACTGCCACTTTTTCTGTTCTTCCCTGCATGTGTCTGTCCTCCACTGGGTCTTGGCACATGCACTGGCCCTCTGAGGATGGGCACACACTCATTTTCCATCCAGCCCCCAACACAAGAGGATCCATGACCGTGAGCAAACACTCGAGAAAAAAATAACTCTCACATCTGCTGCAGAGTGGAGGCAACAATCATTATATTTCAGGTCTTTAAACAGAATACTACCTGGACATTAAGACTGCAGAAGACTATTTTATGAATTTATCCTCTACTCCCTCTAAAAATGTCCTTCTACACTTCATATTCCCCTTTGAAACAAACGGTCAGCAGCAATAAAATTTTTTACTGAAGCAGCAAACCTCCACACAAGGTCGGAACAATATCTGTGTTATTTACTCCAGCATGAGTTATGATCTGCCTACTGCATACACTCTTTTCTGTGTTTCCTGTTGATGCAAATCAAAAGCCTGTATTGTCCTTTTTGCTGATTTAGTGCTTCATACACTCATTACACCAGGATTCATTTATTCTTTTTTTATACATGTGTATATTTCAACATCACAAAAGAACCCATTTCTGAGTGAAAGATCTGACACTGTGGCTGAGGGCTCTGCTCTGTGTTGTCCAGCTCCTGTACTGTGCAATAAGTGTGTTTCAGTGGAAATAAGCAAATTCATCACACCCACGAAATGGGAGTAGCAGGTCCGGGAGGTACAGTAGACTTGAAAACTGAGCAGCAGGACCTTAGCAGGCCCTGGGAGGAATGAGAGAGGCTGAAGCAAGGCCCCGTGTAGGACAGGGGACATGGTGTGCCCAAGCCCATGTGCCAGTGGTCACGGTGCTGGTGGAGGTGCCATCACACAGGAGACCTGTTTTCATAGAACCATAGTATGATTTGAGACACAGACGTCATTTAATTCCTAGCCTTAGATGTCATTTAATTCCTACCTCCCTGCCATGGGCAGGGGTGCCACCCACAAGACCAAGTTGCTCTGTCCTTGTCAGCATTTTTTGCTTCTTCTCTCTTTCTCCACCCAGGAGCTCCTGGGCAGCCTGAGGGAGGAGCAGGGAGGCAGTGGGACCTTGGGGACAGATGGCAGCGATGCAAGGACAGGGTGGGAGGCACAGCATTGAGCCCAGCAGCTTCTGCCCAGGCACAAACACTGGGAAACAGCTCTCAGGACTTCTCTGCTGACAGGGTGATACAACACACAGATTACTTCAGTCAGCAAAGTCTTACAGGGGAAATTTCCCAAGGCATGTTGTTGATGGGACTGCCTAACTCCCATCGGAAGTAAACTGATCCTTCAGGCACCGGGAGGTCTGTGACAGCTTCTTGAAAGAGTTTTTCAGTTAGCTGGATTAATTCCCTAATTATGTAATTTTCTATTACATGATTCCAGCGGGACTGTGTCCATGTACTGCAAGCGAAGGCAGGCTCACACCCAGCAGGGTGAGTTGCTATAAATCCGTGCTTTGGTTCCATGTGCCCCCGACTGCTTGAAACCTCTCATATCTTAAATGAGTTGAATGATGGACAGTTTTATGTGCAGCATGACTCAGTACTGCAGGTCTGTCTCAGAGCAGTCCAGCACACCTATAATGCTACAGAGCAGAAGAAACAGTGGGTTTACCTCATCAAAGCACTAAGGAACATCATCTGTAGGTGCTTATGAGTCTAACCTACCCACAAGAGTCCTTTTAATTTGTCATCCACTCACCACCAAGAACAGATCTCTTGACTTTCTCCCCTCCAGCCTGTATCTTGGCAATACAGATTGCAGTAGTCATACTGGTTTTTGTCCCTTATTAATTTCAAATGGCTGAGAAATCCATCAAAGGCCTAGGCATCTACCCGCATTCTCACCAGAACACAAAAAACATTTCCCACTGGTAATATTAATCAGTTTCCAGTTGTCTGGTAACAGTAACATTGCAAACAAAGATTTTTGGAAACTAGTAGAGAGATAAATACTACCAGGATTGTTTGTGCTATGCGAAATTTTCCCTTTTTGCACATACATATAGGTGGAAGAACTAATGCTACGAGTAATGGTGGTGTCTGGGCATTCCAGCAGTGAGAACAGCAGGGTTTTTTTAATGACATAATCATTGAATCTAACAAAGGCATTGCTATTTTAGCTTTTTTCTTGCTAAATGGTCACAAAAATCATAGTCCATAAATGCATTCTTGGATAGAATAAAACCAAAGAGGCCTTATCTGAACTTTATGCAAAAGAAAAGAAATAAAGGTAACATAAAATTTTCAATTTCATAAGGGCAAATTAATTTTGAAGGAAACAAATTAAATTATCTCAAGGACTTGAACATCAATGAAGCCTGAAATGTCTTGCATAAAAGGTGCAAGACGATTCACTGGAGTACTGAAAATATATGTTACTGTTAGAAAGGATACAGGGGAAATTACAAGAAAAATAGTTGATACAGACCTTGCAGAGGTTGTAAAAAAAAATAGGCAAGTTCTTCAAATGAAAAGAGAACTGAAACAAATGGACCTGTGTGAAAGTAGTATTAAAACTACATAAAGAAATTAATATTTTGCTGTAGTTTAAAAAAGGCTGTTGTTGAATAGAAGAGGAAAGAAGGGCAACACAGTAATATGAGAACAGAAATGTTCCTATCTTAACTAGAAAAAAAGGTTTAGAAACCTATTAGGTACTCAAAACGTATGATGTGATGTCTGCATCTAAAGGACGGAAGAGCCAGCATACGAAACTGCATGGGCAGAGCAAATGAGACTTGCAAATTAGTCAAGCTGAGAGTAAGAGCAAATGTAGTGCCTACACTCAAAAGGGAAAAGCAAAATATTAAAGGTGAGAGCAATCTGCTTGATTCACAGCAATAGTGTATCAGGCAGGAAAATAAACTACATGGAAAGAATAATTTTAAAAAGGGACACAGAAGGAAAATGGGTTAAAAAGCATTCAGATTTGTAAAAGTCATGCCAGATGAACTTGGTATGTTCCTCTGATGCAACTGTTTTCAACACAGGGATCTGCAGTAAGTCTATTATTTGGTGCGATGCCACAAGAGAATTCGTTATTTGGACTGGGAAAAATGGGGATTAGGCAAAGAACAGTAAAGTGGGGGAGACCTGATCAAAGAGGAGACGGCAGAGAGTAGTCCCATAAGACACAACATCTGCGGGAAGGAGGGTCATTACAAGGGTTCATCACAGAAGATCCTTTGAACTGCTCTTACTGAATATTTCATCAATAACCTCAACAAAAATGAAGGAAACTGTTGGTGAAATAACCCGATGTCACAATGTCAAAGAACGGTGTCGATCAGTAGGAGCAGATGAGTATCATTCAGGAAGACTAAAATCACCATGAGAACAGGAGCAAGAGAGGCAGAAATGTGATTGTACAGAATTGGAGGTCCTGCAGTCAGAGTAAGGAAGGATCTTTGCAGACTTCTACAAATTTTCTCTGAATCAGCTGAAAGTCCTGTACTAAGGGAAAAACATGGGTGCACTAATCAACTGGAATAGGTGATAAATATAGTAAGGCTTTGAACAAGAGGAATAAGGCTCAGATGCTGCTGCTGGGGCACTTCCAGTAGAAGGGGAGAGGTATTATTACTGTCCGGGAAACAGTGTAGACTTCTGGCAAGTCATGTTAAAGAAAATGAAGTCAAATACGTGGAGATGTAGAGGACTGCTGCTGGGAAGAAGACCCATTTCTATGAGACGAGATCCAAAACGTAACCTTAGTCAGGCTGATTAGCAGTACAAAAGCTCACTATAGATTCATTTGAGGTAAACGTGGGATGGGGGCAGAAAGATCCGCTGAATTTAAAAGAGAATACTGGCATAAGAACAAATGGGAACAAACTAACCGCAGAGCTGGAAATGAGGTTTCTCCTCAGAGGCATGAAGTTTTGGAACAGCCTTCCAGAGAAGGACTGAGTTCAAAAACACAACTGCTTTCAAGGCAGAGTTAGTCCAGCTTCTGGAAAGGGTTATAGGCCATGGCTGCTCCTGGTAGCAGAGGGAAGGCAGGGGTTAGATTTGGTGAGGCAGAAAACCTATGCTGCTACTGCAGGACTTGTTGGCAACCATTGCAGCAATAACAGCTCTGTTTCAGCAAAGCACAACTGTGTCCCATAGCAGTGGGAATACACTCAGCAGAGGGAAAAACCTTTACGGAGTGTACACGTCAGCACAGTAAAAGTGCTCCTCTGTGTGTGTCTGTCATCTTTGATCCCAAGCAGCAGGGATCAAAGGGTTTCTTGCACAAAGATTCTGGCAAAAATTGGTTTCTAATAACTGCCAAAAAGTGTTGCAAAATCATTGAAAAGAGCTGGTTTTAGTGGTTCTTCCTTAAAATGCGTGTCACGAGAAATGCCATTGTAAAGGTGTGACAAAGGAAGTATAATTAGACGTAAGAAAGGATCACAAGCATTACTGGTACAGATTTAACAAGGCATGAAAATCAAAAAATAGTCAATTTACAACAAGAAGAGTTAACACTGCAGACTGGGGACCCTTGTTCACAGAAGTGGTGATGGGACTTTATAAACAGGGGCTCTCAGCACAGCACTCCTATTCACATGACCACACTGAGAGAGCCACCACTGAGAGCAGTTCATCTACAAACAGCTCTGTCAGTTCAGCTCTACTCACCTTGGGAATACAATTTAAAGCACTGACCCTGTGTAACAGCAAGGTTTGATTCAGACTGAAGACATGTAAGCAAAATGCCTGCCTCTTGTCAGCTGAGCAGCTCTCCAGACTCTACGGAGCTCACCAGTTCAGTTACCTCTTGACCTGGAAATCTGTTTGCTGGTGGCAAGCATCTGCTGAGATACCCAAATATACATCAGAACACGTGGGCAAGTACAGACCTAATGGAAGAGTGTTGCCTTCTGGATAGATTGTAATGGCTGGGGGGGGATATTTTTTACTGTGATAGTGGTAAGGTGCTGGCACAGGTTGCCCAGAGAAGTTGTGGGTGTCCCATTCCAGGAAGTGTCCAAAGCCAGGTTGGATGAGGCTCTGAGCAATCTGGTCAAGTGGGAGGCATCCCTGGCCACAGCAGGGGATTTGGAACTAGATGATCTTTATGGACCAGGTGGTCTTTTCCGACTCAAACCATTCTGTGATTCTGTGACATGGCTACTCAAAGCATCTCGATTGTCTGTGTGTGCGCCACTGACTTGAACCCTCATTTCCACCAACTACAACAGGACCTTAGAGACCCACCTTTCACAGAGGTGCCTTCAGTTAGAAGGGGTCAAACTACCTTCACCTAAACTGAGTTGTTCAATAATCTGGATCTGACATCTACCCAAAACATTAATGCGCAGAGCAGAGGAAGGCAGATACTTTTCTGTGGGCTTTGGAGAAAGAAATAAAGCTTGTAAAAGTGCAAGTTGACTCTAAATAAAAAGAATTAGGCCTATTTAGTATGTTTGGTAATACTCAGAGATAGATTGAGTCCACAGACCAAAAAGGTTTAAAAGCAAATGAAAGTCAGAGTCATGATATTCCTGGCAATCAGTTTTTACCATACTGTTAACTCAATGGTCCCAGCTCTTGCAATTTTATAATGGCTATCCCTGAATTCCAGTTTCATAAGTCTCAGCTCCCCAAGTCCTGGGAATCAGCTCCTCAGAGTGCCAGCTTCTGTTTTTAACAGTTACAGGAGAAAAGCTTGAAAGTGTGATTTGAGCATATGCCAAAGATTGAAAAACAAAAAGTAAATAAAATGAATGCCAAATTTTAATGCTTGTTTTTATAAAAACCTAAACCACTCTCTATTTTAAAGCTAATCTCATGACTTTGGGGGCCTGGCTCCTTATTCCTGAAAGCTTGATACTGGCAAGCTGTTAACTCAGACACTCTTTCAAGAGGATTTGCGGAAACAGGCTGAAAGAGCTACAGTGTTCTGGAATAATGGATCCCTGAGGAAAACCCAAGGAATGCTTATGCTCTGTAGAAAAGCTGTTAAAAGGATAATTCTTGATCTCCTTCTTTCCAGATTAAAATAACAGAGGAGGGAAAACAAAACCATCAGAAAGATGTGCCTGGACATGTGAGATGCAGAGCACAAGTAAACAGGGTAGCTGTCTTTGCAGCAGTTCAGAATATTGACACCATGCAAGCACAGAGGAAGCATTGCTGGTTGTTGGTCTCCCAAGGGAGCTGGCATTGCAGAGGAGCTGTGTGGAGCTGGGATGCAGGCAGAAAGCCTTTGGAAATGAAGCATCCTCCCTTGTTTTCCCTGCAAGCTTGAGTTTGATGCATAGAGGTGAGGCAGAGACCACCAGAAATGTAGAAATTTGTGTTCCCATCATTCCCCACTTTCCTTTTTCTTTGCCAAGCAGCTCTGTGAACGTCAAGGTGCTTATGAAGACCATATGCCTTCAGAAGGGATTTCTGTCTCAGGCGTGTTATCACAAGAGCTCCACAGAGACTGCACAAAACTCCGAAGCAAATTCTTTTCCAGTGTGGAAGATAGTGCTAGGACCTGTCACAGACTGAGGGACACATTCTGCCTGTTGGGTCATACGGAGCCACAGCACCTGGTCAAGGAACGACCCACTCTCAGGGCTCCTTTTAAGCCTAATGACCCTTGATGTAGCTTGTCCCTACCAGCCACTTTCCTGCTCCGAAAGCCCACATACCAGATGCCACTTGTCATCTGCCAAACCAGCTGTGGAGCAGATGGAGCCACAGAGCAAGAGAGCAGTTCCAGCACTCTGTGAGAGGTTCCAGCCCTGTGCTCCAAATGCAAGGGCGAGCCCCTCTGAGAGAGGCAGTGGGGAAGGAGACAGCAGCACGACTCTCACACCGAGTGAGATTGCATGGATACAGTCCTTGGAGGGTAGGAGGTGGATGTTCGTGCCAGACCTGGAGCTGACTACTGCCACTGCAAATGGGGAGGAGGCTCAGGACGCCATCTCCAACCCACATAAGCATCCCAGGTTGCTTCCTATGGATCAAAAACGGGAAAAGGGCTTGGATTTGTTGCTTGGAGGATTCAAGCCGTGGCACATAGCAGGAAGCCTTCTCAACATGCCTGTGCAGAGGATGAACTTGACACTTCTGAGTTTGTAACTGAGCACTAAATGAAAAACAGAGGCTGGGGAAAGGCTTTTTTTCCACCTCTGGTTTTGTGGGGGAGAAAACTAAAATTTTGTTCAAAAGCAGTTTTGTGCCTGCAAACAGGATTTATTTTTAGAAGATTTTATAAGATTTATTTTTAATTTCATCCAGATGTTTATTTATAAAATAATTTAAGACATATCCAAACAGACATCAAAGAAACCTTTTGGGAGTGCACTGCAGTAGCAAGGGGTTTTAATGATCCACAAGGCGAGTGAATGGGTTTGAGGAGTGTCAGAGTGCCTTGGGGGAGCACATGCATGGATCCAATTAGGAGCCCATTCCGAGGTCACTCAGACACGACAGGAAAGGTGACTCCTTTGGGAGCAAGATGCCAACTATTCCACACGGTGTGATGTGGGGAATTGTAGAGCATACATGCTTTCCCAAAGGCAGTACCAGGAGAACTTCTGTCTTAAAGAGTGCCACATAAGATACCCACCATGGCAGTTGCCTTGTGTCATTTCCAAGCCCTGGAGGAGGTGTATATCCTGGGCAGAGCACACAAAGCACAGCTGCTGCTCCATGAGGGTGAAGTACTTGCTCTGGTTTCCCAGATTTGGGTAGCATGCTGCTGCCAGAGCCCCCATGCCTACACAAAACCAGGGCTGTGTCCTGCTGGTGGGAGCTGGAAGGGGACAGATACTCCCGAGGTTTTCCATGATTTCCCTAATTCCCTTTCATGTAACATGAAAATTCCACCTGTCCTCACAGGAGGTGACATCTGCTGCTGTGCCCCGATCTGAAGATACATGGACAAATCCTATTATCCCTCTGCAAATTTAATGAAACAAGTACTGAGGTGTCACCTTAGCACCTATTCATATCTACATGAAAATGTGTAATGGTTTGCTTGTTGTTTTTCTTTTTCCTTTTCTCTTTTTAAATGTTTATTTACAATGTTTAATCTTTGCACCTTTCTAAAACTGGTTTCTATCAAGCAGTGGTACACAGCTTTTTGTGTCCTCAGTAGGTTCAGGTAAGTCAATATAAATTAAGTCTTAGTTGCACAAGGTGTCTACTCCAGTTTGACAACATACAATTAAATAGACCCTTTATTAAATTTGTGCAAATTTGCTCTCATGTGTCTCTTTCACTGACATCAAATTGACTGAGTTAAAAGGTGCATGCTGGTGTTGGAGTCAGAGGCTTCCATTCAGATTTGTGCCTCTGCAATTAAGACTTTGGCTTTTGATGAAAAGTCACAGCTCAGCATTTAGGACCTTCTGTGTCCTCCAGTGCTGTGTCCCATGACACAGGAATGGACCAGATTTGTCCCTGATGGGATCTTGCTTTCTGTGGGTGGGAGGCAGGAAGAGGAGGCATCGCTTGAAAGGGAAGCAAGGGACATCACAAGCTGGAGCAGAACCCCTCAGCAGCACTGGGTTTTCCACTGAACATCTGCCTGCTCCAGGGCAGTTCCAAGCAGCACGGGATGGCATGGTCAAAGTGACAGCTTCCAGGATAGACTTTCTGCTGCCAAGGGACCAGACCTCCCCTGTACCACATCCTCAGGGGCATAGCCAAGGAGCTGGCATCTGCTGGCTCATCTTTGCTTCATGGTGCTGTAGGAGCATGGCCAAGCTGGCTGGGTCCTTACAGAGAACCTTCTCCTGCCTGGCTGTCCCTGAACTTGTTGGGGGAAAAACACAATTTGGAAGAACTTACTGTTTTTGAAGCGGGGCTGCTGGCAGGCCTGGGCACTGTAGTGCTGAGAGCAGCAGCAGGAAGTGTGGTTGCATGTGAAAACAAGCAGATTTGAAACAGTATTCACTCCGAGGGATTACACAAATAATACTCCAGTGACAATGGAGCTATTTACTCAGTTGACAGTATGAAGAAAGCATCTCCTTTTATCTGCTTATGGTGGTTAGTGGGTTCATCTCTCTTACAGCCTCTGTTGCTACTTGCTGCTTCCCTTGATGCTTCTCTCTGGTAGTTTTCTTCCAGCTTTCTTTAAAAAGCTGTTTATTTGAGGAGGGTGTGGGCTTTGTGCCACAGAAGGGCAGCTGCAGAGACTCACAGAGAGCAGCCTCACAGATGCCTGAGCCTGCGCACATTGGCTGCACAGTGACCAAGGATAGCTCACTCCGTCAGCCCACACTGCACAAAGGTGAACATTCCATCTCAAATTTGTAATATGGGAAGCGCTGGGAGTATCTCCCCATTAAGAGTCATCTGTCCCTTGCTCTGGTGTCTGGGATGACCGTGCCAGGTATGATGCTTACTCAGAAGGCTTCTGAAATAGCTTCTTCTACAGTGAAAGAAAGGGCATCCTACAAGGCCAAGCATCCATGTCCTCAGCATATGAGGCACAGGCAGGAGTGTCTGAGCACACAGTAGGGGTGGGACTGAGGTGCAAGGCTGTGGCTGAGCAGTTTACAGCAACCTGGGTGCCTGCAAGTGATGCTTCCTTTGGCTGCAGTGCAGACCCATACCCTGCCTCTGCTCTGCCAGACTCAGCCAGCTGCAGGTCACCCAAGAGGGTTGCCTGGGTGCAGGATGCTGTCCCAGGGCTGAGGCATGACTGGCAGTGGGAGGGGATGATGACCCCGCAAGACTCCTGTGAGACGTGAGAGCAAAACTGAAGGTGGATCTTCCTCAAAGGGCTGAAGTATCCAGGACACAGGCTCCCCCATACCTTCAGGAGATATTTTTGCTTGTTTTGTTTGCACATGTCTATACTTGTCCACCCTCTATAGGTGTCACATATTGCCCGTGATACCTCACCAACGCAGGCCATGTAATGATGTACAAGCAATCACAGCAACAGGTTAGACTTCAAAATTCACACTTGGGGGATCACTGCACAGCACACAGCTCTGCCACCCTACAGCTGTGTTTATGGAGGGGTTATCACATCATTCATCAGAGCTGCAAACAAACCTAGCAAAAGCCACCAGACTGGAGCACCTCCCTCTCTTCAGGAGAGGCACGAGGTAGACAGATCTGGAAGCTCTTATATCAGGTGGTAAAAACTATCCCATCATCTTTACAAAACACAGACATCACTGAAGTGCGCAGACACTGGCCACATCTGCCCACCCTCAAAGGTTCACCTCAGGCAACTAATCCTGACCACTGACCAGCTGGTGTGCCTGGTTTGCATCTCTGCTCCCTGGAACACACTGTCCCGTTCACAGACAAAGAGCTAGTTCAGTGTCCATGCAGCTCGGATGGGAGCAGCAGCCAGGAAGGACTTTTAGGACATAATCCACTGCAACGCCAATTCAAAGCCACCAAATCAGTCGTAAGGCAACAGAAACCTTGACCACTACAGGTCTAGGTTATATGAATAGGATTTATTACACTAAATTTAAGCCATCTGAAAACTAAAGATCAAGGCTAAAGTAGTAGTTTTGGATTCTTCTCTAGACAATTTGTAGTTACCTTCAGAGAGAAGCTTAAGTGTACTCTGTGACACCTAGGATGAACTGTCCTTCCAAAATGCCTTTCTCCATTGCCCAAAATCAGACCCCAAAAGTCTTAGAAATTTTACACCAAACTTCTAATTTTCAAATAGTCAAAGGTAGACAAAATAAGTTCCAGTGACTTTCAATGCAGCCCAATTAAATGTAAAACATTCAACCATCCATTCACTGACTACATCATCATGCATTTAAATTTGTCTGTCTGAGGTTAAAGA
This sequence comes from Lycocorax pyrrhopterus obiensis, assembly GCA_014706295.1. Classification (NCBI taxonomy): domain Eukaryota; kingdom Metazoa; phylum Chordata; class Aves; order Passeriformes; family Paradisaeidae; genus Lycocorax; species Lycocorax pyrrhopterus. The sequence goes on from JACSVZ010000001.1 coordinate 80,250,708, forward strand.
CAGCCTCTTCGCAATTGACTTTCTTGTTGAAATTATCTCCCGATATCTTAAAAGTCTATTTCTAGGAGCCTTTTTATACTTTATCGTTGATTTTTAATTAAAACCAATGGAAAAAAAGAAATGGCTAGAAGCACCAAAATTAAAAAGGAAGGGCATTATGGTTGTTCCACCAAACTTACATGAAGCCAAGGCAGATTTTGCTGAAGTGTCTTCTTGTCCTTCTGTGCTGCTGAAAGGATTCATTGAGTGTTCTGTGACAAGCAATGACCTCCTCTCACCCACTCTCTGGGTTAGAGTCCTGGAGCCAGTTATAGGTTGTATTAGGGAGCTGTAAACACAAAGAAGTGCTGCTCTTTCAGCTACTAGAGATAAAAAAAAAAGGATCTTATGACTTCCTGCTAATAGAAAAGAACATGTGTTTTCTATCTGCTGATAAAGAACCCAGTGATACCCAGCCTTGTTGGAGGAACATCTGTGTTTTTTCATGGACACTTAAAACCTTCTCTTCGTGACCTGAGATTCATTCCACATCTAAAATGTAATTCCACCAGTCCTCAGAGGATTCTTCAGTGGCTTACTAAATATTTGTTATATATTTTTCAATTCCAAAAGACAGATCAAGAAATGAAAAATTTCTACTCCCCAATCCACTCTTCAACTACCCGCGAGTAGTTAGGGGAGCAGTGGATATGGAGGAGAAAAGAGGTGTGCTCCTGTGCAGCATGAAGACACAGAGCAGCAAATGGAGAATCCTCATAGAGCTGAGCTGAAAAAGAACAGGTAAAAGGGAATGAAAGAGTGGGACCCTGCCTGGATAGAGAGAGAAGAAAATCTCCATCCTTAATGATGTCAAGTAGAGAAAAGGAGATGAGACCCCACCCTGTTCTTGCACACATGCAGAACTACCCTGCTAAAGATAACTGGAGATGGCCCCTGGAGAAGAGGACAGTTTATTTTAGAGTTGAGTAAGTGTTTGGACAACACTCTCAGGCACATGGTGTGATTCTTGGGGTTGTTCTCTGCAGGGCCAGGATTTGAAATTGGTGATCCTTATGGGCCCCTTCCCATTCAGGATATTCTATGATTCCACAATATCTAGAAGAGAGCAGCTCAAAGGGACGTGAATAGATACGTACGCTTGGCAGTAACTTAAGTTGGAGCCATGGCTGGGGTAGAGCTTCTGGGATAAGAAATGTAAACTGATATGAGAAATCCTTTCTCCAAATGGGAGTGACTGACCAGAAGTAGTGATATGATGAGGAGATGACTAATAATATGAGATGGGCCCAAACCACATGTATTAGGCCTGAATTCAGATCTGGATCTGAGTGCAGTGGCAAGAAGAGCCAGCTCATACAAGCGCAGGACTGCACTGTGAAGGCTGGATACAAACGAGGTCTTCTACAATTTCAACCCAGAGATTTGGGATTGGCTTCTCCTTCTCTTTACTGAAAGTGACATTTATTAAAATAAATGGTGGCTGAATCTCCAAGAGTTTGAGGCTGAAATCTGTTCCCGCTACTGGTATGTTTACCTTGAACAAAACTGAATGCCTGAACTTGAAGCACAGCTCAAGAATCCCATAGGAAAAGAGAACTTTTAGTAAGAAACAGAAATATGCAGGAAGCACAGCTTCTTTGACAGAAACAGGCTCTTTCATGATGAATCCTATCTAAAACCCCAATATACAAAGGCAAGTGGGTAAGGGCAGAGACCCTTTTGAAGTTCACCGAGGGTCAGCACTTAAAATGGTGAAATGGTGGAGGAAGAGACACCCCACTTTAGCAAAAAATTTTATTCTTTAATACCTACCTTACATTATACATCTTTAGCATCAGATACAGGAAAAACATCCCCTATGGCTGCTTCCATATATTGAGTTACAGCTCATTATGTGGGGGAGAGGAGCTGCTAGCCTACAGCAGTCTCCAACTATTCACACTGTAGTAGTGAATGAATTAGGTGGTCTCTTTCTGTGACTCTTTAACCCTGAGAGGCATGTTGTCATGAAAAAAACAGGAGACATTCTTCAATTAAATAGTTGATACAGTTTTAGTTAAAGAGACATCCACACGGAGGCATCTCAACAAAAATCTGAGCCTTCTGGAAGCTCAAAGAAATTGGATAATCTGGAATTTGACTTTGAAAGCACCTCCCTATGTTTCACTGAGTATCTATGGAAAGCGGCTGCCTCTGCATAACCAGGCAGATATTCATTTCATCGTGCATTATTTTTATTGCCAGCTTCATAGCTTTTGATTGCACAACGCAAAAGTGATAACAACACTGCAGGGCAGCAAGATGACTCATTAGGCATTACTGCTCGCTGTCAGCAAAGCCTTTCTATTTACCTAGGTGCTTATGTGGCCTTCATCTCCATGGTGTTTGAGTGCTTCCCAAACAAATAAAACTCTGTCTCTGCCCCTGCTTCCTCTGCAGACCCAGCTGCAGTTTTAGGCTGCCTCAGAGCAGTGTGGAGAGATGTGGGGTGACCTGGGACCCATTGCTGTGTCCCAGGGTGCTGAGACTTGTACATCTTAATGCATGTCCTGTGTCTACCAAACATGTGCCAGCTGTGAGATGGACGCTGTGAATACAGTCCCCCAGCAGAGAGGTAAACAGGGAATTCACATGGTTCCTGTTGGTGGCACTCACAAACATAAATAGCCTGTCTCCTTATATTTTTTTTAGACTAATAAACCTGATGTGCTCAGAAAAATCTTCCCTTGGCACAGATTTTGCAAAGGGGAATGGAGCCAAACTTAGCTCCTGGCTCACTGGACATTAGGTATGCCTTGCACCTCATCCCATGGCAGCAGCAGAGACAGCAGTGCAATTTCAGCTTTCTTCTTCATGGGGATGTTCCTGGAACACGGGTCTGCAAGGAACTATAAGGGTGGTAGCAAGTGGGATTATCCCCACATTGTCCCTTGGGAACTGGCAGGAAACAGCTGCCCACTGACTGCTGAAAATGGGGACAAAATTCTCTGGGGACAGCCCCTCACAAATGTGCATGTTTGTCACCATCCCCTTGGGATGCTAGAGGAGAGTAATGCCACCAATCTGCAGCCAAAGGAGAGGACACTTCTTCTTGAACCCAGGCCCACATGAACCCTGACAGCCCAAGCAAAAATTAGGTCTTGATGCTCATCCATTGGCCCTTAGCTTACAAAATCAACACTAAACCTAAACTGCAGCTTTCAGGCAGTTTGGGGCAGTGAATTTAAATCTGCACAGCAGTCATGTCCGAGCACACACTATTGCAGCTGGGCCTGAACCAGGAAATGCTGGCACAGAGGCTGATCTGTCATTTTGTAGTTAAGGCAGGCCAGTTCTGAGGACTGATTCAACCCTGAGCTGTCCTATGACCCTGTGCATTTGATGCAGGGCTGAGTTAAGGCACTGCAGAGACCATCCTAAATCTGCAATATAGTCTTCCCAGAAGGCCAGATCATCCAGATAACACTCACCTCTGATGAAATGATGGCCCAAAATTCCTGATGAGAGACCTACATGTGCCACTAGGGCTAATTCGGACAGCATAGGACCCTCTAGGTCTCCTCACTCTCCTTCAGATCTGCACGCAGGGACTATGACAGTTCCAGGATGTGGCCCATGGTGGTCCTCTAACCTTTTCAGTTTAAAGCCATTACCCCTTGTCCTATCACTACATGCCCTTGTCAAAAGTTGGCAAGATCTTCATAGCTATGTGGCAAGGATTAATAGCTTGAAGCTTCTAACCAAATTTTATACCTCCCAAGTACCTGCCCTTGAATTGCACAGGGCCAGAATTGTGTCTGGCCATGCAATATCTGGCTCTGCAATGGACTGGAGCCATCTCATGAGGCTAGTCTTAGCATGGGGTTCCATTTGGGTCCTTGCAGAGGAGAGTGGGCAGCAAGAGTCAGTAATGTCAGCTTCTGCAGGACCTCATAGACCTGCACAAGGACTGATGTCACCCGATCCTGGTGCTGAGCCACGGATGAATTCCTTCCTACCCCAGATATCGAAGGAATATACAGCTTCTTGATTTGAAAAAGGAAGAAGATACCAAGATGTGCATGTCCTCTGCAGAGAGGCAATAGTCTACACTAACTTAAAAAGTGCAGGAAAGAACAGTTTCAGTTTGTTTTTATGAGAAAATCAAGTTTGAGGTTATGGGAATTCCATAAGGGACAATGTCTCACAGTAGTAAGAGATTATAAAAGAGAATTACAGTTCAAACCAGTAAGCGTTACATTATGCACGGAGACACGTAGACTGTAAGGCTTAACAATACACCAAAGCCGCCAACACCAGAGCAAGGCAAAGGGCCTCCTTTTAAAATTCAGTTTAACAGTGCCTGACATTGAATGAGTAATAATGTTAAGCAACACAGAATGGACCATAAAACACTGCTATATGCAATAGCTATTATCCTGTGCTAATCTTCATATCACATTATTTCCTCAAATAATCATAATATTGTGCCAACAGCCCCTTTATTCTTGCTCATTATTTCTCAGGCTGGCTTCCTTCACAAGGAATACGGCTTGCACTAACAATGCCCTCGGGGTTCGCAAGCGAAGCTGCACTCGGCATACCCAGAACAGAGGAAGTCTTTTCTTGGTCCATTTCTTCAGTTGTCTGTGTTTTTTCCTTCATGGAATTACAATGTAGTAGGAAAGATTTTCATGGAATAGAATAAAGAAATCCCTTATCATTACAAGTCTTTCGGGCACTGACCACTCTTCTGGTTTGTGCCCATCACATATTTTTTTCCCTGTTCTCACTTCTCGTCAGTCAGGTTCTTATGTTTGCGTCTCTCTTGGTGCAGTCTCTGCTCTAACACTGTACAGTGCATTCCTGCTGAGAACTATCAGCTTTGACTTTCTACGAATAAAAAACCCTCTTGTCGTTATTTTGTCACACTTTCAGCTTCTTCTAAATAACTAATTCACAACAATAAACCTCCTGGTTGCCATTACAGGCAGGCTGCCAAGCAGTTTAGATGCAATCTTGTGTTATGTTGTTTTTATAAAGATTTCCCCAAATCCAATGTGAATAGACTCAGGGTTTGCGACTTAAAGTAAAACATTTGCTTAATTTTATATTCAAAATGTTACTATCCAGAGCTGGAAATGTGAATGTAATAATTCAAGGCTTCTATGCCAGCACAAACAAACTTCTCGTGGAGCTCATACACAAACCCAAATGTCTTTTGTCTACATGAAGTAAGTTAAAATAAATAAGATCATCTAGTTCTTAGCATCTCCTCATCTATCCATGCATGTTCCCTACTCTCTGGCCTTACATTACAATTCCTGGCACAGGATCCGGGGTTTTTTGGGTGATTTTTGCAGTACCTAGGACAACAGGAGGGGAAAGTAAACAAGAGGAAAGTGGCCATTTAAGATCACGATGGGCATGCGCATCTTCCCTGTGGCCCGTGTCAGGGCAAATGCATCATTTCTGCCACGCAGAAAACAAAGCCCTGGATGTTGATCAGACGTGAGGGCCAGGCATAACACTGATAAGGTAGAGGGAGGAGGGGAGCCCAGGGTGGGAGCTGAGAGGCCTCTGGCTGGGTTGAAGGAACTAAAATGGTTTTGAGCAATGCCTGCAGCAGAATGCAAACTGTGCTTTGGAAAGCACTTGCTTGAAGTGTCCTCAGAAGGTAAAAAAAAATCCCTGTGTTTTCCTACACTCCTGTTTATGGCTTCCATCACAACACTGTCCCATCAAAGAAGAGAGAATGGCTCTAGCAAGATTTTTCTTCCACTTGTGTACTAACCAATTTATTGACTCATGGATGCTCGTTCCATCCATCTAATGACAGCTCCATAGGTCTTTGCAGATTTCATGCAATAAATGTGTCAGCCATTAACTTTCCCTCCTGTTGGGCTCTTGAGAAGATAAAAATCCCCACTTTCTGCAGTAAATTTCTGCTATAAATCCACAGATGCAATTGCACACAATCTAATTTCTGGCTCCCAGGCCTACATTCATCCTTGTCCAACTATTCCTCTTGACTGAGTTGATTAGATTATAGACAAGGGCAGGCACTCTAAATGCAAGGTCATGTAGCTTAAATTAAATCTAAAGGAGCTGCAGTAACATATATATAAGAGAACTTCGACATCTTTACTATTAAACAGGTAGGGACAAGGAGCTCAGCTGGCTCCACTCTGGTATCATTTGGCCTTGAGAAGGGTGAAGTGCCTTGGTCCTCCTTTGGAAATCCTTAGGGACCTGGTTCATACTATGATTGCTCCCACAAGTCAAGTTTCTGGAGCCACTTGATGTTACCACAGGTACTGTGTAACCCCTGGGTGACATGCTGTCCCCACCTCTGCCATTGAACATCCCAGCAGAAGGAAAGGAAAGGCAATAATGCTGCCCCTTAGTAGGTCACACTGCCACTCACAGGACACCGTGTCTGGGCTTCCAGGTACAGTGTTGTGTAGGGTATCACACTGGATGTGGAACAGGTAAACTTGGACCAAAATCCAGAGGTTTATTTCATACACTGACGTCCTTGCCGACTGCAAAACAGGTTTCAACCTGCTATATTTTAAAAGGCTTGTTCGCCTGGTGTACCATGCAGTTATCTTATGCTACAGACAAAGCAGCTTGCAATTTTCTGGCTATTGTCTTTTTTTTTCCCTTTAGAACAAATGGATGATGGCGTTACACAATATGTGACACACGCTGCTTATTTACCAGGAACAAAAAAGGCCCCTATTTCCCAATACACAGAAGAAACTGAATGAACTTCTGTGCTCAGAGTTTCCAGCCTTGGTCTGGCCAGCCATCAGCCCAAAAGTGCTTTCTCACAAGTGCTTCTCTAGCACCTCTTCACTGCGTTGTTTGCCCTTCTCACTGCTGTTTCTGCTTCTTCTCACCCCTCTGCGTCCAGCTTTATCCAATCAAGCATTTTCACTTGGACCCCAAAAATATTGTCCCTGTTAACGAAAACTAGAAGCAAAAAACTGAGATTCATGGGAATTAGAATGAAAATGAAGTGATTTGGCAGAACTAGAACAGGGCTTCAGCTGAAAAGCCGACCTGACAAAGCCAGGGAAACAGGGCAAGAATGGTATGGAAAGGGTAGCTAAGCTGCATTTTTCTAATCTGATCTAAACAAAGAGCCAGGAGAAAGAGCTCCTCAAGCAGAACGAATGCTGAAGGCTCATGCATTTCTTAAATGTCCTGGCATCAGCTTACAGCTCAAAACCAGAACGGTACTGAGTGTTTAACTAGAAGCAACTAAAATTCTAGAGCTGGGTGTGAAATTCTACTTTCAGGTAAGAACTCAGGCAGAGTTCTTATAGAGCTGGCCTGCTGCATGAGGAGTGAAAAAGAGCCATAACAGCTTCATTGCTAAAATAATCTGTATTAATGCTGGAGGCCTGCAACCTTTCCAGGCACCCTGGCTAAGCCCTCACCCCAAAACAGCCTGTTCTGGGCAACTATTGCCACTATTTAACTGCACCGAGCAACTTCACTACCAGCCAGGGTGGGGTGGTTCAGCAAATGAACAAACGCTACCTGACACTTAAGTCCTGGGAAGAAGCCAGGACCTACTCTTTCTGAATCAAGCTCTTCCTCCAAGAGAACAAGTGCAGAGACAGTTGCATGGCCTTTTACAGATTGGGAAAGCGGTGAGCAGTAGCAGACAGGCTGGAGTTAAAAACTGAGGCTCCTCTCTCAAGTATTTGAGCTGAAGCAGAAAACATTGAAGCGTGTGTTACCACGGGATACGGGATGCTGCAGCAGGGCCCTGTGGAGTTAGGGGCACTGGTGTCCCTTGGCAGAAGTCCCAGGGCCTCACTAGAGCTACTTGTGGGGAGGCAGAGCAATACCAGGCATCAAGGCAGTGTCCTGGTGTTTCACCGGCCACCTGGGCCTGTGCAAGTCCAGCAGGTACAAATGCACTGATGCTGGAGCGATGCTCTTCAAAGCAGAAAGGAGGAGGGCAAATAGGGAATATGAGGTAGGGAGGAAAACATCAAAGACAAGGGACAGAGAAATGAAAAAGGAAAAGAATTGAGGGAGAGTGGAGAAGAGCTGACACACAGAGAAACAAGGGAAACATGATATGAAAACTAACAAAAGAGTCAGGGAAAACCTGCCTTACAGGTGCCTTTTCTTCCCTTTCACCTGCATGTGTCTTTTGACTACCATTGTGGGTCAAGATCAAGATTATAAAGTCACAAAATTTGCAGAGAAACGTGTCTGGGTTTTCGTTCAAAGTCCACTCAGTAAGATCAACAAAAATCCTGATCAATAGCCATAATTTTATTTGATCCAGGTGTAAAGGTCAGCCCAGATCAGTCAAAGGACACAGCACAACACACTGCCAAAAGGAACATATTTGTCCCAGGTGACTCATGCTAAAGGTGGCTTTTTTACTATTATTATTATGGGTTTTTTTTTTTTTTTTAAACTCTTCATGGTGTAAGACACACATTCTCTCTTGGGAACAGCTGGTGGCTGCTGATACATTGCTTAATGCCATGTCCCCTCTACATCATCGTGCCAGCTCCAACCCAGCCAGCTCAACTCCCACCCCATGGATGCAACTTCAACCAGCATCAAAGTCCTTTCCCCAGACACACTCTTTATGCCTGCGGAGATAGGCTCTGAATGGTCCTATTAATTTTTCAGGAGTGCTTAATGTTCACCCAAAATATGCAGTTTATCACGCACCAAACCCATCCGTGTGACTGCTGGGAGCATTTGTTTGCAGGAGTTTGACTGCTGGCATCCATGTGAGCACAGTATGGCAGAGATGCCTCTGCTTAGGACACCCTGGCTAGTCTTTATGTCCATGTAACTCCCTGATGATGGCTCTGTTCATGGAGCAAACCTTCATGGGGATTGCAGGGTGAGAAAGGTGAGTGTAAGGACCAGCAGAATTCCATAGAGCTGGGCTGGACCAGGTCCTGGAGAACTCCTGTGGAAGCCCAGCTGAGTCCCAGAAGTAAGGGGACAAGGGAGGGTTTGTGGCCCCCATGAGGGGCACAGGGACTGGTTCTGCCAGAGCAGATACTGCTGGGGTCAGGACCTGGTGGCCACAGGGAGGGTGACTGTCAGCCTCCAGAAAGGGGTGATGGTTTGGGTATGAAGAACAAGAGCAGAGATTGTATTCTACAGCAAACAAGCAAAAAAACCTAGATGTGAAGAGAGGCAATACAGCTGTAAATGCTCTGCCCTGCAACAGATGCGTGTGGAGAGTCTAAACAACCTGGTGGGAAGGGGCTGAGGTCTCAGTCCCACACAGAGGGTACAGTTAGGGACTGCACTTTTGAACCCTTGCTCACAGGATGTGAAAAGAAAACACAGCACCACCAGAGGAGAGGCAACCTGTAACAGCCTGGAACAAAACCTCTGTGTTTGCAGTACAGGGAGTAACTTGAAGTGTGACCGCCTAAACTGAGGAGAACAAGACAGACACAACGGAGGGACATGGAGGGTTTGTCGCCACTTGTTTTTTTCCCCATAAAGAGCATAGGATTACTTCCTACCCATTACACACCTGGGGGCCACACGCCAAAGGGATGCTGCAACATCCTTGAGCCCCTCATGTTCTCTGCACTCCATGCAGGCTGTGTGTGCCCATGGGGCTCTGGGCCATGCCCAGCCACACCCTAACAGCCCCCACCAGTGGTCTGGCACAGGCACCCAGTGTATGCAGCACCTAGAAATTGTTGAAACGCAGTTCTTCTCCAGACCCTTCCCTGCTGGGATTGTCCTGACGGAAACAACCTCGGAAGCATTCCCATTTGCAGCTTGAAATCCTTGATCATCTGCAAAACAAGATGAATTTGCTCTTTCGAGCAAAACTGTACCCCTCATGTGGCAGCTCCTCCTTCTTCTGTCACCCCCTGGCACCCCCCCATCTTAATTCAGGTTAAGGCTGGTGGGAAATGACAAATCCTTTCCACATAAATCTTAACACTGGCTGGAGTTTGTTGAGAAACGGCGGTGATTTATGGGGGATTAGCAGATCAGAGTTGAGGAATGTAAAGAGGTTTAGGCTAACTAAGTGGAACGCTTAGAGCTGGGTCACGGAGAATTTGATGCAGGCTTAGGACTCTTAAATGGTGTGCAATAAAAAGTAGAAGAGGGAAGCGTGCATTTCCAATGCTCCTCGTAGCATGGGAAGTTGTTTACCTGTGTTACAGTCTGGAGAAAAAGTTTGGCAGCCTTCTGTGTATTGCAAGTTTCTGGTTCCTAAACGCTAGCATGAACAAAGCACTAAAGCTAAAGCACGCTTTTTTTTGCCTTTTTTGTTGTTTTTTGTTGGGCCTTTTTTTGTTTTGGTTTGGTTTTTTTTGCTCTTTGGTGTATTTTTATTGCTTGCAATTATACTCTTCCAGCAAATGGGGAGCTAGTATGGTACAAAAGGTAGTAAAATAAGAAGGAAGCCAGTGTCCATGAGATTTTAAAGGCAATGCGGTCAAAAAAGGGTTAAGACGTCTCTTCTGTGGGATAAGAAATTGAGCAAAAAAACCGGAACAAATAGGAAAAGTATCCTTTCTTTTTTTAGTTAAGATGGGTAAAGCGAGCAACAACCACCTTGTGCCTTGCTTTGATTTTTTCTCCTTTGCTTTGTGGTTCTTGTGATTTTTACAGAGCACTGCATTGTAAGTAAGCACATGACACTTCCTGAAGCTTAGAGCTTAATTTCAAATCCCCAGACTCATAAACCAGCAGCTCCTCGCTGAGCCTGTCAACAGCTGTCTTCTGCTTTTGGCTCAGCCTAAAACTTCCAGGCACATCACCAGCCCTGTCCATCGCCTGCACATCTCATCCCACACGGAAGCAAAGTCCTGGCCTATCCCTGCACAGGACAGGAGAGAACAAGTGGTGAATATCAGACAGGCAATCAAATGCTGAGGTTCAGCAGGCCAGGTGAATAATTACAAATAGGCCAGCTTGAGTAAAATTATTTGGAATGACGCAAGTTGGTGCAAAATAATATTCATGTCAGAAGCCCTGACAAAGCCAGTGGTCTCACTGCAATTACTCATGGGAATTACATTACGCAAAACAAGACCCTACTTATTGCAAAACATTTATATGTTTTGCCTCCCTGTATTAAAATCATCTATTTATCCAACTAGAGATGAATATTTCTTGTATGTTTTGCAATAAAACTTCAGAGCACTGCCAGACGGTTCTCTTCCTGAATTACCCTCTTTATTTTTTCGTAAAGCCAAAATTTCCTTTAATTTTACCAACTGCAAGACAAGAAGAAGAGCAATTAAGTTTAACCATATAAGCTTTTTAATGTGGTTTTAGGGGATTCTTTAATGTTCATATGTTAGCAGATAAGCCATGCATCCACCCATCCACTTAATTACAGGCCTAGTACCTCCAGTCACTGTGTTTTTTAATTTAATTTGCTGCCCAGTTAGAATCTGAAGAAACCTTTGCCATAACATGCCTACCACCTGCAACTTCTGCCATCTTCACTATAAACTTCCAAAATGAGCAGTCCTTTACCACTGTGAGACACTGTGAGAAGGTTTATTTTACAGCACTTCATCCTTCATCCTAACCTAGAGGGCAAGAAATAGCATTTTTGTATTCTGAACTCCAAGCAGGGATAGATACACAGAGAGTTAAACAATAACATTTCACCTCCACTAAATCCAATTGGTGCTTTCAAAAGTGACCAGCGATTCTCACTTGACTTTGCTTCCAGGTGCACAACTCAAGGCAATTTCAGAAGACCTATTTCTCAAGACTGGGGTGGAAATAAGGAGCTCTGAACTTCTCAGCCTGGACACCTTGCTCCTGATTCACACTCATCTGAAAACAGGAAGTAGACCCAAGTCAGACACAGAAGAGCCAAGCAGAGAAACCCATCCTCCTGAAGGAAGCGCTCCCTGCCTACCTAGGCAGAGCAGCACTCCTCATTCCTGCCCTTTGGATCATCAATTGCAAATAATTCAGTCAAACTTTACTGGTTACAATATTTCAAGCCATCCTTCAGGAATGAGTTGTGTTTGCCCTCATTGCATCCGGGCAGCGCAATGTGTAGTTGCATAATAATCTTTAAATTACCATGGACTTTGAGCAAGGCTTCCATAAGTGGACATTAGAAAAAGCTTGAGCTCAGTGTAGTGGGGTGAGACATTCACCAGCTAGATGTGAAGGTTAAGGGCTGCAGCAGAGTCAGAATACTAAAAAAGAAACAGATCTAATTAACATGTGGCTCTTGTGCTCACTTACTGGGTCAATGCTGGAAGCATCAGGGATCACTTATCTGACCTCAAAGAGGGCAAACACAACTTGTTAGAATGCATTTCACTTTGCAAAAAAAATTACATTAACACAAGTCATTAAAAACCGATGGGGCTCAAATGTGGTGCCTTAAAGAAGCTGATGAACTCTCATCTGTGATACCCCACATAGAAAACTGCGTGTCCACCACACAACGGGAATTTCTGCCATTTGACACCAGTGTCAGTGGAACCATGGCAAAGCTGAGACTTTGGTTCCTTGGCTGCTGAAGACCAATGCCATGCTGAAGCAGGTACTGAAAGCTTTTTTTTTCCCCCTCTGCATCATCAGCTCCCAGGGCACAAATGCAAAACTGACTTAACACAAAATCCATCTGGGCAAATCCATATGGCTTAGTGTTTCAGACCCGGAGTCTGCACTGCCAGTGACACCTGTATAAACCTCAAAGCGGGCGTCAATGAAGCTTGTGCTTGGCCTGTTGGGACAAGGAGCTCTGCCGGAAGGATTAAGCACAGAACTGGATCAGGCAAGCAGTAATGTAAACCTCAGTTTGGCCATGGAGTGGATGGGGTGGGAAGTGCTGCAAGCAATATGATATGTCTTTGTAACAAACCGCGGCTGGTGTCACTGCTGGAACATGCAGAAGGGCTTGGAGGAGGGACACTCCTACCCTAATCAGGAACCACCTTGCTCCTGGGATCTGGGTTGGGGGAGAAGTAAGGCCTTCATAAGGTTCGGGCATGGCCCTCAGGGTACAGCTGCCCAGACTGAGTAAAAGAGGTGCTTCGCATTAGGAAAGGCGAGTGGTAATGATACAGTGGACACAGGGAGGGCAGTTCCAGCCTCGGACCTGCTGCTAACGCTGGCAGATTATATCACCATGCAGGACGTGTTTCCCCCAAAAAGCTCATCTGAACAAGTGGAACCAGGGCAGAGCCGACAGGAGACAAAACCTGGTACCCTGTCACATGGGTTAAGTTTCCATGTGCCAGAAACACTTTCACTTTCAGGCTTTCCCTACCGTTCAGCATGTCAGGTTGTGGTATTTTCTCTTCTCCTCCAGGCTTTGAAAGGCACAGTGTTAATACACGCCTAAAGAGATAATTTTGAGGCACATCTAAGCCAAAAGCCATCCTTCATGGATATTCAGAGGCCCAACACCTACGTACAACTTATGCAAGGTCCCACAGGGAATATGTGGCGAGACACAAGGGGGACTTTGACCAGTACCAGCCAAGCCCTAGTTTTGTAGTGACCAGCCCTACATGCTGACTCTCGGCTAACAGGTACAACTGTTGCAAGTCTTAATTAATCAATATCTGTTAAGACTCTTAGATGGAAGTTTCTCCAGGTGTAGATAGCCCCAAATCAATCCCACACTTATTCATCAGGGCAAGGACTGTGGTAAGATGAGTGTGTTTGCCCTGCACTTAATGACTAGAGCCTCAGCTCCGACTTGGGATCAGGGTCCTACGGCAATATAAACACAGAAAAGTAATGATTACCCGGAGAGGGGTTCTTAAAAGGCTCCATCTCTCACAGCAGAGATTTTTGACAGTCAGTGACTCAATGTTCTGTCTTTCATAACCATAATGACTCACAGCCCCAGGATGGAGAATGAGTGCAATACAGCGAGTGCTATTGTTCCAGAGCCCATCAAAATAAGCAAGGTCATTTTCAGTGTTTAAAAGAAAATGACAAGCTGCTGGATTAATGTGTGGTGGGGAAAAAAATGCACAGAAAAAAATAAGAGGGATGAGTAAATTTTCAGATAACAAAGTTCACAAGCAGTTGCAAACTCAAATTTTATAACCACAAGCAAGAGAGATCAGAAGCTTGACTTTGATACCATTTGCTCTGCTATAAATCAAGATTAACCCCATGTGGATTTATAGTGGGGTAAGTCTGGCATACAACAAGAGAAGGATCAGGCTTTGAGTGCCAAGCGCATCTGGGTGCCTTCTGCATTACCTAACACTGTGAGGATGAGAGAGACTGTGCCTCACCACTGTGCTGCTGTACAGATTAGAGACACATCTTAGGATAAGTAAATTATCTCTGAACATGTAGGAAGGATGACTTAGATACAGGACATAGCTAGAAGCTGTAACAATCCCTGGGTTATGTCCCAAATGATCTGCAGCTCCTCGAATCAGGTGTCAGGGTTAGGGGTTGAGATGGCTGATGCAATGCACTTTTGAATTAGTAAGGTGGAGCTTACACAGCTGGAGCATTATGCTGATTCCTGAACAAGGTGGACTGTGATTTTTTCATGTGTTCTGAAAATGGAAACTTGCTTGGTTAAGGGGTCTTGTTTCTCAGAATTGTTGAGTATCTGCCAGGAGGTCACTGGGCACTCAGTACATCTGAAAATCAGACCATTCAAATTATGCCATCCAGAAGAAGAGCCTCTTTAGTGGGACTTGACTCTGTGGTCCTGTCTATGCACAAGATTTCTGAAGATAGTTCCCCCAAAAGATGAGTTTCATGCATGGATATTACACACAAGTGAGTCTTGTTCCTCTCTTTCATGGTGTTCCTGCACACCATTTGCTTTCTGTCTTTCACATGGTAAGTCGCAGCAGAAGGGACAAACGATCCATCTCATCTGATTGACAACTGGACATTTCTATCCTTCCTAAGAGGACACATGATACTCTTTCCCTATCAGAGAAGCATTTCAGCCAGTAGCATGCCCAGATCAGTTTCCTAGATCACAGGAAAGCTGTTCCCTCATGTTGGTGTCGTGTGGCCTGATCCTGGCTGCCCCTGCTCAGGCAAAATGCCACTGGTGGATACTCCACAGTGCTGGGGCTCCTCAGGGGAAAGGGTCTGCTTTGGAGCAAGGTGACAAGTGCTGAGGAGTGAGTGCTGGGTATAGCTGTCTGGAAGAGCAAGCACAGCCCAGCATGCCCCAGAGGAATCTGGGATTCAGTGAGAGGCAGATCCCACCCAGACCTCAGCCAATGGAGAAGGCTTGTTTGACCTCCTGCTTGCAGAGGGGGCACTCCTATACCTCAGAGAGAAGACCACAAAAAGCTGTGAAATGTAGCCTACATAGTTATTGGTGTGTCCCCTGGTGCTGCATGTAGAACCACGAGCCTTGGGCACCACCCTTGGGAAGAGGAAACAGCACCTACAAACTTTAAGCCTGAAGAAGAATAAGGAGCAAGTTTGACATTTGACTCTTAGTGGTAGGCACTACCTAGGCAAATATTTGTGAAAGATAGCTCTGGCTCTTTGAACGAGGAAGGGAAGCAGAGGGGCAGGGACTTGCCCAAGGTCAGCCAGGCAATCTGCAGCAGATCCAGAGACCTTCGGGTCCCAATCCAACTCCCACACTCCAGACAGGGCCTCATTTTACCAGGAAACAACAGCTTCATGCCTCACTTTGCCTGTCTTATATTTTCTTCCTCTTCTGTGCTTGTACCTTGCTTTGAAATCCTGGATGGTCTCCCAGTTTCTCAGATCATGTTTCTGTTGTCGTGAGCAGTGCTTCTGGGTGCAGTTGCTTGGATCACTGAGTCCAAAGAATCTGAGGTCTGGGAATAATGTCATCCTTCAAAACATTTAATCAGCAAGTCATTCCTCTCACCTACAGAAAATGCCATAAAGCTTATACAGTTCTTTGCTACTAATTCACAGACCACCAAGAACTGGAATACAAATAAGTATTTAATGGAAACCAGAAGTTGCTTGTCCATAACACATGGTGTAGGTCACTGGGATTTCCAAAACATGGTGTTCTACCTGGAATATAAGGAGGGGCACACATTAATACCTGATATATTGTTGAATTAAGTTTCCCATACACCAGAAGAGAGCAGGAAGCTAGCTAGCATTTGGATGAAGAAGAAAGTAAGCCGTACTTTTCCTATGGATAAGCGCTGGTCACAGGTCTAATATGACTTAAGACAGTATTTGCTGACAGTCAATGGCAATTGTCATTGTCTTCTCTGGTCTTTGGGCAGGCACACAGTCTGGAACGACCAAAGTGACCTCAGTCGACAGACATTTCAAGACCCCACCAGGGAGGTTTTACTTTTAGTTTTCAGTGGTTTTTTAGTGGGAACCAGGTGCTACAGTAACAGAACAGAAACCTCATAAAATCCCACATCAAGCCTTGCTTATCTAAATATGGAAAGCAGCTCCTGCTATGTGATACTTTTTGATCTACATTTTACCTGAAGCCTGCAGATAATTTGCAATGATGTGCTCAGTCTGCACACCAGCCACCCACGCTCACCTGCCCACTCTCTTACACACAGGAGCAATGATCAGCAGAGGGAGAGAGGAAGGAGAGTTTTATTCTGCTGGGAGAAGCTCCCAGAAACTGGTCTTTTACTACTAAGATAATTGCTGCTTAGCATAAGTCTCCTTGTCCCAGGAAGAGTCCTCTTTTATTCCAGATCTGAGGTGCAGAACATCAGCCATGTTGGATCAGCTGATGCACCCACGTTGCTTTCATAGAGCTTCACATCATCCTTGGGGTTTTACCGTATCCCTGGTGTGTTCACTTTGTCTCCTGCTTAGCCTGGGAGGCTCCTTTAGGCACAGAGCATATCTGGCTGCTTGCTGGGCTCCTTCCCTTCCTACCAGCAAAGGAGGGCTGTGAGAAGTTCTCTGCATGCCTTGTTTCTGTGGTCCAGAGCCAGGCACGATCCACTCTGACAAACACAACAGTTGTGACAAACAGCAGGGACAAGTGCATTTCTTCTCAAAAGTTAGGTCAGATTTTGCCTCTTCATATTTAGAGCTTTAAGCTGCAGATATCTGTGCCTTTTCTGACTGTATTTCACTTGAAATCAATAAACAATCAATACAATTAATGTTTCAAGGGTGAAAATTCAACACAGGGAACGGTTTTGGTTTTTTGAAGCAAGAAGGTTCAGTGTTGGGATGAAAAGGCCTTGGGGAGCCCTTCCCGAAGGGTGTAAGCCTCTGAATTAATTTGGAGAGGTTCATCAGTGAGACCGCTCTGCTGGTAACCTGAACTGCTTTATCCAAGAGCTAACAGACACCACCAGGAAAGCAGGACGGATGTTCAGCTGGTGGCCCAATAGGGCCATCAGCTGTCTGGAATGAACCGTAAAGGCACCACTGATATGGCATGTGGGTGGTCCAATACAACCAGAAGAGAAAATAATGAGACCATTGTACAAAGTAATTAGGATCCATTCAAACAAAATATGCTTTAGTAAGGCCTGATTTGTATCTGCCGGTATATGGAGCAAAGCTCAGATGATTCAAAGCATTTAGGACCAGAACAGGGAAGCATCTCTCCAAAGCATGTAGCAAGACGGGTTAAATGACCTTTGGATATTTAAACAAGAGAATGGTGATTACAACAAGGAAGGTGATTTTACCTCTTCATACGGATTTGATGAGGTAAGTACCATAAAACTGCATTCTAGTTAATTTTCAGCATTTTTAAAAGACTTTTGAAAAAAAATTGTAGAGGTGGCAAAAAATACTAGCATAAACAATGTGAAGGTAAAGAGAAATTCCCGCAAGGAGAATTATGTGAGTCTTGTGCTGCACAATTTATCAAGAAGAAAATTCAGAGGTAGCTCTGACTGGAATGGGTAAGGACCCTTTCCAAGAAAAATGGGGAGTCTCAGCTGGCTATTGTACTCAGCAGGACATGAAAAGACATGAAAAACTGGAAAGCTCTGCTCAGAAGAATGAAAAGGGATTCAAAATACTCAAGGTGTGCTTTATCCAGATGTAAGTAACCGGCCTCAAAACAGAGATCACGAGGTGATTGCTCAGTGGCTTGGGACATGCGACAGATGAGACTATTTAAAAAAATGCTAGACAAGGTTTAAGCCCAATTAGCTGATTTTCACCTTAGAACCCGACATCAGGGATTGCCCCATGCAGCGACAGGTGTTGCTGCAGTCTGTGGAAAGGGAGGAGAAGGTGCGGAGCGGGGTCAGATGTGCCCTCAGAAGAGCAGCCCCGCATCTGAGACTTACAGCGTCAGTTCTCCCAGTATCGCAAATGCAAATAGAAAAGCCTGGGAAGCAATTAGCAATTAGCTTTTTATTTCTGGTTTAATCCTTAAAAAAAATAATAAATGTATTTTATATCAAGTAGCTAAAGGTGTTGCTTACCTGGCAAGGGGATGTATTACTCATGCTGTGGTGGAAAGGGAACCTCAGTAGCAAGGGCAGAAGGGGGATTTTTCTTCTGCCTGTGATGGGGAGCACAGGCATCTGCAACTTCTCCTCCAGTAGCCCTGTGCTGCTCTTCTGGATCACTTCTAGCATAGTCTTACATTGATATACCTCTCAAGCAATTGCTGGACAGAAATCAGATCATGAATGTAGATGGGGCTGCTGCTGTGACCTGAGTGGTACAAGAGGATTTTGGGGATCCTTCAGTGGAGAAAAACTAGGTACCTAAGCTGATTCTGAGCTGGAATGTCCTTCCAGCACTGCCCTTGACCCAGCTGCCTCTGTATTATCCACTATTTATGGCAAACAGACATGTGCCACTCTGTCTGAAGCAGAGAT
Source organism: Lycocorax pyrrhopterus obiensis (assembly GCA_014706295.1). Taxonomy (NCBI): domain Eukaryota; kingdom Metazoa; phylum Chordata; class Aves; order Passeriformes; family Paradisaeidae; genus Lycocorax; species Lycocorax pyrrhopterus. The sequence continues at coordinate 80,269,463 of JACSVZ010000001.1, forward strand.
AAAGACCACTGTGTGAGGAAAGGAGTAAGAGTAAGAGCCACCTGCATGGTGCTTTCTTTACCAGAGGGATCTGGGGCTTTGGAGGAGCACAAGGTGAAGTGCCTCTTGTTCAGGACAATGCATCAGCACGAGGCAGTGAGCCAGTCAGTGTAATCCATATGTTTTCGTGTCTGAATGGCTCCTGTCCTTGACCCAGGAGTACAAGCTCAGTCCTTCATCTTGGTTTGTAGCTGTACCACAGAGCTTGGACTGGACAGTCCAAAGTGGATGGACAAGACGGTAACACTCTTCAGGTGCCAGCATGTCTCCACCACATTAACTCATTTACCTTCTAGGCTTGGGATATCCCTTTGACCAATCAGACAATTGGTATAAACAAACTACTGTCTCAGAAGGTTTAGAAATAAACTCTTCTCACAGTCAGTTCTTCCTAACAGGATTTCTTGCACCTTCTTCTGAAGCAGCTTAAGTTGGTCTTTCACCGTTGTTCCCTCATCTGTGCCAAAATCCCAAAGTGTGAGACACCGAGTATTCATACAAATGGCAAGTGGGACTACCCAAAATGGGTGATGCTAATGACCTACAGCCCCTTCTCACCTTTAAACTGCCATGTCAGTGACTGCTGCCTCTTGACTGCTGTCACCTCACTGCTGTCCTGAGGCTTCAGCAGAGGACCTAATGGAGGATGCAAGAGTACCACAATCACCTGAGTCAGTAGGATGAGGCACCCATCCAGACACCCTCAGATCAAAGAGGATCCAGTAAAGACCTCACATTTATTGTGCTTCCTCCCAAGGCTGCTGGACCACTCTGTTCATCCTGCAGGATGGAAGAATGCACCAACCTCAAATCTTATTCCAAACATTTCATCACTTATATAGTCTTAAAAGCAAATAGTAACAGCTAAGCACCAAGCCCCAGATCTTCTGTGATGATTTAGCTGAAAGAATACCAGACACGTAACAGGATCTCTAAGTGCAGTCTGCAAAAACATTGGCACTCTATGCTCAGATCCTCAGTTCCTGTTCTCAGGTTGCCACAATGTAATACACTCTTTTTTTTTCAATAGTGGAGAGATAAACCCTGTTTGTAAGGGTTGTTATTCCCATTTAGCTTTGCACAATGGTGATGAAGCCAAGTGGGAGTGCATAGGGCTGCAAGCAGTCTTAATTCCTTGAGCCAAACCTGAACTCTGTAAAATCGAACTTGGACCGGCAGTGTTTATATAGGACAGCATGTGGTCCTTCTGCTCTGGTGTGTGAGGTAAGCATCAATACTTCTCAGCTCTGTAGAGAGGAAATAGGAAATAGTTTAACTGTATGCATCCTTACTTTCATTTCCTTTATTTTTTGGATTATTATGTGTAGCCACAAAGTTTTACATCTGTTGCAGTCTGCTACTTCTGGCAGACACCTAGGCTTTCAATGTTCTCCAAAAATTTCTTGAAGTATTTTGGTTTTCTAATGGATTTCTCTTCCTGCAGGTGAAATTTAAGCACATCTCTTCAATGGCTTCACAGGATCTCAGAACTGCATCTTACTCTCTATGTGTCATTCCACCCCACAACTGTAAGGCTAGAGCAAGTACCCCAAGGTCAACACAGTTAATTACCTTTGGTGGAACTGAGATCAATATCTGTCCTTCATATTCACTTTCCACTTTCTGTTGAAAAGTTCTTTATGGACTGCCAGGGTCTCTTCGCTGGTGGGCTGGCTTTAAAATGTTTCTCTTCTTGGTAGTAAACTGCCTTTTCTACTGTTTTCTCTGGTAATATCTAGATTTTGTGGGCCACCTTCATAGGTGGTCTAATTTAGGCCAGATGCACACACTTGTTAACAAATCCGTGATGATGTATAAAAGCTCTACCTTTAGAAACACCCAATAGGGTATTTGAACAGTAAAAATTAAAAAGAAAAAAAAAAGAAAAGTAAAATGAAGCTCTATTCTATAAGTCTATGCAATGCCAGTAAAATAACTCGGGAAAAGGTGGCTTTTGCTGACTGCTGAAACCAGCATCAGGTTTTAGGTACAACAAATGAGTGGGAAGTAATCCTGATAGTAAATCACCCCAAACACAGACCCCCAGCTGAGTGCTATACAAGCTCAGAGGTGCTTTGAGATCCAGGCTCAACAAATCACTCCAGATTCGGTTGTCATATTCATAGGGATAACACCTTAGGAAACCTAGGGAAACAGAGCAATGCCTTTTTTCAATCCCATTTGAAGCATTCCAGCTGTAATCCTAAAACTCATTTTCAGACAAGCAGTTGCTGACCTCAAGAAAATACTTACTGCAATTGCTGAAAATGCTGGGTAGTCTTCCTGAGTCTGCATCCCCTGGGATGATGGACTAAATCCGGCCTCAACCTTAATAAGGAAAGGGTTTGTGAATGCTGGCTAGCAAGCTCAACTTTGCATACCTGTTGAGGCTGGGTGTCTAAAGAGACTGTTCCTCATGGTGGCACAGGAGGCGAGAGGCACAGCTGTTCAAGAAATGCACAAAATTCATTAAGTAGCAACTACTTCCCAAGCTGTAACCATCTAAGCCCCCAATACACACAACTTGGAAGGTGAAGGCTGACATTCTGTGATACCAGAACTGAGACATTTCCCTAAACTGTCTTAAAATCTTGGAAAATTTGAGTTGACCTTCATAACATGAAGTTTATTGTGCATGAAAAGAAGCCAGAAGAAGGGCAGAACACAGGGTCTCAGCCCACTTTAACATTTTAATGTTTTTTCCTTAAAGGACATAGAGACTGAAACCCAAAATCTAGGTAAGGATATCCCAGGGTTTGCAATAGTTAAAATTCCTGAAAACTTTGCCAATTAATTCTTTCCTTCTAAAGCCAGGAAATAAATTGCCAGCCTTAGAATCACCCTTTTTTACCTTACCCCACCTCAAATGGGGTAGTCTAAACTTTTATCTGGAAAAAGCAAGTAAGTGGTTTACAAGCAGACTTCTTTTTCTTGCCGCTGCTCTATCAGTACTTGTGGAGAGCTAGAAACAAAACCAGAATACAACCATGAAATTAATTCAGGTTTCTCAGCTAAACAATACAAAAGGATGAAAATATCACCTGTCTGGCTACTCAGCAGGGAGTCTCTGAGCTAATCTCCATGAGCTCTCAGCATATGCTTTTTCCTTAAAGTGGTCTTGAGCTGCCACAGATTGGAGTAGCACTATCTTAATTTACCCCAGATGGAGGTCTTCATTTCCACTCCCTACTCCTTTCTCTCTTCTCTGCACCACAAATTTTAACCAAGTCCAGACTCTGAGAGCCTCTGGCACCATTCCTATAAGCCTGCAAAATTTACAATATTCAGAAGCTGCAGTAAACAGAAGCTGAAGATAGTGATGTTCACTGCTGATCCAGTGAGGATTCACAAAATAGCAGGAGCCTTATGACAAAACCATGTGAGCACAAGCAGATGACTGTAATAGCACTGCATTCTGATACTATCTATGATTTGTTAAATACCCAGTTGCCCAGATGGCTCACAGAACCAAAAATACATTTTCAGGATTTTAAACCTAACCATGAATTTTATTCATGTCATAATCAATTGCACTAATAATATATATACCTTTGATTTTTCCCTTTGTCCTTCCAGGTCCTAGTAATTTACTGTACATATGGTACATTACTGTTATTTTAACCAATGCTCTGTGTCAAATTAAGCTTGATATCATTCCCTCAACTTAAGTGATTTTGCTATCTGTGACCTGAAACGGTGCGGGGAGTCAGTATAATAATGTGAATATTTTGTAACTTTTCAGTCCCACATCTTCCATAACCCTGAATTTATTCAAACTACACGACCAAAGTGCTACTATGCCTCATGTTCTAAAGACTGAGCGTACGCCTGAAGTCCAGCCCAGCTTGTGATGGTCCTTTTCACACCTTTTAGCACAGAGCTGCTAATTTAAGCAGAGCTGTGGACTAATACTGATCTAATAGTGATAACCCTTCATGCCTTTACAATACTCTGCACTTCCAAAGGACTGCTTAAGCAATAATTAACTCAGTGCAGAATCAGAGTACAGCATGTAGGTCGGATTTGCTGTACCTGACAGAAGGGGAAAGTGCAGCACTGGGGCTGAGTGAGCTGTAGCAGTGCCCCCTGGTCCAGCTCCCACAGGCAGAGTATGGTCCCAGTGAGCTGCTGAGCTGAGCCGTGTTTCAGCAGCATTCCTCGGGAAGCAAGAAGAGCAAGCAGCCCCACCAAAACCCTGTGAGGATACAGCTCTCCATTGCCACCCAATTCAACTTGTGCATGACAAGTTGTTGGGCCACCGCTGTCTTCTATGTGTCCTTCCTCCAGAAGACAAGGAAGGAGACACTGAAGAGGAAAAAGCACTGGATAGAGAAGGGATTCCTTCTGTCAGGATGCTAGTACACAAAATATTGCGACATGATATAACTTGCTAACTTTTTTTGGTGAAATCACAGGTTGAGTTGATAAAGGCTGTAATGCTCATCTAAGAGATTCCCAGAAAGCATCAGAATGGCCTCATACATGGCACTTTGACTCACAGGCTCAAACAACGGGAAAAACGGAACAGCACATGGTTGGACAAGGGTTAAACGCTAGGAATGACAAATTTCAAATCCAAGGGTAACCAGGGAAATATCCTCAGACAAGATCTCACAAGATTTTCCTTGACTATCTGTTATTTAGCATTTTTGACTACGACATGGAAAAAAGAGTTATTTAATGAAGTTGATAGCATAAATATATGCACAATAGCAACTAATGAGGACAGTACATCACTGACAGAGTCAATATCTAACAACTAAGACTATTGGTTTTATATAAAAGCAGGGAATGCTAAGGAAAACAATGACTAAGGCCACGCATGTGTAAATAAAAACTTGCAGCCAAAACCAAATGAAGGCAAAGTGATTGAACAAATAAAAATGCTGAGTGCCTCATGGAGGTATTGAAACAACAAAGTGTTGGCTATTCTCATGGGCAAACCTACAACATGATCCAATGTCTATAAGTTGGCATTTGGCACACCCATAGTAGAAAGATTTAATAGTGAAAGGGTTAATCAACAGATTAGGTCACTAATTACTAAGAAGTAATTAGGTCACTAATTTCCTTTGTCAAAGGAAAATTTAAACTCAGGGCTCATGTTTTTCCACAGAAGTCATGCTTTAATTCTGGTTGATTCATGGAAGTCACAGATTTAAATGTTCTGGCTCCAGTGAGTGACCAGCACTTGTAATACGCCCTGTGTTATGCAAGAGATCAGACACTTGATATAATTTCTAAACTTTGCAGTCTCTTAATTGAGAAAACCAGCAGATGAGTGTTCTCCAGTTGTGTGAGCACTGGGTTTGTAACTGTATCCTGAATTGCAGCTAACTCCCCAGGCAAGACCTGGCTGATAAAGTAAAAACTCTCTTCCTTCTCAAAGCCCTTAAAAGCATGAAAAGTTAGAAATTCAGGGGATCCTGTGAAATAACGTGAGGTCTTTAGGGTAAAGATCCATTTTAAAAGTGGAATAAATTTATTGTTTTTCCTTCTAAAAGTAAGAAGTGAGAGGAGTTGCAGGTTGAGACAGCTTTATGAGGGTGTCTGCTACATAAGGTGCACATGTGAGCTGTGTGTCAAAGTTCCTCCATAGCCATTGAGATCTAGAGATTGGATTCACAAGATGTGCAGGTATTTGGTACATACCAGGGTATCCTGCCTATCCTCCATCTTCTACTCCAGAAGGTCTCAGGTCAAGCTCCAATCTACCCACCCTGTATGGGCATCTTGATACTGAAAATCATCTCATATAGCGCTACATGTCACGAGTAGGCAACCAAGTCTTACCCCAGCCAATGGAGACTAGAGACTGATTCATGTTTCCTGTAAGGGCCTATCTGTATGTGCCCACCTGAATCTCTCTCTAGGCTCCATTGATTACAGGGATTAGGTCCTCCCTGATTACAGTGAGAGTTTAGATGCCCAACTCGTGTAGTCAGTATCTAAAAGCAGGTGTCTGAATCAGCAGCTGCACCCCACCCTCGAGGCTGAGTTTCATTGCCCATCATAACAATATCTTGCGCCATGTGATGTGTCCCTGACTGTCCTGCCTGCCTTCCAGCCATCACTCATTGGGGCACTCATATCCACCAGCCTCATGCAGGTGTCTCACATGCCCTCAAGGGTCTCAAATGGCACAAAATGCTGGTTTCAGGTAACCTAATGATGTCTTAGTACTCAGTGTAAAGTAGTTGTCTAGGTCTTTTGTGTGACTGATGAAGAACAAGAAGTAAAATCAGAAGGTGATCAATCCCATCTGCTTTAGGCATCTTTTTTGGCATTACTTGTCTTACCGTACACCATTCTCACAATATGCTATTGTTTTAATCTAATCTCGAACATTGCATACAAAACCTTTTGTACAACTGCATTTTCCTCAATTCCTATCCATGTCTTCTCATCCAAGAACCTGCCTCACATGGACAAAACAATTTCATATCGTCCAACAGTCAGCCAAATCAGTCAAATCAGAGTTGACATTTGAAACTTTCTTCCTTTTCCTTTTCAGCTGGTGGGAATAATTGCACATAATTTTGCTGAGCACACAAAAATGGATACAAGCATCTTATAAAGGAGGTATGAAAAAGGAAAACTATTGAACAAAAGGCAAGCATTTGGGGAAATATCCATTTCTGTGGTCAAGCCAAAGCCCTCTCTTAAAAGCAACAAGATACAAGAAATAATCCTTCAGCAAAACAAAACGGAAAAGGAACCCTAAAGTATATTCCTTCATCTCATGATGGGCCTTCATGCAGAGACTTCCCAGTGCTCCAGATGCCTCTGAGTCATGCCCAGCATGACACGGGCGGAGGGTAGGGTGCATCTATGGCAATGCCATACTGGCCCAGGAGCCATCCAGTCCATTAGCACAGCTGGTCATCATCCCAATCACCCGGACCCCCATCCAGAGCCGGGCTGGGCATGCTGAGCCGACACACCAGCTCATTTCAGAGCACAGACATGCCCTATGCATTCAGTCCTGGCCCTAGCACACGGAAATAACGCTGACAGCAGTTCCATGACCCTCAGCCAAGAGTTATATCATTTCATTCTTTTTAATAGGAAATGTATGTCTTTCTTCATTTACTTGCTGGCGTCCAAGATTTTAGAGCTCCTCACTTTGATTGCAAGCTTCATCTTCAACTTTAAAAATCAGACATTCTCTTAAAAGGCAATTGTTGATAATAGTGCAAGATCACTTGTCTCCTGAACGAAAAGCTTTAATGCTTTAAGACAGCAGATACTCAAGAATAACCAGCAGATTGAGCTCTGTTTGCCAAGCACCCACTGGTGTCAATGTAGATGTGGAGAGATGAGGAGAACTGGGTCCACAGTCCTAAACCTAGGCATGGGCTCCATGTAAACAGCATGTCCATCTGCAATTCTCCTGTCCTCTGTTACCTCTCGAGCTAATGATTAGTTGAACCTGTTTTGACTTTAAACATTTCTAAAGATCTTACACGCTAGCAGCCTCCTGTTGGAAATGACAACATTTGCACTAGTTATTTTCTAAGCTACTGTGTGCGTGTCTAAGTACTTGAAACATACACATAGTTACGGAAGAGAAAGAGAGAAATAAAATTTCCCTCCTGCCCTGTTGCTTGAGACTAGTTTTTCATGATTAGCAAAACAAGGTCATGATGAACTACAAAATACAACGATTGGGACTCTGATAATCTGTGTGCTGAAAGTTGCACACAAAGCTATAAATACAGAATGGGAAAAACCAGTGATTTCAGCAAGGCAACTGCCAGTAGGTGAGCTAATGAAGCAGACACAATATTAACATCACTTCTGCAGTCCCATCTGAGTGCTGGTAGAAATAGGAAAGGCCATTATCACACTGACATCATCTTAGTCCTTGAAAGCACACTTCTAGAGAAAAATAAGCCAGAAGAGTCTGCCAAGCTTAATGGATCTTTGTTCAGGAGTCTTTTTGGTGTTTAGATGAACTGCTTTCTAAATTATGGGGATTAAAAGTGGGTAATTCTGCGAACATGGCTCTGAGGAGCCTTTCAAACCTGTGCTCAGACACCACTTGGAATCCACTCCACCAGAAGCCTAAGGCATATCATAAAGATTTTACTGCACAAATGCTTGATGCCATGTATCGTACATGGCAGAGCAATGCTTGGACCCAAAATCTCAATAAATCTGTGGAAACTCTTGGTTAAGACAATAACCAAGACCATTCCTATGAGGAGCAGCTGAGGGAGCTGGGGGTGTTTAGCCTGGAGAAAAGGAGGCTTGGGGGGACCTTACTGCTCTCTGCAACTGCCTGAAAGGAAGAGTGGGTCAGTCTCTTCTCACAGGTAACAAGTGACAGGGCAAGAGGAAATGGCTTCAAGTTCTGCCAGGGGAGGCTTAGATTGGATATTAGGAAAAGCTTCTTTACTGAAAGGATGGTCAGACATCGAAACAAGCAGCTCAGATAAGTGGTGGAATTGCCATGCCTGGAAGTATTCAAAAGGATGTGGCATTTGGGGACATGGTTTAGTGGTGAACATGGTGGTGCTGGATCAACGGTTGGACTTGATGAACTTAGTGGCATTTTCCAACATTAATGATTCTACGATAAACTAATTGCGGAAGGAAACCTAAAAGGGGCCAAAATACTTCATGTCACTCAACTCTTAACATGCATTTCGTGCATCTTCCTTCAAAAAGGAAATCTCTAGTGCAGTTGGAGAAGGTAATATTAACATAAAATATTCCTTACAGGCCCTTTTTTGTTAAGTCTTTCTTTCTGTGAGTTCAACTTCCCAGGACTAAAACTGAGGAAAACGTCCAATTAATGAACTTTCAACATCTTTAGTAATCATGTAAATTACATTTTCTGGAGCTAAAAACATCATGACTTCAAGTTCTGCTGTGTCTCAATTTGACAGTCAAAGATGATGTCAGTGGTCCTTGAAGAAGGTTGAGGACTTACCTTTTCCTGCCACATAAAATTCCCTTTTTCTGTTCTGCATGGTCAAACAAAAATTGGACCTACACCTCATTTTTGGTCCAGGATTCAATACTGTCTAGTCTGCTTTTCTATGTGTAATTGTATGGGGTGGGTGGGAGAGGAATTTCCCAACGTGGGGGAAGAAGTGAAGCAGTTTTGTGTCAGGTTGATCTTACTTCAATGACTGTCTCCTGCTGACAGCCTCATGGGAGGTTTAGGAGTGAGAGAAGCACCCTTAGGAGATGAAATAGTGTGGCTGAATGCAGAAAAGGTGATCAAAGCTGCACAATCAATTTATCTGGATCACTACCACTGATTTTGTGTGCGTGTGTACGTGTGTATTATTTATCTCCATGCACGGTGTGATACATGCGCATTGATGGTTAAAAGGATCACTGCCATGTAGCCAAATATTTCATAATTTTTTATCGTCTGCTCAGCCTTGGATCGGTGGATACATCGAAACGTACCAGTAAGTGCTGTCTAATAGATTGCAGACCTCTGTGAAAAACCACTATCAGTGTTTCAGCAATGCATGGTACATGTGTCAGAGAAGTGCACTGTCAGCAGGACAGCGTCTGGGCATCTATCCACATTTTCCTTAGTTTTAAAAGAGCCAGAAACCTTTTAGAGGCCTTGATCAAAATAGGATGAATAAAAACTAGGTTACGCATTGTAGTACTTGGTGCAGCTTCTTTCATTGTGCGTAAAATGGTCCGTATGTCTATTTGTGGGCACGGAGACTGCGTCTGAGCACTTCTTGGGCACTTAGTGGGAATTCATCCCCACAGTCTCCTACCCTGCTGCCAAGAGCAAACTGTACCTCCTGTGACAAGCTTCAAGGAAAGGATCTGCAAAGCTACAAAACAAAACAAGTAAAAAATAAAATACACCTCCAAAGCACAAAACTCTTCTCACATATCCAGATTGCTTTTCACTTTCGGTTCCCGCTCTCTTCGCTCTCCTGCAGCCTTGTTGTGCAAAGGTACGGGCAGAATCTGCCTGCTGCCACATTTTGGGTGTGTTTAGAGCCAACCTGCTCACACGAGATATAAAAAGCACTGGGTGCAAGAAGAGAAGAGGCAGGAAGTAGAACAAGAAGGAGGCTGAGGAGATGCAAAGTAAGGTCAGATGTACCCTAGATATCTGGCGTTGGGTGCTTCTTCCCAGAACTGGGAATATGGTCAGTCAACAGCTGCCAAAACCATGTTATCAGCATTACTGAGGGACAAGATATGTTGGGGGTGGGGGGAGGCAGGTTGGAAAATGGACCATGAAACAATCCTTTTAGGTCTGAAGTTCTTCAGAAAAAATGGAAATTCTGTCACTGATTCCTCTGACCTTTGGATTGGGACTTCCATCCACTGAGGAACACCAGCAGTGTCAAGATTGAAACAAAGGCTGCAAGATTTCCCATTAAGCTCAGCTGGACAGATTGCTGTACCAGACTGGACCTCTCAGCTACCAGGTATAGCTGAGCTTCTCAAATTGACCCAGGTATTTGGCCAAGTTTTGCCCAAGTGGTAATGACTCACCAGGGATCACCAGGGACCAGAAAGGCTGATCAGCATTCAAAGTCTTGCATCCTGTCTGGGCATAGAAACTGGTTCCAGCTACCCTTGGTTAGTTAGGAGGTACCAGACCTTAAATCTCTTGCTTCTTGGTCGCATATCTTGCATCTGGGATCTATCTTGTGTTTGTTCTCACAGGGTCAGAAGCTTTGCCTGTATTCCAGCCTGGGAAGGAAGCACAACCACCCCATCCTGCTATGGTAACTTAGTCTCTGACCTGCTGCTGAGCCTGTCAGATGTGATAGTGACTGACCCTCTGGTGAAAATGCAAACAATGGACCTGACTGCTTCCTCCCCTGTGCTCCCTTGCTGCTTCTGTGTCTTCCCTCCTGCCCTGTGACACATGCTGGGCATGGACTGGATGTGTCACCTCTCTGGTGTCTTAGCATGGATGCCAGGGACAAGCAGGAAAGGTCGTCTTGCAGGGCACCACATGCAGTGATCCTTGCTCAAAGGCATCCTCCACATCCTAGCATTGTGGCCTTCCCTCCACGCTTGGTTTGGAGCAGCAATCCACACAGGGACCGGTGACAGGGTCCATGCGACACCAGACAGAACACTTTGTATCCCCTTCAACAGCTTTCTGAGGTGTACAGACTCCTTGGTGGCCACAGGGAGGAACACAAGCAGAGGGAAAGATCTGCAAATGGCTCAAAGTGATGTATTGCAGCCAAAACTGAAAAGATTCCTAGAATTTTTAGGAGGCAGACCATGCTCAAAGAACACATGGGATAAGGGGTTTCTTGCTTTGGAGAAGCTCAGCATATTGTTGAAATACAGATGATAAATGCAGTTTTCAGAGCTTTCTAATGAAGTTGGAAGCATGGGAACAGGCAGACCCCATAGCACACTGAAGGGCTTACATTACATTTTCACCAGTAATTCCCAAGCTTCTTCAGGACAATGATCCCCATTCACAGTTAGGGAAATTGAGGCAGGGACAGAGACAGCTCACAGCCACCCTGCAGGGTGGTGACGACAAGGAGGGGATGCAGGGGGCTGCCACACTCAAGACTTCTGCTAGGACACATGATAGCACAAATAGGCAAGCCTAATCTGTCCCATCCTAAAAGGGAAAGCACCCCCTTGGATTTAAACACTAAGATTAAACAGATCTTTCCTGCTCACTGCATCCCAGGACAGCAAAGAAATACTCTTCATAAAGCCATTAGCTCCAGAGGCTGCATCAATAAAATGATAAAACGTAGAAGAGTTGCTGGCAGGGACAGCATGAGCTCCCCAGGCTCCCTGGGGCATCAGGATTACCTGCAGCCCCCAAGGAAAAGATCAAGGTGCTACCAAAATGAAATCACCCGTCAGGGTATGGTGACACACATGGCTGCAAGGAAGGGGAATTTAGAAACTATGATTTAGGCTGCAGGTATTGTACCACCCAGTTTGTTTGGTGCTCTTTAAAGCACTGTCTGTAAGGATATGGCAAGAAGAATATAAAGAGGGAAAGGTCAGAGGTTCTTTCAGAGCAGGAGAGGATGAATCACAGGTCAGTAGTGAGTGTTGCAGAGCACATGTTCCCAAATGTTCTTGCCTGTGTATTGTCAAAGCCAATGATTCCTGTGCCCCGGTGGTCCAGGCATCACTCCAAAATGGGTTATGTACTTCCAGAGGTATCAGCACTGCCTGCTGGGCTTTGCTGGGCTGGTTGGCTAAGGGACCATTCTTGCAACTCCAGGAGCAAAGGAAGTTGGTTGAAATAAAGGAGATGGACCTTTTTTTTGAAGGAATTGATTTTTTACAATGGCTAAGCAGCCTGAAGAACTTAGAGATACCATTATGTCAATAAGCTTAGCAGAATTAAAAATCACAAAGCCATTGCATTGATAAGTGCTCCATCTGCAATTAGCAGAACAACTGCAATTACTAACAGGCACAAGCAGCCTTCAGTTCAGGATATTGCAGCCAAGTTAAGGCAGACTTGGAAAGAACAGTATTTATTTTCCTGCAAAAATTACTAAAATATTATAAAATTATTTTGTCTCAAACTAGTACAAAAGATCAAAATCTCAAATATATGTACATCTAAACAACTCATCCAGACTACCTCAATGGAAAAACTTGAGTCAAGGCACCCTGCAAAGTTATTTCTTTAACATTGATAATGATTATATTTATGTGCTGAAGCATATCAGCATAAGCATAGCTTCTCTCCAAACACTGGGGAGCTTTCATAGGACTGTACTAAATAATATGAAATTGCATGGACTGGACTCAGCCAAAGAAAAAAAATTACTTTAGTATATACCTTGGCAAATCAACTTGGAAAAGGAGGTCCAAACTCCCCTGCAAAACATCACTCACCACCGATGTCCATTGGGACTCTGAGCTGTTGACCACTACTCTGTGGATGCAACCATCATCCAACCAATTCCTCCACTGAACAGTCCACCAATCAAATCCTTCTCTCTCCAATTAGAGAGGGGATGTTGCAGGGGACTGTGTCGAAGGCTTTGCAGAAGTCCAGGTAGATGACACCTGTAGCCCTTCTGTTGTCCACTGCTGTAATCATTCTATCATAGAAGGCCACTAGGTTGGCCAGGCAGGACCTGCCCTTGATGAAACCATGAAGGAGACCTTGAAAGTGAAACAAAATATTTCAAATTATATTTGAAATGGAAAAATCCAACTTTCTACTTCCAAACATATCTCAATAACCATTTGAAAATCTCTCACCTCTTCATTCTTCTATCCTTCTCCCAGTGTCTTCTCCTCCCTTCTCAATCTCTGGGGTCCCACAAGTGTCCCCTGCCCAGCCTTAGCCATTACTTGGTCATACACTCCCCATTCTGTCCCTCTTGGGTGTCACCAGCTCCTGCTACCCAGCCCACTGCTTGAATCCAACTAGCTTTAGCTTGTCCCAGTGGTGGGGTTCTGGGTACACTGGGAGGGCCCTCTGACTCACTGTGTCGGTGTGTGCCTCTCCTGGGCACTGGGCCCTGCTGCCCATCCCTTACAGGGGATACCAATATGATACTCAAGGGCAAAACAGGACATTATAACATGAAAACCACAAAGAAGAAATCAAGAGGTATTTTTGCCAATGCCTTCTGCAGGGTAGGGCTAGGCCTGTCACGTTTGAGCTGTTTTAACTCTGTTTTCTTGGAATGCTGCTTTTCAGGCAATTCTATATTCTTGCTGTAAACCTATGGCAACAGATCTGGAAAGATGACCAGGGTACGTGCTCCTGCAGAGCTCAGTAATGCCAGGAATCCCTCCATCTTGCAGAGTTTATTTCAGTTTCTGTCTGACAGGCAGAGTGCCACTTGCTCTTTTTCAGTGGAAGAGGCTCAGAGGTAAGCTATCCTTTCCTGACAGCATGCTCACCTTCCTCCTCCACGCTCCCCCTTACCCCTGCCAAACTGGATAAACTGGATACCTTCCCAAGATACACCCCAACTTTTAAAGCACTGTACTGCTGACATGGTCTAATTCACGTCTCCCTGCAACTCCTCCGTGTGCAGTGACACAAACTCTCGTTGACTCCCAGGAGGGTGGGCATCCTGCCTGGCCTGAGGGTTTGCATAGCCCAGAAGGCAGGCTGTGTGCCACCAGGAACAGATGGGCAGAGCCAGGTAGATGTTTCTGTCTGGGGGATGAGCCAGCAGCAGAGCTGGAGGCAGCACTACCCTGTCTGCAGGGTTGTGCATTCTCCATGGGAAGCCCATTCAGGCTATCAGTCATGTTCCTCTTGTATACTCACAGTTTCCACCAGCATCATGAGAGGTTTAGGACACATTGTCAGAGGAAGATGGGGGCTGGAAATTACTGTGGCAGCAAGAGTGGTCCATACCTTTCAGGATGGGTTTGGTGCCCTTGACTGGGAGAAGATGGTTGCTTTATGCTGATGTAGGAGACAATTGATTCAAACTTGAATAGGGAGACCATGGGGGCCAAAGACGAGCTGCTCCACAGCATCTGCATCCCCTCCCACTGGGGTCTGGTGGGAGGCCTTCTTTGCCCTCATCCTTGGAAACTCTTGTCCCCTGCACCCAAACCTCCCCACGGACAGGACTGCAGCACCTGGGGTTTTGAGGTCCTGCACAGGCTTTGGTCTCTGGACACTCAAAGAGCCATTTTTGTCACACAGCCTCAGTATTAACTTACTCAACTGATGTGGAAAGAAATTGGGTCATATTTTGAGAATAAGATATGTGTGCAAATAACAGCTCTGCAAATTTCATTTGTTCTTTTAGCTTTTACTCTTATTTGACCTGTGATATGCCAGCACCCAGACTGAACTTTAAAATGAGTAGGTGTACTTTTTCAGTCAACACATAATTAAATTGGGGGACTTGGTGGCATGAAAATTGGAGGCCAGTAGTTCAGAGAAGTTAGTAAAGGACAGACCTAACAAGAGCTGCTGAAAGTAATGTTCTGGATACAACTGTCAGGCCAAGTAGATCTTGGCTTTGTTTTATCTCTTTGCTTTTGTCTCTTTGCTTGATCTCCTGTTACGGACCAGACCAAGCATGGACTGAGCTGTGTGGACTTTTGCTCTGGCTGCAAAAGGTGGTTCTTCCCTCCATACACAGCATCTCTGCCATGAACATTAAGCTCTTTTTTCTCCAGTGCACCTTAGTCTGTAGAGCCAAACTTTAGGTCAGACATCAACTTGTTCTGGAGGGGTATTTGTTTGCTTGGGTTTTGGTTGGTTTTTTTGAAGAGTGATGCGGTTAAATAAAAAAGAAGTGCAGGCTGGACTCTTGCATTATTCATCAGAGTTAGGCAATCCCAAACAAAAGCCAGGTTGGCATTAGTGGGAGTTTCATGTGTTACTTGTTCCTCGAGGAGATCTGCTCCAACAGAGCTAATTTGTAGCCTCTACACCAGGAGCCCATGTCTCTGTCTCTGACTTTCCCAGGGTATGATGGTGTGGGAGTCACTCTTGGCTGCTTCAGCTGCCACCCAGCATGCACCCACCTCTCCCATGGGCTCAGGGTGGGGGATGCAGGAATAGTGAGACAGCTAACTGGGGCACAGCATGAAAGGGTCTGCCAGGCTGAAAGAAAAAGGAGAGGGAGGTCAGATAGAGGAGTGAAATCAGAATAGGAAATGGCTACATCAGGCTGGATTTTCTCTTCCCATACAGTGGTACACAGAAAAATGTGCAGGGACACAGGAATGGAGATAGTCCAGTAGAGAGCCCGTGGAGCCGGTGGAGATGTGCTCAGCTGTTCCAGTGACATGCTGATGTGTGATGCACCCTGGGGCTGACTCATCCTCGTGCTACTTTGGTGGATTCCCTTTGCTGTCAGGGGAGCAGCATCAGCACAAAACAAGGAATCACACAGCAGTGATTTTTGGGATCTGGGGAGCAGTGTTTCCACTAGAATTGGCCTGTTTGCCATGGTCTTTGCTGTGAAGAACAAATGAGACTGTGGCATGAATTGAACTTTTAAACCCAGACTGTTGAAGTGGGTTTGAAATTAGGACTGTCTTAATTAAAAATGAAAGGCTATTTGTGGCATTAAGCTACCCTTTGATACAGTTAAAGGTATAAGAAGGGAGACAAACCAGAACCTGAGCTTAAGTTTGGAGATGTAGTTGTTTCACCTCAGTGGAACACAAGTTGTTTACAAAATTGATGTTTACAATAGGAACAAAGCGCCCTCAGATAAAGGCAGAAAACCCCATTTACCTGGGGAGAGAGCTGATAACAGGATGCCTGAGTTAAAATCCCTCATTCAGCAGGGCATACCAAAATGAGTTATTTTGTGCTGCTTTGTGTTGATTTAAAATGAGATGACACAGAGACAGATTAGCTAAAACCACAGACATTATAAATTGCAATTTGGTCTCAAAAGCTGAAATGCTTTGATCTGTGATTCAGTTGGGGCCAAACTGAAGAGCATTTAAAGAGGTGGAAACACATACAAGGGGAAAAGAGCTTGGACATAAACAACTTTTTCTCACATTACAGTAGCTGACCTGAATAAGTCTTTGCCATTATTTTCATCGGATTTTTTGTCATGTCCACCGGGAAAGTTGTATAGCAGCATCCCCTCAGGGAGATTCTAAGACAAAACATGGCAGTCTCTAGTATGTTCATTAACTACAAGTCTAGAAAGAATTTCTTCTTTGCTGCCCAGTTGGAGGCTCATATTTGGTCTGGTCTTTCTGTGAGAAGTGTGGTAAGAGATTTTGTAGCTGATACATGAGCAATTTTTTTTTTTTTTAATAGAGCAAGAAGATCTAGGATTTAGCAGCTTGGAAAGACCTTAAGGGTTAAGAATATGCTTAAAGTTAAGCAGGTGAGTTGATGTGTGATGAAGCAAGAGGGAAACTCTCCTGCTCTCTGGAGAAAAAGATTATCCATTTCTCCTTTGCTCCCTTTGGAAAGGTTTCTACTCCAGACATCCCCCCCCAATCCACACAGCTGGTTGTGTGGTAAAAATCTGGCTCATTTTCTCAGCAATGTGAGCTCCTCTCACTGCTCTTTATGGAGTCTTCTGATCTTATTCAGTCTTTTGCAACATCTGTCTTCTAAAATAATGTTTTATTTTCACCTCGTGAGCAGACCACCTTTGTTCTCCCAATCACCTTGACACGTTTCACAATTCTTACTTTTGCCAATGTGAAAGGGCAAGTCACAGCAGGGGAAGTTTTCTAGCGAGGGGCTGAGCCTGACCACCCACATGAGCTGGGCTGAAGCAGGGAAGTGGCCCCTGAACAGCTGGAAGTCTCTTCAGGCAGCAGCTCAGGCACTGGGGCAGGAGCTATGTTGGAGGATGATCCGTGTCTTTCCCAAACATCCATGCAAGCCGCCTCAAGGCCTCACTTCATCCCAACACCAGGGTACATCCAATGGAGCCTCTCTGGAGCAGAGCAGAGCAAAGATGTCAGATTTGTTTTGTTTGCCACAGGTGGTTTAAAGCCAGAGGGTTTTCCTACTTCCCAGTGTGTAAACAAAGTGCACCAAAGCCCTTGTCCTGCTGGCCTCACTTCTGCCTTGCAAGCATTAGCGCAGCCGTGTGAAGAACCCTTCCAGATCCATCAGGGCTACTTTTTCCTTTATTGGAGGTACAGTCATACCTTTATTTGTTTGTACTGCTTTTCAGAGGCTTACCAGCACAGTGTTGCAAACATTACCTTTCATCACAAGAAATGTCCTTTCAGATGAGAAAGGAGCCCTGGACTGGCTGGGATTATCCTAGACTGGAGGCAGGAGGTTTTTGGCTGATGTTTCTGGTGGCGGCATTTTGTGATCCAACGGTCTAGTCCTGTGTCTGTCATGGAACTGACTGAGCCGACGCACATCATAACTCACTTGGTTGCTTTGTCTCAGCTTCCCTTTGGCAAAAAACCAGCACTCGTATATCCCAGGATAATTGCATTGTTTAATGAGACATGGCCCTTGTCTTGCTCCTCTTTTTTTTAATTGCTCCTACTGAAGACAGACTCGCCTTAGAGTAGGATGTGCAGGATTTAATGCAGTGTTTGCACAGACCTGTGGTATGAAATGCTGCTAGGAAAGTGTTTGGGTGGGAGAGTAAAGATGAACTACTTTGAAAAAGGCTCAATTTGGAGAGATCGATAATTTAAATTTAGATACCAATTCAACATACTGCCGAACTAAATACCACTCTTTTGTGTGCAATTCCACTCTTACCACTCATATGCTTAAAATTAAGCATATGCTTAAATGCTTTGCCAGAGGAGGTCTTCAGAGCTCCATTAGCACTGTATGTTTTTGCTCTAAATTCACTGTAATTGTTTCTCATTGAATAGATGCTCACTGAGTAAGATATAAAAAGAGCATGGGAACAAAGGGGCCCTCAATCTGAGACTTTGATCCACACATTATTCAAATACATAATGACTGCTTTGATTTATGGATTTATAATTCTATTGAGGCATTCCGCAGATTACCCAAAACATTCCAGCTCCAGTCGATGCTGGAGGGTGACACCAGAGCCCCTGCCTGGAATTAAATGGATAAAATTTAGTTGCCTGTTTGCTGCTGAGATTACATCACAGATTGCAGTATAAGAGCAAGCTGCATGGCCATGCACTAGCTTATATTTGGTGCTAATTCCAAAGGTTTTTTTCCCCTGTCACCTAAGAAAAGCATCTGAAAGTAGAGACTATTCTACCCACAGTATACAGAGTTTTGGCAGTATAACAAGACAGCAGACTACATAGTGGGTGTTTTGAAAGAAGGAGCAGATGGTGGATTGGTAGCACAAGGACTTAGCAGTGCATTTAGAAAACAGATTATTTCGGAAGACGAGAAATTACGAAGTATGATTAGCCCCCTCCCTCCCCTTTACTCCCACTCCCCTCCCCAAAGATATCCCCACAAGATGTTAGTTTGGCCATGCACTGTAGGACTGACTCAGCTCTGACGCTGAGTAAGACTTCTGCAAGAATTCAAATAGGTGACAGCTGTTAAGAAAAAAATTCCCTGTTTTTTATTTGCATCAATACCAGTTTGGATTTTTGAATTCATTTCACCTTACACAGCAGACCCACCTTGCTGGTAGCAGAGAGGATTACTAGCAAAGGGACCTGGCCTGCAAGAGGGTCTCATCCCAGACAGTGGAGAAGTACCACACAGCTCAGAACCTTGTCTTGCTCTTTGCTCCCAGTCTACCACCACTCTTGTGGGTAGAGGAGTTTCTCAGTCAGTGGGAACTCAGATCTAGGGTGAGGGCTTACCTTCATACCTCCCTGGCTATAAAATTTCCTTTCTTCCAGTCATTGTGTATTGGTTATATTGAGAGACTTAGGTGTGGGGTAGAGTGTGATGGTTCTGCTGTGTGAGCAAGAGGAAAGAATAACACTTCATTAAGTGCTGAATCCCTAAGGCAATCCATATAGTTTGGCTTCTGTGAGAGAAAGAACAGCATCAGAAATGAGGGCAACTGGTACTATTAGACTCTAGGGAGGCTTCTAGTTACAAAAAGAATCCTCTCTTTCTTTAAAGGTGGTCTTATCATGGGAAGAGGAGAGATGAAGGCTTTGTACTCCAAATGGGTGAAACTCCTGGCAATGTGAGATGAACCAGTTTTGACTTCCTCCCCACTTCTGGGGCTGTGACAGCAGGACTTAGGGGTTAGCCAGAGATCAGCCTAGGGAGTGACTGCACTCACATTTACCTCTGTTTGGCCACAGTGACAAAAGGGGATTTAAGAAGTGCATAAGAGGGGCTGTCGTATAATGCCTGGAAAGCTCTTCAGTGTGAGACGAGGAGCAGGAGCCGGCAGGAAACATGAGTGCTTTTCTGGTATGGTGATACAAGGTCACTCTTGTTATCAACTTCTTTGCTTGTCAACTGCCTCCCATCAGAGGCTGCTGTCACTGGTGAAATAACAAGGACCCAAGATGAGCACCAGCAGCAGAGTCTCGTGTCCTCAGTCCCAGTGGCACCTTGAAATAAGGCAGTGGGAAACCACAGAGACAATACATCCTGAACAAAGAGTTTAATTTTGGTCCTTTACAGTTCATCCTCTCAGGATCTTAAATCCTTGGGATACAAGGGTGGAATTCACCTGGAGACTTAGGGATCACTTGGATGTTTCAATTCATGTCATCCTAAATAAGAATTTTAAAGCAAAACAGGTACATTGCATTCTGTAGGTGCCTGTTTCTTCCAAAGACTATCAAAAGATTCCCAGAGAAATCAGCTCAGATATAGACTATTACTCTAGACTTTTAAGTAGGGTGAGATAAATGCCACCCAAAAATCTGGTTAACTACAAGAAATGTTCTCTTGGTGGAAAAATCAGAAACCTGCAATCCAAAAAAATAAAAGTAGTCTGTTACCTATGTGCAAGAATAGTATTGAACATACCTGTCATTTAGCAGTAGACCATGACTTAAGACCATTGGGGAGAAGAGGAGGCTATACTGATCGCTGAAGGGAGATTGTCTTCAGAGATGAAAATGTCTACTTCAGCATGAAATGACATTGGATTTAGTGTGTTGTTTCCCCAGGTGTACCATCAGCTTAGTTCATGTCACTCCACAACTTAAATGAATTCTTTAGTGCAGTGACACTGGACATGGCCATTTGGGCAGTGTCCACCTGCCTGGAGATGACAGATCTGGGAAGGCAGACATGAATTTTCTGTTCATCAAAGCAGCCATGCCTCAGTGATTACCAGTATCTGAATGTTTGGACCTCGTTTTTGAATGGGGAGTGGAGTGTAGCAAACTAGATCTTACATTGTGCATCAACAACTACCTCAGCATTTCAGAGGGGAGGCACATCCCTCCCAGAAACAACCTATTTTCCATTCATGCTATGGCTTTGTCCTTCTCACTATCCAGAATTCTGACAGAGATTTCTTCTGGTTTTAGATAGACTGGTAAGTCTGGATGGTCTTGCTCTCACAGCAAAGCCAGATGCTTATAGTGAGGAAGGGAATTAGTTTTTTGTGGATAGGACTGACTTGGTGGTGGAACAAACTCACGAGGTAACACAGTACTCATGTTCTCCTGTGAAGTGTGGACAACGGGTGCTCCTCAGGTAGTGTAGATGTCGGGAAAAAAAAGAAAATATCTTGCATCTGTATCATCTGTAGTAGATGAAATCTGGTGGAGAACTCAGGTCCTTGACTTAGAAATGGTCAGCTTTTGAGCAAGACAGGCAGATTTTGCTTTGAAGGAGTCAATAAAGTGCTTTTTGCTCAAGAAGTCATTGCTGAGTATTTGTAATCCTGGTCACACTCAAGTACAGCATTTTCTTTTTGGGATCAGATTGTGAAGATGCAGGTCTCAGAGGAGCCTAGTGCCTTTGCTCTCCTTCACCTTCCTCAGTCTCACTATGGGCCTGTGTAAAATGCAGAGTTGGCTTAGAAACCTCCTTTTGGAGACTTGTGAACACCAACAACATACGGCCATTGGGTTGATTGCTGGTTGAAAACGTTCCAACTATTTTTTGTTGTTTTCCTTGAGGGGGGTTTTGGTTGGGTTTTTTTTTACCCTGAAAATGCTGACCTGACACAAAGAAAACATACTTTGAGAATGGGATGATTTTGACAATACTTTGACAGAAACCAGGCAATTTTCCAGTGCAGTCTCACTTGCCAGGTGGGTTTCCAAACCCTCCCTGTTTCTTGTCAGCTCATGCACAGCTCCACTGGCAGGCTGCCCTGCTGAATCCCAGGCACAAGGATCATGGGTACACCAAGTTCCCGGAGCTTCCCTCTGCTGCATGGAAAGACCCTGGCAAAGGTGGCCGATCTCAGGGCTGCCATGCTAAGAAAGCCATCCTCCCTGAGCCTTCTGTCTGAGAGTCTTGGGAATACTGGTAAATGGCTGACACACAAAATACTGTCTAAAAGTTTTCTGAAATGACTTTTGGAATTTCACCATAGGAAATGTTTATTTATTTTGGAGTAAACTTTTTTTTGGTTTCATCTGTGGAGCTGAACATGGAATAAAATGTAGATCCATCTGCCCAAATTACTGGTTACCCCTGACTATAAACAGCAAGGTGTTGCCTGCAAACGCTGCTGGGAATAGACACGACCTCTCCTCAGCAGCTTCATTCTTTCTCCCTGGGAGATCTCCACAAATGGTCCCACTCCCCACACATCCTCCCAAAGGGCTCTTGACTGTGGGGCATCACAAGATGTTAATCCTGAAAACCTCCCTTGTTCCCTGTGGCCAAAAGGAAAGGCTGTTCAGCAAGATGCAGCATTCTTTTCTTTTTATCAGGTCTACAGTGGCCAAAGTCAAGGTGCTGGATCCTCTGGTCTGGAGAACACAGGTCAGCCTCTACATGGGACCCACTGGTGCAATGCCAAGGATAACCCAAAGATAACCCAGTGGAGGCAAGATGAGGGTGATTATGCAACATGGAGACATGGTGAAAGCCATACCAGTTCTTTGGACTACTGTATTACACATTCTCATAATTCAGAGAAAACATGCAATTCAGAACTGATTTTAGACTCCCTGATTTTCCCTTGGTGGTTTGAATACAGCAGTGACACAGCCAGATTTGCAGTTAGCGTCTGCCCAGCAGGCTGTGAAAAGGGGCAGCCCATCTTTTTCATTCTTTGGTCACCTGCGATCAGGTGACTGCAATGTCCCAGAGTGCTTGATGGATGCTGCAGTCAGAGCCCTGCAAGAGCTCGACTCTGCTGCACAGCAGTCTCTCTCTAACCAAGTGTATGAAACACACTGGTTCCCAAGAGGAATTTAAGGGAAAAAAAAAGAAAATAAAAAAATCAAACCAAAAAACACCTCAAAAAACAAACAAACAAACAAAAAACGCCCACACCACATTAAAAAATTTTAAGCCACTCTGGTATTTTGTATTGAGGGAGGAGGAGGGGATCTTGGGGATTTCATATGCTGCAGTGCCAAGCACAGCCAGAGAGCAGCCAGGAGCCCCTCACTGGTACCGGGCTGGGCTGGCAGCTGATTGAAAGCATTTGGTTCACTCTTTCAAGAAAAACTTGAAAGGCTCCATGATGGGGGAAGAAAAACACAAAAGCAGTGGTATGAGGAGCTGGCTAAAGGGACAGAGACAGGCTGCAAGCTGGGGTTTAGCAGGTGAAGCCTATTAAATGGACAGATCAATCAATAGCCCTTTTAATGGGAGGGAAGGATCAATCTTTTTCTCTGCAAGG
Organism: Lycocorax pyrrhopterus obiensis; assembly: GCA_014706295.1. Lineage (NCBI taxonomy): Eukaryota > Metazoa > Chordata > Aves > Passeriformes > Paradisaeidae > Lycocorax > Lycocorax pyrrhopterus. The sequence continues at coordinate 80,292,628 of JACSVZ010000001.1, forward strand.
GCAATGAAGCTGTTGAAGTTTATAGAGCACAACTCTGATGAGGAGTGGCTGAGGGAACTGGGGTTGTTTAACCTGGAGAAAAGAAGGCCAAGGGGAGACCTTATTGATCTATGTAAAGAGGTTGTAGTGAGGTAGGGGTCAGCCTCTTTTCTCAAGGAACAAGCAATAGAACAAGAGGAAATAGCCTCAAGATGCACCAGGCCAGGTGTAGTTTGGATATTAGGAAGAATTTCTTGACCAAAAGAGTTGTCAAGCACTGGATCAGGCTGCCCAGGGAAGTGGTGGAGTCATTTAAATTATGTGTAGATGTGGCACAGGGGATATGTGTAGTAACAGACTTGGCAGTGCAAAAAATTCTGTTTCTATGACGCTGTGGCTTACTCCTACCCCACCTCCCTTGTATTCATTTCCTATAACCAGGTAAGTCCAGGAGAGCTGGATTCTGGGAGGCTGGATTTGGCCCAGAAAACCTGCCCTGGAGCAGTATCCTGCAGGGCTGTGCTGGCTGTGGCAGGGGTCCCCAGTCCATCCCAGTCTAGCCAGCTGGTACCAGCCCCTAGCACAGAGCCTGGGGCTGTGCGATGCTCACATTACTTGGGGCAGGGAGGAGGAAAGCTAGCGCCAGCCATGCTGGTGTAACTTGTTAAAAAGTTGTGCTGTTAGACAACAGAGTTAGGTACAACATCTGGTTTTGATCAAAATCAAGGGAAAGAGAGACATCCTTATGATTTATACCTGCATTTGAGGAGGCCATGCTCCTGTTTCCCACAGTGAGAATGCTGGAAGCTTCACAAGAAGAGTCAAGAACTTCTTTCAGTAAGCAGATGTGGTCTCTCCTAATTGGAGATTAGTTCCAACCCTGCCATGTTGCTTCAGAAATGTCCCTAATGGCGTTTTGTAAGGATCCTTGTCCATGGGCAAGCAGAAAGCCCATAAGCTTCAAGGGACTGGCTCTCAACAGTGGCTCATTCTCTGCCTACTTAACTCAGAAAGCTCCCGAGCACAGGCCAGTGTGCCCGCCTGCTTGCACAGCCCCCACAGAAACGTGCAGTGCTCTAGACACGATTTTTATTCAGAGTCCTGAAAACAGCCCATCCAGTCAGACAGGCACAGCTTTGTATTGTTAGGAGCTGGTTCCACTGGGGAATTTTTGAATTCAGATTGCCCAACTCTAGCTCGGCAGGGCTGGGTGCCAAGGTATTTGGGCACAAAATGGTCAAGTGAGTTTTCATTCTTTTTTTGTAGACAGACAATATTTTTATGCCCTGTCATGGCTGGGCAATCAAAACAGCAATTAGGTTGCATCAGCAGATGTGCTTGCTTTTAGTGACTGTCGGTCTCAGCAGCGCACAAGTTATGTTCTGTTTGGTACAAAGATCTTTTCATTTCCAAATAAAACTTGGACCTTTACAGGGCTTTGTCAACCATCTGAAAAGCTGAGCAGGGGTGGCATTTGCTTTTAGCACTCTCAGCCTAAGAAAGTGCAGATGTTTATCTTTAGCACTCCTGTAAGGTGAGCAGAAAAGGGAGACCTTGAACCTGCTTGGCGAATGCAGAGCACAGCGTGTGCCCTTGCTCACAGTCCTGGATAGGAACAATAGAGCAGATTCTGTTTTCACATCAGCAGAAAACCAGCCCAGCTTCCCAGGTCTGGCCAGCACTGCTCCATTTCGTTACTCTCTTCCCCTGGTGTGGTCTGGCCCAAATTTAAGCAGCTGTTCTGAGAGTTACCTAACATCCCTCCATGACTGGGCACAGTGATGGCGCTGCAGGACGAGCAACCTGCCATGAGGCCTCCAAATCCACAGAGAGAAACAGTGACTCACGTGGTCCTGAGCACCTTAAATAGAAGAGATAAGCCATCTGCTGAGGACTCCTGCTTCTGCAGGTGACCAGAGGAGATGGGCCACCGAAACGCATCACTTGGCTTACAGATTACCAATTTTAGATGCCACGAATCCTATCTTCTACCTATACAGAGCATCTGCACCCATAATTTCCCAATCATCTAGCATTCCCAAATCCACCAAGCAGCAATGAAACTTGCTGGTACCTGTCACTTTGGAAAGCTAGGTCTCAGCTATGCCTCAAGCTTCACGGGAGTTTTTGCGGGTTGGAGCAACTAGGGGATTAAGTACAATAATACACATAAATTTCACTCAAATTAGCTGAGATGCAGCAATGAAGAAGTCTAGGAGAGAGATTTGTCTCCTGCTGGCTCAGGTAATCATGGGTGCAGCCACATGCCCATCCTGGCACCAAGAGAGGGCAGGAACATCCACCAAGCAACACAGGCACCTTGTTTTACAGCTCACCACCCTGGAAACAGGGTGCAAGGAGACAGCACAGGAAAAACCCTGGGTTTGGAAAGCACATAGGAAAATGGGGCTCTGTTTTAATTTGAGCTTCTTTGCCATTGATAGAATATGAACACATTTAACAGCATGGTCATCTTTGGGTTGTCTGTAGGCTGCCTGTGAGGAAAACAGTTTCACCTCTTCATGTTATGTCATTTCTAATAATGTTTGAAATTAAGATAGAACCCTTATTTTTTTCATATTGATTTACTTCTTTTATATTCACTTTATTATGTTTTCTACCTCTCTCTCCTCCCAGGTCTGTGTATGTGTATTTGAGGTGAGGATGGTCAGCTTGTACAAAGTACATCATTCACTGGATGCTAATGGGACCGGCTCAAAAATTAATTTCAAATCTAAGGTCAGAACTAAGGCAAGGTAAGGTCACCTGAAAGTCTCTTACTGACTTCCGAAGAATGCTGGATACTTCTTACATGTAAGAAAAAAGAATTCTGAGCCTTCCAGCTTTGGCCTTGGCCCATGAGTCACTCACTGCCTCTTGCAGTGGCCGAAGCACCAGCTTTGTGGTAAATGTGGGATGAACTGGAGAAAGGGTTCATGAATGCTGAGACGGCAGGGACTTCTCCATGTGAAGTTGAGGGCCCTAAGCTTGGGCTTAATGGAGTGGCTGTGATATATGAGCCCAGCACTGAGAGCCAAAAGGCTCCAAGGGAGCCAAGGGGACTTTCTCACCCACGTGGCCATTGCAGGCAGATTTCATCAGATGCATTTTAAAAGATATCAAGCTCTTTCCTAAAATCATTTGTCTTTATAAATAACTACTGCAGTTGACAAAGGGCTGTTCTGGGATCTCAGAAAGGATGGGAACAAGAACTCAGAGCTGGAAATGGGAGGACAGACTTGAGACAGCAGTCAGGTTGGCTGTCTGGGGCACCCCTTAAGCCTCTGCAGCACCCTGAATCCTCATCACCTCCTGCAGGGCTGGGGCAGTCAGGCCAGGTGCAGGGGGTTGGCTGAAGATCTCCCACTTATTAAATGGATGGAGGATTTCATCTGTTCAGCCTCCCTTGGCTGAACATACAGAGTGGTGTTTGGGACTCACTGCTATTCATCCCATGTTAGTGTGCTATAATATGTCCATTAAAACCCATACCACTCACCTCCCCTTCACCAGCCTGTGTGACCTCCTACTGAAGTAAGACCATCAAGGCTCAGGCCAGTAAGTGGCAATCAGTACAGTCTGCACTGCACTGTGGCTCCTGATTTCTCCTGCCTATATCCAGACAAGACTCACCAACACCAAGACTTGGGTTGCCTTCCTGCCCTGGACCCACGGCTGGAGCATGGCTACCAAAGTGACCTCAAGTGTCTACTGAGCTAAAGCCTTAGGGACTGACCTTCCCAGAGTGCTAGAGAGACTCAGCCCTTTCTCTCATGTTGTACAGGGCTGGCCATCAGGACATGGCCATGGAACCACCCAGGAGCCGTGGGGTGTCCCCAGACCATGCTGACTGCAGTACAAGGGAGAGAGCATGGCTACATGCATGGAACAGACCTACAGGATTAGCAGGGATGCTCACCCAGGCAAATGGTGGAACCCAAAGGCCAGCATCAGACACAAGTGAACCCTGAAATAATGACATGCTGTAAGACTTAGACTCATCCTATATCACCCACAATTATAGGAATTTCCAGTGATTCTTTGGATGTCAAATGGGCTGGTTTACCCTTTGGATAGAGCCATCCTTCCAAGCTCACTGCAAAGTGACTCTGGCATATCTGTGGTCCTAACTTAAACACCTCCTGCACATAGCTCAGGTGAGATGAATAATGCCCAAGAGTTGTCCATGAACCTGTGCAAACACACGTTGAACTCCTGAGAGGAAAATGTTTGTTCATTCTTTGAACCCTTATCTGGTGCACTGTAAACGTTAAAACACGCCAAGGAATTTGGCTCAAGAATAGTGATGGACTACGAAAGGAGATCAGCTTTGTGTGCCAAACAGGGGTTCTTGATGCAGTAGCATTTTGAAACAGGTGGCAAAAGGAGGGCATGAACCACAAAGGAAAATGCAGTTTGATTTGAAAGAAAGCCTGAGATTTTTTTTTTTAATATAAATTCAGTTTTGAAGTTGCCTAAGCATTTTTTTTAATCCTACCTCATTCTTGTGCGATGGACAAATGTAGAGAGTAAGAAGGGGAACTGCAGCACCCTCTAAATACTTTGTGTGTCATGTGTGTCCCTCATCACCCGCTATGTTTCAGCAGCTACAGCAGAAGTGACCAGATGACAACCAGAGTAGCTGGCTGCAAAGTGCTACTGTTGCGTGTATTCAATAAAAGCAGCCATTTGAACACCGTATTCCATCGTGGATTTTTCAAATAAGGTTTACATCCAAGGACCTCTTTATTTGCAGCAACTAGGCAGAAACATGAACAAGAAGGACCTCTCATAACAGTGGCTGTTATAAAAGTGTTATTGTTCAAAATCTCCATCTGACTTGTTGGAGACTATCCCTTTAGATGATGACTTTGCAGTATCACTGGGATATCCTGTGTGATTCCCTTAACTAAAAAGCATCTCTGATGGGAATTGATTTTTCTGCTGGTGGGAGAGAGCTCACAGTACAACCTAAGAGTATAGTCAAATCAAATTGTTTCTCGAGTGCACCACTTTAGAAAGACAGATGCAAAAGTTCCGTTCTCAGCTGTGCCCATGACCTGTGCCAAGTCACTTCATCTTCTCATGCTTCCTTTTCCAGTCCAACCTTTTTGCATTTATCTCTACAGCTTGTGATCTGGGCAGATGAGTTTCATTGTGTTTGTCCAATACTTACTAAACCAGAGCTGTCAGCCTGATTTGTGCCTCTTGGCACTGCCAATGTTACCAGTTCTTGGGGATTTAGTGAAGGTCTGCATGTTCAGAGGCTGTCATGAAGTCTCCTTTCTTGGCATGTTGCACTGAATTAATTTTTCATTTAAAAGAAAAGTAGATTTTCAGGCAAGCTTGAAAAGGCATGCACTAGAAATTAATATTTGAGAATATATGTAGAGGTGAGGTAGTGTTATTTTTAACATTTGGTGTTAGCAGAATGGCAGAAACACAGAAAAGTTATGTATGACATAGCCACAAATATAAAAGCAGTAGAGAGTCAAAATATTCCTGTTCCAAAGGCACTAGACAAGCAAACATCTAATTACCATGTTTTATCAGTATGGAAAACCAGTTAATTTACCAGGAGTTACATCCTATATCTGCCTATTCTGTTTACAAAGGAGGATGCTGCCATTCAAAGGCCATGGGGCTGTAAGTGGGGGTTTTTTACCCTTTTTATCAGCCAGCCCCATGCTTCTCTGCACTCTGCCTCACACGATGCTGGCAGCCCAGCACTCCTCCCCTCCTCCAAACAGCACTGCTGAGCCAAAATCTGCCTGCTCCCTATGCACTGCACAGGGCAGCCCTCCAGGGAGTAAAAAAAAGGGCTGGGAAGGAGGAGACATAGACTTTCTGTTTTATTGTTGTTGATTCCATGGCTGGCTTCTTGTGGAGTGTGGTGGCCTGCTAGCCTGCCTCTAAAATGGGGATAATGAGTCATTATTCTGCCAATAACAATGTGCATCTTTATTTAATTCTCCTCCTAGAGCCCTGACTGCCAGCAGGTGATGCAGATTGCCCAGGGTGGGTGACAAGGAGCGACTGCCAAACAGCTGGGGTCAGTGCTGGGGGCCTGTGGACGGTGTATGTACACCATGCCAGCAAGGTGACAGCACCCAAAAGCCACCTCACACACGGACATTTTGGAGAGGTTCTGGGGAGGGAATCACCACCCCAGAGGGCTGAGCACAGTGCTATGCCCTGGGGAGAGGTGGGAAGCCCAGGGGCAGGGCTCCAGTCCACAGCCAGATGCCTCCCATTGCATTCACTTGCATGAATAAAATACAAAAGTGGTTCTATGGAATTGTCCCTCCTAAGGTGAGAGCTGAAATTACTTGCCCTAGGGTCACCCCTGGAACCTGTGGCAAAGTCCAGCCTGCAGGCAGATTTGTGAAGGGAGAGAGGAGATGAGACCTTCCTCAGATCTTATCCACCTGCATATTACACCTCGGGACTGCAGAGGGGAAAACGTTTTAGCTTACAAATAATTTGATAAATTTAATCTTGAGGTAAGCAATTAGATAAATTCAGTCTTGAGGAAAGGAAGTCAAATTGCTCACTTTGGTAGCTTTGTGCTCAGATCCATCCTAGCTTGGTAGTCTCTGAATTTCCTATTTTATCTGATGCTGAGGGGGTGCCCAGTGCAGCTCCACTGTGCCAGCCACAGCTGTGCTATGCTCCACAAAGGGTACCTGCTCAGTCCCAGCACTGCTGCATCAGCCCTCACTGGGCTGGTGTGCTGTGTACAAACCTTTACATGCAATAACAAGTAAAGCACTGCTTGAACCTTAGCACAAAGAAGCAAAAAACCAAAACAATAAATGCATTTTCCACAAGGGCAGAGACAGCAGCCTTTGAATAGGAATTGCTGGATCGGCTTATGACTCAGCTGGCTGCTCCCAGAGCACTTCAGCACATGCTCAGCTTGGGATGGCAACTGGGGCTCTGCTGGCTTTGTTGGATTCAAAGTGAAATGCATGCAGAGATGCGCTGTAAAGGTGTGGGATATGGGAGAGGTCTGCAGCACTGGTAGCGCAGGGGGGACGTGTTGCCCACACATGCTCCCCCCAAGCGATGCGGTCGCCCCAGCGCAAGCAGCCCCTGCAGAGGAGGCCGAGTGTGAAGTGGCGGGCGAAGGGCAGCCCGTGCTGCTCCCAGGGCTCGGCATGGCGTGGGGTGACACGCACAGGGCTTGCGGGATGCGTTTCACCACTCGGGTCAAGCCCTGCTTGTTGGAGTGGGAGGAGGGAACCAGCCCAGGCGCCAAAATGTCTGTGACTCTGCTTAGATCATAGTTATAATGTTTTTCTGCATACGGATCTACGTAAATAGAAAGAAACCATTCATCTCAGCTGGGAGGACTGGCAGTCTTTGGAGTCACCCTGTCCACTGATATCCAGCCACCTTATTTTTTGCCCACTCTTTGATTTCTGCCCTCCTCCCCCCACCAGCACTGTTCCCAGGGCATCGTCTTCATGAAACGGCCTTTTGTTCGTAGGTGCCTGAAGCCAACGCGCCTCTTTGGCTGCTTCATTTCACGCCGGCACCCTTAACTGCTGGTTTCATCTTCCTGGTAGCGATTGTCTCAGATGAAGTTTCGGTATCACTGTTTCTCATCTGCGGCTTTAGAGTCCCATTTTCACCAGCCAAAAGCCAAAAGCCTTGCACTTGCCTGACCTCTGCAATTACCGGCAAGACTCTTGCTTCACAGCACTGCGGCCTCTGGCCATGGGGAACCTTTGGAGCAGGGGCCATTTGGATAAGCCACAGGAGGCCTAGAAACAGCACAGTTCGCTTAAAATGTCCGGTTCTTCCAGCAGTTTCTTTCAAATTCTCTGCTGCGACCTCACTTGCTGTGAAGTACAGTTTTGATTACAGTGTCATTTGAATACTGCCTGTGATGGCAGAGTGTCTGTCCTCACCTCTGGAGGGTCTTCCTGTTTTTTACTTTTTTTCTTCTTAATCAAAGGGGAAAGTTGCTAACCATCCCAGGCTGCAAGTTTGCCGTGGGTCTTAATGTACAGAAGTGCAAAAGAAAGCATTAAACACAATTATTTGAGGATTTCTCCCCTCCAATGCAGATTTGTGCAAGAACTTAGCGAATCTCCTGGTGCTGCTCAGGATATTCCGCTAGATGCGTACTGCCTTCGGTTTTCATTATACCATGAGCATCCATCTGACTTCAGCCAGCAGCTTCTAATAGCTCTTCAGCAAACCCCAAACATTTGCCAATACCTTCAGTGGTGTGAGGAGCCCACAGCCAGCACCTCTTTGTAAAAGGTGAAGAGCAAGGCATGGTAACACAACAGATTGTGTGGGAAAATGGCAAGCCCACCACATGCCCATAATGCTGCTGCACAGAGTAGGTCTGTTTCTGATTTCAGCTATCACATTGCAGCTGCAGTGCATGGGATTTGGGGGTGGAAACCCCCTGTCACACCATTGCCGTGCTGTGGGTCTGTTCAGGCCCAGACGTAAACTTTGCAGATCAGTAAAGCACCCAAAAAAATGGTGGCCATTGCAGTTCTCATGGGAAGCTTGGCATTAGAATAGATCACCTTAACTCCAAGTCCCCTGGAAGTTCTGCAGCAATTAGGCAAGGCATGCAGGAAGACTCAGAGGCCCAGGACCTGCCTGCCTTCCTACAGGATCTTCTCAGATAGGTATTTGTCCTCTCAAGGAACAGGATATGATGGGATTAAGGCTCGTGGTGCTGCTCGCTGGCTCTGCTCAAGGGCTGGAAGAGGGTTAGGCATTCAACCCAGAGTTGGGGAAGCTAACTGGCTCTGCTCATGAATCACGCCCAGCACACCACTGTCCTGTGTGTCAGTACAAACCCTAGGAAACACAAGTTTGTGAGTCTGGGCACCATGCTCCAGCACAGGCTATGGCCATGCCTTGCCTTCCTCAAGACAAGAAGTATTCTGCTCTTCTGACAACACCCCAGCTTTCAGGGATGGATGCAACCATGGTACTGAGGGGGAGAGAAAAGTTTCTGCTCAGCTTTCTCCCTGCACTAGCCAGTGGCAGCTAATTAGATGGCAAGTGTCCCACCATGCCTTGTGGCTCTCCTAGGAAACCCTGAGTTGGCTAATAATTTTAGCATAAACGGCAAGAAAACTCCGGATAGCAGAAGAAAATGAGATCACATTCAAACTATCACACTGCCTTTCTTGGTGAGAAGAATAAAATGTCTGCCTGTTGCTCAGATAACTTCAGACACACTGTGCATGATCTGTTGGGTTCTTCCCATTCATGCTATTATCAAGAATTCAGCAGCCACATCAGCTTTGTCTTCAGTTTGAGTATTTTCCTGTTTTACTTTCTCTGCAGCTTATCGAGTACAGACACTGTTCTTTGATAACTCCACAGATAACTGCTCTTTCTGGACTTTCATTTTCTCCGTTCATACAGCATCTTACATGAGTGAATCTCCATGTACTTCACAAAGTCCTGGAAGGGAGGATCTGGAGGCAGATGGGGTCTGATTCTCCAGTACCTTGTGCTGCCCTTCATAATAACAAAAAGCTTAAAGACCTGCAAAGCAATTTGAGGTGTGGGAAAGGAGAACCCAGTTTCACAGAATTACAAATCCTGTCTGCTTTTCATGATGAAGTCGTATGCTGGTGAGCATTGTGTTTCTAGAAAATAATTCTCACACAGAAGAAGGCACAAAAAGTCTGTGGCAGTCCCAGAAGGCAGCAGTCAGCTATCCCAGCCCTCCATGCCTTGTTTTAACACTGACCCTCACCGCACAGAGGCAGTGGAGACTCGGGGTCAGGTACCAGGAGGCTTGGGAAGATGACGGGTTTTTTAGCACTTAGGATTTTCACTGCTGCCATGATGCCCAGGTGCCCGCCACGGACAGGTGCCTCCAAAGCAGCTGACCAGCATACCTTTTTGTTTCTGAATAGTCTCTCATGTCCTTCATCCCAGTGGGGAAAGGGAAAACTTGCTACAGACAGGACATGCCTCGATTTTTTTTTTTTTTTACCAGACAATAAATATTTTTTCCAGTCTCTTTCGTATTCAATGTCAGCTTCTCTACTTTGGGACAGCTAGCTACAGGTATGCAAACCCAAAGATGTGATTTATTCACTTGTGACCCTCTCTCCCACCCATAGCCAAACAAATTGGCGATGCTTCAACAACAACTGCATGTGGCAGCTCAGAAAACACCCAGCAAAATTACCTGGCACAGTTGCAAGTTGTTCACTGCACTGACAAACAGTTACCAACCACTTTCTTCTGCTCTCCGGGCTTAATCATGTTACAGACACTGCTTGGAAACCACTTCCTTCTGTTGCAGTATGACTTGTCCCCACCGCTTACCACACGCTTTCTGATTAAATGCACGAATGCCAAGTTTTATCGCAGGGAGAAGTCGCTGCGGATGTTCAGAGGATCCCCAGTCTGCACAGAGGATGCTTTGCCCACCAGCTGCAGAAACTCACTTCAGGCACCAGGACCCCCTTTGCCTTTAGCCAAGTACTATCCTCATCCAGCAGTGGACTGCTTGGCACTCTTTCTCCAGCGCTTTTGGCTCACACATTACTTGCAGGATAGCACATCACTGCTGCTTTATGCAAAGAAAATCTAACAGTCCTGCCAGGGAAGTAAGGGAAGAAATTCACTTCTCATAAACTGACTAGAAAGAGGCAAATTCTCTGCCTACCAGCAGGAACGTGCCTATGAATAGCCGCTGTGTAAACACAGATTGCATATTGCAGAATGACATCGAGCGTGGTTACCGCCAGCCATCTCTTCCTGAAATTCAATAGACATCGATATTTATACCCAGCCTTTGAGGTTTAGCATGCTTCAGCACAAATATACATTTATTAATACCACATAACACCGGGCCTTATTGACTCTTATTGAGTCTCATTCCACTCACAGATATACATTTTTTCCTGGACTGTCATGCTTGAAATAAGTTAAGCCAAGAGTGAATGATCTTTCAACAGAGTAAGTAATATATTTAAGGCCACATTCACCATTATTTTCCTTACTTCCCTTCACCAAAGTGATATTTATAGAGAGTGCTACATTCTGCTCAGCAGTAGATTAGTGCTAATGATATGTGACTCCAGTGGTTATAGCAGAGTTGATCTGAACATATACTGACGAAACAGGGAGTGGGAATTTGGCCCGACATTCTCAGAATACGAGTACAAGGACTGGAATTATGCCAGGGAAGAGTTTGGTCCATACTCTTCCTGAAACAAGGGAGCCAAATAATGCAAAAAAGGAAGCTGATCTGAAGCCTGTTTACAAGAAAATCCATGATCTCCAGTGATTTGGAGTCCAGCTAGAGGAAGGTTAAGTTCAAGAGCAATACAACCTGACTAAAATAAGTTATTTCTCCCTGTAAAATGACCTTTTAATAGAAACGAGGACAAATAAAATTCTTAAGACATGACCTTGCTCTGGAAATACAATCCTTTCATATCTTCCATCTCAGACCCTGTGCTGTACAAAGACATCACTTCACTTATAAAGCAGTCTCTGCTTCTACTGTCCAGTATTCTCATGAATCTTCATCAATATAAATGCTTCAGTGGCCGTAGTAAATAGTCCAGTCTGTGTGCCTGAGGTTCAGTTACACCAGACAGATATGGAAGTTTGCAGAGCAAGATGCAATGACTCATGTTATTATTCATTTATTTGCCCAAACAGGAGTTCGGTTCTGCCATTTCCAGCTCAGGAGACTCAGCACTGAAGCAGTGACTGCCAGCGCTTCACAAGCAGAGCAAGGTGCATTGATTACACCTTTTTTTCGTTCCAGACTGACCCTTCCTTTCCCCTCTCCTGACAGGATAAACAGAGGTCATGTCTACTGCAACACTGGGCTGAAATAGGTCATGGAGTCTTCAAAGAAAAATCTACACGCAGGAGTCATGAATTTCCATCTGGCGGCAGACAACCAGCAGGCTAGAGGAGACAGAAGCAGAAAGGAGTTGGCTGATGTTGGTCCAGGAAGCTGCTGCTCCTTTTCTCTTACTCTGCAGTGCCAGATGGCTGGTCCCATCCTGCTTGCTGCATTTTGGTGTATCACAGCAGTCACTGCCTGGCTGTGCAGGAGGGAGGGAGGCGGAAGTGCCAAGGTTAGCAGGCTGTGAGGCTCCGCACAGGCAAATTGTGCTGCTGATTCAGTCAGCCAACTCCCCTGCAGGGGTCTTTCTTTAAGGCTGAATCTCAACACCTCTCCTGTCCAAGAACGTCCCCAGCATCCAGACAGAGATGAATGAAAGAAGAAAACACACCATGCAAACAAGGCTTCAGCACTTATCTGATTTTGCTGGGGAAGATCCCATGTGCTAACTGCCTCCACTCACACGCCTGATTGCTTCTAAGTGTGGTACCTTCTGAGAAAATCCCACTTGCACTGATGCTCTGGTTTTTCAGGGTGTAACCATTGGGAAAAGAATGAAATAGGGTAAAAGCATTTTTAAAATAAAAATAAGCCAAGTCCATGACAGATGCAAATCTTTCAGCATTTCAACACTTCTTTGTCTAAAAACAAGGAATAAAACTCTGCCATAATTTAGCCTGACCTTCCAACATATTTATGTTCATATCTCATGGGTTTCAATGAGAAATGGAGCTAAACTATGTGCCATATCCCAAAAGCTGCTAACTTTTGTATTTGTTTTTTTGTATTTGTCTTTTGTATTTGAAGATAATGAAAGCCATAACTTTGCCAATGAATACAGGAAGCTAATTTCACTGATCAGCCCTATCCTTAATGTGGCATCATGCTGTACCAAGTGTTTCATTTGCAAAATACAAACAGACAAGTTCTGCTGCTTGAGAAACATTACAGTTTTTCACTCAGACAAAGACATTTGTGTGCTTTGCATTGGCCAGGCACAAAACTGAGCCAAGGCAGTGGGAGGAAACAGGCAGCAAACCCCCAGGTTCCAGTTCTCCTCCCCAGCCAGCTGCCTCCTGCTTGCCCTCTCCTGGCTCCTTGGCTTTTGAGCTCTTGGCCTCATGGTACCCTGGCTACAAAAGAAAAGCTCGAGGTGTTTTACCCAGCCTGACCTACACTGTTGTATTTAGGCTGTACTCTTCAGTGATACACATTGTAGCTGGGAGCCAAGGCAGGAACTCCCACTTTCCACACAAAGGCCAGCAGCATTTCTGTCTTCTTGAGGAAATCTTGCCACTGGTCCACGGAGCCAGAGGACACCTACATCTCACAGAGGTGTCATAACTGCAGCTTTGATGCAGGCAGACACGTTTAGGACAGGGACAAACCCTCGGGCGCATCCTTACCAGTGCTGGTGCCTTTTGTAGCGGCTGTGCAGCCAGTGCTGAGACCCAGCCTTGTCCCTGCTCCGCATGTACGAGCCCAGGCATCCATGTCCGCCCCATGAACTCCACCTCCAGTCCTGGAGGGGAGAGAGTTTTCTGTCTCCACAGGTAGTCCTGCTGCTGTCATTACATCTGTTCTGTAGGACTGCCTCCAATACCAATAGGAATACATTGCAGAGGATTACTTGCATTTCTCCTTTTGCAGGGAGTAAGACCAGGCTGCCTTTGTCCTCATTTTCAGATACAGTTTTTTTCATTTAATACATTTCCCCTCTGTATCACTCCCAAAAATTGTACAGGCTGAAACATTTCCAACTTTAACTTGAAGCATAAAGGACTTTTTTTCCAGATGATCCCTATTTATGGGCTCACAGCACTGGCCAGTGTGGTCTCAGAAGGCTGAATTGAAGTAAACAACATGTTGAAATATATTTAGTGAATTATCATGCAAACCACAGAAGAACATGAAGAGAGAAAGGAGAAGAGGTTTCTCGGTTGGGTAGTGATTTCATGTTTTCTGTCAAAGGAATCAGATGTTAAAAAGGCTTATTAGGTCAGTGAGCTCAGCTTTCCTGGGCCAGGCCATAAATGTTTCTTATGATAAACATAATTTCAAGTGCTTTATCTAGTTAGGGTTTAAACCCTGCAAATGAAAAGGTGTGCACCCCCACCCTCGAGGAAGAATTCCACAAACTATCACATCTCCCTGTCTCACACAATTATCTGAACACCCATTTTGCAGATTAGGATGTGTAATAGTAAGGATGGGAAGTCATTTTATGGTGTCAAAGTGTGTATAACATCAGTCAGGGCACAAATTTTATCTGTTGCTCTTCCTTCCCCTAACAACATAATGTAAGTGCTGTGCAAATGATATTAGAACGGTGCAACAAAAATTGTGATAATGAATGCAGGACTGTCACTCATTTGACATAATGTCAATGGGCTGGATTTTTCACCTGAAGAAACTACATCTATTTGCCTGTGTATACACGTTCAGTGTGGTTTTACTAGATGACTCATGGGGTCATGAAATGTAAGGCATGTGACATGTGTCAATCAGCTCATTTAATCATGCACAGAGCACTTTACTATGGCAGTCAGAGAGACTGGGTAAGGCTCCAGAGCTGGGTGCTCAGGTATGCTCTCTCTTCCTGCTTCTGGGCAAAACCCGAAGATCTTTTAATTTTGTGTGGGATTTCTAGTCTGGCAGCAATCCAGTCAGAGCTATTGCATGGCAGCTGCCCCCTCCCATCCTCTCTCTCCAAGCTGCTGGATGTCTATGAATAACAAACGTTTCCACTGCATAACAAGTTCGATTTTACAGCACTTGATCTTGTCAATCTAGCCTTTTCAGGAAGCATCAAGCTGTTCAATAATGTATGAACAACAAAAGCACTGCACACTTGGAGAGTAGGTGCATAATTTAGGGAAGCATCATGTAGATTTTGTGAGCATCCCACAGCACCTGCACAGCACATTGCCACCAGGCTGACTATTCTGGGACACACAGTATGGTCAGTACAGTCAACCTACAGATCATCTTCTTATTGCTCTTGAAAAAGGTGTATGTCTATCACTCTGTGCTCCCTTACAGAGTGGTTGTGCAGCAGACAGTTGATGGGTGTGACGCTTTCTGGAAGACAGTGGAGATGCATTTTGTCCAAATTCCAGGTGGAAATATGGCAGCCTCAGCAGGAATTCAAAGCTGGTATCACACTGCTAAAACACAGCATGAGTATATGTTCTGGGGGATGAAGGCAGCTCAGTGTTTGGATGCACCTGTGTCTCTCAGCCAGTCTGTTTCAACAAAGTTAACTTGAAGGCTGCATAAGGCATTAGGAGAAATTTGACCTTCTAGCAAAGGCCATCACATCTCAGCCACTCCTACGGCAAGGGCAGCACTCCACGCCTGGCTGCAATGTGTCTGCCAAAAACGCATCTGATGATTTCAGGAGGCAGAGAAATTCTTACTTCCTTTGGAAGTTTGTTCCCACCTTGTTGTTTCATCATAGTGTTTGTTTCTTAAACTTTGCAAAAGTTACGATCATTCATGATAAAAATCTGTTTAAACCAGTAACCACTTGTGCAACTCTATCCCAGCAAGTCAGTAATCTCTGTCAAAGGATGTGATGGTCTCAAGCCAGTGTGCTCCATCTCATCAAGATTAAAAAAAATGTCTCCTTAACCCTTACACAGCAATAGTTCACAGCCTGCCTAGGTGACCTCAGCAGAGAGAACTGATTGGGTTTACAGAACTGACAATCTTCGTAAAATTTACAGGCCGGTCAAGGTGCCATGCTGCTTGTAACTCAAGTGCCTCTTAATTTCAGCATTCTGCTTTCCTTTATGACTCAGTAGCTGGGCAGAAACTGAAGGAAATCCACAGTAGTGGATGGCAAGTTAGGTACAGCTGAATCATAAAAATTGCCAGACAATTGTGAAGGGAGCACTGGATATTTTTGCATACTTCATTTGAGCAATAAGCTTACAAGGAGAACTTTCAAGAATGTGGAAATGTTCACCAAGAAACCAGCTTGTACAAAGACAGGCTTTTATTCTGCAGAACTTATGCACATTTAACTCAAAATGGAATGATCCAAGAGCTCAAAATCAGGCTCACATGCACAAGCTTTTGCAGGCAGCAGGACTCTGCAGATGCTATAAGCAGAGCACAAAAACGGCATTTTACAGGAGCGTTGTCACACAGAGCCCAGCAGTTCATTTCCAAACACCACATCTAAACAGAGTTGAGGTGTTTTGAAAATTGTTATATTGTCTCTAGTGCACACACTAATTTTCTAAGACTGACATCGGATAAGCACTGGCCCTGTTAAGTACACCTCTGATCTCTATTAGGCATTAAAACACTTTATTAAAAAAAAAAAGAATTGCGGAGGGGAAAAATGAACTTCAGAAGTTATCCAATAGAATTTTTCTTGAGGGCAAGAAAGGGTTTTAGGCAACTTCTATTTGCTGTATTGTTTCCAAAAACAATGAAACACTTTCAAAGTTTATGTTTCTCTTGACATTTCTCAGATACTAAAGTACTGAAAGGCAAGACTGGGAGCCACAAAGGTACTTAAGTGCTTCTTGTTTAATTAAGGGTTAGTCAACCAAATACTTAAGCATCTGGGCATGCATGTCCTGCTTTCTTTCACAAGATGTTTGTGGCAGAACAGAGACTAGATACCAAATTTCTCGAATTTTAAACTGCCTTACAAGTCAGCCTAACTTTCACACCAGGCTAATGGAAAATTTTCCTGGGTTTAATGGACTTTGCCAAAGATCTGAAGATGTCACTCAAGGCAGAAATAATTTCAGCAGAGGAGTGGGACCCAACCACATTTCTAAGAATATTTAGTCACATGTACTTGACACTGTGGATATAAAATAAATGAATGGATGCTATTACTGAAATCTGAGTATGCGAATGTTCCGATGTTAAATATTAGGAGTAACTCAGCCAAAATCTTTCTCTTACCTGTTTTTCAAACTTGTCTGCTACCATCCTTGCCAATGGGTTTGAGTTTTGAACCAGACACTTTAACAGCAAATGACTCAACGTGATCTTATTTGAGCTGAAGAGTGAACTCCTCTTTGCTTGTGGCTTAATAACACTGATCCTCTACTGTTTCTTTTAAAAATTCTTATTTCAGATAACACTATCACCGAGTTTGGCAAGAAATAAAAAGCTGTTTATATCATTCATGTAGTTTACTTAAATTTTAGCATTGCATTCAGATTACACGATGAAAACTAGCCTGTTTGGCTACTCTTTTCCCCTGGTTTAAACAGCACCATGCTGCAGTGTGTGGGATTCAGACACAGCACAGCAGGTACGTGCACTCAGGCAAACAAACTGTCTTCTCATGTTGGGATGCCATTTCTAGTACACTGTTTGGGGGACATACCCCCAAACCACCAAAACAAAAAAAACCAACCCCCTTCCATGTATTCCTCTCCAAGCAGTTTGTATTGCTGCCTGTCACTGTAATATTTGGATGCATTCCCAACAGTGGAGTCCACAGAGTGTCCGTCTGTTGAAGGCTGCTCTGCCTGAGGAAAAGATCCCTTTTGAAATGGACAGAAGGGAAAGGATGAAGGAGAATGTTCCTGTGGATGTGGTTTTATGCACGGTGGCAAAGTCTGATCTGAGAAACTTTTCGGTAGTTCTCAAAGATAGATCTAGGTTCAATCAGTCTCCTTTAAGATATGTAAATTACTAATTGCATTGTGCCCTTTTTAGCCAGTCAGTTGACTAAATTATACAACGCTTCATTTTGCAAAAATAGAAAGTATTCCCAGGCAAAGCAAATCACGGTTCTCAAGCAGCTGATTTAAAAATATTTCTCTGGGAGAAACCTTGAAAACAATGTAACATCCCAAATCTGCTTAGAAATTTCGTAGCGTAAGAGCATTTTGTTGCCATTAAAAAATAAAATCCTTCTATATCATCATCTTTCAAGAATTATATAACGCTCGACATTTAATGAACTTTTATTGACGTCGGTGGGACTACTTATGCTGAAGCTCATCTCTGCGCATTTAAAAGCTAAAGAGCACACAGGCAAGGGAAAATGCAGTGATGCCGCGATGCAAAAAAGAGGTTCATACCCCAGCTCTCCGAGGCTGCAGATAATAGATTTGCCTCTGTCCTAATTATACACTCCATCTCCGCGCATTAGCATGGAGCCTAGAAAACCTGACTCATCATCCCTAACAACCCCGGCGACCTGAGGCAACCACACACACACACACTCGCATGCGTGCTCCCAACTTCCCCTGGAGCCAACACCTCATCCTGCTCCTCCGGGCAGCAGCGCAGCCGTGTCCCTGCATGTGCAGCCCGCCGCTCTGGCAGGGAGAGCAGCCCGCCCCCCGCCCCGGGAACGGGGGTATCCCGGGAGGATGAGGATGGCGATGCCCGGGGACTGGGACTGGGTCTGGCCCCGGGGTGGGCAGGCAGGTGAGATGGGGAGCTGAGGCCGGCACCTCCTCACAGCGGTGGCCCCAGACGGGGACCCTCGGGGCCGCTCCGGGGGCAGCGGCAGCGGGAGCGGGACCGGCCCGGGGGAGCCGCGGCCGCCGAGACCCCGGCCCTGGGGGCGTGGCCTCCGCGCCTCATTTGCATGGCGCCCATCTTATTGGCCAGCGGAAGGCACGCGCCAAGGCGCCGGCTCCTCCCCCCTCTCCCCAAGGCTGCCCAGCGACGACTCCGGCCACGCCCCTCCGCGGCCCTGGCCACGCCCCAGGCCCCGCCCCCTCTCGCAGGCTGCCCGGAGATGGGAGCCGGAGCGGGCGCTGCCCATTGGCCTGCGGCGGGCGGCCGGCCAGGATTGGCCGGCGGCGGCGGCGGTGGGCGGGGCGGGCGGCGCGGATTGGCGGGGCCTGCGGGGGTGTGCGCGGGGGGCGGTGGCGCGGAGCGGGCGCTGGGGCCGCGGCCGGGGATGGGGGCGGCCGGCGGCGCGGGCAGCTGAGCGGCGCGGAGCGTCCTGCGCCTCCCCGTCCCGCCCGGCCCTCGCCGCCATCCCCGCCACCATGAACCGCCTCGGCTCCGGACCTGTGGGCAGCGCCGCCGCCGCTGCCGCCGCCGCCGGGCAGTACCGGGTGTGCGGCAATTGCCGGAAGGTGCCGAGACAGGTATCGGGGGGGGGGCGCCCGCTCAGAGGAGGCGGGAGCTGCGGGAGAGGCTTGTAGGGGGGATTGGGAGAGCGAGGGGCGGTGGGACAGAGACTTGGCGGGGGGGGGGACACGGACGGCCACAGTGGCTGAGGAGAAATGGGCAGTAGGGCAACAGTGGGGCGGGGGGATAAAGGATAAAGGGGAGCAGTGGGGCGGGGGCGTGCATGGGGGGCTTTCCAGGAGGCGAGTGCCTGGGGAGTGTGGGATGAGGGGCGGGAGAGGGGTGCAGGGCGAGGGGGACGTGGGCCCAGGGGGTGCCGAAGGGGTGCCAAATCCCGCGCCCCCATCGCCCCCATCCCCCTTGGGACGGCTGTCACTTGCCCTTGTCCCAGGCTGCCCCCTGCATCCCGAGGGCTCGCGGGGGTACCCGGCCTCCCCGATGGCATTGGGGGGGTTCACTTGGGGCCCGGCCGCGCTTGTAAAGTTTATTTTCCACGTATTTCACCGGCGAAATTCATCACCGCGATCTCCGTCAAGTCTTTGTGCGGGGGGGAATCTGACATCAGAGCTTTAAAAATGTAAGAAAAGCACCAAAGAATTCCCAGCCCCCCCGCCCCCCAGTCCGCTGAACCACATCCCTGCAGTGCCCGGCCGCTTCCCTGCGGGCCCCCCGTGCCCCCGGAGGGGTGCGGTGGCTGCACCCCCTGCTCCCGACATCTGCCTCCCGGGGAGCATTAGTGGAGGTGCTTTTTGTTTGTCCAGCGCAAATGAATTAAAATTGCTGAGCTGTTCAAATTGCGCCGAGTCTCCGAGCGCCCAAGATGAACGCGATGCCGGTTTTGGTTTTATTTTAATTCAATCTCTCCCAACACATTTTGCTCCAGGTTGGTTCTTGCAAATGCTAAGAAAGCCTGTAAGTCAATGAGCTCAAATATTTGCGCTCTTTGTCCAAAAACTGTTTTTCTTCCTCTGTGGGTCAGGCCAAGTGCCAATCAAAGTTGTTTTTCAAGCCTCTCTTCCCTGCAGTAGGACTGCTTTTTTCTTTCTTCCTTTTTTTTTTTTTTTTTAAGGGTTTGGTTTTTGGAAAGGAGGTGTGTATTTAGGGGAGGGGGAGGAGAAACGTTAAAAATCGGTCAGAGAGAGAAGCAGATCTTAAAAATCATGTTTCTTGAATATTTTAATGGAAACAAAATCTTATTAAATGTGCATGCTTGGTATGTGCAGTTATTTTTTCCATAAACTCTTGGGTCATATTACAGTTGATACTTGGTGCTCAGCTCTTAGCTCAGCTTGCGAGAAATGTAATGGATCAGAGAAGCACACATCAGCAGAGTCTGATTTTTAACCATTTCGTTGCAGGATCGAATCCCTTCTTGGCTTTAGCTTGCTGCTGTTCCCGCTTTAAGAAAAACAAGTACTTAAAAGAGAGAAGTTCTGCAGGGTTAAAGCCTGAAACAGCTTC
The DNA here is from genome assembly GCA_014706295.1 of Lycocorax pyrrhopterus obiensis. Taxonomy (NCBI): domain Eukaryota; kingdom Metazoa; phylum Chordata; class Aves; order Passeriformes; family Paradisaeidae; genus Lycocorax; species Lycocorax pyrrhopterus. Next base: position 80,313,008 of record JACSVZ010000001.1, read on the forward strand.
AGCCTTGACATATGTCTAAAGACATACAAATTAACCAGTGCCAAATATGTCTGTAGAAAAAGCAGGGAGGGAGCTTGCTTTGTTCTGCCAAATAATCAAAATGTTTTGTTGACAAATAAAGTGGTGCTTGGCAGCACTTGTAGATCTAAAATTAAATTTAAGTTACTGAATTTTTTTGAAGCTGTATTCCCATCCTGCTGGGTAGGACTTTTTTTGTATACCTCTTTAATACCAGTGGGAGGTAGGAGGCGGGGACAGGGTTAGATGGTACTTTTCTGGTAACAGGAAACTTGCTGGATTTGATTTATTGTTGTATTTTTATTTTATTTTAAAGTAGTTTAGGGATGATGGTGAAATGTAAGCACCCAATTGGGTCTGTTGAGAAGGCAACTTAGTGCTGCTCTGCTTTGGCTGTGGTCATTTCAACCATACAGAATTGGGGAAGAATAAAGAAACTGAGCGACAGCCCATGAAACCCTCTTGAAACATAGGTGTTCTGTTCTTTCAGTGGTTGTACTGGGACATCGTTCCATCTTGGTTGTAGGCTGGACAATAAACATAGAAGTGCAAAGCTTCTGACTACATCTGTCATTATTTAAAAGTTGGTGTAATAAAAATCACTGTAAATTTTAACCTTTTGCACCTCATTGGCAAGCATACAAGTAGAAAACATGAGGGAAAAAAAAAGTGCTTGATAGAAGCGAGATGCAAATTTGACCTGAGTCTCAGAGTAATAATCTTCAGATAAGTGCTGCCTCATCTGTTCTTTTGATGGTATTGGGATTTTTTTTTTTAATGCTCATGTGATAATATACTGGAAAAAATGATTGGCCTTGAGACATGTTGAATCTCTTCTGCCCTCCTCAGTCTTAAGTCTTTATTTGAAGTCTTTTGAATGCTCACAGTTTAGGTAGTGCTGTTGTCAAAATCATAAGGGGCAAAGCAAGCTTTCAACTCAGTGGCATATAATGAAACTTGAAATAGTCTAGCAGGTTTTGTGTTCTCATGGGTGAAGGTAAGTTTCTCTTTCAGCTGGGAAACAGGAAAAGCTAGATGCGGCACTTTATGCTTCGGCCAATTTCAGATTAATCAAAGTTACATTTTATTATGGAAAATTCTGTGAGGGCAGCACTGAGAATCTTGCTAGGTATTCATGGGTTGAATGTGCCTACGAAGAATGTTTCTCATATTAAAAGGATACAGTTTCTAGTTGTGTTTATTGTTGTGGTACTCTTTAGATAACCAGATCTACTTGCAGAACAATTGTTGCTAATCAGAAGGGCTTAGACAGTCATAGATAGGACAACTGCATCATTATTTAGTTTAGGAGAAAAACAAAAAAGGACAACCAGTAATAGGTGATGCTGTCTTGGGTTTGATCAGTGAGCTTGTTGAACACACAACCAAGGCAATGCTTTAACTCAGTTTAAAATAAATGGGAGAATGACCAAAACCACATGAGTAGCTCTGGTTCATGGGATGGATGGGCAGCCTTTGTAATAAAACTGTGGCATACCAGTAGGGAAAAGTGCTTAACATGGCATACGAGTGCTGTTGCCAAGTGGTTCCTAGAGGTGGCTGAGAGCTGCTGCCACTTCAGTAACCAGGACAGCTCCAGCTCTTCCCTTTGAAAATGCAACATGTAGGGGGGTCCCTGGGCAGGGGAGCTCCAGGGTGTTATCCTCGAGCCTGATGGAAATCCCAGGTTCTCCCACCTAAACGGAATTAATATCCCAAGCAAGAAAGACGAGAATATATAGGAAGAGCTCAGTGTTTCTTTGGACAAACAACTGCTTCAGGAAGGCTTTTAGGAACAAGCAAAAAGTCTTCAGGGGATGGAAAAATCCTGATATGTCAGGAAATGTAGGAACAGGGAAGATTTGCCAACTATTCAAACTTAGTTGCAAATTGCAAAGCATGTGAAGTAAAAGGTTCTTTTACATGTACATACAAGTCAGTAGGATAGAAAAGAAGTATAAACATGGTTCCAGGATTAAATATTTGGTTTGTGTTAGATTTCAGTGAGGCAGATAGAAGGGCAGTGGCAAGATGAATGATGGGGGAGTGTGGTTTAAAAGCAACCTTTAGTGTTGGCAAGGTGGAAGTGGACCCAACTTACCTGACCCTCCTGGCTTGAGCCAGTGTCTGTGCTGGAGTGCAGCATAAAGGCATATGGAATCCAGGATTTTCCTGGTATTTATAGACCTACCCAATCAGGGTGATCCCGTGAGAGGGGAAATACCCATGAAAATGAGGGACATAATTTGCTCCTCATCCTCCCATGCCAGTCTCCTTCTTTAGTACAAGTCTCAATCCTGTACAAAGTTACTAAAGCAAATAGGAAAAAAATATGTATTACATGATATCACCAGAAGTAGGTCATGCTAGACTAATGTAGTGGTCTTCTGTTGATTAGAAGCTGCTACAGTGTCCTCTTCCAAAAGCTTTGAATGAACTAAAACTGTACTGTAGTCATTAAACATCTGAAGTAACACCAAAGGTTGAACTTGACACTGCAAGTCAATGCAAATTAAATGTTTGTATTTACTAACATCAAATGTTCTATATATCAAAAAGTTTAACTGGGTTTGAAAATTATTTAGGCGAATTCATAACAGAAAAATTAAACACCACCTGTAAATATGAAATAGCAGCACCTCTCAATATAGTTTCTGTATGGTTTCCTGGCTGTTACATGTCTCCCATTGTCCCCTAGCAGCGACAGGTTACTGGGCAGGAGGGACCTTTGATCTGACACGATTTGTCTGTTTTTCTGTTACTGTTAATTACAGTGATTCAGAACTGATGAGAATGGGAATTTTGGTGGGCCATGCTGAAAGGAGAAGTCTCTGTGCTGAGAGGAGAATACAAGTGGTAAATGTTGTTGCTCCAGGGAGAGAGGGACATTTCATGGAGAGCTGGGAGACCTTGAGCACTGGCATATTTAAAGTGGTGTGAAATCCAGTGGTGTGAAATGTGAGAGTTACAGGCTTGGCTGTTTGTTACTCATCACTTTTAATAAGAGCAGCTCCTTGGAAGGAGCAGGGAGAAGGATGTCGATGCAGGAGGACCAGCAGCTTACTCGTCACCCTACAGGGTTGTGGTGTTGGAGAGGAGGGAAGCTGGGAAGGATAGACCGTAATTAAACAGGCACAGAGGAGTGCTGGCTGGGTGCTGGGAGAAAGGGCATACTGATTTTGCAGAAGGAAACTAAAAAAGTTTGCTTTTATAATCCAGCAGAAACAAAGGCTGAGAGGGGATATGATCCGTGTCTATAAATACATCTCATGGTAAGAGCCAGTGAGGAAGAATTAGCTCAAGAGTAGATGGATGTAATATGGTCATAAATACATTTAGGCTGGAAAACTGAAGTGTCCACAGGTACAAGGATCTGGAAGAGTTCGTTCTAGGTCTGATGCTGCCAAAAAAAGCACCCACTTTCAAGATAGAAAAATGTGCGAACATCATTAAATGGTGTGGTGCTCACAATAGCTCTAGCCCAGGCTGAGGGAGTTGAGGGCATATCCAAAAAAAAAAAAAAAAAAAAAAGACACACTTTCGTTCACGTTGTTGTTCTGTGTGGGTAAGAAAGTAGCCCAAAAGTGAACCAAAAATAGTTTAATGTCAGGTCTCATAAGCCCATGTAAGGCAAAATATGTGTCACCATGAGTCATGAAGATGCATGGAGATGCTGTTACCTGCACTGTAAAATTCAAGAGGCCTTTCAAGGATATCTCAACTATTTTGAGGGAAGTCATCCTGGTTCAATCTCTTCTGAGCGTAGGCAAATCAAAGTTAATATGCCTTTGCTTGGAAAACACCCTGGGTTTTCCACAATGCAGCATCTTTTTTTCTGAGTTGAATAGTCTAGTTGGCTTTGGAAATAGTCTAGTTGTCACCGAGAATCTTAATTTGTAAAATCAAATTATGTCTTCTATAGTTTGATGCCTCTTAATAATAATCTCTCTTCACATTGTAGGAAATGTGAGGGGCTGCCTAGATGGCTTTAAATCTCCAATGTGTTTCTTCCTAAAGGAGTTCTCAAAATGATTTGCAAAGTCTGTAATGAAAAATCAACTCTGTTTGCATTGGTTCTAATATTAGCAACATTCTGTTGTGTAAAGCATTGTGTCTGCCTTCAGTGTTTGTGTCTTCCAGTCCCCTGGAGCGCTGGTGAAACATGGTGAAACCAGCTCAGGTCACTCCTCCAACTAATTCCGAATGCACAGCTGGGGAGACAAGGTGGATTTTTTTAGGATCCAAATATGTAAAGCTATAGACCAAGAGCAACAAACAAAACTTTTTAGGGCAGTTAAAGTCGACAGCAATAGGCTCCTCACTCTTATAATTAATTCTTACTTCTTCTTGAAAGATTTGATAAAAAAACTCCCAACAGACTAACAACTAAGAACAGGGTTCTTTCCTGTGAAATAAATGCAGTGAAAATCCAGAGCTGACTGGTTTCTCTCCTTCCCCGTCCTCACAAGTGTTTCAATAATTTGTATCTTTTCAGAATCTGATCCATTTAACTGACTGTTCTCCCATCCCCTGTGTAATTACAGTCTTTGTGTCCTGAAATCAAAGGACGGTATTGCTCTTTGCACATGTATGCTGGTCCTGAGGCTTCCTGGGCTCTCCTACTTTTGCCTTAAAAACTACTGTAAAGAAATTTCCTTGTGTTTTCCTAGTTTTACAGGCTGAAAATGAGATGGCAGAACTATTAAATTTTCATTAGACCTGTAATGAGAGTGGCATGAGTGAAATGAACCTCTGGTGAACGATGCTGTTTTGCAATGAAAAGCTGCAAGAGGTGGCCTCGTAGCAACCATGCTCGTTTAGAATACTCATTCTATTTGAAAAAACAAAAGCAAAAACACGGTCTTCCCTGAATTACAGGGAGAGAATGGAGGTGAGAAAGGAAAGAAGGTGGGCAGGAGGATTTTCTTCAAAAGAAACGTTGAGGTTTAGTGTTGGGACTGGGTTAGCCAAGTGTGGAGGTTGTCCTCTGCTAAGACTTACTTCTGCTCGTAGGAGTGGAGCATTGCATTAGCCAAATCACAGGCTGTGGTTTGGAGATGTGGACTCTGTGAACATTTGCTTTAAACTTATGCATATTACTTAATTAGGGCTTCAAATCTCACATCTCTTTAAATGGCAGTGTTTTGAAATCTGAAAAAAATAATATGGTTCATTAAGCATCCTTGGTTTTTCCTCTCTCCCACATTGGTGAGGGAGCTGCTAATAGTCATTTAGTTCTTTATTTGAACCTTTTTTTTCTGGCTAGGGAGATTTGAGAGAGAGAGAAGATAGTCGTATAATTCTACCCTGGCTGTGCATAGCTGGGGTCTGGAGATTTTATTATCAGATTTCCATTTATAGGGCTGGAGGATAAGGAGGGATCTCGAGCATAGTTTGCATGGCCAGGCTGAATATTGGCTTTTTGTCTAAGTGGGTCAGGATGGACCGGGGGGAAATGGGGCATTTTCAGTAGAAAAGAAACTTGAATTGTCAGGAGGGAGACCTCAGTTAATGAGAAATCGCACCTCATCAGCTTTGGAAAAACCTGTTTGGAAATAATTTATGCTGTTTAATTTCTCTGTTCTTTGCAGGTGTTCGTGTTTGTGTGCAGAGGTCCTTCCCATTGTTGTCTCTGCAGCCCAGCCTGGTAGTCTTTGTGCTTTGAGTAGAAGGTGTAGGGAACGTAATGCAGATGAGTCAAATTGTGAAATGCCACTACAGGGAGGTAGGGATACTCTCCACAAACACTTTTTTTTCTGATTGTTTGCCTCTCAGTCAGTCCATGAAATACAGTACAGATAGTTCAAGAAATTTTATGCAGTTCTTGGTATGCCATCCTGGGCAGACCGGTGTTACTGATAATAGGAGAGGCCATGATCAAGGGGTATTAATTTTAAATGTCTCTCTTAACCACTAGTTTCAAATTTGTATTATAGGATGCTTCTTGCATATCAGACATTAGATAACTATCACTTGGGGCAAAATACTGGTATAGATGGTAGTTAATATTATGTGTTTATGAAGCTGAAAAACTATTTTGTTCCTGTTACAGACCGTATCAACCATTGATTTACTCAAATATCTTCATTCTCACATCTTACTTGAAATGAAAGGAAGGTGTTTTGAAGCATGGGCTTTTTTCTTGTAGGGCATAATCTTTGTGGCAGTCATGGACTTAAGTTAGGGAGAGGCTGAACAGGGTGTAAGTGATGGTGCTCAGGATAGGAGACAGAAGTCAGTGCTCTTAATCTAGCAAGACATCTTAAATCTTTCCTGAATGTCTCTGGTTACCTGAATTAAGGTAAGATAAATAAACAGATACAGCCTCCTGATTAAACACCTTTTGTTGTTAATGACTCTCATATTACTCTCAAGGAAAGCATCTTGTTTTGTTAGACCGGCAATGGATTTCTGATGGATTCTGAGCTCAGCCCCCAACCTATTGAACTTGGTAATAGTGTGAGGCTACCTGCAGTCCCCATCCTCAGGGGATCAGGTGGTAAAAAATAATAATGGAGTGGAATATGAAGTATTCCTGGCTTCGTGTGTTGGGAGTAGGCTGGAACAGAAGTAGTAAGTCTTTATCACAAGGGAATATGGTGTGGTCAGTGTGTGGACCACCCTTTGGCTTGTGGTTTAAATCTTCCAACATATACAAATGTTAGGGTAACAGGTATGAAAGCCAGAAGGAATCGCATTCTTGAAAATTCTTTGGAGTCATAGGTCTCTCTTATCTCTGCAAGTGCAAAACACATTTGGAAGAAAAGTGAAAGGTAACTTGAAATTCAGGTTTTCATCTATTCAGAATGGGCAATAATCAATACAGTCAATATGTCTCAGTTGCTGCAGTTTGGAATCAAACTGTGTAATTGTGTATCTGTTTTAAAGCATATTAAATTTTAAATTAGTTTTGTCATGAAACTGGAGAGAAATGTAAATTCTTTCAGAGTCATTTGACACTTTATAGGATGGATTAAAATTGTTCCTTAGAAAGGAGGAATGGTTGCAAGAATGACTCCTCACTTAACATTTTCAAATGAAAAATTCATGCTTATGAGCAATTGCGCATAACTTCAGTAAAACAAAGTTATGTTAATGACAGTGAGGGAGTACAAACTGTCTTGGTGTAAACCATTGTAGAGCAGTACACAGCTGCTTACTCAAAATCATCTTTTATTTGTCTCTGGGCAGTTTATTATTGCATTGGATTTGCTCTGGCTGATACTAACAAAACAATTGAAAGCCAGCATATGTTCTCTCCTCTGTATGAATTCTGCAGTTAAAAACTGTTTAATAAGACAGTATCTTCACAGTGTTGCACCTAATTTAATAGCACGTGCTTGTAAATATGTTTAATATCTCCTGCTTTAGCATGTGGTAAAGGGAATATAGTTACATTATTCTCTAAATGTATCTGGAGGGGTTTTGGCCATATGGTTCTAAATCTGTTTTAAAGTAATTATGCCTATTAACTAAAAAAATAAAAAATATTCCCCTCTGAGTTGATTGACATTCCTCTCAGTAAAGCACCCTCATTGCTGATTAGAGGTGTGGAAATAGTAATTTGTTCTAGCATTTAGAAATTTGATTAGACCTCTAATGAAATGGAGCTCCTACATGCTGTCTAAATATTCTACCTGACACCAGCTGGATCTCATCCAGTGTGGAAGAACACTGGAAATGTTACTTTACTACAATATATTTTGTGTCTTGAAGTCAATGTGCTGCCTGCATGCAAATACCCACTGGCTATTCAGCAGGCAGAGCAAACCTTGAGCCTCCCTGGAAATCGGTATCAGGATGTGATTATTCCAGTGAGCACTGATTGCCTGACTGCAATATCTGGCTTAGAGTTAGAAAATTAAAGCAGCTCTTTATAGAGAAGCACCCATACTACAGCTCTGTAATCTGGACTTCAGGTGGTTGTGCACATATGTTATACACGACATGGCGTGTGTATGTGAGGTAGAAACATGCTGAAGTTCCCAATTTGTCCCTGCTGTTGTCTAGTAATAAGGTGACAACAGCACACTGTAAATAAGAATTTAAAGTTAAAGCACCACAATCCTCTCCCCGTTATGAGGAGGCGTCTTCAGTTCCCTCCGAAAGCTGATTGCAACACCCATTACGTGCAGTGGCAGCTGTTTGAGCACCCATATTTTAAGTCCTCTTTAATTCAGTTGCAGCCATTTTCACTCCAGACCACTATGGCTGGAAAACTCTAAATTGGGACTCTGTTAGTATCCTGTAGTGGAAACTTCCAGTCCCTAGTGGTAGGAGACATATCAAAACACTTGAGAACAATTGAGGTGCATGGTGTTCATTGGTCAACAGTTCATTTTGACTGATTGCCTTCTGCCTCTGAAATCCAGAAGACAGGCTCTAATGCATCTCACTAGAATCAGACGTGGCCTTTTGTGTTCTTCCTTGTTTTTTGTTTTTAGTTCTGTTTCTCCACCATATTTAATATTTTTACATTTTGCAGTCACCACATTTAAACAAATGCAGTGGAAAGGTTGAACCAGAAAAACTCCCAACTAGTTTATGCCATATTAATGCTTCAGAAATTATTTTCATCTTCTTGTTCCCTCCAGAAAACCCAAACAAACTGTTCAATTACATTAGTATTTTAAGTTTTGCGTTACTGGGGAAAGACTGGATGAGGCGGCAACATTGAGGGGCATTCAAGTAGAATCTGCTTTGAAATAAGTGACTTTTATTCCAGCAATTTAAAACTTGTCTTGCTTCTGTGCTGGTGCTTGACAAGTAGTTAGGAGGAAAGGTGTGTTGGTTGAAAAGGTCAACTTAACGTAATTAAAGGTTGAAGGAGCCTGCAGCTGCCATTGTAGTTCTTCGGGAGAGATGGAGCTTGGTGCCTCTTCCACCTGGGCAGAATCCAAGAGGAAGGAGAGCAGGCTGCAGCCATGGAGGGTATGCTGGAACCATCTTTCACACGTGGCTTAGAAAAGCAAGAGGGGAGTGGAGGTGGAAGGAGGGTCTCCCTCCATGCCCCTGCTCTTTAGGCCACGTATGCAAAAGGTATTAGATAAAGGTGTAGTTAGTTGACCTATTTATCCAACAAAAACTTGCCGTACAAGCAAAAGCAGTTTGACTATCCAGTGCTGTTGCTGTTTGGTATGGGACACTCCTTTGAGTTAAGCTGTGCCTCATGAATACATAGAGGCAGCATCCAGCCATCCAAAATGATTAATTTGTCTTGTTTGAGAAGGTAGGTCTGTGGCGTCAGTTCTTATTTCCCAAAGTTGGACAAAAAATTGCATGGTCTAACTTCTGTCTGTACAGAGGTAGAGCTGTTGCAAGTAAAAGCTGTGAATGTGTCTCTTAGGAGCTGGGCTTATTCTGACGAAAAGGTCTCGGTCTGGGTTTGGAGACTTCATTAAGAAAAAGGGCAAGTCGACTGGAGGGCAATGGAGAACCTTATTAGGCAGTGCATGTTAAGCACTCTTCCATAGCTACAGAAGTCTTTATTCAAGCAGGGTATAAAATAAGTGAGTTTTTTATTTCTTTATTACTTGCTGGTGCTTTTTTTTGTAGAGTCGTTAAGCCACCAAACTGTAGCGAAAGCCCTCTTAGTAAAAGTGTAGGCAGTGATCTGAGAAAATGGTAGCACCTGCCAGCAGAGGCTCGAGGTAAATCTGAAGTTCTGTCAATCTGCTGGCCTGGGTGGCTGGAGAGAGCAGGAGTAGCTGATCTGTCTCTGGACAAGTCCTGTATTTACATGCAATAAATCTTCTCTAACAGTTAGGAGTTTTAATTTTTGAGAATCAGCATCTCTTTTAAGCTCCATCATGAAAATACATTTGTATCTTAAGTCTTTGCTGCCACCAGCTCAGCTACATTAAGTCAGTGTGTTTTGGAGATTGTATCTCACTAATGACTCACTTTGGTAAGATGTAGCTTAAGATGCAAAATGTTCTTAAAAAAAAAAAAAGAAAAGAAAAAAGAAGAAAGGGGAAGAAACTGCCTGACTGCAAGTATTCTTATGGTCGTTCCAGCAAGTCGGTGGCTTGCGAATGTGCTACTGAGATGAAGCCTTTCCCCTGTCTCTTGCCCAGACTTTCCCAGACTAATCAAATGTAAAACAGTGTGTCAGCTCCCTGCTCATTGTAAAACAGTCTCCTGCCTTTGCAAACAAGGCTCCTTGGAGAAATAATTTGTTCTAATTGGTGACCATTTTAGGATTTCATATCAGGTGAAAAATCAAAAGGGCTAACCAGTGTTTTTCCATCTGTGGCTCTAGCTCCCCTAAGATTTTTCTGGACTTCCTTCAAGGAGACTGTGTAAGAAGACTTACTTCAGTAAACTCAGAGGTATGGTGTGGGTGCCACCTCCTTCTGAAAAATGCTTACGAGTCAGCTAATCAAAAGAGGCTTAAACTCCTGCCTTAGACAGCAAGGCGCTTGCTCTTGGAAATTGTACCTTTAGGCTAGAGGTAAAGCGTGTTAGTCAGGGAGATTTTATTTTTCGTCTGGCACATTCTCTCTGTTTGAGTCATCGACCAAAGAAAGATGGCAAAAAAAGCTGCTTCTCTTAAAGCAGGAGGATATTGCTCCTTTTGGATGTCCAGGAGGACTCTCCCTTCCCTGGCAGAGCTAGGACAACTGCATCAGCATGCTTTGCATTATTTGAACTGTAGCAAAGATGGTCAGTGATCATCAGCTGTACATAAGCATTTGTCCGAGAAACTTGTGCCAAGGGGGCTTCTCATTTTCTTTTAAAACCTTTTCAATAGATTAACTTAAAATTTTAAGGAACATCGGCCACAAATTTTGTTTGTTATGAATTAGAAACCTCATAACGGGCTCACGTTTTAATATTTTGATGTTGTGTTGAATGTTAACACAAATAGCTTAGTTAAAGTTCTTCATGGTGAGATGGCATAGCCAATATGTGCTTATATTCTTCCAGTACCATCTATCTAAACAAGCATCATCTGCCTATCAGGTGAGTAGGGAGGGTTCATAAGTATAATGTCTTTATGTTTTAATGCTTAGGCATTTTTTTTCTTCACCTTTTTCAAATCTAAATTGAGGGAACTTCTGAAGAGGTGCATTCAGAAAAGGAGAATAATAACACTGGCTTCCTGAAACCAGTGTTAGTAAAGAATTGAAGTGTAATATACTCAAGACTCTGAAGTAAATTATATGATACCACCTGTGTTGAGCAGGCAGTGTAGGAATGTGCTCACCCAGGCACTAAGGAGCTCCATAACATGGCCTGCATCGTCTACACTGGATTAGCACAATGCTTGTTTCTGTAATGGTCCAGTTTAGCTAAAATGCCTCCTTGCTTGGGGGATGCCAATTCCTGTCTCCGTTAGAAAATAGGTTCCATTTTCAAATAGGACTTACAGAATAAGTAGTATTCTTGAACCAGTCTGTTGCAGATATATGACAGCATTAGGGCAGATACAGTGGGTTGGATTGAAACTCAGACTCCGGTCATCTGACAGTGGCCAAGGGAAGATATTGAAGAAAGAAGACACAAAATGGAGCAGTTTGTTATGCTCTCCCACAACACTGTCTCCCAGGCTCCAAGTGTTTGCCATTTGAAAACTTCCTGAGCTGGAGGTGAATTCTCCATATTTAATAACCGTTCTTGCATTTCTCTTCCATGAACTCAAACACTTCACTTTTAAACACACACTGGCTTTTAGTCTGTAGCATCTTACAGCAAGGATTTCCACAGCTTAGTTGCATATTGTGGAAAGGCTAAATACCTCTGCTTGAGCTTGTCACCTGCTGTTTGGTTCACAATCTTTTTATTGGAGGTGTAAAAGCACCCTATGCATGGACTGTGACAGCAAGGAGGCAATCAATTAAAATTATTTGACATGCTTGTGAGAGCAATCTCAGGAGTTCAGAGTTGCTGTTTCCAGGACTCAAGCTACTGTGTTTCACAATCCTGTTTGAAAAAGATGGCAGAAAACTAGCTGGGACAGCTCCAGTACTGAGCAGAGCACATTTCCCTCTTTAATCTGTGTGAGAGGATTTTGTTTTCTGAACTTGGGCAAGTTACTTCCATGATGCTTAAGATAGTTCCTGCACACAGTTTAAAATAACTGCTACGATCATTTGGTACATAAAATGTGTGGGAAAAGCAGTTTGAAAGCCCCTGCTTGTGCTGTTTGCTTGACTTTCTTATGTCTCTGAATAGAATTTAGTTTTATGTAGTAATTGGTAAGGTGCTTAGGAGCGTATGTCTGCAGCAGCATTTACTACTGAGCAAATAGATGGTGTTCTAGAAGTTTTTATCAAGCTGAAAACACTACAAGGACACAGACTTTCCAAGAAGGAGTGTCGGCAGGGACACATGCTAAGTTTATTTCTGGAGTGTGGGGCTTCTGCTCACATACCTATTCCCTGAAATGCAACAAAGAGGCACCTGTGATGCACTCCAGGTAGTGAAATGTGCCTCTGCAGTGGGTTTGCTGCTCTTCTGATAAAATTCAGACTTCCCACTTATATGTCCTGATTCAATGGCTGATCAGGGGAGCAGGCAGAGTGCATCTCCTACGGAATTTTAAAAGAACAGCTACAAGAAGAGTAAGCTGTACAGTGACATTGCAGGGTGAAAAGTAGTGGGAATGCCTGGGAAGCTGGCCTGTATGGTCTGAAATCTCATAGTTATAGGTCAAACAGGTTTTCACATTGAAAAGGTCCTCAACCTTTGCCTTCTTGAGTTAAACTCTGTGGTGGATTTACACCACACTTAGTTTGTGAAGATTTTTCAGTGTTTGGTAGCCTGTAAACATGTGGTGTTTGACATTAGTCACGAACATTGCTTGACTAACACCTCAGGCAGCAAAATACTTTGTGTGGCCGGGAGACCAGTGCAGGAGACCTTGTTGCTTTTGATAGTCTATCATGCAGGTAAGTCGAAGCTGGGAAGGAAACAATTTTAGTGAGCTGGTGCAGAGGTCAGAGCCCAGCTTCCTCCCCTGCAGCTGTGGAGGGCTGAGATGCTAATCAGAGGAGCATATTGTTATTATTTTTTCCATTAAAGTGCAAAGGTAGGACTCCATACTTGCTGTGAGCAGATCTCTTTATGGTACTGTTCACTCCAAGCTGTCAAGCTTCATCTTTTCAACTGGAAACTCAGCAGTGGCTGACTTAACATTTGTCAAGCCAGTTTCTCAAGCCAGTTGTGCAGCAGAGTTTCATGTGCCTGCCTGACTTAGGAACTATTTACCAAGGACTCCTGCAGAACCAGTGAAGCCAAGGACTTCTTTAAAGCTGACTTGTAGAAGAGCAGTAGTTGTGCTAGTGACTGCAGTGTAGGCATGACTTTAAGAGTCTTACCTTGGTAAAAATCCAAATCTTAATGTTTTAGGGCACACTGTGCCTAAAATGTCTCTCTCTCTGTGCTTTGTCATAATGAACTCAACGCCAGTAAGAAAGAGCAGAGATGAGAGAATGCAGCCTTGATGACGGTCCCTAGTTAAAAATTCACCCAGTCTGTTTTTATAGTGACGTGCTATTAAATGCTTCTTCTTTTCTATAAACCCTTGGTGATGATGGTCTCTGCTGAAACACTGTAGCACTTGAGGATTTTCTAGCATGAATTGCAGTGGAGTCCTTTCAAGACTTTCTTTAAAAAATTGTCAGAGTGTTGTGCAGTGTACTACCCTTTTATTAATCAAGTGTTTCAATCATTTAGCATCTTTGAAATATTTCAAAAAACCAAAACCAAACAACAAAAACCCACCATACCATGGGCCACTTTCTTAACAGTAAGAGGATGCCATTATGCATTTACAGTATGGATGAATACCATTCTATTTTGCTTGCTTACAAGCGATGTCTTTTTAAACAACACTTCTATTAAAAATTCGGTAGAGCATTCTTGGGAGACAGTTCTGCCAGAGATACATGATGGATTTGCATAACCCCAGGGGGTCTTTCTCTCTTTTTGTTTTTTAATCTCCGATTGGCAGTATGCCCAATAAATCAAATGTGCGTATGTTTATGAATTGAAGTATTTAACCATTCAATTACTGTGTTGTAAAGAGGCTGTGCTCTCAGTCATTAATTTAGGTATTAATTCAGGCCTGTCAAAGCAGCTGCTGTTCTATCTGCACTTTCTAGCAAACGTTTGTTGTACCTGGTGGCAGTGTTCTGCTGCGTGGATCGAACGGGGAATTCGATACGATCCCTCCGTAGGAGGATGGAGGCCACACGTGTGACCACAGTCACTGCCCTTGCCCACACTGAGCCTGCAGCCTCCTGAGCACATGGGACCCTTCTGGCAGAGTGAAACCAGGCTTGGTTAGATGGGCTGTGCTCAGGCAGGACAAGGCAGCCCTCTGCATGGAGGCAGCGGATTAAAGGATATGCTGTGCTGCTTCAGAGAGTCTCCCTGAACACGCAGCGCTCCTGTCCTGGCTGATGAGGAGGCAGATTAACTCAGTGCATGTTTGGCAACTTAATGGCTAAAGGCTATGTTCTCCAAACTAGATAATACTGGTCTGTCTCGGTATGTCAGATGTGGGCTAAACCCGAAGGTGGAAGGGAGCCAAGGTACAGATAAAACAAGTCCCAGCTAAAACCACTGAAGTTTTCTAACTGTTGCTCTTAATATCTGGTGCTGTTGAAACACAGAAAATGCTCTTCTGCCATGCTTGTAGTATATTGAGTCATCAAGGCATTCACTCACAAGGTCTTCTGCCCTGAGGGCAGTTCTTGGGGAGTGCACAAACTCCAGTGTTACTGTTGGGTGTGCAGGGAGAGAAGGAGGTGAAGTTCTCCGTGGATGAATGAGGGAAGCGTTGTTTCTCTTTTTTTCTATTCTCCCCATAATTTTGGTTTTGGCTTTTTTGTTTGTTTTTTTGAGGGTTTATTTGAAGGCTGAAGTAGACCAGAAGACCATTTGTTGTCTGCTGGTGATACGTGTCTTGCTGTTCTTCAGGCCAGTACCTGGTTAGCCATGAAGTCCTGTTAGTCTATGGTGGAAATTCAGGCTTTTCCATGACACAGTTGATCTCATCCTGAGTTAGACATCCCCTTCCTTTTTTCGTTTTAACCAGCATGCAGCTGGCTAACTCTGATTTAGGTGTCCGTGTTTGGTCAGTTGAGTTTCATCCTTGGTATCTGAGAACGATTGAGGCATGAACAAGAAGTCAGATTTTGAGGTTTAAATGGAAGTGATTCTCAAGCAACGAGGAAGTAGAAAAAGTAGCTGTTTGTTCTCATCCTTTTCGTGTGTTAATAATCAGTGTTTAGGTTTGACTTGGCAGCATTATTTGAGCAGGTTTTCTTGTGAAGGTCTTTCCATTTTTCTAGCCAGGAGCTTCATCCTTGCTTACCCAGCTACATGTACTCTGAACTTCAGTCAATATTAAGTTACAGGTGTGTCTTTAACTTGATACATTTAGGTCTATTCTGACCAAAAAAAATTGCGAAATGCAGTTCAGGTTTCTTAAATACAGAAGTGTTTTTCAGCGTACTTGTTACTCTGACGTTTGACTTGCGGTCCTTGTCTGTCTGCTCCCAGTTGCAGTTGGAGGTTGGTTTTGGTTCATAGGAATGATCTCCAGGACAAGGAGAGAGATACAACAGTAGGAGCAGTAAGGATGCAGACACAGGTTTGCTGTATGGAAAAGGTGATAAGCTGCTCTGTCAGTAACTTCGTGTTCACTGCTGAGTCTTTCTCCCATAGGCCAAGTGTACAGGATATCTTTCAAAGATCAAGGAACCATTGTGGAACTTCTGCTGCCTGACCATCCATCTTGGGTTGGGTAGAAATTGCTGACCTTTGGTTTCTAATTAGTGTGGATTGTGTTCTTAATAGCTGGTGGAGGGATGGGAACTTGGGATAGGCTTCCTTTTATTGTGTGAAATCTAAAAGGGCTGTAACCTGTTACCAGAGCAAAAGCTCTCCATCAATTGTACTGCATTGGCTCTCTTCCCAGCTCTTTGCACCACTTCATCAGCTGTGAGGCACAAAGATGCCAAATTCTTAAAGTTAAAAGTTACTGGTTTAAGTATTTTGAAATGCTGTTCCATTAAAAAAAAGATTTCCTGCTGTTTGGCTTCCTCTGCTAATTTTCATCTTTATGGCTTAGTTCGCATTTTTGGAGTTGGACAGTCTGTTAAGAGGAAGAAACTGTTGCAAAATCACTTGAAATACCCCTAACAAATGACCGTAGGCTAGGACTTTTGCTTTGTGAACTCTTTAACATTTTGACATTGTTTGTTCTGAACATTTCTTTTATTGCTTCTGGAGTTACATCCTGGGTTTAATCATAGGAATGGGTCAGCCGTAAGGAGGAGTTCTGCACTGTCAGCAAATAAAGTGTTGTGCGTCGCTCAAATCATTGCTCTTCACATTTTTGTCTTCTGGTTTTTCTTTTTCTACAGAAATTGTTTTGAATAACAGGACACCAAGGTTTACCCTTCAAATGTGTATCTAAATTTCTGAAGTTGCAATGCAAATTTCATGTGAGATTAATTGGAGATACGTTCTGAAGCTATAAAGCTCCCGATTTTATTACAATAGATGTCATAAATGGATTTTTTTCTTTAAAAAATGATGATCAATAAATGGTTGCCAATAAATGGCAAAATTTCACAGCTTTGCTGAATATATTTCCTTGTTCTTGTCAATTAGAGTCTCCCAGGAGTACTGACATGTGAAGACAAGGTGAACTGTAACTATATAGTTTTCATTTTAGTCAGCAAGACTATGTGTAGCTTTAACTATTATATTAATCCTCTTCAAATTTACAACAAATAATAAAGTTATCACCTAAAATGAGTTGGATGCATCCTAAACTTCTGCCACATTTCTAAACTGCTCTTCCTCTGCCAAAGTTGGGTGGCTAAATTAAAATGCAACTTGGCATGCACAGAAATAAACAAAATCCCTCCTGCATCCTAAGGAAGAGTTTGAATAAAAGTAGATGCTAAGACACAACCAGTGTTCAGATAACCTCTTTTTTTAATGCTTTCTTCTGTTTTCAGCGAAGATGGAAAAAACAGATGGTCCACTATGACTGTATGACTAAAATTGTGTTACAATTTACTGAAACTCGGAGCATTTGAGTGTGATTAGAGCCAGTGGAGGTAGACCCTGTTCCAGGATCCAAGAACCGAAAGTGAAAATGTGTTCAGTGAGCAACAGTGGGAGCAGGAGAAACCAGTTTGTAGGTAGGGTTTTAACCAGCAGCAGCAGCAGCAAATAATGCTGCTTGTAATGTGAACTAAAATTCAAGGCGTTTGTGTCTGTCACCTGAAAACCAAATGTGGGCTCCATAGCATTAAGTCTGTGAGACTGAACTGGTGTATTTTGAATTTGAAGAACTGTAAGATAAAGCTGAGACTGGGAAAAAAACCAATTCCTTTGGTTTAGCCCCAGATAGGGAATCCAGTTCTCCACTCCCACCCAGTGACAGACATGACTCAGATTATTGCTGCAGATGATAATGTGTATTTTAAAGAGATAGACCACTGAATTTGAATAACAAAGATCCTTCTAAATGCTAAATGGTAGCAAAATTGCTTGTAGATTATAATATAAGAAAAGGTGTAATAAATAATAAGTATATACTCATTACCTCCCCCCCCCAAAAAAACCCCATTTTTGCCTGTTTAGGAAAAAGAGTTTGTTCCTCAGGAGGAGCTAATTTTGGGATGCCCTTAGGATTTATATTTGATCTGGTATGTTTGTTATTCTGATGTCTTGACAGTGGTGGCAGGTATTGTGAGAGTGGAGGCTCTGAGCCCTTTCATGAGAGTTTCCTGGATGCTTTCACTGCTCTGGGAGTTTGCAGGGACACAAGTAGCAGTGTTGCCATGGCTCACAAAATTCCCTCTTGAATGTTTCTTCCCTATGATTCCCCGCCCCCCCCCCCCCCCCCCACCCCATTGAAGCATGACCACCTTGATGTCAAGTGCAGGATGAATTAGATTTTATGTGCCATGTGTGTAAGAAGCCCCCATGCCCCCGTAGCAGTGCAATCACTTGCTTCTTGGCTGTGTTTTCTGAATACGTAGATATTCAGAAGAACCTCCTAAAGCAGCTGTTCGATCAGCCCCACCAGCTAGCACTTCTATTCCCAAACAAAACAGCCTCCTTTTACAGCTTGCTAAAAATAGCCATTTCTTTAACGCCTGAGGACACGGTGATTCATGTGGTGGGGAAGAGGAAGAAAGGTTATTTCTTTTGCTTTAGGCTTTGGGAGGAAAGCCACTGTGCTATCCCAGTGCCAGCTGGGCTCATGCTTGCTCTCACTTGGCCTTCGTGGCTGCATCACCAACCCCAGTGGCTCTGGCATTCCTTGCTCTGCCACTGCAGCCTGGCAGCTATTTGGGATGCAGGTGCCACATCCCAGTGCCCATCTCGGCTCTGGAAGGAAGGGTGTGCAGTCACTGCCACAAGTGAAAATAAACCCGTGAGACGGCAAGTTGCCGATTTGTGTCTGTGGGTTTGTGCAGAGCTCGCCCAAGGATGCAGGTATTTCTTACAACTTATAGCTGGGCAAACGTGAAATGCTCCTACTTTGTCACCATTCAAATTCCTGATGAAGCTTCTGACACCATTGCAAGTGCAGTTTAAGGACAGGAAGAAGTCACAGGTAGAGCTTAGGTAGGGTTTTTCATGGATTCCTGCGTCAGCTCTCCCGTGCTCTGCAGAGGTCTCGTTCTGCTGTCTGACACTGCAGTGTGCTGCTGCTAAATCTGCTCTGAGGCTCTGGCTTGCAGCAGCCCATCTCTCAGGAACATGCTCAGGTGCACCTTTTTCTGCTTTGAAGCCTCCTTCTGAGGAAACAGCCCTCAGAAAGGTGCTAGTCTTAATGTAAATGGAAATTGTTCTTACTCCAGCAATGTGTTTCTGGAGGATCGTGAAGCAGAAAATGACTGGTAGATGTGCATACAGCATTTTAGTTGCTGAGCAACCTGTTTCTTGCTTCAGCCTCATAGCATAAGAATCCAATTTCAAATAAGGTACTTGGGACCCTGGCTGACTTAGTGGTAGTTAATGTAACCTGCAAAGACTACTTGGACAGTAAAACAAACTGGCTTTCTTGGAAAACAAGAGGCTTTGCAAGAACTTTCACCATAAAGGACCGTATATCTGCACTGTTACTTTCTAATTCCCATATACTGTTTTTTATATTTGGGTTCTTGGGTAGACCTTAAATCACTGTTACAGATAAAGCATGCCCAGAAGCAGTGGTTCTTATCTACAGCTCAACAAAGCCAACATTATCTTTCTCAATGCTTGTAAGCTTCACGTGTTTTTATTAATAGCATCCTGAGAACTTGTGCAACCAGATGATGTTTGCTCCTTTTCTCCTCACAAGCTTGTTTTAACCAGTTTTAATAAAATAGAAGTTTTGGCAGGAAGGCAAAGTAATCTTTCTTGTTGATGGAAGCAAAGAGTATACACTTCTAATATCAAAAAAACCCAGCTCCCTGGAAGTGTACAGTGATAAGGCTCATCAACTTGAATGATCATGCTTGGGCCTTTGGGATTTTGTTCTTGTTTTGGTTGTTTGTCTTTTTTTTTTTCTCAGGCTTGGGGTTTTTTTGAAACTGCCTCCACCCAAAAGGAGCTGGGTTTTGTTCTTTTAGTAGTAGATTTAACACACATTTTTCATGTCTGACTGTCTCCTGGGCTTTCTGTCATCATTCACAGGAATTGACTGTTGATACTTGCCTATATTCATCCACCCAAGTACCGTTTCCTCCTTTCCTCAGCAGTAGCTTATCTGCAGGCTCAAAGGAGTAATAGCAGTCATGCTGAATGGGAGAACAGGGGAATGGAGCCCAGATCCTGCTAGAAGCAACACAGGGATTTTTCTGCCAAGGCCTGGCCTCACGGACCAGCTTTGCAGGGCCTGGAGAAGGTACAGATCAGAGAGCAGGATGGAGAAGGTTCAGCTCTGGTTTAGACCTGTGCTCCAGTGAGACCTGATTGCGTACAGGTATCCAAGTTGTGTCACTCACACAAGGTGCTTCCTCCAGATTATTCAGTGTGAAATAAAAGTTTTAAACTTTAATTTCCAGATAACCTTCATAAAACAAGTAAAATCCAAGCTTGGATCCAATCTTGGAAAGCATTTCTTTTTTTTAATGTTGGCAGAAATGACTGGCTGCTGGCAAGACTGTGTATTTGAAGGCAGAAGATGTCTTCCTGTGCCTTGTATAACTCTGTGAGGAAGGGGTTGCACATGCAGATACCAGGACTCTACACCATTTCTTCTTACTTTAGATTGAGTATTTTTTATACATGAGAAGTATTTTACAGGATTTTTGGGGCTGTGATAGTAGGCAGCAGATGCAGTAAGTTGTCTCCTGGCTGCTGGGCTTCATGCGGTTGATCCAGCTTATTTCTGCATCTTTTAGCAGCTAATTGTTCCAAAGTCACAAACTCAATTGTCCTGTGAGAGTTTGCTTTGGAACATCTTCCCTGAATAATCATTGCTGATTTTTGCATGTTCTTTCTTAATCTAATTTAGAAAGGACAGGATGTTTTTAAGGATCAGGACAATAGTTACGCAGCTCCAGTGGCTTAATTTTCCTGTGTGGAAATCAGTGGCACATTCATTATGGGACTGGCACTGCTGTTTGTGCACATGGCAGTTAAGCTTAAAGCCCCCCTGGTAGAGGTGTTTAAGGGTCATTTGTTATGGAAAACTTCAGACTTTTATGTTAGGGGCACGAAATACTTAGTATGCAAATCCAATACTGCTGTTTATGGATAACATATTAAGAGACACCAACACTGTGGTGGCAATTAGGGACTTGAGACAAGTGTGCAGCCAGCCAGATAGGTGGAAAATAATCATAAAGAGGAAAAGAAAACACAAGAAGTAACTGCTTTAAATTATTGCAAGGGAAATTCAGGTTAGACATTAGGAAAACTTTAACAATCTGAGGAGCTAGTCCCTGAAATAAATGACCCATGGAGAGGAAGAAACCTCCAGGAGATTGGTCAGGAATCATGTGGACAGTGTTGGTCCTGCCCCTGATGCCTGCTCGGAGGAGCAGGCAGCCTCCCCAGGTCCCCTTTACTCCTCTGGCTGGCAGCACAGTTTATCTTAATCCAGTTTCTTATCCCTAATAAATCAAAAAAGTCCTCTGGCTCTTGTTACGCTATCAGCTTGTTCTGTGCTAAATATATCCTCCTGCCTTGTAGCTGGGGTTTGCACACCAAGGCTTGTGCTGCGTGCAGTGTGCTCCAGGCTCAGCAGTGAGCAAGGTGGCCTTTTCATCAGGTTTCTAGAAAATGCCTGTAACTGGGTCTTGCTGGTTTGCTTGGACTGTGCTTTTCATGCCAATATTTGGCACACATAGTGCTTATGCACTTCACAACACTAAAGATCTCATCAGATGCTGATATTGAAAAAACCAGCATCTCGCTTATAGTTTCCTGAATGTGTTTTCAAGCTTCCATTCAATCCAGTAAAATGGCTAATTTTAGCATTGTGCCAGATGTTTCGTTGCTATTGTCTGTGTATCTTCAAACTGGTCTGTAAACCAGCTGGGATTAGATTTTTGGGGTTTGTTTCTGCCTTACCCTTGCCCAAAATTGGTGCTGTTCCTTGCCAAAATTGCTGCCATTCCTTCATGCAAAGTACAGGGGATGCAAAGCTGATCTAATGTGGTATGGTGCCATACCTCCTCAGTGGACACCCAGGTGGCTTTGAGAAGAGAACTGAATCCAGACCTTGAAGATCTCATCTTGTGAGGTGAATATGTAATTCCTGACACTGACTGAACTATGTGACTGTTTTGCAGGAAAAGAGAGTGCAAGTCTCCCCACCATTGACAAGAGGACCAAGTGCCTTTATACCAGAGAACGAAGTAAGTTTGCAGTTAGCTGGGCTGGGTGATGGCTTTGAAAATAATGACACAGAAGGACCGTTCTATGACCCTGCTTGTTCCACGGTACCTGGATGAGCTCCCTTGAAAGCAAAAGCAATGGCTTCTCTGGAGCAGGTTCCAGTGGGTAAGAACCACCCCAGCCTTTCACACAAGTGGTACTGTCTGACATCTTTTCTGTCACCAGCGTTTCCCGAGGCAGCCGTGAGTGACGGCTCTGCTCTTCTCGGGTGGGTGTGAACACGTTACTCATAATGCCAGACCTGAGGGGAGGCCTGTGCAGTGTTGGATTATACAGCTCTCCGAGCGGGGCCTGGCCTTCA
Source organism: Lycocorax pyrrhopterus obiensis (assembly GCA_014706295.1). Taxonomy (NCBI): domain Eukaryota; kingdom Metazoa; phylum Chordata; class Aves; order Passeriformes; family Paradisaeidae; genus Lycocorax; species Lycocorax pyrrhopterus. The sequence goes on from JACSVZ010000001.1 coordinate 80,335,197, forward strand.
GTTTGAGAGAACCTGCAAATATGACTTCATTCCTTGGACTGTAGCTGTGGCTCTTGAGAGAATTTATGGTTGAAAGGTATGGTTGGAGTTCAGACTCGAGATTCCTGCCATGGCAAATGCCGACTGTGGTTTGTTAAACAAACTATTACCTTTCTCCCTCATTCCTTGTCATGAAATAGTACAGTGAGTAGAGAGGGTTTAGTGACAGAATAGTAACACACTGAATGCCCCACAGATCTTGATAATAACACTGCCAGTGTCAAAGGCTGCTTTATTGTTGTAATGGAAGGAATATGGGCAGAGAAATAATGACTTAATTGTAAAGGTTCCTATTAACATGCCACAAGGCTTTAAAAGCAGAATTTTAAAAAAATGTCTGTGGATAGTAGTAAATTAGGAGGAAGTACATGCACAGTAAGAGGAGGATAGTAATAGAGAGGGAGATAAATCTTAGAAATAATCATATGGCACATTGCTATGCCTAACATAGCAACAGTACAGTCCTACAGGATTATATTCTGATTCTGTCAGCAGAATTTCTTGCTATAACTTGCACTGTTACAAGAAAAATTCCTGACAAGCTGGAGAAGATTAGAAACCTTACCAGAGACACAAAAAATGTGATTTCCCCGAGAAACCACTAAATGAGACAAGAATCTCTTAAATACATGGGAGATACACTTGCTGAAGAATAAGGGGGACTCCTAGGAGTAGAACGAGGTATATACAGGGAGATAAAATGGTCTCTAATGTGTGAATAAAATTCTGATGGTAAAAACTTTATTAAGGAAAACTGAGAAGGCATCATTTTGGGTATAAAACACAGAAAAGCTGCCATAGTGAAGATACATGTGTAAAAATGATGGAGCTGCCTGTGTAGCTGCTTCTTCCCTTTCTTTCTGGGCCCACAAATTAAAACAGGAAAGTACAGTGGTGAGAAATGTAAATGTAGTATGTTGTTTGTGTTTCTTTGTGTGTAACTTCTATATATGATCCGATAGAAAAATATTTGAGACACAGTCCACTCATCAGCCCATCATAAAGAAGAAAACATATTTTAAATAGAATATTTCAGCAAAAGCATTGTGCTTCTTGGTTTTAGGCACTTTCTAGCTTCATGTGCAGTAAAACAGCTAAAATATGTTCTCATTTCATGGTGTTTGCAATAGTAAGCTGGCTGGTTTATTACTGCACAGTTGTCAGAATAAATACTGGGTATTCTAGTCTTGTGCTTGTAACTTCAGTGGTGAACATGTTGAGAATGGCTGTTCCTGGTGATAAACACTGAGTAATAGCACTCATACTGTGTCAGGGCTTGCAATGCAAGAGCTACTTACTCTTCTGCTGTTTCATTTAATCTTGTGCCCAAGGTTTGGATTGGTTGGAATAATTAAAGAACAGCTTTTGTTTAAAGAAAGCATTAAATTCCTATTCTAAATAATACCTGAATGTTATGGACAAATTAGCATTTGATCTCCTCTTCAATTATACAAGCACAGAAGGGGTAGATTGCCAGGCTGTTTCTATAATTTGGTTACATAATCCAGTTCCTCTCCATTAATTTTGAAATTGATTTTAGGGCTCAGCACTCAGGTGATGTGTGTCTATACAAGTTGTCTTCCATAAAGAATTTACTTCCCATTTAGATCTTACTTACTTCCAGATCTCTGTACAGGTTTGACTTTCAGCATCTGCGACTTCCACTGTTTCAAGAAGATCTACATAAAAATGGTTTGAGGTTTTGTAGAAACATATAAAAAATAACAGAGGTTCAGTGTAAAATGCTCTTCAGTTCTCAGTATACAAGTAGGATCTGTATGTGTGTATTTGCATTCATGCAGGCATGTATGTTTGCAAATACATATCCAGAACTCCATCATTGTCTTTAAGTCTGTACACAGATAAACCCTTCACACCACAGTGTGTTTCTCCCCAGGGCAAAAGCCAGAGAAAATCTCTCCCTCTGTTAGTATTTCTCCATCTTATTTTCAAGGTTATGCAAGCAAACGGTTTGGATGAACGTACTAATCTTCTTGTGGAAGAATATTCTACGTCTGGTCGCCTGGACAACATCACACAGGTCATGAGCATCCATACTCAGTACCTGGAGTCTTTCCTCCGCAGCCAGTTCTATATGCTGCGCATGGATGGGCCCCTTCCTTTGCCCTACAGGCACTACATTGCCATCATGGTACGTACCAACAGGCTGTGTGTCTTCTCCTGCAACCCTGACTTCTGTATTTAAAAAAGGAAGAAAAAAAGAAGAATTTAGAAAGGAGAAATTAGGGTGGTGTTTTGACAGAGGCTGAATTTTTGTAGTAGATTTTTATCAGAATAAAGCATGTCTAGCTGGAAAGTTTGCAGTGAGAAGGGAGAATTGGCAACCTACATCATTCCCTGTTTCCCACAGTGATACACCTCTCACATGCCCACATCACTGTGCAGCAGTAGGGTGAGATGCAGTGGACTCGAGTCACAAGAAATTCCAGGTAGACACTAGGAGAACAGTTTTCCTTTTGAGGATGTTGAGACATTGCAGCAGGAACCAAGAAAGGTTCTGTGATCTCCAAGGGTGAAGGTCTTGTCTGGACAAGGCTCCGAGCAACAAGTTCTAAGTCGGCCCTGTGAGTGGAGAGTTCTCTTCTAGTGATTGCTTCCAACCTAAATTATATTTTTCAATTCAGAGTAATCAAATGTATTTTTATCGGAGAATCCTCCATACTGCATAGAAATGCATTGCAACACATTTGCACAAGGCCCTTTGGAATGACATTGTACTTTTGTTTTATGTTACTAACCTGTCTCTCACCCGCAGCAAAATCAGATTACACACTAATATGCTGCACTGTTCACTCTGTGTTTAATTATTCCAGGCTGCTGCCAGACATCAGTGTTCCTACCTAATAAATATGCACGTTGATGAGTTTCTGAAGACTGGCGGGATTGCAGAGTGGCTGAATGGTTTAGAATACATTCCCCAAAGACTGAAAAATCTGAATGAAATAAACAAACTTCTTGCACACCGGCCCTGGCTGATCACGAAAGAGCACATCCAGGTACCTCTTCAGTCTTGCCCTGTGAATACCAGTAAATGTCTGGTAAAAAGAACTGCCAAGAACTGTGCAAGTGTCTGCTTAGGCTTCATCACCCTGAGTTAAAAAGTTCAGGGAAGTACTAGTGCACCAAGCAAGCTGATTCTCTTGTGTGACAAAGCCAATAAGATTTTCTTTTTAGCAATAGCATTGGCTAAAATAGCCCAAAAGAAAAGAAGTAATATATTAGGTGTCTCTTTTTTTTATCCAGTGAGAGTTTGTGTGCAAGGGGAATAGGGTATTATTGGAAGAAAGAATTGATCTCTTTTTCAAATGCATAGTGTTTTATAGAAAAGCTGTGGGCCAAAAGAAATTTTATATTTATACTTTTTTTATTCTCATTTCAGAAACTTGTCAAGACTGGGGAAAATAATTGGTCTCTTCCTGAACTGGTGCATGCTGTTGTCCTGTTGGCACATTATCATGCCTTGGCAAGTTTTGTCTTTGGTAGTGGCATTAATCCAGAGAGAGATCCGGATACGTCTAATGGACTCAGACTTATAGCAGTCAACAACTTCTGTGTCTGTGATCTTGCCAATGACAACAACATAGAAAATGCATCCCTCACAACTAGCAACTTCGGGGTTAGTGTTGCAAGAAAATTCTTTTGCTTGCCTCTGTTTTGCATTAGAGAACTTTATTCCATTTTTTCCTGTTTAAATTTTAGGGTAGTTTGAAATTTTTTGTCTACTTTACAGGAATGCTTGAGTCTGGTAATTCTTACATACACTCTGGCAATTTTCAGTGTAATCTGTTGAAAACCACATTGTAACAGTGAATGGAAGAGCAACGTGATTTTGATAGTTTATCTCACCACCCACTGGGCAAGACTAAAACTTTGCTTTCAGCAGAAAACTTAAAGTCCCAGTTTCTTCAGACAGTGTGGCATTGACTGGAGCATTGTGCCATCCATGTTCCTAACATAGGGAATGAAAAATAGAAATGGAAAAAAATGGAAGTAGTAGTAGTAGTAATAATAATAATAATTTTTACTTCAAAGCCTACAGTCACAAAACAGTTTGAAACACTTCCATGTAGATGGGAGGAAATGTCTGAAATAAAATTACTTAATTCTTCATGCTGGTGTTCCAGTCTTGAATCAACAGAGGACTTAGATTACTAGTTAATTAACGTGATTAATTTGATTACTGGTTAATTAACTGGACATTTTTTCCTGAAAGGTGCTCTAGAATTCTTTTGAAGATGTGCCCTTGAATTAATGCTGACAGATGAATTAGCCTCATTGCCTTTGATGGAAGATCAGGATTATGAGCAGAGTTGCTAGATACAATTTTTACAATTAGCAGTACAATGTACAAATGTCATCACGCAGTTCAGTTGCTGTATCTTAAATTTCTGGGCTGTAAAACATGCCAGCTCATGCCACGGAGGTGCCTTACTCCCCATTTTAGTGGGCAGAGGGCTGCTGCTGACTGTGCTTATTGCTAAGCAGTGAGGAAACAATCCTACTAGAAACAAATGCAGCTATGGGCAAAAGAACAGACTCAAAAAGATGGAAAAGAAAAACCAAACAATTTATCTTAGGAAAAATCTGAATGGTATGTACAGGGCACCCAAAACTCTGATGTATTTCTGGTAAAAAGAGGTCTTTTTTCCTCACAAAAGTAAGAAAAAGGGTCAGCGTAGTGGCTATTTTGATCACACATAATGAAACAAAAGCACTGATTTGCCGTCTCAGGTTGTGTTTCTGTAAGGCAGTGTTACACTGCATCTCTTCTTTTGCATTACCAATGGACTGAACATTGTTACCTTAGTATGAAAAGTTGTTTTATGAGAGACGTAGGGCACGCAGATGGATTTTCCTGAGCTATCTGCCTGGTGGAATATGACTGGCTTCCACACTCAAACAGCACCTCTTTGCTGTTAATCCCACTCCGGTAAATTACTGCAGCAGGCTACATTAACACTTCCCAGCTCCTGCCTTCTTGCTGTCTGAAAGCTGTTTGTCTGCACTGTATGTGACAAAATGCATTCTGGCTTGAGTTTTTGTGTTTGCCTCTGCTGTCTGGTTTTGAGAACGTTTGTTGTCAAGCATGAAATCCGAAGATGACACACGTTGTCTAATTCTGCAGAATGTCATGGTGTTTTTGCAGATTGCAGATTCTTTAAGTGAGCTGGAGGCCCTGATGGAAAGGATGAAGAGACTACAAGAAGATAAAGAGGACGAAGAAGCCTCTCAGGAAGAAATGGCAACTCGCTTTGAGAAGGAGAAGAAGGAGAGTCTGCTAGTAATTAGTGGAGGTATTTGTGCTTTTCCAGTTCAATTTTTTGTGCTTTTTAAGAAATAAATACTTGAGGCTAGTCTAGTGACTGAAACTTTTTCTGTCCATTTCTTTATTCTGGAGCTTCATGTAGGAGGAGTGTAGTAAGGGTGTTCTTACCTTTTGCTTCATCACCTTAAGACTTCTTGATTGACGAATAGCATCATCCTTTCTATTACTTGAAATTTAGCTTTTGTATATTAAAAAAAAAAGGCCCGTGGGCTTCCTTAAAAAGTAGGGTGTACATTTCTCTTTCTTTATATGTTCTGTATCTTCAAAATAATTAATTTATGTAAATATTCAGTAGTATTTCCCAGGTTCTATGGTGCTTAGAACTTCAATGACACTCATAAGTAGCCTTCAGATATGACATTTAGTTTAGGAATCAGATGATGAGACTCAACTACTTCACCATTTACTGCCCACCTGGAAAGGACATTTCCAACTTGCTGTTCTGAGTGATCATACTGCTGTGCTCTTCACTGCCTATCTTGTGATAGAGATTCATAGCGTTTTTTTTTCTTAAATAATTTTCCAGATTTTGAGCTGAAACCTTCTTTTTCCATATTCTTCATATGCTCTGGAGGCCTTCATCTCTAACAAACCACAAAATGAAGTCTGCTTCATACAGACAGGGAGGTGGTTTTTTTCCCAAAGAAAGTGTTAGAAGAAAGAATATTATTAAGACAATCAGAATCTCTATTTCCTCGTAGTTGAAGCTACTTGGAGGTGATTGCTTGTGTCTTTTTGAGAAGTGACCCCTAAAATGCTTCACATTTTACTGCACTGCTCTTAGTAAATTTAGGTCTTGGTAGCTTCAGACCAAATGTGTTTGAAAGAATCAATGGTTTTGTGCAAAGAGCCCAAAAGAGAGGAAGAATATACTGCGGATCAGCAGAGAGATTGTTTTGTGGCTCTCTAGGAACATGGAAAAATCTCTGAAAGAAGATACATCCAGCAACATCAAGCTGGATTTTTTGAAATGGACATTGTGTATTCTTGCAAGGAAAATATATATATTTGCCTTTGGTCAGGCAGTATCAGCAGTGCAGATAAATGGACACTCATTGCAGTTTCATTATCGAATCAGGACTTCCATGAGTCTGTGCAACTTCAGGTGTTTAAGGAAAAAGGGTCATTGAAGACAGGAGAGGTTTTTGGATGGGGTTGCTGACAGTTTTGTTGACTTTCTTCCCTCTTTAGCATTTGCTCGTTTCAGTTGAGGAGTCTATGTCTATTGGGCCTTTATTCTTCGCTGAGGATTTACTGTAGCAGATGTTGTCCAAGCTTCTTCCTACACAGTTATGTTTTGATTGTTTAATGAGGCAAAGAGGAGATAAAGCACTTCTGCAATTCTTGGATTAACTGACTTTTCAAGGTGCTAACAGTGGACATATGGCAACTGTTCTGTCAATGCATGTGGAAGCGAGCCATGATTTTAACATCAGGGTCAAATGCAGTCAGCTATGCAGTAGTCAACTTCTGCAGAGGTAGTTACACAATCAAGCCACCTGTTTATTCAGGAGGGAAAGATTGATTCCTGATAGAGAACTGGCACGTGCTTAGCGATATGTTTTGGAGCTCTTTGAAGATGCTTAGTTACTAGAGCTTCTGGCAGAATTTCACCCTGCTGCACTGTAGAGCTCTCTGCTTTCACATAATCTTCAGCTGATGTTTACAAGTGGAGTGTTGCGTTGCTTTCTGGTGCTCATACTCCAGCTTACAGGACAGAGCCGGTGTGATTCCTGACACAAGGGCTGCTCAGTACAATCCTGCTGTCAAGGATCCATTTTTTTGTTTCTTATGCCAACGCAGTGACTTTGCTAGTGATGTTCATCTTCCTGACTTAAGATACCTAGCCTCCCTCAGAAGTCAACAGAGAGAAAAGCAAATCTCCAGACAGAAGTGTAGCCCATCTCTTCCCGTTTTGTAGAAGTACATTAGATGTCTGGTAAAGGCTGACATTTAATGGGCTCAATGAAAGCAATGTATCCCATAAGCAGATGAGAATTGACATGTTTCTTTCCTTTGTACCTCTCTTCTCCTTTGCATAACTTCTAAAATTGTCATCTAGTCCTGTAGTAGAGTGGTAGTTGGAAGTCGGCGTTAACTCATGTTCTTGCCTAAAGCAAAGCATTTTGCTGTTTTATTCACAGCATTTGATGATGAAATAGTTTCTACAGACGTCTCCCGTTATATTGAAGATCCTGGGTTTGGGTACAAAGACTTTGCAAGGCGAGGAGAAGACCATCTGCCAACATTCAGAGCTCAGGTATCATCTCTTTAAAGCACATTCACTCAAAGAATGTTTATATATCTCACTACAGAGCATAAAGTGGTTATAGTGAGGCATGTTTGGTGCATGCTCCTTTTCTTGTCCTGGTTCATTAAATAACTCACAACCTTCCATAAACCTCCCTGAGATGGAGTCTTTTGCTATTTGTCAATCACTGGCAAGGTAATACTTGGCTTTCCATCTTACTTCAGTTATTAGCAGTATTAATGTTTGAACACGGTAAAGCATATCTGAAATAAAAGTGAAAGGCAGAAAAGCAAGAATTTATTTCCCATCCCTCCAGATGTTGTAGAAAAAAAATCCACTGGAGCAACTCTTTATTCCTGTCATTTTACCAAGTACTCTCTGTCCAGTGGCTGTCAATACGTGGATACATTTAGGTCTGTGAAAATGATTTGGGAGTATTGTTCTCATATGTGCACCAAACCTCTGGACTTGGAATGCTGGGAAAGAAAAGGAATTCCTAAATATGATTACTGAAGTTTTTGCTATATTTTAATACATTTTTCTCAGTGCTGTTGAAAGAACAGAATATGCATTTTACCTGTACATCGTCTTATATATTGACTTCCTTTGCCATGACCAGAACCATGAACTTCATGTTATGTATAACAGGAGGGACATTCTAGGTGGTTCTGTTCTATCTTACAGAGTACATTAATAAGCAGCCTAGAAATAAATGGAAAGCAATGGAAGAAATCTTCAACCAAATCAGAGAACTTCATTTAAAATGACAGTGGGTGCAGGAAAACTCCATGGTCAGAAGATATATCTAAGACTGTAAAATAAAGAATCCATGATCACTCTCAGGAAATGTATTCAGCTGTATAGCAGTCTCTGCTGAACTGGATAATTTACTCTGTGGTCTTTATATGAGCCTGAGGTTATTACTGCCAAAAAGAATGAGGCATAGTCAGTGCCTATAAATCAAATGATCTGCCTAACTACTTTAGGAGCAGCAGGCTCCCTTGGAAAAAAGCTCCAAAAGAAGTTGAAATTGGAACTAAAACATCTCTGCTCTTAAATAAACAGGACAGCTTCTGGCCTACATTCAAAGGAGTCACCTTGATAATTTAACTTTATTATGTCCTACTCTTAACAGTTGGATGTATATACCCACAGCCTCCCAAATGCTCTGCTATTAATACTTAAATTGCAGTAGCATCCCAAACACCTGCAATAAATCTAATTCTTATTCTGGTAAAACAAAACTACCTTTATCTCTATGGTTTTAAATTTATTAATAGAAAAAAAGGTATTCTATACACAGCAGAATGTCCTTAAGCTTGCTTTTGGTGGGGAGTTTCACTGATAATTTGCATCAATTGCTGTTAGTCAACAGCGCTTTCCCCTCTCTGGGCCTTCTGGCTTTCAGAGGCTTTTGTGATGTCCTGGACACCTTTCCAGGGCTGGATGGGTATGGCATATTTCTCACAAGCCTTACAGTCTTTTGTACTGGCAGCCAGAGGCTAGACGTGGTGTTGTGACATGTTTCAGATGTCATTGATGCCTCCGTGAGACAACGGAGCACTGTCCTGCTCTTCCCTGCTGCCCTACTCAGGGGGGCAGGACAGTAGGCATGCTCCAAGGTGCCCAGGTGAGGACCCTGGCCTGGCAGTACCTTTGGAAAACAGCCAGACACAGGAAGGGCATGGAGATGATGCCCTCAATTGTAAAGATGACATCATTGATGGGATGATTAAGCGCTTGACAAGGATGTGGGCACACTCTCACCTTCAGTGTGATGGCAGTGTGCAGCGCCCTTGCACCCTGCTCCGGAGCAGGATTGGTTCTTCCTGCTGTGCCACCACTCTGCAAAGATTTCCCATTCCTCATATGAGCAGCCAGGCTTTTATCTTGCAATCCAGGTGCTTGTCTAAGACCAAAGCAGCCTGGATTTTATCAGTTTTTTCAGGGATGGTTCAGCACTTTACCCAATGACTGTACATCCTGGCTGGAAGTAAAGACTCCATCTCTGCTTGGAGCTAAGCATCAAAGCCTCCAAGAGGAAAAAGTTTTTAAACTTACAGGCCAATCCCACATGGAATGATACTGGTCAGAGTGGCAAAGCAGAAGATTCCCTCAGCACTTCAGGAGAAGCTTGCGGTTTTTTCTCCTGTAGGCTAATGATATCCAGGATTGGGGTGTTGCAACATGGTACTCATTGTCAAGAATTCTGGGGGAATGGAGCAGGTGATGTGGATGAAGGATTCAAAATGCAAACTTTTGGAAGAGAATAAAGTCATAACTATCAGACAACAAAAACGTTGAGTTATAGAGATGACATAGGGAATTCACTTCATTTGTGCTTTTATATATTTCCTTCTCTTCCTGCAGGACTATACTTGGGAAAATCATGGCTTTTCCCTTGTAAACAGGCTTTATTCTGATATTGGACATCTCCTGGATGAGAAGTTTCGGATGGTGTATAACCTCACATATAACACTATGGCAACACATGAAGATGTTGATACAACTACACTAAGAAGAGCTTTATTTAACTATGTCCACTGTATGTATGGAATCAGGTATGGACAAAAATTCACTGGCTTAGGAGTACATTTTAAAACTATGTGAACAGAAAAATAAACTATATGTAAAGCATGATTTTAGACTCTGGGTGTTTAAAGTGGAGATGGTACCTCTGTCTGGAAGTTAGAGTGGTTTTGCTGGCATGTCAGTATAACTTTTCCTTGCAGTGCAGAAAATGAGTCAGGATGGAAATTTTTACAGAAATGTCTTCTCTGAAGCCAGCCTGTATCCTTCATTCAGGAAAGACAACATCCCTAAGCAAGTTCACAGACAACATCAAGTTGGGCTGGAGTGTTGATTTGCTGGAAGGAGGTAGGAAGGCCCTACAGAGGGCTCTGGACAGGCTGGATCAATGGGCCGAGGCCAATTGTATGAGGTTCAGTGATGCCAAGTGCTGGGTTTTGCACTTGAGGCACAACAACCCCAGGCAGCACTACAGGCTGGGGGCAGTGGCTGGGAAGTTGCTCAGTGAAAAAGGCCCTGGGGGTGCTGGACAACACCAGCTGAACATGAGCCAGCGTGTGCCCAGGTGGCCAAGGCCAGTGGCACCCTGGCTTGTTGTATCAGCCATAGTGTGGCCAGCAGGACCAGGGCAGTGATTGTCCCCCTGTACTCGGCACTGATGAGGGCACACCTCCAATCCTGTGTTCAGTTCTGGGCCCCTCACTACAGGAAAGACATTGAGGGGCTGGAGCGTGTCCAGAGAAGGGCAACAGAGCTGGGGAAGGGTCTGGAGCACAAGTTCTGAGAGGAGCAGCTGAGGGAGCTGTTGGTGTTTAGTCTGGACGCTCAGGGGGCACCTTATCACTGTCTACAACAACCTGAGAGTAGATTGTAGCCAGCTAGGGGTCAGCCTCTTCTCCCAGGTAACAAGTGACAGGATGAGGACAAATGGCTTCAGGTTGCACCAGGGGAGGTTTAGTGTGGATATTAGGAAAAATTTCTTTGCAGAAGGGTTTGTAAAGTGTTGGAACAGCCCACAGAAGTGGTGGAGTCACCATCCCTGGAAGTATTCAAAAAACATGTGGATAGGACACGTAGTTTAATAGTGAACATGGTGGTGGTTCAGGGTTAACCATTGGGTTTGATGATCTTATAGGTCTTTTCCAACCTTAGCAATTCTGTGATCCTACTAAGCCTTTCATATCCTCTCTTAACATGTGGGTTTTGGTCATGTACGATACATGTTCCAGTTCCCAGGCTTCAGAACATAATGCTGCAAAAGACAACGCTTTTAGAAACTTAGATCAAACAGAATGATTGCTTGTGTTATGTAGGTATGATGACTATGACTATGGAGAAGTTAACCAGCTACTTGAACGCAGCCTGAAGGTTTACATAAAGACAGTGACCTGCTACCCAGAGAGAACTACCAAGCGCATGTACGATAGTTACTGGCGTCAGTTCAAGCACTCGGAGAAGGTATGTGTTCCAAAGCCAAAGTGGCTTCACAGAGACCCCTGTGCTGCTGGAAAATTAAAATATGGGGACACCTAAAATGGCAGTATCTGTCAAATGAACTGTTCTGAATCAGAGAAAAACAAATGAGATTCATACCTTGAGCGTCAGACACCAATTTGACAAAAATACTTCTTAGTCTGCTGGAAGTATTTTACTACTACTACTACTATTATTATTAATATTATTATTACTACTGCTATTATTATTATTTTGAGTGACTTCTCCATAAAACTGAATGGACAACTGCAAGAGAAAAGTGGATAAACTTGAGAATGCAGAAGTGGTCAACTATGCCAACACTTGGGATTTGGAGATCAATAAATACCTAAACTCATATATATATATATAATATATATATATATGTATAATCTTTATGGTGTTTTTCAGCAATAAAAATGTCAACATGCCTTCAGATATCACATTAAATGCTTCCTGATAAGGGTTCAGTGCATGTGTGCCTGCTAGCCTATCTGGCATGGAAACTGTTCGCTATTCTGTGCTCCTATATAATGGTCACAGGTAGTAGTAAAGAAAACCAAACATAATTCAGAAAGAACTAATGCCATTAGGATACGAAAAAAGGTTTAAAGGGGACTTCTCAGACGGAAGATTGCTTAAAGCAGCAGTTGAGGCTAGCTCATTGCAGTCCTGGGATGCTGTCCATATTGGCATCACTACACAGCTGTCTCTAGAGGAACTGTAGTCCTGCAGCAGGGTACAGGGAGAAGAGACAGTTTTCTTGCAGCAATACTTTACTAAAGGTCAGAAATTTCAGCCTGGGTGAATAAACCACGTTGCATTCAGAGGTGAGCTAAATGGCTGATGTAATTTTTCACAGGTTCATGTCAATCTACTTCTAATGGAAGCTCGGATGCAAGCTGAACTTCTGTATGCCCTTCGTGCCATAACTCGTCACTTAACCTGAAGCACTCGCTGGCCAGGAGTACAGGAGCTTTTACTGAGTATGTAAAGACCTTTTGAAATAGATACACACCAGAAGCTGTTTGTGATGTAGCATCAGGTTATTCAATTCTCTAGTGTCAAAGTTTAGCCGTGCTTCTTGGCGGCTGTAATGTGCAATGACGTGTTTTATTTTCTTGATGCTTAACATTACTAATGATAACAAAAGTAACACTGAGGAGCACTACTCTGCATTGTTTCCGGCTGGATTTCTGCGCACTGGTCAGGATCCTGAAACTGGTTTTATTATATCCAATCCTAGCGCTTTGTTCTTTAAGCACTGGAGTGAAGTGCTTAGAGACTTCTTTTTCCAAGCAATCATTTTTCAGATTAGTGGAGACCAGCAGAAGATCAGTTCTGCCTGTCCCGAGAATGTACCACCACATCGTGACTCATGACAGAGGCGCGCAGGCTGTGCTGCATTGAATTGCCCACTGGATTCTCCTGTGTGTCCTGGAGACTGCTGCCAGTCATTGTCTTACTACAGCAATTGGAGGTGATGCAAGATGTGGATGCAAACATCGAGCACACTTTAATGTGAAATTAATCTTGATAAATCCTACAGCATGCTACTGAAGTGCGAAATTCATCCGCTTTGTCGAGCCCCTTCACAAAGAGAAGAGGCCTCACGATTTGCCATTTCAGCCACACTTACTGTGTTTCAATCATGCATAGTCTTGTTTTACTGACAGTCACCCTCAGTTGTCCTGACAATATCCATGCTCATCACGTGTTGCAATTTGTTTAGTTGGCACCTACAAAATTAATACACAGGCTGACCAAAAATAGGGTTGTGGGGTTTTTTGCACTCTCTTCTTTATCAATGTTTTAACTAAGGAAAGTAAAGGAAGGCTAGTATATCTACTCTTTCATATTGGATGTATAGAAATTAATTTCCCATAACTTTTTCATAGCATGAAATTGTAATTTTCAAAGTTTAAAAAGTTTCTATGCATTAGTGTGAGTGAACAAAACAAAAAGTGCAATATTTAAAAACAAAGCAAGCTTTTTTCCCTGACATGCCACTGCTAAAGTGTCCTTCTTATATAGCCATAAAGAAATTTTAAAACCAAATTTCTTTATTGTCTAAGGCCTAGCAGTTTTGTTTTAGCTTTTACGGCTTAAGACAACCTGATACTGAGATGCCAAAGCATCCCCAAAACAAAGCATTTTTGGACAACCAGTAATATTGGGGAAGGGAAGAAATAAGCTGCCAAAAATGTCACACTTTTGTGCTGTTTTCTGTTGCTTTTGACTAATTTTTGAGAGCACAAAATGTTGATATTTATAGCTTTATTTTGTATTGCATTTAATGAACCAGTGAAGTGCCTAAAGAGATGCTTAAACTTACCCAGTAGAACACAAGTTAACTGCTTCAACTTTTGTCTGTCGGTTTGGACTTTTCATATTTCTTTTGAGGAGGGTGACCTTTATTTCTGTGGTATACATTCAGAACTAACTGGACAGGTTTATTTTTAATGTTCTGTTGGATTGTAGAAGTTAATGCAGGACCTTTTTTTTCATTGGTGATTGCAGAATAGTTAGAAAAAATACTACCAGTCATATTTTGACACTTTTCATTTACAAAACCATGGACCAGTACTCTACTAAAGTTAGTTTTCTCTTTTCTTCCCTTTTCCTGATCCTTGCTTTGACTTTGCATGTTGGTTTTTCTGCTTTATCTGTCTGTTCCAGATTGGAAAGCCCAATGATTGTACACTTTTCTGCACTTTCAGACTGCAGACTCTGCATGTGAAAACCTTTTGAGGAAGAAATCAGTAATTATTTTTTTAAATGTCATGTTGGCTATTTAGAAAACTACCCAACAGACAGCACTGGTCTGTCTTCTAGAGAGCATTGGGTAGAACATCAGATTTATTTATCTTGTATAGCTAACTGCAAAGATTTCTCAGAAATATTGAGATGCTCATATGTATGAACTTAGATTTACTTTCCAAATTGTTATGATCCTTTTTCCCCCCTTTGTGATTGTAGTGGCCATACCTAATGGCTTTTGTGCATAAAACAGTTCTGCTGAGAGAAGTTTTCATGCAATACTTTTGTTTTTTTCAAGTGATGGGAACTGTTCAGTACTACTTTAAATTTCTTTGCATCGAAAAGTCAAGTAGTTCTCAAGAAGCACAGCTGAGCTCTGGAAAGGAGATGAAACTAGATTTGGGTAACTGATATGATGGCTTCGTTTCCCCTCAGAAATGCAAAGACTTCTGGAGTAGGTTGAGTTTTACATTTGGAAACATGAGTGCCTTTACTTCTTTCCTTATGAAATATACTTGCCAGCTCAAATGCCTTCGTGAGCAAAGTACATGAGCAGATTTGAAATACAGAAACCATAAATGGATTGCTTCATAAAACTTGTAGTAAACCAGTGTTTTGTTTTGGTTTTTTTAAGTGCCATATCAAGTCCCATATGGCCTGCAAGACATTCCATCGTAGGAAATGTCGTTGTACAACTAGTTTGCTATTTCTCTCTTTTTTTTTTTTCTTTAACATTAAATGCAAACTTGAAACATCTGGAAATGTTTTCCACGTGGCATTTTTTTTCAAAGTATTGCATTTACAGTGCAACAATTTATAGCCTAGTTTTTATACACAAATTTGGGATTTTTAATAGATATTTGTTCAGAATAGGTGTTTAAAGTCAGACAATGCTACCACACACTTTATGCACGCTTTAGGTTCACTCTGTGCCAAATTTTAATGTGCAAGTGTTCTTTGATTTTTTTTGCATTCTTAAAGCACTCATGAATGTGAATCTTCACACTTTGTTCATTAATATTTTTCTTAAGAGTACCATAATCATCAGAAGTGTAGATTCTCTCCCTCTGTGTTCCTTCGTTGGAATTGGTAATTACCAGCATTCATGTTAGTCTACAAAATCCCAGCCGTGACCAACATGAAAACAAAGCATACAGTCTCCTGTCTACTGAAGAGAAAGCTTGGTAGGTACAAATTAACCAGCTAGCACAGGGAACACTGTGAGTAGGGAACAGAGCTTTTGAGCATGAACAGCTTCTTATCATTGCAGAGTCACTTAAAATGTGTGTTGCGATAGAGTATGTCCTTGCTGAGATCGCTCTGTTTTTTTTGGTAATGAAGAGAAGTGAAAAACGTGCCAACTGGAGAAAGCATTTGCATTGCCCAGAACACTCTACCCACAGCTGAACTTCATGACAGTGTCATCATACAAGAACAGAAATAATTGTTAAAACAGAAATAATAATTTTAAGTTTGGATGCAGTTATAGCTACTACAGCTAGTGCTGTGGTATCCTATGAGAATTTTGATGAGATGGATTTATTTTCGTCAAGGCTGAATTGAAACATATGTCCTTTGTCCTAAAGCCTTCATTAAAATGAAAATCACAGAATCACAGAATTTGCTGAGTTGGAAGGGGCCCGCAAGAATCATCAAGTCCAACTCCTGGCCCTGCACAGGATGCTCCGAGAGTCACACCCTGTGCCTGAGAGCATTGTCCAAATGCTTCTTGAACTCTGTCAGGCTGGTGCTGTGACCACTTCCATGGGGAGCCTGTTCCAGTGCCCAGCCACCCTCTGGGGGGAAGAACCTTTTTCTAATATCCAACCTAAACCATTCTTAACTCAACTTCAGGCCATTCCCTCAGGTCCTGTCACTGGTCACCACAGAGAAGAGATCAGTGCCTGCCCCTCCTCTTCCCCTCACGAGGAAGCTGTAACTGCAATGAGGTCTCCCCTCAGTCTCCTCTTCTCCAGGCTGAACACACCAAGTGCCCTCAGCCACTCCTCATACAGCTTCCCCTCAAGGCCCTTCACCACTTTTGTTGCCCTCCTTTGGACACTCTCTAATAGTTTAATATCTTTCTTAATTTGTGGTGCCCAAAGCAGCACACAGGACTCGAGGTGAGGCCACCTCAGTGCAGAGCAGAGCAGGACAATCCCCTCCCTTGCCCAACACCCTGGTCCTTGAAAAGGATATACTTCAGCTGTAAGAGTTAAAGAATTGCCACTTATCAGCTCTTCCTATGTATTAAAAAAAGCTTTAAGGATAGGAAAATCAGTGCTTGTAAACAATTATAAATGTAAGTATAAATTTAGAACAGGTCAGAAAAGAACAAAAAGGAAAACATTTTGCTGCTCTCTTACTTGAGTGCAGAAAGTCAAAGCACCAGATTTTTCAAGTGTATTTTTGTTTGTTGTGATACTGATAGATATTTTCATGGGATTTGGAAAAAGCAGCTAGCTGCCTAAACTTCATTGGGAATTTAAGCACCCAGGCACTCAGCAAAATCCTAGAAGGTGCCCACTTGAATTTTTGAGTCAGATTTTTTAAAGAAACTGAGTCACCTAAATAAAATAGAATAAAATTAATTTCCATAGAGACTAAAGGACTAATATGTACCCGATCCATGTGATTTGCAGTGACCATTAATGAAATGGGTTGTTTTGGGGACTTAATGTAGACTTAGAGAAATCTCTCCTAAAGCAGTTAAACTGTAAGCCACTGCTCTTGCAGAACAGGTTCTCAATGTTTCTCATGCATGTGTATTTTCCATGAACATAGGCATGCATTTCAGGCTCGTGATCCGGAAGTTGGGCTCCCTTTCAGAAGAGCTGGGTTATTTAACCTCTACTTGCAGAAAACATTCATTGGTGGTAGTAAGTGGATAGCATGTGCCTGAACTAAAACTTTTTGGATCAAAAGAAATACTGCAAATCTTCTTGATCTCAAGTGATGTTCTTTCAGTTACTTTCTGTAGATGTTTGGATCCTTCTCCCATAAATAAGGGGTGATGTTGCACAAAATAAAGGAAGAGGGGAGTGGATTCATTGTAAATGAACTTTCCCAGAGCTGATCTGATTATAAAGCTGTAAGAATTAGTTTGCTGTTAGCAATCATTCCAAGAGCTGGACAAAATGTCAGTTTTCATCACCTGAATTTCGGATTTACTGTTCCTCATATCCCTCAGCACTGTGTTTGTCTGAAGAGATGCATCCACCAGCTTTTCTATATTTGGAAATTGTAAGTGAAACATTTTCTCTCCAAATGAAAATTAATTTAGTATTTCATTCCTACTGCACAGATTACAAGCGTAGGAGATGGAGAGAGCACAGTAGTATGAGGAGTCTTTAGGAGCATCTTGATCAGTGTTTATTTATTCCTTAGAGCAGATTTCCTGGCAGGTGGTCGTGCTGCTGCTCCCCCAATATGCATCAGGTCTCTCTTGCAGATATTTAATCCTTTGCTGCTCATCAGGGGAAAAATTGTCATTTTCCAACCTGCCACCACCCCTGTCCTGCATCAAGTGCTTCCTGTCTTCCTAGTTCCCAACCCCAAGCTGCTGTGCAGGGACAACCTCCCAGCCTCAACCTCGAAAACAAGGTTCCTCTATCACTGCTTGTTGTTAAGTGCAGAGGCTCTTCCTCACGTTTAGAAACACTTAATTGCCATAGTAGGTTATTTCTGGACAGGAAAATTCTAAATGTGGTTCAAAAGGATGAAATTCAGTATTTGCTTACATTTAGGTAGCATTCGCCAGTAGCGTGTCAAAGCCTATCTCTGGAGTTACAGTAAAAATCCAGTGGATCCACTAAGGAAATGCTTTCTTTGGTGAGACGCCCCATGCTTGAGCTATTCAGCTGTGCAGGTTTCTCAGAGGGACATCTAACAGGGAATTTGAGGTCCCCTTCTGCCAGGCAGGCTTACAGGGCCATCAGGTTGGCAGCCCCTTGGGTACTTTGCAGCCAGGCAGACTGCATCCAGCCTCTGGAATAAGTGGATGTGGGTTTTTCATTTATCTATGAGAAAAAAACCCAAATGCACATTGTGGAGTGGCTGCTGGAGACAGAGGCAGAGCTGGATGTTCCTATGGGTACTGAGTATCATCAGGGCTTGTGGAAAATACAAACCTTGTTCCTGACAGTAGTTAGAGGTACTGGAGATGCCAATTGTTACAGTAATTGTGGGGAGCAAGCCACGCTGTCAGCATCGGGAGGTACAGGCCGCAGGCACTCCCAAGGGGCCAGCGCAGGAGGAGTTGAGGTGTTGGTCAGTTGAAGAGACTTCACTGATGTGTCAGAGAGGTTCTTTTGTATGCCTGTGCATAGGGGAGGTGGTGGAGGATGCCTCCTTCCAAGGTGTCCAGAAGGCTTCTTTGGGAAAAGAGCTGGGACCCTTTCCTTACTCCAGAGATGGAGCAGGGAAAGGGAGCTGCTCTGCCCAAGAAAAACTTGCTGCTGTTGAATTGCATTTTCTCATCCCCATCAGCCCTTCGAAGGGAGTTTTGAGGCAAAATGGGTCAATCACTAAGCATTGTGTCTCCAGCTGAGGAGTCTGGGGGGCAGCAACAGCAGCAGGTCCAAACACCAACAGTCCAAAACTGTGTCTCATTCCTCACTTCATGCTCATGTCGTGCCACCAGACCCAAACCTCTTCCCTCCAGCCCGGCTGCCACATGCCCAGGTGGCTGCCGGAGCAGCCTGCTAGTGGTGGTGGGTGATGTGGCCATTTTTAGGGGGAAAATAATAATATTTAGGCTACAGCCCTTGGACTCTGTGAGGCAACGCAGTCAGAGGTCTTTTCACGACTGTGACCAGAACTGGATATGAACTGTAGCTTAAAAAAATAGGAATTTTGTAAACTTGAAATCTGTTGGTTTTACTCTTTTCTCTTTTGCTGGAAAGCCACACGATGAATGTATATGCTTTATCTTTCTATCCGACATAACTGAAAATCAGACTGCCAACTCCTTGTTTTGTATTAGCCTTTTTTTTTCTTTAGAAAAAAAAGAAAAGTTTGTGAGCAATATATGTAGCATGCTGTGAACGTCTGTTTTGATCTTTATAGTTACTCTTTAATCCATCAGTATTAACACCAGTTCTTTTTTGTGTTCCCCTTGGTACTTCGTATGCAGTGTAAGCAGAAGCTGTGATCGGCTTTGCAGTCCTGTGCCATGTTACTGTAACTCCTTGATTTTTTAGGAAGCACCTGACTGTGGGCCACCCTGGGGCAGGTAGCGTGCTCGTACACGACTGCCACTTTTCGGTCTCTTGTACTATGTATAGTTCTAAGTAGAATAAGCTTTTTAACAGAATATTGATGCGGTTTATGAGTCACGCAGGCTGCAAGTGTCTGGTGTGTGAGAGTCTTTGTATTTATAGTTGTTGGGGTTTGGTTTTTTGTTTTGTTGTTTTGTTTTGTTTTTTTAAATTCATAAAGTAGCAAACTTGATAAACATAGCCACTTTAAACTGCTCTTGCTAAACAGACCCTGCTGTAGATAAAATACCACTGTAGATACAGGGAGAAGCACCAGCTGACCTCTCTCGACTGTGGGTGAGCTGAGCCCCTCTCTGCAAAAAGCGCGGGCCGAGCCACACGGCCACCCTGCATTTGGCCACACGTGGACCCAAATGCGGCGAAGGCTGGGGCCTGGCATCTGTTTCAGCCCCCTGTGCCCGTAAGCCTGCCACTGGCTGCCTCCCACACTCTGCTCACCAATGCATGGGGCACGCGTGAGCCTTGCTGGCGTGAGAGGGATGGACAGACCAGCTGCTGGACCACAAACATGGTCACGGCACTTCTGCAGCCAAAAAGCTTCCAAGCCTCTCTCAAGTGCAAAATTTAGCCCTTGATTTGCTGACTGCAGAGCCTGGCACATTGGGGTAAGAAGCAGCATTGGCTCCCCGTTGGCAGCCATGGGTCTGAGCCCCCTTGGCTGGGGCAGCACTGTGCCCAGAGAGGGGCGTTTCATTGCATCTCCCACCTCTGACCCTCTGCACAGGGGGTGAGTTGTACCCAGCCCAGCCCAGCAGCTGTCAGCTTCTTGCCTCCTGCCACAGCCGTGCAGGTGTTTTGGGATGGAGGGTTAAGGACAAAGCTCTGATCCCGCAGCTCCCTCCCACCACCAGGAAGTGGGGAAATGTGGTAGCTCTATGGGTCTCACAGTCCCTACAGCATCCTGTGGGCAGGTGCCCATCTCCTGTCCTGCCTCCCGGGTCACCACCTGCCCTGAGCTCTGGAGGTGGGCCACGGGCTCCATGCTTTCACAGGAGGTTTGCCTAGAAGGTGAGGCAGCTGCTAGGAGCTCACTGTGGGTTCCCACAGCAGCTTTTGTAATTTCTTTCCTATTGTTGCTGGTTGGGTTTGTTGTTTTGTTGGTTTGTTTTTTATTTTTTTTGCAAAGGACAGACTGACCTAGTGGGATGGATTTTTTTGTGTGTGACTTTTGTTAGTTTTTAAGTTACCCGACTTGAATTTATCTGAACAGATGCAGAAGGAACTTTCTTTTTTTGTGAGTTAAGAGACAAAAACGCATTTTTAAACAAAGGAATCATGTATTAACATTTTAACAGCAATTCATAAATCTGCACTTTTTATGAGGTTTTGAAAAATCTATTTATAGGTACGGAACAATGGGGTTTGTTTAAAACTGTATCGCATTTATACTTGCTGAAATTACTTTCATTGTTATCAGTAGGAATTTCATTGGTTAAATAAAATGCATAAAACCTGCCTCCTGTTTGAGCCATCATTTGCCCCATGCTGGAGAACACATCTCTGGAGCAGAACATCCTGTGTTTTGGGACAAAATCCAGTCCTCAAAGTGTCTTTCCTCTCCATGCCTTTGTAGTGGGTTTTAATCTATGCATTATTTAATACAGAGACTATTTAATCCCTCTTTCAGGGAGACCTGGGCAAACCCCAGAGCAGAAGTTGGTGAGAGCCATTAAAAACAGGAAGGGCCTATGAAGGTGAGAGGAAATGTGTGCTGAGGGTGCTGGCTCAGGGCAGTGCCACGCTTATCTAGCAGTCAAATTGCCCCCAAGTCCCCCAGTCCTGCGCTCTGCCCCATCCAGCCCCAGAGAAGGGTGGCTTAGTGCTGAGGGATCACCAGGAAAGTTTGTCCTGGGGAAGATGATAATTTCCCCTCAGAAAGACAAAATTAGTTAACACAAGCTGCAGACCTGGGACATTTCGGGTGTAACTTTACCTCCAGCTGCAGGATGCAGTGATCACAATAAAATAAATACATGTATATATGTAAATATCTGTACATATATAAAGTGCTTATTTATTTGCTTTCAGTGGGAATTCCAAAACACTGAAAATATTTGTCATCTTAGGTCCAGGCAGAACTTCCTGCCCCCTTACAGGTCATGTGGCTGTCACCTCCAGGTGCCAGAGCCACTCGGGGCTGGGAGGGTGACCATGTCACCAGCAACATCATGAAAAAGAAAAAAATCTTGCACTATTCCTCAAAGCCAAGGGCTGCTGTGGAATTCCTGATTTAGTCCCTAGAAGTCCCAGAGCATGGGTGAGCAGCAGAGCAGGACAGTGCTGCCCTCAAGTGAGCCCTGCCCTGATTTTGGTCCCTGCTCCTTCGCCCAGCATGTGGTGTGAGTGCTCAGATGGGGGTACCCAGCACAGGCAGAGGACAGCCCTGCTCCCCAGCACTGCATCCTCACCTCTCCAGCAGGTTTCCCACAGGAAATCCAGAGCCACAAATATCTGTGTGTTGGTGATTCCCCAAGACATTTTTGACCATCCTCCTGGGCCACCACTCTGCTGCCATCTACTCCCTGCCTCCTGCTCCCACACCAGAGACCAAAGGGCGGTGGCAGACCAGGGACCATGTCACAGGGATGCTCCTTTGCCCACACCGAGTGGCTGTGGGACAAACTTCCCTGCAGCCCGTAGGTGACGGCTGCGAGATGCCCCCGGGACCTGGGAAAGGGCCATGGCTGGGATAAGGGTAGGCAGCCCTGCATGGGCAGCACATCCATGGGGAGACACCTGGCTGGGCTGAGCCCAAGCCTCACCAGGTTTCTCCCCTCCTCATGGAGCACAGGGAGACACCCTGGTGTGCCCCGTGACCATCAGCTGGGAGCGTGGGCACCCCCAGCCTCCCAGCTGGAGCCAGGAAGCCACGAGCAGGGCAGGGTGGCCGGCAGAGTGGTGTGCCACTGCCAGCAGAGACTGGCTGCCTACTCACAGCCCAAGCAAGCCCACAGCTGTAGGGTTGGATTTCTGCTTGTGCCGGGGTCTCCTTTGCTTCCTCCCAGCATCACCTCAGGCTCCTCGTGCCATAGCGTGGGGAAGAAATGGTGACCAGCCCCAGACCCCTGTACAGAGCCATCAGTGGATCCACTCTACCAAGGGAACATTAACTGAAGTGCAGCCACCTGCAGGACTTCATTTCTGCACTGTGCGCTAAATTAGACCAAATTACAGGCAATGTGGGAGCATGGAAACTCCCCCCAAAAACTTTTAATTGGATCATGATGGAGTTATCCGGTGAGGCACCTGGGCAGAGGAGCAGAGGCTCTACAAACCCAGGCTAGAATTACATAGGTTTTAAATAACATCATTCATCATGCTAATGCTAATGACCTCATGTAAATATAATTAATTTTTTGTTAGCTTTTCAATATATAAAGGAAGATGATCGCTGCATTTGTATTTCCTGCTAATTTAAAACCCTCCACATCTTCCATATGTGGCTTTTTTCCTCAGGCTTTTTTTCAGGCCCTTGCTGCAAAACTGGAGCGTACATTTCTGACCTACAGGAAAGTGCTTTAGCAGAAGGGAAGCCCTCTTTCTCCTCCTTCTCCTGCCTGGGGCTGGTGTTCAGAGTATCAATATATCCAGGCAATAAAACATTGTCAAAAACTAGATACAGCAAATGCAACAAAACGTGATTTCAGTCAAAACGGAAGTGTTTTAGCAGTGGTGACCTGCGACATCCAGTGTTGACTTGCTCGGGAAGGAGATCCCCAGCAGTTTGCTGCCACGGTGTGCAGCCCCATGGAGGAGGGCTTAGCTTCAGCCCAGACCACCTCTCCCATGCCGATATGTCCCAGCGTCTCTGAAAGCACCAGGAGCGCTGGGCTGGGGAGATGATGCTGCCTGAATACAGGCGTTTAATTTGCCTTGCAAAATGACCTAGCTAATCTCTCTTGGCTTCCTCTGCAACCCGTGGAGAGAGGCAGAGACTCCACCAGAGGGTGACATTTGCCCTGAATCATCTCCTGAGGGACTCTGATCCGCCTCCACCCTCCACGTCAGGGAAATCACAGTTGGGATGCAGCATTTAGCTCGCAGAAGATGAAACTGCTCTCACATCTGCAATACAGCACAGTGATGCTGAAAAGATTAGCTGAAAACACGGTATTAGATTTAAGGTAACCCCTAGGCTTTTTCTTTTTTTTTTTTTTTTACTGATGAAAAAACAAAATTACGAAAATACATTTTTTGTGAAAAACAGGAACAGGAGCAGTTCAGTCAGAAGCATCACTACCAGCTCTAATTAGTAGACCTGAGTGCAAATGCCCACAACCACAGAGGTCCAAAGCCCCAGTGCTGTCCACAGGAGTCACAGCAGTGCCAGCAGAACATGTGGAGGGAATGTGCTCAGCGTTGAACACCTGCATCTGTTCACAGCTGGAAATGGGGGATGGGGAAAGAGTGAGATTTTGAATAAGCTCCTGAGAGAAATAAAGAACAGGTACCAGGTTCCCAGACAGATCCTACACCACCAAACCTCCCTTGGGCTGGGAATGGGGGCATGATCTGAAGCATTACAAGATCTGAGGATGGACAAAATTATCTTTCATTGCTGGAGTCTGAGAGCCTGTTCACTTGTCCTAGAGCATGCATGAAAGTTGATTGTAGCCAGGTGCCATTCAGTCTCTTCTCCCAGGTACCAAGTGACAGGACAAGAGGAAATGGCCCCAAGTTGCACCAGGGGAGGTTTAGACTTGAGATTAGGAAAAAATTGTTTACTGAAAGGATGGTCAGGCATTGGAGCAGACTGCTCAGGGAATTGGTGAACCACCATCCTTGGAAGAGTTCAAGGAACATATGGATGTGGCACTTGGGGACATGGTTTAGTGGTGCATTTCGTAGTGCTGTGTCAATGGTTGGACTCAATGATCTTAGAGGTCTCTTCCAACCTTAATGATTCTATCTGAGTAGTCATCCTCAGCTGCTGTGGTGATGAGCCTCAGATTTGCACCCCTCTGACACCAGGACAGCCACTGTTACCATTCAAGCCTCTTCGGCAGCCATGGGCTCTGTGCCCTCACAGATCCTTGAGAAGGCAGCCCCTTGCCCCACATCAGACATTCACCTCATTTTTGCAGAGTGCAGTGGTGTTTTCAAGTGCAGGCTGTCATCTCCAGTGCAAAGATGCAGTTACCTCCTCCAGATGCCTGAGGGTGAGGAGTGAACTCATCCACCCCACAAATACACATTTTCCATGAACTCAAAAAACTGTGGGCCAAGTTCTTTGGGGGCTGGATTCGTTCCACACAGGTCAGGCCAAGCCGTGTGGTTGAGGTGCGCACAGTGGTTAATCCCGTCTGTTTCAACAGGGCCACACACAACCCCCACCACCACCCAAATGTGGCTGTGAGCGCTGTGGGTCATTTCCGACAGCACTCAGGAGACATCAGACCCTGATATTAGTCCTACCTGCATGGAAGGATTTAGTGACCCAAGAGCCTTCCAAGGGGCTGTGGGAAAGACCATCCCACCTGTACCATCATCTGGGTGAACCATGTCAATGGACCCCTCAAGGGTCTCCAAGGGTGGGACAAGCCCCATCAGCCACCAACCCAAGCTAAGCTTCGTTGGTCCCAGCTTTAGGCACCCAGCTGAGGTGCCCAGGTGAAAGCCAAGTGAGACATTTATACTGAACAAAGGGACTCCTGTGCCTGCAGAGAAGAAATTTTAAATGCCTACATTTAGATAGCATAAATCCAGAAAGTGATGTCTCCATGACATCCCTCTGGAGCTGCTTCACTCATCTCAGCAACTTGTTGGTGTTAGGATCAAGCAGAGACCATTTCTCAGCCCTTACTGTTCCCTGTTTAGCTAGTGGCCACTTGTTTTCACAGAATCGTAGAATGTTTGGGTTGCAAGGGACCTTTAAAGGCCACATAGTTCAACCTGGGACATCTTCAACCAGATCAGGTCGCTCAGAGTCCCATCCAGCCTAACCTTGAATATTTTCAGGGCTGGAGCACCTACTACCTCTCTGGACAACCTGTACCAGGGTTTCACTCATTGTGATTTACCCTCATTTTAAAAGAAATTTCTTCCTTTTATCTAGACTGATGTTCTTCTCCCACATTTCCTCCCCTGCCCAACAGCACAGTCCTGCCCACCCGCTGCAGCTCCTGGCATTGGTCCATAACCACCTTTTACCAGCAGGTACTGAGGATTTGGAAAAGTCACACAGTGACATCTGCTGCAGATGTCCATTCTTCACCATGTTAAATAAGCTTAAAACATCAACTTATTAATAAAGGTGATACTGCAGAACAATTTGATGCCTCTGCTTCAGTTTTGCACGCAATTGTGCTGCTGGCTCAGTAGCAGGGAATTCTACCTCCCAGGAATATTGTCACAATTTCAGTATTTTTGGAAAGGAGAGAGGGTTTTTTTTTCCCTTACAAATGGAAGAAAATGCCACATATGCTAAGATGGGCCATGGCTGAAGGATATGCTTCTGAAATGGAGAGCCACGTTCACATGCCAAACCTGCTGTAAGGCAGGAGTGGGTGCTGAATGTCCACATCCAAACCACTAATCCAGATCCTGCGCTGCTCTTGGATGTTTCCTGTCCTTGTTCCAACCTGGACCTGAAAAATATTTTCCCTTAAAAATGGTAAATTGCTGTGAAAAGAACCCTGTATGATAAATCACCCTGTTCCAACAGAATATAATTCCTTGGAGATTTTCCAACCAGCTGTAACACTAACATCACTGGAAAGTCTTTAGGCGTTTCTGCTTGGCTGGAAACACCAGTTCTGTGGAAATCAATAGCAGATGTTACCCAGTGTGAGATCCATCGAAGTAAGCCCAACAGCTCAGGAGTCTGTGCCGCAAAGAGAAATTATCCCATGCCAAACCCACAGTATCGCAACCTCACTAATACACACACACCCCAGACACACCTCACACTCCTTGCTCCCAGACAATCCCTCCTGGCCAAACGAGTTACACTGGTATTTATTTTCCAATACCTTTTCCATTTTCTGGCACTGACTATGCTGGAGAGATAACCTGTGAGCAAGCGTGGCTCGATTCCCTGCTGAACAGGAGCAGCTCCCTGACAAGACGGAGGGACAGAGCTGCTGATGGAGTTCCACATAAGGTGAGTAGCTCCAAAACGTGCAATGGCAGCAGAGGTGTGACCCAGAGGGCCTGAGATTGAGGGGCTGTCCTGCCAGGGCTACTGAGTTCCTCTGCCATTTCGGATGCCCAGCCCCAGGGTGGATGCAGCAGAGACAAGGGTCACCTCGAGGTGCAGATACCCCTCTGTCGAACCTTTGGGTGGTCTGGTTAAGGCAGGGACACCTTCCACTAGACCACGTTGATCAAAGCCCCAGCCAGCCTGCCAACTTGACCTTGACCGTTTCCAGTGATGGGGCATCCACAGCTTCTCCAGGCAACCTGTACCAGTGCCTCACCAGTTCCTGCAGACTTGAGACAGATGCAGATTCAGCTGCAGGGATTCGTCTGCTCAAAGAGAGGTACCTGCAAAACATAGGTACCTGCAAAACCACCATCTGGTTTACTCATCACAAGATCTCCATACTTTCAGTGGAGTATAATTAGCCCCTTCAGGAAAAGTAAGGAAGTTGTGATGAAGCCAGTCCAGGGACTGGCACTGCACAAGAGGGAGTTTCTCCCTGTGAGCTGTGAAGAACTGTGCTGCTGTGCTGTGATTTCTGTATAAAAACTGCCTGTCATGCTGCACTCCAGTGCATCTCACTGCATCTCACAAGAGTAAAACAATCCCCTCTCCTGGCACACACAGTCATATTCATTGCCTGCAACACCTCAGCTTCTACCTACTTATTCTGCAGCTTAATTAATTGAGTCCTACAGTGCTTTGAGAGAGGAAAGGTGTATAAAAAGCACAAAAGAGCCATTAATATCAGATGTCAAGCTGTTACAAGGAACAAATGTGCTGCTGGTATTTCCTTGATTAGTCAGGGCTTACCCTAGGTTGTATTATCTCATTTGCAACTGTGACAGAAAGTGGTACCAGCCTGTCTTTGGAAAAGTCACTTTATTTTGTTGAAGCCGTATGTTTCCAAGGATAGAGTAAAGCTCAGGAGCCATAAATCATGCCTAGATAAGAAGAATCTCTAACAGTGGTTTTTTTGCAGGATGTTGCTTGTTCTGTGATAATTGCCCAATATTCAAGGCAGATTTCCTGCTGCCTGCTCAGACACGCAGCACAGAAGAGAAATGCCCCGTGTCAGTTACTGTTCTTAGCATTTGACATCTGAGCATGTTAAGACAATTTTAATAATACTGTTGCACATCTGCCCAAATCCTATAGAGCTGCAGTGCCTTAGATTTCAAGGACTGTCCCCTTGCTGTCAGAAGCCATGGCTGCAGCAGAGACGTGCTGGCCTGAGCCAGGTGGGGTAGTGACAGTGGTGGCAAATTGACAATGCAGACCTCGTGAGGTGCCTCAGCTTTGCTGCTTATCAGCACACGAGCTCCCATGTCACTGTGACTGCAGAGCTGCACTGGAGATGCTGGTGGACCTGGGATGCAGGTGCTGCTGGGTTCAGGTGTAGGGAAGCTGCTCTGGAATACAGAGTCCTCAGGAAGGGCATGGCTGGCTGCGGTGCAGTGCCACACAACTAAGATGGGTCAGAGATAAGGCCACACACAAGGTGCAAGACAGCTGTGGGGGGCAGCTACCCCTTCTCCCCAGTGCTTGGACTGCATTTGAGAGCTGCTGCCACCACACATGCCTTCAGAGGCTGCTGGGAATCCTGGGGACCCCAGGCTGGGGCCCCTGTCACCCCACCCTAGCATCCCCTGGGACTTGAGATGGCTGCTTTCCTGCCTTGAGAGCTGCCATGTAGCCCTAGAGGAGTACCAGGACTGAGACAGGGTTTCATGAAGGAGTGAGAAATCAGCTCCACATCTCTCTTGATAGCAGACCAGGCGTGTTTGAGTGGGCAGACATGCAAAGCTCAGTTTGGAGAGCATCTGCTGGCTGCTCTCTGCCTGTTAGGAGCAGTGACCTTGCCCCTTGCACCCAACATTCCTATAGTAGAACACCACTGACTTTACCCAACTATACCCCTACTGGCACACAAAAGTTGCCTTTCCTTTTGAAAAAAGCCAGTGCTGCTTGCAGACAGCCTCTCTTCCTCCATAAACCAGCTGTGGCCCATGAAGGGAGAGACAAAGAGTCATCATCTCTTCCCACTCATGCCACTGCTTCCCCACTTCATCACCATTGTTGGCTTCCCCAACATGGCCATTTGCATCACTGCTGAACAGGGTGCCACCTGGCCAGGGTGTGCTGGGCTGGGACGTGCACACACATCTGGTTGTATGGAACACAGCCCCTGAGCTAAAGAAACTGCTCTGTCCCATCATGAACCAGCCATATCTCCTTTTCCCTCTGAATCCATCCATGCCAGTGCAGCCTTGCTGCAGGCTACATGCAGAGAGGCAAAGCTGCTGTGTTAGTAACTGAGTTTTCTTCAACCCAGGACAGGCCACCACCAACACAGCACCACTGAGATGGCAGCACCATCACCCGTGGGACTCATCATGGGATGCTATGGCAGATCAGGGGTCCACACCAAGCTGGCACTGGAGGGAGAGACACAGATGGGTGTGAAAGGAAAGAACCATGTATGTAGGACTCCCAAATGCCTCTTGGAGTCCAGTCAAAGTAAATGCTGCTGAGACAAGAAGCCCCGCTCCTGCAGGCAACTGCACCAAGAGATCCAAAGCCCCTTGCTGAGCCAAGCCCCAGGGAAGGGCAGCACTCCTGTGCCTTTCTCCAGCAGTGGCAGATGTCTCTGTGCCCCTCATCTGGCTACTAACCCTTGATGGTCCCCTGCAAAGCCATGATGTGTGCCCCAGCTCCAGTGTTGCAGATGCTGGGGGACATGGCTCCTGCTGGCAGAGGGAAGATGAAGAGTGAGCAGAGAGGATGAGCAGTGCAGAAGAGGGGTTGGTTCCGCCTCTGACATTAAAGTGTGTGTTGGTGCATGGGTTCACCAGGTGGGTCTTCACACAGCAAAGCAAGAGCTGCAGCCAGGGATCCCTCCTGCCTCTCCTCCCACTTGACAGTCCATAGTCCCCTGAGTGCTTCAGGAGCAGTCAGCTCTCAAGGGAGGCAAGGCAGGTGGCAACAGATTTGAAGCCAAAAGTATGACTCCCAGATCTGCTGGGCTTTGGAGCAGACATGAGAGCTTCAGAGCTAAGACATTCATGGGCTTAGACCTTCAGAGAACACCACATCTTGAAGACTCAGGGCTTAGACCTTCAGTGGTCTTCCAGCAAGGAAGAGCTGGGGGAAGATGACCTTGGTATGGCTAAGGAAAAATGCTTTCCCATCATGCAAAAAAAATGGGCAGTGGGTCTTTCCTTGCAGCAAGACCCATGCAATTTCAGCCATCTGGAAAGGCCTGAGGACTATGAGATATACCCAGCTGCATCCCCTCCACCAGTGGGACACCAGAGAAATGAGCAATGCAGCCAACAGCAGGACCTTGCCCCCATTCCACCCTGCTCCCTGCTGTTTCCCAGCCCCAAGGCATTGCACTCTTGCCTCCTTCTCCTTTCATCAAGTCCCAGTAACCCTCTGTAACTAAAGTCCTCCCCTGACCACCACCACCTGCTCCTTGGAAGGGATGGGCTTCTGCAGAGCTCACTGACACTTCATAAGTCTCAGTGTCACCACAGCCAGAAAGAAATTACCTCGTACCACATTTAGTGTGCATTTCCCAGAGGAAGCATCTTGACACCTGCAAATCACAGAAACTTTGTGGCCTGCACCGATAAAACCCGAACATTTTACAACAGACAGAACTTGAGTTACAGTGGTGGCGGCCCCAGGCAACATTGCCTTGGCCCTCTTTGTTATTCCCCAGTCAGTTCATTATTTTTAATGTCACTACAATAAATACCAGAATGAAATTGACAGCATTTGGCCACGTATCTTAAAGCATTGCCCCACTCCTCCTTCATTCCGTGTATTTGCAGCCTTGGTTTCCATCCTTATCAGTCATCAGAGGAGCCTTTAGGGACAAACCGTTTGACGATGTGACCAGCTAGGTAATAAACACCATGCAGAACTGCGGCTGTGGCATCGATGACCAGTGAGAAGGTGCCCCCGATCCCAGTGGCCATGTCTTTAAGGACAGAGGGAATGGCACAGATGGAGTGGTAAGGGAAAGCAGCAAGGTGAAGGACGAACCCCACGGGGATGCTCAGGATCCTGTAGGTGAGGGACATCACATCTTGAACAATTTGCAGGAAGCCCAGGAAGATGTTGATGATGACCCTCCCAGCATCATAGGGGATGCTGATGAGCACCATGCTGACAGCTTTAAGGTAGGACACCATGCCATTCCACAGGCTGTAGACTCCATCCAGAACTGTACCAACAACTCGCTTTACAACAAGCCACAGAAAATAAAACACAAATTTCACCAGCTCCACAAAGATGTAGATGAGGAGTTCCAGCAGTTTGATGAAAGGGGTAGCAATGATGCCAGCCACTCTTCTCACCCAGCCACTGTCTTTGGTCTCCTGGTCATCACTTGTTTCTACTTGCTCTCCAGAGCGGATCTGACTGACAGCTTGCAATACTGCTTCTCTTTTCTCCTGGCTTTGTTTGTCTTCCCCACAGCTGCCCTTGAACAGGTGAACTCCTGGTAGAAGCTGCTTCTCCAGCTCTCTTACAGTAAGGTCTACCAAGCTGTTTTCATCACTGATTTTTTTCACTAGTCCCAGGGACCATCCCTCTGGAGCATCACAGCAGGCTGCCAGCCAGAGGCTCTCTGGCACTGACACCTTGCCTTTAACTCGGACACTGGAAGGAATTGCACCTGCAAGGAGATATAGATGATCCATCTTGGAGCAGTGAGGGATCAGAGCTTTCTCCACTACCTTCCCAATGTCTCTGTGCCAGCTTTTGCTCAGAGCTGGGCTCAGAGGGACAGCGTTTGTGAGCGTGTAAGTGGCCACCTGGAAATCCTCCTCATTAAGCGCACTGGGATTGAGAAGGCCTCTCTCATAGCCAGAGCCCACGTAGTCTGAGGTCAGGGCTTGATTTGCACCAAGGTTGGCCACAGTGCCACCAATATTGGCTTCATGCACCATTTCATGCAAGTCATTTTCTGGATCATCTATCTGAAAGAGGAGAGAGAAGCGTTACTGCAGGCAATTCACCTTCCTAGAAAGCAACGTGTAAAATGGGCCTCGACGTTTACTTTTTGTTAGGACTACTAGTACATGCCATGCCTTGGATTATATCCCGCACCCTCTCCTTAGTCTCCTTGAAGTGCTTCAGAGGAGTGTATTCTCTGCTTAGCTTCTCTGCCAAACACATTGGTTTAGGCTCCAAAGGATATTTGCAGCTCTTGAGTCTTGTACACAGCACAGCACAACCTTCAAAATCTCACCAGGCACCCTATACCAAGCCTCTAACTTGTGCTTTGTCCTAGAAGAGATTTTTGAGACCAATAGATGGCTTGATGTAGGGTAGTGTTTTCACCTCCTACTGTGGTGGTACATGCAGTTCATTTAAGAACTTAACTATGACACCTTAAGTCCTTCTGAACTATCAAATCCAAGCCATGGGGAAAGAAAAAACTGAATAAACCATGGTGTAAAAGATGTCTAGAGAAGGTGTTTACCACTTACTGTGTAAGAAGCAAGCATGAAGCCATACATCATGTCAGGTGACGTGAACCTCCCTGCCTTGAACAGGAGACACAGCAGTGAGCTCCTAGGGCTGTTGCAGGGCTGGTCATCAGTAGTCTGATCCTCATGTCATTAGTAGTCTGAACCTCATCCTTAATGACCACACAGCTCCTGGCATAACACGGGTGAGGGTGCCATCACCAAAGGTCCTCGATGGAGTCTGTGCTACCTGCTTGTGTCTGCGGTTCCCATGCAGTGGAGCCAGAGGTAGCAATCACTGCAGCAGGAATTTGTCCTGGAGCCATGCACGGAGTGGGGGAAGGGGGCAGGCAGAGGCAGTAAAGAGCAGTGGGAGGAGAAGCACTAAATATCAGGGCGTGTTCAGGTCTTTCTCAGGTGGCCACAGCTCTGTCTGATCCATAGTCATTCCTATTGACACTGCCTGCCGCCACTCCAGAGGGCTGTGCCAAATTGTCATTTTGTTCCTCAGATTAGACGGTGAACATGTTGGTCGAAGCTCGGGGGTGGCAGACGATCTCTGGCAGTCACTGCCTTCTGTATTCTCTATTTCACAGGCTGTGGCCCTCAGGTCCCAGCACCGTGCTGGCCTAATTAAACCTTCTGGCTTTGCCCTGGCCTATAAATTGTTTACTGTACTACCTAATATGCACTTTGGAGACATCTATGGCAGACAGTTCATAGTCTACCTTGAATCACTGCCAGGTCGTCTATCCTTGTCTCTTGACCACCCTGCAGTGCACTTGGACAGATACCCAACTATG
Source organism: Lycocorax pyrrhopterus obiensis (assembly GCA_014706295.1). Lineage (NCBI taxonomy): Eukaryota > Metazoa > Chordata > Aves > Passeriformes > Paradisaeidae > Lycocorax > Lycocorax pyrrhopterus. The sequence goes on from JACSVZ010000001.1 coordinate 80,368,302, forward strand.
TCCTTGCAATCTTACACAGAGTTTGCATCCTCTTAGTGCCATATCACCTCCTCACAGTTCTGCACCAGCTTGTGCTGAGAGTCAGGATGAAAGGGCCAGTGTCGGCCGGTGCCAGGAACTGTCCATCAGCCTCACCCGGGCACTGAGCTCTGGCTGGCCTCCTGCGTCAGCCAACCCCCTGCAGTCATGGCGCAGGGCTCCCTCTGCACCAAGCTTGGTCACAGCGCCAAGCTTGGCCATTGCAGAGGGCTGCATTACCCCACCTCCTGCTAAGGAGGCTTCTTGCTCTTTTTTTTGAAGCATCTGATGCTTATTGCTTCAGGACTGGGAGGATCAATGTGAGTCCCATGTGCTGATGCACAAGTCACGGCTTTTTCTAAATGCACTGCTTAAAAAAGACCTAATTCTGCACTTTTACTACCTTATTCTGCCCCTCTTGCTTAGTCACCCCAAGTAACAGGCTGCAGCTGGCTGATGAGGCCAGACATTTTGCATTCCACAAAATCACTGTCTCTTCCTGGCCCCGCTCCCCATGCCATTCTCCCCTTCTGATGAGATGGTGGTGTGCCATGGGACAAGGGGTGCACCCGGTGTGTTTAATCGCACAGAAGAGGTGAGGGGGATTGGGCACAGATGTGAGGCTGTGCCCAGGAACTGTCCTCAGTGCTATGACCCTTTGGAGTTTTAAACCCTCCCAGAGACACTCATCCCATCTCACTCCCATGGCGAATGCTGCCATGCTACAAGGACACAAAGACCTAAGAAGGATCAGCTCTGCCTCCTGGCAGATATTCCCAACCTACATGAAGAAGAATAAACTTAATTTCTCTCTCCTTATGAGCTGCTGCATGCAAACCTTGAGGAGCCTATCAAGAAAATAGAAAACCTAGACTGGTTACCTGTCCAGTTGCAGGCCTTTGCACATACCATCGGGATTGTTTGGGTGCAATTAAAAAGGAATGTGATAAAAATGCAGCTGTGTGCTGTTCATGTGTCAGGCTCTGACATCATCTAATTATGCTTATAATAACTCCTATTATGGTTTGTAATAACTAACGTGTACCTGAGGTTTTCATGCCTCCTCCAGCTCAGTCCCAAAGGCAAGCTGTCTCAGCACTGCATCTAATCTGCATTGCAAGATACATTTCTTCCCTGCTTCAAAAAGCTTCTGGCTTGTGTCACCCCAAAGCATATCTGTGTTCATGGAGTCAGCCATGAAGTCACCTGTCCAAATAACCTGGAACAGCTCAGGGCAAAATCCAAGCAGACAGGTAAACTCCTTATCATAAGATGGAGATTTAAAAATAACTTACGTGCCTGAAGCCTGTACGGATGTTAGCACATAACAAAATTGATGTGTGTCATTAAGTGGAGGGTGCAGTTTCACAGATGGGACAGAGGCAGAGGGGGATTAAAAGTATGGCAACACACAGTTACGAGGGCAGGCAGCTTCCACTGAGTTTGGTCATTTAGCAAGGAAGGACCTCCCACCTTCCCCACCCTGGTATGTAGGATCCCTGGTGAACTTCAGCCCCCCTCTCCCACCGCTACTTCCTCAGGCACCCTTACACCTTTGATTGAAGTGGAAATGTTTGAGTCAACCTTAGTGTGGGATTCATATGTCAGGGAAGAAGCACACTGCATCTTATGCTGAGGTTTCTGTAGTAGGACGTTCACATGAGTGCCTCTAGAAGTGCCCGTTTCTTGACTCTCTGCCAAGAGAGATTGCAAGAGCAGCTCAGAGGTAGCTGCACTATAGCTGGGTAAGAATCCCAGCTTGCTCATCTGCCTGATGGTAGCCATCAACCAAATGAAAACATGAGGCAATTCATCCAGCCCCTCATACATTAGGATGGAAAAAGCAACTCCAGAGTTTTCCATCTCTCTCTAAGCTACAGAAAGAATCAAACACAGAGATTTTCAGATAACCAAAATGGTATGAGGTAAAAGACACCTAAGTGACTTGCTCTCAACCCCTAGGCAATCTGTGGCAGAGCAGGTTTTCAGACCTGCACCTGGAGGAGTCCCATCAGTACCCTGCTCATCAGCCTGCCCTTCCTGCTCTCTACTTTTTCACTAATTGACGAATTAATTCATTGTTTCCAGCTGCCAATCCGCAGTGGGTGGCACTGACATTCCTCTTACTTCTCACCCAATTACTGCTGCTGTGCTACATTTGGCATTTGTTTCTCAGGCAGACATTCCTGAGGAGGGAGTGAGACAGTGCCCTCACCACTTACATCATTATCCCCCCAAAAAAGCATATGACAAACTTGAGGCCCTCACTGAAGTGCTGAGAATGTTTTAATAGTGATTTCTTTCCATTTGTTGTGTGCCTGCATCTCCATGTGCGTGCCCGTGCCACTGTGCAGCTGAGGCAGCTTGTACCCAGCTACTCCTGTCTCAGCAAGGAAGTTACCCAGGAAATCATGAATATGAGCTCCCTGGGCTACACTGCAGAGCAGGTGTTGCTAAGGCTTCCCTTCAGCAGCCATCTGACCTAGCCTTGGTAGAACATACATGATGGGTGTGAAAGATTTTCCCCACTCTCTCCTCCAAGTGGCAGTGTCTGAGAGGGCTGTATGTACTTATTTCTTGAGTTACAGGAATTTTTCATGTTCTTGATTTCTTCCCCTTACATATCCTGCAGATTTTTTTTGTCCTAGTACTTTTCTGTCTCAGTCAGAGGTTCCTCCAGGGAACTGCAGAGCTGCTACCTCCTGCCTCTGAGACATATGCATTTCAGCAATGGATGAAGGGGACCCACTAGTGGGTCTAAGAACTGCTGTCAACCTGTGAGGCTGCTCTGGAGAAGCTACAGCAGCTGAAGTTAGCACCTGCCCTATTATTTCTGAGGCTGCAGAAGGTTTTGGTGGCAGGACACACAAGGTTTGGGACTCTGGAGTGCTGGCAGGAACAAAGACAAGATGAGGGGTGAAAAGTGACGGAGCAGGAAGGGCAGAGAAGCCAGCTAAAGGGAAGTGCAGGAAAACCGAAGTTACTAGGGGGGAGCTGCCCACTGCTCCATGGCAGGAACAGCTCCTGAGCCTACCTAGGTAGGTTGGGAGAGTTGGACCACAAGAAGCAGGAGGAGATATGGGGGCTAGAGGTGATGAAGCGTGTCACTGGCAAATGGGAAAGGATCTCATCTCTACCACTTTACCTCGCTGCCTCCATGGCGCTGACCGAAGATTCTTGCCAGCCTAGGTCCCCTTTGCACTTTAAAAATTCACCACCCTTCCACAACTTGGTAATGACAGTCTGCAAAAAGCTTCCTCTGTTTTGAAAGGGCAAGTTCCCACAGCTTGCCTGTGAAGTGGAAAGAACTCACATCAAAAGCCTCTTAGGAACTCCTACAACTCAAAACCCAGCCCAGAGAGCCAGGAGACAGTCCAGGGTGATAAGCACTTAGGATCTCCTTTCTTCACTGCCTGTGGCCTTGTGGCCTTAGTATCTTGTCACTGCACATGAGAAAAATAAGCACAGCATTCTCCTGGCAGAAGGGTGAGTTCGACTGTGGCAACATCCAGCAGCTGAGGGCCACACTCCCAAGACACTGCTCTGACACTTCAGCCATTCCTGCCTTATCAAAGCACTCTTGCACACTGGCAATCTTTCCTGAGCTCAACAGATGGGGTAGCTTGATGTTGCTACAAAATTCCTCATTATCACTGCTGAAAAATCTAAAACATTGGGCGGGGGGGGGGGGAGGAGAGCTAATGTTGTCTTAGGGCACCACCAATTTTTAAAGGATTTCCTTTAAATTCAACAGCCTGAAGGCCTTGCTTAAACATGCCAAGCATCAGGGGAGACAAAAACTACTGAGGCTCTGGCAAAATTCATTTTAATCTGCATATTTCTGACTTGACTGAAGCCTGCACGCCCCAGGACACAGCAACTCATTTCCCTACCTCAGTGTGCAACAGTGGGACACACTGAAAAGCTGCAGCATCAACTCGGTGAACCACAAATGGATGTTTTATCTCTGCTTAGTGAAGCTAAAGAACTCCTATCAACACTGTGATCACACTGGCAACAGAACAAACTTGAACTTGACACTGCGATGTTTAACCCACCAGCAGCGCTTGCTGCCCACAAGAGCTGGCTGGGCAGGACAGACACATCACTGGCATCAGAGAGGGCTTTCCTCTCCCCTGGCACTGCACATTCATGCAGCAGCCTCCCAGTTTTCATTATAAGCTCCCTGGGATAAGAAACTATTTGTTTGCTCAGTTCCAAGCACATAAGTAAGTTCTGCTCATGCTAAATTCATACCAACAGAAGTTCAACAAGCAGAGTTCCTGCCTCCTTTGCAAAATTCTAGCCCCAGCTTCACCCCAGAGGAAATGTTCTCCAGGAACAGTTGCTTTACAGCGAAGGAAAAGCTGCCTTACCTGCGGTTCAACCAGCCAGTTCTCCTCCTCACTCTGAGCTGGCTTTGTAAACTTAAAAGCTGAATAAAGAGGGATTTTGTCCTTAGTACTGTAGAGGGTTGCAAAGCGTGGCTCTTTGTTGTACTGCTGACAGATTTTCACATGGAATGGCTCCGTAAATCCTTCGGGTGGGACTTGTCCAGGGAAGAACACGTTACACTCGGCAAAACCAGTTTCATCCTCTCTAACAACTCTGCCCTGGGAAAAGCCTGGGAAAACTGAGATGCAAAGCAAGAATACAATTGACGTCTTCATGGTCCACTCCCTGGAGCTGAGGGAAGCCCGGTCTGCCTCCTCTGGGTACGGCACAGGATCTACGCTCAGAGTCCATGCAGCAGCGAAGCCAGAAAGCGTCTGGAATTCGGGTGTAGCGTGCGAGGGAAATGAAATATGAAACCACAGCCGATCCCTTCGGGGAGCCAGCGCGTTCTGCAGGCAGCACCTTGTGAAACCGAACGTGCGCCAGGCTGCTCTGACACACGCTGCGGAAGCAACTGCCCTCAGGAGATGGTGCCAAGCAACCTGAAATCATCAGGGCTCGGTGGGAAGAGGAGGAGGGACGCCTATGGCAGCGGCAGGGCTGGAGCTGAGCAGCGCTGGCTGTCCAGGCTGGGGCTCAGCGCCGGCGGGGGTGTGGTGTGCTGCATTGCAGCAGTCCCCGGCAGGAATTTTGGCTGACATAGCCAGAAATGTTCCTGAGGCTGTCAGAGGGGATGCTGCAAAGTCAGACTCACCACCCCAAAGAAGGTATTAGCTGTCCTCTCCAGCTGTGAGCCTGGCCAAAGGAGAGGAAGAGGAAGAAGAGAGGTGGCAACACTGGAGCTGCTGGGAGCCCCCTTTGTCACTTTTTGGGGTGTCTGTCACCACTATTGCTGCCAGCCACAAGCTGCTTAGATGCCTGGGAAAGGCATTCACCTCCCATCTCTCCTGGTGCTGTATGGGGCATTCAAAACCCTCCAGTATCACCTCACCTTGGGACCCTCCCTCAGAAGAGATTAACAACAGGCAGAAGGATGAAGACCCTCAGATCACATACCTCTAATCAGCATCCACCTCAGAACATTTTGGCCAAACCTATGGAACTGAAAGAAAAAGGGAATGAAGCTGCTCCTCTGAGTTTACGTTCAGCAGAGTAACCATCCGCCCAATGAACAGCTGTCTATGATATACCTTGGTTACTGCTGGGTAAAAGCAGTATTCCTTCAGTGACTGCTTTCAAAATAGTGGAGATGGAAAGGAGATTACAGAGCAGTACCTCAGAGTCAAGAAAAGGTAGCATTTTCCCCACCCAAGAAGTGAGATGTGATCCTCTGTGTTGCCAACAACTTAAAAAATACTGGATGCCAATAGGGCACAAGTCTCTTTTATAAAACAATTTCCAAGCAAAAAAAACCTCTCAAGTGCTACCATCCCACAAGTACCTTGCAGACAAGGTAGGATTAGTCCATACTGAAAATTATGAAGTGGTACAGTGAGTGATTAAAGTGCCTGCCCAAGGTCAGAGAAGGAGTCTGTAAAAGGCTAAAAATAGACTGCACTGTACGGCTATCATTCCTCTACTCAGGGATGACTTCTGGAAGTATCAAGACAAGGAAATACGTCAACAGCTCTTGGTGTGGTGATATCAGCTAGGGGAGACAGAGGCAGGCTGGACAGGCTGGGGAACAACAGGAAATGTAATACGTGGGTTTGGGTTTGGTCCAGGCAGATGACTGGTCACCCAGCCCTGACAGAAAGAGTTAGTCATGTTCAGGAAAGGCGATGGAAAGGAAAGCACAGACATAAAATTTCATTTTCCTGGATGTAAAAAGGCTCCTGGAAAATCAAGAACTGAAGCTGAACCTTAGCTGTTAGGTGCTTTTCTGATCTCAGACTTGCAAAAACTTCCGGGCAGCAGAAGAAAATATTTTCACAAGCATGGTAAGCCCTGCTACTCAGGCAAACCTAGGCCAGGCAATGACTTTAAACACCCCACTCCAAGGCTGACATGCATTACCCCAGCACGGGCATGGTCTCAACCCAACGAAAAGGCAGCATGAGGTGTCTCAAGATGTGCATGACAGCAGCCACCAGCACATTTCCACCAGGAAACATCCTGCCTCTGTCCTGGACCTCTTGCCTCAAAGTGGCACCTCTGTCTCACCAGATGTATAGCCCCAAGTTGTCTTCTGAGCCTCAAAGGCTTTTTATGGGCTTTTGGGAAGAACTCTGAGGAGTTCTTTGCTTTCAGGGTGCAAGGCTGGGGTCTGTCTGCCAATTTAGCTCTTCATTTACCAGCAAACAGATAAACCTGACTCATCCTGAAGAGCAGGAGCTTCAGGTTCTCACTTCCCATGAGGAGCATCAGTTGAAAGCCAGCATGGAGTTCCACTCCTCTGCTCCCAGTTAGATTTTCTGTCCAAGCGAGGTGCCTTTCCCGTTTCTATCTAAGATAGCTGTTGTGACCCTTGAACACAGAGCTGCATATTTTTTTCTCTAGCTAACATCACTATTTCTAAGGAGACTAGTGCCATCATCATGCTGTGGTACTCACCATGCTGAAAAGATAAAGACAAAAGGACTGCTCTGCCCTGGGAAGATTACATTCCCAGCCAAGGGACCACAGAAAGAGGACTCAAACACAGTGAGATGGAGTTGGCCAGGGGTTTTGATGACTTGGTGCTGCAGTAGCTTATCTGCTATCACATGCTTTCATAGGCATCACAGGGAGTGATGCCTATAGGCAGTGATAGGGACTGATGCCAAAAGGAGTATTAAGATCAGACCCAAAACAGCCCTAAGGTCGTTGATGTGAGCAGAAGGGCTCTGGCAAAATACACATTGAGTTGGCAATGGGCAGTATGAGCTGGTGGTGTCAGCATGAACTGTGGCAGCAATGTGGCCTCATGGGAGCTGGGGCTGCCTTCTCCAAACCCATCGAGGGGTGACAGTGCAATAAGCAAGAACCTGATGTTTCATGTGATGGAGCAGAGGGAGCCCAGGGAGGATGCAGACTGGTGTGGCCAAAGGGACACATGAAAAAAGTGATCATAGAATCACAGAATATCCCAAGTTGGAAGGGACACACAAGGATCATCGAGTCCAGCTCCTGGCCCTGCACAGGACACCCCAAGAGTCACACCATGTGCCTGAGAGCGTTGTCCAAACACTTCTTGAACTCTGTCAGGCTGGTGCTGTGAGCACTTCCCTGGGGAGCCTGTTCCAGAGCCCAACCACCCTCTGGGGGAAGAACCTTTTCCTGATACCCAACCTAAACCTCCCCTGACTCAGCTTCAGGCCATTCCCTTGGGTTCTGTCACTGGTCCCACAGAGAAGAGATCAGTGGCTGCCTCTCCACTTCCCCTCATGAGGAAGATGATCACTCAGTGGCAGGCAGAGGTGTGTGGGAGACAAGAGAGGCTGTAGACAACTGTATAGACACAGGGTTAAAGTGTGTTGGGGAGGTAAAGTGTGTTGGGGAAAATTAAGACAGGTTGAAGAGAAGGAAGGGCAAGAAAAGAGGTAAGGATCCAGAAAATAGTATTGACCAGAAGGAAAAGGAAGATACTGGGCAAAAATTAGAGAGGAGGAAGATCTGCATTCCCAAAAATCTGGGGTGCTAAGAAAAGGTTAAGAAGGAAAACAAATGGAAATAGGTGTGAGGAAACCCAGGAGGCAGGTTGTGACAGGACAAGTGAGAAGAGGAGAGACATCTGAGGAAGGTCTCTTGTGATAAGAAAATGAGGAGAAAATAGGAGGAAGAAGTGGAAAGGAGAATGAAAGGTTTACATCCATCTTCATTGACCTGACACAGATGAGCAGTCTTCCTGTTCTCCAAGGGTCTCAAGCACCAACAACGTCTCAAAAGGAAGAATACCTCCCTGCAAAACAAACCTGAAAAGCATGTCAGCATCCAAACTCTCTAGCCATTAAGAAGCTGCCAAGCTTGTCTGTCCGCTTTCCCACACTGTTTCTCCAGCCTTGTCTCTGTTCACACGGCTGACACTGGATTTGCTACAAATAGAAAATCTATCTCCTCGCATGCTTGACCCCTCTACTCTAGCCTTGCAAAACATTCTTGACTCCAAATATTTTTCTAAGCTGGATCTCCAGTCTCCTATCATGGCCTCTGTGAGACTCTAATGTTGTATGTGACTGTTCCTTTCTTCTGAGAAGAAAAGGAAGAAGAGAGTGTCTCCAAGGGCAAGCAGCCTCATGAGAGAGACACCATTTGTTTCAGTAGACATACCTAGCTTGGACTTGGAGCACAACAGTGCCAGCCAACATGCCATGGCATGTCAGAGAGCACATCTGCCTCCTCACTGCCTCATGGGGAAACAGTCTCTTTTTTAAATTAGTTAAAAAAACTTGCTCTGGGAAGGGAGCCCAGTGCTGAGCAACAGAGAAAAGCAAGAGTGAAACAATCTTCCTATTATAACTAAGAGATTCAAGGGCTAGGGGAGGAGGTGGGCAGAAGGACAACAAACTCTTTAGGGAAGAGCTTAAAAACACATTTTTGGGATTTTGATTCCCACCTAAAACAAGGTTTTGATGCCAATCTCTGCTGCCTTTTGTCTTTACACCTTCCCCACGGTGTCCCTGGTGCTGGTGAGGAATGGCCCTCCACTGGTAGTGCTGCTTTGTTGCTCACCTCTGTCATGATGCTCACAAGCAAGGGTGGACTAGTGAGAGGCCACGAACTGCCTCAGACTGCCAGGGGTGCTGATCTGACTGCTCTGCTTCTCTACCTGCATTTTCTCCTATCCAGACTCACAGTGTCCACCGACATCGGACAGTGGATGCCCTGAAGTGGTGGCACAGCTGAAATCAGAAGAGAAAAAGACCATGAAGTTTTAAACAAAAAATTGTAGAGGAGGTTGTCCACGGTGCACAATCAGAGGAAAAGGGTGACAACTGGGAACACTAAAGCACCCAAACTGCTCTATGGATGGTAACACCACTAGAACAGAGACATATTTTGTACAAAAGCTTGCACAGTGGGAGTCTGACAGACACCTTGTAAACCATGAAGTATAAATGCATTGCATAAATACTGAATAAAATTAATAAAATCCAAAGGCTGCTTCCTTTGGCTCTTTATCACAGTCTTCATACCCAAGAGACCTCTGTTAATCTTCAGACTGTTCAAAAGAAGCACAATGACAATCCCATGCTAGACAGCAAAAGTAGGATGGCTTTAGATTAGCAGTATAAGGCAATGTTTTTAGTAGTGCAAATGATTCTCTGTCAAAATGAGCTATTTAGAGATGTGCTGAAAGCTCCAGTATTTCAGTTCTTTAAATTACAAGGTGCTTTTTAAGGCTATAACAACTACAAAAAAAGAGTTGATGTTTCAAGTGTAAAGGTCTTTATTTTACGGATTGTCAATTAGTCAGAGCCACAACAGCTCTTACACACCTTAAATCTGTTTTGGACAGGGAAGTTATCCACTTACATGCTTTTCTTCTAGGTATTAATATTGATTTTTTTACTATTTGTTTTATTTTACCTTTTCAAAAGTGCAGTGTGATTCAGTCAATGCTGAGAGCTTGCTGTGCTACATGCTGCCCAAAACAAGGCGTGAGACAGCTCCTGACAGTCTGCATTGACAAAAGACTGGTGAGTGGGAACAAAATTAGAGGTACAGGCTTATTAGGTTTGCATCATCTCAGAAGAGCAAAGGAGAAAGCCATAACCCTTGAGAAAGCTAAACCTGCTGGCAGGATCCAGAAGCTCTAATAAAGAGGGAAGATAGTAGCCACACCCAGGACTGCCTGTCTCCAGAAACACCACTGTATTTTGGAACCAAGGAGTAGTAGGAGGAGTAAGATGTTCTGCATTAAAGGTTTGGCCAGACCTGATAGATGGATATGAGGTTCCAGCTGCTCCCTAGCTCCACCACCCTCTGTGCCACTCAGATCAGCAGTGGAGATGCCCCTATGGAGCCCAGTCATCCCAACAGCCAAAGCAGAGAGGCAGGCACCACAAGGCTGTGACTTGCATCATTCTGCATGGCCAGGCGAGGACGAGATGGCATCCTCCAGATGTGCCTCCCTCTGCCTCTGCACCACCTTTAAAGTGAACCCAGGATGTCCACAGCTGGTCAGACGAACCTCAGGCAGGATCTAATGTGCTCCTGCCACCACAGAGACTTAGCCCATGAAAAATAAATTATGTTGGCTGTGTGAGAGAAGAGTGAGCAGCTCTTTCTCCATTCTCATTTCAGGCCTTGGCTTGCTACTGAAATACATATTGCAACTGCTGCTAGGCATAAACGTAATATCATATTTTCCACATATGTTGCTTCTTGGCCAGTACTGCCTGGGGAAAAATTCAGATGTGAAAAACACAATCACCAGTCCCAGGATCCTGTCACTGCCATGAGTATAGGGCTCAGATTCTGCCCTTAGAGTTCACAGAATAGCATTGGTGCATGACAACCACGACAAGGTATTTCCTCTAAAATAAAAAAGCAGCAGTGTCTTTAGTCACACTGACAGCAGGGTGGAAGGAAGTACTGGCCTCAAATTAGACCTCTAAACAAACAGGTGGCTGTTGGGATTCCAGGTTAAATTACAAGTGCAAAACCCAAAACCCCTGAGGAAAGGTAACTTTGTCTCTCTCTCTTAAGCTCAGTTCAGCACCTAGAAGATTGAGGTTTAGATCTTATCTCCATCAGGAGGCAGAAGAGGTTTGACCTCAACTATCTCATACCTGTAAGAGCCAGTGACAGGAGTCACTGTCCTTCTGCCCTGGGCTGCTTGCCATTGAATTTTGCACAAATGGTCAGAAGGAGAATCACCTTCTGCCCTTTAGTTCTGTAGTGAAAGCACGAGAGCAAGAGTCTCACAGTCCAGCCTGGACCACTCTGCTCACAGTCCCTCTGCGCAGCAGCCCCTGTGCCTATGACATGATGCTCTCAATCTCCTCTGCGCAGCAGCCAAAGGAACCAGAACCCCCTTGAGAGCACCCCCGCCTTCCAACCTCCCTCCAGCACAAGGCCTGCGTAACCATTCCGCATGTTCCTAACTGAGCATCCTTACACCTGATGCGAAGTGCTTTGAAGTCTAACAAGCACGGACTACACAGCTCATAGCTGGTAAAGACTGCAGGAGCTGGAGTTGCTGGAATAGGCAGGCTCCAGCACAATGAAAACTTGAAGGGGGAAGAGATGTAAATAGTGCAGCACATTCATCACACGCCAAACATTCCTATGCAAGCCCTACCCCCACAGGCACCAGCTCTATCTGTCTTCCCTCCACAGCTGCTCATGAGCTGCTGTGCTCTGGTGGGTGGGACTCCCCACCAGTGGGATGCAGGATCTTGCACAGGACCAGGAATCCTCCCTCTTCTCCTGCTTAATTTTTTACCTCCAAGGACAGCAAAGCCAAGCCATTAGGGGCACAGTAAGATAGTACTGGATAGGAGCAATGAGGTCAAGCTACTCAATGTGCATGTTTTTGCAGGGACAGACACAAGATGTGACTGCTTTCACCATGCTCATGGCAGGCAACTGGACAAGGAGAACAGGAAAAGGGAGGGAAATGCAAAGTTTGGATGCAATCACTAATCCTCAATAGCAATGATACAGAAACAGGCAGGGTCTTGCCAAGATGAGGCACGTCTGCAGAGGTGTTTGCAGCACACGCACCTTGGTGTGCCCCAAGTCTTCAGGGGAGCATGCAATGCCCTGTTCAAAAGGTCTCCTGCTTACACCCATGGTGGAGCTCCATGTTCAGCTGAAGGAACTGGCCACCAGAAATCCTGAACCAACCAATTCTGCTAATTGGGTTTTGATATTCCTAGCCAACACTAACCACTTAAACTTCAACTGAACCCCTCCTTTCCTTCTACACAAATCATAAAACAGAGACCAAAACCCAGGAAGGGAACAAATTTTGCAGTGCTGGTGTCATCCATAAGTGGCTTCAGCCAGGGTTACTGATCTTGTAGGAGAAGCCTCCTTAGTCTGAGTCCCACAACAGAACCCAGTTTACAAGTCTTGCTCAAATAGAAGTGACAGTTCGTATGGCAAAACAAAATGTCAAAGCCCTGTGGGCTTTGTAACATAGGAAATCAAATTTCAGAGCCTGCGCTTAAATGGGACATTACACCTACAAGTTGCAGAGCAAAAGCCTTTGGTCCATTATTCATAGTTTTATAAAAAGGGAAATGCATAAGACTTGGGGAGAGGGGATGACTTTGTCAAGATCCCCTGGCTAGTGGTAGTGCTAGGAAGAAAATACCAGTTTCCTGAGTGCCAGCCCTCTGCACTGACAGTTTGAAAAAGCCTCTCTTGAGGACTCAGCAGCTAAACTACTGTGAATTCGCAATCAAGAACTGAAAGAAAAACAACCTGGTTGATCCCACTTATGGGGGTTTCATTGCTTTTCAAGCTCTTGTTCTTTGTTTCCATCTGAATCAGAATAAACTGACTTCTGCCCACGTCTGAAAGAAACAATGCAGCTGGTTAAAACCCTTCCAAAGCCAGAGTGGCCTCATTACTGGGCAAACCATTTGCACAGTGTGCTAGTTCAGTAAATAAAGGATAACTAAGGATAATTAAAGCTTATCACAGAGCTTAAGAGAACTCACTGCTGGCTGATACTAGCTAGAATACTCTTAGGTAGGAACACGTGTTACATTCACATGGCATCTTTGGAGGTAGTGGAAATTGATCCTATGGCTGACCTTCAATTGGTTTGAGGACTGCACTACTGAGATGTTGCTGGAAAGGAACCTGAATTATGTTTTAAATTGGTCAGGATGACATATAGATGTTTCACTTTTCTTATAAACTCGTCCTTGCATTCCTGGTTTGGAGACTGGACATAAATTAGGAGATTCTGTGCTTCCACACTGGCTTCTCTATACCTTAGAGCCCTGTTCACAAAAAGTATTTATCTGCATCTTGAAGCTTTCAGTAACTTAAATTTTAAATCCAGAAGGACCTCATCTAACTTAACCCCATCTTTGGAACATAACTACTTATGTAGTTTTACTTTGTAAACTCCACATCTTCTGCTTGGCTTTGTAAATTACTAATGAAATATAGAGCAGGATTTTCTGGGATTGCCCAAGCAAGTGAGTGAATCACCTCCCAGAGGAACCTGTCACTGTCCACTGAACAGAAAAAGGGCCCTAAAGATTTGCCTAGACTAGATACATCACTTACCTGGAGCCACATAAGAGTAATCCTAAAGTGAAGAGAGAGATGCACATAAACTGAGGACTGATTCAGACAGAAGATACTGATAGAGCATTAAAACATTAAAAAAACTTACACATAAATATGTGTACCAGCTCCTGATGTTACTGCAGCTGACTCTTACAGAGACGAGATCATCTCCACTCCACCCTGCCTAAAAAACTCACTTGTGGAATACTTCACTGGTTTCTTTATTCCACATCTACACAAAGAGGGAGGTAAAGTGAGCAGGTCCAAAGCCAGAGCCCCTGTGGTACATGGACAGCCAGCCCTTCCTTCCGTATAACACCGGTTTTAAAATCTGAGCACTGTGCTACTGAGACTCCTCCCAGCCAGACTGAGTCATCATCAGCCAGCATTAAGGAAAGGATAAAATTAGCTTAGCTATTAGAAATGTTTGGTTAATAAATAAAACAGTAGGACAGTTTTGCTTTACAGTGGATGCAACCATAGACAGAGGTATGTCCTGGCTGCTTGCCTGGATGTAAATAGTGCATGGCTAAAATTATTTGCTTTGTCCAAGCTCAAAAAAATCACTTCAGTAGAAACAAGAGAGCTTCCATGGAGCTGAGTATGCATCCAGGACTGTGAGTCCAGAAAGCATTAGCTGTGTGTGTCTTGGGGCGCCGCTCCTTCCTGCAGCACCCTCCCTTCCCCAAGTCCCTGAGTGCCTTTTGGCTGACATCACGTCTCACGTTGGAAAAGCACTGGGATCTCAGCGGAGAGCTGCGCGTGTGGGGAAGCAGACAGAGAAAGACACAATAAACAGAAGATGTATTCAAAACCAGTATGTTGGACCTGCAGCGCTGGTCTGGCTCGTTTAATGGCTGGCTGAGAAACCACAGTCTGCAGTGTCTGATGAAGGTCACGACTGCCTCGGGGAGGATCCAGGTCAGGTCCTCATCCTGTGTCTTTTCTTCCAGGGAATTCCTACTCATTCCCGGGATTTTCCCTCTGTGGTGAATAGGTCACAATGTGTCTCTGCTGCAAAACAAGAGTTTACAGCTGCTAAATACACCCTGGATGGAGTACTGAAGGCACAAAAAATCCCAGCAGCCCAGGGAACAGAACGGAAGGGAACGGAACGGAACGGAACGGAATGGAATGGAATGGAATGGAATGGAATGGAATGGAATGGAATGGAATGGAATGGAAGGGAACAGAGCACAGAAGCAGAAAGTTGGAGAGACGGTGCAGTGGGAGGCGTCAGGGCAGAGGTTACAGGCTGGAATGACTTTGTGAGCAAAGAGAAGCAGCAGTAAATGGTATTTACTGCCCCATTGCAGGCAGCAGGGAAGGTGTGACGGAGAGCAAAAGAACACAAGATGGCCTCATCAGAAAGCAGCCCCTGCTGACTCACCGGCTGAGTCACAGCCTTGCCCAGCTTCTATTCTTTTTCCAATCAAGGAAACAGCAACTTCCCACAAACTTCTCTTAAGGCTGGTTCGGATGCTGAGCATTCCTGCACCAAGTTTCCACTCTTGACAATCCCCTGTGCCCTTCCGTATCTGTTTCCCAGCAAGAGGCACAATCCTTCAAAGTACACAGTGTCCTGAGGGCAGAAACGGTGCTGTGGTGCTGTGGCCTCTCCAAAGCAGAAATAGGATTTTAAATTTACTGCTGATCAGCCATGCAAGCTGTGCCTCAGATGGCCAAAGACAGGCTCTCACAAGAACGGGGAGGCAAGGGGAAAATTCAGGCTGGGAGGTTTCCGTTCTGGCACTGACCCTCTGCCCTGCTGGGGAAAATGCTCACCTTCAGAGCACTGCTTTGAAAGAGAAGATTGCACATCCTCCTACTGTACTTTAAGGGTGGGAAGAAGATAGCCTACAGTAGGAGACACAAAAACTCAGGAATTACAACTTCTTCAACTAAATTCCTTTCTGGATTCAGAAAAAATCAGTGAAAAACAACAGGTAAGAGTAATGCTAGAGATGGAAGAAAGGGAAACCAAAAACCAAAGAATATACATGAAAAGATTTCAAGAACAGAAAAATTACACAGGAAACAGGAAAAAATCCCTATACTGGCAAAGCTAAAAGGGAGATTTTAAAGTCCATTAGGAACATAAGCAATCTTCATAACACTACAGGCCAAGAAGTAGATGAGAAAAACATTAACAAGGCTCCAAACAGGCTGGTTCAGATGCATTTATAAGATTTTTATAAATGTTTTTGTTCTCTTTCAGGACACGATGTCTTTTGCAGTCTTGCCATGATCTCAGAGAAGGACCAGCACTTTGGTGAGACCTACATCCTAGAGCACTGGGATAACCAAAGGATGTTGGTCTCCTGGTGTGATCCACAAGCAACTACAAAATTGCACTGAGAATGTCTACAGGTACCAGAAACACTAGCTCAGAGGCTATGCCAGTGACACCAGCAAAGGATTTATTTTTAAGACCAACGTCTGGAACACAATCAAGTATGTTTATTTGTAGCAGCTCAAAGACTACGTGGAATTTTCTAATCCAGAAAACGACAACCTTGAGAAGGATTCAAGAGTCACCACAGACATGTACCTGGATTCAAGCCCCCAGTGCAGTGGTGTGGGTAAAAAGGCCAGTGTGATCCTCAGATAAACAACCACATAGAAAGCTGTGGGAGGAAAGTGGCTATATTTCTCTAGTTCACATTGATGGAACTGGTGCCGAAACAATTCTTACATTTTTGTTGTTGATAGATTGGATAGAGAGCAAGAAAAAGTCCTCAAATAATTGATGTGAGGAAGAAAACCCCAAGATTAGAAGAGCCCAGGCTGCTTACTTTATTCAAAGGCAGCAGCAAAACTAGATTACGAAGTATAAACACCTAGTGAGAACACAGGCTTTTAAAATTACCACAGAAAGGCACAAAAGGCATCCGTGATTGGAAACAAAGACAACTGAAATTATAAATAAGGTGCAGTTTTAAATAGTGAGGATAATTAATCACTGGAGGAAATGATCAAGGGAAGTGGTGACTTCTGCTTTTCATGTTTTCCATGCAGTACACAATACCTTTCTAAGGGTTGCTACAGCCAAATTGCTCAGCAAAGACTGGAGCAGCCATGGGAAGGGGGAAGATCTGGGGTTTTGTTATTGCCTGCTTGTTTACACTATCTGATGGCATTTTAATGCATAATCCAGGAACACAGGAATTCACACCTTTACCACTGAACTTGACTGGTGTCCCCTTCTACATCCCTGCTCTTTGGTGGATCTTTAATCCCTTCCCTTATGCTTGGCTAGTCAAAAACACAGAGAGAATGTCCCTAAATGTCAAAGCCTACCTGGTGGGGCAATAATTCTCCACATGCAGGGTGAGCCCTGCTTGGGAAAGAGCTCTGTGACGTGACCCAGAGGGACTGAGGAGCTGATGGTGATATTGATGAGTGCAGACATGCGCTGAGAATAATTACTGGGTGAAGGCTCTCTGAGCGCTTGAGCTGGGGAATAGACCAGCTACTATTGTTAGGCCCTGGAGACAATATGGTGCTAAAATCTTACTCCTAAACTAAATCCAAACAAGTTCAAGATTGGGAAAACCTCTTAATGATCTTAAACCTCTTGAAGATCTTAATTAAGATCTTTAAACCCAAAAGTTGTGGACCTGTGAAGGTTAGGTGCCTCTGCAACAAAACTGAGTAGGTATTTTCAGGAGTCTGGACTCAGGCAGCTCCACTTCACCAATATCCTTCTTTAGTGCTCAAGTCTTTTAAGGAAGTCAAGCCCTTGACCATAAAACACATCTTCACATTGATGCAAACAATATGGGGGAAGGGAAGCTCCCTGGGGAACAATTTTGGCCAAAGACACAAAGCTGTTCCTTTACTATTTGAAGAATCTTCCAATCTGTTCAGAGCAGGGACTGTACTAGTTTTTAACACACAATGGATTGCTTGCCTTTTCCTCTAACCCAAGAGCAGGAGAGGTCCCTTCAGTTCTTGAGGTCTTTAATCAAGCCTTGATACCTTCTGCCAGATGGATATTACAACTGAACATTAGGCACTGCCTTCAGGACATGTTACTGAGCAAAACATAACATTCTGCTCCACCACAACAGTCAAATTAGCATAACAGTCAGTGCCTCTTGATTTAAAGTCCACGGATTTATAATCTAGGAATAACACCCACCACCACAGAATGATGCACTCAGTTCAGGCTGTTGTGATATGTAGCCCAACAACACCAAATTCCTTAAGCCAGACTTCTCTGCAAGGTTTGATCTTGAGTTCAAACTGCCTGTAGTAGAAGAAATCATAAACCCGTTTCACAGGGTGCCGATAGAGGCTTGACGATGAGAAAACGCAATGCTGGATACTTGGTTACTGGCAGGTGTAGCTCTTGGGACGTGACACAGCAACTTCAGAGTGAAGCTTAAATTGCTTAAAATAATTGGTTTCTTTCTATACTAAAGGCCCACTTCTTCCAAGTGCTTTCTCTGATGGCTCGCTGACGCAAAGGGTGCAATTTCCGTTGTTGCTGTAGTTCCCTGGACAGCAATCTCTGTGGGACCTCTTGTGGGCTCTCTTCTAAACTGCATGTTGGGTGTCGACTACTCAGGAAAATGTTTCCGTGTTAATTTGTAGCTACATCAGAGACCCTTTAACTTCACATGCCTCGGTGTGGATTCGCAGAAGCTTGATAGTAAAGTGCATCTAAAAGGAGCAATAAACACAAGGAAGGAGCTGCACTTAAAGAGGTGGAGTTTAATTCCTTGGTGATGGTCGTTCGTGCTTTGGCTTCTTTACGTAGACAGCAATGATTATAGAATCACAGAACAGTTTGGGCTGGAAGGGACCTTAAAGACCATCTAGTTCTAACCCCTCTGCCATGAGCAGGGACACCTTCCACCAGATCAAGTTGCTCAAAGGCCCGCCCAGCCTGGCTTTGGACACTTCCAGGGATGGGGCAGCCACAGCTTCTCTGTGCAACCTGTTCCAGCGCCTCAAAACCGTCACAGTAAAAAACGTCTTCCTTATAGCCAATCTAAGTCTCTTGTATAAACATCTATACCATGTAAAGGAGTTCTTTGCAAGGAGGGCAGGGACAAGTCAGACATGACTTGCTACCTTACAGCCAGACTTAAGCTGATGTTCCTAATACACACGCCCGAATAAAGAGAATACCTTAGGTACTCCCTTTTCCTCCGCCTGCCACTGTTTCTATCCTCCCCTACGATCTCCACAAGGCTCCCAGCGCTGCCTCCTTAACCCCAGCCCTCCCTGCCCTGACACCCGCAGCGAAGGCGCCATTGCTACCGAGGCAGCCGCCGCCCCAGCGCGCACTTCCGCCCCGGCACCGTCATGGCGGGCGCGCTCGCGCCCCTCTCTATGGTCAGGGCTCCCGCGTCTATGGCCCGCCGCGGTGCATTGTGGGTGCTGGCGGAACTATGGTGGCGCTCTAGGGCCCGGCTGCGCAGGGCAGAGGAGGCCGCGGTGTGAGTGCTCGGGAGAGCGGCAGGGAGGCTGCGGGAGGGCCCTGAAGGAGGAGAGGCGGCCCTGGGGCAGGGGGTGTCGGGGGGGAGGCGGGCCCCGCGAGGGGACGGGCTGCGGCCGGGCCCGGTGCTGCGATTCGGGCACCCCGGCAAGGCCAAGGCAATTCAGCGGCAGGCCGAGCTCGGTCGCTCCCTCTTGGCCGATAACTCCTGGTAGCGCTGGTAGGCTTCTTCAGGTATTTCTGAAACCTGAGAGGTTTCAGGTTGAGTCTGGGTCCTTTAAGGCCCAGCTGAATACAGACTGATTTAGTCCTGTGAGGAGCGGCTGAGGAAGCTGGGGTTGTTTAGCCTGGAAAAGAGGAGGCTCAGGGGAACCTTGTCGCTTTCTACAACTGCCTGAAAGAAGGTTGGAGCTGCGTGGGAATTGGCCTCTTCTCCCAGGACAAGAGGAAGTAACCTGCTGTTGTGCCGGTGGGGGTTTAGGTTGGGCATTAGGAAGAATTTCTTCACCGAAAGGGTGATTAGACATTGGAATGAGCTGCCCAAGGAGATAGTGGAGTCACTGTCCCTGGACGTGTTTAAGGAAAGACTGGATTTTGGCACTTAGTGCCCTCTTTTTTTTCAGGAGGGGAAGGAGTTTAGTTACAAGACTGTACCGCTTGCTTTAAGGATGTGAGATCAGTTCCTGGCTGCTGTTATTTACTTTACAAATGTAGCTTCATATTTAAGTTATAGTCCACGTATCATCTTTCAAGCGTATTGGAAAAGACTTTATTTTGAAACCTGAATAGATTCTGTCAATAAAAAGCTACTTAAATTTTGGGATCATGAGCTGAGTGACAGCTGGTATACAGTAGTGGGACTTGTCACTGCTTCTACAGTTCCAGGAGCAAAGTGGCTCCCAGTGAGTGTCTTTCACTGTAAGTTTTAGTAACAACTTGTTTTATCTCTTGATTCTGTAGGAGTGAAGATGACGACAGCAGCAAGGCCAACATTTGAACCTGCAAGAGGAGGAAGAGGAAAAGGTGAAGGAGACTTAAGCCAGCTATCCAAACAGTATTCCAGCAGAGATCTTCCTTCTCATACTAAAATCAAATACAGGTTAGTATCATTTTTTGGGTGTCAGGGCAAAACAGGCTAGGAATGACTGTTTTGTTATGAGTAGTACTCTTAAAATTTTCTCAATACATGTTGTGTTCGACACTGAGCAAGGTCCAGAGATTGTGCAGCAGTGCTGAACAAGTGGGCTGAAAGTCTCAAAAGCAGAACTAGGAGCTCAAATGCATTGCAGGTGACTTGAGGAGGTTTAATTGTAGTGATAATTTGTTGCTGCTTATGCACACGAATTATCAGGAGAAGATGAGCCTTGGAGACTGGACATTTTGGGCAGTGAAGTGGAAAGTAAGTTGGCATTGGAACTGAGCCACAGGGAGTGCTGTCACTTGCAGAGCAAGATGGGATGAGGAGAGTGAAGTTGAGTACATCTTAAAAGCAGGAAAACCACATCATGTATTTGGCAAAGGACCACTTGGTAAGGGCATTAAGAGGAGGTAGGGGAACCGTGGGATAGCACTCGGGTAGTGGGTATGTGTTGGAAGAGCTGATGTTAAGCTGAAGGTGGTTTGTGCAGGTCCTGGGAGAAGAAGTTTCTTTAACCAGTGAGAAAGATAATGTGATCTTAGGAATATTTTCCTATGTTTGAAATGCATAATAAGTCTTTATCTTTTTGAAAGAGTAAATAAAATCTGGAGTCAGTGTGATAGACTTTAAATTAAATGTGTCGTTCTAAAAATGCTCATTTTATCTAACAGGTGTTACTCTTGTCAGTGAAATTACTGTTAAGGTTTTACTTTTCCCCTGTTTTGTGTAGATGTTTACCCTGTCACCTTTTCCCTCCTGCCCCTCTGGTTTTTAAGAAAATGGATTCATAAGGGAGTTGAGTCTTTTGAAGAATACCAAAATAAAAAACATGAAAAGTGTTGTCAAATGCATTTTGCTGTTATGGGGTAAATTGCTGGTGGTTTGTTTTCTAAAGAAAAGTGGGATTTGGACCACCAGTCTCTTGCTTTGGGAGAAGTCTGTGGGGACAGGTATGTATGGGAATATATAATATATGTTTTAACAAATCCCTCCTTTTGTGGGAGAGGGGGAGATGGAGGGAGCATCAAGTGTCTTCTGTTCTTTCTCCCAAGTACCTAAAACATTGTCTTTGTTAAATTGCCAGGACTGCATCACTGCAGGAAAAGTCCAGTGTTTCAATCCCACTCATGTTTGTTTGCATGGCACGGGGTTTGGGAAGATTTTGCATCTCTAACAGGGATTCCAAATTCAGGTTTTTAATTACAAAAGCAAATTAAAGACTTCATCATAAAGACAGGCTGTGCGCACAATGTGTTTATAATGGCTCAAGTCTGGGTTTCTTCCAGGCACTCTTACTTCCACCACTGGATTCACAGAGAGGTGAAAGCAATTGCTGCTTGTTGTAATTCACTAGTTCTTTTCAAGATATCCACAAAAATTTCAGCAGTCTCTAGGTGGAATTGAATGTGACTCAGATATATGTAGTTCATTGCTTTTTGCCAGCATGTTATATAAAAGAGGGATGACCATGTATTTACAAGGTGTTTCACTAAAGCTAGTATTTTGTCTGTTCTCCCAACTTTTTTATTATTGGTCGTGGTCTGGTCTCATGGAGAAGAAAAGGTTTATGAAAAGGATGTTCTAGTCTTGGTCTTATCTGTAAGCCTTAAGAGACCGGGTTTGCTGCAGCAGCTTTGGGTAGCAAAACAATGAAGAAAGGTGGCCATGATGCATGTGGATGTCTACTAGGACACTGGGATTGGACTGCTGGAGAGCAGAATATTTCAACATAGTGGCTACAGACAGATGTAGTCATCCTGTTTTGTAGGAATTTAAGTAGGATCTTCTCATTCATTCAGGAGCTGCCAGAAGGAGCACGAGCGTGTGGTTTGGCAGGTCTGTGCGTGCAATGCGTACACACAGGAGGGCTCTGCTGAAGAGAGAATAAACATACGTTTACATGGAACCCAGTTCTTGTTCCCTATCCTTACCTATTCACCCCAGGATTTACTGGCCTCCCTGAAAAAATTGCTCCCAGCTGCAGACTGTCAAACTTCAGGCTTTCTCCCTTTTTGTTGTTTTAGACAGACCACTCAGGATGCTCCTGAAGAGGTGCGTAACCGCGATTTCAGAAGGGAGCTGGAGGAGAGAGAACGGGTTGCTGCAAGAGAAAAGAATAGAGACAGACCAACCAGAGGTAAAAACCAAGAAACAAAAATCTTAATGCCTTTGTGAAACATTGCTCTTGCATGAAATTTGGTGTGGTAAGAAGTTTGCAGTTGCAGACAGCATGTCATGAGAGTAGAATTTAGGGTGTTGGTCTGATAGTTCAGAACTGTTGACCTGCAAGGGAATGTCCACTGGCTTTCATGCTGGCTTCATGCTAGCAGAAATCTAGGCCAGCCAGTTGAAAAGCATGCCCAGCTGATACAGTATAATTGTAATGAACTGGCAACAAGTGTGTACAGCTAATAAAGGGCTTTTTTTTGTACTTGGACGAGCAAGACAGGAAGGAGAAGGGGTAATGACTCATCTTCTACTGCTACAGCATCAGTGTAACAGTAAAATTTGTTTCAAAGTATGCGATTCTGTTCAGATGTGGTGAAGTAGTAACGAAATCAAAGATCTTTCTGAGAAATACTCATTTTTAGTATTAAACTACAACCTGTTGTACTTTAGGTTTAGGTGCGAAGCTGTTGCATGGCTCTCAGAGTCACAGAAGAAAGTAGATGTGGTCTGGACCAAACTAGCCAACAGTAATGCTTCGGGAGCATCCTAAATGGGACCCCTCTAGCTGGATATATGTAATAAGAACAGCTGTTTCTCCATAGCTGTTTTTTCTGCTATTTTTCTGCTTGAAATAATAATGATTTCAAAAAACTTCTGGAGACTGAATTGTAAGTTTGGGATGTTATTGCTGCTCTTGAGGCTACCTAGGGGGAGGAATTAACATGGGCATTAAGACTGAGAAGTGAGGGAAAAGCATTGTTTCTCTTACCCTAATTCAAGACAAATTGTGAAGATTTTTGCTTTCTGACATTAGATGCTGTTAAATGAAGAGACTTAGTCACTTTTTCTTTTAACTCTTACACCATAGAACATACAACATCATCTTCTGTGTCTAAGAAGCCTCGGCTAGACCAGATTCCTGCGGCAAATCTTGATGCAGATGATCCTCTTACTGATGTATGTATCTTCTTTTCTGTCTTCTTTCCTTTCAGTACCCTGCCTTAAGGATTTGCTGTTAATGCAATGTGTACTTTTAGGTCACCTAAAGATTTCAGACAGGTTCCAACTTATTTCCTTTTACAGCTTCTGTACTGTGGTGAAAGTCCGGAGTGGTTCAGAGGATTCTGTTCCATGCTGTAATGGTATTCTTGGAAAGCACAAAAAATCTAGGGAACTGAAAATACCACTTACAGTGTGGGGAATTACACTGGGTTAGTAAGAATTCCCCAAAGGTAGAACTGTTGAGATACCTGCAAATGACTGTCTGCATGAGCAACAAATGTCAGCTTCTTATGCTGACATGTAGGAGTTAGGTCAAAGGCTTGACAGTAAGGTCAGGGTTTTTTAATCCTGTGGTATTTGGTCCCAGCCGTATTGGACAGGGTAATCAGGCACACAGAATGACTTGTATCACTGTGATTAGTGACTGGGGACAGCCATTCTCTAGAATCTGTCAGTTACATAGCATTTTTAATTGCAGTCATCCCAAAAGCACAAACATGTTTTTCTCTCTACTTTACTAGAAAAGAGTAAAAACCTCATTTGTATTGTATTTGCTGCTACCCCAAGTATTTCAGAAATCAGCCAGCAGCAAATTGTAGCCTTAGCTGGGCAGCCCATGGCCGTTTTTATTACATTAAATGACCAAGCTGATTCTTGCCTTCCATTTGTTACTGTTAGGAAGATGATGAAGATGAGGACTTGGAAGACAGCGATGATGATGACACTGCAGCTCTTCTGGCTGAACTGGAAAAAATCAAGAAAGAACGAGCTGAAGAACAGGCTCGAAAGGTAAAATCTCACACATTAAAAGCAGCTGGTTTTTGTGTGCTGGTGTCTATTAAAACCGGTGTGCCTTAAGTACTTGGGACGAGTGAGAACTGGTGAACAAAGTGCTGTTCAAACCTCCTCTCAGGTATGATGGATTTGTTCTTCTATCTAATAATTATTAAGATTTTTTTCTTTATAAGGCGTACTGAATGTTTTACTCACTGAAACATTTTATTCACTTTTCCTACGCTTTGTAGGGGCAGTGAGTCAAGATAATCTTGATTTCACGTGCAAGTCCTCTGAACTCAGCTATCATACCAAAGTATATAGTGGCATTAGTGAGCTGCATGCAATCCAGTGTAATTTAGTTTGTCAACTAGCTTTTATGAAACGAGAAATATTAATTGTATTTATGAAAGAAAGATGTGTGCTTTTTGATGCTGCTTCTTGTGGCTACAGGTTTTATACAGTAGTTGTCCTTTCACAGCTTTGGTGCTGTGTTGCAAGGAGCACCAGTTTGAACTGTAAGACCAGAACTATTTCCATGTGATTATACACAGGCAAATTCATTTGAAAAATGTCTCTGCAAAACCAGATAATAATACAGCAGTCTTTTCAGAAATGGCAAACTCAATTTACATGTAGCTTTCATACCTCTCTATAGTCTCTCTCTCTACAGACAGAAACACTATGTTCTGCCCTTGAAGGGGGAAGAAAGTCCCTGTAGTTACAGATGTTTTCCTGTGAATGGGATTAAATCCTATGCTGTTGGTGCTATTACCTCCTTGGTGTGAGAGAGATTGTTGGGGTGGAGTGCATTAGCAAAATCCCTAACTATTGATTGGACTTCCAGGGACTGTTTCTGGGAGTAGTCTGTGTTGTCAAACTTACAGGTTTTAGGATTGTGTTGGGTACTGGCTCTAACATTGTGCTGCAACAGAATTTAGGGTCCAGGTGTTTCATCTGCTCTGCTGAAACACTCTGCTCTGATGGTGCAACAGAAGTAGTGGATATGTGCAGAATTCCCCCATCTGCTTTTACTAAGTGCTTTCTTTTTTTGAGTAGGGCTTAAACAATTTTAGTGCTTTTGTATAACATTGCTTCCTTCATCCGGAATAGTTTTGTATGTTTTTGTGAGTATATTCTCCATTAGTGTAAAAAAAAAAAACAAAAACCCCAAAACAAACAAACAAAAAACCCAAGCCACCTGTCACCTTTGTATAAACTAATCTGAGGTGGTTTTTTAGAACACGCTAAATCAAAGGCTGCTCTGACAATGTAATGTTTTAGTGGCTCTGAACTACTTGTAACCTTTCCTGTAGCTTAACATACACATTCATAGTTTAATGTCTTTCATGAGTGCTTAGCTGGCAGTGAACAGGGCAGAGCTTCCAGCAGACACTAGGAGCAGCTAGGAGAGGATGATGTTTTAACTGCTGTTGGCAGCGTTGTAGTTGTGAGCCTGTTCTTGCCTAACAATGTAAAAATTTACCTTTAGACTCAACAAGGCCTGTAAAACCAGTGAGCTCTGCAGTTTTGCACTTAAATAGTATGGAAGGCTAAAAGCTGTACCATGCTGCTTCAGTGCACAAATTGTGCTGTAGAAGACTGTTGCTACTTGATTGCCCGTCTGGCCTGTGAGAGGTCTTCTACATTAAAGTATGTCTGAAAGCATCTCTTGTCTCTTTATCTAGGCATTTGAGGCACATCATGAAGCAATGAAATTGTCTTTTGCAGTAACAACGTGGTGAAAATTACTTAAAAACACTGTCAGAAATCCGACCCTATATATTCCTGTGTGAAGTGCACTAAACTACAAATTAAGTGTAGCCATGCGCAGGAAAGATTTTGACCTCAGCTGTCCTTGTACAGTGCTTAAAATGAAAGCTTAGGTCTGTGTGGATTTTTCACTTTACTTGATAGTTGAAATTATGCATCAAGATTAAATAGCATAACTTGTCACATTTCAGTGCAGAAAACTTGCATTAGGAAAATAATGGTTAGTAAATTGCAGCTCAGATAACCAAATGCCTGCTTCTTTTATCATGTGTGAGAAGTAGAACGTTATAATCGCTGTGAAATTCTAATTCTGTCACTAGAGGGTGCTAAAAGATACGAAGTATTTGGGATAGCCCTTGTTTTACTTTGCTGTCTCTTAACAGGTATAGTGTGTTACTTTCACGGATGTTCTCCTTACCCCAGCAGCAGGGTTTGCAATGTCCAAAGTGTGCATACTGAATACAGTCATGTTATTTATTTGCAGTAGTGCCCACTGTTGCACATTCAGAATCTAGACCTACAGTGTTCATCCTTTCACTGGTTGGTGGCAGGTAGGCTCTCTTTAAAATTGGCATCTTCAGTAAATAGAGGGTGCTCTACATGTACTTGGAATTTTATTTTCTTGTGGTTTTTTGGGGAATAGGAAACTGAGACTATTTTAATGGAAAAAGTAAAAGCCAGAGTGGGGCACAGCCTTGGAAAGAGTCTTTAGGAGTAAGGATCATCTTTGGAAAGATGTCTTATGTGTGTTGGCTTTAGTGGTGCAATCTGTTTAGATTATGCCTTGTTTTCCATGTCTCTGACATAAGGTGTTACTGGCAAGGCATTTTAGAGTTATTTTATATAAATTCATTTTCCCTTCAGATACATGGAATTTCATGTTGCTATGCACTGCAAGCCATTTAGACCTAATTTTGTAAGTAACCTTGTATTAATCATTCAGATAACTTCAGGATAACATCGCATGTAAAGTCTTAACCGTGTAGTTGCTGTTAATCCTAATCCATGTACAGGAATGTTTTACCTGCTGAAATGCTGCTGTCCACAGTAGACAGCGTGGGTAAGCCAGTGGCCAGGCAAAGGGAAACTGTGGAGTGAATACCTGTTCTCTCTTCACTCTGATCATCATCCTCAAACCTCTTTGTTATGCAGCAGATTAACGTGTCTCTTCTTGTCATCTTCTTGGAACATCCTAGGGTCTTAACAAGATTAAGTGGGTAAACAACCGTAATATATCCCACACCTGTGCTGTATGTAAATTTTTCCCTGATACTTTAGTTATTTTGATTTATTAAAATGCTAGTCCAGTTATTTCTGAGACTTCATTTAGAGTAAACTGTATTTTTGGTAACAGGCTTCAGTCATCACTTTGGTTTTCATTATTTAAGTTGCCATGAAAGGAGAACAGCTCCTTTCCAAATGCATCTGTGGTGAAACAGAAGTTAAAAACAAAATATGAGACTCTGTTTTTTTACAGGACATCATGTTCTCTGTTAACTTCTCTTATGGGTAACACCAATTTCCATAGAGATCATATAAATCTAATTTTTACAATATTAGTATTTAGATGTTCTAACAGTTTGTCAGCCAAATAAGCAATTCCTCTCAAAGCTTGTTAACTTCTCAGAATGTTTAAGTTACCTGAAATTATATAGAATCATTAAATAAGTGCTATGAATATTTTTTAAAAATTGTTTGAGCATGGGAGTCCTGCTGAGTTTTCCTCTACAATTGTAATCTCAGATTGTTTCTAGCAGATGCTAAGCTGACCAGGAAATTCTAGTTTTGAAAGCCATTTCTGTGGAATAATTCTAGGTCTGTATAAAACTGTACAAACACGAGATCAGTGTCTGTGTTAACCATCCATGGATAGGTTTCAGGAAACATTTCAATATTCTAAATTAAGCTTTACAATGATCTTGTTTTTCAGTTTGCAAGTGCTTCCTTAGAAAGTAAATTGAAATAATTAAAAAGAAACTTCAAACCATTGAGCAGCTGAATGTATGTGTGCAGTTCTGGCAAACGTGTTTTAATATCCAGTCATTTTTTGCTTAGCTGAGAGCAGACTTTAAGTTTTTTATTTGTTTCCTTAACAGTTTTATTTCACCAAGCATTTCTCTATAACTGAATATATTACTTTACCAGAGGTCAGAGTAGATCTTAGCTCTGCCCCCTGTTTTAGCCATGTCACAGGCTTTCAAAGAAAGGATCAGAAAATGAGTCTCCATAGGTATTAACCTTTTCACTTAAATCTTAGGGGTCTGACTAAAACTAGAAGATCAAATCAGTGTTTAAGAAAGAATTTCAGTAAAGAGGCAAAAGCAGATGGCAGAGTATGTTTCTTCATTTAGTGTTTGAGACATGCCAGGAACACTTAACCCTTGCCAGGAGCTAATGATAACATCCCTTCCCTTGTGGACAAAATGACAACAAAGCTGCGTGTGGATGCTGCTGTTGTGATTACTCGGTGCTCTTCGTTTTTGAAGTTTCAATGAATTACTTGAATCTCTGTGTTGCACAGAGTTAGTAACTTGCACAGGATCAGGTCACTGGGATGGATCTGTGCATCCTTGAATTTCATTCCCTGCTGCAAAAGGCAGTGCTTTCATAGTTTGTCTTTCAAAAATTAGCATTTAAATCAGGTTATGCTTTCTTTTAAACTTTTTTCAGCCTTCGATGAAATGTGGGTATTTCAGGTTTTCTTTCAGCTGCTCAACATCTATAAAAACTGAGTAGGATAACTGACTTTAATACAATGGAGTCATTTGGGGAATTTCAGCACTTTCTCTAAATGTAGTTTTGCTCTGTGCTAAGGGTAGGAACTATGCGAAGAATAAACATGGTAATAATGTTTGTCTTTCCTTTGCAGTCAGAAACAGATATGCCAAGGAAAGAAATTCCCTAGATTGCCTCGACCACTTAGTTTATCTGCCACTTTCCAGTCCTCTGCAACTGTAGTTGACTTAAGTCAATGCAATTTTTTTGCTAGCAATAATAAGCTGGAGACAGAATTCAGTTGAGCCTGAAATGCCAAGTTTTTGGGGCCACTGTACATGTTGTGTATCCCAGCCTGCATGATGGTGCAGTGGAGATGCAGTCAGGAGAGCCTGGAGTGTGGCTGGTCTCCTGTGTCATAATTTAGTGTGAGCACAAGAGCTGTCTTGGCTCCCTGTTGTATCCTCTAGGTCTCCGCCAAGATGTGAGCTCAGGTGCCTATGGGCCCATGTCTATCTGTAGGTGTCTTAACACAGAGATAAATCCCTCTTTTAGTCTTACACTAGTTCATGTAGTGTTCTTAACACTTCTTAAAAGTGTTACTTCAGCTTTGATTTTTTTTTTCCATCACCACATTTTATCACTTAATGCTTTTCGTTTTTATCGGAAATCAAACGATGTCAGGCTGATTGAGGCTGAAGGATATATATGGGTTATGTCAAAGCAGATAAAAGTTAGGATGATGTGTAACATGCCTTTTAAAAATCTTAGTGTAGAAAATTTGAATGTGCATCTGTGTGTAGGAAGTACATTGGAGTACAGTATACATATTTTTTATGATTCTTAATGTTGGCTTTATCTTTCTCTAGTGATTCTGAATATTTGCCATTCAAATGATTGAGTGCTTTTCGCCTCTCTTTGTGCGTGGTAGAGAGTGCTGGAATCATCAGCTCTGTAGGAACTGTTGAAATCAAATCTGAAATGGGGAAAGGGAGGGAAGAGGAACTGTAATTCCTCCTCAGAAGGTGCTGGCTGACTCCAATCGATTTTTGACCACTAAAAAAACATCGTATGTGAAGTGCATACTTGTAGTTCTGTATGTGTCAGTGGCGTGTGGATGCATTTTCATGCATCATGAAAACCCAAACTAGAATAGTAATGTCTGCCCCAGGTAGCATAATGCATGATGCACAGGTTCAGAAACTTTGGATCATGGCTGAAGTTAATGTCTTAGAAGTTTGAGGGTGAGACTGTGCCATGGTCTACCTGCCACCTTCAGAAGAGTTCACCTGGAGTCCAGCTCTAAAATGAGAAACTGCTGCATCTGTTTGTATAAACTTGGAAGAAGTTTCTCTTCACAGAACCATTTTTCAACAGAGGACTATTAAATTCTTACAATGGTCTTAGTAGTGCTCCCTTCTCTTGATTAGGAATTTTAGGTTTGTAGCCTTCTCATTTGCTCTCAGTGTTTTTCCCAGGCCTGTTGGGTTTTCAAAGCCTCACTTTTAATGGAGCACTGGAGATTAAAGTTAATGGTGCAAGAGCCCACCTCATTTTGGACAACACAGAGAACACTTCACATGCTTGTATCCAGCTGTAAATTTGCTAAAGATCGTAAACAGTATCTGATCACCTCCTGGGAGGCACCTGAAGATCAGTACTGGCTTTTTGCTTGTTCCAGTATGCAAGATTTTGCTTGGTTTCAAAGCAGTGCTTTGCATGTGTGTGCTGTACGATAATCTGAGGGCTGCTGGACTTCTGGTGGGAGCACATAGCAACAGACTGCAGTAAATTGGATTTCATGGCTCTTGGCTACTCTATGTTATGGGGAAGGAAGATGGTAAATCAAAGGCTGGCATTCTGTGCAGAAGCAGCTGCATGCATTTCTTGTCTCTGATCCACAGAGAAAAGTATAATCTGAGTTTATATTTCTAATATGGGAGGGAATTGCTGTTCCATATCAAATATTTTTGTTCTCCACGTTTCCATACTTACTGGGGTGATAATAACTGAAGTTGGACTGCAAATGTTGGATTTAGAGCTATTTGAAAATTCAAAACCTTAGTTGATTGGTGTTAATAACTTCTAACTGCTGTGGTTTGTGTTAAAGCTCCATGGATACAGTAGCAAGAAAGAGCAAGTTTTGCCGAGGCATGTGTTTTAAAAAGGGCAGCTGTGCTTTGTTTTTGAGCAATGTGCCCTTTTGGGGAGCTCTTCCCATCCCACTGGCAATTAATTGCAGCTGGTTCTACATTTTATTTGTGAGAAGCAGTGTAATGGTGTTTTTTCAGAACTAAAACTTGAGTAGATTTTGAAAGGTAAAATCTTTACCAGTGATCCTGCATCAACTGGTATTCGTGTGTACATTAATTCAATGTTCTTAAGAAAGCTGAGGTATTTTAAAAGAAAATTTCATAGAATCACATAATGGTTTGGGTTGGAAGGGACCTTAAAGGTCATCTCGTTCTTTCCTCCTTGCTGTGGGCATGGACACCTTCCACTAGACCAGGTTGCTCAGAGCTCCATCCAGCCTGGCCCTAAACACTTCCAGGGTTAGGGTTCCCATCCAAAATTTCATGTACCTGATCAATTTAATGGAAAAACATTGTAAATTGTAGGTAATAATAAATAACTTAGTATTGGTTAAATGTTTGAAGCTAGAGAACTCTGGCTAGCATCAACGTCAAGTTTAGCATTTAAACCTTGTAAACTCCAGCAGCAAGGAAACTGCTTCCTCTTTTGGGATCCTGTAGAAGTCCTCAGCAATTAATTTTCTGCAGGTTTTTTTTTTTTCCAGCTCCGGGAAAACCCCCAACCTCGTGATCTCTTTGTTTTTAGTTTATATAATTTTTAAAAGCCATGGTTTGATTCTCCTGCAGTGCTAATGAGGCTTCAGTTCATTTTTTAGCCAGTGTGTCTTCAGAGCATACTTCAGAGTAGGAAACCTACTTAGTCATCCAAATTTAAAGAAATAGGTTTTTTTCCTACTGGTTCTTTCATCAAAGAACACTCCCTGCAATATTTGTGAAAGCTTTTGGAAAAATATGGTGATGTAAAATGAATATTAAACATTAATTTTGAAGTCTGTAAACATTTAAGTCACTAGATGTGCTAATAGAGCTTGGAAGTGTGAGCAGTGAAATTACTTTGTGTTGCTTGTAGCGCATTGCTTCACTTAGGCTTGAGTTATATGCATTTGACAGTACAAGGACAAGAAAATTTGTCTGCTTCTTAATATTGAAACTCTTAAATAGTCTTATGACATCCTCTGTTCATTTCACTGTGGGGTTCTCAATATTCTTTTTAATTGGTCCCTAGGGAGGTTGTAGTTGTAAAATCCAAACAGCTGCTGAAAACAGAGAAGTTTCAACATGCTCTATGGTTTCTTCTACCTAGTGAATATTGTATGATGTACTCGCTTTTCTCATGAGGATAAAGAAAATCTTTTAATCTGGATACAGTTTTTAATATAATAAATATGTATATGGTAAAGCTAGAGTTTAACTGAGTATTTGATGGCACATCAGAGCTGAGTAGAGCAGATATGAGTGTTGCTAGTTTGACAGTTTATTAGCAAAGTTAAGCTCTGTAGTGTATCTCTGCTTCTATCCTTATTCTCCTCATATGCAAGTGCCAAACACTCTGAAAAGTCTGAGCTAAGAATTAAAGCTCCATCTGTGTGAGTGTTCAAAGCTAAATAATGTGTATCTCTACCAGTCAGAGGAGAAAAGTGGCCTAGGAAAATAATATCTCCAATTCCGGTTCGCAGGAACAAGAGCAAAAGGCCGAAGAAGAAAGAATTCGGATGGAGAACATCCTGAGTGGTAACCCACTGCTGAACCTTACTGGGCCAGCACAGCCTCAGGCAAACTTCAAAGTGAAGAGGAGGTACTGTGCAGTCTGTTCAGTGACACCCATCCCCTTGCTGACTCTCGCTGTTCAGTCAGAAAATGTTATCACTGTAGCTGGTTTCTATTTCCTTCCTCAGATCTTGTCACAAGTGTGTAGGAGATAGGTTGGGATAGAAAAATAGATCATCTTTCTGAAAGACTAAAATCTAATCCTAATGACTAGGTGTTCTGTAGGATGGTCAAACTCCGTATATATGTTTTTGTATATTGCACCTAATTTTCATACAAGCTTACTGAAATTAAAAACTTTTGTTTTCAGGTGGGATGATGATGTTGTCTTCAAGAACTGTGCCAAGGGGATAGATGAAACAAAGAAGGACAAAAGATTTGTCAATGATACTCTGCGATCAGAATTTCACAAAAAGTTCATGGAAAAATATATCAAGTAGTACAGTTTTATGTGCGGTAGTGCGGAAGGACTTGGTAGGTCATGGTCGTTCCCTCCCTTTCCCTCAGAATTTAAGGCTGAGTGTTTGGTCATGGACTCCCAAATGCTTTTCCAAGATCAGCAACAGCTTCGTAATTAATAAGTGCTATGTATCTGGAGTTGTTTTTCCTGCATATTGTTTTCCTTTACAGTTTTAATTAAACCGGTTTGTGTCTCATTAATGTTTTTTTTCTTCATGTGTGTTTACTTTTACTGTCCACCTTGTAAGTGGTAGAAGAGAGAAGCTGATTTGCAATAAATACTGCTGATTGTTTGAATTGCTTTCCAAAATGCCCTGTATTTGTAGTGATGGTGGTTTGTAACTTATGCAACTTTGATAAATCTCAGTATTAATCAGAAGTGAGGAAGAACTGAGTATGGTAAGCAGTGTGAACTGAAAAGAGCTATACTTTCTGTAACAAACTGGACTTCCTCTTAAAAGCTAGTTAGAAACTTAAGTTAATCTTCATTTTTAGTTTCTTTTTACTGTCAGCAAAGATATGGTTTTGGGGTGGCTCCAAGTTCTAAGCAGCTTTCCTACTTTCTGGGCTCTCTTGGCTCAGCACATCTGGAACAATGCCATGTAATGCCTGGGGGAGCCTTGAGTGGGAAATGCTCCATGGAACCGTGGGGTTTTTTTCCTCAATAAACCACTGCAGTGCTTGATCCCTCAGCCACAACCCAGTGGCCACAAGGTTCAGTCTCTGTGTGTGTCCTTTAGTGGTAATAATAGCATTGTCAGAAACTTGCAAGTGTTTTTATCAAACAAGTGATACCAAGATACCATAGTCCACTTCATTTACTCCTCTAATGTCCATGTTAACATTTAGGACAGTATAAAATATGAATGACTGCAAAAAAATCTAATATGTGAAGGGCTTATTTTTTTTCTATTCTACTGTAATCTCAGTTGCATTTGAAATCTTGGCCAAGCGATGCACTGGGTTGGAACGTAACATTTTCAAAATGGAGTAGTTACCTCCCTGCCTAGGAGGTGACAGTGGCAGAACTCAGATGTATTTATGTGAAATTCTTGTCCTTCTCCTTGCCTATGTTATGCTCAGTTGAGTTTATTCTCACAGATGCTGTTTCTTAGTCTTATTTTCAAGTTCTTAATTTGAAAACTTATCTGATTTTCTTTTTAAGAGAGTAAATGTAGAGCACAATGTTTCAGATTTTTGCTGAGCATGACTGGTATCCTGTAAAAGCTTTCCTTGGCTTTAGCTGTCTTTGCCACCCTTTCACTAAGCTATGCATAGCGTACTAATGTCAGCAGCTCATACCCACATTTACTTGGAAACAAGATTTTCAGCATGCTTAGGGTCACGTGAGCTACTGGAGGAATAGTTTTTGTGTTATTTCTGCTGCCTGCCTCATGATAGAAATGATTCTTGGGAAGCAGAAAAATAGGTGTAGTTTGTAATTCTCTTAAAATAAAGCTCCTAAAATCTTAGTATATAGGCAACATGTTTAGAAGGTGGGGAAAAAAGAAGGGCTGTGCTTGTCAGAGTCTGACAGTGGAGAAGCCAGCTGCTGCTTTAGGTCCAACCTAGCAGCACAGTTGTCATGGCAATAACCAAAAAAAATAAAAAATACATTGGTCTTGCAGTATTCCAAGATCTAATTGCTGTGGCAAAGTGAGCGAGCATAGAGTTTTATTGGATGGGGGAGACGTAGTTGGAACACCAGTTCAATGCCCTCATGGAAAATCACAAGTGCAGAGATGATGCACACATCATTTGTGTTCCTGAAGTAACGTAACTTTTCTTGGAAAAAATAACACTCTAGAGAAGTCAGATGGCTGCGGTTGAATGAGGTCTTCCACAGGCATGCAGGCAGCTGTTCTGCACGCCTGCAGGGGCATCCCTTTCTTAAATTTAGGCATAATGCATAGCTGTGCTGGGTCATTTTTCCCAGTAGCTCCCTCCGTCACAGGTTCTGCAGGAAGAGCTGTAGGGACTGTATGGCTCCAGGCTGCAGCTTCATTTGAGGTTTTTTGTTGGCATTGTTCTTCAGCTCCACCACAGAATTTGCAGATCCTCTCTCTGACATTCTCCCTCAAAGCTTTTGTATTTTAGCCTCCTGGAGTGTAAGCTGATCCGTGATCTGAGGACTCAGCAATACACCAACACAATATGATAATTAAGGAGTCTCAAGTCTTACCTTTTGATGGGTTTTGTATCATTAATTACTGAATTTTCTTTACTAGTACTGGAAACTCTGAAGTGCTCTGTGATTTTTTGTCAGGGAAGTGCTTTCAATATTGATGCTGTATTGATGTTTAATTTTCTACTGTGCTTCTTACATGCATCTAGGAAAAATAAGCTGACTATTTTTTTTTTGTAAAACTGCAGTGTGACTGTGAATTCTTTAAAAAAATCAGATTGACATGCTACACCTCTGCTCTC
This sequence comes from Lycocorax pyrrhopterus obiensis, assembly GCA_014706295.1. Taxonomy (NCBI): domain Eukaryota; kingdom Metazoa; phylum Chordata; class Aves; order Passeriformes; family Paradisaeidae; genus Lycocorax; species Lycocorax pyrrhopterus. The sequence goes on from JACSVZ010000001.1 coordinate 80,403,658, forward strand.
AGCAGAGATTTTTTTTCCAGGAACCCCTGTTCAGTATGACAAACAGCTTTCAACAAGGACAGTGGGCCCGGCAAAGGCAACTTGTTCCAGGAGGTGAAGGGGAAGGGAGTTAACGTTCAGCATGTCAAGGAAGGCATTATTTTGCAGTTGCTAGCAATCAGGATTGTTTAATTCTGTGGTTTTGTAAGCAACACTTGAGCTTACTGTGACTGGTGGGTATAGACAAAGCCTGTCTGCTTTATAAACAGTTTCCCCATTGTTTATGGCTACCTTTGGAGTAGCATTACAACTGAAAACTAGGATCTGTTTTCCATAAGGGCTAACAGTTAAACTTCTAAGGTTTTTTTGCAAAGCCTCGTCTTTCAAAACTTTTCTTGGAGTATGTTTTATAATTCTGAAGGGATTAATAGTATGAGGAATAAAGCCTAATGATAGTCCTGCAACTGGAAATAACTGTGCTGTGGGTATACAGGGTTCTAAAATGTTTAGCATCTGTTTGTCTTCCTCAAGTAGATGGCTGAATATTACAGGCTTCCTATTGCAACCAGCAAGATTGCCATCTGCATTTTTCAGGATTTCACATTGTTACAGGTACCAGGTGGACATCCTATGAATGCCTGGAAAGAGTTCTTTTCTAAAAAAACCCAACCAAGCAAACCTTTTTGGTGAGTTCCAGTTTCTCTGTTCACTTGTATTTTGTTTGAAGTAAAATCCTGGGACAGGGGTGATCTGATGCTTGCTCTGTTTCCCTTGGAGTGTCTCTTGGGCAGCCCAGCTCATGCCTGCTGTGGTGACAGCCCAGTGTCTCCTTTCAGCCAGGCAGGTATCAATTCCCACTGAGGTGCTGAAATTTCGCTCTACGGCTACAAATACCTAAAAGTCTTTCATGCTGGAGGAGAGATCTGAACACAAGGTCAAACCATTAAATGCATGGGGGATGTTGCCCTCCAGTGCTTCGCTTCAAAGAAATCTAGGATTCAAGCCTTGGAGGGATGTGCTGATGCTCAGACAGTGCTTCAGACTCAAGTGTTTATTCATATTTGCAGCCAGAGCTAGTTGGAGTCTGAAGCCTTTTTTTTTTTTTTAAGGAAAGTCAGAATCACATGTAGGTGCTTCTCTGATTTTCTTTCTTTCTCATGGCATAGTGCTCTGCCATACAGACTCAGGAGGAGGGAAAGGAAATACCCACAGAAATGTTTCCATCCATGGAAGTCCTCATTCCATCTCCTGTCAGCTTCTAGAAGGAAGTTTAATTAGTTGTTATTCAGATACAAAACTTCCTGTCTCATTTTGCCATGCCAGTTTTCATCACCAGAAGAAAGAAACCCAACAGGACCCCAGCTTCTTCCACTCTGTTCGGTGTTGACAACCTCTGTTGCTGCCTAGTTCCACTGCCAATCCCAACCACCCATGTGCCACCAACTTCAACTGGGCAACCCCAAAAGAAAGAGACCAACCACAAGGGAAAAATTTTGGGAAGCTTTTTCCAAGGAAACAAAGTCTTGTTGTGAGTTTTGTTGTGAGTTCAGCTGTATCTTCCCTACCAAGGCAGACTGACACGTCGTATCTGGTGATAGAAGCAAGTACAGCCTCGCTACCACACTTTATGTCCCCCAAGATACAATGCAAGCAGAGCACAAATGGGCACATCTGGAAAATTTATGTTTCTTAAGAAAGGCTTCTCTGAGCTCTCTTTTTGAATTGTGGATACGCAGAAAGAAGAGTGATGTTTCCATACATGCCCCAGTCACTCGTTTGAAGTAAGTTAAAAAAAAAAAACCAACCAAAACCACATTGAATTCTTATGCTGTTCAATCACAGATAGATTTTACCTTTGTGCTGCTTTCCTCCCTGGACTGAGGTCAGACAGGTTGGCTTTTCTGTATTTCAGACTTGACTTTGTTTTCTTGGCATAGGTGGGTGTATCATGGGATGTAACTCAAGAATGACCGTGATATTGTGTCTGGTGAGGAAGTAAGATTAAAAATTAAATAGTGACTATGTCTAGTTTTTAAGTTGCATTAGTTCAGAGAGTTGGAATATACCAGAGGGTTGTGTAGTATGTTTTTCTTTCCCCTTTGTAGCATCTGACCAGTAGTTCAGGACCAGAACCTTAATGTCATTGATTTTACCAAAACTTGTCATTTCAAGTGGGAAACTTTCATTAAAAAAACAAAACCAGACAAAGAAAAAACCAAGCACAAAATTGCTTTGAATTCTAATGTGCCTAGTGCAGCTCTAATGAGAAGAAAGGGTCATGTAGATCTAAACAAATTATGTCTCCTAATCCAAATCCCAGTTTGCCACCAAGCCTAAGAAATACATTCTGAAGTAGAGGGAAGAAGCACTGTACAGGAGGGGGAAGAATGGAACAGAGAAATCTGATTGCTCTCTGTTGAAATCAGTATCATCTGCATAGGAAAAGATTATTTCTAAATTGTGTACTAGAATATAGTTTTAAAGGCCACAATGGGCATCTATTATGATAAGTTTTATGGAAACAGAGGCTATAAAGCAGGCTGTATTCTGAAGAGCTTAGATGCTCAGAAGTCAGGGTGAAGGGCAGAATGAAAACAGGGTGTTCAGTCCCACAAAAAGTTGTTTGGTTGCTGAGTATGGAGCTCCTCTCCCCTTGGTATCAGCGTTACTTACAAATCTGCCACTCCAACCAGTTCTTGTCTCAGAAATACTCCTATTAAGAAACTGGGCTATTTCTGTTTCTTCTGAGTTGTTTCTAGTGGATGGGATTTGAAGCAGTTAGGCTTCCTCCAGTGAAAAATGGTTATTTTTCCTGCCCTGGGAGAACAAGCTGTGAGTTTGAGTTGGATGAGGGTGAAGGATACATCTACCAGTTAGCCTGCTTGCTTTCAGATGGGGTCCCTTGTGGTTGGTCTCTTTCTTTTGGGGTTGCCCAGTTGAAGCTGGTGGCGCATGGGTGGTTGGGATTGGCAGTGGAACTAGGCAGCAACAGAGGTTGTCAACACCAAACAGAGAGTGGAAGAAGCTGGGGTCCTGTTGGGTTTCTTTCTTCTGGTGATGAGAACTGTCATTTGCACCTCTGAAAGGACTGTGTTAAACCAACTTCCCCAATTACTCCTCCTAGCAATAGATGGATTTATCACATTTCTCACTGCAAGACTTGTTTTGGGTAGTGCAGCATTATGATTTAGTTTAGAAGATAAGACCTCATTGGAACTTCTTTGTGGCTCAAAACTTTGAGGGCTGAATTAATTTCACTTGGAGCACAGATAAACTGATGGTAACAACAATGAATCATGTTTTCTGAGAGCTACAGAAATTATCCGTAGATGTTGAAATCTCTAGCTGTTTTATGCCACCTCATCTTTTAATTTATGCTTGCTTTTCAAACACGAGCTTTTAAAAATGTATATTCTCTCTTTCAATGCATCCTCTTTTCAAGTGAGAGAAAGAATAATTTTAGAAAATTCAGGAGCCAAATAATTTAAAAAAAAATTAAAAGCAAATAAAAGTCCTTCTTTATGTAATATCCCTTTCTACCATTTGTTCCAATAAAGAATGAAAGCCAGATGGTGGGCGTTAGAGCAGGGGATTGTAATCAGGCCTCTGGAGTCTACTTGCAGCCAAGATGGTGGCCTGGATTTTATTCCTCTTGATGGACTTGTGTTGCAGAACTTGTTATATTCATGGAGTCAGGCATGAAGCAAAGGGATGAAGCAATGATTTTAGCCCTGCTCTGAGATGGGAGGGAAGCAGGGTTCAGGTTTTGGCTCTGCATCAGTTTGTGTGAATTTACAGGAGTGGCCCAAGCATGTGGACTCTTCCAGTCCCAACCCTGGATCTGAGGAGAGAACAGGGTGCTGGTATCCCAGCTCTGGCCAGCTCTGTTCGTGATGGAAGTGGGTGTGCCTTTACCCTTGCAGTGCTGAATCACTTAGGTGGTCACAAGAGAGATGCAGAAGATCTGAGTTACTGTTGCTCAAGGCAGGGGACAGAGGGAGAAGTGCTCAGCGTTGGTCCCTTGGGTAAGTTCACACTTTCCAGGTCAGACTCCCGCAGGAGGATGGAGCTTGGGACGTGCCTTTGGCTGCTGAGATGCCTCTTAACTCAGCTGTAGCTGCAGAGCATGAGAGCATTTCTGGATCCAGGGTGAGAATGCCTTTGGCATGAAGATTTTATTAAAATTCCACATTTTCAAAGTCAGTATTTTTCGTCAATTAGCAGTGATATGTATCAGAAACATTTTTTATTTTACTCTTGCCTGTAATAGAAAGCTACTAGCAATTGCTGATGGCAAATGGGAGCATTTATGGATAAAGCTTTTCCTTTCCTTACTGCTGTAGCCTTGCTGGCTCCTCTTCAGCATTTGTTGGTTTGGAGTGGGTTTGTTATTTAATTTCATCCTTTTTTTTCCCCCAATAATTACTCCTTGCCAAGAGTATCAAATCTGAGAACTGGAGTGAGTGTGTTGCAAGAAAATGGAGAGATGCCGCAAAGTGCCTTGGTACGAGGGAATGTGAGGAGGGATTTCACAGAAGACCTGGAGGGTGTTTGGACTGCACTCAATTGGAAGGAAACACAGTGCAGAACTAGCAGATGTGGAAAGAAAAACAATAATAAAATGGTGAAATTAAGTAAAGGGAATAGATCTTGAGATCTATGGGGAATAGATGGGAAGGAGTGTGATGGATAAGCAGGAAAGATGAGCAGAGTAACATGGACAGAAAGGAGCTCTTCGCACTCCTGCAAAGAGGTGATTACTCACTAAAGTGGGACCAGATGGACTTGTTTGTCTGCTTTCCACAGCTCAGCAGCAGTTGTTTCAGCTGCCCCAAAAATGAGTTTCAGATTCTCAGCACAGATAGTTGCTCTTCTGACAACCAGTTCGGGGGCCTGTCAACAGGTTTTCCAAAGCACTCAGTGTCTGTGGGAAAATGCTGAGCAACATCTGAGATTGTGGTCAGTTAAGAGGCATCTGAAAGGGAGCTGGATGATTTTAAAGCTCTAATTTCTGTCCTAGAATGCTCAAAAAATGGTGCTCTGAGATGTTAATCCTGTGCCTGGCATGGCTCTGGTTTTATCCCAGTGTTACACTGCTGGCTGTGGTGGAGTTAGCCTTGGTCCTTGCTGTTGTAAATGGGAGAGCAAGACCAAGATGTTTCTAAATACTTGGAATTCTCTTTTATAGTGAAATACAATTTCTAGAGTGAAAATAACAATAAACCAAAGAGGTTTTTTTAATATCCTGGACATCCTAAGAGTCAGCTATGTATTTTCCTGCCACGTGCAGGGAGTCTGCACGTGGCAGGAAAATGATGAGCCGCCCCTGCCAGCTGCAGGGACAGCAAATAACTGAGTGTCTGAGAATACGAGCTCCAAATCCGAGGTGGCAAGCTGGGCATAGGAGGGGTGGTTTGATGCCGAATGGCATCCTTATGGACTAACCTAGCAGCTACTCTTCCTAAGAAAAGAGAGTTGTCAGGAATTGAAAACTCCCCACAAGTTTTCTTTGCCAATGCAGCAGAAACAGAGGAAGTATGGGGACAGTGGAGTGGGAGCGTGAAGGATGCAGTGGGACAAACACTGGGTCTTCAGCAAAACCAACTTTTGGAAGTGGGGGAGTGAGTCCAGGGCTTGTTCCTTTTGGGGTTTTTTCATCCAGCATTCAGTAGATCAGAATATATTTTTTCAATTTCATTTTGTGGCATTTTATTTCTTTTGCTATCTTTTCATTCAACTTTATTTCTTGATTCCTCATTTCATTTATTTCATGAAATGAAATCTTGAGATTTCAATTAAATCATTTCATGAAATGAAGAATTTTCATGAAGGAATTACGTAAAAAAAATGAAATGGAATTGAAAGAAAATGCATCAAAATGAAGCAAAACTCATGAAATAATTTCCATTGAAATCTCGAGATTTCATTTACTTTCATGAAATGAAGTATTTTTGTCACAGCAGGGTACCCAGATTGCTCACTCTAAACTTTTTGCACCTGGCCATGGTGATGTGGATCTCAGCAGCAGCAATAAGCTACCATTAGGGTTTGGGTTGAGGCTCAGATTGCTGCGGAGCCTACAGCTCCAGGGATGCTGGAACTCAAAAAGGCAGTGCAAGGGTGCTGCATTACTGGCTCAACACTTTTTAATCTGTACACCTGTGGCAATGAGGACCTCTGCCACAGTGCCAAGCTGCCATTAGGTTTAGGCTTAGGCTTAGGCTTAGGCTTAGGCCTAGGTTTAGGTTTAGGCTTAGGGTCATGGTTGAGAGAATAAAAGAGCCTACAGGTCCAGGAAAACTGAGGCTGGAAAAGTCCTGCCGAGGCAATCCCTGCAGGGCCCCAACATTGCTGCTTCTACATCTTTCTAATCTGGACCACCCATGGTGATGGGGACCTCAGGCCCAGCAATGAAATGTCTTTAGGCTTCCTGTTAGGGTTGAGAGAGGAAAAGAGCCTAGAGCTCCAATGATACTGGGCCTAGAAAATGCAGGGCCAAGAGGATCATGGCAGGTCCACAGTATTTCTGCCTCTACATCTTACAGATTAGGGCCATGCACAAGGATGGGCTCCTCAGCAGCAGCCCAAAGCTTGCTTTAAACTGAGTAGGAAAAAATAAAAATTTTGACGTGAAAATAAGTAAAATTTTATTTAGTTTATTTTAGTAATTTTATTAAAATTCAATATTAAACTAAAAAAAGTATTTACTTTAATAAAGCAAAAAGAGATCTCATTACACCTCGTTTGTTGGCACCACCCATGTGCTGGGCACCTCAACCTCAGCGAAAGCTGCTTTTACTGCTCCGCTGAGGGTTCTGCAAACAATTAGCTTTAGGGTTGAAAAAACCACACAGCCTAGAGCTGCAGGAACACTGCACCTAAAAAGGCATGAAAAGAGGAACACTTCATGCAATCTCATTATGTTCAGTTATATTCACTTCATTTCAGAGTTTTCTTTCTTTTTTATTACAACTGCATTTCCTTCCATTATATGTCCTCCCCAGTGTGTTTGTTTCACTTTGTTCCCTGACCTCGAAATTTTATTTCCTTGATGAAGGGAAATCTTGCGATTTCAATGAGGATGAATTCGGCAAGGTTTGGTCCATTCCCTTGCACTTCATGTTATCCCATGCAATTTTATTGTTTTCATTTTGGTGCAGAATTTTTTTTTTTTTTTTTTTTTAGCATTTCACTGTATCAATTTCTACTCCAGTCGCTTCTTTTTATATCGATACCTGATTTCAGGACTTCAGTAAGTTTAATTTTGGCAAGTTTCGGTCCTTTTCGCTGCACCTCATTTCATCCCAATCCGTTTGGTTGTAGTCACTCCATCTCCAAATTTTCTTCTGGTTTTCAATGCCATATTATTTTATCATATCTGCTTTCCAGAGTGTTTGTTACACTTTGTTCTCTGATTTCAAGATTTTATTTCGTTTTATAAAAGGAAATTCTTAGTTTCATAAAAGAAAATGAGATCTTGTGATTTCAATAAGGATCAGTTTGGCATGGTTTGGGACATTTCCCTGCACATCACTTCATTTCATTCCATTTTTATTGTTTTTTCTTTGGTTCAGCTTTTTTTTTTATTTTTTTAGAATTTCATTTAATCAGTTTGTTCTCCTGTCTCTATGTTTGAAATTTTCCTTTACTTTTGGGTATCAGTAAGTATAATTTTGACAAGGTTTTGCCCAGTTAACATCAAAAGAAGAACAAACCACTCCCCAAAGACTGCTCAGAAAAACCCATGTACTGGGCACTTCAGCAAAAGGCTGTTTTTCCTGCTCGGCCTAGGGTTAGGGTTAGGGTTAGGGTTAGGGTTCAGAAAACCTCAAAGCCCACAGCTCCAGGGACACAGAAAACACGAGGGGCACGCCAGTGGGTACCCTGCTGTATTTGTTTTGCACAGCCTGGTTTTTGTTATCAGGGGGCCACCTCTTCATTCCTCAAGAGAAGCTGCTGGAAGCTTCCACCATGTCCAGCAGAGCCAATCCAAGATGGACATGTTGCTGGCCAAAGGTGGGCCAAGGAGAGAGGTTGGTAACGCCTCTGTGATGACATTTTTAAGAAGAAAATCAAAACAAAACCACACAGTTTTCTCATAGTCAGAGAAGAGGAGGAGGTAAGAACATGTGAGGGAAAGCAACATGATGACACCAAGGTCAGTGGAGAAGGAGGGGGAGGAGGTGCTCCAGGTGTTGGAGCTGAGATTCCTCCGCAGGCTGTGGTGAGGACCATGGTGAAGCAGCTGTGCCCCTGCAGCCCATGGGGATCCACAGGGGATGCAGAGATCCACCCGCAGCCCGTGGGGATCCACGGGGGATGCAGAGATCCACCCGCAGCCCATGGGGATCCACGGGGGATGCAGAGATCCACCCACAGCCCGTGGGGAGGTGCCCGTGCCGGAGCGGGGGGATGCCTGGAGGAGGCTGTGATCCAGTGGGAGACCCGGTGGAGAGAGGGCCCTGCTGCCAGGCTGGAGCAGCCTGTCCTTGGAGGGCTGCACCCCGTGGAAAGAGAGAGCCACGGCGCAGCAGCTTTGGGAGGGCTGTGTGCCCGAGGGAGGGGCTCACGCTGCAGCAGGGGCGGTCTGGCTGCTGCTCCTGAGAGGGGACCCACGCCAGGGGAGTTCAGGAGAAGTGTCTCCCGTGAGAGGGACCCCACGGCCTCACAGGGGAAGACTCCTCTCCTGGAGCAGGGGAAGGGAATCTCGGTGATGGACTGACCAAACCTCCATGCCCTGTCTGCCTGCGCTGTCGGTGGGAAGGAGGGAGGGGCTGGGGGGAAATGATGTTCTAAGGGCTTATTTTACTTCTCATTATCCTGCTCTGATTCTGTTAGCAATAAATTCACTTTGTAACTTTAAGTTAAGCCTGTTTTGCCCTTGAAGTGTTTTTCCCGGTCCTTATCTCAACTCATGAACCCTTTGTTAATTGTTTTGCTCTCCTCTACCCAGCCGTGGCAGAGGAGAGTGAGCAAGAGACTCTCGTGGGTGCCTGGCATTGGGCCAGCATCAAACCACGACACCCACTGTGATGAAAGGCAATGAAATCTCAAGATTTCAGTGAATATCATTTCATGAAGTTTCGGCTCATTTCGAGGCACTTCCTTTCTTCCCATTCCATTTCATTGTTCTCACTTCATTCCAGAACTTTTGATTTTTGCAATTTCATTTCACTTCATTCATTGTTTTCTCATTTCATTTCCTTTCATGAAATAAAAATTCTTCATTTCATGAAAGGAAATGAAATCTGGAGATTTCAATGAAAATCATTTAATAAAGTTTCAGTTCATTTCACTGGACTTCATTTTTTCCCATTCCATTTCAATAATTCAACTTTTTTCAATTTCATTTCATGTCATTATATTTCTTTTCTAGTCTTTTCATTTCACGTGATTCCTTGATTTCTCATTTCATGAAAGGAAATGAAATCTCGAGATTTCAATGATTATAATTTCATTAAGTTTCGGTTCATTTCACTGCACTTTATTTCATTCAAATCCATTTAATTTTTTTCACTTCATTTCAGTATTTTTGGTTTTTGCAATTTCATTTCATGTCATTATATTTCTTTTCCTGTCTTTTCATTTCATTTTATTCCTTGATTCCTCATTTCATTTATTTTCAAGCAAGAATCAACTTTATTTGAATTAAAAGAGACCACCAGCCATGCCGCTCTGGAGTCCCTCTCGAGTTTTTGGAGGATGCAACCTTGTTTGATACTATATTCTCGGCTGCATGTTTCCTTCCTCCTTTCCCCGCTGGCTTAGTTTCTAGGAAGGTACAGCCTTTCCAAACCACCTACTACATATTCCCCCTTTAACATCTACCCCCCACCAGCCCCTCCCATCATGCTTTGTATGACCATTAAAATTAGCTTTAAGCCCATGCATTTTACCCTAAAGATCAGAAGTTCAGGCTGTGCTTGGTTCTGCAACAAACTCGCACCACTCGGTGTTCATGAAGACCCCCACATCCATTCTTCCAGAACCCAACCAGTTCTTTCAGACTGAGTTGTTTGTGGAGACACTAACACCCCTTTCTCCTATCAATCCCTCCTCTTCTTAGCTCTCAGTTTATCTTTACAGACTTTAGTTACCATAACTTGACTGTTTCCTCCTGGCATGGTATCAAATGAAATCTGCTACTGCACAAGTAAAAGGAGTAACATTTGAAGCACCCACTGCCAACCTTTCCACATCTGGCCTCTGCACCAGGTGTGCCAAATAAATCCTGAGAAACAACTTAGAAACAATGACGGTTCGTATTAGTCCACCAGTACCTCGAGGTCCTTGTAGGTGATCTGGAGCTACTGCTCCGTTCCACTTGTGCAGAAATTTAGCCAAGGTCTCCCATCTTTTTCCTCCAGCTGAGAATTCCAAATCTCTGGGGCTTTAGAGACCTTAACATGAGTATGATGGGTCTACCTGTGCTCAGCTGTTTTGACTGCTGGTTTTGTGGTCAATAATACTTGGTATGGTCTGCACCACTTTGCTGTTCATAACATCCAACCAGGAAACTGGGTCCTACTTAAGGAGTAAAAAGAAGCAACACTGATGGCAAAGTCCAAAGGCAGGGTCTATGCTAACTGAGCTTCCTGTAGAAAAGATTTCATGAGAGACAGTGTTCTGACCACATACTGTTTTCACTTATCTCCAGCTCCTTTCTAGGCTGAGAATTAACAGGGTAAGGAATCCCAAACATTAATTCAAAGGAGGAAAATTGAATATCTCTTTGGGGTATGCAGATATATTTATTACTTGAATACAGTCATAAGTTTCCTTCAGGTCTCCTCCCTTGGGACCAGTTAAACAGGATGCTGGGTTTAACCCTTCCCCGCTTCCTAATTCTAAATCTTCCTGTTCCATTAAACAAGTTTCATACTGTAATAACCAAGCACTAGTCATCCATTTAGAGACTCTTTTGGTTAAAAAGCCTTAATTTGATGCAAGATTCCAACAACAAGAGATTCTTCTGCCATCAGTTTTCAGGCCTCAGTTACCATTAAAGTCATGGCTGCACAATTTTGCAAAAACTGGGGCCACCCCCTCATCCCTGGGTCTAACATTTTAGACAAATAGGTCACTGGTCTTCGAGTATCCCCTTGTTCTTGCACTAGAATTCCTTTGGCATGGTCCTGTTTAACATCCACAGAGAATTCAAAAATTTTTTACCTATCTGGAAGGGCTAGGGCTGGATCCTCAGTCTGCTTTTCAACACTTAAAAACTCTACTTCGTTCTGGTGTCCATATCACAACACTGGGGTTGTCGTGCATTTAAAGGTCATCCAGGGGTCTGGCTAAAATAGAAAAATCCTCAATCCAGGTCCTGCAATATCCTATTAGTCCTAAAAATTGTCACAGCTCCTTTTTAGTCCTGAGTAATGGTACTTCTAAAATTCCCTGGATCCTCTCTTGGTCAATACACTGCAAGCCTGCAGTCAAAATATGTCCCAAATATTTTTTCCACCATTTGTGCTTTCTTTTCAGATACTCTCAAGTCCCTTTTTAGCTAGAAAAATTAAGCAATTTCCCATTTGCTTCTTCTACCACTTCAACTTGTTTTCCTGATAGGAGCAAGTCATTCACATACTGCAATAACTTAATCCCTAGGCATGGAGTAAATTCTTTCAATATTTTTTGTAAGGCTTTCCTGAATAAGACTGGTACCTCTGTGTATCCCTGCAGAAGGACCATCCATGTCAATTGTTGCTTTACCATTTTCCCTTCTTCCTCTGGTTCCCACTCAAAGGCAAAATACTCTTTACTATCCTTTTAAGTGGGCATCTGCAGAAAGCATACTTTGAATCAAGTGCTGAATGGCAGTGATGTGAGGAGGGAACCTGGTTCAAGGTATAAGGATCTGGGACCGTGGGATGCCTTGGTTTAAAAATCTCATTTATTATTCTATTATATACTATTGTACAGGTTTCATCTGGTTTCTTACCTGGCAGTGCTCACCTTGGGAATGTCCTACACTGCCCAACAAACAATGCACAGTGATGCGTGTTCCTGCCAATTCTCCCTCTTCCTATGGTGATCTGCTAAGGGAAGACTTCGACGCATACAGCATCCAGCAAAATAGTCTATGTCAATTACTTCAGTGATGGGTGCAGACTCCACGGTACTTTCTTGATGGACCCCCACAAGGGACACATGGAGCTGGTGGGATGAGGAGGAGATTGCCAAAGGGATTCCCAGCTGCTGGCCAGTGCCCAAGCAGTCCTGGGGCTGCAGCACCCTTCCATGCCAGCTCTGCTGAGATCAGGGACTAGCCACGGGTCATGATTTTTGCATATGATGATAACAAAGGACTCCCGGGGCCTCTGGGACCCCAGGGCATGTCCCACCAACAAATGCCTAGCACAGTGCAACTCTGGAGCTGGTCCTGAAGGGGGCCTCGAAATGGGGTTCTTCTCTCCAGCAAGCCGAGGGACAGTTCCTGTGTTGAGAAAAGTCTCTTCTACTTAGAACTTCAAGCACATTTTTCAAATGGGAAAAATCTTGCTGCTGGTGAGAGATCCAAGGAGAAAGCTGACGTGTGGGGTGAAGGCTGTGGAGTGCTGGGAAATATCTGCTCTAAAGGGGTGTATGAAATTCCTCTCTAAAACTGAAATGAACCTGGTCTGTGGTAGCTGTTCTGGGTTTGAACAGTTCAACTGGATGATGATGCAAAGAGGACTTTCGCACCCAGGGGCTATGTAATAAACTAGTTTCCAAATGCAAACCCAGTTCCCACGAGCACACAATCCCATTTTCTTGCGGCAAGCTCAAAGCCCTGTGCTTAGATCAAGCTTTTTACCTGGAAAGGCCTACATTTGAACAGGCCTGGCCACAGCCAGGGGTCACTAGGGGATAACAGAAAATTTTCCCTTAGCATGAATGTGTAGCTCAGTCTAGAATCAAATTCTTCATACTCAAACTTTCTTCTGCCACTAGAGGTGACCAGATTTCTTGTTCTCCTTCTTCTTCTCCTTCTTCTTCTCTTCTTAATTTTCTTGTTCCCTGTAATGAACCAATTTTTTATTATGCTTATTCCTATTCCTATTCCTGTTTTTCTTATTTTCTTGTTCTGATTCCTATTCTTATTTTTTATTTATATCCTTATCGTAGAATCATAGGATGGTTTGGATCGCAATGGACTTTTGATGGCCATCTAGTCCAACCCCCAGGCAATGACAGGGGACATCTTCAACTAGATCAGGTTCCTCCTAGTCTGTCTTAGTGTTATTCCTCTTGCTCTCTCTCTTCATCTACTACCACTGCTACTATAATTACTGTTACTATAATACTACTGGTGTTAGCATCAGCACTACATGCTGGACTCACCCTTCAGACCAAAACCCCCACCCCAGAGCCTTCCCAGTTTAAGCAGCAGGGAAGAGCAGGCAGGATGAGCCAGCAGAGGGAGTGGCTCCCACACAGTTTCGGCACAGGGGCAGACGCTTTGCTGCCAGCTGGATTTGCCCAGGAGTAGGCACATGGCTGCTGGAGAATGGCACAGGGGACCTGTTAGTGGTGGATGGGGACAGGAATGATGTAGGCTGGTGGTGCAGTCCTGTTCGGGGTCAGGTGAGGCTTCAGAGCCCTGCAGGCAGAAGAGCCAGCACACACAGCCATCTGGGTAACACGATAAGGCACTTATAGCATCTGAAAAGAAAGGCTCACCCATCTAAAAAAAGTCCTGTGGTGAGGATAAGGCATTATTTAACACCTTAAGTGAAAGGGCTCTGACTTTTGCACCAGATTTAGGCTTGGGAAACGTGTACAATGATTTCATTTTAAAAGCAGAGGTGCACAGAGCAGATAATAATCATCATCATCAACAAATACCCTTATTTACAGCTTAAGAGTATGATTTGGGGCTACCACACGTGGCCCCGCAGCGCAAAGAACTGTACAAGCACCTAGATGAGGGCAGCCCCTTCCTCTCAAGCTGTTCAGTCTTAAAACTGAACAGTAAAACTGGTGGCACATGAGAACCTGATAGCCTGGGCTTTCCCTGCATGTTTCTGGCAGGGTTGAGCTGGAAAAAGATGTTGGAGGCCGCAGGGTGAGAGGGTGCAGTAGAGAAGCAGAGTAGGATGTGCACTGAGAGGATGAAAGTCAGAGCTACGAGAGGGATGCTACAAGAAAGCCAGAGAGGGAGTTTTTACGATGGCATGTAGTGATGGGACAAGGGGCAACGGCTTTAAAGAGGAAAAGTTTAGATTGGACATAAGGAAAAAATTCTGTACTGTGGGGGTGGTGAGACACTGGCACATGCTGCCCAGAGAAGTTGTGGATGCCCCATTCCTGGAAATCTTCAAGGCCAGGTTGGATGGGGTTTTGAGCAACTTGGTCTCACAGAAAGTGTCACTGCCCAGGGCAGGGGTGTTTGAACTACATGTGGTCTTTGAGGTCCCTTCCATGAATTCAGATGGAATTTACACCAAGCAGCATTTCTTTTGCACACCAAATTGCACTGCAGTTTTAATAGCAAGCCTCCCAAAAAGGGTCGTCTTAAATATGCTGCAAGTAACTGGCCAAGCAAGAAGACCTCCATCTCCTCATACCTTACAACACCTTTCTCCCTCCTGGAGCTTCCTTCCAGCAGGATTTTTTCCTACCAGGGCTGATCAAGTCCCAAACCAGAGACTGGCAAAGGGATGTCAGCTGCCACCACGGTCCCCTGTTCTCATTCTGAGCCCAGCCATCCTGTAGGAAGCTTCACATGCCTGGAGGGTCACTGGCTGTCCACCCTGCTTCTGCAGAGGACTGAGGGTGCTCCCAGGGCATACAGGCACCAGGGGAGCCATGAAGAAGGAGTTAAAAGAGTCCACCAAGCAGCTGGAGAAGCCACCACAATGGTCAGGTGTGAGTATGACCTCCCGAGAGGTGGTGGCACTGCCATGCTCCAACTTTTAGCTTGCCAAAAGCTCCATTGCTGCCTCATCGTGTGGTACCTGGGGAAAAAAGCTCCCTTTCAGCACTAAACTTTGCTGCAGGTCCTCAGCCTCTCACAGGATGGGGAGCCAACACAGACCTGGGTCTCATCTCTTAATTGCTGCCCTGCTTTGTGTCAAACTGGAGGGTACTGGCACAGGACTGAGTTCTGGACTGCAGCAGGGGCATGCAGGGTTACTCTGGAAAATATGCACACTGATATTTTGTTCATCTAAAGCTGAAGTGGTCGGTATGAAAGAAAATAGCTTGTGGTCTTCATACCTCGAGTCAATGAATTCCTGGGCCTTTTATAGCTCAGGAATGCTGGGCACTTGTGTTTGGTTTTACAAGGCTTCGAAGCCACAGCTTAAGGTCTGGATGAACATTAATCACAGTGGCACGATGACAGCTGCTCGTGTTTTACTCTTCTCTCAGGTGGGACTGCACTGTGGACACTGTGCCCTGTTTTCTCCACTTGCTCTGGTTTGCAGAGAGGGGAGTTACTACCTTCAGGCTGCCTTACCTGACTCAGAGTGGCTGAGGAACGCAGCGGGGTGCTCAGACCAGCCCGGTTTGTTGGGCTGCATCCAGACCCCAGATGGGGGATTCTGATGACAAGCAGACACCTGGCAGCATCCTTCCCGCCAGGGAGTGAGATCTGAACTTTTCACGTTTCACTGCAGTGTACCTTACGTCCAGACCCAGAAGGTATTTAAAGATGTCAGAAATCACAGCTTTTCCCCAAGAATGCACCTCACTGCTGTTTGTATGTTTGCCCCTCTCAAACTTTGGGAGGAGAAAGCCCTGAACATGGTAACAAACCAGCACAGAAGAGATATCACAGCTGCATGGTGCACTGAATCCAAGTGAAGCTTGAAAAGGTCTTGTCATTTTGGGTGGGACCAGATTTTTGAATACTTCTAAATGGCAATCTTGCTAATATTTTTAGCTCTTCTGAGCTCTTTCCTTACATGTTGCAAGTCCATTACTTACTTTTGGAATAATGGATTTTAATGTTCAAACAAACTGACTCTGGAAGTTGGCTTCTTTGCATGTTTATTCCTGATGTTAATATGCAAAATGTATTTAACCTGCAGAGAGTGTTACAGTGACATTCTTTTTTTGGCCAGAGCATTTGGGTTGGGTGAAGACACAAACCAAAAATGGAATAAGCCCCCTCCTTGTTGTAACTGAACACAGCTGGCCATGAGGCTTTTCCCATCCTAATATTGGTTTGGCCTCTGTTAGTTTATTTTCTTCCATGGGCTTGAAAAACAAGGTATGTGCCAAATTTTACCGTCAAATCTTGACTTGAAGGAAGCTGAAAAGCCACAATCTCAACAATCACCAAACTTTCATTCTTGGCACAAGAAATACTTCCGGCTGCCGTGTCTTGAAGATGGAGCGATCAGATGGGTCAGACTGACCTGTGCTTGCACGGGGAACACGCGGTGCTGGGATCTGGGTCAAGCAAACTGCTCCTCAAACTTCTGCAACCCTCCTGGATCTTTGCTGGCACACTCCTGCTCGGGACAGGTTGGTTTTTACAATGTGTGCAAGGATCTGGGGAGAGAAGGTTGGGACAGGCAGAGAAAAACACATAGGAGAGAGAGGCCCTTAGTGGCATTCATGCCTTTCATGCCTGCAGCTCCCTGGGACCTGATTCAGGAATTTTTTAACAGACACTTTCAAGAGCATGTGAGAGCCTGCTGAGCAAACCTCCCTCACACAAAGCCAGACACTTGGCTAACTTTTGCTCCCTTCCCCCCATTTATTTCAGTTACATAGGAACAATATTTCCACCAGGCTGGAGCATTCCCCTTTCCTGCACTACAGCATGAAATGGGATCTGATCTTTATTCCTTGCTGAGGACAGTATATAATTCAAGAACATCTAGATACAAAAGATATTTAGGTACCTCGCTCACACTGATCCAACATCTGCCAGATAAAGAAGCCCCAGATCCTCAAGAACAAAATACAAAAAATCAGTGGGAGTTCTATGCTTAGCAGGAACATAGGGCTAAAAAATATTCAGATCTTCACCAAAGAAATCTCATTAACTTTCGACTCTCATTTCCTTCCAGTGAAGATGATCTCACTAAAATCATGCTCTTCTTGTTTGGGCAAGCTCCCAGTTTGATCCTCTGCCTTGGAGACCCACTGATTTCATGCCCACATACTACTGGTGTCACCTGCTGTGGGGCCTTTCATTAACAACTGTGAAAAATGAAGAAGATGCATCCTTAAAAGTCCCTGAGGTATCCCATCTTAGTCTTAGCACACTATTTGCAAAGCTTAAAGAATTTTTTTAAAGTCCTTTCTTCCAGAGGACTGAATGTATTCACACTGGAAAAGTGAGAAAATAAACATGTTTATACATTTATTATATACAATAGTAAGGCACAAATTTAAACAGCAAAGAATAAGAAATCTTTGGCTGACCAACAATATCAACATTTGCTGGGGGTGACACATAACGTTCTTTGTTTTCCTCCCTATGTACAAATAACCCTCCAGCTGTACAACACTGTACACAAACTTCTCTATACAACCAACAACAATAAAAAATGACAGTATTTTACAACTAGTTACCACCAACGTCACCTGGAACGGCTACAGCACAGTTTCCCAAAAACGCAGAACAGTTCAAAGAACTGGGAAAGCCAGCACAAACGGAGCTGCACCGCTCTGCTGAGCGGGACTGACATATGGCAGTAGTACCCCATGCAAGTCCTGCTAGCACTTGGGCTGGAGGGAGACACACTGGTCCTCCAGACCTTCCCTCCAGGAAAACTAACATCTTTTGAGTTCAACACAATTGGTGAGAATGAACCTTTTGGTTTATTTGAGCTGTTGCCTACAACAAGAGTTGCCTACACACTGTCTCTAACAGTTTCCTATGTGACCATGAATCTGGGGCAGCATAAAGTGTAAAGCCAGCTTTGGATAGCAGAAACTGGAGACTGTGGTCTCCACAAGGAGGAGTGCTGTACTCTAGCTGACTTGGAGAAATCGAGCTGAACCACTACCAAACATAACTGAGAGCTGATCCATGCTGATCCAGCACTGTTTCTCCTGGACGCCTCACTGTCTGCCTGCACACAACTTACTAAAGAGTTTCAGCAAAAGAAATAATACAGCTGGTAACAAAATGCTTAGGGACATCCAAGCACCTGGGTATCCTTATTTCTTGGATAAAAAGTGATGCAATTAAATAGTCACCAACATTTTACTTGTATTCCCTTGATTTGTCTTTCTCCTGCCCCATTCCTCCCACAGACACTTGAGGAAGGGCCACGGAGGTGGGTCAGCGGTGATGTCACACGCAGTCCCGGCTTTTATGCAAACAATTACAACATTTAAATTAACTTTAGAGAAAAAAATAAAATTATCTTACAAGGCATATATTAAGCTGCATAACATCTTCCAAGGGTTTTATACCTTTGGTTTCACAATGCAAAGCTGCTAATACTTGAAACACACAGTTTGCTTCCTGCACAACTGACCTACCACTATGTTTAACAAGTGCAAAACTCAGAAAGAGGGTGACAACAACATACATCTAATTCTAGGTACACACAAAAATAAGTGCATAGCTTTAACATAGCAATTTTGTTCTTTTTAAAAAAAAGGTATCAGCCAGGCAGTATTGAGCACAAGGCTCTGGCCTGTGAAGGCTTTGAGTTCACAAGGACTTCAGTTTTTGGCGAAAGCAGAGTTTAAAATGCCTGGTGTTCCCAACAGACAAGGACTCTGATTTGTTACCTGCGGGAAGAGGTGACCTCGAGCCAGCCCTGAGTGCACAATTACTTCTAGCACCCATCACTTTTCCACTCTAGGCAGCTTCACATTAGATCCCATCGCTCTTTTTCCCAAAGCCAAGCTCTCCTTGAAGTCATTATGGTGCACCACAAGGCTCAGGAATAGCAAAGCCAATACAGGAATGTCTCACATAGGAAAATTTCCCTATCGGCATGTGCAGTGCACAAAGCCACAATTAACACAGCGGCTGAGTTGGCTGCCTCTTACTGAATTCAGGGACAAAGCTGAAAATGAGAAATGTTCCACCCTGGGTAAAATAAGGTGAAAAAAACCTGCAGCTCAGCACAGAAAACACATGATGCTCACGTACTGCTTTGCAGTTAAACCCTTCCCAGCCTGCTGCTACACCCTTTAATGTCCAGTCCCATATCAGCTTGAACAGCAGGTTTGTATGCTCAAGGAAGGTAGGAATTGGCTAGAAGAATTGAAAGTAAGGAAAAATCTTGGTTTTACCACAAACACACTGATTCTTCCAATACTATGAACCAGTGCCCAGAAAGAGGTATCTTCTGATCTCACATGCACACCCAGCTTAACTCTAAAAACACATCCATGCAGCTCCCCTCTGAAGAAACTCTATAGTGCACAGCCCCTTAGGGAGCTGCTAGGATCCTCCCTCAACTTTCCCTCCTGAAACCTTCCTATGGTTACAACAGGTTTTGCTTCAGAAGGGTCCCTCCCCCCCTCTTCTACATTCATCCACCAGGAGAATTCCAGCCAACAACTGCTCCTACCAAAAAAAGAAATCTCAGCAAGCTCTGAGGTTACGAGACATGAATATTTGTACTGTAAATTTGGCTCCAAGAGAAACACTTGTCCAGCCAGGAAAGAGGCACCTGACCTGCCTGCCCAGGAAAACCACACCAATGCCACTCAAACAAATACTTACAAGAACCTGCCGTTTACACCTACAGACCAATTATTCACAAAAATTAAGTAGTGAAATTTTTGAGACTGAAACTTTTGAGAAATGCATTGATACTGAGGAAGATGCAAGTTTTTCCTGGATTACTCAGAAATTCTCTCTGGCCTCCAAAGAGACGGGATTTCGCTTCCTGTCCTGGTTGCAGAGGCAGGAAAACAGAACGGCAGCGTGCAATCAGTCTGCAACTTCACTCCTTTCTCTTTATGCCAGAAAGCACAGTTTCCTTTTTCCTCAACGATCTCCTTCTCACACCACTCTCCATTTTCAACGACTCCTTCTGTTCAGAAAATCCCAGACGTTCATTTCACTGCTCCTCTTCAGTGCTCTTGACTTCTTGCCTGGTCAAAAGTCTCAACATACCAGACTCTAGCTTCAATTTGGGCATAAACTCCACCTTTTTTCACACTCTCAGGGTTAGTTTTCAAGGTTGGCACACCGAGGACCATCTTGGGCCTGGCTGTACACACACAAAACCCCAGAGATGTTGTCCTCTGCTCAGATGAGGACTTCCATCATGTCTGTATCTGGAAACTCAGGCTTGTGGAGCAGGCTGCTCACTCTGCCTTTGCTGTCAGGCAGTTTCCCGTAGCTGGAGTTCTCTGTAATGCAAAGAAGGGAAAGTTGGTCTTCAGCCCAAATGCAACAGCAAATTGTTCAAAGCAAGTATCAACCGATTCCTGGAAGGTAGGGCATGTATTACCTGTACATCCTACATACTGAAAGCCAAATTTGTTCAGGACAATAAGAATGTGTGATGCAATGACAGCAGGTGTCAGTGTGCACAGACCCCGAGGACAGGCACAAAGATGGTATTTAAGAGATACAGACCAAAGAACCTCATTAGCTAAAATCATAGAAGGGTCTAGGTTGGAAGGGATGCTAAAGACCATCTAGTTCTGTAATAGTCAGCCCTTTTAATAATACATAGCACATTTTTAGAGGGAAAGCTTGCTTTTGAGAGGAGATGAATGTGTAAGAAACAGGCTTTTTCAAAATAATGTCCATAAAATAAATGTCTCCTTTGCTAGGGCTGCAAACCAGGAGTTTCCACCTTTCAAAAATAATTAAAATTGTACTTCTTCATCCCCCCTAAAAAAAAGATCTCCACTTTCTCCTTACTATTTCCCTCAGCTTTCCTTTAAAAATTAGGGAGAAAATGGTGCTTTAACTGACCATGGTTTCAGATGAAAAAAAAAGAGAAGAGTCTGAGTATGTGAGCAGGTGTTGAGTGTTTTCATGGTGTGAAACTCTACAATTTTATATCTGGCAGCATGAATAACTGCAAACTCTGCCTGCCACAGGTGAACAAAGCTCTACAGAAGCTGCCGAGCACAAAGCTCTGCAAAGCCACTCTGGGTGGCCTTAGAAAGTTCTCTCTCAACAATTTTAGTTTCCTTGAAGAAACCTCCACTGCACCTTACAAACTGTGGCAGCATCACATACACACACCTTGCCCCCATTAATACTGATGTGTCTCTGGGCACTGCTGATAGCCCCGGGGGTGCTGACATTTTGCACTGACACAGGGATCTGGCAGAGCTCACCCAGTTTCTCACTGGCCACTCGTGGCCCCAGGGGCCGTGGGGCTGGGGGGTGTGATGGGGTGGTACCCAGGCGTCCCCGGCCGGGGAAGGAGGCGGTGGCGGGCCAGAAGAGCTCAGCAGTTTTGTCCGTCTGGGTGCTGCTGTCTTTGCTGCCCGTCTTTGCGTGGGAGGCTGCCGGCACTGGGACGGGCATGCAAGACAAGGAGGGCAGAGGAGGAGGCTGTGAAGGGCCTGATGGGTGGTCATGGTGCTCCTTTCCCAAGAGCAGCCCTGAAAACATATAGAGGTCAGTCATATCCTGGCTCAAACACATGTGCTGTCCCCCCTCCCACCCCAGAGCCACAAGACACTGGGTATGTCTCCACTCATTTAGTTTGGCTTAGCTTTTCCCCTTGATGCTGCTTCTTCTGGCATCCATATGGTACTTTCCTACAAAATAGCTTTTTGAAAGCAGCTTCCCCTCCCTGCCTCCCGTTGTGCACACCCATCCTAGTGGCACTTACTCACAACACAGCCTTGCACACCTCCACACCCCCATCCTATGTGGCCCCAAACAACGGGCAGTCCTACTGATTTTCCCATTTATCTGCCACATCACATCATGCTGTCCTATCCAAAGGGATGCTCACCCTCTTGATTAACTTTATTCAAGCTTTATTTCTAGCCCAAATTTGCTATTTACTTCCATAAAGTTGCAAACATCATGTGTATCTGGGAGGACTTTCCTCAACTATGGTTTTCTATAATCAGTGCAGAATGATTTAATATGATTAAAAATGTAATAAGGATACAATGCAAGGTTAAAGAATGACTGATTTTTGACTTAAGCACAAGGACGCACATTCTGCCTATGGAAAGTGCTCTGGAAGTGAGCTGTCAGGGTAATGTGTGCCAAGGCACTTTTGCTAAGCTCGAGCAGAAGGATTACGACAAAGTAATGGATGAGCCAAAGCTTACACAAAAGCTGAACTCACCTATGCTTCCCTTCCAGAGCTTTTCTTCCTTCCTCTCCTCAGCTATCTGGTTGCTGGTGAGCGAGGTCTGGCGCGAATGCACGCCTGTAGCAGCAGCGATGGAGGGCACGGACCGAGCCGGTCGCAGGCTGGCACTGTCAGCTTTCCCAGGGTCCTTTCGTGATCGCTGCTGAAGGACCTTGATCATGGCATCCTTCTCAATTATTTTGGCATGGAGATTCTTTATTCTGCCAAAATATGAATGCTCTGCTTACAAGAATGGAAAAAACATTCCTATGGGCAGGTCTCCACACCCAGGGGCAGCAGGGAGGTCCCCAGGCAGATGCCCTGCTGTTCTGTCCTCTCTGGTTTTGAGATACTTGGACAAGGCAGCTCCTAGCAGTTCCTCCAAGGATAACCATGCACTTCAAAACATTAGCATTTCTAGCAATTAAGCCAAAACTTTTCTGCAAGGTTAACTGAACCCATCTATGCTATGGTTTTACTAATCCAACAGGAGCAGTGGGCAGTATCCTGAGCAGGCTGCACATTGCTACCTTCACAATACAAACACAAGGCAGTTTTCACCCCTGTCATACATCAGGGCCAAATCTGGAAACTATGCTTTGGCAGACTGAGTTAACCCCAGGGTTCAGGTCTGTTGTCAGCTGGAGTAAAGACCCACTGAAGTGAGTGGAAAGGTTCCTCTTGGTTTCTCTAAGAGGTGGTCTAAGCTCTTTCTTCTCCCTCACTGCTGCAGAAACAATCAGCACATGGCGTTCAGAGCTGAGCAAAGATCGCTACTTCTCTCATACAGACCCTGAAGACTCTCAAATCACTAAAAAAATGGGATTACCTGAACTCTTCTCCAGGAATGATTAACACCAAATCATACTGAACAACTACCAAACGGTATTTTTCAAAAATTTGTACACCATGACAGTCAAATAACTAGCCTGACTGTGCTGTACAACATATAATACAATGCAGGTGCATTTTGTGAAGCACTGAAAGCATTAGTTTTCATCATCTCATGTTTAATTAGCAATGTAAACACAAGATGCTAATCTATATTTATGAAGCCAATGGCAAGACTCCACTACTTCCCTGGAAGCAGGAGTAGCTTGCATCTTTGAGTGAAAAACAAAACCCAAACCCAGTAAAAACAATCACTGGTACTTTCCATAAGCAACAAACACACCTTTTTATAAAAGTGTCTGCAAATTTGTGTCCTTGCATGACAGACTACTTTTAATAGTGGAACAGCCTCTGTTTTGTAAAAATGTTGGAGTTGCCACAGAAGGCTTAACAAGAAGATAGGGAGGAAGTTATCTAATGACAACAACTCTTTAATCCCTGTTTGAATGCTGAAGAGCAAAACTAAGTCAAAGTGAAGCCAAGCCCATTCTTTCCAGGCATATAGGAAGGAACAGAAGGGCATCCTGGTTTATCTGAACCCAGCCCCACCACCACAACAAGCAGGAATGGCACAGCATCCCTTACGTGTACTCCATGTCCTGGCAACGGCGGTTGGCTTGCACGATCTCCTCCTCCTCCTGCCAACTCCGCACCTCCAGTGCTGTCTCGCCGTAGCTGCCATTGTGTGAGTGGCTCGGGGCGGAGGCATCCCTGGCAAAGAGGTTCACCACAGTGAGGCAGGCTCCTGAGACTGTGAGGGTGGCTTTTGCAAGTGAGATTGAAACTTGCAAAGAAAACCCCAAACCCATGTTCAAAGAGCGAGCTAGAGATGGCTGCCTGTCAAGCGGATGGCTACCTGGCATCGGGGCATCCTGTTGCAGACTACACTTGGCTTGGGCTGGGTCATTAATGCCATTAATTTAACTGGGTTAAAGGAACAGAGAGCATGCTGGAGTCATGGCTGACCCATACAGGGCTAACAGCCATCCAGAAGGATAGGGTCAGACATCAGAGGGACTCACTCACCAGATCCCAAGTCAACAAGACTACATCATGAAGCAGTAACAAAGCTCTACACTTTGGAAGTTGAAAAACAGCATAGGAATTGCTGCCTAGACTGCAGTGCAAAAGAAAATTCCATCCTGAGTCATGCACCTAAACACATTTCAAAGGGAAAACTCATTTTCGGATGTTTTCTGAGGATTTAGTTCCTAAGAAACTGAGGTGAGAAGTTAATTATCCCATCCTCCTGACCGCTGGGAAATTCTCACTGCCTTTTGTGCTTTCGGCCACCACGCTCTGACACAAACTGGAGACAGATAGTCCAGACATATGCAATGTGAATGGGAAAGAGTTTACACTAGGACATGTCAGGAATGGCTGAAGGGAGGAAGTTAGTTCAGACCAGAGAAGACACAACAGGGAATATCTGTCTTCCTATATATACAAGGCTATTTGAACATCAACAGTGTTCTGTTGTTCATCCTGTATGCCTGGGAAGGACAAGAATCAATGGAGGTAATTTGCAGTAAAGAAGTTTAGCTTAGCTATCAGGAAAAACATTTTAGTTTGAAGATTAATGAAGTAGTAAAAAAGAGATTTAGGCAACAAAATTTCCCTTATTACAGCTTTTTAAAACCAGGTTAAACAACCTTGTTGCAGGCCATGGGATGGGCGCAGCCATATACAAAGTCCCTGCTCACTCCATCAGTGTGCTGGGAGGAGCTGCTGGGAGGAGCTGCCTTACCTGTGCTGTGTAATTTGGCACCTTCAGACTGCCAAAGGCCATTGCTTGAATCTGATGCCTAGATTTGATAAAGTTTTGGACCTGGTCAGATGGATAAATCCTGTCTTAACCAACTACTGTATTTCACTGGCATGACACCTTGGAGAAGTGCATTAACCCTGGCAGTGCAACTCAGCAGGGAAAGGCAAGAAACATCCAGCCTTAAGAAAACACCCATTTTGTATTATTTCCCCATGCTTTCCATGGTGAACAGAGCTGCCTGCTTGCAGCAAGGTCATCTTACCTCTCCGTTGCAGCTGTGGCTGCAGCATTCATGGCAAAGTGCCGGATCGTACTCTCCTCCAGATATTTCTGCTCCCACTTGGTCATGTCAGCTTCCAGGGCCAGGATCCTCTCCTCCTTCTCCCGCACCAGCTCCATGAGGGCTGGGGCATTATGCTCTGGAAGGCTGCTTGCCTGGTAGCTGCCCTGCCTCTGCCAGTGGAAACAGCGACAGATAGTCATGCCCTGCCACGCATGGGAGATGCCGACCCTTTTTTCCTCAGTTTTCTGGCACATACAAAGACATCCCCATGTCTTTTGACAGGGGCAGGTGGAAACCCCAGGCTAAACCCCTTAGCTTGCAGGACAACGGGCGAGTTGACCATATGTGCAACCCTAGCACATGCTTCCCAGACCATGCTGACAGAAGCAGGGATTTGGCTGCTACCCTGGATGTGCAGAGATTTCCTGAGAAACCCCAAGCCAAGGGAAAAAGTAGGAAAAAAAGTTGGTAGGAAAAGAAGCAATGAAGCTTAAAAAGATATTCTTCTTGCTGGGACTTCATGCCCATGGCTGGGCAGTGCTTAGCATGGACAGGCAGTTATTTCCAGAGGGTTTATATATTAAAGCTGAAAAAAAAGCACCTTGTGACCTAGTTACATGGTACCCTGTTTAAAGCAGCAGATGGGAAAATATCCTAGACATGCATTTAAGCTTGTCCCTTCTGGCACATTAGTTCTCTTGTGCCCTCAGGGGATGCTTTCTGTGGTGGTAACAGCTAACTTTCTAACTAGAGGGGCATAAGATGCCCAGGCACTGTGGAGGGGCTCCCATTGGATGCTGACAAGCAGCAATGGGTGTGTAACTCTTTCCATCTATGCTGCAAGAAAAGTACTTGTCCAGGCAGGATTTATTCCACCAGTTACAGCACTTAATTAAGTCACCTAAGCAGCATGGGTAGCTACCCTGAGCTCCTCTCACTGCTGATAGAGAGCAGAGGCAGATGGAGATCCACTCCTTGGCTCAGCAGAGGGATGAGTGCAAACTGAGGGGAGAGGCATGAACCTCTGGGAGAACTCAGTAGAAATAAATTAATTTTTAAATAAAAAATGCAAGAGATTTGTCATACTCCATGGTGAACAGTATTGTGCTAAAGAGGAAACCATGTCTCAGGAGCACTGGCTTCTCATTCATGCCACACCTTGAAGTTTCACTGGCAAAGCTGTACCACCAAAACTAGAGATACCAGGGAAGGGCTGCAGCCTTTGCCTCTGGTGCAGTAACAACACGTTTGGAAGATGCTTTCTGGAAATGCAATATGGATCGGCCCTTGGAAACAATGGCTACGACTCTGCTCCTGCAAAAATATTGTCAAATCTCTGGCAGAAAGGTACTATTTTGGAAGTGTGGTCCTGATCTACAAATGGTATCTTGGGACATCATCGGGGCTTGTCATCTTCTGAGTCAAAACATCTGCCAGTCCTGAACACTGAGCCCGCAACGCTGACTGAAAGAGTTTGTTTATTGGTCCCAATTTGTGCATCAGTGATAAGGAAGATTTGCCATTTGGACTCAGCTTCCAGCAAGCCAGAGACAGAAGAGATTCTGGCTCACTGTCTCCTTGCGTGCTGGGTCCCTTCTGCTGACACTGGTAAAAATGAGAAAAGAAAATCTCCTTTTTTCCTCTGCAATAAGAAAATGTTTCAGTAGCTATAACTTTGATAACTCAGAGAAGACAGCTCTGAAGCAAAAAGCTGGGGTATTTTGATGCCACATGATTCTCTGCAGTGTTGTGGCTCATAAACAAACAGTATGGGTAACAGTAGTAAAAACACCCCAAAGTTTTCTCTCAAAGCTGATAGATGAGACAACAAGTTAAAAGTATCTTTCCTCTTAAAACTTACTAGATGGAATGGGTGCTGGCATTTGAAAACTATGTCAACCCAAAAGCCAATTGCTAATTACACTGCCAAAAAAATTTAAAATTAAAGAATCTGTAAGTTACAGAGGAATTTTCTGCCAAAATGAACAGACATAGCCTGAACTCCCAAGACAAGGACATCAGCAACAGCGTATCCCTGTTACTTAATACATCAATTTGTCTCTGTATCCCAGCCTTTCTTAGTTCTAGTTTTATCTTCACTTGAATTTTAATTGTATTTTTCTCAGATGTTCTTTTCTCAAATGGCATTAGTATGTCATACCCCATGTAATTCCCTTGTTAAACAGGAAGAGAGCTGGCTAAGGGGGAACTGAGAAGACTTGAACACCAAACCCAGGGTGGACTGGGCAAGAAAGACTTAACACACTTCTATAGCAGCAAGAAAGAGCCAAGATGAATGAGAAGGGTCTGCAGGGAGCAGCAGCAGAGTGATACCTTGGGAAAGCTGCTGGGGGGCTTGCCCTGCCCTGGGGATGCCGGAAGGAAGGGGATGCTCTCAGGTCTGGCCACCTCATGACTCTGCAAACCACTGACACTGACCCTGACCATAGAGCTATTTGCCAATGGCATCCTGCCAGCAGGATCAGCCCCTCTGCTTTCTGGCAGCACAAGCTCTGTGTAACAGCTGCTTTGGTGTCCACTAATGGCTTATAAATAAGGAAAGGTTATAGTAGCAGGTGCATGTGATGACAGATACAAATGAGCCCTTCAAGAGTTCCAGGAGCACCATGCTTTGCTTATGTTGCTGGTTTTTCCCCAAGCCACAGTTTGATACATTTAGCATATCTGCTCACTCTCCTCCAGAGCCAATGCCCATGTATTTGGCACTTGGTACAGGCTGCAGCCTGGAAATTCTCCCTGCAACCTCCTCATGCTTTATTTTTTTTCCTTTTCAGAGACGACTGGACTTTAGGACTTAGGGATGAAGGTGTTATAACAAAGGAATAACTGTGCATAAAATACAAGCATAACACTACCCCTCTAAGGACACAGGGCTGCCAAAAAACAAGGGGACACACAGAAATGCAAATCTGTACTCCTGGCCCATCCTGGACTGGATTGATATATAAATAATTTATTGTCTGAAGATGACATCACTTGGCTCTAGATCTGTAATGGGTTGAGGTTTCTGTGAACCACATACATCAAGCTTTGCACAGAACAAATATGGGCCTAGGTCTTGCTCCTACCAGATCCCACATCATCCCACTTGGCCTTCTCAATGAAACATCAGCTGAAATTTTTGGGGTAAATCTCACGTGTACCGCACCTTTCCTCTCCTCCCTCTGTGTGGAGCTGATTTTTGCACAACCTGTCATTGCTAGAGAGAGAAACCTGGAAGGACATTTTCCCCTGCCTGCCCTTGGGCAGGGGAGCCAGGACATCCCAACCCAGCAGCAGGCAGGGCTCAACTGTGTCCAGAGCCCCACAGCAGATCAGCCGCATCCTCTGCTGAGCATCAGGAATAAGAATCATAGAGTGGATTGAGTTGGAAAGGACCTTCAAAGATCATCTAAATCCGGCCCTCCTGTCATGGGCGGGGAAAACTTCACAAGCTCAAAGCCCCATCCAACATGACCTTGCACACTTCCAGTGATCCAGGACCCTACCCAAATGAATGGTTTAGGAGGAAAAGCCCAACAACCTGAATCCAAAAGCAAGATGGCACCTGGCAGGGATGCAAGTGACCAACTCCATTAAAATCAACACCAAAGGCCCCATGCTGGGGTCCTGCCCATATCACCCTGTCCTCACCTGCTGCATCCTCAGCGAGTCCAGCTCTCGCTCCAGGCGTGTGCGCAGCCGCCGCTCCATCTGCTCCCTCTTCTCGCAGGCCGCCTGCAGCTGTGTCAGCGCCTGCTGCAGCTTCTCCACCTTCTCCACATAGGCCTGCTTCCTGCGCAGCTGTGGGGTACAGGGGGTCAGCAGTCTGAAGGGCACTGTACCCCGCCCTGGGCCACTGGGACCCCTGTGCACTTGCAGGCATGCACTGGGATCGAGCATGGCTTCGGTCATTTGCTTCCAAGAGTTTCTCTAGGGAAAGGATGATGCCTCTTTGATGGGCAGGGAATGTGCACGGCAAGCATTGCTGGGGCAGATCTACCCTTTTCGGAAGGAATGTTGCCCAGATCTTCCACCCACTGGGGATCTGCTAACCATGAACCCCTCTGGCCATTTGTAAGCAAGAGCTGTCATGTTAGTGGATACTCTTTGGGCAAACACACCGGCTGGACCCAGTTAAGAGGAATCCCCGTGGGTTTTATTGACTGGTGACACTCAGCACACTGCCTGCATCCAAACAGAGGGGTTCTTTTTTCACTCCTGCTTATTTGCTCAACACAGGTGGAACAAGTGGAGTGCCAGCAGCCAGAAGTTCTCCACCTACTTTATCCTGCTCACAGGCTTGTCCATGCTGATCTGGAGATGGTATGTCCTGGCAGCTAAAGCCAGGCCCTCTTTACATCTATAATGCAATTACTGAAGGGCTAAACATGACACAAGGATTGTGCAATGCAGAGTTTTACAACCAGAGATTGCTCAAGCAGCATACCCCAAAAGGGGTATGAATTCCTCTTCTGTCACCCTAAATCCATCCATGTCACAGGTGAAGTGAAACAGGCTTGCTCACAGCAAAAGCACAGCTTGGTCTAAACAAACCTCCCTAACAAGTGGCACCAACAACTGGCAGAGTGACCTCCTTATCCTTGCTGCAATCTAGGCTAATGCTTACAGCTCCCTGGGCTTTCCATGAAAATTAATGAGATTATAATCCCCACTAGTCTCTGGCAGCACCATGAAGACTGCATTCCTCAGGAGCTCACGACTTGGCAAGACCCACACAGCAGAGGCTTCTTGCTGAATGTGCTATTTTGGCAGTAGGAAGGTGTTTGTGTCACCTCCAGCCACATCAGCATGCATCAAAGGGGGTTAGGGAGCTCCCCCAGGGGCTCTCTTTGGCAGCAGACCTCATCTGCTCTCCCATGTCCTGCCAAATGCTGCAGGGTCCATCTGTATCACAGCAGCCACAACTTGGCTTTGCAGCAGCCCCCTAAGCCTCAGGGTTCACACACTCACACACCTCTGCCCTCCGAGGCGATGCTCACGTGTCCACTGCCTTCAAAAACAATTTTGCAGGAGATGTGCAACGAGACAGTTCCCACATTCATAAGTTTATAGGGAGGTTCTCGAGCCAATTCTGACTTTTCTATTCTGCATGTAGATTCATAAGCAAAAAAAAAAATCACCCATGCATTTAAAACACAAAGTACAAAATGTTGTAATTCAAATTAATTTGGGTTGCCAGTGAAGCATGGATCCATAAGGGAGGGGCGACTACAATCAGAGACCTGTGACACTAAGCTCCAACACCTCACAGACACACAGACTCCAAAAAACCCAAAACTGGATGGCACCTGGAGAGGTACCAATCCATCCTCCCGCTGCATGGGGGGATCAACTGTACATAAAAACTGGCACATATCTGTATAAGCTGTTTACAAAATCACCCAGGGGTAGGAACTACACAACCTATCCCTGTAAACTACTTCACAGCTTACTTTCCTTTACTGCCAGAAAACTTTTACACTAATGCCTAATCTGGCTTTCTCTTATGCAATTTAAGCAAATTACTTCTTGTTCTATTTCCAAACTGTGATCTACTAAAGCAAGAAGCATTTAATTAAACAATTCACTTCTTCACTAGATCAGCAAACTTGCCTGAACACTGCCCTTGTCCTGGGGATTAGGAAAATAAAGATAAAGAAGAGCTAAGGCTAAAAGGGGATGATCCAAGCAAATAAATCTGAGTAAAGATGAGTGAGTCTTGGAAAAATATCTGTGCTAGAAACATAACTGCAGTTTGAACAATCAAATTCTATAGATATGAGATTTGAATGAAAGATTGTAAGAGATGGAGAATCCACTATCACTCTAAGTAGATTGTTTCAGTGTTAATTACTTTCAACTCTTTATTTCCAGCCTGATTTGCTCAGCTTCAGCCTCCAAACACTGCATCTCATTATTTCCTCTTAGGCAAAACAGCAATGTTTAATCTCTCTGACAGCAATCCCGTCTTCATCCATCCCTGGATGGATGAAGGGAGAGCAGCGGATATTGTCTACCTCGACTTCAGCAAGGCTTTTGATACTGTCTCTCACAACATCCTCATAGGTAAACTCAGGAACTGTGGATGAGTGGACAGTGAGGAGGATTAAGAACTGGCTGAACAGCAGAACCCAGAGGGTGGCACAGGGTCTGGTTGGAGGCTTGTCACTAGTGGTGTCACCCAAGGTTCAATATTGGGCCCAACATTGTTTAACCTATTAATCAATGACTTGGGTGAAAGGGTAGATGCCTCCTCAGCAAGTTCCCTGCAGATACAAAGCTGGGAGGAGTTGCCGACACCCCAGAGGGCTGTGCAGCCCTTCAGAAGGACCTCGGCAGGTTGGAGAGATGGGCAGAGAGGAACCATCTGAAATTCAACAGGGGCAAATGCAGAGCACCTGGGGAGGAATAACCCCATAGGGGTTAACCCAGTACAGGGTGGGGGCTGACCTGCTGGAAAGCAGCTCTGCAGAGAAGTACCTGGGAGTTCTTTACTGTGTGGGTGACCAAGCACTGGAACAGATTGACCAGAGAGGTTGTGGAGTCTCCCTCACTGTAGATAATCAAGAACCATCTGGACACAACCCTGTGCCATGTGCTCTAGGATGACTCTGCTTGAGCAGGGAGGCTGGACCAGACAACCCACTGTGGTCCCTTCTAATCTTACCCATTTGGTGATTCACGTTCATGTGCACGGACCGAAGCTCAGCCAACTTTTCACTTCAATTCTTCCCAGCAAAGAACAGCTTCTGGACCCCAAATAAATTGTACAGCTGCTTTCTGAGCCCTCTCCAATTATGCAGTTTTCTATTCAAAGCATGGAACAGACCCTGATTCCAGCAGCAGTCTGCTAAATGACATGTGGTGATAATACCACCTACACATTTTGAATTAAATCCTTCTACTAGCAGGCACTCAGGATAATGCAGATTTACATAGAAGACGATCTTACATTAATTCAACTTAGTAGCTATTGCTTATTTCTCAAGGCTTGATTTAAAACGCTGTTAATTACATGCTGGTGGTAGAAGAAATCTGTGTGGATTTACAAAGCAGTGCATGAGCTAGAGCTCAGTTAACAATAATAACAGTCATTTTGATTTGACTGAATTTGTGTTTTCTTCAATATATTCCCAATTATAGTAAAAATCCCTGGTTTAAAATGAAGGTTTAACACTGCAACTTATCTTCTGCGTGTGTCTAATTAAGATCCAGAAACACTGGAGACTGTTGAAAAGGTGCTCTGATTCAGCCATGAAACAAGACAAAAGGGAAAGTGAGTGATGGAGCTTGGGCACATGCTGGCAGTCTCAGATTAACTGCACTTCACCCAAGCTGCCTGACACTGCCTTGAACAATTAAAACACAGCAGCTGGGCTAAAATTCATTTGAACTGCCCCTAGAATGAAAAAAGGAGTTAAAAGGTACCAGATCAACATGGGCTAGTCAGGCTGAGGACTCTGATATACTCTGGCAAATACCACTGCATCACTTTCATATATGTCACCTCTGAGATCTACCATGCCGCAGGCAGGAGATTACCACCTCTGCAAAACCTACAGTGCCCCAGGCAGGAAGTTACCACCTCCGTAACACCTGCCATGCCCTGGGCAGGTTAGGAGCTCCCTAGAGGGGAACATCTAACCTATCCTCAGCTCTACCAGTCCACAATCCAGGGTCCAGCAGAGGCACATGTCTGTTGGATGACTAGACTAAAACCTGACTGCTGCCAAGCTCTTAGAGCCCTACAGCTGCAAACATATTTACTACAACACAGCAGGTGTAAGGTAAGTTCTTGAACCACCAGCCTGGAAATCACTGTATATGCTTCTGCCTTCACTAGTCTCTACTCAGCAAGTCAATGTTACCTGCCAATACCACACTGACAGTCTGTGGACCAGACACGAGCTAAACACGATTTCTTCCCATCCCCTGCATGATGCCATGAGTGTAGAAGCAGGTGCTGCCACCTAAAACATTCCTTTATTCAGCCCTTCGTAATGAAATGCAAATAGAAAACCTCAGGTAGCCTTTAAGCCAAGCAGTGTCAAGTGAATTATGTACAGATTAAAGATATGCTGGCTCCTGCAGCAACCCTAAAGGGACTGCCCCAAATACAGCGGGATGGTGAGCAGGCTTTAGGCTAACTAACAAAGGAGCAGTTAAACTTAATGTGATCCTCTTCTTGCTGCCGACTGCATCCATCCCAGGAAATGGAGTTTTCAAAATGTTTCTGAACAAGGGTCGGAATGGGCCAATGGTCAGGTACAAACCAGCACTGCCATCAGCACTCACATACAGTACCTTAAATCTTCTAGACTCTAAGTAAGCATTGGTTAGCCTAACAGGGGGTCTGTCATTGGGGTATCATTAGACACCCCCAACAAAAAACATTCAAAACTCACTGAGGTCAATTGTCCCTTCATCTTTCCAAGACAATGAAAGGCACTTAATTTAACTGCAGGTATTTGGGAAAGGCTTTCTCTGCTCCTCACAAGACCTTTTGCATCCATGCACCCATCAGACTCCTGTGGATTCCCCCCTGCCCCATGCCAGCTCTGGGGAGGGTGCAGGTGGAAAATGGGGCTCTGAAGGGGAACAGAGCTGCCCAAGATCATGCCAACAGTCTGTGCCAGAGCCTGAACCTCTACCAAATCTGCTAGGGTAGAGGTTCACCAATGGCCTTCCCCTCACCAATGACCTGCTCACTCAAGTAGTAAAGATTATGTTTCTTTTACTTCCCATAAAACATTCTCCCTCTGTTGGTCCCATGGACAGAGATTTTAGGGGTCTAAAAGGTCAAAAAGGCCTGTTTTGACAGTCTTGACTGATCTGCTAGAATGCATAGACTTTCAAATAGTTACTAGATCCACACCTCCTGATTTGAAGATCCTTAAGGAATACAATAAATTGAGACTTTCTTCACCAGTAATGGAGAACTGATAATGTCACTCTTAGTTATAATTAAAACTGAGCATTATTTCCAGTTTGAATTTGCCTGGTTTCAGCTTCCACCTACTAAGTACTATTCTGTCAGTTTAAAAAGCCCCCTGTGCCTCAGATTTCTCTTCCTATCTGAATACCTATTTTCATTATCAGGCTTATATGATTATTGCTTAAAGACCTCTTGGAGTTTTGGACTTCTTGGGTCTCACAGTATGATAGGTTCTCTTCAGCTCTCAAATAAAACCTGTAGCTCTAAATCCTGGTCAGTCTGCTTCCAGCTGGATCGGCAAGATTTTTTAAGATGTGAAGTCACCAAGCCCTGCACTGCCGTGTTGCCGTGCGCACCTCAAAAGCTTCCTGGTATTATTTGGCAAGAAATGGGATGCAGTAACACCACATGTCTGTATCACAGTCCAGGCCAGTGAGTAGTCAGTTTTTTATTCAATTTTTCTGTTAAATCCTACCATTACCTCAGCCACCAGCTAGTTGAATTTGATCTTGTTCCTCATTACACATTGAAGGGTTTGCTCTAGACACATCTATGGTCTCCTCTGCTTGCTTGTTTGGCTCAGTATTGTACAACTACACATTTTCTCTATAAAAGGGCCAGTGCAAGGGAAACAGGAAGACCTAGCACCCTGTGTGTAGAAGAGAATCAGGACTTGGATGGAGAAAGGCCTAACCATGAGCCATGTCTATCCCCAGAGCACAGAAATATCATCCATGCCTCACCTCCTCTTCCAGCTTGATAACCTTGGCTTGTGCATTGTTTAGGGCCTGGTCGAGGATTTCGATGTGCCTCCGCTGGTCCTCATTGGCAGAACGCACAGCTGCCAGCTCCATCTCCAACTTCTCCTTCTCCTTCAAGTGCTCTTTGTCTGAAAGAAAGACAAGAACAAGAGCCACTCCATGAGGACAGCTCACCGGGCCACACACCAGAGGCAAGCTGCCACCTCCCTAGGAAAGCAAAAATTATGTGAAGCAGCAGCAAGTAGGGCCTTTACAACACAGTGCTGAGACACAGTGAGCAAGGAACTTCTACTGCCAGGGCTCAGCCCCGCAGTGCCCAGCCTTACACCAGCAGCAGAAACAAGTGGCAGCTTGGACTGCATCTGCACTAGCAGAGCTTGTGGACCCCAGCACTGCCTCACAGTTTTCCATTCTGCTGAACTGCTAGCACATCCCACAGTAAAATTTTGGCTTGCACCAACTACTCCTTTTTCAAACAACACCCTACATCAAGGGCTGCTTATAGCTGCCAGCTTCAATGCTTCTGCCCTTCTGTAATGGGCAAGAAACCTCAGCTCCATGGATGTGGGCTGTGCTGTGCCTCGTGCTTTTTATTTGCAAGAATGGAGATCATGACATACAGAAAATTTGAAGAAGCTGAATAATAAACACAAATCTGTGCTGGACAGCCTGAAAATGGAAAGAGGGGAAAGCAGTAACGAAGAATATGACAAGAGACCTCTGCACAGGCTTTCTCTGACCATGCAGAGAAAAGGAAGGCGCCATGGGAGCCATTTCAGCCCTATGGAGGTCCTGGGTGACCTTCCAGACCTGCAGGACTTAAGGATCCAATGATCAGTGCTCCCTCCTGTTAAGCATCACTAGCGAGACTAAAGCATGTAGGTAATCTCTGTGCTGAAAAATCATCCTTTTGTTGGGTAAGATTTAAAACAACATTTAAAAAGTAAACAACTGGCTAAATTTAGTCAGCTCTGCTCAAATCTTTGTCTTCAGCAACAAACTGCAGGCCCACCATTGACTTTGCTGGCAAGCTGCCTGGGGAAATGCTTGGCTCCATCTGCTTCTGCCCTGACAGTGCTGAGAAGCCATTTCTGGGAACATGAATGTCACAGGCTAATCACTGCATCCCTGATGTCAGAACACAAAGTTAAAGACTGGAGTGAGCAGGGGATAGAGGTTTCATTCAGTGATATCTGAGATTTCAAAATCTGGCCTTCTTCCTGAATGACAACAAAAACAGAGTACTTGGAAAGCCTCTAGGAAGGAAAATTTCCTCCAAAAATTTATTTGGCATCAATTAATCATTGTTTTGATTTTTGATTTTTAAAACATAGCATTACATAATTTATTATTTTTTAACTGAAATGAAAAGTTGCTTCAAAAACACTGAAACATATGAAACCTGCCTGTGAGGAGCCAATTCAGTTTTGTTATGCCTCAACAATGATTGCCAGAGGCATGTGGGGGGAGGGAGTGTACACGTGCCACTTGCAGGAAGCAGCCAGGGGTGGAGGAAAGCCTTGTCTCTGGGAGACTTCGCCTGGCAACACCTCCCATGAAGCAGGCAGTAGGAGACACTGTGGAGGGACTTCTCCAATCAGGTAGTGAAAAGGTCTCCACCAATGGATGGCACAGAAAGGCTGGACTGGAACAATGGTCCCCTGCCAGTGGGTGGACTTTGGGAGGGGCCGGGGGCTATAAGAGCTGTGTCAGGGCTCGCCACTGCTTGCTAGTGTTCGCTGCTCCCACTTGCTCCCTCCTTTGCCCTGGCCCCAGCCTGCCTTCTGGCTCTCCTGCCTTTGCTGGCTCGCCCTCGCACCTGTGCTGCCTTCCTGTGTCCCTGACCGCCACCTTGTCACTTCGCCCTGCGTCCTTGCCTGGACTGCCTGCAACCAACCCTGCTGCCCCAATCCAGCCGGTCGCCGTGACCCTGCCCAGGGTCCTGCTCCTCCCGTCCGAGCACCCACTCACCGCGTGTCCGGTGCCATCGCCGCAGGAGCCACACCTGTGAAGCCGCACCTCTCCAGGAGCCACACGGGTTCATTAAGACCCCGTCCATCCACAGGCAGGCAGCGTGCACGCCTCCCGTCACCTGGACGCTGACTGCACTTCCCTGACTCGCTGGTGGTAATGCCCTCTTTTTCCTCTCTGTCCCCTCTCCCACTCTCGCCCCCCATTCTTTCCCATTTTCCTTAGTCTTGCTCTCTTTTCTAGCCCTCTTTCATAGGGTAGCTCCTTTTTATTTTGGTTTTTGTTACCAATAAACGGTTCTCAGATACATCGTTTGCCTCATTTGGCTTAATTTTGTTCCGGACTATCCATTTTTAAAAGAACTCCTCGCAGTTCCCCACAGTGGAACGCAACACTGCTCCAAACATCCAGCCCATGCCACCTAAATGTGACCACTCAAGCTGGAAGCCCATCCATCTGCCTTCCCCCAAGCAGGGTCAGAAAACTTATGGCCAAAGCCATGCCATTTCAGACGAACTACCCCCAGCAGGGCCACATTCTTCCTTAATGTCAGGTGGGATGAGAACAGGTTTAATTCACACACCATCAGCAGGTGCCGGCAGCGAGGTGAGATGTACATAAGCTGAGTCATGTGGAACAAGGCAAAAGTGGATGAGGTGAGCCCAAACCCACCCAGCTGTCTTCCCACTTATCCTAAAAGGAGGAACTCAGCACCTCATAACAAAAAATCCTGGCAGCAACGCCATCATGCTGGTCACTGCAAAGCCCACAAGCAAAGCCCAGTGAGTGCTGCGGACACCGAACCACTGCCACCATGAGCCATCTTGGTGTGATGGTGGCCTTCTTCTTCCCTTGTTGGCAAGTGATTTTATATTAGACATGCAGACCTCTTCCTTCAATGCAACAATATTTACTTCAATCAGATTAGCCAGAAGGAACATTAATATCTATTGTAGAAGAGTGTAAATCTGAGCAAATTATCAGGGAGCTAATGTAATTAGAGGGTGAGGAAGCTGGAAGATGAATGCTATTTCAGCCCTGCTCTCCACCACCTCATGCTGGGACCACATGTGCTCTGCTCTGGATTTGAAACTCGTGTTTCGCGTTACACATGGGGATAACACATAGCAAAACAGGACTTGAGATCTTCATTTTCAGCTTCCATTCAGGGAACTTGAAGCCGTCACCCTACACTGTTGCAGTGTGCTTTCTATCCTGCCAAAAGAGGACAAATTATAACAAACACACAAAACAATCACCACTAGAAAGCTGGCAAGAAAAATTTCCTGAACAGCTCTCAACACTTTTCCACATCAGCTGCATCCTGAAAAATCCTGGAGGTACATTTTATAAGTACTTTACTTGCATTAATTTTTAGTGAAGACGGACTTAGTTGAACATACCTTAAATTCTCTTCAAGTGCAAACAAGGTATCCTTAAAGTCTAGAAATACTGTTTTACTAGACTACCCTTGCATATACCTTTTTAACTAAAGGACTCCAATGAATAACTATTTCTATGTTCTGGTGGGTAACTGTCACACTCCATTACAGAACAGCTCCCAAAAGGCTTCACTATTGCAGCTCACAATTGTAATCTCACAGCTTTCTACACACTGCCTCTGACTGTTGCACCTCCACACACTGTGGATATTACACCTGTACTCTGGCTGGGTAGAAGAAAGGGGATAAAGCAAAGAGGCTGCTTCAATACTCCTCAAACAGGCTTTCTGAGTTGTCAGGATGGGCAAGTACACCAAAAGTAGACAAGTCTTGAATCTGCTTTGAAATGGAAACTTTAGGCAAAAAGATACACTAAATCTGTGTCATCTCTTGCCTGTAACTCAGATGTGACTTCCACTTTAGCACACATAACATCCAAGTATCAACTTATTTGACCAATTTAATGACCATCTCAATACGTCCCAAGTTGATTTTTGCCTTGCTCTGATGCTGCGGAGTGGCAACATGGACATATTTAAAAGACAGTCCTTGCTACTACAAAATGACCACTGCTGGCAGAAGAAAATATATCAAATTACAGCAGCCGGAGACTTATTTGGCTGCAGGAGATTTGCTGCAAACAAGAGTGGCTCCCATACCACATCGCTTGTGGTACTTCCAACAATTTCTCTTATGCAGGTTTTCATTTCCCAATGGTGGCTCTTCACTCACAGCTGTTAATTCCACAGATGCTTTCCGGTGACCATGCCTTTCCTCAGTAAAACCTGAAGGACTTCTTTAGTCTCTCGTCAGTCTTGCAGCTCCTGACATGGCAGGTGTGTGGAGGAGCTCTGCCATCTGCCGTCCCTGGTCACAGGTGTACGTCATGGCAGCTGCTGCCAGTCACCTTGGACCAGCTGATGTACCAGGATGGGGCACAAGTGTCACCTCTTGTGCTCACCTAGATCAAGCTGTGTCCCAGTCAACTCCACTGGCCCAACCTTCCTGAACAGCTAAGTACCATGGCTGTGAGGCAGGGGATCAAGAGCAGGATGGGCCCTCTTGCTCTGACAGTCTCCCCAGACTGAGTGTCAGAAGGAATCTGAAATGAGGACAGGACCCTGTTACCTGCTCCAAAGACCTTTCAGCAGCTGGTATCCACCCCATAATAATAAGCAAAATAAATGAACCAGTATTTACCCCAAGCAGCCAAACAGGAGAAGGTTTTCCACAGCTTTACTAAATTCTCTGTACATTAAATAGGGCCAGGTTGCCAGGCCCAGACATTGAGGTTTCCCTCCAGAAGAGCAGCAGAGATACTGTCCATCTGCCCAAGCCTCACTCTGTGTTCTGATTCTGACAAAGCTGGGCCAAGGGAGGCCTGGAGCAGCAATGCAGATTATTTCCTGATTATTTCCTGTCTGGAAATGGGAACATTTCTTTGCCTGGGATATTTGGGACAGAGATATACGCACAAGTTTGTGGCACATGAACTGAACACTTCCACCAAGCAGAAGGCTCTATCAACACACTGCTAAAACTGTCCATGCATCCCCACTAACAGATGCAGAGCCATGTGGATGGGCACAGACCTCAATCTGTCTCAGACACCTGAAAAAACAGTGCTCCCACGGTTCAGAAATCCCCCCCAAAAATACACAAAATTCTCACACTCCACCAAAACATATTTTTCCCAAGACAGGACATTGAAAGCTTTGTCTCAGCCCTATGCCCTTGAAACCATCCTCAATCTTCCTGCCTCTCCCTTTCCACAGCATCTCTTAGCCTCCTCCTAAGTGTCTCTGATCTTGCCTGTATGGGCCCATATGCCTTCATCAGTTGCTACTTCATGGCTTTCCTTAAAATAACCCTTTTCCCTGACAAAACATCACATAATTATCTTGAAACTAATCTGGTGTGAGTATTTTCCAGCCCCTGATACAACAGTAGCATTTCTCTTAGGCACAAATGCCTAGCACTCAATACTTTGAGGCACGTGGCCTGGCTTTGTCTTTATTATTATTGCAAAGAATAAGACTTTTTTGTCACTTCCAGTCCCCATCTCAGAGAACATGATTGCTCTGCACTGTTGCACTGCTAATGGAAAGCTCTGTGAGCAACTGAGAAATGATCTTTGAACATCCTGCCTTGCCACTTTTTTTTCCAGGGAATTTTTCCTATTACTGGAGTTTTACTATAGAAAAATTGGTGTGCAGTATCACCACCTTTAAGAATCTTATCTTTCTTTCTTCAGCTCATCACCAGAGTGGCTTAAAAATGACAACTTTTAGGAAACTGCTGATGTTGGAATCTTCTTTTATAACTTGGGTCATGTTTCCAGGCTGTCTTCCACAAACATAGGGACTAGAAATTTGTTTTTGCTCTCCTAATGAAAATTAAGATTTGCATTTACTAATCTGCATTTACTTAATAACCTGCTACTCTTAGGAAAAAACCAAAACATCAGTCTCACGCAAACTTTTTTCTCTTCTTCTAAAAATGACTATTTCAATCTCAGTGTATATAAGGCAGCTAAAACTCAGTTTCCTTCTTCTCAGTTTTCTGCCTGTGCATCCCATTAAAAGGCACAAGGAAGATACAAACTGTGCTTGCAAAAACCCCCAGGTCAGCAGTGAGGTGCAACCGAACCCCAGTCACAGTCTGCCCCTGTGGAAGAATCCCAAACACACAAACATCAGTGTATAAATGCAGTCAGCAACAGAGGATTTCCAAGCAGAACCTTTTATGGACTCTAAGAGGGGTGTTTTAGGCAGACACCCTGATATTGAGGTCAGTACTGTGCATGTCCCAGCAGCCCAAAGAACATGACTGAAGAGGACCTGCTTTACATGTGCCCATTTTTCTATTCTTGGAAGCACTCTGCATTGCATTAGTAACATTTAGCTCTCTGGCCTAGCCAGGAGACACTCCAAGCATCCAGACCTTCTTATGTGATAGGATCCGAAAAGCTATATTTGTTTGTAAGCTGTGAATTGATTGCAGCAGTACGCTGAGTGCACATTGCAGAGTTTCACTGCTAGATATTTATCAGGAGAAGCACAGAGCATGATTATTTTCCATTAACTGGAAAATAACTCAAATTGATTCCATCCTGGGGATTTAACTCCTCCTTGTAGCTAACAGCATATAGGAACACTGCCATGCTGTCTCTATATGAAGAGAGCAGATCCCAGTCTCCAATTTCCACTGAGCAGCTTATCTCATTTGAACTCTTCCCAAGGATGACAAGATTTATACTGCAATGCTATTTCCTTAACAGATCATCCTGCTGGATTCACAGCAGTATCTACACCCCTTTATGCCGTTTGCTAATATGGCAAAGCTAACACGTCATGAAAAGATCACTGGATTCTTTTCTGGTTTGTGCACCCATGTACCAAATTATCAGCCGTGCTGGGCTCCTTGCTGCTGGTGGGAGCCAGGAGAAGGCTCTCCAGCATTTGGAGCAGCTGGTGGACATTACAGGGCTGGTGGTAAGGCATGTTGAGTAGTACCAAACTCTGCAATGCTAATGGAGGTGGATAATTCTCCACTGCAGTTGCAGCTCATCTTTCAAGGAAGTTCTTGGTGGGATAAAACAGAAGGATTAGCTGTACACAGCACTGAGCATCAATGGGATTTAAGTTCACAAGATACTGCACAGCTTCCAGGTGGCCAAGCCCTTCTGGAAGCATGCTGAAGATGC
The DNA here is from genome assembly GCA_014706295.1 of Lycocorax pyrrhopterus obiensis. Classification (NCBI taxonomy): domain Eukaryota; kingdom Metazoa; phylum Chordata; class Aves; order Passeriformes; family Paradisaeidae; genus Lycocorax; species Lycocorax pyrrhopterus. The sequence goes on from JACSVZ010000001.1 coordinate 80,445,593, forward strand.
TTAGGATACAAAAGAAGCCACACATTGCCACACAGCATCCAGACACTCATGTCGGATGGTCACACACACATCAGTGCATGGCAAGGAAATCAGCAGCACTATGGCCAGTCATTATGGGAGCCTACTGTGTATTGGGAATGGATGCTTTCATCGCAATAGAAGTCGTAAAATCGTTGTCACTTCTGCCCTTTGTAAAAAGCGTGGTCCAGCTCTGCTCTTTCTGCTGTTAGTCAAACCACGGCACTGACAACTAGTCAGCAGAGCTCGCTCTGGGCTTTTCCCAGCCAAGGGAAGAATCTGGGTTTTCTAAAAAGCATTCATCCCTAGAGATTATCTCTGCAAGCAACACTTTACAATTTCAGATAAATATTTATCAAAAATAAGCTATGCTGTGTTACCATTAACTCCCACTGCTTGGTTCTGGTGCTCAGAGAGAAAAAAACCCTACCCTAAACAATCCAGTCTGCAGCTTAAACAAGAGTATGTGATGAATTAGCTGAGTAAAACCAAGCTACAAGCACAATAACAATTAGGAGCAAAGTATTCACCTCCACTCCACCATGTATAGATGTGTGCATGTATATATACATATATATATCTCTCTATCTGCATCTTCCAAACAGATAAGCACAGTACTCACTCTGAGTGGCATAAAGGCCCTCTGTTGCCTTATCCTCGTGCCCATCGAAGTCTCTGCTGGCCAGCTGCCTATTGGCTGTCTCCAGTCGTTCTGCAAAAAACAGGAAATACTTCAAGTATAAATATATGTATATAAAATTGTAGGCCAACCAAGAAAATAAGACGCATGCCAGCAGAGCAGTATAAATAGACTCTCTGAAGGAGGACATTAAAATGGAGGCTGACACCTACATAAAAGATGAGGCCTTTGACCTCTTCCATGAAGCTGTGTTATTCAGATTCACAGAAACTGGAGGGAAAGCCTCTACCACTCACAGCTGACATGCCCAGGCAGTCATCTCTCACACTATTCAAAATGCACAAGGCATCTGGAATCTGAATTACCCAGCTTTGCAAGGCGATGGCTGCTTTCCTGCAGTGAAGAGCTGCCCCTGGTGCAGCAAGACATCCTGGGGAAAGGCAGCCCCCAGCCCAGTGACACCACTCCTTGGGGATGTCCTGGGAAAGAAGGCATTTTCTGCAGCCAAGGACAGCTTCCCCTGGGAAGGTCCTGCCTTCAGAAACTTCCTCCGTTCAAAAAGACCATGTGACCCACCTTGCACCATTGCAAAAAACGTAAGTCAGCTGGCAGAAGGCACCTCACTGCATGAGCAGTGAGTACTAAAGTACCCCCCCATCAGGAACCCGGATGGGCAATAGTTACCCAATATATCCTCCATTTCCTTTCTCAAAAGGATACACTCTCAATTTTAAGTTTTTTAAAAAAGAGATACCCTTTGATACTTGCTACTGGTCTGTGAAGCCACTGACCTTGGAGATTTATGGGTAACATAGCATTGTTCTACATTACAATTTGCCCTTCAGCTCATTACGAGTGGACAGGACACTGTGACTGGTGGCTTTGCTGTCAAATCCATATTTTCAAGTGCTGAACACAAAGCACCATCTGGAGCTGATTCTTACACTTTGCCAGAAGGTTTTTTTGCCCCCAGGGGGGTGACAGCAGTTTTGTCTTATGCCAATGACCAGGGTCTTATTTCTCATGAACATGTATCTCAATATTGTGTGAAGCCACTCCTCTAAAGCCTGGAGCTTGTAAGCGAAACACCATGTCAACCAGAGAGGAAAAAAAAACACAAGCAACTGTAACGTACCACGGAGATCCCTGTTGAAGTCATGAAGTCTCCTGATTTCTCCTTCAAGTTTGTTTCTCATCGCTTTGTCCAGAGACTCCCTCTTAGTGGTGGTCTTGACCAAACCCTCGTAAGCTTCTGAAATCCTCTGAATCTCTATTTCAAACTGAAAGGAGAGAAAGCTCCTGTTAAAGCTCTACAGGAACATCACAGTGTTTGCCCAGCACATTCCAGTAAGACAAGGGGTCAGGGCAATGCTCGTGTCCAGTGTCACACCAGCCACCAACTCTGCAATGACCAATCTCCCTGGCAGAGGATGGCATGAAGGCCCAGCAATGCTGGTGGCTCCTGCAGTGGGGACCCCTGTAAACACCCTGTGGGGCAGCTTGCCATGTTACAATGCCCCATGACACCCCATTGGCAGCTCCCAAAAAAGCTTGAGGTGGGCTAGACTTGATGGAACTGCTTGGTTGCCTTTGGTCTATGACCGTGGTGACTGCTTTAATGCCATCCAAGAGGAGAAAAAACAGGAAATGGTGTACTTGTGTGGGCTGTATTCTCTCCTAGAAAGGGTGTAGGAGGCAACATTTATTATTCAACAGGTCCCTGATCCAAAACTTATCTCTGAGCTCTGAATACCACCAAAAATATTTTAGGCTCAGCTCTGGCCTCATGTCACTTTTAAACTATTGTGATCCACTCCTTTCCATCCTTGACTGAAGACTGCTTTATACAAGAAAAACTCTCTATAACATACAGAACCAATTGTTTTGGGTTTTAAGTCTTCTTAACTTCATCTCCTTGAAATCTGATAAATTGCAGGCAGGATATGCAGAGGAATCCCTTAGTGGTGAACTCACATCTTAAGACCTGAGTCCAACAGACTGACACAAGAATAGTCCTGGGTAGAGTTTTGCTGTTCAGCTCAATCCATCCAACTCTTTTAATAAGAAAATGTCATGTTAAGTGATACAGCTCTAGTAAAAACATTGCTGCAGAGATGATCAACTGACGTGGGAATCTGTTCCTGCATGCCTGGCCCTTGTGTTTGTGGAGAAAGGCTTGATAATGTGCACAGGCTGGAAAACCAAAAGACATATATATATAGCCTCCCACATACCTTTCTAAATCTGGCACTTTTTTGGCCTCTCGAGTCATGGGTGGGACAGATTCATGATTTTTAAAGCCAGGGTGCGAGCTCACCTCCACTTGCTGTAGAGTTAGGTCCCTTTCAGTAAGCTTCAGGCATGATTTTCCAGCTGCAGCACTTGCAGAATGGAAGCTCCAGGGACGCTGGAGCTGTCACCCCACTGTCTATGTAGGAACCTGCAGCCAGGCTCCAGCAGCCTGGACCTGCAGTTCCCACAATGCTGGAGCCACTCTGTCAAGATACAGCCCATGGGCAGGCAGCACCTCCAAACCATGCACCAAGGAAAGCCTGGCAGGGCCATGATGGGGAAACCCGATTACCTTCCGCAATTTCTGCATCCACCTTGTTCACAAGCGCAAAAGCTGAAACAAATGGGGAGGTTCAGACTAGACATGAGTGGGTAGCCAAACCTTGGAACAGGTTTCCTAGAGAGGTGGTTGATGCCCCAAGCCTGTCAGTGCTTTAGAGGCATTTGAACAATGCCCTTAGCAAGATGCTTTAATTTGGTTCACTCTGAATTGTTCAGGGAGTTGGTAAGCCACTATCTGCAGGAGAAGACACTTTCTCCAGAGAGCTCCTACCACTGCAAAGCACATTTGCCAGCACAGAAGTGGGTTTCCACAGCCTGGCCCAATGCTGCTGGTTACCACAAGGGCTCTGCCTGGCCCTCTGTATGCTGGTATTTCCCAAAACACATCACCACACAGACTGCAGCCCTGGAGGCAAAAACTTGCTGTAGCAAGTGCTCCATCAGCAATGAACAAAATTAAAGGAGAGCAGAAGAACAGCCACAAATTGTGTTGGCGTTTCTCAACAGCTCTGGGATTTCCTTCTCCTTCTTCCATGTGGGAGAAAAGAAACAATTCAGCCTTTTCTCTGCCTGGTAGCTCCTGGAGCCAACCCACTCCAACAACCCACACATGTGGCATGGGGAAGAGCCAGCCCAGCCTGGCAATTAAACTTCAGCAAGGTAACACCACTCAGAAAAGGGAAAATCATGCAAAAAGCTCAAAATTAAACGCACACAATTCCTCTTCCAACTCTTTTTAGGTAAGAAAACAAGGCAACTCATCAAACAGCACAGGGATTCATCACTACCTTGTACCTCTCTACAAAGGAGTCTGTTCACACACAACTGAGAATATGACAACCTTCAGAGCTGTGATGTCTTTGAAAAAATGCCCAGGGAGTCCTGCTAGTCAGGCTGATTTTCCCTAACTTCTTCTCCTGTTCTGTAATGAATAAAAGTGACGGGAAGGTGGTGCTACCTAGAATAAAATTATTACCCACAAACAAGAAGTACTCCTTCCTGACCTTTCCACTTGAAACAAGAGGGAAGAGTTCTCACATCAAAAGTACGTAATTTAACTGAATCACATTTTCAGCAGTGATGTTCAGCTCAAACTGTGGGAACAGAGGAAGACCTGCCCTGACCTTGTGTTCAAACACGGCAAAAGCAGCATGGGAGAGATACCATGTGTTAGAGATTTGGTTTCCTGAAGAAAGAATGCACTTGAGTATGTGTTTCACTTTAATACTCCGCTTACATTCCCCCAAAGTCAATGGGACTCAAGTCCACACTTTATAGACTGAAGTGAGACTTCAGCCCATGCTTGAATACCTTTCTGTTGGTGTCTGATGCAATCGACTTGCAGGGCATCCAAGATAAAGAGAGAGCCATTTCCAAGAGTGAAATAAAACTGGAATATTTATAGGGCATTACACTTAAATACCTTTTACTGAACAATGCAGCCTTTGTAAAATTAATAGCTGGAATATTTCTTTTTGCCCACAAAGGCCACAGGGAAGTTAATATTAAAGTTTTTGCAGATTTCTTCATGAATAGTTGATGTTGCTGCGAAGAGTTTTTAACTAAGTTTAGGAAACAGTGTGAATAAACTCAACTCTTCTCGTTGCAGAGAAGGAGGCAAAAAAGCAGCTACAAAACACCTGGTCTTTTTTCTAATCTGTTTGAACAGATTGTCACAAATTTTTCCCAAAGCTGAGGCTGGGACACGGTCTTTCAGAGCTGCTTCTTCTCCTGTGAAGGGTGTCTCCAAGAACACTCTGATCTGCACAGCATAGAAAAAAACTGAGCTCCTATATAGGCTCCTAAATTCAGAGAGAAAAGACCTGCAGTCTAAGATCATTTGTGTCTAAGTGGTGGGGAGACATCAATGAAAATAGTAGTGCAGGGTCCTAAATAAGTTATTTGCTCTGAGTCCTTGGGAGCCAAAGCCAGCAGATCTGGGGAGCATCTCTGCTTTGCCTTCAGTGAGCCTCAGTTGTAAGCAACTTCATTTGATACGACCCTTCATCTTCTCACCCCAGGCAGTGTGCAAGACATCACCCTTCTCCACTGAAAAAACCTGCATGCTTACAACAAAGAGGATGCAGGATCTCTTAGAAAAATTGGTTTTGAGCAAAATTTTTACCAAATGGTTCTTTCAGATAAGGGGGCAGTGCTTTTAGAACCAACATGTCCAAATGGATGTCTAACATCAGTTCTTAGAAACTCAAAGAGCAGTCACTGAAAGCCTCTAAGACAACCCAGTTAATCCATTTCCAAACAGTGGACAACCCCACTGGTGGGCTGTTACACTTCCAAAGAGTGTGGAGCACCACATGAGCTTATTGTGGTGGACAAAATGTGCTTGGGACAGATGTGGATGTACTCTTCATATGTGTCTCACCTGTATCTCTAACCCCTGTGCACATGGTGCAGGATCCAGCTGCACCAAGAACATACTGTCCATGGGAGACTTCCAGGGAAAGCTCCAGTGAGGCCAGCATGGAAGGATGGAAGGGGAAAATATCCAGTTGAGACATATCTGATGGGCTGCCCTGTTTCGCCCTTAAGGCAGTGGAGCCCACAAGGCACAGGATTACCCTTCTGGGAGACCACCATGGAGAGGCACTGGTTAGAGGTGGCCACTGGCGCATCCCCATTGCAGTGACACAGCTATGAAAAACAGCTGCCCAAAGGCAGAAGCACCAAGATGGTTACCCTGGCCAGGCCCCATCCCAAAGTCTACACATACCTTCTGCAGCTTGTCTGCCTTCTCATAGTACCCCTCCAGCTCCTGCCGCAGCACGTGGTTCTCCTCGGAGAGCATCTCTACCATCTGCTGCGCCCTCTCCACGATGGCAAAGGCGTCGGGCGTCAGCTGCTGGCCTGGCAGTGTCAGGGTCTGGGCAGCCGCAGGGGCCGGCAGCGGGGGCAGGGAGCCTGGGAGCAGAGGGCCAGCGGTGGCCTGCGAGGACATGGGGCTGTGCTGCTGGGCCGGCGGTGGCGGGAAGGGCGGCTGGCATTGTCGGCTGTGGGAAAGCACACATGGGGGGAAGTGTTAGAGCTGCACGCCCTCGAAATGCTCACGGGAGCTTTCACCTAATGACTGCATGGTTTATTAATAGTGCTATAACTGGACAGTCACGACTCCTAAATACCAACAATCGCAGCAGAGACTGGGTAAATTGTCTCCTCGCCTGCCCTTGACAGTGACGTACACATCTGGCACGAACGGATAAAGGAAGCACTGACTCAAAACCAGCATTTTTGCCTAGGTGTGCAGCTAATACTTCAGCAGCAGCCAGCCTCTCCCTGCCTCCCCTTCCCACAAACGCCACAACTGAGAAGCATAAGCTGGCAGGCTTGAAGAAAACACAAGGGATGCATTACTCACCCTTCAAACACCGCTCCCTGCCCAGAGCAAGACCAGTGGATCAGCCGAGTTGGGAGGCGAGAGGAAGTGATGTGAGCAAAGCAGCATCCCTGAGTGGCTTTAGAAAGTGGAAGAGGGAAGGGCTGCTGCGGAACTGCTGGAGGCACAGCCCCGTTCAATCACAGTGAGCCATGAAAGCCATCTTCCAGCGGGAGACCTCATTGTGTCACTTCCCGATTAAGGGCATCCATCACTCACCAGACTCATATCAGGGAAGAATAAGAAGTGAGCTGGTGGTGGATCTGCTTGTGAGCTAGGCTTGCTGTCAGCAGGCAGTTCTTTAATACACTTGAATCATAATTTGCAATGGCTGGAAGATAATCCAGGAGGATGCCTCAGCAGTGAGGGTAACCCTGCAGCTGGCAGTCAGGTGGGATCAGAGTCCCTCGCTCAACCCATCTCCATCCCTATATCCACTGCACAGGCAGCCTCGAAGCCTCGGCCAGGGGAAGCAGCCCCATGCAAAATCTCACTGTGCACAGCCTGAGCCACTCCTCAGCCCTGATGCCAAAGCTCTGCAAGTTCTACACTGATCTTGTTTAAGAGATTCAACCCAGACCATGTGGTACCACAGTGTCAGGGCCCAGTTTGGCTGGAAAATAAGCTGGCTGCTGGACCCCACCTGAAGTCTGCAATCAAGCACCTTCTGGAATTTGTATTTTAACTTAACCACAAGCTATTAGGCTTGCTGTTGATATCATTACCTTTATTTCTGTACCCTACACAAGGCACAGGACATAATGAACCCCACTGGGCCTCAAAGATCCATGAATGCTATTTCTTAGACAGACAATTTTGTGCTATATAAAGACATAGTAATTGTGGTTATTGTTGTCTTCAGCACCTACACAGCTTCTCAAAACAGGGTTTTCAAAAGCCCTGAGTATTGGCCTAATTCTACTGACAATAACGCACCACTTCCTTCAACTGCTGCAGAACAAAGCTCCAAAGTGAAGGCAGTTTTAAAATCCTGCCCTAGAAAATGAACAGCACTGCTCTAACAAACTTGTCTCCGCCAAGCCACACGACAGCAAAGCAAGCCAGCAATTCAGCCTTAATCTTCTGTTCAAACTAGAGTGAAAGCAAATCGGGCTCTGCAGGCCCCCAGACACAACACACACATAGTCCCACACTCCCAGCCCAGCTTTGCCCAGTGCATCCACTCTGGCACAGAAAGGTACTGAAACGGAGGAAACACCAAACACAAGCACGTTGCTAACCTGGCCAGAAGTACAGACCAGTGCCCCTGGGAAGAAGATCCCCGCAGAGCTTCATGCAGCCAGCATTGAGGAAAGCTGTGCTGAGCTCAGTCTGGCCTTGAGATGGCTTTTACCTGCCTAGCATAGACATGCTGTGTCTCTCCTGTACATTAAACATCCATGGAGGCAGCTCAGGAGCACAGGAGAGGGGGCATTCCCCCTGGGCAGCTCCCAGAGCCAGAAGGGTTTGCTCTCAGTCCCAGGCCTGTTAGTTCTCTGGCAGAGGTGCAGGCTAATAACTAAGGCGCTAAATGTCTACTAAAAGAGGATAAAACTTTCCAAAAGACAGGAAGTCAGGGAGGTGCTGTATGACACTTCACAACAAAACACACAGGAACTCACAGAATCACAGAATGGCTTGGGTTGGAAGTGATCTTTAAAAACCATCAAGTCCAACCACCCTGCCACAGGTTTGGACACCTTCCACTAGATGAGGCTTCTCAGGGCTCCAACCAACCTGGCCTTGAACACTTCCCATGATGGAGCATCCAGAACTTCTCTGGGCAACCTGTTCCAGTGCCTCACCATCCTCAGCATACAAAATTTCTTCCTTATATCTAATCTAAACCTATCTTCTTCCAGCTCAAAGCTATTTCCTTTTGTCCCATCTCTACAGGCCTTCATAGAATGTCCCTCTCCAGCTTTCTTATAAGCCCCCTTTAAGTATTGGAAGGCTGCAGTAAGATCTCTCTGGAGCCTTCTCTTCTCTGGGCTGAACAACCCCAACTCTCAGTCTGTCTTCATAGGAGAAATGCTCCAGCCCTCTGATCATGGGCATAGCTCTCACACCATCCCTACACTCCCCCTTTCCTTTTGGTGCTCCAGTGTGCAAACCTGTCAAGGGACCTGATGCCCATTGTGGGACTTGAATATTCTTTTGCTCAAAAATCTGAACAGTAAATAACATCATGAGTGAGGGATGTCACTCACAGTGCAAAAGATGCTGCACAAGTGAATGTGAACTCAGACAAGCACGCGACACCTCCTCAGCGCTGCTGACAGCTGGTCTGTGCTCACATGTTTTACCACAGCAATGAATCCAGCTAAGTGTGAGCTTGTTTGTCTTTACCAAAAGAAAAGGCACAACTGGTTTTATGCAAGTAAAAGCTCAACTGTCTGGATAGTTACACCCCTACAATGACACTTAGTAGAAAGTAGAAGACTTGGAAGATTTGATGCAGGTACAGATTTTTTCACTTCTTTATGGGAATAGTGTAGAGCAAGAGAATTAAATTGATCTCTGAATCTAAACCAGTGGAGATACAGCAATCTTTCTTTTTCACTATGAAGGACAGCAATCTTTGTCCACAGATTCACCCTTTAGACCCTTGCGTGAACTTTTGACACTGTACTTCTGGGAAATCTTACCCTTTCATCAATTTAATCTTTTCTCATCACTTCAGTCTGTCTATCTTTACACTACAGAGGAAGGAAAGACCACAGAGATCTCTATTTTCTTGAACTGCAAATGACTTCTTGAGCTCTTAAAGATTTACACCCTATAGCAGCAGCCAGCCACCAGAGTCTCAGCAGCCACGGCTACAGGAGAGATTCTCCAGTTTTTTCCAGCTTGGAAACTAAACAGGTACAATTGACTTTATACTTCTTGATGCACAGCTGTTCAACTTAGCCATCTGCAAAATCTCTGAGTACATATGCAATAAAATAAACACAGCAATTCATATTAACAAATCAACATTTGCAAAAATAGGAATGTTATAACATCAGCTTAGTTCTTATGCAAATTCTCATGTAAAGCTCCAAAGAAACACAGCAACTGGGATTATCCTGAGATCCTTTGGGCTTAGCAAAGAATGACATTCTCACAATGCTTCTACTGTATTTTATATGTTGATCTTACTCTGCACTAGAGCAGGTTAAAATCTTTCAGCCAAACACATTCTCGTTGAAAGTCATCCTTCTTAAAAGCATACGACTGTGGAACATTATGAGTTTTGGCTATCTCTGCAACATTTCAGCTGCATTTCTATTAAAAACATATTTTTTGTTAACATTATTGTAGAAGTAGGGCCTCCACACGCTTCTGCAATATATTCTAAACAAGGAAAAAAAGAAAAAAATTAAGGAAGTCAGCTTTTTGAATAAGGAACACCAGCAGGCAGTGAGGCTTTCAAGGGCTGCTGTGCTGGGGTCACCAAGCACTCTCTTTCTTTTCACAGATGTACAGCTTGTGATACATATATAATAGCTTACTACCTACAGCTTGTAATACAGTGTCTTCAGCAAAATACTTGACCACAGACCTCACTTTCATAAGAAGTCCCTCAAGATTTAGGGTCTGCCCAAGCCCCCAAATTTAGGCATGGTCTTAATACTCCTCTTCTACTGGCCCACCTGGGAGCAAGAATTGCCAAGACAGAGGAATTTGGGGATAATTTGTAGCTTTATGTAGGAATAAGAATCTTGGAAAGGAAAATTAATGATAAAGTCCACTTGCTATTGATGACCAGGAAATCATAAATACAGAAGAGCTGTTGTTGGATAAAGCAGTGCAGTATTAGTAATAAAATGAAAATGCCTGTAAATGTTCTGGAAAGGAAATTCCACCTCTGCCTTGCTACGGGTACAGTGAAGCTCTCCTCTGTCTAGGGATGGAAAGGGGCCAGTGGAGGAAGGACTTTGTTTCCAACACACCATGGCATTTACATTCATAATTAAAATGCCCTCCTCTAACCTATTTAGCTCATCTTTCTCTGAATGCTCTGCCTTCCTTTGCCTCTAGGGCAGACTGGCCTATTTCATCTTTCAAAGACTCTCCCAAGGAACTTTATCTCACAACTTCATGCATCTACTGTGGATGCTCTGGCTGAGTCAGCGATGAGAATAAGGCGTTTCTGGGGTGCAGTTCTTTGAAGTTGCCTTAGGCTTTTACCTTACAATGAGAGTAAAAAAGTGTGTGAAATGTGCTTATTCCTGCCCATTGACTGGGAGCCTTCAGTCTGGCTACTAACCTCAGACCCAGGTGTCTACCTGATTTCATTATGATTTCTGCAGTCACGAAGCAGACTTCAAACACTTCTGTCTCATTGTGAATAACAGGGAGGAAACAGTGTTATGACCATGCAGGAAAAAACCAGGATCCTGGCAAAGTCAGCAAGCCCAGTCTGATGGTCATGGTGCAAGGAAACACAACTACAGATCCATCACTAAATGGTGATACAGAAAGAAATGGAAGAACATTTGCCATAGCCCAGACAGGGCCCTCACGGTATTCTCTGTCTTACGGAATCAGCAATAGTTGCAGCACCTTGTAAACACAAGTGTTTGTTTCAAAAAACATTTTGCAGACTTGGACTCACATCTCTTGAATTCACTATTTTGTTGGTGACATTTGTTAGTTCTGGAAAGACTTGGCCCAGCTTCTTTGGCACGATTACATAAAGATTTTGCAGGGCAAACTTACAATCTAAAAAGACATATGCTGTATCAAACATATCCTCAGTAGCTAAGAGAGGGGCAGGATATTGTATTTCCTCACGGAGATCCACACTCAGAACAGGTTCTCAGCATAAGGAAAAGGTGCCTTCCTCAACCTCTGCACTTCTAAAGGAACCAGCTGGGATAATAATAGAGAAGGGTAAGGAGAAATGACGTGGGCATCACCCAGGCTGTGGAAACAGCTTCATTTCTCTTTCATTTATTTTAATGTATGGCATATTAGACCAGAAGGAAAAGGATACAAAGCAAAGCTCCTCTGCAGGGCTGCCAGCATCCATGTCAGATGGAAGTGCAGCCTCCAACCCACGCTCATGTTTGGGCTATCCTTGCAGAGAAATGCCAGGACAAGTCAGTTTGGGTGTAACATCCTTCAGCTCGTCCACACTGCCAGCAAACCCGCCTGCCTGGGCTGTCTCAGGGAAGAAAACGAGCTCCTTGTGTCTGTCAGCAGCCACAGACGTGGTCGAATCGGTAAATACCAACAGGTTGTCTGAAAACAGCAGTAATACGTGTGGGGGGAATAAATACACAAATAACCGGAGAAGCAGAAGACTATTCCGGCAGTTAATTATAGACTTCTACATCCTGGCAGGGTGGAATTTTATGAGGCACATAAAAAATGGGATGTATTTAAAAACAGCCCAGATTTATTCTTTTCATTGATTCTGCATGCTGTCTTTCAAAATGCATGGATTAAATCAGAATGAAAAGGTGCCTGCATGATTGTCTTATGCACGTACCACAAATTAATTCCCCTCAGTAAGCAGCCGAGTTTCCAGTTCAAGGCTTCATTTGCATTATACACGCTTTTTATTAATAGAGCAGAGAAAGAAATCATTCTGAATAAAAGACACCAGGATCTGACAAGGGCCACTGGGATCAATGAAGAGGATTCATTGCACCGAGTGATCTGGATCACTGCTTAAGCAGGACATGGAGAAACAATACAGACTTGAGCTGGTCCAAGTTCATCCATCCAGGAATAAATACAGCAAGCTAGAGTAAAAGGGTGGAAAATACTATCCTGGGCTGTGACAACCCTCACATGCCTGACTGGGTAACAAGCTGTATGGGGAGATCCCAGGGTGCCAACTGCAAGTGTTAATGAGCTATGTAAACAAGGAACACTGAGTCAAATCAGAGGTGTTACTACACCTGATTAGCCTCTGGTCCAGCTGGTACTGAAACAGTGTTCAGGTTAGCTCTCCACAGTGAGAAAAAGGGATTTTGACAACAGTGAAACAAGTACAGGGCTCCGGGCTCCATCTGTTAAGCATATTAAAGGACTGATAGCACAGGGCTCCTCACGGTATCTGACAAAGACTTTGCAAAATCCCTGGTAACTAGAAAATACAGGCTGAGACTAAGATGGAGATCTATGCCAGAGATGACAATTAGCTAGTGGAACAAGTCTGTAAAGGCCGTGATGGATTCTCCAGATGGAGACTGTTATAATCACCAGGACTGAATGTTTCACAAACTGGAATTAATTCATGGCATTGTGCAAAAAACTAAATTAGATTAGTTCCAAGCCCTTTTACCTTACAAGCTGTGACTTTCTGAACCTGCACCTAAGGAAAGTTAGCAAAGACACCATTCAGGAATAGCTGCACATCTAGGAAAGGAAACGTTTTCTAAAGATTATTATACTTGGCCAACTTAAAGCATTCAGAAGTCGTGAATCAGGGCCCCAAGCATCAAGAAACTGGCTTAAAAATACTGATATTTTAAAAGGGAAAAATACTGGTTCATTTTTATTTGCCTTCTGGTTGTTTTGTCCTTTAAGCTTCAAGGTTCAAGCTCCGCTCTGCAGTTGTGATGTCCATAAAACGGAAGTCACTAAGTCTAATTTATAAAAATGCTGAGACTACCGCAACATCATATGACTCAAGGAGTGCTTCAGTACAACACCAGTTATCTTGAAATTTACAATAAATTTCAATATTTCACCCTGATGATTATAAAGGCAATGCTTCCTTTAAAACCAGTCACGTGCAAAGAAAAAGTCAAACCAAAAAAGGAAGTTAAGCAGCAGCTACAGTTATTCCATTATCCTTCAACAGCTCCCTGCCAGCATTGGTCCATTTCCAGCCACGTTCCCCTTATCAAAGAAAGAGTGGGGGGAAGTGGGGGATCAATGACCCTACAGGTCTTTTCCGTTCCTTGTATCTGTTAGTACTTTTCCTAGATCGATGCACTCTTTTTTTCTCCTCTTTTCTGGAACATAGAAGCCTTTTGCATGGTCCCTATCCAGAGGATGCCAGTATGGATGGGCTGGGGAACTGATATGACCAAAACAGAGGGAAGGTGATGCTGGGGTATATGAGATTCCCATCTGACCATAAGCAAAGTCCTGTTTCGTTCTTTCCCAGACCCTCCCGATGAGATGAAAGTTGAAATTCCTCACCTCACTTGCTCCTCTAACAGAAAAACCAGCCTCTCCAAACTCTACCCCTACTGTTAACCTTATGAAACCAGGTAGTCCCCTATCTCAACCTCTTCTAACAAGGTCCTCCATTCCAGCCAGATGTCTAGCTGTGAGCCTCCCCAGAGCCCAGGTAAGGGGAGAAGCAGTGAGCAAGTGCAGAGCCACAGGAAGGTTTATGTTTGGGAGCAACCCAGGAGTGCAACACAGCCCCCGCTGCCTCCTCCAGCAGTACTTCAGGACTGCTGCCCAGACAAATCCTCTAGTAAAGACAGGGCTGACATCCCTGAACAGGTAACCTGCCTTTGTCCTCTCCAAAGACAGGAATATTTGGCACAGAGACTACTTTGTGAAATTGCATTTTAACCATCCCAGACGTGGGCAAGCCCATCCTGTCATGCAGCCCAAGATACATGCAAGGATGCACTGGAGCACAGCTGCTGCAGATAGAGAAATGACAAGTGATGAATAAACACACAGGGACTACAGTCACCTCCTAAATGCTTTTGTCAACCTAATCTTCCTGGGTGACAGGGCCATACAGGGATCCTACAGACCATGGGACCAATAAACTGGGATAAGCACAGGAGAATAAACTCAGTTTGTTTCCTGGTTTTTAGTGACACCAGTTCACAATAATTGAGAACAAGCTGAGGTAATGCCAGCAATGAATATTTCAGTGCACCCAAGGAAAGTGAAAGGTTGACATCCCTGTGTTAAAAAACATAGAGAAACCTGAGACAAGGATGAAGACCATTGCTTTGCTGAGACCCAGAGGATCACTCTCTGACACCTGAACACAGCCAAATGTTTCCCCATTCACTGACAGGAAATCTCCCCAAAATCCCGGCACCATATGAAGGGAGCCAAGAAGGACAAGAAAATAACCATCTGCACATCAGGACCCGGAACTGCCTTAAATAAAGCACAGGAGACACCATACACCTTAGAGCAAACTTAGCTTTGGTGAAACAACCCCCCGCCATGCCAACCTCCTAACCTACATCTGTACAAGCTTGCTGGCGTAGCCAGCAGGGATATATGCAGACTGAGAAGTATTAAGGCCCTTGCTGAGTTCCAAGAAAGATACCACTGAAGATTTTTTTAGTAAGTGTGCAAACCGTAGCAGCTCTGCTCTGTCACGCTGCCAGTCCTCTGCTGCACCACATATCCCTCCCCTTGGTGACCCCATACCTGACAGGACGGAGATTTCTCCAGCACCATGTAAAGAAAACAGCGCACAGGGGTAGCAGACGTCCCCCCTGCAGTGTGATTTGGGGGTAAACTATGCTGCCTTGCCAGGAATGAGCAGTGACCACCATCACGAGCCAGTGGATTTCTCCCCACAGCTGCTGGGGTGATCCAGCCTTTGTTGAGGACTGGCACGGAAATCTGCACTGAATCAAAGGGTTTCTCAGCATTAACCTTGCTGATCAGGCAACTAGGAAAAGCTCTGGAAGTGGCCCCAAAGGGTTTTCCACTCAACACCACTGCTGTGCCCAGTTAGCTGAAGCAGTATATGCAGCGCCCAGCTCCACTCACTTGCACAGACTCAGAACACTCTCTGGCTATTAAACCAGCATTTTCCAAGAGTGATAAAAATACCCAAACCAGCTCCTTTTCTGTGGGGATGATTCTGCTTGGTGCTGGAGATGTTTGTTAGCACCACAAACAACCGCAGGAAAGCATGGCCCCAGTTGTCCTCACATTCATATAGGTCTTTCATAAACGGGCATTTTTGCTGAGGTCTTGAAAAAAATATCACCTTGCTCTGAAAAAATTGCATAAACTCCACACAATGGCCATACATGTAGCTGGAGAAAGACTCAGCAGAGACCCACCACTTGTCACAGCCACCTTGCCACTGTCACTGAAGCTATACTTTGAGTTTCTACCTGTCTTGACACAAAACCCATCCTTTCTGCAAACATGGAAAAGGAGAGCATTCCCTCCTGCATTTCATGCCTTACACATTTTGGACAGAAAGAGCCAGGTCAGTTGCACCACCTTTTCTTTGTGCCTGTGCTGTGGTAAAATAACTGTGTGCAACTTAAGGTGATGCCAACAAAACCTTTGGGGATTCTGGGATCAGTAAAGACCCAATGAGGCAGCTTGCAACATAGAAACCACTCACATTCACACCAAACAACTTAAGACTTCCAAACCCAGCAAAATAACTGAGAGGTCAAAGAGACAGGGATGAGACAGAGAAACACTTGCATTCAGGTACAGTGAGGAAAAGGAGCCCTTAACACACCACCTCACCACTGAAGGCAGGACCTGCACTGCTCGTAGGGATCAGCGCACAGCCAGCAAACACAGGATTATTTTTAATGCGCTTGGAATAAACCTGTGCTCACGGGGAGGCCTGGCATGAGGGGCCCAGTACCGTGAAAGCCCCATGTGAGCTCTGTGGGAAGATTTAAGTAGCACGTAAGTGGCACGTAAGCTTTATAGAGTCCTCGGGGAGATGCAGGTGCCTCCACCAGGCAGGCCTGCCATCCTGGCCACAGGATGTTATGTCCCCACTGCAGGGTGTGATGTTCCCCCCCTGTGCCTGGAGCTACAGCTCACTGTGGCCATGTCTACACAAAGCCCAAGCCCCACAGACACTGGCTCCTCCAACAAGGGCAGGACCAGGTGGCCCTGCAGACCCACCCCCAATGGCCATTACCTGCTGACCCCGTACTCTGGGGGCGGCTGGTAGCGGACGAGGGCCAGCTCTGCCCGGGCGGGCTGCGGGGCGGCGTAGGCGGCCTTGAGGACATCTTGTGCCGGCTGCTCGCCATAGAAGAGCCCGTGCTCCTGTGCCTTGCTGCCTGGGGCTGCTGCCTTGCCTTTGTAGGGGTACTCGGGTGGCGGGCCCCGCGGGTCTGTGGCCTTGCCAGGTTGTGGGGCCGCCTTGAAACCCTTCCCACCTCCTGGGGCTGGGGGGTGCTGCTTGGCCCCGTTCCTCTCCAGCGAGAGCTGCATGATCCTCTCGCTCAGCGAGCGGACGTGGCCCTGCTTCAGCTCCTTCAGCGCCTCATCCTTATGCGCCTGCCCGCTGTTGGCCCGGTTCACTGTCGGCCTCCCCTCCGTCCTGGACTTCTGGCTGGAGGAGCCATAAAAACCCGGTGTGGCAGCGGTGGCTGGTGGTGCGGGCTGGCCACGGAAAAACTGAGACTGGGCCTTGGCCTCCTCATACGTGGGGAGCTCCTCGGTGCTGTGCGGGGGCTGCGGGGCCCGGGGCTGCTTCTCCATGGCAGCACCGTCCCCCTGGTGCTCCTGCCCCTGTGGTTCCTGCCGCCCTGACGGCTGGACCATTGGCAGGTCTTCGGGAGCAAGGTTTTCTGCGGAAGAGAGAGTGCTGGCAGTGCTGTTGGAGGGGCCGGCGCTGCCCGTCGCCTGGTGCTGTATGGCCAGCAGGTTCATGTTCTCGCTGGGGTTGCCATACCTCAGCCGCTCCTGGATCAGGCGCTGCAGGACGGTGCCGGCTGCCACCTCCTCTGCCCCTCGCATCTCCGCCTCTGGCACACGGCGGAAGCTGGGTGGGCGCAGGGTGCAGAGGGTCTCCTCGGCTGGGCAGGGAGAGAGAGGTGGCCATTAGCTCTGCTGTCCAGGAGGTCTAATTACCCCTGCTCCTTCTTCCCTTCGTACATCCCACAACCGTGACCCCATGCCCAGGATGCACCCCATGGGCAGTGCCCTGCCAGGATTCCCCTGGCAGCACAGGGGACATGGCTGGAAGCCAACAAAGGAGGCAGAGCACTGCTCCCTCTTCATCCCCCACCCCTAAACCCTAACTATGTTTGCAGTGACCCCTAGGAACACATCCCAGTTCCCTCCCTGGCCTTCCCCTCCACAATATTCCATGCATCCCATACCCAACAGCTCTGAACCCCCCTCTAAGTCAACAAGGGACATTCAATGTCACAGGGAAATTTGGTATTTTCTGAAAGGGATGGGATGGGATGGGATGGGATGGGATGGGATGGGATGGGATGGGATGGGATGGGATGGGATGGGATGGGATGGGATGGGATGGGATGGGGACCTACAATGATTATCTCATCCCACTGCCTGACCAATTCAAGGCTCAGCAAAAGTTAAAGTATTTTATTAAGGGCATTGTCCAAATGCCTCTTTAAACACTGACAGGCTTGGGGCATTGACCACCTCTGTAGGAAGCCTTATGGCTTGCACAGCTTACAGAGGCAGCCTGCATGGCAATACCAACTGCTGTATTTTTGATGGCCAAAGTCGTAAGTGTACTGTGTGCCATGACAAAATAAAATGTAAAATGTGTCACAGGAAAACTGTGAAATAAAATGGTCCTAAAGTCTGAGAATAATCTGTTCTCTGGCATCTTCCTCTAAAACTGCAATTTCCCTTCTGGCTGATAACGCTATTTCTAAGGGAGTCAATACTAACTGCTGTAATTTTGCTGGGTCAACACAAGGAAGGCATTATGGTCATAGATGTAATGCCAGCATTTAAAAAAAAAGCACAGACAGATTAGCTACACAACCCTAACACAGGCTACTGAAGTCATTCACAGCCAATGGCACCATCTTTGCACTGCATATGCAATGGAGCTTGCCTGGAGCTAAGCCTCTAGAAGCATTTGGACAATGCTCTCAGGCACAT
The DNA here is from genome assembly GCA_014706295.1 of Lycocorax pyrrhopterus obiensis. Classification (NCBI taxonomy): domain Eukaryota; kingdom Metazoa; phylum Chordata; class Aves; order Passeriformes; family Paradisaeidae; genus Lycocorax; species Lycocorax pyrrhopterus. Next base: position 80,464,009 of record JACSVZ010000001.1, read on the forward strand.
GGTGTGATTCTTGGGGTGCCCTGCATAGGGCCAGGAGTTGGACTTGATGATCCCAATGGGTCCCTTTCAACTCAGCATGTTCCGATATAGCCATGGCTGAGAGGTTTGGAATCCCTCCCTTCTGGAGCCCTTCTTCCATACCCATCCCAAAAGTGCTGCAAGCTGTCTATCTGAACACTGTCTGAGCTCAGAGGAATGTTCCTTAAAGATTCCAGTGCAGACAAAAGTGAGAAGAGTCTTCCAATGTCCCTAGGTAAGAAGGAAGTGCTGTCTGCAGGTCAGTTTTTGAGGTCATTCTTGGCAACTTTCTTTCTCCTGCTGTTTCCAATTCTCAGAGGAGTTTGTCAGGAATTACATTTGTTTTTTGCCATTTGAAAGCAGTTTAAAAACAAACTTTCTCTTGAGGTCTGGTCATTTCCCTGAGGTTTCATCAGTTACTACACATGCTGTGGGATAACTTATATACAACCCAGATGCCAGAGGGAAAGAAAAGCCTTTGACTCTTAACAATGAGAAGAGGTCATTTCCACTAACATTTCTGTGGCGAAGCCTTAAAGATGATTGTGGGGCTCAAGAGGGAGAGAAGATTCCCAGGCTGTTTCACTCCACATCCGCCCTAGGAGATACACCTCTCCTGCTCTCCCTGAAACAATGTTATCTGCCTGCCAGCCTCACTCGCTGGGGTTGCAGCCTGGCCACCACCTCTCAGAGGGGCTGTCAGCTCCTTGGGATGGTGTCTGAGCCAGGAAGATGCACAGACACACACATCTCCATCCACCTCTCTGCTCCAGTGAGCCAGATGGAGATCCGTCTGCTTTATATGTCCCTGCAGTTACAGCAAACTCTTGCTGCTTTATCCGTGTTATCACAGCACACAGAAGCCTCACCACAATGGACACTTTTGCAGACAAGGAATAACGTCTCCCTAACACACCAGAAAGCTTCCAGGCTAGGTTGTTAGACAACGTCTGAGAAAAGCCTGAGGAAAGGGGATAAAGCCAACATCACACAGTCAAGGCAGTTCTTTATAATACATCAGGATTTCCACTTTGGTACTCGTCATGTTATCATCCTTATATCTGGGAGATGTATTTTAAATTGCCTGTTATTGAAGTCCAGAAGGATTGACCACAGCGAGCTTTCCACAGTGTCTGTGGTCTTGCTCCATCAGCAAAAGAGCTGTGGAAATTGGTCCAGCTGTGCAGTGAAAAGCAACCATGCCCTGAAGGACAAGTGGAAATGCTGCACCCTCCACAAGTACAGGTGACAAGCAATGGTGGGTCACAACACACAAGCCAAAGGTAACTTTGACTCTAGCAAGAATGAGAAGCTGGCCTTCAACTCTGTAAATACTATTTGTGAATGGTTTAAACTGCTCGATTTATGCTTTAGGAAAAACCTGGAAGTAAGTGCAGTGGGTTCATACAGAAGCACGGCCATGCACTTACCAGCTTTTTCTTTGGCACTGATCACTTCAGCTGTTAGTGGAGACACTTCATGCCTGCCAGCAAATAACTGGTGATCCTGGTAAAGAAAGCCAGTGTCTTCCAGTACCTGGACTGGGCTGGTAGGCTTGTAACAAACAGATGTGGAGCCTGGAAGAAAGACGAATGGAATGTCAGTAAAGAAACCGCATGAATGACAAAATATGAAGCCATGACTTATGACAGCAGTCAAAAAAATTTTCCTTGAGCCTGGCTAGGTGCTGAGGAGCCCTTCTGAGGCCAGTGAGCAAACCACCTCTTCAGTCTGCACCTCCCAAATAACACAGTAGCTCTGAGGAACAACAGGCAAAACACCAAGTCACCAATGCTGTTTCATGCATTGGCCCAGTCTGGGCTACAAGGTCCTCAGTCCAGGTACAAAGAAAGGTTTGTAAGAGCTAGCAGTGACAAGTCACAAGCTCACAAATCAAGGCATAGCCCCAGGACATGAAACCAACAGAGCCAGCATAAAACTGAACAAGGGAGTGGGTAAAAAGAAGGAAAGGTGAGGACACAGCCACACATTATAGAGGGCTATAGTCTGGGAAAGGCCTTACCACAAAATCTGCCCATGAGTAATAGTTTAGCAATACAGAAAATTGCTGAGACATAAAATACAACCAGTGCTATCAAGGGAGAGAGTTTATAAATCACTTTGTCCAGATGTTCTTAATACGGTAAGGAGCGGATGTAGCTGGAGGGCCACGGGAATTCGTCTGGCAGACCAACTGCACAGGAGCTGCATGTCCCAGCCCCAGCATGCTACAGACACTGATGGCTGGACTGAGCTGGTTTTGGCTAGGGAAGAGTTAATTTTCTTCTCAGTAGTTAGTGTGGGGCTGTGTTTTGGATTTGTGCTGGAAACATTGTTGATAACACAGGGATGTTTTAGTCTCTGCTGAGCAGCACTTACACAGCATTCAGGCCTTTTCTGCTTGCAACTTGGCAAACAGCAGGGCTCATCCTAAATCTGTTCTCAGGGGCGCTTGTTTTAACAAGCTGGTACAAAATGCATCACAGCAGTTAAGCCAGGAATGACATTGGATTGACCCTGTATTTCAGGCCACAAATGACATTGGCATAACCCTACAATTCAAGAAAGACACAGACTGTACAGGGTCCAAAGGAGGGCCACAAAGATCATCAGTGGGCTGTACCTGTTCTGTGAGGAAAGGCTGAAGCACTTAGGTCCTTTCTCCCTGGAGAAGAGAAGGCTGTGAGGGAGCTCTCATTACAGTCTTGCAGTATTTAAAAGGAGGCTACAGAGAGGAAAGAGGCTCGCTCTTCACAAGGAGCTACAGTGAGAAGGGGCAACAAGCACAAGTTGCACTAAGAGATGTTTTATCTCGACATAAGGATGAAACTTTTTACAGTGAAACCAATCACTCACTGAACAACGTCCCCAGGAATGTGGCAGACTCCCCATCACTGGAGGTTTTCAGGATGCGATTAGACGCTGTCCTAGATAATCTCATCTAAATTGTCTCCTTCCCTCAAAAGGTTAGACCAGATGATCTGCTGAGACCCCTTCCCACCGGGTCTGTTCTATGATTTTGTTATTTTTCACTTTCTCATTTTTCTGAGAACTTACTCATTTCTGTAAAGAGAGGCTCTTCAAGGTTCAAACCTTAGAAATGAGTATCTCCTGGCTGCAAGTACCCTGGCACAGCAGGGACACAGCAGACTCGCTCTCGACTCACCCCACTGGTTGTCACAGGTTTTAGGCTAAGGGAATGGTCATCGACCTCTAGCACCAGCCGCTGCCAAGGACTTGCTTGAGCAGTAGGTGGAATGCTCAAAGTGGCACCAGTGATGCATCCGCCCACCCCTGTGGGGCAGGAAGCCCACAAATGCAGGGATCTGCAGCAACCCGCTCTGCAGAAAAAAGAGTCATCCACGAATGACCTGGATTTATTAATCCTGACTGCTTGGTTTGTGCTCAGTTAACTGCATCTCTCTGCATTTATTACACAGGTCATCGCTAACCCGATGCAACTGCATGGAGCAAGGCAGCAGGGGGATAACAAGGGGGTAGGACCCAGCCTATCTTTTCTACAGGCATGAAGATACTATTTTCTTCTGTGCCAAGAGGAAAAGAAATAGGCATTTCTGCAAAATGTTAATGAATTCATCACTTTACCATTCATATTATGCATGAATGTGTACGGCAGTTATCTATATTTAGAGAGCAAGAGGGAAAGATTGCTTGCTTGACTAGATCTAAACCATATATGTCTGTGAAAAGAAGCATAGGATACTGGTCTGTAAATTGTGCTGATGACAACACAGACCCAAGAAAAATCTCAAGTACACTAATTTCCAAAATTATTGGCCTATTCTGGTAGAGAATAGGATTAAAGACACCCTTCATTGCTCCTCCACATATGCAGTTCTGCCTTGGAATTTGGAATCCTGTATGAAACCAGTGCATTTCAAACCCAAGCTTGTTTTATGAATAAAAGGTAGATTGGGGTGAAGCAAACAAAACCTGCACACCAGGAGAAGACAAGCAGCTTCAAGCATTACAGGCAACCCAGACAGCCAGCAGATACTGGCTTGGCCTCATCACTCACCAAAGAGAATTCAAAAGAAATAAACTGTTACTAAAACTGTACCCTCGCCTTCTGCATCGCGAGTCTGTAGGCACCCTTGGGTCATGGTTTCAAATTTTACATGATTGAGAACAAAGACATTTTTTTTCTTTAACAGGATCAGAAATTCTCACCTAACCACTTGTCCTTGGTAGTCATGGCAGAGCAATATTCTACTAAAATCAGGACTGGTAAATGCCAGCATCTGCCAAACTGCTCAATTTCTGATCTCTGTTATATCAGTCAAAATCAAGTAGCCCCAATCCAGGCAGAAACTACTGGACTGTGCTCTACCCATGTTGATGTTTTATCATTATAAAATTATGTCATGATGTCTCATGATGTTAAAAATGATGTAACAATATTTTATGTTTATTCACAGTAGGTTTTAATAAAAGGTCAGCTGTAACTGACACAGAAAACCAGTTTTTGTGTAACACAGAAAATAGTTGCCAAAAGATCAGTGTTTGGCACACAACCACAATCCCGATCATGGGCAATAAGGCACCACTTGAAAGCTTAGTGGAACCTCACAAGCAATTTGGAGCAAAGCACAAGCCTTTTTTCTTTCCCTCCTTGCTGCCACTGGAGCCTTCCAAATCCCAGCTCCCCTCTCTGAAGGGAAAGGCTTTATTACATCCAGCTCTGACATGGTGCAAAGCACCCATCCAATGCTCAGGCACTTATTCCTTTCCCAGACCTCCTCATTCCTCTACAGTGTTCACCAAAAGAGCAATTTTCATCCCTATAACTGATTGCTAGTGCCAGAGCAGTGGTGCCCAGCAGCCATGAGTAAGAAGCAAGTTGAGGGCAACCTAGGATGAAGATTATCGCCCCTCCAGGGACGTGTCCCTGGGGAATGGCTTTTTATCCACATCTAGCCCAAACAAACCACAAACCACAGCTGCTGCCCCATGTTTTGTGACAGCCACTGCCAAGAAGAACCAACCTCATCATGTCTGTAGGTGCCTGCAGGCAGCTGCCAGCTCTGCTGTGCCCTCTCCTCTCCCCGTCCCAAAGGCAGCCCAGGACCCTCAGCCCCAGAATGCCAGGATGCCACCCAGTCCATAGACACCACGCCTTCAATTGCCATATATCTAGTGTCTCTTATAGGCAGCTCTGTAAGACATGACCATACTTCTGGCCCAGTTCAGTCCTTGCTAAACTGAGTAGCTGCTCCAGGCCTTCATTTCTGCATCTCTACCGACCCTCCTACATCTAATTGACTGCCTAACACCAATTCACTTGTTTTCCTTTTCTTTTAGATAAGCATGCATTCCGTTGTACAGAAGCAGACACATTATCCTGGAGGTTACTGCACAGCAGTGCAATTCATTTGAAGATTCAGAACTATTTAAATGAATCAGTTGCTAAGATTAACACCAGACAGTCAGCCAGGACCCAGAGACAGTGGAGCAACACTTAAATATTTCCTGTTTCTGATGTGGTTTCAGTCTGGTTTCGAAAAGGATCTAAAGCAAACCACATAGGAAGCTCATTGCTGTGACATGAGAGGAAAGCCATGTTTTTAGAGCAATAACAGCATCCCCAAGAAACAAATTCACAAAAACAGTCAGAGAAGATGGTTTTTTTGCAGCCAAACTGTACTACTACTCTCATCTTCAGTAAAACACCAAAAGACGCCAGTTGTGAAAACACAGCTTGCTGCTATTTAGAGGCAACACCTCAAGGCAGAGCCCAGGTAATGAGTTTCTGCATCACACCCCACTGCCCACCCAGCTAACATAATGTGGCTACCCACAGCACAGCCCATGCTGCCGGCATGTATGACTCCTCCTCTACCACCCAAAAGCCACCCAGCCAAACAAAACCACAGAGTTGACCTCCAGAAAATCCTTTTAATCTGTACCCTACTGACTGAGTAGTTCAAAAGACACTGAGGTGTTTCAAATATCATCCAAAGCAATCATCTGAAATTAAAAAGTAAGTAAGGCAGCTTTACACTTTCCTATAAACCCTGCCATAGTATGTAAGGGAAGTCCAAAAATGACAGAACAAAAACTACATCATTTCCAAGCCCACATCTGTCCTTCTGTATCATAGCCGTGCCAAAAAGGAATATAAATACCTTATTCCACATTTAAAATATTTTCTCTGCCCTGTTGCTGCATAAAAATCTCAGGTCAAAAAAGGAAGAGAATTATTTAAGGGAAATAACAAAAGGACAGTAAAGCACTCCAAGGCTCCAGGGGCTGCACGAAGGCTGTGCCATGAATTGCCCAGGGTGGACCAATCAGTCCTTGCGGTGGGTCACAGGGACCTTCTGTCGAGGCTGGACACCCCTCCATGTGCATCCTGGCCCATGAACCCTACTTTCTCTCCTAAGCATTAGCGCAGTCGTGAGAGCAGGGATTGCCATACCCCAGCCACATAGCCATGCCACTCTCCCAAAGCTGGCAGGAAGATTTGAGTTTCCTCTGGCACAGAAAAAAAAAACCTCATGTGTCTCACTTCTTGGTTTAGGTATAAAAATTGGACTCCTAACAATGTCACAAGGGATGCTTTTGGTACCTCCAGCAGCTCTCCTTCAGCAGCACTGGGATTCTTTTGCAGCCACATCTCCAATGAAGTGCAGAGGCTCAGGCAGCCACTGGTGATTGTTTTCCATCAGCAGCTCCCCAGGCAATGCACAAGTTTTCCAGGTCACTTACATGGGGTGGCTGACTCATCCTCACACCCCATAATTCTGCTTGTGAACCTCGCATCCGCTGCCAGGGCTCCCGAGCCCTGCGAGGACTGAACAAGCACCACTAGTATTATTTTCACAGGAGCAGAGCAGTATCTTGCAGAACAAAAATCCAACACACATAATGCACACCAGATGCGAGCGAGCAGTACCTCTCATTTCCCACATGAAAGCCAGGAGAAGCAGCACCCCGGTGCCTGGCAGGATTATCAGACCGAGCTACGCCTCTGCAACTCACCACTCTGGGGAAAGAAATCCTCATCCCAGTATCAGCTCCAGGATCCGTGTTCTGCTATTTCCTTGCTCAAGAAGAGTTCCTGGAGTCACCCATCCTTGGTACTGTCATTTCACTCTCCAGAAAGTGCATTGTCCAAGAAAGCACGAGCAAGACTAATGGGACTAGGCAATGGAGGCAGCCAAACTCCGTCTCTCCCAAGGAATCATGCTAACACGTCCAAATATAACTGCCGACAAGGATGAGCATTCTCCATGAAACTTCAGCCTCACGTGCTTATTTTCATATATGCTTCCCCTCAGCAAAAAGCAAAGCAGGGGAGAAAAGAACCTATGAGAGAAGCAAAGCAAATGTGCTTTGAAAGCAGCTCCCAAACCTGGCATGAGATCAGATGGATACAGGAAAGAGTGGAGCCAAGCTTGCCTACCCGGGAGATCTCCTCGGATGCCCACACTTCTCTGCCTTCCATGGAAATCAGGTGTGCTGGCATGTAAGGGCAAACAGTGCCCGTCACCACTCTTTCATCACAGATGGTAACAGGTTTTATAATGCTAGAATAACATGCTGGTTTTTCCCCCCATCCTAGGCTCACCCCAGAGGAGAGGCAGGATCCAGGCAGAGCATTATCATCACACCTCCAGGTGCCAAACAGTTACCTGGGCATTAACCCCACGGAGGAAGAGATGCATATTGCTTAGGCAGCTGTGCTAGGCTTTGCACAAATACGTGCATTTTTAAGGTCTCTCTATATCATAAGCTACACATTTGCCTTTGCAGCTGTAACACTGAGTCTACAATACACAGCCAGCCCAAATTTATTCGAAGAATCGAATCAATAATTGAAACTCCTGCTTTGATCAAAGTGCCAGTGGCACAATGACAACTCATGTCAGCATTGCTGCTCTGAGATGAAAGGATAAGTATTATTCAGAGCTGAAAGTAGGGGAAGAAACTCCTGGTAGAAGAGTGAAATACAAAGGCTGACATGGAGCTTGCGAATGAGACAACACTTCTGCTACAGCCACATCGCTTGTCAGCACAGCAACTGTCTGCAGACACTTTCACTACACTATAAATTCTGATTTCCAAGCAATAAAAAACCTCCAAGATAAAAATTCATCACATAAATTCTTAGGGAAGGAAATTTTCTTCCACTGGGGAAAAAAAGAAAAATCATCAATCAGCTACAACATACAGACAAGACACTTGTAGAGCAGGAGTTTAAGCCATGATAAATTTTACTGTACTTACTGCCTTTAAAAATGATCACGTTACAGAAAAGCACTGGCACAATCCGTGTCACTTGGATATTTAAGCCCTTCCATTAATTAACCAGAAGTGAAATAGGACCTAGGTCTGCGGATCATTCAGTCTTAGTTCCTTATTACTTCAAGCAACTGTATTTTAAAATTTCCTTCTTGAACTGAATAAACAGCATCTTGAAGAAGAGGATTTTTTTTCCCATTTGGAGGAGGTTTTGGGATCTCTCTTCCTCAGACACCCATAAATATCCCTCTTGGTTCCCACTCACAGTCATGGACATTGCTCTTTATCCATCTCTTTTTTTTTGCCAGTGGTGTCCTTTAGGTTAAATAGCTTTCTCCCTGAGTCATTCCCACAAACTTGCAGCGTACAAAGGAGCCTGGGATAAGGACAGAACAAAAATAGTACAAAGGCTGTACAGTACTCTCTAACTGAAAAGGCGGGCATTGAACTCTATCGTATGGATTTCTAGAGTTTTTCCTTTTTTTTAACACAAGCAGCAAACCATCCTAAGCATCCACAGCTCTTCACGTGATCTGTGTGAAGAACTGCTTGTGATAACCCTACACTAAGCAGAGTCTTTGCACAATTCTTAAGCGTCATAACTTAAAGCAAAAAGAAATTAAACCTTCGTCCCACCAGAATATATATTACAATTATGATCCTTCCATTATTAAATCATTACAAACAATTTATATTCAGCCACTTTTAAAATGCAGAAATTTAATAAAGATGTTATACGCAGAAGTGCTAACAAGATAATTGCCTGTAGTTCTTGCTCCCAGATGCCTCTGCTCAGATTTAAAACAGGGAAAATCACAGCAACAGCCACTGGTGTGCAGCCATCAAAAACAGCCCCAAAATGGTGCTGGTCACAAGCAGAGGGACACATCCCAGGGGACAGGATATATCACTGGCAGGGACCCTCTGTCCATCCCAGGTAGCCATCATAGGGAGAAAATTCACTAAAAGCATTTTAATTCCTTAAATCATTCATTAAATTAACAATGTCATTATTTTCCAGCCTGAGACTTGATCACTGGAGTTACTGTTGTCTAAAGCACATTTATATTTGTGTTAGCTAATACGGTCAGAGCAGATAATCCCAAGTGCTGCTCAATTATTTAACCCCATGCTGTGTTTTCTTGAGATGTGGCATCCCCCTGTAGATCACCCTGCTCCTCAGCTGGTGCTGCCTTGACAGGTGCTGGCTGTCATTGCCTGGTTTGCACAAAAATAACATGCTACAGCTTCAAGATGTGGGACAGACACGCATCAGGAAAACCACAACCACACACCAGGGTGGGACATCTGAACTGGACAAGGCCAGTGAAAGCCAGCAAATGCTGCAGGACTGCCTGCCACTAATGGGATACACCTTACTGTGTGGCCAAACTCTGCTCTCACATGCACCAATCCAAACCTGGATCAATTTCACCAGCTTCTACAGATTTACTTCAAATTTACACACACAGCAGCATCTCACCCACTCAAAAAGTCACTAAAAGGACCAAAAATGGACATACACATTTCCTAAATGCAACATCTGAACAGAAAAGTTGCCCTAAGAATTTTTTTTTTTAGAGGTGATGTTTTTCTTGTTACTATTATTTTCTACTTCCATCTATTTCTACTTGTGCCCTGGGTGGAAGGCAGGCTGTTCCATTTTAAATATTCAGGACACAAATGGGAACCAGATTACATCTATCCCAAAGCTGCCAAAAAGCAATTGCTGTATGAAACAAAAAATCCCCCTGGGATTTTTCTCAAATCCACAAAATATTCCCGAGCACTAAACTTTCCACTGGGACTATTACATTAGCAGATAGTCTGTGTGTGAAAATCCAAGCATGCAGCCGTCCTCCTAATGGTTTCCAGGACAAAGAGGCTGCACAGGGCACACACTCCTGCCTTAGCACCAAATAACATTTATACCAGATCTGGCCTTTAAAGTGAGTTACATGCCTATCAGTGAGAAAAAAAGGCACTGAGGACTCAGGCTTTCATTTCCTGAAGGAAAGCTGCGATGGTCAGCAGTAACATCTCCGCATAATCCTGAAACACCCTTGTGCAGAGTTTGGTTGTGCCTGACCCTCCCTGGGCTGGAGCTGGGATCCCTTCCAACCCCCTTAGGTGTCTCTTCGCTGGAGAAATGCAAAGCCTTTGGCTCTGTGCTGGCGCTTCGTCACAGAGGAGCTCTTGCAAGGAGCATCAAAGCTGTATCCGTGCATCCATCCCTCCATCCAGGGACTAATGTGCAGAGGGTTTGGTCCAGATCGCTGTGGGAGGCCAAGACTTGGAAACTGCCCTCACGCCTGTCACCAATCCTGCAGAGATTTGGACTTAGGAGAGGCAACATGTGCCCCTGTAGATTGAAGCTGTCCTCCTCCAGCAGCTGGAGTGCTTTCCAAAAGAAGAGGGAAAGCAAAGCTCCCCCTGCAAAATGCTGACAGAGAGAAAAGGGGAGCAATGGACATCAGGACAGAGGAGAATGGACATGCAGGTGATTGGGGGATCCCATTGGCCCCAAACAGCCTGGGGAAATGGGGAGGCCCAGCCTCAGCAACACTGTGGGGCACACACCTCCCCTATTTAACAACCTAAAACCAGCCTCCCCGAATTCATCCCCTCACACCACTGCTCCAGTCATGGCTGGGGATGAGGAAGGCTGGGCAGGACTCGGACTCTCCACGCAGGGCCACAGCATGCACCCCGCACAGCCCCAGAGAGGGTTTTATTATGGGCTCTTGCCCACCCAATATTCCCTGCCCTCATCACTCAGACATTTCTTGATAAGGTATTTATAGAACTCTTGGAAAAGCTTTTCTGGCCATTAGAAATGACTGCATGTATATGCAAAAATCTATTATATGCACATATATATGAAAATAAATATATACACATGGTCGATATTTATTTATATATAACATATGCAGCCATATATGTCTATATATATGTAAATATATAAAAATACACAAACATATATCGACATATATTTTTAATATATGTATTTAATATCTATATGTAACTATATACATGCACACCTGTTAGCAGGAATGGCGCTGCCAGCTAGCTGTGCTCAGAAAAATTCATGGGACTCATGTTCACTGCCACCCTTCTCTCAGGAAGCTTTTAGGCTTATTTTTATACATAAAAAGACATAACCTGAACTCAGTGGATGCACGAGAAGGGCCTTGCAGACTCTCAGCTACCAGATCCTGGTCTCTGGCAGTAGCTGCCCACAGCTCCCGGGATGCTCACACAGCACCAGGAAAGAGAAAAAAAAACCTCTTTCCATCGACAGAGGAAAAAGCCCAAGCAGCGACCTTCCTGTACTTAAAGCTATGAATCATAAAACCTGGCAGGAGGATTCGGGTTAAATTCACGTCGTGGGGTTTTGGTTTTTTTTTTTCTTTCAATGCTGCCTTTTTTGTTTTAACCGGAGTTTATCTTTGTTTCCTGAACGGGTAGGAGGGTTAAATATAAAAAAGTTGCCTCTCACCATCCCCCTACAACAACAACATGAGAAAGCGCTCCCCCCGCGTGGGAGGCCCCTCCCGCGTGTCCCCTGCGGCCGGCGCTGCCGCCCCACGCACCCGCGGGACGGGACGGGACGGGACGGGACGGGAGGGGGCCGGTGTCCCCGGTGGGTGCTCCGGGGCCGCTCCGAGTGACAGCCCGGCGCTAGGGACCCGCGGGGACGCTGCGGTCTCTGCTGCGGAAACGGCAGCGGCCGCTCCGAGTGCCGCTGGAAACATTCCCCGCGCTCCCGGCCGGCGCTTCGCTCTTCCCTGGAGCGCCGGGGCGACGGACCCCCGGTGCGTTCCTCCTTCAGAATATACTGCGGACACCCTGCTCTGACCGGGGCTGTTTCGGGGCTCGCCCCGCGCTGCTCTGCCTTCCCGGAGCGGGGAAGATTCGGGAGCAGCCGGGGAGGACTCCGGGAGCGGAGGAGCGGGAGCAGCGGCGGCCGCCGGGCTGGCGGCTCGGCTCTAACAGAGCGGCGGGCCGGGCTAGCACGGACTCGGCCCCGCTCCCGCACCGCGTGCGGGTTCCACGCAGCCCGGGGGAGCACCGGAGTGCGCTGGGTCCGGGAGCCGGCGAAGGCTGCCCAGGCCTTTCCGCATCCTCCCGGGAGGGCGGCGGGTCACGGCAGCACTCACGGATGGGCACGAGGAGCGACATCCCACAGCGGCACCCCCGCACACCCCGGCGCGCTCCCGGGCACACACGTGGACACGGGCACCCGCACCCCCCACGCACAGACACACGTGTGCGCAAACATGTACGCACGGACGGGCACCCGTGCGGGGACACACGGACACTGTGTCCCTTCCCCGCCCTTACCTCCGGCTCCGCGCCCCGCCGCCCCCGGCAGCACCGCTGCCATCCGCGCCGCTCCCCGCCGCCGCCGGGCGCGCTCCGCCGGCCGCCGCGGGCCGGGCCGGGGCGGGGACAGCCGGGGGCGGGGGCAGCCGACGGGGCGGGTCCGGGGGCGGTCCGGGCACCTCCCGGCGCGGGGCGGCCGCTGCCCGCCCCTCTTGCCCCTCCGGTCGGGGGTATGGAGGCGGTACGCTTGGGGGAGCCTCGGACCCCACGCTGGAGGCTGGCAGCCCCACACGGAACCACTAAAGACAGCTGGCTACGCCCGGGGTGAGCCTGTGTGGCAGCACGGCTGCCTCGCCTCGTGTCTGGGGATGCTCGGGATCTAAATCCCGACCTAGGTACCGGCACATGCTCCCTGGTCTCTTGCGGGACAGTTGGTGGGGGTTACCCCGGGTCCCAAGCCCGTGAATTAACCCCGGGCATCCTCCTCGTCTCCCAGAGCTCTGGCTGCTCCCTGTGCATGGAGGAGCCGATGGCTGTTTGGGGATTGACTGGCCCATAGATCACTCCGTTCCTAAACTCAGCTCACCGTTCCTGAACTCAGCGCCCCATTCCTGAACGCAGCCCTTTGCCCTGCTGCCCACCTGCTCCATCACACATATTCACATGAGTGGTGGGTGCACGTATCCCTTTATGTCAAGGGATTTACAGCTGATGCTGAGTGCAAGCGCTGCGGTAATGGGAAGACAGGGCATTTGCCAGCTCAGGGTGTCTTTGTGGTTTGGCACACCAGCTCCACGGGTGAGTGTTCATTAGGGCTGGAGTGAGCCCTAATGAACTGATCCATCTCCCCAGACCACTCCAGCCCTTCTGCCAAGGGTCTGGGAGAGGGGACATGGCAGGACAGCTCCTCTGGTGTTGCACAGCACTTCATTCCCATCCCTGCAGACATATGGGCACAGACTGGGTTGGGCAGTCCCAACACACCCTATTCCCAGCACAGGGTAGGCATCTTTTGGGATGAGTGGCACTGCCAGGACACTGCTTGGGTTTCCCCATCTCAGTGCTTCAACCTCCTTCAGTCCAGCAAGCTGCCCAGTGATGCCAGGATTGTTCACTGTATTTGTACTTCTTTCTCCCAGGGACGGATGGTGGCTTCTCCCTCCTCAATACTGTGGCAAATGGATAAAGGGACGTAGGAAGAAACGCAGCAACAGGCTGAAGAAGAACCCACTCACTGCCACCACAGCCCCACAAAGAGGCACAGCAAGACAGAAGCTGGCCCAGTGCCATTGTCACAGGACTGTATGGATGCAGAGAGGACTCCTGGCACCTCCAGGCACTGTGAGAGTGCTGTGGTTCACAGCAGTCTGAGGCATTGCTTTTTTGCATCACAAAAACCAGCTTTGCTCAAAGTTTGGGTTTTGCTCAGATGCAAGACACAGGGAAGCTATAGGATATGGGAAACAGGCAAAGAAGGAAAAAATATTCAGTGGTGAAATCAGGTTCCTCAGTTCCTGCATCTTTGCATCTCCCATGACAGAAGTTACCCCAGAACGATGTTTGCCACGTGGGCTCGGCATCCTCAGAGGTGGCCTTCTCCATGCCTGTGTGCAAGGCGAGGTGCCAGTCAGGTGCTGTCCCTGCAGTGTCTCTCTAAAGCTTTGACACTGAAGCATCTATTACCTGTCTCCCTGAAGTCATCTAATACAGGCTGGGGTTATGCTCAAACAGGGGAGCAGCAAATTGCAAATATGCTGCTTTTTTGAGGTGAGGGACAAGGGGAACCATCACACCCTTGACCTCATTGGGAGAAAAACTACAGGCCAGTGCTTAGGGTACCAGACTTGGATTAGAGATAGATGTTCAGTTCATTTGACACCTGCAGATGCCCTGAGTGTGTGGGAGAAGATTAAGCCCAAGTTCAGGTTTTTGAATGCCTAAATCCTTTGCAAAGTCATGGGGAACCTTGACAATAGAGTTAGACACCTCAGTCCCCAAGAGGAATTTGCCTTGGATTTTTCAGATTTTCCTACCTCCCCCAGAGATAAATGTTAGCTTTGCTTCTAAGCACAGGTGAACCATGAACCAGTTCAGCTGTAAAATGAAGGTGAAAATTTGCCCTTGCTTGTTAAGTGCCTGTTCACTGTGGCAGATGAAGTGGGATGAGGGCACTGCTGTCCAGTGAGTCCCCAGAGTCCAGTTCAAAGTGGCAATTCAAGTGCTGCCTTTTGTCATGTTCCAACTTTATCATTTGGTTGGGCAAAATGGGACACATTATTTTGGTTATTCTGCTTCCCAGTCTGTGTCATGGGGGCCATCTGGCTGTACTGCCCTTGGCCAAGCAGATCCATCCTGTTCAAGGGCTTATTTTGTTTCTCATTCTGGCCCCAGAGTTTGTGCTCCCCTTTTACCTACTGCTGCATGGTGATCAGTGATGATTTTGGTGCTAGAAGAACAAATATATCAAGAAAAAAGATTATCTGCCATCTTGTCTTTCAGTAGTATTGCAAGGACCTGGTGAGCCATGCTGTTATGTTCCCAAGGAAAAGACCCTTTTTTTTCTGCTGAAGTAAAAGTATTGTTTCAATTTTCTCTCATGTAATCAATTTTCTGGTGTGTGTTTGCACATGATTTTCAAAATCTTTTTTCCTGTTCAATTCCATTTTGATTTTATAAACTGGCAAGTGGCCACAAAGGATGGCAGATTGGAGAGGGAGTTCTCTAACCCCTTTTGGTTTGTTACATCTCTCAGAGGTTATCCCCAGAAAACATCTGGGGAGTTGTGTCTGCCCAGGAGGGCAAAGCAACTGCCACTCAAGCTTCTCCTCTTTACAGCTCCAATATTTTAATATGTTTTATATGTACTTAATGATTGATTTATTTATATATTTTATTAAAATGTATTGTTCCTTCAATTTGGGAATAGCTCCAATATTTTAATATTTCTTTGTGTGTTTGTTTGTTTGTTTGTTTGCTTGTTTTATGCCATTCTTCTAAGGAATTTGGGGAAGGAAAGAAGTTAATTTTTCACCCCTTTTGGTTCTAACCTGCTCAGCCAGTGGCCAAGTGCCACCACAACTCTGGTTGTCGGGTCTGCAGAGTGGATATGACAGTGCCATCTCTTTTCACTGCCTCCCTCCTGCTTCTCCCTGGTAGCCATGGATTCAGGAGACCCACATTATCCACACATTCCGTGTCTGTTATACCCTCCCACAGAAAACAAACACCTCTCATGGATATCCCAAGCACTTTGGTGAGCTCCATGGGAAGAGAGAAGCATTTCCAGGTGCCACCATGGCTTGGTCCTTAGCAGCCCCCTGCATCACTCAGCATCCCTGCACCATCCCAAACACCTGCCGGCTGGGGAGCTCTAAACAATTGCTACTGACAGACCTGGGGCCGGACCCCTGAGGCCCTGCAGCAGGGATGTGGCCATCCCAAGCCACGGGCGCACCCGGGTATTGATGCTCGCTACATTTGCAGCCAACCATGCATGTAATCCCACAGATTCCAAATGCTGCAAGCAAACAAATAATTGTCCCGCTCCGCCTGACACTGCGGCAACCCCAAATGCCTGCACACAATTCCACCTCTTGCTGTCGCTGCTGCTTTTAACAGTGGCTGATGGGCAGCCAGAGGGTTCCAGCCCCATTAACACCACCTCTGCGGATGGCACAAATAGCTGCTCTGCAATGTGGAGACCACAGCAAGAGCTGAATCAAGAAATCAGGATACTCTGCGTAGAAACTTCCACCCAGGCAAATTTAGTAAATATAAGCCACAAAGCCTTTGACATGAAAGATGTCCTTACCATACCTCAGGTGGAGAACACCCTATCTCTTCTTGATAGTCACAGGCATTACGTGCCCTGCAGAGACACATCTTCCAATTCTCACCATCCCCAAAGGACTTCTAGCTACTGGGCAGAGGCAGATCCTCTGGCAGCACTGGAGCACGACTTTCTAAACTACATCTGCAGAAGGTTTTTAAGTAGTCCTGCAACCTGGCAGCCAGTAAACTCAGTGGTTTGGGGAGCCCCAAAGAAACCCATCCTGCTAAATAACTAGCCACTGTTAAGATTTTTACCGCAACAACTGTGCATATTTATCAGATCGCCTCTGATACACATTTCATAGGCAGCATTGTGTTTGGAGGCAGCAGAAATATCTCTGCACATCTGTTTTTCCAGTTCTGCCAAAGAGCTTTCATTTTTCTCTAATAACTTGACCTCTTTGGTTTCTGGCAGAAGACGGCTAAGCAGAGCACTCGCTCTCTGGATTCGCTCCAGCATGGGATGAGATCAGGACAACAAAGAAAAAAAACCAGCTGGATGGCTACGAAGCAGTGGGAAGAAACAGGGCAGGGACCAGGGCTTTCTCTTTCCTTCCCTTTTATATCCAATGGGATCTTGTTTCTGGGCGTGTTTATTCCCCAGGCGGACAGTATCACCAAAGCAGTATTTCCTGCAAGCCACTGTTGTGGGGAGCCTCCTCCAGCAAGCTGACCGTGCCCAGGGTGCACTTATAAATAGTACAGCCAGCTAATTCCTCCTCTGGTCGGCTGTCAGGAAATGTGAGGCACAGGTCCTGGGGGTTTCCACTGAGATATTGCATCTCCCATACATATTCATCTTGATTTTGGCACAGTGAGGTTCATACCCCCTACTCCCACTTTATTTTTCCATTTCATCACATTCTCATTACTCTACCCAGGGCTTTCTGCACTGGGGGCTTTCACCTTGCATTTTTCATTCAGTCTGCTTTCTTTCTTTCTGATATTCAATTAAATCATCTTAAAGAAGCAAGCAGAAAAAATGCCAGTGGGGTGGGAAGGAGGTGGAAAAGAGAGGAGGGATGAGAAAATGGAAAATGGAGAGAAGATATGCCAAGCACGGGAGAGACAGAAAAGCAGTCTGCACATGTTCCTCTGTTGGGATAGTTTTTCTCTCCCTGATCTCACTTTCTCCATAGCCAGAAGTTCCACCTCAGGATTTGCCAAGGAGAAAATGTAGCATTTCTCTGCTGGGCCACAAAGCAAGTGTGAAATGTTCTGTTTTAATCATTTACAGAACAAAAGGAACACAACAGTCACCATCTGATTCATATCTGCTGAAATCCAGCAGCCAAAGCTGTGGGAGAGGAGAGACATATGAAGAAAAGAAAGGAAAAGGTGTGGCTTTGGGGTTTTTTTTCTTCTGGTTAGTCACTGTGGACCTAAGGAAAGACAAGAAGGACCACATCGGATTATTGTAAAGTTTAAGAGCTCCAAGTGTCCTCTCCAGTAGATGACTGCAGAGAAAATGCATAGAACATTACAAGTGTTGTTTCCTCTAGTGCATGATCCCACTTGCCTTCCTGAGCCAGAAGTTTTAGCTGCATCATTAAGTTTGAGAGCCCTTCATAGACCTTTCTCCCATGATGTTTTCTAATCACTTTTTGAGCCTATTCATGCTTTTGGCACCCTGGACATTCTGTGGCAGCAAGTTGCACAAAGGAATTATGTGCTGAGTGAAGACATAATTCCTTTGGGTTATTTTAAGCCTTTCACTGTTTCACAGAATCTCAGACTGGTTGAGGTCAGAAGGGGCTCTGCGGGTCATCTGGTCTAACCACCCTGCTCAGGCAGGACCACCTAGAGCCTGTTTCCCAGGACCACGTTCAGATGGCTTTGGAATAACTCCAAGGATGGAAGGTCCACAACCTCCCTGAGAAACATGTGCCAGTGCTTGGTCACCCTCACAGAAAAGAACTGTTTCCTGATATTCAGAGGGAACCTCCTGTGTTTCTGTTTGTGCCCATTGCCTCTGGTCCTGGCACTGGGCGCCACTGAAAAGAACCTGATTACAACCTCTTTACAACCTCTCTACAGGTATTTATACACATTGATGAGCTCTCCCAGAGCCATTCCTTCTCTGTGCTGATGACACCCAACTCTCTCAGCCTTTTCTCACAGAAGAGGTGCCACAATCCCTTCATCATCCTTGTGGCCCTTTGCTGGACCATGTCCATTATGTCCATGTCTCCTGCACTTATTTACTTCTATGCCATTCATCATTCTTGTACTTTTACTGTACCTTCCTTCAAGCATCTCTTTTCCACCCAATTCAGCTGTAGTTTTCTCAGAGTCTGCTTTCATAGAAGCTGCTCTCTCCCTCAGTCATTTTTGCCTCCCTTGCCTGGTACTTCTTCAGGGAATGTCAGAAATATTCTTGCTGCACAAGGTACAGGTGAGCCATGCACCGACTTACACAGCAGCAGACCACAGAGAGGTTTTCAAAGGTCGGGCATGGCAAAGCAAACCACAAATCTTTAAGACAAAGAGAGAAAGAAGAGTTAGGAAGAATTTCCCAGTCATGATTAATTTCATCACTGGAAGCTTTGGAATCACTAAAATTTTTGCAAACATGTAGAAAAGGAGAGTATGAGTAACATCCAGCACACATTCAGCAAGAACAGAGCTGTCAGACTCATCTGACCTGCAGCAATGAGGTGATAAACTGGGTAGATGAACAAGAAGGTGCAGGTGCTGTATGTGCTGGTGTGTAAGTGTGGCTTGTGGTACTGTGTCATACGGGGTCACTATACGCAAGATAGGAACACGTGGGCTACAATAAAAGGTGAAAAGGTGGGTGCATGACCGGTCAAAACTTTTCTTAGAGGTTAGTTACTCGTGATATGATGTGATACAAAAAACCTCACATGAATCTGGTCCTGATCAGCATTCCCACAAATAGCGCAAAATCCAAGCACAGTTTTTTACATTTGCAGGTGACAGCAAGCTGGGACGAGCTGACGGAAAACTGGAGACAGGACTAGAGGTCAAGGAAGACATGATGAGCAGGAAGAAAGGGATACACGCCACTGATCCTCCATTGAATGCCCCCTTCAGCCTCTGCAGAGTGGGCAAGAAACTAAGTCTGATCCATGGAAGGCCTTTTTCCTGTTTATGCCTGCCTTTGGCTTAAATTATGGACATCTAATTAGACACTGAGGAAACTCTTCCGGTGCAGCAAAGCACTGGGGTGCGTTGCCTAGGAAGGCTGCTAGGATGAGTTGGTCCTGCACATAGGGTGATGGGTGAACAGGAGCCACTATCCCTGCCTCCAGGCAGAAGTGGGGTGTATCTGTCTCCCTGAAGTCCTGCTCAGACCTGCCTTTCTGTGATTTTTATCCTGATGATGCTTTATTACAATATTGATGGTTTGTCTCAGAATGTTGTTATTATAATACTCTTTTATCTGCTGCTCCTCTACTAATAACTCCTGCTGTTTAGGTGGCTGGTTTGACCACGAATGAGTATTTTTGACCTGGTATTCTTTGGTTACACAATCACTTCACAGCATAAATCCAAGATGCTACTGGGATGGTTTTGTCCTCTCTGTCTCCAACCTGTGCTTGGTCTTACTGTCTGTCTTGCCTGGCACTGCAAACCAGACATCTGTGCCTGACTTGGGTCAGGGGATTGATCCAGCTGAAAACTCACCAGCTGGGAGGAAGGCAAGAGGAGAGATCATATTTCCATTACTTGTTCTGCTATCTCATATCCTTTGTCTGTCTTGTCTACCTTGGATGGAGTAATCATGTCTTGTGCTATGTTTGGAAAGCAGAGTGGAATTGTAAGGTGATATAAGCACTGGTTTGGATAATCTTTTCCAGACTGAGGGATGTCTAAGTTGCTGTGCAGAGGAAAGCGATATCCGAGGAGTTCCTCCTAAAATCGACCACAACTTGTTATTTGGGAGAGGGAGTTTTTCTTGTCACTAAATACTAAGACCTAGAGGGTTTGCCAAGGTTAGGAGACGTGGGCACATGCCACTGAGGAAAGACTCTGTTCAAGGGATAAGACAAGGAAAACCAAGAATATAAAAGGAGCTGGTCTAAGTTCTGTCACAGAAAATGCATTTTGAAGTTATTTGACGTGTTTTAACCACAATCAGGTAATGAATGAGGCAGCCAAAGGAAGGCTCTTGGCTTTATTCCCATTCCCTGTTAAGACACTCCTCTGGGTGAACGCATGTCAGAGCAGTCTCTATCCTGACACCAAGTGGAGAGAGCTGACACGGACTACTTTAAAATGTGATCAAGTGTATATCCTCACTGGAAGTGAGGACAACCACTTGATGTGCCACCCATTCCAGAACCAGTGGGGCATCATACAGTTTTTAAGCATTTTTGTATTTCTAAGAATTTTTTTCAACAACCTGTCTCCTAGCAGCAGAAATATATATTGGAGGTGGCTATATTTGACAAAAAACACTTTCTGGGCTCCTGCAGTTTTACCCTCCCATCCCAAGTTTCCACCAGTGCCATACATGGTGAGTACCCAGTGGGTGCATGTGGATCATCTTTACTGGGGTCAAGGTGGGGTTCAAGAGGGGCGGGGTAGTCACAGAATCACAGATAGGCTGAGGTTAGCAGGGACCTCTGGAGTTCTTCTGGTCCAATCCCCTGCTCAAGCAGGGTCACCTACAGCCCATTTCCCAGGTCTGTGTCTAGACAGTTTTTGAATATCTCCAAGTATGGAGAATTTATTGCCCTGAAAATAAAGAGGAGGGTGCCTTTTCCTTGTGGGGAAGGGCCAGTGCTTGGTCATGTCAAGGTGGTCCACATTGCAGTGTGCTGGAGCGGTCCCACCATGCTGCCACAGAGCAGGGCAGGGTACCCAGTCCTGAGACTGGCATATCTCCCAGCACATCTTGTTCACACTTTCCAGCATGCTCTTCTCAGGAGGGGTTGGGGGCTGGTCCAGTTCTGGGCTCAGTACGAGAGAGAAGTGGAGCTCCTGGAGCAGATACAGCGAAGGGCTACAAAGAGGATTAAGGGACTGGAGCATCTCTCTTGCAAGGATTGGCTGAGGGCCTGTTCAGCCTCATGAAGAGATGACTGAGAGGTGACCTTATCAATGTCTATGAGTATCTGAAGGGAGGGTGTCAAGAGGATGGACCTAGGCTCTTCTCAGTGGAGCCAAGCAGTAGGACAAGCAGCAACAGGCAGAAACTGATGCACAGGTAGTTCCACCTAAATATGAGGGAAAACTTCCTTACTGTGTGGGTGACCAAGAAGTGGAAAAGACTGCCCAGAGATATTGGGGAGTCTCCCTCACTGGAGATATTTTGGAACTATCTAGATGCAACTCTGTGCAATTGATGGCACTTTAGTGGGGAGGTTGGACCAGATGACCCCGTTGTGGTCCTTTCCAACCTTACCCATTTTGTGATTCTGTGATTTCCCCCTTTCCATGCTCATCAGACCTCCAGTGTTGGGTGCCCAGAAGTTCTCCTTCAGAAGCTTCCCATCCTGCAGCTCAAGTCCTCACCCCACCCCTACCTAGAGCATCTCTAACTCATCCTGAGAATCACACCTCTTTCGACCTTGATCCTGGGATTCAGGGGAGATCACTGCCAGATGACGTTCCCCCATGGATTCAGCCTCTGAAGCCTTCAGCTTCTCTTGCCCATTTGAGGTTGTTTTCTCTCTGAGTGTCTTACTCTTCACTTTTGCTTTACACATCTCTATTTCTGCCTCCCAGGTGAAGAAAAATCCCTCATCATTTTGCAAGGTGCCAGAAAGTCACAGAAACTCCAGTACCAGCTGTTGGCTAAGCCTCAAACCCCCAGCCAAGAAACAACAGCATCCTATAGTGCTCTGCACCAGAGAGGTAACAGCTTCTCTCCCAGGGGAAAAAACTCCGCATCAATTTAACACAGAAAGGTATCAAACACATCTACTGTCAAGTTGTTCCATCCGTCTGATGGATGGCATTGAAAAACAGCACAGAAAGGAGGCACTGGTGCTGATAAATTTTAAAGCATTCAGCAGCTGCCCTGATGTTTAAGTCATCTCCTAATTACTCAACATAGAAAAAACAGGGAGAGGAAAATGTGTCATGCATGGACTTACCCAGCTGATCCAGAGCAAAGAGGGCTGGGGCACCTTCGGAGAGCTCATTGTCTGAGGGAAGAAGAACAAATGCTTGGGAAGTCAGCTGGGGAGGTAGATGAGGACAGGTGGGGTAACAATGCTGTTTCCATCACACTGCAGATAAGCCCTTGCTCAGCTTGCTTCCAGTTGACCCTGACAGCTTTCATGTGCGTGTTGTGGGTTTTCTTTTAATTCAGCTGTTATTGAAAAACCTCAGAACCATCTCAAGACAGAGACTTGTCAGGATGGACTCTGAAGAGCAGAAGCTCCACTGCCCCATCTGTGCCCTCCCTGGGATCCCCGGCAGTGCTCCCCTTTTTGTCCATACCACAGCTTTTCACTCCCTTTCTTCAATTTACCTGGTGCTCAGGGCATGGCCAGGAGCACCCTACCTGCAGCAAAGCTTTCCTGTATGCTACAGTCTCCTCCAACAACAGCAGCTGGAGAAGGTTTAACCAGTGGGAGCAAGAATTATTCAGAGGCTGACCAAACCTTTGAGTCATCTGATAACAGCACTGCAGTAACTCAGTACCTGTGACAGGTTAGGCCACAGTCTCTGGAAATCCCTGAGCTGGTGGCATCCCTCACCAAAAACTTGTAGGGGTTATTTTGCATCACATAAATGAGCCCACCCACTCTTGTTTGCTCCCAGCTGCAGAGCACAACACACACAGATCCCTCACTGCCAGTAAGATCCACAACCACACAGGAACACTGTGGCCAAGTGTTGAATTCCATTTGTGCCTTGTAGTTGGTGGGGATTTTGCTATTTTCAAACATTTCTTGCAATGTCAAAAGTGTTGCTAAATGAAAAACCCAATGCAAATTAAAAAAAAATTAAATTGCAGAGGGCGGGGGTTTTTGTGTTGGTTTGGTTTTTTTCCTTTATGTTTCATGGCGTTTTTTTCAATGAATGGGCTTGACTTAAAAGACTTTTGGTCTGGAATCTGTGGATCGCTGTATTCCTAGGGGTTCCAGGAGGGCATTTGAGAAGGGCAGGTGCACGATGCCCTACAGCAATCCATACCTGTGGCCTTTCTAAGAGATCTTGCCCCCTGTTATAAAATGCTCTTAGGCCCAATGGTTGGAAAAAGCTGTGAGCCACTAGTTTAGGATAGCAATGGACTGCATACAAAACCAAACACCAGTGTACATCCACATTCAATTGTTCAGCTGGTTTGGATTTTTCTGAACTCATGATGGCAGTGACTCTGCCATCCTCTACAGACACAAACACATTGCAGTCCTGAAGTCAATGGGCATTTAACCAATACAGCTGTAAACAGTAACACAGACCATGCACATAGCAAAGACTTTTCAGAAATGACAGAAGCAGAGATTGTTCTAATG
This sequence comes from Lycocorax pyrrhopterus obiensis, assembly GCA_014706295.1. Classification (NCBI taxonomy): domain Eukaryota; kingdom Metazoa; phylum Chordata; class Aves; order Passeriformes; family Paradisaeidae; genus Lycocorax; species Lycocorax pyrrhopterus. The sequence goes on from JACSVZ010000001.1 coordinate 80,487,888, forward strand.
GGATAAAAGAGTGGACTGCAGGAAGCACCCCTGTGCTGGTCCCCTGGAGCCACCCTGGGCTGGGTACCTGCAGAAGCAACAGATGTTCTATTGTAAGGATGCTGCCCAGTGGTGCTTTGCTGGGGATATTGAACCCAGGGCTCAAAAGCACAAATCTACTTATGGGTTCAAAAGCATAAAGCTACTTATGTAATTCAGCTCTCACGGAAAAGGAGGCGATGCTGCATCTTGGTTTGTCCCTTTCCCTTCCCCCAGCATCTGGGCTATCAGCGGGAAGCCAAGGGAAACAGATGGAGATAAGCGAGCACTTTACCAAAGCAAAGTGTTTCCGTTCCCAAGGTGCTGCCATCTGGAAGGCTGTGGGTTTATTTTGGCTTTAGGCTGGGGCACAGCACATCCCAGACAAAGAAGGAACTTTGCCCAGGGAGGGACAGCTTGTGCTGGCCCAGGGGACAGAGACCTCTGGTAACAAAGATGACCTGGGGCTGAGCAAGGAGCGCGTGTGGCTGCTCCAGTCAAATGTTCAAATGGAGATTAAAAAGCAAGTAAGAGCAGCTGACTGGAAATTAGGTAGAGATGAATTGATAGAGGAAATAGGACTGCTGGCTACTTCTCATTGCATCTGTGCCAAGTGCTTTCCTGAAACAGGCAATTTCTAGAGAACAATGAACCCTAGCCTTGAGGTGGGACACCTTGTTTCTGGCTAAGGTGGGCTGAAGCCTTGAACAGTCCTTGCACAGGGAGCCCCAGTTGGCAATGACAGCCCCCCTATCATTGCCACGATAGCATGTATCCCTGCAGCCATCCTAAATTATCCCACACAAACGTGATTGAAGAGAATACTTTATCAGTTCTCCTGTCACTCCTTCCCAACCGTGGTCATCTGCGGAGTCCTACTTGGGGAGAGTGAGGGTGGTTACATCTAGCACAAGTGGCACATTAACTGGCCAAAAGATGGGTGTTGGGGCCTTTTTTCTTTCTTTTATTTTGTTTTCTTTTTTTCTTTTAAAGTCCACTCTGAAGAAGGAAAACAAGCCACAGACCAAGTGCCTGTGTCAGTGTGACAGTTTGGGTCAGACCTTTCCCACCTTCATACCAAGTACTGCCGGGCTCTGGACGTAGCCCAGCAAAACCCCTGGGACCACTGCAAGCACAGTGAATGGCAGCAGCACATGGGGAAGGCTCTCAGCACTTTCACTGGGTGGATTGAAAACCAGCAATCACATCCTACCTCCTTTCACACTGGAAAAGGGGTGGATCCCACCATGAGACAACCAGTTTGTTTCATCCAGCTTCCAGTTTTCACCAGGGTCCATCTCTGATCCGCAGCATCAAAGATCTGCTTGCAATGCCTCCTGCTGCTCTCTCTGGGGAATAACCAAAAGATAGTCTGAGCATCTGTCATGCTGCTAGACCACAGCCAGCTGCTGAGAAGCTCACCTCAGCAGACGAAAATCTTGTCAATATTTCAGGAAAAAAAGAAAATTAATTAAGAAAAAAATTGAGAAAAAACCCACATGGCTCACAGGGAACTCTTGGACCAAGGAGTTGCTGACTCTACCACGCCTCAACTTCTCACATCAACAGGCCTCCTCGCTGCATCTAAAGGCCACCAACACTTGTACCTCTTCCATTTTCTATTATCAGTCTGACCAACACTTAGAAATTCCTAATCCGTCATGATACTTGCAGGGATGGGGTTTTACTTCTGAGTGAGGTGATGTTTCACAAGGACATCCATTGGGGATGTGTGTCTTGGCTTTACATGCCCAGCCATCAGGTCCTGGCGAGTGAGGGGAGTGGGCAGGCTTGCTGGCCCTTTTTCTCACATCCCAGCTCCTCCATGGACAGGAGATGCAGGCGGGAAATTACAATCATTTATACATTCCAAGGCAATGCTACCACTGGCCACTTGGCTCTCACAGCCGCTCCAGCCCTGGAGTAGTGGCTCTGAGCCACCAGGGAAGGATGGGGATTATTGAGCCGTTAACATGGGAGCTCTCCACCCTAAAAAGTTCCTTTCTGGTGTAGACACTAAATTATTTTCCTGACTATCAGTCATTCAGTGTAACCTACAGGTTTGTTGCACCTGGGAATCTTCATGGAGACCTTTTTCTTCCCTTGACTCCTTGGACCTGTGCATCTGGACAATCCCAGATGTGAGCAAAGACTGTAAGAATAATTCATGGAGAGAAGCCCTGCAGAGGACTTGGGGTTCTCATGGATGAAAAGCTGGACATGAGCCAACAATGTGTGCTTACAGCCCAGAAAGCCAACCTCATCCTGGGCTGCATCCAAAGCAGCGTGGCCAGCAGGGTGAGGGAGGGGATTCTGCCCCTCTGTTCTGCCCTTGTGAGACCCCACCTGCAGTGCTGCATCCACCTCTGGGGTCCTCAGCACAAGAAGGACATGGACCTGGTGGAGTGAGTCAAAAGGAGGGCCATGAAGATGATCAGAGGTCTGGAGCACCTCTCCTATTGAAGACAGGCTGAGAAAGCTGGGGTTGTTCAGCCTGGAGAAGAGAAGGCTCCAGGGAGACCATATAGCACTTTCCAGTACCTAAAGGTGGCTTATAAAAAGCGTTTCGATTAGATGTTAGGAAGAAATTCTTTACTGTGAGGGTGGTGAAGCGCTGGAACAGGTTGCCCAGAGAAGTTCTGGATGTCTCATCTCTCGAAGTCTTCATGGCCAGGCTGGATGGGGCTTTGAGCAACGTGGTGTAGTGGGTGGCACCTGTGCCCACAGCAGGGGTGTTGGAACTAGATGATCTTTAAGGTCCCTTTGAAACCAAGCAATTCTGTGATTGCATGGTTCTATGACCCCTGGTGGGGTAGCACATACAGGCATTTAATGCATCCCTAGACCTTCAGGATTACATGGATTTGGAAGGGAATGGAGTCCTTCCAGTATCAGCAACCTCTAATTTATTAAGGAAGCATACAACAGTGTTGTGATGCAACAACAAGTTTTTGCCTCTGTTGGAAGGTGCTGAAAAGGAGGTGACAACAAGGATTTTCCCCAGCAGTGTCTGAGGCAAACCCAGACCCCAAAAGGCAGCAATGGAGCTGATTTCATGGTGAGGTGAGTCCCATGAGACTCACCACACTGGCAGCTGGTCATCTCTACTTGGCTTCTGATTTTCTTTGTCATTATTTGTAGGAATTTTTTGTAATTTAATGCTGTCATGACCCTAATTCAGGGCATTCCTGGGAGGGGCAGGCAGATAACAATGGAGGGACACCATCACACTAGCACCATCTCCTTAGGAAATGAGGCCAAGAAAGAGATGGATGGATGGGGCCTTGTCTCCACAGGGAAGCAAAGCACAGCTGAGCCATCCCACTGCACTTCTCAAGCCCTGGTACCTCTCAGCTACCATCTTACTGAGGGGAGCTGCAGGAAGGGGCAGCAGCTCCACGCTGAGGTATTTGGCTCCCAGTGGCTCCCAGCATGGCACAGCTGAAGCCCCTGCCTCAGCCCAGTGCCAGGTCTCAGCAGCATCAACTAGGAGTGTACTGGTGCTTCCCTGACTGGCCAGACCTGCAAGAAGTCGTTTCACACGTTCTCTTGCTCAACACCTTAATTGGGTAGAATAAAATACGTGTCCGTATGCGTTTGGTGAGCAGCAAGCAGGACAGGTCACTGCATGCACAGGCAGAGCTGGACTGGAGTTTTTTGATGTAGCAAATTCACCTGAATCGCAATTAAGAGGTACTGAGACTTCAGGCGAATTTGGGTTGACTGTGTAATTAGTTTAAGCTGAAAGAGAAAGAAAGAGTCCTGAGAAGAGCAGCAAGGCTCCATTTTGACATTCAAAAAATGAAACTTTTTTTCTTGTTCTTTCAAATGCTGGTTTTGGTTTGAAAGTGACCTAGTTTGCTTTTTCTTTTCTTTTTTCTTTTTTTTTTTTAAGTTATGAAAAGCAGTAAATAATCTCAAACCAGAACGTCTCATGCTACACTTATGAAAAGAAATCAAAGAAGAAAAGAAACATTCTCCTTTAGGGGGTGATCCAAACCAAAATGTATTTTCAATTTTTTCCTTCAGCCAGTGAAATGAAAAACCTATTATTTGTACAGCTACACTACTGAAAGGCTTCTCTTCAATGTGTACTGCTGGCAATTTCTTCTTTCTACCTGCCAAGGGAGGGGTTTGTCTGCAAGTTCAATAGAAGTATAAGAGAGAAAGAACGAAAGGGCAATTTATCAGCATAGCATAGAAGATAAAATGGCTTTTCCATATTTACTTGTTTCTCTGAAAGAAGGAACTTCAGCTCTTTGCCTACTGACCCACTCTGCTCAGAATCATATAAACATGAAATCATATAGACACGAGTCCTGAGCTCTCATCACATGGAAGATTAATTGCAGATGTAAAACCTTCTGACTTCACTGGCACGTAAGGTCTAACCTACACTAGAGAAAGCAAAGGTCAAAATTTATTTGGGTCAATAACGCCAGCAATGAGAAACACTCAGAAGACCGTAAACCTCAGTCCTTGATGTAGCTTTGGGGCATCTGTCTCTTCCCTGCACAGCAGAACCTGGTATCAGCACGGGCTGCTGGTGTTGGGTGTTCAGTGCCAGCATCAGAGATGGGTTTGTGGTCCCTGTCTCACCACAGAGCATGCATTGTGCCCACTATCTGCTGTGGCTGCCCAACAGGATGGGATGGGAGGGAAAGGGATGAGTGAAAACACAGGACAGGGCCCACTAGCTGCATTTATATTCATGCGATACACCTCTTGCTAAAATGCAGAGCTGGAGAAGGAGGCATCGCTGCTCAGGCTGGTGTCTCACTAGGGCTGGGATGACAGCTCCAGCTGCTTGAAGGGCTCAGCCTTGCTATGGTCAAAAATCAACACCCGTTACCTCCATCTTTCAAGAAGACAAAACGTGAGATTTTTCAAAGGGTTCTGTATTCAGTCTTCACCTAGGGTGAGGGGTGCTCATTTTACACACCAAGAGCTTCCACCATTCCTCTGAGGAAAAACAAGGTGAGAAAAGACTCACATTCCTCCTATATCCTGATACAGTATTAAAAAAATAATAGGGGCTGATACATTAAGATTCCTTTCACTCCACAGCTTTTACTGTACCTCAATAACAACAATGCAGATCACAAAGCACTGTCCATTTTCAATCTAACCCGCAAATCTCTTCCAAACCACAGAAAAAAAAATAGCATAATATTGGAATGACCATTTCTGCAAAGTTTTACAATCCCTCTAATCTGTCAGGAGTGGTTGTTGGAGCACAAGCCCCAGTTAAGCTCCTCTTCTGGAGCATTTCCAGTTCAAGACAATCTGCCACACAGCCAGCCTCTCAGGGAACTCAGCAACTGCACAGGGATATTTTTTTTAGTACCATAAACTGTAGAATTCACATGGCCAAAACAGCAGGAAAATAAAAGTTAATGACCTGAGATTAACCCAGACAGACAAGAGATTAAAGCATCAAACCCTAAATGCTACAGCACGCAGAGGCTTGATCTGGTGGACAAGTATAGGCTGGAAGTGTTTGCCCAAACTCTGCCCTCAAAATTGGCTCCATCTGCATGGCTCAGGTGCTGCTGACTGGAGATGCAGATGCTGTACAAAGGATCTCACATTTTTCTGAGCTATCATGTCTCCTTGCATATGGTTCCGCTTTAGAGCTCTAACTGAATCCATCTACTTGACTGGGAGTAAAATTCAGTGGCTCTTCCAGAAGACACAGGCTCAGCTACTTCTCCATGAGGAACAAAGAAGGGCACAGTTTCATGAGATACTCAATACAATCTGATCCAGCTAGATCACCACCTGGGGCTGGTGATCACTTAGGGCTGGTGATACTCACGCTATCACCTTGCCGCTCTGAGCCCCCAGAACAGCGCAGTGGAGCCCTTTGCATTTAATGATTTCTTGATTTAATGAACAACCTTTCCAACACCTTATAGCACCTAAGAAGGGCTCATGTGTGATCTCTTCTGAGTAGTATCTGTCCTGGGGGAGCCAGGTAATGTGGGGTCCACACAGGTGGTTCCTGGGATCGGAGCAGCCCCAAGCCACACCATCCCATTGCTCGGTGGCCAGGCCAGGGCTAGTGACTGCAGAGCTACCACCAGCCTGTAGCAGCCTTGTGTAAGAGTGAGCATGGGCAGGGACTGTGGCAAGAGAAAAGGCTACACAACAGCTGAGGTGGTCACAAGTCATAGGAGGCCTGGTAGATGGGGCAGCAGGGAGCACACCAAGGAGAGTGGTGTTCAGTATCAGTTTGGAGAGGGAGGCTGGAATAAGGGAGAGAAATCTGTTTCTATTCATGTTGCAAACCCTACAGGAGTGGCTGGCCGTTACTAGTGTGTTCTCCAGCAAGAGAGGGCACTGACCCTAACATGTGCCTCCAGACAGCTTTTGGGGTTTGGGATCGGTATTCACCACACCAAAGGGATGATGTGGGCAGCCAAGGTAGAACTGAGGCTGAGACAAGAAGCAGGGACTGAAGAAAAGAGCTTGGCCAGACTGTGGGAGAAGGTCTTGGGCAGAAGCCTTGCAGCAATCACACTTGGGATTAAAAGCAATGAGACAGATTCCTCTATCTGTGATGTTTCCCAGCACTCTGCAATAATACAGGGATAGCTGCCTTCTCATCAGGGATGCGCTGGGAACCTCTCTCCCCATGCTCACCAAAGTGGCCTTATAGTGCCTACACAATAACCCAGATTCTTCTCTAGCCCAATGAGTCCAGAGAAGTTAAACTATCCCCCGACACATAGTTTTGCTCAGGGTAAAAACTGAGTAACTTCTTGACAACTTCTGTGTCAAAAAGACCATGTACTCGGAATGTAGGACCAGTGCCAAGGGGAAGTTTTGTTGCTTGGGCAAGCAGCAGCTGCTCTTGGGCAGGTATCACTGCTCTGTGAAGGCACTGCCTTCCTGCAGCTGTTCATCTGCCCAAAGGCAATAGGAGCAGGAATGGGAAGGTCTGACTGAGCCTTACAGAGCTGAGCAAGGCAGCATCAGGACTTTGAGGGGGACATTACAAATTCATTTAACCTGGAGCAGCGGTGGGCACAGTGAAAGGCACAAGGTTATAAACTACTTCCCATGTACCCCAGAGCTCAGCCTGATAGCTGCCTTTAATCACCCACAGCTGTTCTTTACTGCCTTGGATGTGCTCTCCTTTAATTAGCCCAAAAGGTGACTAATGAGCTATTTGGTAATGTCATCAATCAAAAAGCTCTTTTTGTAGCTGATCTGAAAGAGGTTTTTTTTAAAAGCATCGAGTTTCAGCCAACTGGCACAGAGCATGATCACAAGCTAATTACATGATCTCATGGCAGTTATCTTGAACTAATACATCATTAATCTGATCTTACGACAGCTAAGGGAGAAGCCCAGAGCCAAGAAGCACTTGAACGCTCCACAGTTCTCAAGACAGGAGCCCTTTTTATAAAAGCTGCAGGTTTACACATAGCAGGCACATGTCAGGGCAAGCTGCAAGTTGTATTGCTCCCTTCACCCCGACAAACAAAAACATTCACAAGCCAGGAAACACAGGATCTCCTCCAAAGGGAACATTCCCCAAAACACAGCCACCATCCCCCTGACTCAGTTCAGGGCTGCAAGGATGACCAGAGACGGAAGGGGCTCAGGAACAGAATCCCAGCTTTGCTCAGGAACTCCAAAGCATTTTTGATAAGCTTTCTGTATGACAAAGCCCTTTTTTCATTTCCCAATCTGGTCTTAGTGGACATAATGGCAGGTGGGTGGTTTCAGGTCACCTGCACTGATGCGGATGGGCACTAGAAGTTCCTATCTATCCTCTACGTTCCTTTGGATATAAAGGTAGGAGGCAAACCAATAAATAAATTCCATTTACATGTCATGACTTCATTTAAATAGCTCACCTCTAGCTAGGGACAACCATCTACACAGATAACCAGACAAAATCTTGAAAACCTTTGAAAAGAGTATCCTTAGTTTCAGCCAAACTCTTAGTCTCACTCTTGAGCAAGGGTACCCCCCAAAATGGTCCCAAAGGAGCTGCTCACAAACCTGTCCCAGCCATCCCACAGGTAGGGCAGGACACCAGGATTCACTTCGCAGTGCTGCAGGACCACTGCTCTGATGACATAGTACAGGAGGTGCGCATTTCAATACAGATTTGGGGTGAGTTTAAGATCTGTAAGGTCCTCCAAGTCACCATGTGGAATAAAATTTCTCTTTCTCACTTCTCTGGTTTTCTTCCAAAGTCAGCAAATTGAATTGCAACTCCACAATTCAAATGTTAAAGCACTTGAAGCAAAGCCTGTGTCTCTTTTTGTGTCTGTTGCAGAGCTGTCTGTACTAAACCAGCAGAACCAAATGGCACCACGCCTCAGCTCTGCCAGTTCTCTTCACAGGCAATTAGCTGCCAGGATATTTTAGCCATAACAATCACTTATCTGCTTAAGAGAGGATAATTTCTCTGTGCTGTTTCCCTGACCTCTCAGGAAACACAACTGCCTTTTTTTTTGCAGTCGTAGGAGAAAGTGTTCCTGTTCCAGCCTCGGTTCAGACATTTAAAAAAAAAAATGGTAAAGTAGAAATGGTAAACCTTACCTGACAGAACACCTGTGATTTCTCTGGTGACAAAAAGCATCTGTGCCTTGGTGCTGCAAGACCAAAGCTTTCCTGGGAAATGTTTGTCCTCGGTTGGGTAAGAGCTCCACAAAAACTATGTAGCCATTGCCTGGACTTGCTTTGGTTTGGGTAGGTAAGTCACGGGAATTCAGCTGCTCTTGTGTGTTCAAAGAGCTCCAAAATGCTCTACACCACCTATCGCATTATGGTTCCCACAAGTATGCGAGGTATGTGTCTGTCTTCCTGAGTCACGTAATTATCTATGGGAAAGAAACCTGCGGAAACACAGCAGAGGGGAAAAACCCCCAACTGGCTGTTCAAATCCCTCGACAGTCAGAAGTAGCCCTGCAAGGAGATCTTCTCAAACAGGGGATTTGCTAATTCCTATGTCCAAAGTGCCAAAGCTGGCGGAGATGCTGGGCTGTCTGCTTCCCACCTTCCTCAGCAGTTTGCAGCACCGCATGTGGGAAGTGCCAAGGAGAGGGAGCAGCACAGTCTCAAAAGCAACTACAGCACTGGAAGAGACAATCTGAAGCTCATTGGGTTGCACAGGTTATGGGATGGCCTCTAGCCAGGAGGAAATGTAGGGTGAAATAGTCCCTGATGACTGCTGCTAATGAAGGCTGAGTCATCGGTGACACAGAATGAAAAAATGATGTGATGCAGTGGTGTCTGGGCTAGTTACATCTTGATAAGGATGGTGGGTGTCTTCCTGGGTTTTCCCTTGAGTCAGAAGGACCTGGGGAAAGTGATACCAGGAAAGCGATATCTGCCGTGATCAAATGGCACCTCAGGCAGTCTCAGAAGTGGAATAAATAGCATGAGAGAATGGGATACCATGCAAGTTAACTTTCTAGAGAAGCCACTTGTACCAAGTAGATGGGAGGAGATGAGGGTGACAATGAAGAGCAAACAGTGAAGGGGGCCATGATTACCCCACCTTCTTGCAAGGAAAAATATGATCTTACCATGGTGAGAATGGCTCCAGCAGATGTTCACACTCTGCAACCTTTTTTCAGAGTGGCCAGTTTTCCCATATGATTTACAAGGACATCCCGGAAGTGAAGCTCCAAATCCTACATGACCTCCACAATCTCACTTGAGCATAGGCATCCCATGCACCTGCAGCAGATGTGAACAGATCTTGGTTTTTGCTCCATCTCCTGAAAGACCATCACCATCCATCATGTCTCTTGACAGCTTATGGTACTCAAGAGATTATATAGAATTTTGAGCTTAGTTGTTAAGTGCTTCCAGCTACCAGGTTAGACAGAAAACCTCACACCTAGGAGGCAAACAGCCCCCATTCCCAGGGTCAGGAGGGCTTCAAGCAGCCCTGTGTACTGGATGACAAAGAGAAATGTGCTGTGCAGCATTTGAGCCAACTCTGAGGCTTGGTTTTATCACCGCATTCCAGCTTTGGCCGGCATTGCCTAAGACCTCCGTCAGTACCTGGCTGTGCTTGGCACCTTCATGCAGTGCGAGCAGGTCGGGATGCTGCCAGGCATGAGGTGGGTTCCAGACTGCATGTGTATTCAGGAAGCCAAGAGGTCCAGGAGAAGCAGATATCAGCCAGGGAACAAAGACCCTCAGACCCTGCATTCCCATACCTTCTCCAATGGCAAACCTCTGGCCACAAAGGAAAGAGCGTTCAAGCTCTTACCAAGAGGCATTTTGGGGACTGCCAGCATGGTGCCAACCAGTGCTGGCTGTGGTGGCAGCCAGTGTCTGGAGCAGTGACCGATTCTGGCTGTGCCACCACCTGTGTACAAGGGAGGAGCTGAGAGAGCTCTGGCTGTGCTGGTATGTTCCACAGTCATCCTCACACCCTGACTCACTCACCACAGCTGTAGACCAGCAGGAGCAGCACCAGCAGTGTCAAAGCTCTCCCACCAAGCCCCTGAGGTTCTGGTGCACCAGGATCCATCCTGGAGGACGAGGAGGCTACCAGGCTTCAACTCTGTAATGGGAGAAACTTGGAGAAATCACTGGTTGCTTAGAAGTCAACTGATGGACATTTGTGTGATGGAGACTTTGGGTTAAGCTTTTTAAAAAAAAAAACAACAAAAACCCTACATAGTAGGCTTGTAATTACAGGGATACCAAGTCCTAATGGCTTTTCCAGGCCTGTTGACTCAGGGCACGCTCTTACCTTCCTCCTGGCATGTCTGTGCGGGGCTGTGGTCGCCCCACCGTGGCACAGGCTCATCCGCTCCTGCACAAACATCCTGGGGAGCCAAAACTGCCTTCAGGAGGGTGAGCAGCCAGTGCTGCATAATTCACGGCACTCCATGGCTCTCATGCTGTGAGTCATGAGATTCCCAGGAGATTTACAGCCAGAGGCACCGATCTGCCTCAAACACAAATGGAGTGGATGGTTTCAGCCCAAGCCAAGCTCCCAGGTGAGTCTGGGCGAGGCAGAGATGAGCAGTCATTGCACTGCATTGTGTCTGCTGCAGAAAGGTTTAGCCACAAAGTGGATAAACCCACTCTTTCCTCTCCTCCTACTCTGTGCTGAGAACAAGGGATGGTGCTGGATATCACCAGTCTCCTGCCCTTTCTCCAGCCACATCCCCTGAGCTGTGCCCCTGGGTGCCCATGTAAAAACTCCTATCCCTTGCTCCTCATCCTGCTCACCAGTTCTTCTGAATCGGTGGGAGAAAAGTCTTCACAATGGGGTCTGTCTTCTGCTACACATCTGCCCAGATGTAAACACGGTGCTCCCCCAAAAGAGTGGAGCAAATGGAGACAGATAATCATACCAGTCAACAGGATGAGGGAGGCTATCCCTCTGTTGTTGAAAAGTTGTCTGAAAACAGACACTCTTTCCTAGGAAAGCCTTTCTGGGCTTCTCCTCGGAAGGCAGCTCAGGTAGGAATGAGGCTGGATGGGAGATTGTCCATATCCTAAACACTGGTGGGGTCTTGCACAGCTGCCTCTCCAGGAGCAGTGGAGTTTCTTGACTGAGAGCTGGTTTGTCCCCATCCCCATGTCTAGACCACGCCATGCCTATAAGCTCTCTCATTCAGAGAGAGTGCTGGGTTACCTTTGCCAGGGAGAGGAGGAAAGTGTGACTGGTGGTAGGAAGGAGGTAAGTCCCAGGACAGGCGCAGGCAGTAGGGAGTCTCAGGTTACTTGCGGGACAGGCAGAAATGGGCAGCAGTGCCTGGGTTATTCAGTGATGGGAGTCAGAGAGGAAGAGTTCTGTCACATTGAGGCCCTGGCAGACAGCACAGCCATAATCACCCTAATTTTCTCCCTGGTGAAGGACAGGGCAGGCCAAGGAAGCTTCTTTGCTCAAATATCCACATACATCCTTCAATGCAATTGAGGCTCAGGCAGGATCTCTGCTGGCAGGTAGGAAACACTTTCTGTTCAAGCTGTAGTATTTTCCAGAGGACTGACTGAGACATAAAATGTTCACAGCTCTCTCTTCCGAGAAACCTTCTTTTCGGTCTATCTTTATGTGCTAAACAAAATTGGAAATCTGAAGAGAAAAATACAGAGGGAATCCAACCAGCCTCTCACTGAATTGCTTTCCCCAGGATCAGACGAGCAGAAAAGATGTTGGTAAGGTGGTGGTGATGTTGGTAACTATGGGAGGAATTTATGGCAAAACCAGACCTCAGCGGCCTATGTGAAGGATGCCTTGTCCATCCTTCCTTATCTGACTTCTCATAGGGGTTATGGCATCCTGCACCTGGTCTGGCTCCTAATCCTTCCTCATTCAGTTCGGGGCTGACCCAGCACCTTTGCTTCCTGTGATTCACCAATGCTCAGTTCTAATCTCCCCCAGCCCCGTGTTCTTCCATCCACACTCACTTCCTGCTTATCCAGCACCCAGCACGCCTCCCCTGGTGGAGCCCAGCACTGGGCACCCCAACCCCAGCTCTGCCAGTGAAAGCTGCTGGCTCTCAGGAGGTGCTGGTGTGGGGGCCCTGGGGTCCTGGTTGCCAGCTGATTCCCTAGCAGGCCTTATGGCATGCTTTGTGGGACAGCCACATGGATGGATGCTCATTGATGACTTCACATGGGTGAACGAGGGAAGATCAAGTCCTCCTTTGCTAGGCTGCAATATTAAAAAGCAGACCAAATGGGACCTTGAGATAACAGTAAGCTCCAAGTTTGCTAATGTCTTCCACATAAAATGGAATGTGAAAGTCCTGCTGTGGTGTTGGGGAGAAGAGAAACAAATCTCTTTTGTCTCCTTACACCCAAGAGTCTGGTGACAATTTATGAGAGTGTGATGATCTCTGCCTCTATGGAGTCAGCCATAACACAGACACCTAATGTCTTGCCAGTGGGATCACAGAAATGCAGCCAACATTTGCTTCCTCCTGATTTTTCCCTGGCTGCCTGCTCTTCCCTGCGAACCCTGTGGTGGGATGCTGTGGTCGCTTCCCACCTCACATCCTCTGCAGGCCCCTTCTCTAGTTGCAGGAGGATCTGGGTGCATCCAGGGCAGAACCCCACCTGATGCAGGGTTCCCTCTACCCACTGGCACGGGGGAGCCAGGGGGGCCCCCAGGATATGAGGATGGTGCAATTATAATCCCCATCGCTAATTACACTGAGCAAGATTTTGGACACCAGTCTTACCTAAGGCATGGTGGTGGATGAATCCCTGTCACCAAGTCCCTGCCTCGTTCTCTTTCGTTCTCATGAAAAACTAGAGAAGACCTGATGCTCCACATCAGAACAAACCCAAAAGCTGAAACTTCTAAATATCTCACTAAAGAGAAATGCCATTTTCCAGCCAGGTCTACTTGCTACTTGAGAAAAAAACTGACTCCACCAGAAAAATATCAGCATTGCAGTGGCACTTGTTCCAGTTGAAATGTGAAGCACATCATCTCCCCTCCTTTCAGGTTACCTCCTGAGAGTTAATTAGACTTTTATTTTGTATCAATAAGGGGGTTTCAATTTGTGCATGTTATTTAAATTCTCAGCAAGGAACCAAAGTAACAATTATCCACCCCCTGCTTTGGTGATTCACAAGAGTCTGACGAACACTGATGCTATGAAACCGGTATGAGCTATGGGTGAGGAACAACCATAAAATAAAGTCTGATCAGGTCAATTGTGGAAGAACAGCGTCTGACAGGATGTGTCCAGCTGCATCCTGGAGACTGAGACACCTGGTGATTTAATCATGCCTTGAGGTAGCATTACTTTCACATGCACATTACTGAAAAACTCATCAGCAATCCAACGTTGGTGGTAGCACTTCTCAAGTGGAAACAGCACCAGGTGTAGGGCAAAGAGATCCCTCATCAGGTCAATAAATATTTTCCCTGTTGACTTCAAGAAATGATGGAGCAGACCCCCCAGTTGCAACAAAGTAAATGAATGGGGATAGCTCTTTTTTTTACTATGTGGTACACAATAACTGCCCTACACTTCTTAATAGCCAAGAAGACACCTCCATTATTACTGACATGTTTGTAATGTTGCAAATAAACTAAAAAACCTTCCTGCGGCTTTATCAGGCACTTCACCGTGGCAGTCAGTCCTACACGTTGGCCATTATGATTCTCTAATCAGAAATATCGTAGCTATGAACTCTTTTAGGGGCTGCTTAGAGGTTTTTTGCTACAATGAATAAATGAAGAATAAGCTTTAAATTCTATTAAATACATTAATTTTTGCCTGACTCCCTGTCCCCCAAAGAAAGCAACTGCTCTCAAACCTTTTTCTGTTTTTATGCTGGAAGCATTCTTAGTAGATCTGAGCAAATTTGGGGCACCTTTTTCTAGGGTATGGAGCGATTCCATGTCCCTTCCCAAAAAAATGGCGTGACAGAGGCTGCCCTTTCCCTTTTTCTTCCTTCCAGTAAGCCGCTACATTCAGGCTTCCCCCAAAAAATTATGGCAGTCTTTGATTCCATCCATTCCTCAGTCTTGTCTCTCCCCAACAAATAGACAGAGTCCCTTGCAAACCCATCGTCTCCTCCCCCATGGGGACACTGAACCACACTGAATGTACAGATGGGTTATCTGCAACACCAAGATTTAGGCTTTTCCTTCAAGATTTTTTCGTGATGGATGAAACATTGCATATGTTCCATGGATGGGGCCCAAAGGAGACCAAATCTACCTCTATTCCCCCATGAGCAAGCTGTAACAGCTCGTTCTTGGCTGGCTGTGGCTTGGGCTGTGCCAGTGGGTTTTCCACTGCTGTTTTTTTTTCCCAGGCCCTGGAGCTTGCCCACCAGTCTCTGCAGTTTTCCAAAGGGCTGTCATTTGTGTCTGCAGTGGCCAGGACACACAGAGATCACAGGAATGCTCCCTACCCATGGAAGTGCCTTGTCCACCCAACACTTGGACTCATGGGGCCCCTGTGCTCACCTCACTGCCTCTCAATTGCCAGAGAAATCAATATTTTCCTGGAAAATATCAACTAATCATTTTTTTTTCCTCGTTTCAGGAATGTACCATTTTCAACAAAACTTCTGCCAGGAAAAGTTTCTTAGGCTGGAACTTTTAATCTACATGTAGAAAAACCACCTGGGAGACACCAGCAATCAGCAGTTAGGGCAGGACAATGGTGGGACCTCAGCTGGCCTGTTTCAGTGCAGATCTCTGACCTGAGCTTCCTACATCCTTAATCCTCTGGTTATGATCTTGGGCTCTAAGTCTTCTTCCAACAAAACTAATAAATCAAAAATCATAAAGATGAGATTTGATCCTCCTGTGAAGCTGAGGGGTGGGGGGGGGGGAGGGGGGGCAGCAGTGGTGGGGAAAGCTATAAAAAGCTCGAAAAGTGTTTCTTCCCAGCCTTAGCTGAGACTGTTTTACTCCCAGGGTAAGTTCTCCACACGTTTCCCATGATGCTGCATGTCCCAAGCCAAGACTGCACTATCCACACCCTCTGCAGCTCGGCTCTGGGAGACAAGAAGGGCTCCAAGCTCCAGGGGGTGTTCAACAGCCCGCAGCCAGACTGAAAGGCAGAGGTGATGGATGTTCTGTGCTAGCTTGGCTCAGCCTTTCTGCCCATCCACGTCCTGCCCAGGCAGCAAAACACCACAAACAGCTGGGACTGCTTTTCCCTACTAGCACCGAATGAGTCCATCCTCACAAACAGCAATGCCCCACCAAAACATCTTCATGGCAAAACTCCTGTTCCACACAACTTGTCCTGCTCACCAGTTCTCTGAACTGGTGGGGGAAAGGTGTTGTGCTAAACATCTGCCCAGCTGCAAGCACTGCACTCCTCCAAACAAAGCAGACAAATGGAGAGAGAGGGTTGCACCAGGAAATGGGATGAGAATGTTGTTGACAAATTCTGTCTGAAAACAGACAATTTTTCCTAACAAAGCCTTTCTGGGCTTCACTTCTCAGGGAGGAGGTGGATGGGAGCTGGTCCATATCCTGAACGCTGGTGGGGTACTGCACTGCTGCCTCTTGGGGTCAGGAAGGGAAGGAGTGGGGTGGATGGGAAGTAGGTGGGGGGCTGCCACCCATCCAGCATTTTTGTGAATCGAGCCCTTTGTTTCCCTTGCTTTCCTTTAGCCAGAACCCAAAGTCAGACAGGCATCTCCAGCACCATCCAGAATTCTGTTTTGAACAGAATTCTATCTTCTTTACTTTGCCATTTTACTGACAAAACCGACAACAGATAGTAACATCGATTTAGATACACACCCGAGTTTGTTTCCTTTCCTCTTCCAGTTTGTCAGTTCAGCAGCCAAACCAAACACAGCTATCCCCATGCCTGCTCTCTGGCCACCACTGCATCAATAAGTAACAGTACTCCATTTCCAGCTTACCTTGAGAGGTTTCTCCTTGCACTGCCGGCTGTACCCAGCTCTCCTGTTGTGAGTTTTCCCAGCCCCAGGATCTCTTTCCCCCAGCTGTGTGGCTGAACCACCTGCACAGCGAAGGCTTAGGGGTGTCTGTTACAAAATTGGGCATTGGGCGCCGTTGCTTGGGACAGGACTCAAATCTACGTGGTGGTGGAGTTATTCCTGGTTCATGTCAGTGTGTGTGGGCACAGGACTCCGTGCAGGGAGCTAACATGAGCCTTTGACATCACTGGTTAAATTTAGGGAATTAGCACAGTCCTAAAATGCTCTGGAGGGAAGCTACTGCCAGGCTGACAAGAGAGAGACAACGCCCTGCAACCACCTCCCACCCAAGCACAGGGCAGGGGATGGAGCCAGGAGTTTCTACACCAGCCCCACTGCCATGCTGCATCACCCCTTCAAAAATAACCCCCTGTCAAGGTGCACTGTGCTTTGCTGCAGCACAAAAGCAGACAGCCTCCTCAGGCTTGCCCGTGACATGGACAAAGGGACCCCTCCTGAAATCCCACAGCCCCATGGAGCTGCTGGTCCTTGTTCTGCTGGGGAGGGTAGAAGGTTGTGGAGGGACAGAAGTGCCCTCACATGGTGGGGATATGGCAGGGGTGGTAAAGCTGGGCAAGTCCCAGCCCATGGACTACCCCAATACCTTGTGCAGCTGCCGAATACCCACCCCAGGGGGTGCTGCAGCTCTCACTGACTAGAGCAGCCACAAGAGAAGAGTACCTCCAAAGAAAAGGAATGGGGAAAACTCACAATAGAGGCAGCCTCTCCCAAAAGGTGAAGAGCAAACTCTAAAAACCCAAGACGAGTCTCTGAACCCCAAGTCTGTCTGATGCTTGTAGAGCTGGGTGGAAGCTGTAGCTGTGTAATTGCAATTCAGGTTGGTTTTGGCAACCACAGTCCTGCCAGAAGATGGCTTCTGCAGTTTATGTTGTCTTTCATAGACACTCTACTTCTGATTCTTTGCTGATTCTTGCAAAGCCCTCTCTGATCTCTGTGGGAAGCACATATCAGAAAGCTATTGCCATAAGAGCTTTGAATTTTCACATGCCTTCTACATGGAGATTGTGAGACACTCTATTCAAGATGACCAGAAGCAGCAGCTCTCTGTTTCTGAGTGTACCATCCTGCACGAGCAACTGCCTTGTTTTGCTGCAGTCCCGTGGCACCTGAAAAATGGAAACTGGAGTATTTGGGGTGTGAGGAAAGAACATCTGTTTGTTTTCCTGAAGGAGTAGCTCTGCAGCCACCAAACAGACGGTGAAACCACAGCCACAGGAAGCACCTGATTCCAAGCCGGACTGTGAGAAACAAGAGAACCCTTAATAGCTTTCTCAGTACTCGTCCCTAGCCCGTGCTAATTGCAAAAGGCAGTGGAGCCGAGCAGGCTGATGGCCCTCAATTCCAGCCTCTTGTTTCCGACATTAATGCTGCCTAAGAATACACTAATATAATCTGTAGACCTTATTGTTAGTATAATGAAATCTTCTTCAGCTCTTAATCAAATTTACTGGATATGGGGAAGGGCTGCTGAGAGTATTTCCAAATTTCTCTCTCTCAAGGAAAATCATCACCATAGCTTCAGCCTATGAAGCTGGGCCATGCCTATGGGATGTGGGAGGTTCAAGTCCAGGGTATTTCCTCCACAGCAGAGCCCAAACAGGCCTTTATCAGCACTGTACAGGGGGATAACATGCTCGCTGCATCAGGGATGATGTGTTTCTCCTAATTCTCGAATAGTTGCAAAATTTAAATACTTTTCAGAGAAAAGTCCAAAAGTTTCACTCTTGATATACAAACATCTGACATCTACAAGGATCAGGTATCACCACTTTGATTTTCTTCCCAATGTTGCTGCTTGTGCATCCAGACTTTAATTTACGCATTTCACAACCACTTTCATTGTGCATCATCAGGCTTTCAAAGTCTGAGACCACTGAGGACATCTGCTGCAATTTGACTCTCCAGCTAACAAGAAAGACACGATGTTGTTCTCAGATCAGTCATCCCTCTGCCCTTTGTTGTTCCCACTTTGATTAATGTGTTCTCTTTGATGCTGCTCAGGGACACGTTCCAAGCACCTTCATCTTCCCACCTCCCGCTGCAGTCCCTGAGCGTCATCAGCCATTTCCACCAGCGCAATTTCCTCTGCCGAAGGGCACCTGATTGTACCTCACAGCTTTCATGTCCAAGTGTTTGAACATAATGAACTTGATGGTGATTAGTGTAGGTCCAAGCATGCCTTGTGAAGAGCCATGGTGGTTATTAACATAAAAGGTACTAATTATATTATACAAGAACCAGATAATACTGGAGCAGAGCTGCTGTGCCATCATCCTCCATTGCTGTCTGCCACAAGGAATCACATCAGGAGATTGTGCTAAACCAGCTGAGGCAGATCTCACAGCTAGTTTCATCCTCTATACCCATTTTTACTCTCAGAAGGATGTTTTCACCTTCTGATGGCTAAGGACATTCTTCTCATTTCCAGTCTAAATACATTCACTGGCAGTTTATATCCATTTGTTCTAAAACCCATGTTCTCTTCTAGTTTAAACAGTTTGGTCCTATTACCTTTTCTAACCCAGGAATCTATTTTTAAAAGAGCCATTGCAACCAGTATATACAGCACTAAGCTGTTTTATACATTTTGGCTGGTATATACTGGTACCCTAAGGCTCAGACATGCAAACATTCATCTGCTTAATTTTATTCTAGCATGTAGGTCTAGCAAAAATGAAGACACTACTCAGAAACAAATGAAACATAACTTTGCAGGAAAATTGGTTGTGTAATTAGCTGCATCTATGTGTATTCTGCATCTAAAAGGTATGTTCTGCTTTTCAAAAGAATCATAATATGAATTTTCGGTTAAGAGAAATTAGTATCCTTTGATTTGTCTTCCTTCATTATGAAATTAGAGAGCACTATGACAAATTAATACAATTACATAGGTTTAAAAGATGTCACAAGAATTTCTGAAGCTGAAGTGCTTTTTCACTAATATTGTGTTAAGAGTAATACAAAAGCAAAACCAAAACCCTTCATCCAGAAAAACCCTTCATCCAGCAAGATGCCAAGACAACGAAGGATATGCATCTTTAACGATGCTCAGTGTGTCTATCATTTCTGATTGCTATACATGGATTTTGCATGCGATTTAATAATGAAAAACTACGAAAACTTTTGCCAAGTTAACACCCATAAAAGTAGAACATGTGCTGTTTTTACCTACACATGGGTTAGCCCATAGCATTTACTGAGTGATAGAGCAACAAAAACTTCCCACCAGCTTCACCTGCGCAGTACCTGGGCACAACACTGAGTTATTATTCTGCATTACAATGAACTTCCGGCACAGAAATGCCTATTTCAGATAAAACTGCTTTGCTGTTTTTACCAACATGAATTCCTGACTCTGAGTGCACAAGCACAGTCTCAGCCTGTAGTAACTGGCAATATGATGTTTTGGTGCAGAAAATTAGTTTGTCTTGTGCAGCCATACTGAGCTCTTTCCTCTTCTAAGCTGTGTGCTGGAGCATACAGTGAGCTTCAGCAGCTCCTTCCACGTCAGTTCATTTGATCTCTCCCTCTCTGTGGGCATAGACAGAAATCTTTCTCATTCTCTCATTCTCCCTCTCTTTCCCCTGACCCAGGGTTAGACAGCTGGCTCGTAGGTAAACACCTTGGCTCAGGTGTCAGCCCTGTGAAGCTGCGTCCAATGTCCACTGCTGCATGAATACCCTGATCAAACAGTGTCTGAAGTCCCATCCTCAGGGACTACTCTGGGAGTCACACTCCTTATTTTATCCAAGATCAGAGAACTTACGGGTTTTTATTTGTCTGGCACATGTGTAGGTTAGCTTAGGGCTCACTTCCCCTGCACTTCTGTCCAGTGCTTTCAGCAGTGCAACTACAAAGCCAGCCCCAGACTCTCTCCGTGCTAGCAAACCCCTGCATTTCTAGCTCATAAAACAGTCTCTGTATTCCCAAAAAGCCTTTTTTTCTTATTTTCAATAAGTTTTTGTTAACAGTGACCTGCCTTATCAGAAGGCGTGAGCACTTCCAAAGGATGATTCAGCCAACCAGCCCACCAGCTCTCCCAAAACAGATGACTGTCCCGCCAGAGGTGCCCATTCTCCTCCACTGATTAAAAAGAGAGCCTAAAGCAACTACTTTAGACTTGAATATATGATTTCTGAATGTCCTAAAGCAGGGACCAAAATGTTTTTTTTCCAAAAAACATGGATTTACATTGGCAGACTACTATCAGATCTTTCTGACCGGGAAACGGTAGTCAGATGGGGTTGGCTTTACCTGTTTTAAGCTCTAAAATTCATCCCAGGAGAATGGAGGAGCCTACTTTCAGGATGAGATTAATGATACCAAATTCCTGACTTGGGATGGTTTGATTCATCCTCAAATGCTGCATCCCTCTCTCGTCTCACTGACACCAGCACTCAGACGGACAGTTGAGATGAGCCATAGCTGGGAGAAGGTGGCCACTCCCTGCAGTCCCTGAGCCCCAAAAGGGCTGGAGCTGGGGCATCTATGGTCAGCTTTGGTTTGTATTTCTTGTGTTTAAAGGCTGTGATCTTCTAAATTCTTAAAATGTCTTAAACTTTAGGTAGATTTCCAGCCCAGTGCCCAGTGACATACTTGCAAGGCTAAATTAGGCATGCACACATCCCTCCTGTGCCTGTTAGGTGACGCGTGCTGATGAGCTATGAAGGTTTTCTCAGGAAGAGATGATGTTCTGCAAACTGTGTTTTCTTCTGGCATTTTTAGATGCTCTGTGGTTTCCCTTTGGGTATTTTCTCATCTGTTTTTGCTGCTGGCATGTTCAGGCAGACTGATGTGTCAGTGAGCATGGCAGAGGGATACTGCATGCGGAGACGCATCTGCACAAAGCAACAGCCAGCTCCAGAGAGAAATGCCTCCCTACAGACTGTGTGATAGAAAAATGTGCCTTTGCCTGCTGTTAAACAAAAATATCACGTTGAGTCATCCACAAACCTCTAGGGAAACAAGCAGGACACTGCGGCTATTCTCTGGGCTGCAATTAGCAGATGATTTTAATAAATCTGAAGTCACCAGAGCATAGAATGATAGAATATTTTGGATTTAAAGGGACTTTAAAGACCACCTAGTTACAACCCACCACACCATGGGCAGGGACACCTTCCACTAGACTAGACCTCTCAGGGCCCCAACCTGGCATTGAACACTTCCAGGGATGGGCCATCCTCAGCTTCTCCGGGCAATCTGTGCCAGTGCCTCACTACACTCAGCATAAAAAATTTCTCCCTTACATTCAAATCTAAACCTGCTCTCTGTCAGTTTAAAGCCATGCCCCTTTGTTCTATCACGATCTGCCCATGTAAAAAGGGATCTGATGATAATGGATCAGGTGAAAGACAGAATCTCTTTCCATAGCATGGACGTGTCTCTGTCTCTCTCTTACACACACACATGCATTTTGTTACCTTTCTCCATTCCCCAATTCTTGTTTTTGCACTTTGCCAGTGGCTTCAGTTCAAAGACAATTCGCGCTTTCTCTGCTTCAGAGTTATTTTTGCTTTACAGCTCTGTGACTGCAGGGACCATACAAGTTTTTCGTGACACTTTACTTTGGAGCTTTTTAGAGGGTTGCTTCAAACACAGGAGCTGCAGTTCTGTAGCTCATCTGCAAAAGATGACCTCCTCTGGAGGAACAGCGTGGGTGAGTGCCCTGCTTTGAGCTCAGCCTTCTGCGTCTGCAGTCAGTACCTGCAGGCAGACGTCCTTGGCTACTTGAACCAAAACAGGTCAGATTGCCAAAGTTTTACTATTTGACTCACAAATTGTATGACAGCCACTCTTGTCAGTGGTGTGCACACCCAGGGTTGTGCTACTTTAATTAAACCAGTGTAATGCTGCATGTTTAAGCAGATACATCTTTCAGTTTAGCACTGAACATTTGACATGACATAGCTGGGTCCATACTCAGTTTAACAGGGTCAAAACCAGACCACTCTTGTAAAATTTAGAGTAAATATCATGGGCCTTTTCTCTTCTGTTTTATTCTGGTAGTTATATCACAGTAGTTATGCCGTTAACTTCAGCCACGCTTCTAAGCCTGAGGAGGGAGGGAGGAGGGCTCACACATGCTTTGTATCTTGTCTAGTTGAAGTTACAATTCCTAAAGCAAAATTGGTTTCTGTTTTGATTTCCCGAACTCATAAAAACAAAGCAGGCAGCTGAGATTGGCGTGATGAGTTTGAGAGGCAAATCATGTGGGAATGGTGCTGAACGTGAAGAGCAATTTTGTATTACTAGGATATTCATCGCTTTCTGGAGGATCTGAGGTGGAAACCTGAAGAAATCAGCCTGAATTCCTCTATCTTGCTTCTTGATAGAGGAAAAATTCCTAGTGACTAAAGATGGGCATGAAGAAATTATTTTTTTATTAAGTGTCCGTACACTTGCTGCTTTTGGAAATAGAAGGCATTTTACCTTAAGTGCTCATATGTGCAGAAAAACCACAAGCAGAAAGCCAACACGCCATGTTCTAATACAAAATGAAATATGACCTTTTAAGGAACCTTAATCTTCTGAAGGGCGAATGTTAAATCTATATGTAATTCAAAGTATATCAGCTAAATTAGATGCTGGATTCAAACCTGTCCTGAATAAAAACATTCTCACATTCGTTTTTTGGCTTTGTTTTTTATCCTCTATGGTTAACTAAAAGACTTTTGAAATTTTTCTGGTTTTAGCCAGAAACTAAACTTTTTAGTGCATGGGGAAACCTGCTGTCAGAAGCAGAGGGGCTGCTGTGCCCATGTCCATGTGCAGCTCCAATAGCCAAAGTGCTCAAGGGCTTGATCCAGGCAGGGGTGGGGGTCCCCAGAAGTCAGATGCTTCTAGAGCCAGCTCTTCTCTTGGGACTGCCAGGACAGAATCTGGATCATGTCATGGATAAAATGCAAGGTGAGATATTGCAAGGTGATGTTCATTTCCTGGTCCTCACCCCCTCTGCTAGATAGCTGTTTGCTGAAAAGGTAAGTTATTTCAATAAAAATGTAGAGTACTGGATACTGCTGCGTGAAGATCCCATAGTTTTCCTTGACCCACAAATTACTCTGCTGCAATGTTATCAGGGAATAAAAATATTGAGTCAAAACCACTTGTATGTTAAAACTCCCACTCTTATTTTGAAAATAATTTACTTATTTGAAAAGAATTTTAAAGGAAAGTACTCAAGTGCAAGTATTGCCTTGGCAGGAAGCGTAATATTACTTGTATATGTTTAATAGCACCACTCATTTAAAGAAAGTGTGATCCAACTGGCTATGGTGAGATAGCAAGAACTGAACTAAATTTGGGTTTTGAGAGATCTTTTACTGATGTAAAAGTAACACCAGGTATCTTTGGCCTTGACAGTTCTCAGCAAACTCATGCAATTCCTTCCACTTCACTCCTTCTTGAAAATAATTTCCAGAAAATTCTCTTACTATTTAAGAGCATATCAGCTGTTCATGTGCCAGTATTTAAATTCACAGTCACATGTGGCTCAGCTCTCCCATAACCATCTTGTGGAAAGTAATTGGGGAAAGACCTTGGACCAGCATGTGGACAAAACACAGGGAGATTGACAAATACAGGGAACAGCAGAGGTGGGAAATTGTGGATGCCAGTATTGCCAAACCATCTGTAAATGAAATGACCAAATTGTTACCTTCCTAATATTTGAAAGATAAGCAGGAAATGCACAAAGTACTGCCATTTGAAATGTGTGACATGATCTTTTCATCTCCTTGGATTCATCACCTGAACATCAAGGCTTGTAGTACAGAAAATCCAAACCACAGCAGGAGCGTTCTGCGGTGCCGCATTTGCATGGCCAAAGGCTGTGCTGTAGATGAGGTAGTGGTTTGGATGGACACTCAGTTGTGTCCATCAAGGCTGGACTGGGAGTATGTAAACTTCCTGCAGAAAAGGCTGAGTCAGAGTTTGTCTTTACAAACCATGTGTTTTGGGAGCCAAAACTGCACAGCGGGCACTGCCTGAGCACAGCCCTCCTTCAAGTCACCATGGTGGGGTCACAGCAAGAATAGAAACAACACTTCAGTTTCACAGACTGAGACCAGAGCAAGACGTGGAGCACTTCCTCCATTTCCAGCCCATGTGTCAGTGGGTTTTATGTGTTCCTCTGTTCCTACACTGCATGGCAGTGACATCAGGGTTCATTTTCCAAAACACCTGTGCCAGTGCCTGTTTCCTTACCTTGGCATCCAGATTAACAACAGGATGAGTTCAGAAAAAGCTTCACCATAATGTATTTTAGTAATACAATGTTCGTATTATGTATCAAAAATATTCCTATGATGCAATGAGACTTAATTTCTTAAGAACTGTTTAAAATTTCGTGTAAACAGACAGTAAATAAATTCTGTAAATGGAGAAGCGACCTTGAAAAGGAACCCAGAAGCCAAATGTGTGTGCCTGCAGAGTAAGACATGGTCTATTTATGCCCCACATCTCAGGGCACTAGTGGGGGTTTGCCCCTGGACACCAGAATGTGTATTTAAATGTCATCATTCCTGATACTCTGCTACCCTGGGCACACAAAGTCCTCAGCTGTCCTAATTCAGAGAACAGATTATTCCTCATTTTAAATCTAAACCCAAATGTTTTCCCCTGGATAATGAGAGGGGAAACGAGAGATGTGGAGCAAGACTTTACTAGCAGCCTTGGTATTCCAACGGCATTTCAGAAAATCGTTTTTACAGTATGAGGTTATTCACTTCACTGGGCAGAGAAGCCAGTCAGGCAGCTCCAGGCTTGGCTCCCCATGGCTGCTCTGTCTCCGTATTTTTGGGCATGGGGTGCTCACAGGCCAACCAGACCCTGTGAAAAAAGTATTTGAGGAAGTAAGTGGTCATTTCTTATCTGCACCAGTGTGTCTTCTTTTTCTTTTTTCCCTGTACACAATGCTGCTATGGAATTGCTCTCCCCATCACTGGTGGCCATAGACCACCCAAGGTCACACTGAGTGTTCAGCCAGAGGCTCAATTTCACAATGAACACTGTATTTTTTGGACATGATATATATAGTTGGTGGAAAAAAAGCCAGTTTTTACCAGTTTTGGACGAAACATGCCTAAAACTCCTTAAAACTCTGAGGAGCAGGCATGACACCTGCAGGATTCCTCTTTCCACCAGCAACTGTTGGATGCTCTCGGAGACTGCTGCTTCTCCCTTCCTGGGCCCTTCCTTATCCCACCTAGGCTAACCTGTGGGTGATCAGTCACCTGCACTGCCTGTGTCTGCCCAGGGAACAGCCCTGCCTTCCTCATCCACCTGCCCCCATCGGGCCCAAAAGCAGGGCTGGCAGCAAAGCATCGCCCTGTTGTGGTTCCTGCAGCCATGTCCTGGTGGGATGCTGTGGAGAGATGTCTGCTGCTTTGCCTGCTCTCCTGCCTGCTGACATGAACTGGTGGGATGCCCGCAGTGGTGCCTGCAGTGATGCCCGCAGTGATGCCCGCAGTGATGCCTGCAGTGATGCCCGCAGTGATGCCCGCAGTGATGCCTGCAGTGGTGTTTGCAGTGATGCCCTCAGTGGTGCCTGCAGTGGTGCCTGCAGTGATGCCTTCAGTGGTGCCCGCAGTGGTGCCTGCAGTGATGCCCGCAGTGCCACTGGGGTGGTGCCTGGTGGGACATCAGCTCTGATGCACATTGAGGCATCATGGTGGGATGCCTGCTGGGATGCCTTCTGCATTTAGCCATCTTTCAAGGCAAGTGAGATCAAGCATCTAAATATTTGTAATGTTTTTTTCCTCCACCACAGTGCATGAGTGTGTGTGCTGTGTGTAGATGTGCAAATGCATTTAAATTTTTTTGTTTACAGGCTCTGTCTAGTTCTGGAAGGAACGGTCCCAGGTGGCCCAGGCTCCAGAGCCATGCTTCCAGCAGGCCCTCTCCAAGGCTCTTAGTCTCCCCTGAACACGAGCAGAGAAAGAGAAGCTACTAGCTTAGATTCTCTCCTGCGGCTACCAGTGATGCTCTTCACAGCCAGCAGCCCTTCACAAGGAGACTAACAACAGGTTCAGACCACAGGCACATTCCACAGTTTTTCAGCAGTCACTGGCTTTCCAGGAAGACTTTGCAGTGCCTGGGAATGTCCTCCTTCTCCATGCCCACTGCCAGCCTGGAAAGAGCATCCTGTCCCACAGCCCAGATGAACTCTGTGATTCACCAGGAACATCATAAAGAGTGTTGTGCCTTGTTCTGCTGCCCCAAGGCTCCCCTGGGCCCCCTGGACACCAGAAAGGAGCTTCAGCACTGGTAGCTCTGCTTGTGCCCACAGAACCTGTGCTGCAGGAGGTGGAGGGGCATTTGTGCATATGAGCATGAAATGCCTCAGATGCAGAGGCTGCACACGCAGTGAAGGGTCACAGTGTCACACACAGAGTGCCTCTGTCTCTGCTGCTGGCTCCACATTCACCTCTGTGGCAACCCTCCTGTTTATTGTCTAGGAAAGCCTTTCTTCTCCAGGGTACCTCATTTTCTGATTTTGAATGTTATGAAATACCCAAAGGCACGCTTCTTCCATGCACGATTTCACAATATATTACCTGTTACAATACCTATTTAATACAGTTTCTTGGCCATTAAAGTTATTATTACACTTCACTCTAAAATTGTACTGGCAGCAATGCGGAATTGCTGTGAGAAACTGTGGAATCAGATTTAAGCAAAGTAATATAGATTACATTAAGAGAAATTCTGCAGTTGTATTTTTCTCTTCCAAAAGGAACGTGTATTAGGAATTACCTTTAAAGCCTAAGACTACATGTGTGAAATTGTTCTATATGCAGAGTATTCTATTTTTAATGAGCTGTGATAAACCTAAAGCAATAAAAAAAGTTAATATGGATTGCTATGCACCCTTTGCAATGCAACTAATGACTCTGTCAGCAAGTTCCATATTGGAATTTTAATTTATATTTGTAGTTTTAAAAATACGAGAATTTCTGTAAAATCATTAAGGCAAGGCAAGTTTCATTAGATGAAGAAATGCTAAAAATAGTCATGTACAGCTTCATTCAGTTCAGGTTTATGGTCTGGTTTGGAATTTAATATTTTCTCAAAATGCTGAGTGACGGCAGATACCCCCTGAGCCACATATTCCCCCTTAGCTTGGCTCTCTGCACTGGGCAGTATGCAGATGCCAAACATTTGCTCAGGGGGGTGTAAATGTCTCCTTGGCATTCAGGGTGCATGCACTGAACCAAGGGATGCATTTGTCCCAGACCACAGCTGTAACACTTTGGGTCTTGAAACAACAGAGAAGACAAAGGCCACATATCCAGGCACTTACATATATATATTTTCTAATTATAAGTGAATTTAAGCTCAGGTTTATCTCACATGCACTTGAAGTAGCTAAGTCCTAAGATCCTGTCCTGGCCTAGGACCCCTATGGAACTACTGCATGTGCTGATCATCACTGAAGATGGGCTCAGTCCTTGTAAGGCCTGGTTTCCTTCCAGGAGCTTCCTGGCCTTCTTCACTGTCTAACAGTGTAGCCTACAGCAACCACACACCTTCACTGTGAATGCAGCAATTTGCTGGGCATGAAAGAAGAAAGACATTCAGTGATATAAAACTAGGCACTCTCTCTCTACATCCGATTTCCTTAGAGAAGTAAGAAACATTAAGACTTCAAAATTTTTGTATGTATCTTTTTTGGGGAAAAAACCCAAACTCTCACAGAGCAGGTAAGTGTTGAACCTGCTCAGGTTTCTAGAGTGTGAAAAAACACCCAAGAAATCTTGTATAGCCTGTGGTGATGTTTAGCAGCGGGGGAACTTCAACATCTATGGCAATCTCGGACTGATTTTACCGTCAGGATAAAGAACAGAATGGGTGTATGAGGTAAGTGAGTTTATCCACTGCCACATATGATATTTAAGACATTCTCATCATTGAAGACGATGTCATGCTCTTGGGATGTCTGATTCCCGGTTAGGGCTGTATTTCTGGATCCCGCAACTTCTAGATGAGTCATTTCTCATGATTCTGCTTATCCATCTGTGCTTCTCAATACCCATTCACACCTCAGCTGGCAGCACTCTGACAACTGCTAGCTGACTGTATTCACGGAATCACAGAACCACAGAATACTCTGAGCTGAAAGGGACCCACAAGGATCATCGAGTCCAACTCTTAAGTGAATGGACCACACAGAGATTTAACCCGCAACCTTGGCGTTATTAGCACCATGCTCTGACCAAAGTAAGGAAGATTTACAACCACTCAATTACCATCAAAGGTAATAAACAAGAAGTTTAATATAAATTTGGGAAAGTGAAACAAAGTTGAATGGAAGGTTCACTGTATTACTTACTGTATAGGTGAAGCACACGAAGAATAATCAGTTTAGAATCAATCTAGAGTGGTTTACACAGGAATGCATTCTAGTAGTTGATGCAGGTCATGGTGTTGCAGTAATTTCTTCACCAGTGAAGATTCATTCCAAGAGAGGTAGGCAGTAATAGTTGGCTTTTAAGAATTGGTGGATTGCGAGAGGATCATCACACTAGGTAGATGAAAATGAAAATACACTTTTCTAAATAAAAAAATTATTGAAAAATGGTGCCTAGGGCTGCAAAGACCAGTGTTACCATGAGGAATTATGCTCAGTGTACTGCTGGTTCCCTGCACATGCTCTTATAATCAAACCATTACCTCATCCTTTTTTCTCATAAAAATGCTGAACAGTCAATTACTTAACATTTTAATGCATCTAAACCTCTTGATGAAAACTTTTCTTTTGAGTGGAGTACATCTCGAGGGCTGGCTAAACCTGCTGAGGACAAAGGATGTGTATTTTCTACTGTGAGCTCACATGAAGTTTGCTTAATTTGAAATAGAGGTTAAGCCTGTGACTGTCAATTAGTTGCAACACCGTAATGCTCGTATGTGGCTTTCATCAAAAGTGCTTCACATTTTGTGAATGACAGAGAGATGAGTAATGGAATGCTGTATTTTAGTGAATCGCTGTCTGTATCCCACAGTTGCAAAGAGTGAAGTACAACTGTTCATATGACCAAGACACAGGAACCAAGCGCAATTTAAGCTGCTTCTTGATGGTGGAAGTATTTGCACTCTTACAACAAGACTAAGTATTTTGCTGAATCTCTGTCCAAGTGATGAAATAGATCATTGGAAACAAAGCTGTGGTTTTGTGCCAGGCTCTTGAACGCAGCTCTGTGTGCCTTCCCTGGGCTGTACCAGACCAGGGAATGAGGCCAGCACTGCTGCCCAGGTTCACCCATTCAACTGCCACAGCTTGCATCAGGAGGGGCAAGGGACTCACCTGAATGCACTCTCCTTTAAGGTAGATCGTATCTGTCAAATAAATGTATTTGATTTAAATATGGCAGAGGACTGATCATAACCCATGGCAACTTTTTTTCCAAAAATCAGAAATCTTATTAAAATGATTTATTAGAGATTATTAATGACCTCTCTCCTGAATCCATCTAACTTTGACTTCAGCCACTGGATTTCGCTGTGACTTTATCTGATACACTGGAAACTCCACAATCCAGTTTGTTCCTCAAATAAACAGTGACAGGGATCAAAGCTGGCTCTCAATCCTCACTTCATTAAGCTAAGTAAATGAGCTCATTAAGTCTCACAACAAAGGCACTTTTCCCAATACTTCATTAAATCTGTGACTCATCCTAAACTGTCCCAGTGTTAGATGACTACTGAAGCCATCCCCTCAAGAATTACCACAACAGTGCCAAATGAGAAGGTGTATGAGCTCATCTACCGGATATTTTCCTGCACATATGCATGCCTGTCTGCATTTCCCTTAGTAGCACTGGGTTTTTCCACAATATGAGAGAAAAATTCAGGCTGAAAGGGACTTTGGGAGGTCAACTCCAAGATCTGTTGCAGGTGCTCAGAGCTTCACTCGGGTCAAGGAGGGAGTCTGCAGAGCCTCTCTGGGTGGTGGAGTGGGTTTCCTCATAGAGAAAAGACTTCTCCTTATGCCCATCCAAACCTCACACATTTTTTTAGCTTTTGTCCATTGCCTCTCATCCTCTTGCCTTGCACCGCCATGCAGAGCCTGATTTGGGCTCCTCTATGCCCTCCCTGTGGGCTCTGGAGGTGCCCTTGGCTCCCTCCCAAAGCCACACGCTTTCGGGCAGGACCAAAGCCCCATGATGTGTAATCAGGCTGACCAGATGAGTCACTGCCTCCTGCTTTTCTGCAAGAATTTGGCTGTGGATGGAGATAATTTTAGCATCCGCAGGTTATGCTCCCTCTTTTACCCATTCCCTGAAGTTTGGGTCAGCTGCAAGTGTTATGGTAAGGGTTTTGCCACCTTCCAGTTCAGTGATGATCTGATCTGTCTGAGGCAGTCCAAGGAGAAATTAAACCTCAGACTGCCCTAATAAGGAAGGCAGACACAGCAATAACAGTGGCAGTGTTAGCAAAGCCTTACCTCATGGTGCTGGAATTAGGGTGGGCCACCAAGCCCATTACCCAACCTTCTGCACTGGTGGGATCTTTACCAGCATCCGTCACTAGGAGTGATGTGAACTGTGAAATAACATATTTAAATTTGGAGTGACTTAGTGACAAACTGATTTTGATGAGCTGCTAATGCATTATTACATTTTCTACACTACAATTTTTACAATGCCTCATGCCACTTCCTGCACCCTGTACAATCCCTGAGTGCTGATAGAGGCTCTGAAGGACATAATTTGGTTTATGTCTGTAACTGAGGTGGGAATCTTGCCAGTACTGGAGTTGGCCCCTGACATGCCCATGCACGGAAGTCAAACCAAATGGGCAGATTTCAATAATGAGGCCAATACTCACAGCAATGGGTCAGTTCAAATCAAAGGTGTGACCCAATTATACTGGTGGCTGGACTTCGACAGTGCTGACAAACCTTTGTGAAATAATTAATATGGTGGGGAAAAACAGTAAAGAAAGACAGTTTTCCTGCTGATGCATCAACAACATAGGGGCAAACTTTTCCTATTACTAATGCACTGATAAAAAGTACAATATTGTCTAAATAATTGTCTAATTGTCTAACTAAACTACCTGCTTATTTTTGAAGATGAAGAAACATTTTAATGTGGGCCTAATCCACCCTTAAATGACCAGTTAGAAAAGGAGATAGAATTGACTTCTGATCTATTGCTGAACAGAAAGAGCTAATTAGTTTTACAGTATTCTCTTTTGGCAGCTACTTCATGTCACCCAGCTGAAAGACCCCACACACGCGGATGTCTTTGTGTTTATTATAATTAAATCTTGATGTAAATTTCACAGGACCCATGTCTCTCCCTGGGAGACGTGGAGGTGGTGATGCAGTGCTCTGCTTCCACACACCTCCCTATGGCAAGGTTTTTCCACTGTTTTAAACACATACAGTTTTGCTCATGAAATGGGAAGAATTTATGAACTCAGACGGATCTGGATACCCTGCAAATTTCTTTTTCCTACAAGATGACAACTGGAAAATAAGATCCATGTAGCAGAGCTGCAGATATCTGCCCAAATGGACTGTGCTGAATAAACTGGTGACAGCTCCAGACCAAATCCTGTCAGGATCAAACAAGCTGAAAGCACTGGAGGGGAGACCTCTGCAGGGGCAATGCTTCCAGACCAGGAAGAAAACGTGGCATGCTCACTCTTACACTTTTCTGGGGGAGGAAATAAAGCAAATGTACTTCATTAGAGGTGCAGCAGGACATGGTGTCTCCGTAGCTGCTGACCCTGCACCTACTGCACTTCCATCCCGCTCCCCCCTCAGCCTCTTCACATCTACCCTAGAAAACAAAGAAATTACTGCCCTGTGCACAAATATGCCTTATATAGCTTTATATATGCCTTATATGTCAGCTACTCTAAAACCCATCACAGCCCAGCCATGGGAGCAAACCTCCAGTGCAGGTTGCAGGGCAGAACACAGCCCCTCTCCCTTGCAGTCATGCTGGTACCGGTATCCAAAATAACTGCTCCAAGGTTTCTGATCTCTGCACTGTCAACACTCGCTTCCCTCTCCAGCTCTCTTCCCTAAGGGCCAGAAGTCAGGCTGCATTTTCTTCAAGTGCAAAACAAATGGGTGCCTGAGTAAACAAAAGGCAGTAAACCCAGCTGTGCCTCAAATTCGAGTGCTGCTGCCTTGCCCCAGGAATGCCACCCTGCGCTTGGGCACTTGTAATCTGAATAAAACACGTGCAGTGAACACATCCAGCCGTGCACTAACTTCCTAAATATCAGTTTGCTGCTCACCTTCCAAGATGAGGACCAGTTACGAGTGTGATACCACGTCTACCAAATAAAATTCTCAGAAAACTCCCAGTTTTGTCATTGGGTTGTTTGGGGATTTTTTGGCAAAATCTGAATTTTTGGGGTAACTAGTTCAATTGCTTCCAAAATGAGTCTATAAATGGTGCTGCAGTAATACCTGCATGCTGTACTATGCTCAACAGCAGCTTCTTCAGGTGGCAGCAGTCACTTTGGCCACTGTGACCCTGGAAAATTATTCTGTGCAGACATATATGCCTTGTTCAAACATGTATGTGCTGAAGTGAGTTCAGAGGAGAGAACACCTCTGCTATAAGTACAGGCTGGAAGAGCTGGGGTCGCTCACCCTGGAAAAGAGAAGGCTCTGTGGAGACTTTACAGCACCTCCCAGTACCTTACAGGGGCTTACAGAAGAGCTGGAGAGGGACTTTTCACAAGGATATGCAGTGATAGGACAAGGCAGAATGGTTTTAAACTGACAGAGTGTAGGTTCAGATTAGAGGTTAGAAAGAATTTCTTTACTGTGACTGCAGTGAGGCACTGGCACAGGCTGCCCAGAGAAGTTGTGGATGCCCCATTCCTGGAAGTGTTCAAGGCCAGGCTGGATGGGGATTTGAGCAACCTGGTCCAGTGGAAGGTGTCCCTGCCCATCGTGGAGGGGGTTGGAATTAGATGATCTTTAACCAATCCAAGCCGCTTGGTGATTCTGTGGTCCAAAGGAGTTGCCCCAAGCAAGCCCAGCTCTGTCAGGAGCTGAACCTGTGAAACATGCTCGGTAACAAGAACCAGCAAAGCAGAGAGATCCCAGCACAGCACCTGCTGACGCCCTTCCTTTGCCTCCCCACGCTTCCAAAACCAGCACAGTTTCTCTTCACAAACAATCTCCTCCAGCAGCAGACAGGAACTGTAATTCCCGAGAGCTCCTGCACATGATAAAGAGGCAATCCAGTGTCATTCCCTACGGAGCAGCAGCTCAAGCAGCTCCTGCAGCCAAGGACCTTCTATTCATGGAAGCATACACCGCAGATACAAACTATGTAATGAACACTGAATAGCAATTCCCTACATTAAATCAAAAGTAATCTTTATTTTCTTTATGACTGATACAAGGACATAGCTGTCCTTTCTCCAGTAGCAGGCTTTTCTCCCCATGTTTTGAAAGCCCAGATGTGTTATTATAAAGAACACTTGATGGGCAGTTCCAGACTGTGGAGACACACAGAAATAGACAATTTACGGTGAAAGTTAGATTTGTGAATTTGCTCTCTGCTCTTCTAAGATTTGTCACCTGTGAGAGCTTGTTCAAAGAAATTTGGCATACAAACTGCAATGTCAGATATGAACCAGCCTCTATTTCTGCATAAGCATTTTATTTGACAGGACAAGAATTTAAGGGCACTCTAACATAATTGAGAAACAGCTATCAAATAAGCAAGCTTTAGTGTTCAAAGAATCTGGTTGTATTTCACACAATTACTTGAGAAAAGCATCCCAGGACTGGCTGATTAGACGGGATGGCAGCTGCCAACATGATGTGACCCCTCCAAAGACCCTCTTAGGATATTGCCTGTTTTATCGGCTGGTCCCTTCAGAGCGCAGACGAAGCGGCAGGAGGTAGCCGAGAATTACGGTGCTCTAACACCATCTAGGGGACTGAGCCACGGCTCAGCTCGGGAAGAGGCACGGGCAGCTGGCAGCCCAGTGCTAGCTGAGAAGGGCATAGCTTTTGAATAAAAAACCACTGTTCCAGCCCCAAACACGCATTTCCCTGCCTTTCCCATACAACTCATTTGTCACACAGCTGTTAAACCCTATTTTACCTGCACTACGTCACGCTCTTTTTTTTCCAGCTTTCATTTAGTTTTACCACGTGTTGTGCTACTCTAGTCTTCATTTCCCCTTGCTTGTTGCCCCCAGTAAGTACTCATTATATACAAACCTAAGTACGGGCTTTACAAAATCAAATACTGTATGAGGGATTAGACTGGTTAAACATGATTGAAACAAACGTTATTTTTAAAAAGCCAGTAAACCCATGAGTTTGCTACAATAAGAAAAAGCCAAATCAAACCTGCCTTTGAAAATGGAACATTCAGCTTCTGTTCACATCAAGATTAGCACTGAGGAGCACAGTGCAGCTCCCTCTTCTTTCTGTTTATCCTAGACTTTACTAAGTGCTTTTGCTGACAAAGTCCTCAGTTTTAGATGCATGGGCACTGTGGGCCCCACTTTTTCTGAAAAAGGTTGAGTTATAGAATGGTTTGTGTTGGAAGGGGCACTCAGGCCCAGAAAGTGTAATATTTAAGGTGCTCGCAAAGCAAGTAAGTAATAATTTTTTATATTTTCTCTTGTCATACACACATGCAAAATTGCATGCCTATTTATCTTCCTCAGCAGGGTTAGAAGCTTCTAGGTTTTGTGACAGCACCACCAGGTGCTCCTGCTTTCCTATGAAATTCTTTCAGGCTGTAAAACCAAGCAAGTAGCAGGCACTCTGAAGCCAATTTTGAGTCTGTCATTATGTGGTATTGATACAACTGCAGCCTCCTTGGCAAACCTTACACTACAGAGGCTTGTGTCTGCTTTCCCTTCAGTTCCACTACAGAAGTCAGTTTTAAATGAAAAAAATTGTTTTAAGACACTGTTGGTAGAAATATCTTAGTTCTCATTGATCCATGATAACAGTATCTTCCCTGGTGATGCATAAGAAAATTTAAGAAGCCTGAAGTGGGAATAAAAAAATTATTTTTCCACTATCAATATGTACTACCTTATGGAAATTATGAAAACAGCAAAAATAAGGGAAAAAGTAAAAAATTAACTCTAAACCCACAATTAAATACATAAATTGACGTTGAGTTAACATTCAGGGATCTTCTGAAGAACTGTGGAAACAAGACTCAGAATCAAGAACCAACTGTACTGCAAGCAAACACAAAGAGCCCTTCAAATCTCCGTCACAGGAGGTGGACGCCTGTAAAACACTTATTTTCAACGTTGTTGGAATATAACAGAGAACTGGGGCTGAACTGAAGAGTCCAGCACAGAACCCAAATTCCCACTGGCAGGCACTGTAACAAGCACACACCATCACGGATCTTTCGGAGCTTCCAGCATAACGGGCTAGCCGCAACAGAACAGCATCTTCCCAGTGAAAACACTGCTTTGCATCTCAGCATCATCCTACGGCCAGTCTCTCACGTAGCAGCGGATTACATCCACCAGCGCCCCTCAGGAAGCACAATGCCATAATCCCTTGAGTAGGGATTAGGAAAGGCGCAGAGGGGCCATCCCATCCAAACAGCTCCCGCTGGAAGTCAGCAACACAACGCAGCCTGACCAGCTTCCGTACATGGTCCCATTGCACCCCACTGTGATTTGTAGAGGAATCTGCACGCAAAGACCTAACCCAAAATGTCCTTCAGGTAACTGCTGATGGAGTAACTGCACCATACCAGTGTGAAAAAACCAACCACAGTCTTTCTAAAGATTGCCAAATAATTTGAGCGGATTTAAAACCCATTACAAGAGGCAGGCAAAAGGATGTTCCCAGTGAACGGAACACAGCAAGCATCTGTTTTTAGGGAGCAGAGAGGCTGCTAATGGGCTAACGTATCAGGGTGCCTGATGAACTTGGGAGGTGCTTGGTGTTTGCCAGGGAAAGGTGGGTGACACACAGGGGATCAATCACTTTGATGCTGTGTGTCTGAGGAATCCTGGTATTTCATTTGGATTCTGAGCAATGCTAGCAGACAGCCAAGATGATAAGCAGCTGTGAATGTAAATTTTTTAAAAAAAATTAGATTTGTATTTAATGTCTGTATTTTAAAAATACAAATAATATTGGCACAAAAAAAATAGAAAGCTTTCTCTGCTACTTTTTAAACAGGATTTTGCCCTCCCTAGACTTACTAAAACCTTGAACCAAAAAAATTGCAAATGCTCCATACAACTGTCTTGTCAGGAAGGAGTTGAAGCATGGAAAGAAAATTGGGTTGTCAAAAACCAGACATCTCAGAATACTCTCTTGGCAGAGGAAAACTCCTACACATGTTCTGAGCACCCTCTCAGAGGTAATGACTACCTATAACCAGAGATGAGGACTTTGCACAAGAGTGCTTTTGTGTTTTCAAGAGCTGATTGAGTCACTTATGAGTCACTAACAGCAAAAACAGCAAGGTTACCTCCTTCCAGTGCTCAGTCACTGTCCGAACCCCATCCCACAAATGCAGGGAAATGCAATAAAAAAAGTCTTTATTCTATCCAGTTTATGATCTCTGCCATCTGACACTGTCTTCCCGGTATTTATTTCTCAATCCTGAAACTTACAGTGAGCCTTCCTCCCCATCTCTGCCGTTGGGAAACTCCTCCCTCCTGCAGCATGGAAAAAGTGCATGGGGAAAATGGAAACATGGAGAAAAACCTAAAATTATTCTTTTATAAAGGGTCCGGTGGGATTGATGAAATTTAGATACAGTTGGTATTGCTGTCTTCTGTTTCTCCTGGGTTTGCAAAATGAATAGCAAGTCTGAAGGTTCATTATAGTTGATTGTTTTTTATTTGCCCAGCAGAGTACTCAGCATTGGAATGCAAAATTAATCTTACTAGATTTGTCCCAATTGGCTTAATGACTAGTATGGCATTAAAATATATTAATTCTTTTTTCAAAAATGCAAAAGACAAATTACTTTGTAAAACACTGAGAAGTTTTATGAAATAATAAACAATAATAAATTACTTTATAAACAAATGTAAATTATTTTACAAAACAAAAAGTGTTTCATTTTTATACACATTGAAATTAATTTATTTATGGTACTCTTTGCCCAAAGCTCGTAAATACCAATACCTTTGGTCAGAAAATGCTATGTTTCACCAATCCTGTTAGATATTTAATAACAGCATCATTATCTCTACTGTGACAATATAGGAAAAAAGGCAGAGAACAAGAGAGAGAACAAAACAGATGTTCCCTGCCCTAGTGAGCTTATAATGCTGTTTTCCTTTCATTTGCTTAGGCAAAGCAGGGCAGCAGGTTGCACGTTCCCATTCTGGAGCCAGGTTTGATGCTCCCCTGTGGCCAGAGCAGGCGGAAGCTCCTTTCTCAGGCTGCAGGACCCGAGCAGTCACCGGTCCAGCACATCTGCGGGCGCTGTTAATCCATCTGTGAAACCACAAACAACAACCGGCCACATCTGTGCTGTGCCATGCCCAGGCTGCTCGCGTTTCCCCGGTGTGAGCTCCTTCAGGGCGCAGCCTTGCTGTGGCCACACCTGCCCACGCCGCCGGCGGCCGGGCCCATCACGCACAGAGGAGCCCGGTGCTGCAGACACCGCACCCCACCTCTGCAGCGGCCCCCAGCTGCGGCAGGAGCCCCGAGAGAGGGAAGCAAGCCCTCCAAGCACTGCAGCTTACCTCAGCACAGATGTCTAACGCAGGCCAGAAGAAGAGAGTTTGAAAAACGCTGTTTCTTCTGCTGGGGGTTGGAAGGCTTGCTGCTGGCAAGGCGATGGGCAGGGAGAGCCATGGTACCTACACACCACCCACTGCACACAAGAGATGCCAAAGCAGCCATCTCAGCAAGCCATGGCTCTGGAGATGTTTGTGTGGGTTACTTCATCCCCTACAATTTTTTTATAACCTTCAGATTGTATTTTACCATATAGAATCAATCAGTTTTGTGTTTAGTTTTGGCATAACAGATCTGATGTCTGATTTACCAACAGATTCTTCTATCCAAAGTGTGAAATTAAATTAAGGAGGGGTAGTACAACAGAAATGGTTACAAAAGACATCTGCATCTGAGATGGTCATTTAAGACTCCTTTTATAGTCACTGTGCAGAAACAGTCCATGATTCATCTCATCCTAAATATAACTGGCTAGAGAGGCATGGATAAACGATGCTAAAAGATGAGAAATAACCATTCTTCATACACATTTTTGTGCAGCACAGAAAAAAAGAGAGTATTCATTGCATATTCAGTATAGTAATGTTTTTCAAGAGTTACAAGAAAAACAAGTCTTCCCCAAACTAATACAGCAATTTTTTTTTTTTGCAGTTAGAGGAATGTAGAGCAGACATTTTCATAATGTCTGTGTAAAAAAGTAGAATTAATTAGGACTGTCATTTCTATGTATTTACACCATCCTAATTCATACTGTTCTTGCTTTATCTATCTGGATCTGGCTTCTGCTGTAGCAGGGAGAAGTGGGGGAGCAGAGCTGGCTCTGCTGTTGCCTTCTGCCAATACACGTGAGAGTGTATTCCATCTCCCACGCAGACTCTAGGTGGAAATACAGGACACTAAAGGAGCGATGAGCAAGGAAACCATCAAAGCCCAGCTTTGCCTTGCTCTTCACTGAAAGCTTTAACGCTCCAAAGGCAAGAGAGGGTAAAAGCAGTGTCATGACAGAGGCGACAAAGCAGATGTTCAGTACACAACACTTCAGCTAAACCAGCAAGCTCAAAGAGGCGAAATCAATAGGAAGAGGAAAGAGGTTAAAAACTCCTCAGCTGCACGCAGATGTTAATTACTACTTGCAGGATGCCAAGCTGTTGCACTCTCCCTTCTGCCCTTGCAA
Organism: Lycocorax pyrrhopterus obiensis; assembly: GCA_014706295.1. Lineage (NCBI taxonomy): Eukaryota > Metazoa > Chordata > Aves > Passeriformes > Paradisaeidae > Lycocorax > Lycocorax pyrrhopterus. The sequence goes on from JACSVZ010000001.1 coordinate 80,527,208, forward strand.
AAGCCTGTTGAACCCAGTGCACTCACCCAGTCCCACCTACTCCTCGTACCCAGGACAACACATGCTTCTTTAAGAGAGGCAAGTTTAGCACCCTGCCACCTGCAACCTGGTGACTCTCCCTCCACAGGGTTCTACAGATACACCTGTAGGCACACAGGACACCAGGCTGGATCACAGGAATCACAATAGCATCATTGTGCTGCAGGAAATCCCAGATCCCATACTCTGCACTGATGGCATGCAGATTAGGAGATGGAGTCTGAGCTGTTTTCTATTGAATCTGAAATATCTGAAATCTGAGATCTCTGAGCCATCTTGGAAGAGTTATGGCAGAGAACGTGCTCCTTTAGCAGCTCTGGCAGGTGGTAGTGGAGTGGATTTTGCAATCTGACCTTGGAAGTCAGTTCCTCACCGCTCAAAACCAAAATGAACCAAATCTTGTAACATCCAGAGCCTGCTGTCATGCTCATCTCAGTTGCTGGGCTTTTAAGGACAAATGAACAAGCTGAGCTCATCATGAAAGGCTGCTGTAATTACGATTTTCTTTTTCTTATTTTAGGTTTCAGGAAGTCTGTATGTCTTCTTGTTTGACACATGCAATCCTTACGTTGTTAACAGAGGTCAAACAGAGGCAGTCCTAGATGAATCCTTCACTCTTTTTATAACTCTTAATGCACACAGGCAACAGAGGGCTTCAAAGTACAAGATATCAGCTTCATATCAGCTGGGATAGATTAATTTTCTTCGTAGGAGCTGGTACAGTGCTATGTTTTGGATTTAGGATGCGAATAATGTTAAGAATAATGCTGATAACACACTGATGTTTTAGTTGTTGCTAAGAAGTGCTTATTCTAAGTCAAGGACTTTCCAGCTGCTCACACTACCCTGCCAGAGAGGAGGGTGTACAAGAAGATGTACAAGAAGATGGGAGGGGGTACAGCCAGGATAGCTGACCCCAACTGGCCACAGGGACATTCCATACCATATGGCATAATGCTGAATAATAAAACTGGGGAAGTTGGCCAGGAGAGACCAATCACTGCTCAGGGACTGGTTGGGCATCATTCAGTGAGTGATGAGCAACTGCGGTGTGCATCACTTGTTTTGCATATTCTTTTATCATTATTATCATTATTATCATTATTATCATTATTATCATTATTATTGTTGTTGTTGTTATTATTATTGTTGTTGTTGTTGTTGTTATTTTCCCTTCCTTTTCTGTCCTATTAAACTATCTTTATTTCAACCCACTAGTTTTACCTTTTTTCCAAAAGGCTAGGAGGTGCTTAGCTGCCTGCCCAGTTTAACCACAACACAGCTATGCTGCTAGAGAACTGATAAGCAAGTGAAGTGCATTTATCGATAGACACAGCAGAGAGAAGCCGTACCTTTTGAGTTTTAACAGAGACCCTTCTTTTCGCAAGAGCATGAACACTCCAGCTATCCTCACTGGTGACACTGTGACAATGAGAAGAAAAACAAAGGAAATGGATATTTCTGTGTATTTCTCCAGGGACATACATTCTATTTAGAGTAAAACACTCATGCAGTTAACTGCATGTATGGTTGTCTCCATTTAGCACTTTAATTATACCAAAATGTTGGTGGCTAGATGGAGGTTTGATAAAGAAAAAGCCCCAGGTGACAAACCTTTTGACCTCAGTCTCTCTGCGCATGTTCTAAGGAAAACAGGTTGTCAGTAAAGAGTGATCTGATTTTTTGCTCTGTGTCTGACCAAGGAAGGGCAGTGGAACAAAGGATTCAGTGTTCAGGTGAGTCCTGGCCTCAGGTGAGAGCCACCTGGCAATGCCTCAGCAAGGACTGAGATAGCCTAACTCATTTCTGGAAAGGAACCAGAAGCAAAAGTGACAATTATATCCATGTACCCGACCGATGGGAATCAGCTGCCACTTGTAATATAAGTACGTAACAAAACAGAAGCACTGTGGTAGCCTGACCTGCTCCTGGAACAGGAGGACTGCTCCGTGTACCTAGGCATTTTTCCAACCAGGACTTTTCCTATGCAGGCTTTGTCTCGGTTATCTGTGCTTATCTTACTTTAGGATTGGATCACAGCAACAGAAGGCAATACACAGCCAGGCCAGAAAATTGCTCTCAGGCCATGGTATGAAGAAAACCTGCTCAACTGAGATCCAGGGTGGTCTCCAAACTTTTCCCAAGGTGACCCCATGGGCCTGAATTTCACTTCTAGAACTGAATTACACCTGTGTCTTTCACCCCTCTGTCCTACGACACACTTCAAGTCACAGATAAAATCCAAACCACTAATTTTAACTCAAAACATCTGGAATGGTCTTTGGGACCTCGTGGGCTACCAATGAGCCTGTGATTCTTTTTGCTCGAGGCTGTCTTATTTAAAATTGGCAGCAGCTTTTGAACTAGAAGCCGACCCTTGGTATAAAAGGACATTGCCTGCAGTGAGCCCCATTAGCTGGTATATGTATTAGTCTTCAGGGCACTTTTATCTCCAAAGCTAGGCTGAGGATCAAGGAAAGTTGTTCTTTACTTGGTAGGTCAAGTTTCTTCTGTTCACTTTAGCCCATTGTTTTGAGGTTCTGCTCTGGATACCATGCATGTGAGAGCAAACTAATTTTCTATTAGCCTTTGAAGAGAATAGGGAACACTACCTTCAAAAATGAAGAAAATCACCTCATTTTACTCAAAATATGTAGTAGCCTGGCCAAGGATGGATGTTGGTGGCTGCCACCATCACTGTTTCTGTTTGCTCCAAGAGGCAATGGCTCATTGTTCTGACACAGCACCTCCTCTTCCCCATGGCCCCTGAGATCGTACACACTTTGCTGTGTGCAGACACAAACGCATCCCCCATTTCCAGAGTGTGTCCCACGGGGGGCAAATGAAATGTAGCACATGATGGGTAGAGCATCAGGTCATCAAAAGTCACGGTGTGTCCCCTGAAAATCAAAACACACAAAACATGACCATCTGACACCCCTCCTTTATATTAAAGAAGTGTGTCTAAGTGGTGAAGAATAGAAACCTCTCTTTTGCTCTGAGGCTATGGGCTTCTCTGGAACTTTGAAACGCAACCCATGAGGTCGTGCTCACTGCAAACAAAGGCACACAAACCACTATTGCTTCCTGCAGACCCTGTTCTGTTTGAGCTGTAAATTGTGAGATTGCCAAGATCAAAGAGATGCAAAACACCGGGGGTATATAAACATATTACTGCACTAATGCAATGCAAACAGTGCACGTGGAAAGAACAGCTTGACCTTATCTCACTTTCTTCTGCTTCCAGAATAAATATCACATCAGCATGGTCACTCTGGTTGGTGTTGGAGCCGTCCTTTTGTTGTGTCTCCTGTGATAATTTCTGTGGCCACGTAGGCAAATACGGCACTAACACATAGGGAGATACACCAAGAAAGCCTATGGAGAGATTTCCCTTGGGCTTTGGTGGGACATGGGTGAACACCTTTAACTGAACCAGGTCAAGCTTACAGGGAAGTGTTGGCACAAAGGAGACATTCCCATCTCCATCACGTTACGATGTTCCTCTCAAAGACAATATGCGAAGGATGAGGGTGGGAATGGGGGTGGAAATGGGGATAGGAGCGAGAATGCTCTGCATTCTCAGAGCAGAAGTGACAACACCAACTAGAGCCTCAGCTTAGCAAAGATGGAAGTGACTTATCCCATAGAGGTCACAGGTCCAGGCTGCTTTAATACAGCAATCTTCTCATCTTATTGACTGCCATGCACTCCTTTAGTCTCTAGCACCTTCATACCACTGTGGTAGCTTTTTTTGTTTATAGATCTCAAAGTACTTTATTAATGGGGGAAAATGCCTCACAATGCCCCTAGGAAATAAGGATAATATTAGGAGCATTTACAAACAGAGGGATTCTTTGCAGCTTACTGTAATCAAAGCGAGGGGGAAAGGAGAACAAGGAATGGCATGGGCAGGTCCTGTCTTACCCCACTGAGGCATTCCTAGGGCGAAGAATCAGGCTGTCCCAAACACACCAGCATCCCACCACCACTAATTACTACCATCCCTGAGCTCAGATAAGAACTGATCATGAGCCTACACCTACCTATTTTGAGCACTGTTTTGTGTGAAAGACAGCTGTAAGCACACACATGGACCTGAGAAGTTAAGCTGAGTGGAGACTCACCTCTACAACTCACACACTGGGTCACCAACTGAAGGAGAAGGTAAATGCAGGGGAAGGTATCATCCTAGAAACTAGCTCTGCTGTCTCCAGGAAAGTCAGGCTAAAATGACTTCCAATGAATTAGGAATATGCGAGTCTTCAGAAAAAGATGAAATCCACTTGTGCCTTCTGGACTACCTCTTACAGAAGACACAGAATCATAAAATATCTAGAATATTGTCCTAAGAGCAAAGGTCAGGAAAGATTCCATGTCTGGTCACAGGACTTAGGACCCCTCAGATACCTCTCACTTGGTTTGTATCAGACTTTGTGGAGGCTGAAACAAAGATAAATTTTTGTGACATTTCCACTAAAGCCAGACCTTCCTTTAGCTAAATTATAATGCTCAACTTTTATCATATAAACCAAATAACCTGAGATGCAAGTGAAACTGTTTTCTTTTAAAAGAATGGAGAAGTACGTGAAAAATCAGATTATTGACAACTCTCTGGTAAAACCAGACAGGTGAGATGCCACAGAAACAAATGGATACTTTCCCTTTGATGCAGAAGCAGCATTTCAGAAGGCTCAATACAGAAGGCTTTAATGTGCTGTAAACATCATGAGAAACAAGAGGCACCATGTGGCCAGACCTTTCAGTGAGAACAAAGCCAGTGTTCCCTTGCAGTGGTAACGTTTTGTTCTCTTACGCACCTGTCAGTCACCCAGGCCATATTCCTTCAGTATTTACATGTGCACATGTATATCTCGATTGCAAGTCCAAGAGAGGACTTCAGTATTCCCGAGAACACCCTGGTGAATGCAGTAGGGATGCACGGAAACAGGACTCGAAGCAGATGCTTCTAATCTAAATACAGAATCCTACAGATGTACAAATCATGTTTAACTTCAGTATCAAGTGATATGCCCAAGTCCTTCTGAGTCCAAACCTTAGTGGTACAACAGTCTGCTTTGCCTGTAGGATCTCTGATGGTGAAGCATCTTGCAACAAACACACATTTGTAAAACGTAAAAATTATATCCATGTTACTCTTTCATATCACACTTCAAACTGAAGTCTGTAGTTAAGCCGTAAGGAATCCACATATGCATCAATAGGACATATCAGAGATGAAAATAAATAAGCACTGGTTAGGACCTCTGGTTTTATCTGAAGAGCAGCAAAAATGAGCAAGTGATCAAATTTGTTGTCCACCTCTGACTTGTATTCTGTCAAACCAATCCTGACTTAGCATATGGGCACTCATCCAGTCTGTCTTGAAGCTGAAATGGTCAGATTCAGACTGCTACATGGAAGTGACAGTCGACTCACTCTAAGACGAGAAAACAGGTTCCCAGTCCCAAAGTTGCCTTTTATTTATGTAACTTCAGATAAACCATTTGAAATTTCCCCCTTCATTCTTAAGTTTTAACCTAAGGTTTATAAAGAGACAGTTTCATCTGAAAATCTCTTCTATTTCTTTTCTCATTTGCACATATTTTTGTGGCAGCGTTAAAGCTGCTAGACTGTGCCAGATATGCAAAAGCAGCAGAGCATAGTACACCAGTGCAGCAATTGTACTGTCCCAGCATGATTTAAAACACAGATCCCAATCTAGACCAAGAGAGATGGATGTGACATAGAGAAACTTATCTATTTTTAAAAGTCTTGCTCCAATTGCTGGCTTCATAGCACATACTGTGGTCTAGACCGATAAGAAGCAGAAATTTGCATAAGAGCCGATGACACTTCGTATACTCCAAAACTACTTGTGAAATCCACAGGATACATGGATGTTGACAGAATAATACAAGCAGCATGGGGCTGAGCAATATGTCAAGCAACCAGAACTTTTTGGCAGCCTGCACATACTCCAGTAGTTAACATCAGGGGGAAAAAAAAGCAGCCTACTTTCTCTTTGGCCAGTATAACATTGTGCCTTCTTAAAGTAGCACTGCAAAACAAATGAAGTTATTAATGAGGATATGACCTAGATAACACATGATATGACCTAGATAACAGTCTTTCTGAAGTATCCGATGCCTCATAAAGGGTGTACCTAGAGATACCCGGGCTATTTTGTGGGTTTGGCTTGTGGGCCTGATTGAGGATATGGGGCCAAGATATGATCTGCTGTTGTACTCCTGGCTTTTCTGTGCAGAGCCAGCATAGCCACAAGTAACACTGCTCAAGTATTTAGACAAGCTACGAGATGCAGGGGCATAGGGAGATGTGGCAGGAACTGAACAGTACGGTCACATTTGTCTCTGCATCCCCCAGGTAGCTGTGAGCATGGGATCTGAGATGCCAGCACTCACACACAGAGCTTACTGTCCGCTCTGGGCCCTACACATCTGCCAGAGGAAAGCAGATGGCCTCAAGGGCAGGTTAAAACAATCCAGATCCCCTTGCAGTTCAGTGGGATCAAGCAGGTGAACAAGCTATGGCACAAGATGAGGGAGTGCTCTGAGGCAGCCAATGATCAAACCTGAATTTGGGGAGGAGCAGCTGTTCAGAAAATTAGAAATCGAGATTTTTCCATCCCTATTTCTACCATGGGGAACATTATGGGGCAAATAGAAAGAATTTCTTCGATTTGGCTTTTAGGGACATTTGTCTTCTAGAAGATTTTATGTTCTTTGCGTATAATTAGCTTTAGTTAAAGCAAGAAGATACAGCATTCAGTTCTTCATTTCACTTTCCTTTTCTGCCCAACCACAGTCCCCAACCTGACTACCCACAATCCCAAAAGGCCACCAAAATAGAAAACCACATACCTACCTGTTGTTTCATGATGCTACTTTTCTGTTAAGTATCAAAACCCACCAGACCAGGTTAACCTGCCCAAGCTGCTGAGCTGGCCAGCAGTCCATCAAGAGGGAAATGAGAGCAAGATGTGGAAGCTGATCCACAGCAGAAATGTGACAGGGAGACACATCAACCAACTAGAGCAAAAGGAAGAAATCAAGCATTTTAAACTGTAAAAAGCCTATTCAGATGCCTAAATAGCATGTCTAGCTGTCCCACAGCCAGCAGACACTGTTTAAAGAGTCCACAGCTCAGCCAGCTGAGGCTGGACAGTTGTTGAGAGCTTGTCAAGTTCTAAGGCCATTGGTTATAAAAAAAGGTTGGCTAAAACCACTTCTACCTTTGAGGCAATGTTGGGAAAAAGATTTTTCCCACAATATGTCACAAGTCAGTAACCAGTGCAAGGAACGCAGCTTATGCCTCTGCCTCACACACCTACAAGAGGAGGAGTGAGATTAGTCTTTCTTCTGAAACACTGGCGAGGCACCTTAACTTGATCCTCAGTGCCCTGATGGCCCTATTGATGATACTCAACCCAGCTGAAATGATTGTGCATCTTGCTTCTACGCTCAGGGTAAAGTTACTCCCAGATGTGAAATCCAAGAGGAACCCTCCCCTAGCCCCTGTCCTGCTCAGGTCACTGGGGCTGCCAGTCAGCCTCACAGGCTCTTGTGAACTTTTCAACTAACATATTTCTTTTACAGCCTTGCTTTCTTCTGCTCTCTTCAGGGTGCTTACATGGGGAAAAAGCTTATGGGGCCTTTCTGGCTTGTTTCTGCAGCTTTTAGCCATGGTAACATTCTCAGACTATGGCAAAGTCTGTGCCCATGAGCTAAAGGGTCTCCTTTTGTGTTCTGTTGTGAAGTTCCTTGCATTTCTCAAATGCTTTAGGCAATGGGATTCAAAGTTCTTCAGTAACTTTAAAAAACCCCCACCACTTTGGTGACATTTGTTTATCTTCTCCATCTCCCACACGGAGTCAAGCCCAGGTCTGCTACTCACTCATACCACCTGCAGTGATGGTGCCTTGGGGCTGCTCCAGAATGCCCTAAGCCAGTAGTCAGAAGCAACCAAAGATACCCCAAGACACCTTAAGCATCTGCCCATGTACTGCATGGGCTGTGTGGACCAGAACCCTCCCATCACTATGTCTCACCTACCCAGTGCTGCCACCCACTAGAGAGCAGGCCCAGATTACATCCCCAAAGCCCTGCACAACGCTGCTGCAAGGGCTGGGGCAGGGTTTGTCACCAACTTGAATGGGGTAAGAAGATGATTTTGGGGTGTGCATTGGTCTTCAAACCACTCCTCACAAAACAGTTGTTAGTGGTATCCCACCTTTTCTTCTCAGTGGTCTGCAGCCCACCATGAAGAAGAGCTATTATAAGAACATGGATCTTCCTCCCTCCTTGACTCTGAGCAGGAGACCAGATTTCATCTCATCTGTATCAGTAGTCCCACAAAAAAATTTTTACTAAAAACTCAGCAACTCCTGTGGATTAATCCTCACTTTAATAAATGCCTTAATAGTAGCAACAAAAATTACTCAACTGTAAAGACAGCACAGAAGACATTCCTCACCACAGACACCATAACAGAAAGTGTGGTGAACCTGTTTTTTTTTCGTTAAGGATTCTCATTAATATGCTTTATCAGAGCCTGAAAACGGGACAAATTCTGCTCTAATTAACCTGACAATTTTTTTCACAACACAGACATACTGAATAAAGTGTCTGTGTTCATAATCCATCTCTGATTCCATGATTCTGAGATTCATCAGAACTATTTGGGGATACATGATACAATAATCTTCACCGCTAACAGAAAACTTACAGCAAAAAGTCTCACCCTTAAAATCTGATGAGATGTTTCAGACCAGGCTGGGGTCTCCAACAAGATATTGCCATAAAACATGCTTCTCTGTTTTGTATTCAGCCTCTACTGCTTACTTGCACTTAACCCAGGACTCTTGCAAAATACAACCAAAATTCTCAGCAAACATCCATGTATTAACTTACCTCTTCTTGGCTCTCCTTCTCTAAAGTGAGAAGCCATTAAAGCCTCAGGTCTGTGCACATTTGAGGAGCAACATGTGATTGACAGAGGAGGGAAACCAGCAATGAGACAAGCAAAACATACACTTGGGAATGGAAGAGGAATAAAAATGTTCAGAGCTCTGCCTTAATTTCAGGAGGCTGTTCCTATTCAAAGTAGATGTAAGCATGAGCACCAGCACGACTCTGAACCTATGTTTTCTGGTTTCATTTTGGGCTAGACTTAGCAGTTCCGAGAATATTCTCTGTTTGTTCCTAGTTAACAATTTTAAATGTCTATCCATGCTTTCCCACAATTGCATGTTTTTTTGGGTTTTTTTCCTAAATTTCAGTATCATTTTTCCATTTTGAATCCAACTTCGCTGTCTCCAATACTTGCTGTATTTCATGTAGTCTTTTTGTGCTTGCTTCAAATAAATCAATCATCTTTACACTACACAAAGTTATTTGGCAGCATTACAAATGCACCAAACATATTCACAATCCCATAATCTATGCTTTCTAGTTGCAATCATCTTTCTGCCTTCTGCTCAAAAGCAAGATGGCCAATTTGCAGTCACAGGCATTCATGTGATCAGGATCTCGGGCCCATAGCAGGCCACAACTTGGGCATTCCTAGTGCTCTGTGTTTTCCTGGACTGAGCTTCTCATAATCCAAAATATCTACAGCGTCTTTTACATCAACGGCAAATTCAAGGATGCAAATGCAGAATTTCCTTCTCTAATGCATACAGCCAACCTGTGGGCTGATTAACTTCAAAATATGTTTTGACAAATAGAGAAAAATGCAAGTTCCAAATTTGGGACCATTTCTCATAGTTATCAAAAGAATATTATTAAAATATTGAGCATTCCTGAAATAAAGTCCAGTTTCAACTCCGTTGCAAAAATTAAACCCATGCAATTATAAAGACCTAATATCATTGAAAGAATTCAGAAAAGTATGTACTCCTTTAGAGAAAATTTTTCAATTAAAAGGGGGTCATAGCTTCTCAATGCTTCCTGAACACATTGAGCACCTTACTGCCAGCAGTGAGAAATCCCTGCAGCTCTTAAAGCACTCCTGAAAAACAGGCTTCAACTTTTTTATCTCAGATAATCTTTGAGGTGAGACTCTCAGGAACAGCTGCCATTGTGTCAAAATTAAGCTTAAGTACTTATCTCAAGATCATTAAAAAAAAAAAATCTGCAGAATGCAAAGAAGACATAGAAATTCTGGCCTTGGGTATTGTTTTTTAAATGACCACACTGAAGAAAATACATAATTATGCAAATAGTTAAACTGAGTTGGTTACACAAACCAAGCTGGTTACAGGCAAGTTATTAAAATAATGAGGGGTTTTTACGTATTAAAAACAGGCTTGGATCCTGAGTTATCTTTAGTTAAACACCACTTAAATCCACATTAAGTTACTATGTTCTCGTCAACAGATTTCAGATTGAGTCAGCTCTGTGGGCCCTACAAAAGGTTATTTACTCTCTTAAAACAAACACCATTTTATATGACTGCTCGATAGAAAGCTGTGTGAGCTTAATCAGACATAACTCACGTAAGAGTCACCAAACCACCTTGAACAAATGGTACCCAATATTTGTCAGAAAAAAATTTACACCAGTTTCCCCAACCTGGTGCTCAGTGCCACCTGGAAAATGAGCAAAAAAATGTTTCCCCCCTCAGGCAGGAGTAAGCAAGCAGTCAGTTCAAGCTGTACTTACAAAAGTTAAATGTGATAATGATACAACATCAATCATCTTAGGGCGAAAACCAAGGACTGTAGCTCTGACCCCATCCTGGCTGGGCAGGAATTTTCAGAAATGCTCTCTCAGTACTGTGCACCAAGCTGCTCAGAAGATGAGCAAAGAGAGAGCTAAGCCATCACTTGTGCAGCAATCAGCATTAACATAAGCTTAGGGAAAAGAGCTTTTGGCCCTTGGTCTTTTGTTGCTCAGTTGAAGACAACCATGAACAACCATGAAAAAAGCTGAAGCTAAAAAGGTATATGTAGCACTACATGCTGAACACCAAAATAAACATAGTCTCATTTTGAAATTTAAGGGGGGCAAAAAGAATCCAACCACATTCAAATTCTCTCTAGGTCAAGAGAAAGTCTGTTTTTTGATTTTGTTTGAAATGACATTTTTCCAACACCCAACTTCAATAAAAGCACCTTTTCATATAGAAAATAACTCAGCACAGCCTCTCCTATGAAAATATTTTTCTCCTGGCAGAACCAGGTTTCATGCCTCACCTCAGATGGTCTGACTACTTTGAGAACAATCAGCCACTTCTATTTATTAAACAAACATGAAAAGACATTCATTCTCTTTAAAAAGCAGTTTTCTACAGCCTTCATAACAGAGGCTACAGAATAAAAAACAGGGGTGTTTCGCACTACTTCCTTTAATTTTATTGAGTGTCAATCTATATAATTAATATAAAGTTACTTCATTCTATAAAGATCAAGACACCTTACAGTATAAAATTCCCTGAGATACAATATGCAATTTGAGGGATCACATAATTCTCTATTCCATTTACATCATAATCAAAAAGTAATGGTAATTCTTCTCCTTATAAAACCCAGGAGATAATGATCTTCCTTTCTCTCCCTCCACCTCAGTATTTTAAGGCATGGAATAAAAACTTTTTCAAAATGTATTCAAGGAAACGTTTCTACATAAAATAGAAAATAACTTTCCCCAATTTTTACAGCTGGGTTGCATACATCATCTGCAATGCCTTGTGGAGTCTGGTACCCAATGTACAAACCAATTCACTCAGGCAAACTTTATACTTATCATTGAACTGGAGCTCTACAAAGTGCATTACAAAAGCTGGTCCTCTGCCTGTAACAGTACACTATTACCTCGTGGTGTGGATGAGCCAAAAATCAGAGATTTGTAGATATATTGTAATACTGACTTCAGCGCTTCTAGGCCTGGGCTGAGTTTCTTCCCAAATGGAAAGTGACAAGTTTGCAACACCCATGTAAGAATGAAAAAAGGCTTCTCTTCTCCCAATGCAAGTGCTCTGCAATAATTACTGCAAATCTGCAGTTTTCACCATACAGTTCTTGAAAATCCTCAATGCACAATTTACAAATACAGTGCAATTCTGATCACTTTACACAAATATGATGCTTTAATCGCTTTGCAGCTCTTTTATGAATTTTACAAAAATATTTCATCAAAGATTTCAACTCTTTTTTTTTTAGAGAGGCTGAGAAAAAAAAAATTAACGTTTGGAATCTCTGGAAATTCCCGTGCTCCTGTAGCCTGATCTTCTGCCTGTGGCACTACTAATAATTACACAGAGGAACCGTGTGCCTGGAAACTTTCACAAAATGCTAAAAAAATTAGGAGGACTGAAAAAAATGCACTAGTTTCATCAGACTGGTAAAAAGTAGTGCAATCTTAAATATTATTTCATCACTTTTAAGATTGGTTTTTTGTATACAGTTATACGAACTGTGATAAAAACTGAACAGAAAAAAGATATCATAAATTCAAAGGGAGAGAGAGAACCTATCATCCCAACACTTAGGTATTACTGTTAATGCTATACCTAAATTAGAGTTCTAAAAACATCAAACCCAGTGTTATGGGAATAGTAACCACTGGCAGAGAAACAGATGACCATGCCATGAAGAACACGTTTTTACTTTAAACAATCACTTTATACCTCTTGAAGTGAAAGTGCAGCATTGGGAACCATCCCTACTACACCCTGCATTGCATAGATTGTTTTTGCTCCCTTCCCAATAAATATTCTACAGCAACTCTGGCACTGACAACAGAAAGGTTCATCAAGTACTTTCAGCCATCCCTCCTTGCACAAAAGCATTAGAGAATAGTTGCAGAAGCCTGCAAGATCTGAGCTGGTAAAACTGTGCAAATTATTAATGAACTTCATTATTGTTAGTTTTTTTCCAATAATCCTTGGTTCCATGCTTACCTAATCATGGGGAACATCTAACTAGAAATAAACCACAGTAAACTGCCAGCTCATACATCCTAAAAGCACTCATTCAACATCCCATACTGCTTAAATCAAATCTAATCCTTTCCTAACCTAAATATGACTCACAAATGTCAGTGAAGTCGCCTGTTCTGATGCCCATCTTTTATTTGCAACTGACTTTCTTCTTTTCACACCTGTTCTGTGCCCATGATTTTATTCTGAATGAAGTCTCTGAGTAACTCCATGGATTATCCAGCTCCTTAAAAAGGAGCGGAATGAAAACCTTATTCATTTGGGCAGGTCTCTTGTAGGTTGTCATTTTTTTGCCACCAAACTTCATAGCTGCAAAAGACAGGGAGGCTCAGCTTGGCAAGGATGTGTAATTGTAACTGAAGTTTCTTTCTGGCTTTCACTGAGCAAGATAACATGTAACCAAAAGTTACTGCTAGGATGTCTCCAGCAAAATGTGAGAGTCTAAAAGGGAATAACTACTGTAAATATTCCTGACAGGCACTGGGCAAAGGAAGTTCTACCGTAACAACCTATTTATTGATTTAAAAACTGAGCCAGAAAAAGACCTCAAAACCAAAGGAAAAGAAAATAGTAAATCCTTCCCTTTTTATATTCTTTCCTTACACAATCTGTATTTCACCAACAGTGTAGAACTTCCTCTCTACAGTAATTTTCTTTTTGAATGGGAGTGATTTGGCAGTTTGGGGGGTTTTTGGTAATCATTATTTTACAAACAACAAAACAACATTCTGAGTAGTCTGTCCCCCAGCAGGATTTTTAAAAATGCATGCCATAAACCAAAACAGTTCCTATACAACAGCACTGTCTACTGATACTTGAGAAATAAGTTAGCCTTTCTGTATATATATTCAATACAGTAATGAAACCCCTGAAATTCTGAGCCTCTCCCTGCATTTTCCTGCAGGGCAATAATTTTGCAGAGAAAAACATGCAGATACCTGTAAACATTTTCTAATTCCTGAATAAAGGGAGGGTGGAAGTGTTCCAGATTTTTTCCCTACAGTCTGTCTTTTCCCGTACTTAAAGTTCTTCTCTACTTTCATACAGGATAAACTTGCCTATGGTTTCAGCAGGTAGTAGCAGAAATACTCTACATCATGTAAGGTGTTTGTCCACTCAGATTCAGTCCTCTCTGTATGCTTTTTCCTAAATGGAACGATTATTTGGTTCAAACCATTATTAGCAGGCTGCTAATTTCAAGCATTGCTAAAAGGTGCTACTATATCATTACATTCTTACATTCAACACTTGCGGCTCAGAACTTTTCTGTAAATAGCTTTCACACGCATAGAAATCAGTTAAAAACATTCATTTTTGTCTTAGTATCACAGAAAACCAGCACTGATCACGTATCCTCTGCGAGCAGAGGAAAGTTTCACGGTCCAGGAAGTTGTCATAGCCGCCAAAATTGGTTTCAGCTGTACGGCTGAAGAACTTGGCATCGGATATTTATGTTGAGCTGTGCAGAACTTTAAAAGTTCTGTAACTGTACAACATTTGGAAATTCAACTTTGCTCTTTAGGAATCATCTGGCATAATGTCTCTTTGTACTTTCATAATTTTCTCTTCAATAAAAATCTTCCTTTTGTAGGCTTTTCACAGCTTGTTTTCCTGTACCTCTCTCACTGATGCCAGTCTTCTGTGGCTAATGCCGACTACCTCGGCTACTGATCTTTGTGAGAGGCATCCTCCCCCACACCTTGAAGCCGGCGCAGGCTGTCCAGGCAAGCCTCACCTGCCAGGAACATCAGCTTTCAAACCAGCTGGCCAGATTTCGAACAGTCTGGATTTGATTCCCAGCTGCCTTAACAGCCTCGCAGACCTTGCAGAAATGCTCATCCCAGAACGACGTGACGTGGACTTCGTACTTCTTCCTCCAGGCAAAGTACCGCCTGTAGTTGGGTTTGTTTTTATCGAGGAATTTCAGGTAGGTGGCCAGCCGCCGGGGGCTGGAGAAGTCGTCAACGTGGATGAAGGAATCGGGGGGGATGAAGCGCTCGTAGTTGGCCCTGCGGGGTCCGAGGACGACGGGCACGGCGCTGGCGGAGAAGGCGTTTCTCCAGAGCTTCTCAGTGATGTAGTCGGTGTGCTGGGAGTTCTCGAAAGCCAGGTAGAACTTGTAGGCTGAGACGGTCTCCACCAGGCCGCCCTCGGCCAGCGCCAGCCCCCGTGCCCCGTACACGTCGATGGGCAGGTGCTCCTTCAGCTGGCGGTAGTAGCGCACCCGGGCGTGCTCCTCGTTCCAGTTGCTGATGACCCAGGCCACCAGCCGTGTCTTGCGGGGCAGGACGAAGGGCCGGGGCGCCGGCGGGACGTAGAGGTACCCGTAGGGCACGAACACGTCGGAGTCGCGGCGGTAGGACATGGTCCAGTTGAAGAGCCCGGCCAGCCCCCGCAGGCCGGGCGAGTGCGACGGCGACTCGAAGTTCATCCACACCCAGCGCTGCCGCGGGGGCCGCGGCGGGGACCCGCGGGGCAGCCCCTCGGCGCCGTGCCGCGCCAGGTCGCGGTGGTGGAACAGCACCGCCTGCGCCTCGCCGAACAGGCTGCGGTCGGCGCTGAGGCGGCAGCCGCTGATGTTGTAGCGCCGCCGGCAGTCGGGCAAGCGCCGCGGGCGGCCGAAGGGCTCCCACCACAGCAGCACGGTCACCGCCTCGCCGTCCGCCCGGGCCGGCTCGGGCAGCGCCGAGTACAGGGCGAGCGCGGCGGCGGCGCCCAGCAGCCCGGCCGCCAGCGCCCACCGCCGCCCGCGCAGCCGCCACCGCCGCCAGCAGCAGCTGGGGCAGCGCCGCGGGGCCGCGTCCATCCCCGCCGCCCGCTGCCGCCGCTCTGGCCCTCGCAGGGCACCGGCGGCGCCGGGGCCGGGCAGCGCATCCTGGGGCTGGGGCTGCTGCCGCCGCCGCCGCTCTGCCCCCACCCCCGGCCCCGGCGGCGGGGAGGTGCCGCCGCCACCCCCTCTCCCGGCCATGCCGGCCCGTCCTCCGCCCGCCGCCTCCCGGCCCGGGTGCCGCCCCCCGCCCCTGGGTGCCGCCTTGCCCCGCCCGCCGCGGCCGCTGCCGCTCCGCCCCGGGGAGAGCCGTGCTCGGGTGCCCGGCGGGGTTCCGCGGCCTCGCCACTCCCCGTGCGGCAGCACCGCCGCGGCGGCCGGGGAGCTGCAGGTGGCGGCGGCCCCGGGCCGCACTGTTCCTCATGCCCGACTCGGGGCCGCAGAGGGAGTTTGTGTCCCCGCAGTCGGGAGGGACCCCCTGTGAGAGCCCAGGCCCCAGCACGCACGGGAAGGGCTGTGGGGACGCTCACAAGGGGTCTCAGGGCGCCCGCGCCCTGGCACCTCTGGTGGGTTGACCCTGGCTTGGTGCCGGGTGTTTATCACAGCCGATTTGTCACTCCCTTCGTCAGCAAGGCAGAGGAGAGAAAATGTAACGAAAGGCTCTCTGGTCGACATAAGGACGGGGAGAGATAACTCACCAATTACCGTCACGGGCAAAACAAAACCGATTTGGGGAAATTAACTTAATTTATTGCCAATCAAATCAGAGTAGGGTGATGGGAAATTAAACCAAAACTGAAAAACACCTTCTCCCCACCCTTCCCTTCTTCCTAAGCTCAACTTCTCTCACAATTTCTCTGCCTCCTCCCTAACAGCGGCACAGGAGGATGGGGAATGGGGGCTGCGGTCAGTTAACATGCTGTCTCTGCTGCTTCTTCCTCCTCAGATCTGAATAAATCACTTATTTAGGAAAAAAAAAAGAAGTGACAGCTGCCACAGTTGCTTTGAATTCCTGTCAAATTCAATCAGTTTCAAGCACCTCTAGGAGGATTAACCATTTGGAAAACTAAAGGAAAATAAATTTTGAAAGAGGATTCTTTTTGCTCCTTTACAGCTTTCTTAGAATCGTACATATTTACTTTAAAATCTCACAGTTATTTAAAAACTACAAAACCTTATGGTTACCAGAAAATCATTTTTTCCAGCTCTGCTTCACAGAGTTGCTGTGAAAAAGTACATCAAGTAGGCTCGAAACTTTTTTCCTAAGTAATTTGCTTCAGTGAACTGAGAGATTCTTGACTCACACAGTTCTAACAGTGTTTGTACAGAACTGGACGAGTTTCCAGCTCTGACATTGCACATGCTCATACCCAACAGCTGCAGAACCAAGGTCCTCTCATATATATGTACTGAAGGCAGCAGAGTTACACCAGGCATAAATTCTCACTGGCTGTTTGGATTTCAGCACAGATTTTACATACCACATACGTCAAGGCCGTGTGACTTGACTCTGTATTAGTAAGAAAAGTGATTCAGGCCTGTTTACTCAAAAAAATAAAGCACAGTTGTGTGTGAGGGTGGTGTTAGGTTAGTAACTAAGTCATGTTCATCCATAAACCTATTGTGCACAGTCCTTCCACACTATGTACATAGTACTTCCATAGTCCATGCTGCAAGCACTCATAAAGTATAAGAAATGCCAACAGCTGTGGTTGGAATTGGTATCTGGCTGCCTGTGCTTCACCGTATAGCGTTGGTTGGAAGGAATCTCCAAGGAACACTAGTCCACCCTAGTGGATGAGGTGAATCATTGCCGGCGCTAGAACCTCTCTTGATAAATAACACTGATTTTAGTGTTATTTATCAAGAATAAGGGAATATGGGAAAGTTACTTTACTACAGTAGAAAACTGCAAAAAAAAAAAATACAGAAATGCAATTCTAAGGAAGATTAAAATCCTGTGAAGCTTTAAGCTGTACGTAAATTCAATCCAGAGCCCACCCGCTACACGGAACACTACATAAAATGAACACAACCTACAACTGTTAGTTATTTTGTTTATTCAGACATTTTTTCAGATAATATGAGAAATCTGGGACTTGTGAAAGTGAGTGGGAGAGCTCAATTGACTTCTGTGGAATTCTGATTCACTCAATAAATTTGATCGTATCAGCTGCAATGACAGCTCTTATTTTCCTTCAGGAGCTTTCAGCATTGATACATGACTTTAGAGGAGTCTTTATCTAGTCATATTTTCATTTCCATTGCTTGAAGATTTGCTGCTAAGCATTCCAAATCCAAAGCCTGACCAGTTGCATTGATGATGTAAGGCCTGATCCTGCCTATGGTAAGTCAACAAAAATGTTGGCATTAATTCAGCATTTATGAAACGTTTCATGACAACTTAACAAAGAAATCTTTATAAGCCAAATAGTGACAAATTTGAAAGACCAAAAAAGAAACCTTCCCTTGTGAGGATTCATAGCAAGAGTTGCCTAGTTACTTTTGATTTCTTGCAGTCTCACAGTGAAACTTGAGTGTGACTTTCATCCACACTGCAGTGGCATCCATGTTAAGACTATTGTTATACGGAGACAAATCTGTTGAATTATTTAGCATAAAATCAAAACACGTTTTCTGCATTCCTCAACACAACATCAGCTAAACATTCCTAAACACAACATCTACACTGCATCTTAAAAAAAGCTATTACTGAAATCCACAGTAAGTTGTGATTGTATATACAACATAGATATCCAGAATTATAATAATATTTGGTTTATTATGGCAAATAAGAATTTAATCATTTCAAGATGAGAGGACAGTAGCCTAAATTGTTTCTGTGAGTAATACTGTCACCTTAAATTAATTTTCATGTTACACCTGCCTCTGTGGAAACGAAATATATGTTTACATTTACATGTTGTATGTAGTCCACTAGTTCACAAATCTTTTTAGGATTTATATCTAGAGCAAGATGAAATGTATATTTAAGACATGTTTTAGAATTTTTACAAATTACAGATCTGACTGTTTTGATACTGCTGTCTTCAGACCCTCACAATACGAAAAATAACAGAAACACATTTTTAATTGGATATTCAACATAGTCACTACTGAAAGGAATGATAGATGTGCCTTCATCTACAAGTCTAGCAACCTCCTAGAAACCTTGGTGTAGTAAATTTAAAAGCCAGATGTGATGTGTTGCTGTAGAGTGAGGGATACAGGGAGTGACCTCAGTGTCAGGACCAAGGTTGGAAGTCAGATGTCCTCAGATCTGCGTGTAGGTGGGATGTTTCTCTCCCCTTTTTAATGTCTCATTTCTTGTCTAGAGAATAAATACCAGCCTGGCAGTAACCCATATAAACTTCAGTTTGCCTCATTTCTGCCATAATACACAGCATGTCCATGGCACAATCACATCAGCTACTCTGTGCTGGGAGGGTTTTGTCGAGCAGTTTTGTTCACTCTGACTCGGGAAAAACTCCATGGACATCACTAAAAAGTACAACACGATGAAGGTTGAGCAGTGTTGCCAGATGCCTGAAGACCTCCCACAGGGAACACATCTAGTTTTGTCTGCTTTGGAGATAAACCAGCCCAAGAGATAGCCCCATGGACTGAGGACCACACAGAATTCTTGGCACTGTATATGCAACTTGGGAGTGCTTTAACTGCTCCGTGGAAACCACAGCAAGTTCTCATGTTGCTGATAGCCAGGAATTTAAAATAAAACGCTGTGTGTTAGTAATGAAGCTGTTGCAAAATGAAAAATATTTTGCTTATTCAAAGGTTGAATATTTGCCATCTCTAACAGCAGGAAATATTTTCATCTCAAACTTCCCAACTGGCTTCCTCCTCTACTCTGACTCACTCTGTTTTGTCACACTTCAGAAATATTTAAGCCTAGAAAAGTCTTTGAAGCTATTTGTCAACTGTTTTACAAAGGCAGTTTAAAAGGTACTGCAAGACATGGTTGTGTTTTCAGTCACATCTATCAACCCAGACATTCTGTCAGCCGGGGAAGCCTTGTGGACTTCTTCATCCTAAGAAACTGTGATCAGCTTCAAAGCATAGCAGGATGCTGTCTGGTCCCAAAATGACACTAAGAATGATGCTGAAGTCTCTTCTTCATAAATAGTCCCCGTGGTTTCAATGCAAGTTTTGCCAAGTAAGAACCTAAATTCTGTACGAAAAGGAGTGATGAAAGTTTTGTTCTGTATAAATTGCACACTTTATATTTCAGCGTGAAGTTTAAATGCCTGTAATTTGATTACCTAGTGTTTCATATTTGGGATTATGATCTTTCTGCTTGGAAGTTTAAAATTTGGATAAAAAGAGATGAAAGATTTGGTTGAAAGTTGATGCCTGAACAGTTTCTGGAAAGACAAACTCATGTTTCTGCATATGCAGCAAAGGCAATGTTAAAATATTCTGCCCAGCTACACTTGTGACTGTGAGCAATGTTGGATTAAAACCATGTGAAGTTGATATTTCCAGGTCAAGGCACAGGCATGAACAAATGTGCTGTGCACACTGTGAATGAAGGATCCTGTCCAGGACACTCTTCAATCTTCCATTGAAACACACAGCTTTGTTGTTCACCAGTGTAGACCAGAGGCAAAATCAGAGCAGAAAGTTTTCATAGCAGTCCCACACGATCCTCAGATACTTTGACACACATGTGGGTACCAGCAAGCCAGAATTTGGCTCTGTGGATATTTGTTAGTAGTTATCAGTAATTTCAAAATCTTCCGTGGGTTTTTTGAGCACTGGACTTCATCTTATGCAGCCACAGTGGCAAGAGACAGTGTTGTGCAACCAGCACTGATGCTCTCATTTTACCCAGTGAGCATCTCCCAGGACAGAGGGTGAGGATATGTGGTAAAACTTCTCTTTGGACATCTTTGAACATCAGGGACCAGGGTCATATCTCACTCCAGGAGACAAAACTAACCCTAATTTGAAGTAAATCTCCTACACCACATATGATCTAGTTATGGGGCTCTCAATACCAACTGTTTTAATAACTTGACCCCCTCCTGTTGTGCTTCATTACTTAATAATGTAGATGTAGCCTTGGAAGAATGTAAGTGTTTAATCACTGTTACTAATACATGCAATGATGTAATCCTATAAGCAATGATAACAATTGTCTTTCGAAACAGTAGTGTTGAGTTTGGCAATGAAATAATGAAATAGAAAAAGAGAAAAGGAGAGCTGAACAGTTAGACAGTAAAAAGTTGCTATGATAAAATGTGAGCACAGTTAAATTACCCAACACCCTATTTAATAAAATATTATAAAGATATTATAAATATCACAGTAATATTAATACCATTGTTATTACACAATATGATATTTAAACAAATTGCTTTGTTTTATTCAAATAAAAGAGGAGACATATAAAAAGGTCACAAACATGAATATATCAGACTAGGTAAGAATTACCCAAGCCTCATAATTGAGGTAATATATTCAGTAGAAAATATCTAACAGGCATTTCTCTTGTAGAAGGTCACACAAAAAGGAAGAGGGAGAAAATGAGCACCAAATGCTGCACCAAACCTGAGCTAGTGGAGGAATCCAAGATAGAGCCAGAGAGTATTTTCATTTGGAAAATTTTAAAACACAATTATGAAAGAGCATGAGAAAGCAAGGAGAGGGGAGTAGGATAAAATGAAGCAGAAGCAAGATGCAACAAGCCTAATCAAAGCCTCTGTTTGAAAATCCAGTGCTTTTCAAACATTATTGTGTGATTCATGATCAAATTTGCATCTGAAAAGTGAGAGCAGTATTTTCAAAAGGAGCTACTGCTCTAGTGCCTCAGGTACAATATTCAGTGCCAATATTTTTTTTCATTTAGAAGTCAAATAGAAACACTGAAAAGAGTTGACTTGAAGCCAACTGAGGGGCTGTTTTGATTTTGGTTTTTCTTTTTTCCCTTCTCACTGATACAAAAAAAAAATCAAACTTTTAATGTCAGAGAAGAGTTCCAGACAATCAAAGAACAAACATCTAATTTAATTCATAGATAATTGTAAAAAAAACCCAAAGAAAATCAAAGTCCAGTTTCACAAAGTTGTCATTGAGACTTCCTTTTAAAAAATATTTAGTGTGTTATAGATACTTCCTGAGGAACTGAGAGCCCCAGAAACAAATCCCATCTCCACCTCTGAGGCAAGGTTTTGGTAGCAGGGTGGTGACTACAGGGGTGGCTGCTGTGAGAAGTTCTAGAAGCTTCCCCTGTGTCCAACAGAGCCAATACCATCTGTCTCCAAGACAGACCTGCTGCCAACCAAGGCTGCACCGATTAGCAGTGGTGGTAGTGCCTCTGGGATAACAAATTTCAGAAGGGAAAAGTTACTGCACAGAAGCAATTGCAGCCAGAGAAGAGAGGAGTGAGAATATGTAAGAACAACCCTGCAGACACCAAGGTCAGTGGAGAAGGAGAGGCAGGAGATGTTCCAGGAGCCAGAGCAGCCCGTGGGGAAGACCATGGTGAGGCAGCTGTGCCCCTGCAGCACATGGGGGTCCATGGTGAAACAGCCTCTGGAGGACCCCATTTCTTCTCTGGTTTTATGCAGTACCTAGAAGGATCCACATTTGTTTCATAAGTGGCATGATAATACAAAGCGAACTAATATTCATTTGGTGTTACCTCACTGTAATAATGGTTTAAGAGTGAGAGTGGTAAGTTATTTCAGGTTCCATGCTGACTCTGTGGTTCTTTGATACTATGATAGCTCTTATAGAGAGAAGCTTATTTATGTTAAACTTTCATTAAATCAGGCTAGATACCGAATCACGAACTCTTGCCTTCTGAAATGCTCAGTTTAATGGATGAACTCAGCGTAAAGCATTATAAGGCATCTCTTCAATTACATTACGATCATCTGCTGGAACTTAGAATCCCTTTGAAAAAGAGAAGACTACGAAAGTGTTGACTTTCACAGTTGCACGTTTGTCAGCAAGAACATCTTGTAATCTTTGGATTGTGACATCTTCGTCACTGGTGGAAATAGGGATCAGATTCGGCTACTTACAACATCAGATTAAAAAGTAGCATGAGGATATGAATAAAACAACAAAAAGGAAATAGCTCCATATTCAAGTAGAACTTTATTTGAAATCCTATAAATACAGATCTACATTTCCAAAGGTAGCTAGTTATGCTGATGTTTGATTTGACACATCCAAGCAGGCACAGGTCTTCACAGCACTGACATTCAGCTATCTGTAAAAAAGACAACACATGCTCTAAGGATGGATGAGACACCACATAGTGAGCCCTCCAAACCACTGGTCACTTTTAGGGAAAGGCAGTAAAAGGAAGACGCAAAAATGCATTAACTTAAGTAAATTCAGCAATATGAATATATATTTTTTTCTTTTTCTCTCTTCTATTTATATCTCCTGCATATTTTCCCTTCATTTTTTACAGTTTCTATCTCTGTGTTGCTGAACTGTATTCCCCTCTTTTCTGTTTCCTTCAGGAATTTCTAACCTTCCGTATGTCTCCTCTTTCATTCCCCTTATCAGTGCTTCTTCCTTTTCCTTTTGCTAGTTCCTGTCCTTCTGGCACTAAACACAGTGGGCTCATCTTCTCTCTAGAAATGTCTCTTCCCTTTTGTCCATTTCTATAGCCTGTACACCACTAGTCTCTCCTTTCTCCCCCAGATCCTTACACAGAAAAGAGTGTGTGAATGGAGATGGTTTGGTGAATATAGGAGCTGAAGCCAGATTGCTCACAGTTTTTCTCCCATTACGTATCTTTTCTGCCATCTCTTCTCTCACAATGCCTGCCCGCCCACTGCAAAACAGGCAGCATAGCTAGTGAGGAGAGAAACACTTATCTCTAGCAGCAGTCCCTGAGAATGAAGGTACATCCAAATTCCCAAAGGAAAATCAACAGATTTTCAGCACCTACATAAATCTGAATAAACTGCCTTGTTTTAAAGTTCTTCTTTCTTCATGATTCTTAACAGGAAATGGAGAAGATCATGATCTTTGAAAACTCTGCTTGCCTTCACTAGAAGCCTGAGGTACATGAGCTTTAAAATGATGCCAACATCTCAAAACTCTGACTCATTCTATAGTTGTTAGGTCTGCTCTATAACTAAAGTGTTCCTACAAGTAGTAACTCTAAAGTAAAGGCAGCGTGGCAGAAGGCTGTACTAGTTAAACACTTCTTATACCAGTATTAACTTAATCCATGCTGCTCTTGTAACTAAGATGCCACTATCTCCTGATCTCACAAGATGATGATACTCATGCAGCTTCCTGTATTTTTAAACCACTATCCCCCAGAATGTGGGAAGGAGCTTCATGTAATGGCAAAATATGCTGAGTTCATATATTCTGCAAGCTCATGGCACTAAAAATATTCCTCTTACAAAGCTAACAAACCCTGTTTCCTTAGGGTTGGAAAAGAGTTAGGTTAGGAGAGAATGTGGGCACACACTAAAATCTATGAAGAACAGGTCTGCTCCACAAAAGCCACGCTCCACAGACTGTAAAGAGAGCATTTCCCAGAGCACCAGCTGACCATTGCAGGCAAATACTAAAATGCCTGAAAGAATACCTAGATCAAGCTCTTTTCAGGACGTGTGCTGGAGGAGTGCTTTTCCAAACAACTGAATTTCTTATGGTTGGACACTAAGAACAGTAAGGTTCATAATGAACATGAAACCAACACTCACCATCTATCAGTAGGAAACAAGTGATTATTCCACATATTTGCGAAAGGTTTCAGAATATGAAATAAGGTGATTCAACACAGCAGTCCTGAACAAATTTCTTATGCAAAGATTTCGAAGTCTGTTGCCTACTTACTAAAGGAAGAGATGGGTTAGCTCTGCAGAAAGATGCCCTGCAACTTAAAAATGAGGTATTATAGTGAAAGTTTCTTATTATTGACTCTTACTTTTCATTCTTGCATGTCTTGAGTAGAATTGAGGCTGTAAAAGTAAATCGCTTCTATTCTGTGACACTGGTTTCAGGCTTCTAATGGAGAAATTGTTTTTCACATTCCAAACTTCTTCCAGAGCCACTGTTAACAATTTGGCAAAATAGTAGCTTTATAACTGATTACTTTAGCTTGTTCTGGAATTAATATAATACTACACCATAATATTCTTCCATAGTTAATGAAAAGAGATTGATGTATTCAGAGAGCAATTCAGATTGCTAAAGGTACACAATGCTGTGTAGAATAGCTTAGGACTACTCAGGTTCCTAACTGAAGCAAGATACAGCTTGCCTATAACATATAAGAAACAGCAGTAATACCACTGATGCATCCAGCATCCTTTTTTTGTCATACTGGAATAGCAAATTCCCTCATAAAAATACAGAAAACAACAACACCCACCCAAAAAAAACCAAACCAAACCAAACCCAACACTAACCAAACAAACAAAATCCAAAGCCATCATGACCAGAACAAAATAAAAAGTAAATTTATTTTGTGGAAAGGTTACAATTTACTGGCCATCTAATTTATTTTAAACAATACACTTTAGTAGTCTAAACTGTGTAAATAGGTAACCATCCAACCTGACAACTGCTGTCTATTAGAGCCCAGGTCACTTAGTAAGAATCTCTCATTCTCCAAACAGCTGTAAAAGGAATTCAGTACTCGCTGAATACTCTGTACGCCAGCATCTATCTGTATTTATCATATTTATCGTTTATCATTGTTATGCTATGCCTGTATCATTATGCTATACATATAATTTCTGCACTGAGCTTGCTATAGATCCATATTATACCGTCCTGTAATAAATATTTGTGTAGTGTTTCTGTATTATCTTTAGTACTTTAAGCCTTTGTAACACACATTTCTTTGGGAGACTCCTCAAAAGTCATGTGAACATATAAGGTAGCATCCATTTATTCAACCAGACTGAAATATTCCAGACAATTTTGATCCATTGGCAGGTGGGTGCAGAAAAAATAGTTGTGTTCAGCTCTCAGTAATATTAGGCACATGAGCAGATCGAGCAGACCAGTGTTAACATCTGCAATTCAGCTCTGTGCTCAGAATCCCTTTTCAGTCAACAGGAAAAGAACAGGCACTTTTAGAGCAGGACACATGCAATGACAGGTATCTAGGACAGGTCAAAAGAATGTCCAAAATGCCTTTTTTCCTCTGCTTACCACAAACAGAGGCTACCTAAGTAATTCCCTATACAGGCTAATCACAGTAATAAGAGTTGCAGGCTCAAATGGCCTTTACATCTACTGGGAATTGATTACATCACCTAATTTACGTACATTTTTTTCTGTGAATCCAACTGTTTTAAATTCATTTTGAGTGAGTTTAGAATTGGGTCTCAATCCTACACAAAAGAAACAGTATTCTAAAAACTACAGCAGTTCTTTCAAAGAAAAAGGTAACAAAACCTCCCTACTGCTTGGCAATTGTTTCCGTTTTATAAACTGATAGATCATATAGAATTACCCATGTTCTCGCTGGTCTCATAATTTCTGACAAAAAAAAAGAAAAGAGTAATAAAGACTGTATGCAATTGTGCTGTTTCTAAACGTTCTGCATGCTATTACATAAATGTTCTGGGTTGGTTTTTTCAAAATAATAATTTCGCTACAGTTCCTCAAAACAATCACTTGTCCTGACAAACACTTGGCATTTGCTGATAAAGAGGAGTACCTGCAGCTGGATGTTTAACGTTGCATTCTTCTTTCTCAAAATGAAGGTGCTCCTCAAGTATTTCTTTAACTCTCCTAGGTAGCTCAACATGCACACATTTCTGCCCTGTTAGTAAAACATATTACAAAACAACCAGTTATTATAAATCCCCTGAATGCTGAGATACTTTGCTGAATGCAATGTCAAGTTACGGTACTCTGCATCTGTCTTCAATACACTGTGAACCAAATCATTTACAAATACATGATAGTGTTCAGCCTGGCCCTTCTCCCCAACGTCGGGCAATTCCTCAGGATACGAGGACGGTACAGGACAGGACCCTGGTGGGTACTCCCGGATGGGGAGTAGTCAAAGCCACCCCAGGGCACTCGGGCAGACGGCCACTGTGCCTCCCCATGACAGACATCCCAAGGCAGGGCCGTGGATGGAGAGGCACCCAAGAAGATGTCTTCGCTGCAGGAAGTCTCCAAGGAGCTGAAGAGGGATGCGGACACCCCGTGGCACCAGGGGAGTCTCTGCCTGCCAGCGCGCTACCCGCAGCCCTGCCGCGGTGCTGGGGGACATCAGTGAGGAGCCGCGGGGAACGGCTCTGCTCCCGAGGGGACAGCGAGGGGTGGGGCAGGGGCGGCCGGGGACCGGGGACGGCCGTGCTCACAGGGCTGCTCGCCGCGGGCACCGCTGCCCGGCTCCCCGGCCGCCGCCGCGGGCACCTGCCGGCCCGCCGCCCTCATGGCCGCCGCCGCCGCGCCCGGGCTGTTGCCGCGGGGTTGCCAGGCCGCCCGGCAGGCGGGGCCGCCACGTCGGGGCTGCGCCTCGGAGCTGCCGGCTCCCGAGGGACCGAGTGGCCACCGAGGCAGGGTGCGGCAGCCGCCAGCCCCAGGGACAGCAGGCCCTGGCCGCCGCTTGGGGCACCGGGTGGGGGACAGCTCTGGGTACCATTACGAGCTACTCCTCTGTGTCACTCAGCATGGCCACGGGAGCGGGGCACGCACATCACGAACTCCGTACCCCTGTGGGCTGTCACCACGGGCCTGCCCTGCGGAAGGATGCCGTGTCAGCCTCGGCCGAGGCAATGCCGGACTGAGGGGAAGAATGACAGAGTCCAGTTTAACTGATGTAGATCTACTGGTACTCAAAAGTACTAGCTTGGTCATAAAATGAGGCAACCTCAGACATTGCTTATTGGACTGAAGTGGCCTTGTAATCCACGTCTCTGTTATTCCTTGATGCATTTCAAGGTATATTGATCTTCCACAGATGTTCTGAAACCAAACTTTCAAAGATAATAGGCGTTAAAATCATCGTATACCATTCATAGCTTAGAGGCTGTGCTTTGTTATCTAACAAGTGCTGAACATAACACACTGTTTCTAAAAGGCAGGTTACTGAGACACCCTCCACAGTAGCTTGATCAGAGCACCAAATGTGGGCCAACATACCCCAACCCTGCTGCTGCTGCTACTGCTACAATTGTGCTTCATATGTTTTAGTGGAAGGAGCTTGGGATCACTCAGTAAGGCATCTGCATGGGACAGTGAAGTGTTTATTACAGCTCTCATAGTGACAGTACTTCAGCTCTTACATTCAATTTTCAGGTCAACTTGTTTAACAGAGAAGCAACTTTCTCCACTTCTAAATTACAGATAGTAAAGTTGAAGCTGAAAATCATACAGCATGCCCTTACCACGGGGAAATTTTAGTGTACTAACTCAAAAGTACAAGAGAAATACTAAATAACCTGTAACTAAATCAAACACAACAGTATGCTGGCTGTTTATCCTCACATGGTTGTGGCTCATTTTTTCCAACTAATGCCACATTCTTGACATTAAGTCTTTATGCAACTTAATCGCAAGGGAAAAGTAAACAGGATCTTGATAGAAAGTCACTTCCTTGCAAAGCACCAGGAAAAAAAACCCCAAAAACTACTTTCTTATCCTATGAATAATGTGTTTGATTTATGAACAGGCAATTGCATTGATAAATGGGCTTTCAATTAAAAATATGACAAAATACTTCGGGTTAAATATTTTATTTTATAATAAGCCTTACATCAGGTTCATTTAACATTTTGTGTATCACCCAAATAAGTTACATTCATTCTGAGCTTTCATGCAGTTTTAAAAAAGTTAAGATTTCTCAATAAATAATTTTCAAGTGAGCTGTAATAAACTCTGCATAACCAAGCCAGAATTTTTCCACATCAAGTAAATATTCCAGTTTTCCCTCCTGCTTTGACACTACAGACAACTTACAAAGGCCTCTGCAAATCTGCACTAATTCAATGGAAACTCACAGAAATTACTGAGACTTTCTGACTACCTTGGCTAACAGCAGTAACGCTTCAAAGTACGAGCGTGACCACTGAGCTGCGCTGCAGGAAGTGACATTTTGCCTGAGGAGAATACTGAAGTATCTTACATTAAAACCTCGTTGAAAGAGACAGACCACCACCGATGGGCATGCAGAACACTAACAAGAAAGAGGCAGAAAACCTCACATTCACAAGCTTTTATGGGGACACAGCATTTATGCAGTCTTCTACTATTTCAAAAAGGTAGTGATATATATCAGTCCTCCTTGCAATGTCAAGGGCAGTTTCATCCAAGTTGTTTTTCAACTCTGGCTTCACATAGCGGTTCATCAGCAGGAGTTCAAGGGTTTCCCTGCTGTTTTTGTTTCCTGCAGCAATGTGCAGGGGTGTCAGCAGACCATTTGTCTGCGCGTTGATGTCTGCGCCCTGCTGAAGCAGGAACGCGGCCACGCTGGTGTTGTTCCACTTGCAGGCGCTGTGCAGGGGCGTCCAGCCATCCACGGTCTGTGCGTGAACGTCGGCCCCTTGGGCCACCAACTCGTGTGCAACATCCAAGTGCCCGCTGTAGGCAGCTCGATGGAGAGGAGTGTATTGATCTTCATCACGAGCATTCACGGGAGCCAGCTTTTCCGTCAAGAGCCTCTTCACGGTACTCAGCTGTTTAAAGAAAACAGGGAACTTCACGTGATTCTACGAAACAAGATGTATGGCTGTGACGGTCCTGAAGCTCTATGGAAAAGCAATTTCTGTCAGAGTCAAAAGCACTTAAGTGTAACAAGGGATTTTAAAATGAAACCAACTATTGTTACTGGGATGGAGGATTTTGTGGTTTTTTCGTTTGTTTTGCATGGGTTGTTTTGTTTTTAAAGAGCTACAACATGAACATCAATTGCAATGCCTTTAGGAGTACCTTCCCTTACACCTCTTCACCTCCCCTCTTCACTGTGAAGACATATGTACCTCCACAAACCTGCAGATAGAGCTTTTGTGTGTAAGAAAGGCAACTAATGAAAATAAATGTACACATGGGTGTAGTAAGCTACAAAAAAAGGAATCTTCGTCATCTCTTCCTCACTTTCAACAATAAAGTTGAAGGGTTTTTTCCCATAAAAATATATAAAAATAGTCATTTGTTATCTGCATATGGAGCTTCTGAAACATTAAAATTTCAGATACTCTCCACGCCAGCTAAAAGGCTTACTTGCCATGAAGAGCCTAGAATGCTTTCAGTTTACAGAAGTTACAGCAAAGTGCTGTTACTTGAACTTTGAACTGAAATAAAACTTTTGTTCTAAAAGCTAGTGAATCCAGAGATGTTTTAGTATGTGTCAGCTACAAAGCGAGATGTTTTACATACAGTGGCTCGCAAAACCAGATCAAAACAGCTCAGAGAAAGAAAGGAAGGTATAGGTAAATTTTTGTTTCTGGATGAGATTATAGATATGTGCTCAAAATAACATTCTTGTAAATGATACCTATGAACAGAGCAAGTACTTTACCCGATTGTTTTCAGCTGCCCAGAGCAGCAATTTCTCTGGATTTTTTTCCATTTTCTTTTCTTGCATTTCGTACCATTCCTGACTTCTTTCTTGCTCATCATCGTCATCGTCAGACTGTCCTGACCAACAGCTCTGAGTTCCTACAGGAATCAAATGCCTGTGCGTCTCCAGCAGTTCAAGTTGGTTAAAATGCTCCGTGAAGTCTTCAAACAGCTCGCTGTCATCATCATCTTCATCAGCTTGCTTGTCTTTATTCATTTTCAGTCAGGATCTGTGAGCAGCAGATGTACAACAATATTTACAGTAACTGTAACTGTTATCGGTGCACTGTCGATAAAACCATCTGATGGATGATGCGAACGTCAACAAACAGCAAAACTCAAGATCAAACTCAGTGTTCCTCCGCTAACTCGGGCTTTCCCAGGTCTGACAAAACTCCCAGATAACATCCATGCTAGAAAAGCACCGTGTTACCCCGACCCCCGAACGGCACCACCTTCGCACTGGCAGTGCAACACCGTGCGGGCCTTTGCTGACTGCCCTCCAAACGCTGCTCACGTTACTAAAAAAGGGTCTGGAGAGCAGCCCGGGCTTTGGGGCAGAGTCTCTGCTCCGCCCCAACGGCGCGGCTCGGCCCGCAGCACCGGCCCCGCTCCCCTCCGCGGGGCCCACATCACCCCGGGCAGGCCCCACCGCCCCGCAAGAGACCGACCGATCCCCGCCGGCCCCGCAGGTCTCCCATCCGCCCCGCTCCGCCCCGCTCCGGTACCTGCGGCCCCAGCACCGCCGGGGGCTCCGGGGGGACGGGCCCGGCGAGCGCTTCCGGGCCGCGCGGCCGCCGGACGTGACGGAAGGGCAGGGGTGGGGCCCGGCCGGAGCAGCGGCGGGAGCGGGAGCGGGGCGGGTGGTAGAGCTGGGGCAGTGGTCACTCACTCTGATCGCACTTCACCGCGCTCCCTGCGCTCACCCAGCGCCTGGTTTGGTCTCTTGCGCTTCGCGTACCGTCTGTGAAGAGAGGAGCTGACTGACCGCGCTGTGCCAGAGCCTTCCCCTGAGGAGCCTTGGTACAAGGATGAGCACGGCCAACTCACAGTAAGCGCCCCTTGTCTGCAGCTCCGTGCCGTCCTGGCACGTCAGACAGCAGGTGTTTTGTAGGTCTGGGGTGAGCTAAGAAGAGCTGGGACCATCAGTTGTGCTTTCCCTCAGGTCCTAATGATCACCGTGCTTGCCTTCATACACGCGTAGATTTCCAGTGCAAAGAGAGAATTAGACTGTTCAACAAGTATTTTTTTAAAGCGAAAAACATACAAAGGGTTCTTTAGTTTTTAATTAGATACTTCAGGGGGATGCTTGCAGGCCTTTACTAGAGCAGAATGATTGGCATAAACAAATCTTCCAACTGGCTGTCTTGGCGATGTGCTATTTGCAATACAAGTAGTGAAATGTTTTGAGACTTACAGGACTGATACTTGGTACAGTTTTATGGCAAATCTCGGCGTTTCATTACTTTGGACAGATCAACTTACTTTATTAAAGACTGTTGAAATTCCCTATGTGTGTTGCTCTCTGGCACAAGTTTTCCTGTCTTCTTCAGGGATGATGAAGATACCTTTAAAATACTCGTTGCTACTGATATTCATCTTGGCTATTTGGAGAAGGATCCAGTGCGTGGAAACGATACATTTGTCACTTTCAATGAAATCCTTGACCATGCTCGGAAAAATGAAGTAAGTGCTACTTTTTGGAGAGGGGAGGACTGAGGCTGTTGAAAATATGGTCCAATCTGCCAGAAAATGTAAAGCTTAGTCCTGGTACAATCTCTAGTAATACCAAATCAAATGGCTGAACTGTTTGTTGCATTCAGTTTCGTTTCTGTTTTAGTAAAAGGAATGTCTGTTTCCTTGTTAGAGCATTCTTGCTGAATCGTGACTTCGGTTGCATTAGCAGTGTTTTGTACATTAGCAGTGTTTAGTACCAGTTTCAGTGGTATTTAGAGAGGGTTTGTCACTGCAAGGAGGAAAAATAATTGAGGAGAGTGAGAGTAGTGATACACAGTCTTTTGACAAATCAGTAGAGATTTGTTAGAAGCTTTTGAAGTGTCGTGCAGTGCTGAGTCGCTGGAGTGGGCAGCTCTGGTGCCGAGCAGCTCCGGTGCCTGCGCAATTGGCAGCAAAATCCTGTAGCGTGGTGGATAGGACAGGGGGGCTTCCTGAACCGGGGCAACGTCGGGGGAGCCGAGAGATGGAGCCGAGAGCCGCCAGGAGCCCGCAGCGGCTGATGGGACCTGGGTGGGGTCAGGAGCAGTGGCAGCCAAGTACTCCCCCTCCACCTGTGAAAGAAGCTCCTGGGGAGTGGCAGCAGGCAGGAGCACCTCCAACATGGCAAACACACATGCCGTGGCGTGACATTTTGTGCAGGAAGGGCACGTGAGCCCTGCCAGCTCCACCAGGGAGCAGTGGTATCTATCCGGCAGAAAGCTGTGGCCTTTCTCTGCATCCACCACAGCTGACAGCGCTGCCCAGATGGAGCTCTCTGTCCAGACACAGCTCCGGTTGGGGAGTATCAGGGAGTGAGTGTGAGAGAGACTACTGGTATCACACCCTACGTTTCTTGGGGCAGGCCTGACAGGCAGACAGGACAAATGATACAGGGGGTTCCCTATCCTCACTCCCTCTGGATGAACTCACTGAATTAAGGGAGAGGGGGCAATGGCAACAAGTTCCTGCCCAGCACAGCAGATGCATCTCCTCCATGACTGCCCCACCTCTCCACGTGCCGTGGCATAACAGATGTGAGGCTCTGCAAGTGGAATTGAACAAGGACAGTGGTTCATCTAGCACAGAGGTGTTGCTGAGGTTAAGTTGCCTGTGCCCAATATCAAAACTCCTACCATGAAGAAAAAAGATGGGTTGTTATAGGAGACTCCCTTCTAATGGGAGCAGAAGGCCCAATATGCAGACTGGATCCACTTCTTAGGGAAGCCTGCTGCATCTCCAGGGCCTGACTTTGCTGACAGCAGCTGAACGTGATCCAGCATGTGCCCAGGTGGCCAAGAAGGCCAATGGCATCCTGGGCTGTATCAGCAATGGTGTGGCCAGCAGGACCAGGGCAGTGACCATCCCTCTGTACTTGGCACTCTTCAATCCTGTGTTCAGTTTTGGGCCCCTCACTACAAGAAGGACACTGAGGGGCTGGAGCGTGTCCAGAGAAGGGCAACAGAGCTGGGGAAGGGTCTGGAGCACACGTCTGGTGAGGAGTGGGTGAGGAAGCTGGGGATGTTTAGCCTGAAGAAAAGAAGGATCAGAGTTGTATTGCTCTCTACAACTGCCTGAAAGGAGGTTGTAGCCAGGTGGGAGTTGAGCTCTTCTCCCAAGGAACAAGCGATTGGACTAGAGCAAATAGCCTAAAGTTGCACCAGAAAAGGTTTAGACTGGATGTTAGGAAAGATTCCTTCCCTGAAAGGATTGTCAAGCACTGGAACAGGCTGCCCAAGAGAGTGGTGGAGTCACCATCCCTGGAAGTATTTAAAAGGTGGGTGTGGCACCTGGGGACATGCTTTCGTGTTGGCCATGGCAGTGCTGAGTTAACGCCTGGGCTTGATGATCTTAGAGCATTTTCCAACCTAAACGATTCTATGATTCCGTTTTTAAGGACTGGATGTTTATTAGTTAGATTCTTTGTAATTTTGATGAGGTTTTTTTCCTAATACTTTTCCAGAAGCTAAATATATACAATATATTCAGAAACTGCAACTAGTATCTTCTCAAAATAATGTGGTGATAGCTACTGATTTCTTCCCACTAGATAGTGCAGCAGTGAAAAAATAATGTAGCTTTTCATGCCTGTCAAAAAATGTTCAAGAGCCAATTTGGAGACAATAGTATTTATTACAATAGTACACTGATCCTTTTTTTTTACCACTATCAGTTGTTTTTTCCTATGGCTCTTCATAAATGGGTCTTTTTGGGTTTGACTTTGTTTTAATTAATAATTTAATTACTTCTTTTTTCATAGGGAAGTTAAGTATTGTTTCTGCTACTACGAACTCCTTTTACCTAGAAGTATACTTCCTCAGATATAAGGAAGTATGTGGAACTCTCTAGAAGAAATAATTTAAACAATTTGCTTAGAAGTCTTTCAAGGTAATACAAAATGTTGTATTGATATAATAAAGCTTTTTGTTACATACAGGTGGACTTCATTTTATTAGGTGGGGACCTTTTTCATGACAACAAACCCTCCAGAAAAACAGTACACTCTTGTTTGGAGTCGCTAAGAAAATACTGCATGGGTGATCGTCCTGTTCAGTTTGAAATTTTGAGTGATCAGGCAGTTAATTTTCATTACAGCAAGTAAGTATGTTACTATAAATTATCATGTAAGGCTTGGTTTGTGTATTGGGTGAGTGTGTTGTGATTTTTAATTTATGTCCTCCATGACTAGAACCTGGAATTTTTAGGCCTGTCTGTGTGGGACAGTTTACAGGATAACTTTGCCTGACATCTAAGTCTGTAAAGGCATGCATACAATATTTTGAGAAACTTCTGAAAATGCTGTGACTCTTGATGTATTTATGTAATACGTAGTTTCCATTTTGCAAGTACAATACAAGTAAAGGAATTCACATGAGCTGTTTTGGTAAAATCAACAGAGTTCCCTGTGTGTAAGCACAGGTTGCACAGCCTAATCCACTACCGCCACACAATTTTTTGTACAATTCTTTTCATGGCTTGTTCTAAAAAAATAGGATTTTGTTGCTACCCTATTCCCCGTGGGAAGTGTCATTCCAGTCCGTGAGAATCTCCTTATGCTTAAGATTAAGCTTAGACTTATTCATAATCACTTCATTCTCATTTGTTCTGCAGCCATGATCTTTTTGTGATGAAGTTAGTTTGAGGAGAATATTGAGAATTGTACACTAATTTGCAGATATTGTTTAACTTCTTTTCCTCTTTTTGTACAGGTTTCCATGGGTGAATTATCAGGATGAAAATCTCAACATTTCTGTTCCAGTTTTTAGTATTCATGGCAATCATGATGATCCCACAGGGGTAATTATTATCGTAATTGTACTGTTGCATTACAAAGATACAGAAGTAGAGACTTGTATAGAAATAAAGTTCTTGGAGATCACACTAGTTTTAGTCAGTTGCTGCACTCTTTGTGTAAGTATTTTGTGTATCTTTAGGAATTTTGTTAATAAGTGGCAACAAGTTAAGTGTGTGACATTAAAAAGCAAATGGGAATAAGTTAAGGGATCCGTATGAACTGTGTTTAATTTCTTAATTTGTGTAGGTTTCTGTCATTGAGAACAGAATGACTTTTCATGCCAAGAAGTGGCAGTCTTTCAGAAAGTTTCTAAAACATTCCATCTGTAGTGACTGAAAGCTTTTTTCTTAAAGAAGGAGAATTTTGATATTTTGATTTGTGCATGTGTAATTGATATGCATCATGCATTTTCAAGGAGGATAATTAATAATAGTGCAATGGTAGCTTAAAAACAAGCTACTAAAAGTAAGCAGGAAAAGGATGTTTAGAAAGCATTAAACTGCATGTGTTGAATTGATAATTTTGCATTTTATGTGAAATAGCAGTGTATCATGGAGATGAGTGTTTTAGCAGGAGTTTAACTTTGAACTTATTATGAGGTAGTTAGCTTAACCAGATAATTTTTGTAGTAGTTTAGAGACGGGCTGGTTTGGGTGTTTTTCTGTGGGGTTTTTTTGGTTTTTTTGAATGGTTTAATATTTAATTGCATATTGTTCAAATGAAGTATGACTTGTAAGAAAAAGGGATTTGCTTCAGTACTCTTGAGTACTGACAAAACCTCTAGCATATGTAATGGGGTTTCTCAGCTGCAGAAGTTACTTAAGGAAAGATATTCTCTCTTACTTTTGAGACTTTCATTTAGGCATTAAACACTAAATGTTCTGTTCAAAGTTTCATATTTGTTTCTTAATATTTGTTGTAGGCAGATGCACTGTGTGCATTGGATATTTTAAGCTGTGCAGGACTGCTGAATCACTTTGGACGTTCAGCCTCTGTGGAGAAAATAGATATTAGTCCTATTTTATTGCGTAAGGGTAGAACAAAAATTGCTCTGTATGGCTTGGGTAAGTGTTTGTCTGCCAGACTGTGACTAGACTGTTCATGTATTACTGAAATTTAATAGGTCTAAATAAAGTTGGAACAAACCTATAAGACTGCAACAAACATGAAGTTCTACATAATCTAAATTAAAGTGTATCAATTCTGTGACAGTGTCAGGTTTCTCCTCCTGCTGTGTGTCACTGGCTGACAGGTTTGGGGGTTTTTTGCTCATTTAGATAAATCTTCCTAAACTTGTTTTTGTGCTTTTATTGGTGTTAAATGAACCGTGCTTAAGTTAACCGTAGATACCGTGCCTGCGTTTCAAGTCTGAGCAATCACCCTCTTAAATTCTCTCTGTTGTGTTTTAAGCTTATTTCATCCTACTTAGGCAAAACTTACACACCTTGTGTTCATGTGCCATTTTGGTTATGCTTAAAAACATAAGCTGTCTGAGCAGAAACCTAATGTCTTACGTGTCTGTCTGAAGTGGTTCATAAGTAACATCAGTCATGGGTATTCTCAGTTTCTTTAAAGAAACTTAAGAGATTCATACTTTAAAGTGGTTCTATGATAGGTTTTCAACTTCAGTTTTGTTCCTTTGTATTTTCTCCACTGAATTCCTCTCTACCCTCACTTCTTACTTAGAATGGTTATTTTTGATTGCTTTCTGTCTAGAGAAGTTAAGTATTAAGATCTTATTTTTTCACCCTTATTTTTTGTCCAGTCATGAGTGCTTAAACACTTAATTCCAAGCAACTTTTATAACTACAAATTAAGTCCTAGTTGGCCGTGATTTTGCATGTTTAATGATATACTTTGAGAGCTTGCTAGATGTTTGAAGGGTTAGTAGTTAGTAGAATGTTCTAATACCACAATATAAAAGTTTTCAATAACAAAATCGTTACTAAGAAATGTAACAACTTTCTAAAGTACCAGTGTTGCTGCATGAAGATGTTCATGAGTGTTTCTTTGTGTTTGTGCCAGAATTATTTAAACCTTTTTGACTTTCTCTGATTCAGAGAGCTTTTGTTCTCATACAAATTATGGACACCCTATATGGGATTTATTGATATGCATCATGAGCCTGGCTACGGATAGTTTGGGTTTTTTTTTTCCTGGTTTAAAACATCAAGGAAATAATCAGCGACTTCCAGGGATGGGACATACCCAACTGTCTTGGACAAGCTGTTCCAGTGCCTCACTACCCTTACAGTGAAGAACTTCTTTGCGTCCAGCCTAAATCTATCCTCTTTCAGTTTAAAGCCATTCCCCCTTGTCCTATCACTGCTTTCCCTTGTGAAAAGTCCCTCTCCGGCTTTCTTGTAAGCCCACTTTAGGTACTGGAAGGCTACTATATTTTGTTCTTCATGCTTTCTTAATAGAGTTTCTTGTAAAAATGCTATAAAATACAGACTTGTTTACCACACAAAAATTTTTTTGTTGTTGTTTGTCCACTTCAGGAGCTATTCCAGATGAGAGGTTGTATCGTATGTTTGTCAATAAGCAAGTAACCATGCTGAGACCAAAGGAAGATGAAGATAGTTGGTTTAACTTGTTTGTGATTCATCAAAATAGGTAACAGTATTGAATGAATTACAGCGACTTACTGTGTTACTTCATTAAACTGCCTGGAAAAGGATAGGTGAGCAAGTCAGCTGTGTTAATTCACGCTTCTTGTGAGTAGCTGGTTTCTTAAGATTTTCACAAGTGAAAACATTGTTTTACAGCTCTTTTTGGAGAAGAATCGTAAAGGAAAAGCTTTGAAATAAATGAGTTAGAGGAGTTGGGAAATCTCATCCTAAACTTTTATAGTTAGGGGCAGTGCAGGGTTTGTAGTCTAATATGCTTATAATTAAGAGCTGGGAGAACATCAGACTTCATATTGTATTTTCTATCCTTGTTTGAACCGTAGTTCAACAAGTACCCTATGTTCCCTTGCACTGCTGTGCTTTACAGATAGGTAACATTTGGTCTGCCTACAGGCTTCTCACAGCAGTGGTAGTAGGAACAGGCAGAGTTCTTTTCCAAATACCTTCTTCTAATTTTTGCTGAAGAAGAGGGCAGTCCTCATGTTCAAATAATGGTGAGGCAGGCGTAAACAAATACAGCTCAGATAACCCTGTGTGCTGATGTCTATCAGTAGGCTGAAGGAACTCACTCCCCCATCTCCCTTGTCTTCCAGAAAGGGATTGGAGATGGCATGTCCCATGTCTGTTTAATTCAGTGGGTTTTACCCCACCATTTAAAAACAAAAAAAACAAGCAAAACTGATGGCCATGAGGTGCTATAAAAGCATTCATATAGAAAAAACTAAAGTCTTGTAAGCCAAGTAAGAAGAAAAGGGAGATCCAAATAAAAGGAAGGGAGCAGAAGACAGTGAGCTATGTGAAACAGTGAGCTGTGTAAGTTGCCTTTTTGTTTAACCAAACACTAAACAACTGTGTAAGGAATAGATGTGAAGAAGACCTGACATGTGTCAGATATTATTGCTGGAGTTCCTGTATCATTTTAAATCACACTGATGTTTTTCTCCTCCTTCACTCTCCCCTTGCCCATCAGTTACTCTTCTCTTCTCTTCTCTTGAACAGGAGCAAACATGGAGCTACCAACTACATTCCAGAGCAGTTTTTAGATGACTTTATTGATCTTGTTGTGTGGGGTCATGAACATGAGTGCAAAATAGCTCCATTCCAAAATGAACAGCAACGTTTCTATGTTTCTCAGCCAGGAAGTTCAGTGGTGACATCTCTGTCCCCTGGAGAAGCCGTGAAGAAGTGCGTGAGCTTTCCTTTTTGTTCTTGTTTATCCCTTGTCTTACATGTCTCAAGTGTTGTGTTGAGAACAGAAAAATACTTGTATAGAGTATGAAAAGACTTGTATTACTGTCTGGATTAGCTTCAGAGTGTCACTCTTAAAGTAGCAAAGTAGATGGAATGAGTGCCTGGTATAACTTTTACTTTGCTTACAATTTAATCTAACATTTGAAGCAAATGGAACTTAGCTAAGAGGAGTTACATCCTGATAAATTGGAATACAAGGAACTGAGTGCAGGTGCTTGTGTATGGAACAAGCACAATCTAAATATAATAAAATGGAAATTTGGCAGGGCCAACCTTGAAGTACAGATCTTCTTATAGCTTTTGAAATTTTGTCCCCGAAAAGTAAACATGAATTTGAAAACAAATCTTTATACCATAGTTTTCTTAAGTTTATCTTCTGGTAAGTTACCTTTCTCCTTCTAGACACATTGGTTTGCTGCATGTTAAAGGGAAGAAAATGAAAATGGAGAAGATTGCTCTAGAGACAGTGCGAACTTTCCATATAGAGGATATTGTTCTAGCTGATCATCCAGATCTTTTTAATCCTGACAATCCTAATGTTACTCAGGCAATACAGGCATTCTGCATGGAAAAGGTAACTTGTGGTGCTAACAGTTTATGGACAGGGGATGGGATTTATGACTGATTTTGAGACTGGAAGATGAGAAATCTTGTGTCTTGCCCCATATTGAAACAAACTTAGACAGTGTTTCCATAGGAAGCTAATTCCATGGCGTTCACTCTGCAGCCTTGGCTTCCAGATTCTTTGATTGGGATGACGTATTAAAGTAGGCTGGAGCTGCTTTTTGGGTGTCCATATCATCTTTGTACAAAAGCTTGCACTTAAGAGTGGGGCAGTGTTGGATGTGCACTTTGGAACCAGCATAAATACATTGACCTAAACCCTGAGAGCTCAGCTGTGCAGTCTGAAGTGGCAGAAGTAACTAAGCAAGGTTATTAATTGCTGAGTTCTTAGGTTTATATAAGTCTCTTCCTGCTTTTCTCTGGAACTAGAAATTTAGCAAAGCATAGTGGCTATAAAATATGAGTGATCAGTGGTGTAGATACTGCTGGACTACACTGTATCTGAAGGATAAGCCTTTCATTGTCATGTTTTCTCAGTCATTTTTAATGGCTTTTGGCTGGATACTGGTACATACATGTTCAGGAATGAGAGCGCATTCTATAAGGATTTATTTTGATAGCTCCTCTTGCAACTGGATGTATTTTAAGTTATACTTGAAATGTTCAGGTATCTGTAAGAGAACAAAATGGAACTGAATTTCTGATTCTCCTTCACAGGTGGAATTGATGCTGGACAATGCAGAAAGAGAACGCTTGGGAAATCCCCGCCAGCCAGAGAAGCCTATCATAAGATTAAGAGTAAGAAATTGTTCAGCTTGGATTGCTTTGTTTTTAAAGGTCACTGTGAAAAGTTTCACAGCAAAGTCATGCTTTTTGTGTAAACACATAATATATACATTTTTTCTGCTGTGTACAGGCAAATGTAAATCACCTGCCGTACTTCTGTTTACCTGTGTAACTAGTACGCTAAGGTAAAGGATGAGATTGGTCATAAATGTACTTCACTGCTGGTCTGAGTAAGGGCATCAAAAGTGGCTATTTACTATGAAGTTTTTTTAAATCATATTATCCTCTGTGTGTTCCTAACCTAATCAGAAACCATTGTGAAGGCTAGTAAATGAAACAAATTAGGAACAAGTTATAAATATGAGCTGTTATTAGCTATTCTGTTAATGTTATTATTAGCTGTTATTAGCCGTTAACTATTCTGCATAGTAAGGCATTAATTTTAGGTTGACTTATTTCTTCTAATTTTTTCCTTTGAAGCATAACAAATTTGTTTTGAGTTGTGTGGCTTCTCTGTTTCTGTTTGTTTCATATTTAAATTTGTCCTTTCCTCTCTTAGGTTAATTATGCAGGTGGCTTTGAACCATTCAGTGTCCATCGTTTCAGCCAGAAGTACATGCATAGGGTGGCTAACCCAAAAGACATCATACACTTTTTCAGGCATCGTGAACAAAAAGAGAAAAAAGGTGATTATGAAAGAAGGAATCATTGGCTTGCCTTTGTTTTCATTATTCTTTCTTTATTTTGTTGCCCAGAACTTGCAAAGGCTTGGTGTCTACCATCTAATGTGTTATAGGAGGAGTAAAGATGCATTATCTTATTTAAGTGTATATATTGCACAATTATTTCTCTTCTGTTTCTGGGTTTGTCAAAAATTCTGATATTCAGCACAGCATTTTCTTACGATTACTCTTAAACTGTTCCATTTTCCTTTGGCCTCAGACCTTACTGAGTTGCTTATAGTAATACATATAGCCCCATGCCAGACTGAGTTGGTTCTATGATTGCTCTGTTGGTTCACAGACTATGGTTCTGTGACAATTACCATGAAAGGCATTAAGTGGCTCACTCCTGAGACTTCGTAGAATAAGATGATTTGGTTTGGACACTCTGAAGGAAAAGAGATGGGTATAGTGCTTTTTCCCTTCGTATTTTAATTTTATCTTGTAGTACTTTATTTGTTTATCCCTAAAATAGTAATGAAGGGTATGGGCTTAAGAGATGTTCATTTATTTTTTAGAAAGGTCCAAATGTAGGACAGCATTTTTTTTCCCTAATTAATCATGTGTATGAGGTGCTCTTGGCTTGTCTCTTCTAGGTATCTTTCTATTCAAATGTTTGTGCAAAACAAATAATAGCTGTTACTGCTGCAGCATCTCTCACCGTGCCTAGAATTTTTAATAAATGGTTAATAGATGCTATCCAAATACTGGATTTGTAATAGTAGCTAATGAAGATTCAGCTGGTACAGGAACATAATGTGCTAAAAAACTTCTACTAGTTTGTATTAGTACATTGTAAGTGCGTGGTGTAATTCCAGTGACAGTTTTTATGAATACTGTCAGTTCTATAAAGTTCAAAACACTGTTTCATGAATAAAAACTGCTTTTAGTGAGGCGTTTTTAAAATTATACTGTATTGGTCTTGGTTTGTTTTGCTTTGGTTTTCTCTTTTCATAGTTGTGTAGTCTCCATTACCATTTTCAGAATACACACTAGCTACCACATCTGTCACTATGTTTCACCAATACATTTTACTTTTCCTACTTAACATGCATGTCAGATTCAGGAAGGAAATATAAAAATGGTACCATGGCTTTTTCATTGCCTTATTAGATAGCCTATAATACAAGGCAAGTGGCTAATGAAGTGCTCAATGTTTTC
Organism: Lycocorax pyrrhopterus obiensis; assembly: GCA_014706295.1. Taxonomy (NCBI): domain Eukaryota; kingdom Metazoa; phylum Chordata; class Aves; order Passeriformes; family Paradisaeidae; genus Lycocorax; species Lycocorax pyrrhopterus. The sequence goes on from JACSVZ010000001.1 coordinate 80,569,628, forward strand.
ATTGCATGTGCACATTGTGGTTCAGTACAGGTGATGTTAAGACTTCAGAAATTCAGAAGTTGTTACTGTTTCTTTTGTCATAGCTGCTTATATAACCCCACAAACAAAGCAGTGTTTTGTGCTTTCATGTGGCAGACATCTTAAAGCAGTCTGTAGACGCTTTATGTTACTTTGTGTGGTATGTGCTAACCTCAGATGATTATCCCTCTCATCCTTCTGCCATTCCTGCCTTGCTGCCGGAGAATGGGGGATGAGCTATGAGCATTTTCTGTTGAAAATCAGTCAGTGTGCTGTGGAGGAAAATTTCCTTTCTAGTAAATGGGTTACTTATAAAATCTTTCGTGCTTTGACAGCTCCTATGATTTTCTTCTATTTGTGATCTTCTAGAGTTCAATTATAATAACCTTCAGAACATAGTGTTCAATATATAATTCCAGATGTGTGTTAGTTATAAGAACTCTTTATATCTGCTAGAGGTGGAGCTGTCTGCACAAATATTATGTTTCCAATCAGTAGATTCTAAAAAGAGCAAAAAGCTTTACATATAAAAGGGACCACAATTCTTAAGAGGCCTGCATTAACCTTTTTTCCTGCTATTGTCAGTGGGATGGTAATAATTAAGAGCTGCAAATGTGGATGATGCCTGTGCTTTTCTATTCTAGACATTGATCTTAATTTTGGAAAATTGGTTAGCAGACCTGCTGAGGGAATGACACTGAGGGTGGAAGACCTTGTAAAGCAGTATTTCCAGACAGCAGAGAAGGTATTTTTCTGCCTTTTATAATTTCCCTTTTTAATGTCGTATGATCTTTTTTTTTTTTCTTTCTTAATGGAAGTAGAGTGCCCTGAAAAGACTGACATTCACCAAGAAGTGAATTTGTTTCCCATAAAACTGTGTGAGAATTACCACATGAAGTGTATGTCTCAGACTAACAAGTAACTGTTGTGTGTAGGTTGTGTAGGTATGTGAACATGCGCTGATTGGACAGCGTCATAGCTCTTGTGTGAACTTGCAGTGTCTGCCCTGTACTGAGTGATGTGTCATGTACTCAGGTTACAGGAGGAAAATGTGAGGCAGCATGCTCTGAGGGAAGAGCTACCTCCATTTTCTCTAGGGCCAGTGTGAGACTGTAGCATTTACTGTTACCAGCTGGCTTGGAGTCACTTGTTACTGTTTGCAGTGTGTTTGTGTCCTCAGCTGTAGTCCACATTTTATTTAAAGCAGAGCAGGGAGTAGGAAGAGTGACCCCCAATAATTTGCCTTCTTCCCACCCTGTTGTTAAATCTAGTATATTTCGCTTTCCCAATACCAATGCAGTAACATCTCAGAGACAAAAAAATAATCAGTGAGCCAGGTGCCCAAATGCTTGACGTAGTTGATCAAGCATAACTTGCAGAAGCTATTTCAGAACGTGCTTTGTAGAAAGTCTTTAGAGCAAGAATTCTTGAGGTAAAGATCCTTCAAATTACATCACCCTGCCTAACCTTAGACACATGCTAGGTGTCAGTGTTAGGACAGCATAAATAATATTCTTTTGTTATGCTTATTTTATTTAAACATTTTGTTTTATAATAGCTAGGAAGTTTATTCCTCTGGGCAGCATTATTTCATGGAAGTTTTTATTTTAGATATTAACTAGCATTGCAGTTTCTTTACTGTTCATAAAGATTTTTGCTTTGACTAGTTTGGAAAATACTGTGTAAAGTAGGTGTGACTTGCTAGTAGCAAGAGAGTTGTAACTGGTTTATGACAAGTAACATTTGCTTATTGCTGTGCTTTTCTCTGATTGAAATATTCAGTGCAGATTACTGTTTTAGCAACCAACTTAATGTAACATTTATCTGAAACAGCTGGAGTATTACTTGCTTTCTCTAATGGCAAATGCTTCTTAACAAATTATTTTCCCCAATTCTAAAGAAAGTACAGCTTTCACTTCTAACTGAAAGAGGAATGGGAGAAGCAGTGCAGGAGTTTGTGGACAAAGAGGAAAAAGATGCCATAGAAGAGCTGGTGAAATTTCAACTAGAAAAAACACAGAGGTTTCTCAAGGAGCGTCGCACTGATGCAGAGGAAGAAAAAATAGATGAGGAGGTAATATTCTGTTAATGTTGATTGCCCAAGAGAGGTCAAGACAGTAGAAAAATCAGCGCTCAAACATGGTTTTCTAGATTGCCTGTATGTGGAGCATGTGCAACACTTGCCTCTAGTCATTTTCTGCAATTAATAAATGAAAAATAATTTATCATGAAGTTTTAAATACATGATTTCAAAACTTGTATTCAAAATGAGGTTTAGGTTGCACACATGTGCATAGAAAAAATCTGTCTAATACATGTAAAGTTACATATTTACCACTGTTGTGAGAAAGATGGTAGATAAAATCTCTTCATTGCTTTTCCATATTGGCTTGGGGAAGAGTACAAGAACAGGACAACCATAAAGGAAATTTGTCCTTCAGGTGCTCTACTTGCTTCTAACTGCTTGACTGCTTACAGCTCAGGGTATCCCAGAGACAGGTCTGGTTTATGTGTATTGAGCAACCTTTGATGGACATTTTTATCAACTCATTGAACTTCCACATGAGCCCATGTATTCAGCTGTAATACTCAACATTGTAGAAGTTGTTCAGCTTATCTGTGCACTGTTTAAAGACTTTGATGGGGAAGGAAGGCATCTACCTGTTTTCTTACTGATATAGCTTTAATTCATGAGGGGTTGAAAGAGACCATAAACAATCAGTACCTGCAGGCTTTCTGTGACACTTTAGAGTGGGTTTTTTGTTGTTGTTTGTCTGCAGACAAACAACTTTTTCCATATTTGTCAAGTTGAACTTCTTTAGTTGTATATGTACTGCAACATTGTCTCTTCTCATAATAGTTATTTTCTATCTTGCTTCTTCATCTCTACCCCTTTTTCCAGTTATTCATATTTCAGTGTCCATTATTGTCAAAATTATGTATACTCTTCTTCTCTTAAACAGAATATCTCCTTCATCATGTCCCAAGCTTTCTTCCTCCCCAGTGATGTAGCTCCAGTTATTAACAGAATGTGAGATTCTTAAACCATAGGACAGCATGAAAGGGCCCTAAACAAACTGTTCAGTTATTCTTCCACTCTTCACTTCTCACATGAGCTTGACTTAATGATTCAGTGATTAAAGGTTCGCCCTTACTGTGTTTGGTTGTTGTATGACATGAGCTGTTATTTTGACAGGAACTGTTTTTTTATTCAGGTGCGAAAATTCAGAGAGAGTAGAAAAAAGAATACTGAAGAAGAGGATAAGGAAGTCCGTGAGGTAATTCCTCTGAATTTTGAACATAGGCTGAAAAAATGGAGTGGTGACTTCTGCATATAAATGCAGTCATTTAGCAGTGCTTCAGCAATACTTCAGCATTGTCCTTGCCAAAAAGTGCCTGTCTGCCTTTAAAGCTTAGTAAGTCTATTTTAAATCTTGGGATGATATGTACCTAAGCTACTGCTTGATTTGGCTTTTGAGGTCTCTTGTACAAATTTGTGAACCTGAATGTTCGTTATTTCTTGCTTTTAACTGAGGTTAGACCAGGCAGGTGACTTTGAAAGATCTTTCAGCTTTAAGCTATTTGTGATCTCATCGCATGTGGATGGACTGTATTGGGTGGCATTACTGGAACAAATTGGGAGTATTGGTAGACCTTTAGGTACTGTGTCCTTATCAGCAATCTTAAATCTTAGATCTCCCAGATATTCACAGTTGCATATGTATTTCCAAGGAAAATTGCCAGCTACCGATAGCATGGGTGCTCCTTTGTCTTTGCAAGTTATGTGGGACTGGAATGAAATTTTGAGATAAAGGACACCTAGGGTGAAATTCAGTTCTGCTAATCTGGGATTTCATCCCCTGAACTAGTTGTCTTAAGCACCCACTGTCATCAATAAAGTTCAAGTCAGTGAAGCCCATAGGGTGCATCCTCTGAGCACATGTATGTAGCTGACACAGGATGACCTGAGCTGTTCACCAAACTCCACTGACAATGTGTCACACTAACGAGTTCCATTCTGTTATCAGAGCTTAGCTAACTACTGTATATGTACACATCTATTAAATAGACTAAGTATTTTCACAGATGTCCTTGCCTTCCATAACACTGGATTTGTGTCTTCTAAGCCTCACTGGTTTAGAACTATACATTTTTATTTATAGTTATATTGTATATTTATTGTACACAACTAGGATTTAACAATGGTGTGTGTCATGAGTTAAGATTCTTTTTCCTTTAATAATACTGTTCTATTTCAGGCAATGATCAGGGCCAGAGCCCACAGATCTGAGGATGAAGTTCTGGTTGCAGCCTCCAGTGATGAAGATTCCATGGATATGGAGATGATAGGCACTGGTAATCCAAGTGATGGCCTTTCTTCAACACTGAGCCGAGGAAGGGGTCGGGCAAGAGGTAGGGCAAGAGGTGCAAGAGGACAAAATTCAGCAGCAAGAGGTTCATCTCGAAGAGGAAGAGGTAAGAAAAACTTCACAGTCTTTGTACTGCTGTTCCTGACTTTTTTTTCTTTAAAAGGTGACTCTTTTCTGATGCTTCCATCAAGTGAAAATTTGCTGCTTAAGAACTCCTACTGGAAAAAAAACTCTTCTCAAATACTTGTGGTATCCTATTACATACAGTTGACTGCCTTACAAGGTTTAAGTTGTGGCTTTTTCACTGTGATTAAAAGAAAAATATCTTGCCTCCCAGCTATAGAAACATAGCAGACTCCTAAAAGATGCATTATTGGGAAGGTCTGTACAATGAAGTGCATGGATAGCCCTTTGTCACTGCTAAAGGTAATGCATTTGATCAGTGTAAAGAGGAGGTACAGATTGTCTCTTTCCTCATGTAGTTTGCAAGAGACTTTAATGTTTCTAGTGACTGAAACAATGAGGAGTGTCTCTTGAGCAAAACGAGTTAAATAGCTCCTAGACTATGTGTGATTGTGCACTTTACAGTGGTAGTGGTACTTCCATTATAGATGTACTTTCATTGTGTGTGTATATATATATATAAAAATAAATAACTCCTTTGAGTTGTCTCAGTAATATGCCCAAAGGTCTTAGAGCAGGTTGAGTTGAAACAAAGGATGTCATCTTGGGTCTGATTTGGTTAGTGCTTTTAAACTAGTTCTGTGAACCTGTACTCCAACACTGTTGTGATCCCATCAGAGCAGGGCCCTGTGTGGTAAGAGGTTGTGTCTGTCTTTGAATACTTGGCCCAGAGCAGTTCTTCTGCATGTAAGAAGGGCTTTGATTCAAGGAGAAAGTGAGGAGTAAAGAGGATTGTAGATTTTTTTAAGTAACTTCCCACTCAGTAATGATAGACTAAAGAGCAGAAAAAATAACTGCTGAACGGATTTGCATTTTGTTTGTTATCTCTACAGGAGCCACTAGCCAAGAGTCATTTTCTAGCAGCAGATCCTACAAGCCTGTATCTGTGCCTGCCAAGAATATGTCTATCGTGAATGGTAGGTCTGTGATCTGTCTGTTACTCTAATCTGCTCTCTCAAATTGTAGTGAAGGTGTTTGTTTAATGATGAAGTGCCTTAATTGCCTTTTTTTTTCTATTAGTCCATTTCAGCTGTGAGAATTCTTTCAGCACTAATGAAATAGAATAACTAACAGTGATGAGAGAAAGAAAAAAGAAAAGGAAAAAAAGAATAGTGATATTCTTCTGTCATGGGGTAAAATGAAATGTGTTAGGAACTTCTGGCTAGAGCTGGAAATAGGAAACATATTACTGTATGCAGTTTCTTAAGGAATAAGCATAGAAAGAATGTGACTTAACGTTTTAGGCATAATATTCCTCTGGGGATAGAAAGTTAAATTTGACTGATGTTTACAAGTTAGTAAGCTTTAATGCAAATCCATTTAGCCTTACATTGTAGCAAGTTTTATAAATGCCTGTTTTTACTTGAGAAGAAAACCGTATCTTTAAGCAGTCTACATGTGTGAGAGTAGCTCTTCCTTGCTCTAGAGGACAGGCACTGAGGAAACAGCACAGGTAGTCTGAGTATTAAAGAAAAAAATACTGCTCACTAATCTACACATAAATCCCACACAAAATACCTCAAGTTAGACTGAATTTTAAATTAATTTAAAAATCAGCAAATTACCTTAATTTTAAATTAATCAGCAAATGACCTAAAATATTACAGAGAAATGAATTTTAGCAGATGTGTTCATGTCTAAAATGTTAGATATACAGGAATTTCGATTATAGTAATATTTTTCACTTCCTCTTAACCAACGTTACTGATGGCTTTTCAGCCAGGCTGGGAAGCACCTGCACCGAGGGTTATATCCCTGGGTTGACACACTTAATTTATGTTTTGGGTTGGTTGGCTTGTTTGTTTTACAGTATTTTGCAGTGGAAATGCACGCTAGGCAGGTCTTGAATAAAAAGATCTATATAATGTTGTTTGCATTTAATTGTGTAAGCATTTTAAAAATATTACATATGTTTTATTCCAGCCTTTAGGTCTTCAAAAACAGATCACTCTTTAAATTCATTCCAGTCTTACTCTGAGGTAAGCAGCTTCTTGTAAGAGTGAAGTTGTGCTGTCTTTTACTGTTGATTTGAAAAATAAATACATGGTCAAAACGTTAGCCTAGATCAGCAGATGTTCCCAAGCTATCAGGTCCAGCATTAAGTTTCTTCATGTTAAATTGGAGACCTTTTGTATCCTTTTTTTTATGGTGTTTGCCTGAGAAAAGCCATGTTTTATTTGTGACCATAGTCTAAGATATGACGTGTATATACATGAGTGTTTTGGTGGGTTCTGCAAGCTCAAAGATGTGAAGAATAAACTTGTGCTGTATTTGCAAATTTGTGCAGTTCTAGCCTGGAGCCCTCTCAAGTGTATATTATTCTAACTAAATAGGTGTATAGTTGGAAAAAATCAGAGGTTCTGTGCTGTAGTACCGAAGCATTATGCACTCTCTCTGTAAGAATAAATTTCATGGAAAACCTTAATACATTTCTTTTTCAGGATATTATAGATGTTGATTCTGATCCAGAAGATACTTCTTTTGTTCCTCCTTCTTCCAAAGTAAATCAAAGGTCAGTATGTTTGCTTCATGAATGCAGCCATGAGTGCCTTATTTCTGACTGGCAGTCACCAGAGTCCAAGGATCTGATTAACTACCAGATTTTTAGGAAAGTCATAACACTGCTTAGAGAATTTATATAAATGTTTACTTGTTAATGTGGGTTATCTTTCTATAACAAAAAAAATAGATTATTGATTGAAGTAAACTTGATCAGAGGTTTAGTTTTAATATGTTATTTTAAGAATTTGTATTGTTCTACTTATTGTTATTTCTATTTAATTTTACTCTGTGTATTGGTGGCCCAACTCTAAGTTAAGGGGGAAGTTATTGGAATGTCTAGTAATTGAGAACATGCTGATGGCATTTTTCTTCTCTTCATATGTTTCAAGGTTGCCAACTACATCTTCACTTAGTAAAAGAGGTTCACAAAGCCAAGCATCTAGAGGAGTTGATTTTGAGTCAGATGAGGTATGGTGTATAGTACTATTTTTTAGTTTTATTTCATGTAAGTTTCTATAGCTCACTGTTTTATGGCTATTTGAGTAAAGCATTTCAGAGTAAAATTGAATTTATTCTTTTTTTCACTAACAGGGCTAGATTATTGCAACCAACTTTAATTAGACTACCTGCATAATTATCAAAAATAAGGCTAGAAGCGACCTCAGGAAAATATCCAATCCTTTTTCCCTTCAATTTTTAATCAGTGAATTGTCATTACTGAAATGTGGACCTGGAATTGCCTGGGAGAGAAAGTAATTATAATCTCTTCTAGTGCTTAGCTATATCCTTTCATTTAATTATATGTTTTATTATTTTAAAAAGGAGGATTTTTTTTGTTGTTGCATTTAGAAACAGCTCTTTTCCAGGGCATTTTGTTGTTGTAAATTATCTAAATACGCTTCTTTAAAAATTTAAAACGCTGTCTTCAAGTCTGATATGTCTGTTCTTGCAGTATATGTTTGAACTGCTAGGAAATGGTTTCTTGCACAACTGAACAAGTAGAAATTTTACACAGCTTTGCACTGAATAGAATGCACTCTATTTTGTCAAGTATTGTGCAGTTTGTTTTTATAGACTGACATGCATGGTCAGAATCCATTCCTTAACAATGTCAGATGTTGGCCACTTCAGAGAAAATACTACATTCTTGTCCCTTCTCCCCACTGTGCTATCTCTTCTTGTACCTGAAATAAAATACTACATGTTTGCTTGAATATGCAAAAAGAAACAGTGTTTTTGATTCATGCAAATATCAGTAGATTATGATGTGCAGTGTGTATATGGACATAATTTTATTGAGGTATGTGCTGCTCATTAACAACTGAAATATAGATTACTACTTATTCCAAAGTAGCTGTTCTGGTCATACTGACATAAACTTCTGTTCTCTGCACACGTCACATGGTGTTTAAAGTCAATAGATGACCTTTTTCATATCAAAACCAACAAAACTAGGTCTGTCAGAAAGCATGGAATTGTATGGCCAGGCTTTCTAGTTTCATCTAAAGGTGACTCTTCTTGTTTATGACTTGGAATGCCTGCTAGTTTTAGTAATGTGTATCTCTTTGCAAATTGCAGGATGATCCATTCATGAGCCCTGCAACATCAAGAAGAACTAAGTGATTTCTGGCTCACTATGCAAGAGAGACCATGGAAGTTTGTGAAGAAAATGGAAAGCAGCTTGCAAGGCTTTCTCTATATGATATTTCTCTGTAAATGATGGCTTGCCTTCTATTTTCACTTCTGTGAAATGGTTTGGTTTTTTTTTCCAGCAGCACCAAATTTGGTATAATTTGTCTGTTATATTGCTTGATGCACTAGACTAGAGGGTCTGATATTCTAAAGTACTGCCCAAAAGTGCAAGTTCTCTCTAAAACTCTCAAACTCTGGGTTTTTTTGGGATGATAATAAAAATGACAGTTATGCCTTTTATAGAAAACTCCATCTCTTTGATTTGAATTTTGCAGAGAAGTAAATTTATAGTAGTATGCAGGTATGAATGTGGGCACAGTGGCAGTTGTACTTACTTACAGTTTGCTGTGGATACAGTTGAAAACTCTGAATTCGGAGTCATAGTTGGACACAAGAATACAGTTTTCAGTATGGAAGCTGTAAAATGTCTTAATGCTTTCAACTCTACCAAGAGAACGTAAAACCCAGTATTGCACTGTTACTAAACATCATAGTATATGGGAGTGAATTCAGCTCTGTAATTCAGGAAGTACCAAAGGAGACTCTCTATTTGGATGTTACACGCACATCCTAGGAAAATGTTTTAGCCGAGTGTATAAGAATAATAGGAATCATATCAAAGGCTCTTTCTCCCTTTTCACAATTTTTTTTTCAGTCAGCTGTCAAGTTCACAGTGGCTTTGTGTTAAAATTGGCTTGTGTGGAAGATAAATATAGCAGCCCTCACTTCAGGGGAAAACATGTTTACTGTACTGTAAAAGAGGTGCTTGTCCTGAACATTAATGTGATTGGTTAGACGAGAGGGTAGGATGCTCAGAAAATCAACATTATTTTTCAGAGATCACACTGGATAGTATTTGAAAAATCACTTCTCACCCATGTAACTTCAATTCCCCTGCCCCAGGAAAGCTCAGAAATTCAGCAAAGCTCAAAAATTCATTAAAGCTATGGTAGTAAAAGATTGTTCCCAGGAGCAGGAGGCAGGGAGAAAAGCACACTCTACTATGTATTTAAAAAGAAAAAAAGACATTATACCTCTTTTTGAATGCTTCCAAACTTTTTTGGTGTGTCTATCTGACTTTTTATATTCTTATCATCTTTTATTCCCACCAGGCCTGTTTTCTAGTTTATTATTATCCTGTTAAGAGTACTCTTGCACAGGAGCTTTTGATGATTTTTTTTTATTACTTGAATTCATGATCCATCCATATAGCTTTATTTCAAACATTACTTTTCACTTAAGAAATTGCATCATTTCACAGATACCTTTTACAAAAACCAGGTTCAGCATGCTAAATCCTGACATTCCTGTACAGCTGCTGCTTTTGCTGTCAGGGGGGTGCTGGGGATTGTGGAGCAAGGGCCAAGTTGGCAGGAGCAGGTACCAAGCTGCCAAATCTACTCTAGCCTGTTCTCTAGGAACAACTACACGTAGGTGAGTTGCTTAAACAGCTCTTATTGGAGCATGTTTAAATACAAACTAAATCAGAAAGGTGTTGTGAAGCAGAGAAAGGCACACCAGCAACATGGGAGAAACCTGACACAGAGAGCTTCCACTAGGCTTTTCCATGACCCTTTGAGGGTATTTTGGGTGGGCCTGCCCGGTGTGTGGTTGGACCACCTCCTCTGGATCAGAAGACGCAGAATCCAGCTCAAAGAAGGGTGGACTTGAGCTGAATGGGAGAAGATTCCCATCCTACCAGCAGCCTGGCTTAGGAGGTGAGAAGATATCCTGGTCTCCTGGATGCACGTGGTCTTCAAAGGCAATGGCAGCTCTAACTACGTATGCAAAGGTACCCTGCTAGAAATTAAGAATTAGACCAAGGAGCATAAATAAACAAAGCTTATCATTTTTGCTGGAATACAGATTATAGTACAGGAGAACAGAATCTGATAGATGTAAAACAAGAGATGGAGTTTGGGTGTCAGAAGACAGAATGCCCTTATGCACTGGCCAGCAGCACTGGAAAGGAGGGGCACTTGGGAGCTGCTGGAGCAGCATAGCAAGAAGGGGGACACATGCCACTGACCCCTCTGTTCTTATCACAAACCTATAAGAATGCTGTTCTGTCCTACTTTCTACTATTTTCTTGGGCCTTTATTTGAGACTTGTTTCCTGACCAGTGCTTCTGAGTGGGACACGTTTCTTCTCTCTGAATGGTCAGGGGTGACTGCCACCGTAGCAGCTCCAGCAGATTCACTGGAAAGCTTTCTCTGAAACAGGTGAATTGCCTAAAGAGCTCAAGTTGGACAATTTTGTGGAAGAAACAGACTCTGGCAGCAGTGTGCAGGGTAGCACTGTGGACTGTCCGTTCTGCTTGTCCTACTATGTCCAGCTCCTGAGGAGCGGTGAAGAGAAGGCAGCCTGAGCAGTTCACTGAGGCAGTCACAAACATCTTTTGGAAGAGTTACTTTTACCAGTGAGTGACCAGCCTATAATACAAGCTTTTCAGGTGGTGGTCATTTAATTAATGATTAAATAAAGCCTTTTATGTACAAAACCAGCTCTGGCTGGGGATAGTTAATACTGCCCAAGCAGATCTGTCCCCGGCAGAGGTGCAGCGCTGTACCTGTGCACTTGGGAAGTGGCACATCTTTCTGTGTAAGATTTGTGGGTCTTTGTCTCCTGGTCCTGATTTTCTGTTTCCTACTGTATTTTGGGGGGAAGGCAGAAGGAACACATGCTGCCATCTCATCATGCTTGGGACCAGCATGCAGCTGCCTTTTGCTTTGGATACTGGACTCACTGGGCTGGGACAGTTCCTGTTCTCTGTCCTGTATAATCACATCTTTGTAGCTACCTCTATTTCTACAAACCCTAGAAAGCAGTTTCACATCCGACTTTTATTCCTTTGGCCGAGAGGAAATACCTGCCAAGGGAAAACTTGAGTATTCCATGTCTCTGAGATAAAAAAGGTCTTTGGAAAAATAATGTCAGTACAATAAGGCAGCTTGTTATTTACAGTTCACCTGTTACGTTCTGTTCTGTTCCAATCATGCTAAGAAATAAGCTTAAACTTGCCTGCCAGACCTGTAAAACAGCTCAAATTTGACCTGTCCTGGGCGAGAGCAGAGCTGGCACACGTGCTGCCGGTGTATAAACAGCACGGAATTTGCGTGAGCTGGGCTGTGGTAGAGAAAAAGGATTCTGACAGCTGAAGAGATTGATTTTGCCTTTCTCACATATGTGCTTACCTCGGAGTAGCGCCCCGGGGAGCGCAACTGCGTGGGAAAGCAGCACGTCAGAGCACAAATTATGTCACGCAGCCCAATGACTGCAGAAGATCCCGGCTCGGAGCTCGCCGGGGGATATAAAGCTGGCTGAAGGAGCAAAAGGAGCGGCGAGCTGAGCGAGAGAGAAGCACGTTGCGGGAGGCAGGAGCATCCCTCCGTTCCTGCTGCCTGTGTGCCGTGTTTGCAGCCCCCGAGAGCTGGGCGAGGGGAGAGCGGCTCTCCCGGCACACGGAGCGAGCTCTGCTCTCGCGAATGAGCTCTTCCCAAATTGGAGGAGCAGAGCGGCGTTCCAGATATGTTGTCCTGTTTTGTCTGGCTCACCCTCCCCGACTTGGTTATCGCCTTTGTGACCCCAGGAAAGTTGCCTCTCAATGGGAGCCTGGAGAAGACTTTTGTAATCCCGAACGTGTCGGGTTTCTTTTCCTGGGATAATGACAGCCTGGCCGACTGGCAGAGCTTTGTGGACAGGAGCCGGTACGGAGCGGAGTCTCAGAGCGCGACGGTGAAAGCCCTGCTCATCGCGGCGTACTCCTTCATCATCGTCTTCTCCCTCTTCGGCAACGTCCTGGTCTGTCATGTTGTCATCAAGACGAAGCGCGTTCACTCTGCCACCAGCTTGTTCATTGTGAACCTGGCTGTAGCCGATATCATGATCACGCTCCTCAACACGCCTTTCACGCTGGTAAGAGGGGGCACAGATGCCTGGGACGACCCACCCCTGAGGGAAAGGAAGCACCTAAGCACTTCACAGACATGGTGCAGCCTGGGAGGTGGGGGAATGCACCACCACAATCCACCCCATGACTGAAGTCAATTTCTCTGGGCCCCTACAGTGCTATAAACGTGCTGTGGTGGCTTTTCCTGCTTTACACTGCTATAGGCAGTGTGTGGATGTTCTGCAGATATCTGTCCACTCCAAATTACAGCCATTGGAGTTGCCTTTGGAAAACTCCACGTTTTTTTCTTCTCTGATTCTTGCTATCTAGTTGAAAATTGGAAATTACCCCTTTGTTAAATGTGGCCCTGATAGTACTTGAACAATAACCTTGCAGTGATTGCTTAATACTTTGTAGCATCTGATCCTTTTTTTCTTTCTCTTTTCTAAAGTATTTCCAAAGTAATGCTATAAAACTCTTGAAAAAGGTAACTGCTCACCATCATTTAACAAGCTGTTTTGAAAAGCTGTAGTTTGCTTGAAGTGAGATAAGTTGTACAGGTCACCGTATCCCATAAAGGAGGGCTTAAAAGGAAGAGCAAATGTATTGACTCAATAGTGAGGCTGCAGAAGGACTCACTGCAAATAAAAGAGAACAAACATCTTTGGTACTGTGCTGCTATGTTGTCCTGCAGGATATTGCCAGGCCACCCAGCAGCAGTAACCTACCTCTTCAGGGTTCAGAAGCCAAAAAGTTATACAATTATAAAGTGTCTTTTACACAGCACAAGAAATTGTGTACTGGAGCTATACCTATAAGCAGTTGTGGGGTGCACAAAACTAATGTTTTAGGCTTCTTGTTTTAGGCTCGTTTTGTGAACAGTACCTGGATCTTTGGGAAGGGGATGTGCCATGTCAGTAGATTTGCGCAGTACTGCTCCCTCCACGTCTCTGCCTTGACCCTTACAGCCATTGCTGTGGACAGGCACCAGGTGAGACCTCTTTGAAGCAGAGGGATGGAAAGCGTGGGAGGGCATAAGTAAACAGAGAAAGGATGATCCCATGCCCTTTTCCCCGCAGTTCCCAGAGTATCATAAGATGCATGAGGAGCTGACAGGGTAGAGGGGCAGTTCTTGCTGTCAGAATAGTTTCAAGCCCACAGCAAGATAGGAGGTATCCATCACCTTGCTATCTCTTCCAGCTGGGTAAAGAGAGCTTTTATGCAGTAGATAATCCAGTAGCTCTCAAACAAGGAGAAAGTTCAAGATCCTGATAGGAATTTATGTGGACAGCTCTCCTTTGGGGTGGCTTGGCCAGCACCAGGGTTGTAAGGGACATCCTAGTTAGCTTTCTCAGCTCCATCTCCTGATGTTCTGGGATGTCCCATCTCCTGTTACCCTGAACACTGGAGATCTGACTGTAGCACACTGGTATTTTTCACAAGCAGAACCGTGGCTTGCTGTTGATAATGGGCTCAAAACTGGGGATAGTTGGGTATTATCAGCTTGGAGTCACCCAACAACCACACAAAACCATTTACAGTTGGCATTTTCTGCTAGAAAGATTGTTTTCAGAAAATGCACTGGCTATCACAAGCATTCCCATGGAGGTCTGGTTAAATAACAAACCCTTTGGTTCTTTGGGTCACTGATACTGAAGAGTTTGAAACTTTTTTCCCCTCTTTTTTTTCTTTTTTCTTTTTTTTTTCTGTTAAGGAAATTGAGCCTGGTAATGAACATTTGTTAACACCTCCTGGTAAGCAGTTTCTCCTACCTAGATGCAAATACTGAAATTTGAGGGTAGGACTAGGATCTGACTTGAACCATATTTCATGGTGTTAAAATTCAGGTTTTCATGTACAGCTTACAGTCCTTGTGAGCTGGGTGAAGACTGTACTGCTTGCATGCTAAATTACCACACTAAATAATAAATTTAAGGCTGGAAGATTGTATGAAAAAAAAGTATAATTTTTTTCCAGAAATGTAATAAGCCTAGATTTTGATTTACTTTGCGCAGGTTATAATGCACCCTCTGAAACCTCGCATATCTACTGGAAAAGGTGTTATCTACATCTCTGTAATCTGGATCATGGCAACTTGTTTTTCCCTACCACATGCTATCTACCAAAAGCTCTTTACCTTTGAATACAGGTAAGGATGTGCTTTGCTTTCCTCCACAGTCTCCCTGGAGGCCAAACTCTGAGCAGTCATACTTTGGTATATTCCACTGAAAGCCTTTAGCATATGTCAAGGTCAGCCAAATATGGATCTAAACTACAATTTTCATCAAATTCTTTTTGCAATGTCTGATATCCTGTCTTTTTAATTTTTAAATATTTTATCTTTATTCTGTCCCACTAATTACACAAAATAGGCTAAGAAGTTAGAGGATCTGGCCTGGACCCTTTACCTCTGTACACTGGCATTTTATGCCATATACCACTCTGTCTGGGCAGACCAGAAATGGGAAACAAAACAAACCAACCAACCAACCAAAAACTCACTAAAACCCAACAGGTTTTAGTCTACTCTTTAGTCCTAGGAAAGTAGATAAATCTGCCTCAGCTGTCAAGAGCCTTAATATTTGGAAAGTGCTTTAATGAGGGAAAGGTCCTTAATATGTGCAGAGACTGTGTTCCTGTTTGCCAAAGGACAGAAAATAAAAACCTGCTTATGTGCAGCTGGAAATTTTGTAATAGATGAAATTCATAAAATTATCATGAGGTCATGAATGCCCATAAGAAATTATCACCATATTGCTCACTGGCTGCTCCATGGCTCAGATCCTTGAAGAGCGGAGCTCTGCTCAGCTGTGACATTTGTCACAGACAAACACAGTGTTTGCTTTCAGGCCTTATGGCAGGAGCCCTCTCCCACCTGCCTTCCTGTTTCTGATGTACTTATCCCGCCGTGTCTGGCCATATGTGCCTCTCACCCTGTGCCCTCTCTCCATTTGCAGTGAGGATGTTACCCGGTGCCTGTGTCTGCCAGATTTCCCTGAGCCTGCTGACCTCTTTTGGAAGTACCTCGATTTAACAACCTTCATTTTGCTCTACGTCCTGCCCCTTCTGATCATCTCTGCTGCCTACGTGACAGTGGCAAAGAAACTCTGGCTGCGCAACGTCATCGGGGACGTCACCACTGAGCAGTACTTTGTCCTTCGCAAAAAGAATAAGAAGACCATCAAGATGCTGATGCTCGTTGTGGTCCTCTTCGCAGTTTGCTGGTTCCCCTTGAATTGCTACGTCGTCCTCCTCTCCAGCCAGACCATCCACACCAACAATGCCCTGTACTTCGCCTTCCACTGGTTTGCAATGAGCAGCACCTGCTACAACCCCTTCATCTACTGCTGGCTCAATGACAGCTTCCGATCGGAACTGAAGGCTTTGCTCAACATGTGCAGAAAAGCCCCCAGGCCCACGGAACAGAGGCTTCCCTCCACCGTCCCATCCTACCAACTGGCTTGGCCAGAAAATGGCAACTTCAAGAGGTTGCAGGCCTCCCGTGTCCTTCCACCATCCTCCAACATCCAGTCAGGAAAGACAGACATCTCTGCAGTTGAGCCAGTAGTAGCTGTGAGCTAAACGGTGACCTTGGGAAATCTTACAGGACTGCACATAGACTTGGCAAGAGCTAAAATGGTGGGAAGATGTGGAGCCCCAGCCACACAATGGGTGATAAAACCAAGAAGGAGGTTCTGCAGGAGGCAGTATGAAACAGTTGCATGTTTAATGTAGGCTGATGACAATGGTGTGGAGCCTCTAGAGGGGAGAAAGTAAACTCTTCCCAGGAAGGAACTTCTGTCTTTGTCAAGGTGACTTTGGACTGGCTTGCAGGATGGGATTCTCTGCATGTGTGTTGCTGTTACCTGCATGACTAAGCCTTGTTAGTTACTAGGACTGTGGGTGTGTTTTGCTGGTACTTAAACAAGTCTCATCACATCAGGCCTCCCTTCCCCTTTTCTGACTCTCCTTGTAGCAACATGGAAATGGTTGAGAGGTAGACTTTTAGGTTGCTATCTGAGATCCAGTGCAACTGGGTAGGAAAGCATTCTTTCTGAACTGGGGTCTGAAAAATCAAGACCTGTTCAGAATGAATGAACAGATGTATTCCACAAAGCCTTCTCTCTTTTTTTGGTGGAAACACCCTTAGAGAAGTGGAGGATGTGATAGACATTGATAAATAGGAGTCTCTTACATCACAGGCACTTTTTCTCAGAAAGATCTGAAGAAAAGCGGATGCCTATTCTTCAAGTAAGTAGATGGTTTTTCTTCAAATAGATAACTAAACCCAAAAAAACATAGAAAAAGTTGGACATGCCATTCACAGTTGGAGTATGGATAATTAAGTGCTACTGTGGGTTTGGACTAGAACCTTTTATCAGAGTATCTTTGCATCATTGTCAAGTTGCAGCTAAAAGATCCCACAGTTTGACTTTTTAACTTGCCTTTGAATGTTGCTCTCTTACCCTGTGAAGCACCTGTGTACTTGTCACTTCAGACATTTGGGACATTTCATCCCAACTAAGAAGTTAGCTCTCTGGAATCAGTTCATAAATGAACTGCTTTGACAAAAGAGATGATATCTCTGATAGAAAGTAATAAAAGCGGAACATTTGTCTGCAAGTTATCCTCTGATGATTGTGCAATTTTGGTGCATTTAAGAATAGCTGAGATGTGTCCTATTTGGAGTGGCTAAGAAAATTCACAACTGCAAGTGTCTGAAGTAGATTTCAGAACTTAAAGTTCTTAGCAGAAGAAACTATGGTTTTGAATAACAAAAAAATGGTGTTCCAAAACTTCTACTTTATATTGCACAGAAACGCAATATTTCCTTTTGCTGTGGAAATTAGCTTGAACATAACACCAGGATGTCCCTTTCCACATTTAACTTGCAGCATTCAGCAGTGAAGTGAGAAAAATCTTCTTATAAATGGAAAAAAAAGGGTGAAACTGTTTTTCTCAGTGTCCTGTAATAAACTTTCAGTTCTGAAATAATTTTAAGCCTTGTGGAGGGTTTTCACACCTCAGTATTTAATGAGAGTGAAATATCTACCACTCCTTGCAGCTAACCTGCCCTTGCACAAGCAGTTATCAGTCTCTCACTGTGAATCCAGTGCTATTTTACTGCCCTTTACCAAGGCCCCTGGAGTCAGAGTATTTTGTATCACTGATCTCCAGAGTCAAACCTTTCCTCCTGCCTTCTATGACCCCTTATGCCAACTCCCATTTCCTCCCTCAACACTTGAAATACATCAGCCCTGAATTGTTCAGGGAGTCAGATTGGATGATCATTGTAGGTCCCCTTCCAAATGAACTATTCTATTCTATTCTATTCTATTCTATTCTATTCTATTCTATTCTATTCTATTCTATTCTATTCCATTCCATTCCATTCCATTCCATTCCATTCCATTCTAACTTCCCAGTTGTGCAGAGCTTGTGAACCACGCTCCCCATTCCAGCAGCAGCAGAATCCAGCACTTTGCTAGCAAATAAGTCTCTGAGAATGCTGAGTACCTCAGTGAGATGTTCTTTCTGAAGCTGAAGGAAACATCTTAAGATTCACCATTTTTGAGTGCAGTTGTCATCCTGCTACATATGTAGAATGTTGCTGTAACTCCAGTAGACAAAACCCTCAGATGCCCACTCAAATACTGCTGGTAGGTCTGAGCGGGGCTCCTGCAGTTACAGCTCTGGATCCTGCACCCCCGCCCTGAGTGGTAAAACTTTCTCCTCCAGGCTCCGATCAATCCTGAATCTGGGCACAAGGGGGGGATGCAAGAGGTTGAAGCTGTTTGATTTAATTAAACGGAACAGGAGGGATGGACTGGATAAAAGGAAAAGAAGAGGCAGATTGGACAGTGAACTTTAGGAGCCTGTCCAGGAATGAACAGGTGGCTGGTGGCCAGCAGAGGTACAAGTCTCAGAGAGACTTGGACAGCATGGAAGAGGGCGTGTGATTAAAGCACTAGAAATGGTGTCCTTGGAAACTGTACATCATACACTGTGTGTGCTACAATGTGCTTAACGTGGCACAGGGTAATTTCTAATAATTAGCTATTTTTCATTTTCTTCATATCTGATTTGGGATTCTGGGCATACATTTTGCATTCACCAGGTCTGCTGAAATCAGTGGGGGGTTGTGCTCTGCGCACACAAAGTGCAGTATGGCGCAAAGTACTCCAAAAATACTTGCCCTGGGCAATTTAACTTGGGCATCCAGGCTTCATGAGTATTTTTTCATTCTACCCCATCTCTCTTGCAGACCAAAGGGTTCTTTTAAAATGCTAATACAGCCATTGGTGCATAAACTGCATTCAAGTGCCATCTTGGTGGGTGTAAAGGGAGGATCTGAGTATTGATAAAATGAGACACAACATGTACAGGGCGGAGATTAATTTTACATTTTGTGTGTGTTTGCCTGCTGTAGCTGGAGTTTTTGCTATCTTTTGAATTTGGGAGGTGTGGCACAAGGCACTGAACTGCTGTTCATTGCAGGACATCTGCATAGCCCAAGAATAGGCATTTTGTGGGAAAATGAACTGCATTTAGAGAATACATCATCTGGCACACGAATAAAGGAACTCAGGGTTACAAAGGTAAAGTTAATGCTGGCATCTCCAAAATTTTGAGTGGTTGGCTCTACAACTAGTATGGTTTACTGTGTTTTGGGTTTTTCTACTCAAAAGTGAATTGTTATTTGTATTGACAATACTGCTTTCTTATTTTCTATTTCCTTGAAAAATACTGTAACAGGCCTCAGAAAATTAACTTGCAAGTTCTAGGAATTAATGAATGTTAAGTCTCAGTTTCTAAAAACATTCCTAGTGTTTTACTGATTTTCTCTGTGTAGAATTATGCAGAGGCCTCACAAGGGAACAAAGACAATGCCATGCTGTATTTCGCAGTTTGCGCTATTCTGAATAGCGCTAAGAGGAAAAAAAAATCCTTGAAACCTTTCTGGCACTTCTTGATGTTGGATCAGGTTTTTAGCTTCCATCTTTCAATCCGTGCCTCTTTCACAGAATGATGGAATGGTTTGGGTTGAAAGGGACCTTAGAGATCAACTCCCCAGTCCAACCCCCTGCCATTGGCAGGGTAATATTCCACCACACCAGATTGCTCAGAGCTCCATCCAGCCTGGCCTTTAACAATTTCAGGCATGGGGCATCCACAGCTTCTCTGGGCAACCCGTGCCAGTGTCTCACCATCCTCACAGAATTTCTTCCTGATATCTAATCTAAACCTGTCCTCTTTCAGTTTAAAGCTATTATCCCTTGTCATATCAGTACACACCCGTGTCAAAAGTCTATCTCAGTGTTTCTTATAAGCCCCCTTTTAGTACTGGAAGGTGCTCTAATGTCTCCCTGGAGCTTCTCTTCTCCAGGCTGAACAACACCAACTCTCTCAGCTTGTTTTCATACGAGAGGTGCTCCAGCACTCTGATCATGTTTATGGCCTCCTTTGGACTTGCTCCAACATGCCCATGTCCTTCTCATGTTGGGAACCCCAGAGCTGGACACAGCACTCCAAGTGGAGTCTCACAAGAGCAAAGTATTGCGAGTACAATCACCCTCAGTATCAGTCTGAAAAGTCTTAGCAGCCACTGCCATCAGACATTGTGATGCTCAGCAGGAAAAATCTACTACTATATTCCACTACATAGGGGTTTTTTGTGACAGAGAAGTTTCTGTTGTAGCCAAAAAAACGGGAAGGGCCACCACCTTAGTTGAGATAAATGGAGGGTCACAAGCTTTGCTTTCCCTGCCACAATAAGCAATAGCCCAAGTCAGAGACTGTCTCATCCAAAGGAAAGCAACAAATAGCTCAAGCTTGTACCTGCACCCATTAGAGGAAATTTCATAGAGTGCAGGCAAAACTAAGAGTGCCTAGCAGAGTCAAAGCCTCTCGCTCTTACACATAAAAGGAAGAAAACTCTTTGAAGCACGCTGAGATCACACATGGAAAAGATGACAAATTTCTCCTCCACAGAAGAAAAGAACCTCGGCTTTGGTTGCAGGGCAGCCCACCTATTCTCCTGTCAGTGTGGGATGAATTTCTCCTCTCAGCTGATGGAGATGAGAAGGAAGCTGCTTAAAATATAGCAATGTCCTGTAACTTCAGGAATATTAATTCCATTGTCTGTCTGACATTTTCAAAGGACATCAGACACCATCTCCCTTTTTATAGGAAAAGTACTGGGAGATTCCAGAGATTTCAAAATCACAGTTTTCTGAGAAGCATAAACCTCTAATTTCTTCAATGAATAGATCAACTAGCCACCACTAGCTGTTACATATCTCTGGAGCTGAAAGCCCTTGACAAATGTTGATACCATTGTCTATGTTTTGATACCACAAAGGGAGAGAAATTACTGATCTCCATTATCCTGAGGTCACCTGGTTTCTTCAGCCTAGAGAAGGGAGACCTCATTGTGGTCTACAGCTTCCTCAAGAGGGGAAGAGGAGGGGCGGGCACTGATCTCTTCTCTTTGGTGCCCAGTGATAGGACCTGAGGGAATGGCATGAAGCTGAGCCGGGGGTGGTGTAGGCTGGGTATCAGGAAAAGGTTCTTCACCCAGAGGGTGATCGGGCACTGGAACAGGCTCTCCAGGGAAATGGTCACAACACCAAGCCTGACAGAGTTCAAGAAGCATTCAGGCACATGGTGTGATTCTTGGAGTGTCCTGTGCAGGGCCAGAATGATCCTGATGGGTCCCTTCCAACTCAGGATATCTTATGAATATTCTATTATGGGGAGTCTTAAATACTTGTGTATTGAATGTGAAACTTCAAGATGTAGTTTGATGCAGTTTGGGTAGACCACGATTAAAACAGTCTGGCCATGAACTGCATAGAAGTCATTAACAGATCGTTCTACAAGACCATGACATCATTGCCAGCTACAGACTTGTCTGCTTCTTCCAAATTTCAGGCTACATTTGTGCAGTGAAGCTACTGAGCAGGGAGCTTGTGCTGGGCTCAGCAATAGCTCAATGAAGCTGTACAGTTCTTGGATGTGAACAGATCCATCTGCACAGCACTGAGCCATGACCTGTGCATGCACTTAGCTGTTTCAAGAGCTCTAGCAATGCCTTAGTTCTCTAAGTAGACTGACCTAGAAACTGCATGTGGACACACAGAGAGAGCTTTAGAATAGAAGTTTCCCAGGAGACTGAGACTAACTATTATTCACGTCTGCCTTATTCCTAAAGCTCGAGTGCTGGTGAGAGAGCGCAGCCAGCTCCCTGCAGACGCGGTCTGCCAGCCCTGTGTCGCAGCCACCGGGCTGTGAGAACTCTGCACCTGAGAAGGCACCTACACCACCTAACAGCCCTCAGAGGCTTGGCTGGGAGTGCTGTGCCTTCCCACAGCCTCGGTGTCCAGTGCTGGTGGCTGGTGGTTTGCTCTCTTATTCCTGATCTTCCTTGTGCCACGGAAGGGGAATGAGGACAGGATCTTCCCCTGCTTTCCCCATCCTGCACAGCCCAACAGAAGAGCAGCCCCTGCTCTTCCTGGGGTTGACACAGTGGGCCTGGGAGAAGGTTGGGACTGGCTTTAAAGAAAAAGAGAAATTCTTTGGTCCATCCTTTCTTCTTCTATCTACAATGTCCCCCACAGCCTGTCCTCTGGCTTGCAAGTTTGAAGGATTTCTGAGTCATGGTGGGGTGAAACTTCCCACCTCTTGCCTTAGGCTCAAAGTCATTTAACGATACTTAGAGAGGCAGAGGTGAATCCAGTCATCATCACAATGTCCTGACCAGGGAAAAAACTGCTTTTATCTACAAAACAAATCAGTGCCTCCTGGCCAACTGTCACAGTTTATAAACTGAGCATGGCATTCTATGGTACGGAATATCCCTTTGGCCAGTTTGGGTCAGCTGTCCAGGCCATGCTTCCTCCCAGTCTCTTGTGCACCTGCTCTTTGGAAGAGCTTGGGAAACTGGAAACTCCTTGGATTAGGGTAAGCACTGATCAGCAACAACCAAAACATCAGTGTATTATCCATACTATTTTAATACTCAGTCCAAAACACAGCGCTGTGCCAGCTACTAAGAAATAAGTAACTGTGTCCCAGACGAAACCACGACACCAATTAACTAACAGAAGGTCTAACAAATGATTCCTGGCTCTAAGGTGTCAGCTCCCTTATTTCCACAGCATGTAGGGTTAGGTCCATCTAGAGCAGACCAGTTATGTGGTGGTACACAGTGCTTGACTCTTAGCCCCTAAGGTCACAGGGGTATGAGGATTTTAAGACATAATTACAATTTTTGTAGGCTTTTTTTCAGTTAAAAACACTATGATGTGACAGGTCTGTCAGAGGTCACCAGTTTTTAATAATACGAAGTTAAGGACATGTATCAGATGTTCTAAAAGCACATCATCAGCCTCTGAAGGTACAAAACTTGGTGGGATATGTTGGAGGGACATGTAGGGTGGTGGTAACCACATTGTTATTGTCTCATCCCTA
The DNA here is from genome assembly GCA_014706295.1 of Lycocorax pyrrhopterus obiensis. Classification (NCBI taxonomy): domain Eukaryota; kingdom Metazoa; phylum Chordata; class Aves; order Passeriformes; family Paradisaeidae; genus Lycocorax; species Lycocorax pyrrhopterus. The sequence continues at coordinate 80,592,755 of JACSVZ010000001.1, forward strand.
GTGCCTTTTGCTCTAGAAGTGATTTGCCCAGAATATGTCTTGAAGAAGTCCTGAGACAGGGCTCAGAATGATGTGACACTTGAACGAGGAGGACAGCAGAGACCCAACCCTTGAGCTGGGTCCCTGGCATTCCTGTTCGGTAGTGCAAACGCATTCCAAGTCAAGCAGACAGTAGCCCTGGGCTCCGTTTCTCCTCCTGCAGCTCAGATTCCCACCACTGAGGCGTTGTTGAGCTGTGCAGCAGCACATATCCCAATTTAGCTCAGATAAGAGGGAAAAAGCAAACAAAACTCCCGATTCTTTTGTTGCTGATTGAGAGATTTCACTGCTGTCAGTTTAGGTACATGAAGTTTATAAGTGTGCAAGAGCTAAAGCAACTCAAAGACAGGACAAGCAGAGTGAGCCCAGGCTGTTTTCATCCCTGGACTGCTTACCCATTCAAATGCCTTCAAAGGCACCTTGCACTTTCCCTGTACTTGGTGGGAAAGCGAGAATCTTAAGGGGACTAACTCAGCAGCCCCTGGGTTGGGTGGGAGTTCATTTGTAGGTAAGGAATTTTGTTTGCATGAAGGTGTTTGGTTAATCTCAATGATTCTAAAAAGTTTGAGATGACTCACATCAAAGAATCTGAAGAAACAAAAGAGAGGATGCAAATTTTACTACCTAAAGAGATTAAATAGCATTATAGTGCAAGTTCTTTGTCACGGTCCTTCAGGGGAGGGTTGATAACATGACATGAACCAAATAGATGTTTGAATATCTAATGATATAAAACCGTAATATTTTCATTACATTGTGTCACTTCAGAAATACACTTTTTTAATGTTTAGTAGGAGTAATTACTTTTTATCATTATGCTAATAATTTAGTATATTAAGTCAAGTATATTTAGTATATTAAGTCAAATATTCCATTATGAGGAAAGCACTCTTCTGCAGCTTCTGGCCACGCAGTCTGCATGACAGAAACACAAACTGCCCCTAACATACAGCTAGATTTTGATTTGTGCCACTCTCATGTGCTCTGTGCAAAGTCGTGCTCAAAGAAAAGATTTCTAGAAAAGTTGATTCCAATGACACAGCTTTTCTCTTCCCCCCTTCTGTGACAGATTCACCTGTGCCTTTACTGAACCAGGCCACTGGGACACAATCTATTATTTGTCTTTCAGCAGTATTTTATTCAGCAGCAGCTCCTTTTTTCTGTGAATGAGGGATTGTTTTGCAAACATAGACGTGCAGGAAGCCAGTGTGCCAGACTGTGTGCAGTGCTGTTCCATGAGCTGTTGGATGCAATACAGACATGTTCAAAAGAGTGATAAGGGAATGAGCAGTTAGAGACTGGTGATCCAGCTCATAATCCCCCCCAGGTTCCTGTGGCACAGTGTTCCTGAATTCCCACATCCACCTCCATGCTCCTCCTGGTGCCCCCATCCACCCCTAGCTCATGGCTGAGCTGCCCCACTCCTGTCTTCATGGCAGTCCCTTGGCTTCACAGCCATCCCTTCTAGAGTGTGAGGCTGTGCATGACTTCAAGGCTCTCTTCCCCTTCAGGCAATCTAAAAATCCAGCCAGTATCCAGCATCATAAAACCAGCTTACACTTCTTAACGGGAACTCAGTGAAGAATAATGAATGACAAGCTTCCTGTGGGCTGTGCACACTGCGGAGGAAGTCCAGAAGATACAGGTATGATTAGATTAGATAACTAATTAGTCGCCAGGGCACAACAGTTTAACTTCAATTATTCCTATCAGCCACGTGACATTCATTACTGAAAAATAAAGATTTACAACAAGGGTCTTCCTTCCTTGAAAGTTTTAACTGAGATAGACAGAAGCCACCATACACAGCAGACAGTGGTGGTGGGGACGTGGGGGTTAAATCCCTCTTACCACCTCCATCTTCAGAAAACTGCTCATGACCCGATTTCTGTCTTCCTGTTCACACAGTGCAGCCAGGACAACCTTTGTTAATGGGGCTCTAGGCTTAGGCACTAAAATAGTCATCAAATCTGCTATTAAAACATCCACTGTTCCCAGTAAGGGAAAAAAAATGGACACAAAATTCATCCTTTACTCTAAAAGTGACTGACAACACCCAGAGGCAGAAAAACAGCGGGGTACAGCTGCTTTTAGAGGCACACCATCGGCTACTGGAATAAACATTTTTACTTGCTCTCTGCAGTTTAAATCACAAGTTTTATATCTCACAAGAGCCACTGTAAGGCAAAGAGTGTGCAGAGGAGCTAATTGAAACTCTCCTGCATTTGGAGGATTATTAATACCCAAGGGGTGGAGAGACAAGGAGAGAGAAAGAATGGCATGGACCAAACCTGAATCTTGACATTGCCATTTTACTTTCTGGGATATTTAAAAGAGGACAGACGAATGTAGCTGTTTCTAGAAAGAGTGTAGTGATGAAGAGGCTGAAGATGGACTCTCTTCCATAAGGCCTAAATTGGAATTCAGCCCATCTTTTGAAAATGGCACAGCAGGAGCAGTGCCACTAAAACATATATAGAACTGAGCTGGGCAGTTAAGAAACACATCTTAAAACAGGAAGCTACAGCTGAAAAGTTCAAATGTGCTGAGACTGCGGTCAATTTGTAGATAGTAAATTACATAACGCATATGCTATTTATCATGTGCTGACACTTTCTGAACAGTTTTTCAAGGTTAAACAGATTTTGAACCAATTCATGTTGCTCTGACAATTTTAGGAGAACAAAAATTAAAAGAGCAGAATTATAACCACTGTCCAAAATGTTTTCTTAGGGTTTAGCATCAGAGCACGTGTATTGCACTATGGCAACACATGACTGTTCCTGGAACCTTCAGATGCTTATGCTGTTGTAGTTCACAAAACTGATTTTATTTTAATAACCGAGAAGGATTGATAGGCATTTTATTAAACACTTCGGAAGACAACACGAGATTCACTGCAGCAAGTCATTTTTAAATACAAAAGGGGAATTAGTAAAAAGTTAGGTACATATCCAACATGAAACATGAATATGTGGCTTCCAGGAGCTTTGAATTTTAAAGACTGAGAACTCTACTTACATTAAACAGTTCAAACACATCCACATCACAAAATCTTAGTATTGCACTATAGCTCCTTGTCCAAGACACACGATGCACCATGTGCACCTGCACTGCCTACATATAAAGGACCATCAGCAACACATCAGCATAGCCAGACAGAATCTAGGAAAGGTCAGAGGGATCATAGGCTTGGTGGCAGAAGCATGGCAGTAAAATTCAGCAGTTTGGACTACCAGTGTCCAGCATAAGCCCTGTTTTGTGCTGGTAATGCAAGAGACATTAGGATTGCAGCTGTGCTGCTGTGCTGTGCAGAGGTAGCATAAAACTATGGCTTTAAAGACTTCTTTTAAAATAAGGCTTGTCTTAGCTGAAAGCCATATAAAAACTGAAGAGTTCTTGTAATACTAGCCCTAAGTGTAGCACAGCAGCACTTTCAGATCCACTTGTTCAACAGCAGTCAGATTCAAACAGGGACACAATCTCCGAAATCTGCTGCAGCACATAAAGAGTTCTGTGCAAAAATGGTAGCACCAATCACTCCTGTTTGCCCCTCGTCCACAACCTTATGGAGAATGCTAGCAGACAAGAGCACAAAAGTGGGTGACACAAAGGTACTGGAAAATGGAAGTCTTACAGAACTGCAAGTCCTATCTAGCTATAAAAGAAGTCCTCCTTTGTTTAAAAAGCCAACTTGGAGGAGATGACAGGCAAATCATTTCACTTACATGGACAATACAGAAAAATAAGCCAGTATAAGACATTCGTGAAAGATGCACACTGCCACTGCGGTTCTTCACCCCCCACCCACCTCACCCTGCACCTAACATTTCAAGACAAAGGTCATTTTAATATTCAGTGAAGGTTGAGGTCTTGGGCAGGGGGGACAACATTAAAGCTGAATTCTACTCTCTCCAAATGGTCTGATAACAAACCACAACAGTTTTCCAATGTACAAACACTCCCCCTTATTTTGTCTGTTCCAATACACTGAAGCATCTTTAATTAAAATATAGGCACGATGTGTGTGGGGGAAAACAACCTTTCACAGTATTTACATCTACTGCACCTTGGCTGTTGGGTGTTTGGCACTGCAGAGGCATTTGGGTGCTACTGTAATACAAGTTAGTTTGTCTTTTCAAGTGTGGTTTGGAAAACAGAACAACTAATATTGCATTTGATACTACAAACATGTTGAGAAAAATTCCACACATAAAAACATTACAAAATAACTTCGACAAACCATAATAGAAACAAGAGCAACTTCACTGATCTTCAGTCCAAAACTCCAAGGTGGATTTGTTAGACACTCTGACCAAAACAACTGAGAGATAGAAATTAAACCAACATTTAGCTTACACATCATTGCATTTTGTGAAAAAATTGTTATGACATTATTAATTTATTAATACATAGAAAATTCAAAATCCCTAATATTTACAGTACCTTCTTAACACTAAAACCGTTTGTAGTTTCTTTTCCACCAGTGTCAAGTACTTAATCCCAGACCTGAATGTTGGGATGACTAACCAAGACCTCTCAGGCTGAACAGAGTTACCTCTTTTTTTCCCACGAAGACACAGCCAGTATCAGTGTCAGCCACCATCTGGTACAGATTAACCAGATTCATTATAAAACCCCATCCCCACCCTGCCTTTTCCAGGACAGAGAGTCCAAAGTTACCTTATTTAACCCCCAGAACTGAGATGGCCACTGCTGCAGAGCAACACTTCAGAATGCAATGTGGCCATATCTTTTTGCTACCTGAAGATTCATATTTCCCATCCCTGTACAGCATGCAGCAAGCTCTGTCCAGCTGCCAGCTTCAACTGCATTCAGTGCACACCACTTGTTACTCATGACAGAAATTTTTTTGTTCTTGTTCCTCCTTGTGTGCGGTTTGATTTTTCCGATAAATAATGGAAGCGTACAACATGCTTTTTCAGGCACATGCCTCCTGATTGTTACATAACCAGTAGTCTGTAAACCAGTTTGGCCTCTGGGGACCTGTCAGGCGATTGAGAAGGGTTGCATTCAAAGAGCAGCACCTTGCGCTGAGCGCAGCAGAGGCAGAGGAGGAGCCCTCCCACAGAACGGGGCTCCTGGCTCCTGCAGCTGGGAAGCATCAGCACGAAGAATCTATAAGTCTTTGGCGAAGTCTCTTGTCTTCCCTCGTACTCACATTGCCACTTGCATCATGGTCTGTCAGAACTGAAGAGAAGGTAAAGCTTTAGAAGAGAAAGGGCCAGCAAACCACTCGACATCTGGTGGTGCACAAAGGAACTGCCACCAAGCCCGTGCCGCACTGCCGGCTGCCCTGCGCTGCCTCCACTGCCCCACACCCAGCAGCAGGATGCCCTGCACATCTCTCCCCCAGAGCCAGCATCTACCACTTGTTAGCACAGTCCCTAATTAAAACATGCTGACACCACTAGGGACAGAGGAAAAGACGATGAGCTGTGGGCGAAGCTTTGCTGATGGGTGGTGGAGCCTGCAGCTGTCCCCAGGCAGAAGGAGAGGGGCTGCACCAGCCAGAGCTGGTCATGAAAACAGCAGCTTCTTTCTGCAACGCATTTTAACAGAGCTTCAAGCATGAGTTTGTTCTGCTCTGGACAAAAATAAGTCTTTGAAGTGTTTTTGTGAGATGAAAACAATCTCCAACATTCTTCTTTGAGATAAAAATTAGTCACATTTCCGATTAACTTTTTCAGCTCCTTGAGCCCAGACCTCCACCTTAGGCTCTTATATTTTACTTCCAAACTCACCTGTCATTTCAAAAAGGGATAGATTTGAGAGGAAAACTGTATTCTGTCAGAATTACTCCAAGCTGCTGCACAGGAGCTGGCTGCCAAAAGGGCTTCTTCTGGCTCAAAAATAATTCAGCTTGTTTGTTCTGAATTCTCCTGTTGTATAAGTTGACTTCTCCAAATCTCAGCCTACCACAACTGCTTGACCCAAGTACAGAGGAACAGCTAACCCCTGGCTACAGATGCTTCTTTTTTACTAATTACAGGGCATAGCTTTCTGAAGAGAAAATAAATTTATTCTTTTCCTGCCTTTGAAACAGCTCTTTAACTTGCTCTCAGCATTGTGTTCACATACTCAGATAAGCTTCTAAATGTTTTAAAGCATCATCACTTTTGGTTTATACCTCTCCCTGGATATTTGGCTTCTCTAATTCTGTACTTGAGGAAGGAACTGGTTTCACAATTAAGATATGCCACATTTTTTAGGACAGAACCCTAGATTGTATCTTATGTAAGAGTGATTGCTCAAGCCGACCATGTCTGCAGACTGATGAGGTATCCAGAGAACCCATTGCACCAATCCAGATTGACTCGGACCATTTTGGTAAAAATCACTTTACAGTCAATCTTCCTTGCTCTCTGCGAAAGCGGGAAAAGGAGCATGTTCACTGGCCCCAGTCCCACTTCCCTTCTTTTGTCATTTTCTGTTCCTCTGCCCAGCAGCATTTCTGAGCATCAGACTTATTTTTATATTCACCCAAGACTTCTGCCAAAGCCTGAATAGAAGCAGAAGCAGCAGTTACTACACTTTGGAGCTAATTTCTGAAAAAAGTCCTGAAACCACCAGCTTTCTCACCAGAGCTCCTTCAAGCACAACCTACTGCAGACCAACCTAGAGCTCTCCGGCTGCGCAGGGGGTCTTAAGCAGTTAAAGTTCAAACAGCTGAAGCCTCTTAGTGTCAGAGCAGAGATGTCAGCAAGGACCACCAACCTAACAGACACTTCAGGGTTTAGCTGTGCCACTACACCACCACAGTCTTCTGAGGTTATAGCACTCTCACAGCAGGCAACACAGCAAGGACTAAGCAGGTCCATCATCTCACAGAATGTATTAATAAGTTTTTGGTAGGAATACACATCTAGATCAGCTTACCTCGTAACTCTGTTGCATCTTTTTCCTGCTCTTCTGTAGTTGTTTCTTCAGGCTTCTCCAACTCAGCGGTCCCTGGCTTCCCATCTATGGTATCAGTCTTAATACTACCCAGGTTTACCAAAAGCTGCATGACATCAAACTTCTCAGAAACTGCAATGTTCTCCAGCACTTTAAGGCATTTAAATGATTTGAGTTCACTCACATTTTCCTCAAGAAAGAGGAGGTAAAGGCTTAAGTCATCAAAATGCTTTGACTTAAGCTTCAGAACATCGAAAGTTGGCAAGATTTCATACACTTTGAGAATATCTGAATTCCACCTCCATGGAACAAACATTGCATACACTACCAGGGGCATCACCAGCAGATAGACTATCAGGTTAATACAGCTGAGTACCTGGAAGACACCAACAGCAATAAGCTTGCACTGAACCACTTCTGGAACAGTTGTGTCATTCTTTAAGATCCCAGTTTTGATGGTGCAGAGAAACTCATCACTCAAAGAGGAGAGACTGATGTAGTAGCCCAGATAGAGGCATGCAATGAAAATAATTACTAGTGTGAGTAAACGGCAGGTAATGTATTTAATTATTAAGCACTTGGAATTCTTTTTTGTCTTCAGGTACTGCTCCACAATTGGGTATTTAAAGTAGCTTTCAGATATTTCCCACAAACTGAAACAGAGAGAAAAAAATACCAAATCATGTAGACCAGATGCTGCAGCATTCACATACCTCAAATATGAGCAGAACCTAGCACTCTAAAAGAGATACAAGATTGGAAACCCTCTTAAAATCATAGAATCACAATATGGTTTGCATTAGAAGGGTTCTTCAAACATCATCTATTTCCAACCAATCCCCATGCTCTGCCTAGACCATATTGCTCAGAGCCCCACCTAACCTGGCCTTGAGCACTTCCAGAGATGGGGCATCCACAGCTTCCCTGGGCAACCTGTGCCAGCCTCACCACCCTCCTAGGGAAGAATTTTTTCCTAATATCTAATCTAAACCTACTTTCTTTCTGTTTAAAGCCATTCCCCCTTGTCCTATCACTACATGCCCCTCTAAAAACTCCTTCTCCAGTTTTTTTTGTATATCCCTTTTAGGTACAGGAAGGTGCTTTAAGGTCTTGCTGGTCTTGCTTTAAGGTCTCTTCTCCTCTCCAGGCTGATCAACCCCAGCTTTCTCAGCCTGTACCTGCAGGAGAGGTGTTCCATTCCTCTAATCATCTTGATAATCCTCCTCTGGACCCACTCCAACATGTTCACACCCTCTTATTGAGGTAAATTAAGGGTAGTTTTATGGAAGTCAATAGAAAACCAACAGAATAGCAGATAAATGAAAAATATCAACACTCTAATACAGAAAAGTTGCTCAAGAAACGAAAGAGTTCAAACACTGGGAAACGGAAAAAAAAGTATAGCCCTCATGGCAACAAAATATTTTTGTTCTTTTCCAGTACAAAACAGGTACAGTAAGCAAATCCATGTGGAAAAGCAGACTCCCCAAGCACTTGTTCAACAATAGAACACTAGAAGGCTTTTCACTTGTCGAGACCTAACTCCACATTTCAAAGAAGAGACCTAAGTCCCCACTGCACTATTTGTACTCCCACATACAGAGAGAAATGTACCCTGACCTAGAAGAAAGCAGAAACTGGATCTGGTTGGAACAGTGCATCAACTTGATCAGAGGGGGAGGGGGTCACTTTTGTTGGGTTTGATGTTTGGGTTTTTTAATCACTTTTTTGATCAGAAGCTTTGCAGACCTAGATCTTAAAGGACAGGAGATGACAAGTAACTTGACAGTGTGCAAGCAACTGTCAAGAACATTGAGAACAGAAGACTGCAGTATCTCTGTTTTATTACAGTGTGGTGGGCAAAACTATTTAACACCTACTGCAACTAAAGAAATTGGAACATCTCAGGTAATAAGTAATCTGAAGAGCTCATTACATGTTTTCTTTGAAAAAAGAAAATGGTAAGTTCCAGCTCCAAGTGTCAAAGTAATAATTTCAGATATCATCTTTTTTTAACCAAACTTAAAACTGTGTCAGGTCACCATTCAAACCTTTGCAATAAATTTCTAAGTGACTACAGATGTCACATCTGTTAAGAACATGAAGAAAAGAGCAGAGAAAACCAAGCCCCAACATCTCACCTCTGTGTCAAGTTCTCATTAGCAGCTGGAATCAAGTCAGTAGGGTCCCTGGGGTCTCCACTTCGAATGCTATTAGCAGCTTTGATTGCCCTGTTATAGGCTTTGTCAAGTTCTTCCATAATAAATTTCAGGTCTGAGGAAAGGTGAGGTGCTGCAGTGAAGCGCCAGAACAAACATGGTAAATACAGCAGGATAGCAACGAGCAGAAGGATGTACGGGAAGAACTGCAGGGAGAAAAAAACCCTGATTAGGCTTCACCTGCATAAGAAATAAGTAAGTCAGCCAATCATCATCATTCCCCATAAGTATTAGGCTTCCTATAAGCCTATTAAATCCCTATAATTTTATTTAAATCCTTCTAGCAAAACCCAATTTTGTGATTATTTGGGATATACAGGGAAGCAAAATCTCTTTTCAGACAGCTCCAGTAACCTTGCTGCTGCTGAGAGGTTCCCCCCACCGAAGGAAAGAAAAAGCGCGCAGAATAAAGGTGCCATGATCCTGGTAACATTTTCAATCCTGACAACAATTTCTGCATATTCAGAACTGCTGGAGCTGACATCGAGAAAGACAACATTAACCTGGGGAAAAACAAATAGCAAAGCAAAGCAGCTATCAGAGGGGCTGACCAAAAGAAGAGGATACTGTCGCCTAACTCCCTCTCCCCAATGTGTCACCATTGCTCATAGCAACTAAAACACTCCAAACACCAGCAAAATCTCTCCTGCTTTCCATTAGCTGTCAGGAGGTTAATAATAGAGCTGTTACATGCTCTCCGTGCCTGGAAACACACATGTTCATAGTGCACGACATACAGTGACTATAAAGCATGTAAATGTGGCTGTAATACTTCAGGGTATTTAAATATTCTCAGATAACATCTAAATGGAAACCAACACACAGCATCAGAATGGTCTGGTGTTAACACAGCACTGAGAAGTCAGCCCTTACATGGTCACCACTGCTTAGGGAAAGGGCTGAAGCAGGTATAAAATACAGGTTTGAAGTTTTTCTGTCTTTCTTCTACTCATCAACAAGTAGCTTTTGTCATGAGATTTTAACTCTAATTCCTTCCAGCTGCAGGAAAGATGGTGTTTTCTATCTACTCTGACATTATATTCAAAGTATAAAATCATACATAACATTACCCTTACAGAGACATGATGAAAGACCTGGTTAGACAAGCAGTTAGTTACTGAAATGTGCTGCAAATTCAGCCACCCTCTAATTCATTACATTCAGCTTTTGATAGCAAGCAGACTTAAATCCAGCATCAGTTCCTAAGGAAAATTTAAATTAGTTGAGGTGAACAAATACGAAACAGATGTAAGACATCACAAGTGCTACAGCCATGTGCATATGCACATTCATTGGCAAAGCCAGTGGAGATTTTTAGAGCAAGCTTGAACTGAAGGCATTAATCAGTGCAAGTGGAAAAGCTACACGTACATTTGTAGGTATTTAACAAGATGAAAATCTGGACCTAATGTTACTGTGTTAACTTGTGTTTGCATTAATCAAGAGAGATTAAAGTTTTGCATGCACAAAGTAAGTAATTTGACGTTATGGAACATTTTATTCAGGAAAATTACTTCTAATATCACCTACCATTAAAGCAAAATCCTGTGTTATTACTGGCAGTAGGAATGCATATGATGTATTAGATCTTAAATGACTGACTTCCCCTACCCACAGCAGCCCAAAAAAACTGTGCAGAGCTCTGCCCTCAGTACTGCTTCTCTTTCCTCTTTGCACACAACAGGTAATGTCAGGTCATCTTCCTTCTTCCAGGTCTTGCCTTTCCAATTGAGATGGAAAGCTCTGGCATGTCCAATGTGTTTTGGACATCTCATCAACAGCACAAGAATTTGCTCTTCTTATTTATCACTGTGGACAATGCCACCAGGTCTGACTCCTGGTGCCTTGGTTTACCCAAAACTTCATGGTTTCATGTCCAGGCTCTATCAGTCCTCTGAATTCTGTATTATGTAGAAATAGAAACGACCTGTCTTCGAACCCATCTTAAACTTATCTAAGCTACTCTAAGCTGCTGCAACACCTCTTCTGTAGGTCTTAACAAATGCTTAAGATTGCCTGTATAGCTGCAAAGCCTGTTTGACTTCACTTACACCTGTGTCACACACCTCTGAGCTACCTTCCACTGGTGTCAGGTGGGGAAAGAAACAAGAAAGACACATCTGATTTAGTAAGGAGCAACCAAAGCTCCTTACATTGGTTTATACCTCTCGGGTTTAGTACTCACTCATTTCAAATTTTACCAGCATAAGAAGATTTATGAATTCCCTTTGTGACCCTCAAAACTGGAACTGCCATCAGCAATACCCTATATAACCCTAAAGATCTCTTTACCCTGCATCCTACATGACACGTGGTAAGAGGCAAGGTAGTTGTCACACTGAAGTCACAGCCCAAAACCTCCATTTTTAGTCTCCTTGTCTTCCTTTATACATTAAAAAAATTCTGCACTTGTGCAGCACATTGGCATCAGCTCTCCTGCTCTGTTCCAGATGTCCTCCAATGTCCCCCTCTCCCCAACACTGTTACGCTGTTGCCTTACAAAAACCAGCCTCTGCCATCTTCCCTTGCACCTCCTCCTCTCCCCAGCTCCTTCACCACTGCCTCCTCACCTAGAAGCATCATACTGCTGGGGAAAAGGCACATTTGTCATGCATTTGCTGGGCTTTCCCTTGCCAGGCTCTCATCACTCCCAAAGCTGTAGCTTATGGCAGCATAAGCAAACACTATGCAACTCTTTTTTGAATGGTCTCAAAACCAGAGCAGCAACATGATCATTAGTCCAGCTCTTTTTGTTTGCAAACAAAAGCCTGCATTTGTCAGCTCCTCCATGGCACTTGATGCACAACTCCATCCTTCTCAGACCCTGGCTTTTTTAAAAATGAAAGATATGCTTGTTCTATTTGTTAACAGTAGGCTTAGATAACCAGCAAATTGTTTTGAATCATTAAAATTTAAGGCCTTGAATGACAGGCAGAAGTGAAAATGCAAAGTCATCTGGCATGAATCCTAGGTTTCAGAACAACAGACTTGGTTTGTCCAGCTCCTCTGACTACATTTGACAGTCAAACATAACGACTTCCCATTTTTAGAAGAGGACTCTGTGGTATTCGTGCACAGACGAGCACGTGCCATCGGCCTTTCTTTCATGGTTTATGCTTTTACGGTTTATTTGCTCCCAAGGCGCCGAACACGCAAGGAGAAAATGCTACTTCAGTCTTGGGTAGTTTGTAGTATGGAAGTAAAAGGAAGTGTCACCGATCCCAAGAACTGTATTGCCAAAGGTATGCCAGACAAAGATACTGGCCCACAAGTAAAACTCAAGTTTTTCCTTTGCTGTGTATTATCAAGTTCCTTTTCAACATATTCAGTACGAGACTGACAAAACGGGTGGTGGGTGCAGCAGGAACTCAAACTGCAGTGCCCTGTATGTTTTCTGCTAAGTATTGCTGAGCTCCTGAAAGCTAAGGATGATGGAAGCAGGTTGTCCTGCCTTGCTTGGCCCTTAGTCTGATGTCACACTGGGGGGACAGCAGGGTCCCAAGGAAGCAGAGCACTTGGAAGCCAAGAGGCTGCTCCTTGTTCTGTACTGCTGCAGTAGCCTTTGAACCCTGTGCACACTTCAGGCCGTTAAAGTAAATTTGTTAGTACTCAGCTGCTGTTCAGCAAGAACACATGCATGGGTACAGAAGAAGAGGCGTTTGAGCAGTCCATTTGCAGAAGCACATAAGGTGTTGAAATCACAAAACTTTCTTTCAAAGATGCATTAGCACCACACTCTCCCAAAGTGAAAGATAAAATCAGACTAAAGCACAAAACAGTCTGTCATCACCAGCTTCAACTGTGCTAAGATGAAGTAAATACACAGCAAATAAGTTTAAAGGGCATTTCAAATAACTGCTTTATAACCTCAAATATGCTTTTATCATGCAAAAAAAAAAAACCAGCTGGAATTGGTGGAGTGATGCAAAGGGCATTTTCAAGGACCTAATCTACGGAAAGCTTGCCAGGGTCTGGATAAAAACGGCTGGAAGAAGATGAAAATAACTTTAATGGCATTTAGAAAACAACAGCTTTCTAATTTATTGCCTCTTCAGTCCTTATTTCCTCTGGGCAAACACTATACAAGTGACTGAAAGCATTCTGACTTCCACCCACCTGACCATGGTCAAAGAGTAACTTTCAGTACAATAGCACAAAACTTTAGCTGCACAGGTCTGGATAACAGCTTTGAGAAAATTAATTAGCACACAATATTCAACAAAGAATGAAGCACTGAAGTGCCTTCACTCATTTGACTTTAAAATACATGAACATGGTGACGTGTCTCCCTCTTCAGCTCCAATTTTCTATTTGTCTCTGGAAAGAGCCCAAGCAAAGGCAATAAGCCCCTAACAGGCTAATGACAGTAATTACATGTTTCCAGAAGCGAATGCATTTAAATCCCTTTGGATATGACCCTATTCCTGTTTGCAGCAATGGGAGGTGTCTCATTGGCGTTCAGCAGAAACAGCTACAAGTGACTCATCATTCTGATTGAGATTCTATCCCATCTCCAAACCTACAAGTGAATTTCAAACCCTCTGTGACCTTTATCCCACCTGTTACATACTTTCTGTTTTGATATAGCTTCAAAACTGTATTTCTCCAGTTTCAATCACCTCAAGCCATAATCACCAGTGGAGGCTGTGATGCCTGTATCCAGTTTATTCTGGACTTTGGGGGACAGATGGCAATGTGGTAGTCAAGGGCTGCCTGGAACAGTGACCCACACCTCTTGCTGGTGTACAAAGATGACTACAAGTCAATCATCATACTGTAAAAGCAGTGGGCAGCCCAGGGCCTGTTGAGCTTTCCTGCACAGCTGCAGGCTGCATGCCAGGTTCTCCCCTTGAGATGGGATACCTCTCAAGGTTGCTCCTCAAGGCTGAGAGATTCCTTGCTGTAACACGCTATCTGTAAGTGATTAACAGCATGATAAACCTTGAAATCTTACCTAAGCGATATAAAGGATTGACAGTGCACACATAATCCTTTAGACATAAACTGCTGACAAGTCTGGGACTAAGCTGGAATCCAGGCATACCTGAACTCCCCTCTGAGAAGGGGGTTAGAACCCAAAGGAGTCCTTTCTGAACCTCATGACTCAACAGGAGGGTCTCCCTAGCAATTCTCATTCTATCCTCCATGTACTAAATAATGAAGTGCATCTTCCCACTGGGTCTTGTTAAACCACTGTAACATTTACCATTGAACTGCAATAGCTCACTGTTTTCTATCAACACATTGTTGCCTCTCTCTTATGAGCGAAGTGGATGACTCCATCTGCAACAGACTGGAGTAGTTCTAACACTACACTTTCAAGGAATTATTTATAAATGCATCTGCGTATGAGTTTCCTTGCTCTGACAGCCCTTAATCTCTCTGGGTAGGGTTTACAGGTGAAACATGAGGAGCCCTCAACTAAGAAATTGTACAAACAACAAGTAACTGGAACCAGGTAACAATCATGATTATAACTGTACCATCAATACAATGAATAACCTCAAGGCTTGTTTTTGTGTATTCACAGACAAGTGATTCAAAGAACAACTCAAGGGTTCATGGTAAATCCTACCGCTTTTACAAAAAGCGAGGGTTTTCAATGACTTAATGTCACTTCATGCATACAAAGACTGCAGACCCACTCTCTGTAAGCAATGCTTTCAGCAGGTCCCAAAGCACTTGTCCTGCACTTTGAGATCTGAGCAAGGCAACTGACCTCTCCTGTGTGGCTGTGCAACATGTGAAGACCTCTTCTTTCAACACTCAGATGAGTTGTTTGCCTGCATTTCACACGAGTACAAATCCCCTTCTTCTGAAAAACCATCTACTCCCTTAACTTCTACTTTGCTTACCTGTATCTTCTTCTTTGCTTCTCCCCATTTAATAGCAGACTAGAAAATACAGTAACTTAAAAAATCTTTAGAAAACTCTTGATCACAGGCAGCTCCATCCTAGCAATCCAAATTTCAGGGCTATAAAGTGGTCATCTCTCAGTGTTCAACTACCCCTCAACTTGCTTGGTTGCTATCAAGAGCCAGTAAGATGATGCTCACTGCTCTCCTACTTGAGTTTTTATAAATTTTTCTGTGCACTATGGATTAAAAGGGCTTCACAGTGCAGTCTCCTCCTCTCCTTCTCAACAAGACTGAAAGGACTGCCCACACACAAAGGCCAAAAGCTTCTCTTTTCCTTCCTGTTAAGGATCAAGACAAGTTTTAACAAAATAACTTGGCAGGTGGAGCACTCATCTTTAGAGACAACAAGCCAACTATCTGCACCGGGTGGGCAAATACAAAACCGCTCCGTTCCCCATCACCACTGGCTGTCTCTCTTTACCACACACCTCTAGAAACCCGTATCTCTGTTCTGACACTTCAGACAGACACAAGAAACCTCTTAAGGGAATAAAACCTGAATGGAAAATCCTGTAAGAAAACAGAGGCAACAAAAGAGTGAAGCCTGACCAGAGTAAGTTTTGTCAATGACAAACCTGAAGAGGTTTGTCAGAGGACTCAATGATATAATCATTTTGACAGATCTTTCACTGACAAAGAGGAGGAAATCTTAGCATTAAACTAAGAATGCAGGCAGGACCTACCACAGTCTCTTCTTTATATTTATCTATCTGCAGGTATTTTGTTTATTGAATTGTGCATTTTAGTACACAACTCATTTTGCTTCCTGCTAAGGGTTATCCAGTGTGAAGAGTTTCCAGGATCACTGTAAATTTTGGAACTTCTGCTCTCCATGGAGAGGGGTCCTGGGCACCCTCTAGGAGCACACTGAGCACTGGAGAGTCAACAAAGCCAGAAGGTTGCAGTATGCTCCTTCTCAGTTTCCAAACTGATAAATTCAACCCCTGGGAGAGATCTAGTGCAGAAAGGACAGCCAGTAAAGGTGCCAAGCTTTGGGGAGTGCCCAGAACTGAAACTTACATTTTACTGTTCAAAAAACCAAAAATCCCAGAGCAAACCTGAACTCTGAAATAGGAGGGAAATACGAAGGTTTCAGGTTTTCTGTAATGCATCCTGGGTTTGATAATCCTCCAGAGCAACCAGATGCTGAGAACAAAAGCAGTGCAGGTTGCTACAAGCTGGCTTCTTCACCAAAGAGCTACCTGCTCCTGCTTCCCCTCTGTACCACACTGAGCACTGCCCCAGGAGGCAGTACTTCTGACAGAGCACAGAGAGCATGCCAAAAGGAAATCCATCCATTTTAATCAAGAATGGGGCCTACAATCTCATTCCCCCAAATCCATAATATAATGCCTCCTTAAGCATTTTTTATGGAGCCTTCCAGCATGCCAATACAGTGAGATACTAAGTGAGTCAAAGTTTTGGAAAGAACCTGAGATACCCTGCAAATAAAAGCTCTGCTTCTCAGGAAGCAGAAGAAAAGCTTTAAGTGTTGTTTTAAGAAGAACTGGGCCTAACGATCCCTACTGTCCCTCTGTGTGCATCCCTGTCCCCGACTGCAGAGTCAGATCTCCATTGACCTGAGCACAGGAAGTCTCCCTTTTCTCCTCAACATCACTGTGCTCCCAAAAGGCTCTGCTCTGCCCATTTTCAAAATGATCATCTAGCCAAAATCTGCAGAGCAATGAGCTTGTACATACTTTGCAGTGCAAGATTCGGAAGACAACACAAGTAAGCCCTGTTTTCCTGCAGAAGTGATCCCAAGCCACCCAGCAGCTGTTGGCCCTGGATGCAAAGAACAGCCTTCAGATACCACAGTGGGAGCCAAAGTTCACTGTTAAACAGCTGTAATGCCACTCCTTCCCTGTAAACTTGTAAAGCATGGAGGCTGATGAACAACCAGAAGTATACTAGTTAACACTGACCTCCAAAGAGCATCTGCAGCTCCCAGTGTCTGGATCAGAAGGGTGGGTGGCTAATCATGGATCTAGGAGGCTAAGATGAGGCGCCAGCCTCTGTTACAGCCTCTGGCTCAGCTGTTCAGATGCACTTCCTGCAGACAGTTTGCAGGGCATTTACAAGGAAACATCATATACCATTAAGCTGTCATGGGAGGAACTGCAGCAATTTCTGATACAGCACTAGTTAGAAAATTAACATGGGCTGCATCATAAAAGTATGAGTGCTTAAGCTATTTGTGGCTGGCAAACAAGCAGACTTAGTGCTATCAGCAGGTGACTATTACAAGAAATTCAACAGAAAGTATTTCGGTAATGAACTCATTCCCTCAAGAGAAAGGGGCAGCAAACTATCCAGGTTTGCAGGTGGAGTTTGCAGCCATGCAAGATACCTGCACTGTGATATATTCCAGCAGCTTCAACTGGCCTCTGTAGAAGGTCTGAAGTGGAGCCCTAACTGTGCAAGGAAGAGTTCAGGCTAGAAACCAACAAGTCTGGCTTCAACATTCATGAAACACACACCGACTAACAGGTCAAGGTTATTAGTGGAGATAACTGGGGAAGCCAGCAGTAAATCCTCAATTAGTGATTTGAGTCAGCAAACAAATCAGAAACAGCCTTGAACAGTCTCTCAGAGAAGATACCACCAGATGACTGTGTAAGAAAACCTGAGGCTCAGGATACAGCAGCAAAAGCCAGAAATACAGGTGCTGCAGGTCCCATACCTAAGCTCCCTCTAGCACTAGGTTCTCCTCTACTCCCAGATGCCAGGAGTTTACTTGCTGGGACAGGTAATAAAAGGGCTGAGGAAGGCAGAACACAAATTTGCAGAGCCCAACAGCATTTCTTACTTTGTCATGAGCACTGTTCAAGCAGGCTGAAGCTGCCTCTCGAGTTGAGTCAGCTCCAGGCATTGGCATGGCATTAACTCAGTGTGCAACTCCTGCCAATCCTCAGCTAACTGCTTTGAGCCAGCTCAAGTATCTTAAAACCTACTGCACTTTTAACCCATAAAATGAGTCTCTTTCTGTGCATTCAATATGATGCTGCTTTACCTGATGCAGTGAAAGCCAGCTCACAGTTTGCCTGTGGACATGCAGGAGAGCATGCTGAAGACAGGGGTTAAACCTGTTGGTACCAGTGATTAACTTAATCTCTCCCAAAATGTCTATCTGCCATAAGTCTCACTGCATGCACAACTGGCCAAGAATAACACAATCAAAATAAAAAATGTTTTTATTACCCTGTTTTGCTAAAATAAGCTTTTGATACAAGCATCAAGGCAGTTGTTGTGTCCTGTATTCCAGTTTTAAAATGGTTCCTGGCTAAAGCCAGGTGAAGCATTCACCCCAGGGCAACACAGCAACATTAACATTACTCTTGTGTCAGATAACTGGTGACCCTTTATTTAAAAGGAGAAAATACCTTCTCTAGTACTACCCCTCTTTGGAAGTAAGGGAAAGAAAACATTCTAAAAATAGAGAGTTAAGTCAAAGCCAAGGACTACAGCAGAGCAGAGGAGCAAGAAAAGTGAGGCAAAGGTAGGTTTCTATGTGGGAATAACTTTGCCAGGAGATGGAGACCTATACATACTTTATGCAGCCACAGGGGTATGTTTTCTAAGTTGTTGTGGGATGGTTGCTTCTGCTGCACAGCTGCCCAGCAGTAGGAGTCCACATAAGCAGCTTGTCGCCAGGAGAAAGAGCTGGGTGCAAAACAGTTTATCTGAGTACCTGGGAAAAAAAAGCAACAGTTATTGCATCCTCAAAAGATTAAAAAAAAAGAAGAAAACAAGTTTAGGAAAAAAAGCACACACTTAAGATGTTATGGTATCCAAAGTTCTCAGGTTAAGCGATCAGACAAAGCACAGCAGTTCTGCAGGAAGGAGGGTCACTGAGGTCCCACTGCACCCAAAGGCTGCAACTCCCATAGGGATCCATCTAAGGATGTCTCCCTAAGGGCTGAGACAGCATATTAGAAGTACCTATCTTGTGGGCCTACTTCCATAAGTTTTGTGGGGAATGTGACCTTAAAGACCTTTCTCACTTGCACTTAACTCAGGTTGGCCAAAGGGGAACTAACAGATACAAAGTGTGACCGGATCAGGCCTGAGGCAACAAATGCCATCACATCCCATTGTGTCACAATTTCCCAAAAGCACAACCTACAGCTCATATGTCTGTTGTAACAAGACCTCAAACACCATTCTTGCAGCCCAGCAGTTCTTGCAATGACGGAAGGGCAGCTTTTCCCAGGGTGCTGCCACTTCTTCTGCCTCTGAGTCTGCAAATTATTTTGAGGGATTCAAGTCATATCTGTGGAAACAAGGATTTCCCTGTAACTTTTGGCAGAGAAATTGTGGCTTCAGACACCCCCAAAGGGTGCCAGGCCCCTCCTCACCAGTGCAGTGACCTCCTGCATCCAAGATTATGCATAACACTGTCATCCCCATTCATTCCCAGGGCCTCTTCAGCTGCTCAAGAGCTTCAAATGCAGATCAAGGCCCTAAGTGACAGCAAGGGCACCTACTTGGCCAGCCTCAGCCTTAGGGTCAAATTCTGCTCTGACCAGCCACAGGCACCATGTGACTCCTCCCACAGCATACCTCAACCAGGAAGACTGGTTATGGGACATGGAGTATCAAAGGCTCCTCAGATAACGCCAGTAAAACAGGACGAGGGGGTTCAACTGTCTTTCTGAAGCTTTATTTCTGAAGTGAAAGCAACATCCCCCCAACACACATACATTTCCACCAGGCTTTCATGTATGTTGAAACAAGAAGTCATTTCACCAAATAATTACAAAGAGTGGAGATGTCTCTTCCATGAACATTTCTTCTAAGCAACTTCCAACACTTTCGCCAATATCAAAAGACCAACGGGGGAAAATATTGCTATATTTTTCCCTTAATATATTCATCTAAGTTATACTAATAGCATTGCTGTGTGCTTTATGGGAATAAGTATTTAATATAAGATTATATCATTTGTCGTGCCTTCTTGCTAGTTTAGCTTTCAGAGAACAAGAACTTGTTTTGGAAAAGGAGTCAACTGCATTTGCTTTGTAACTCGTACGGCCTCTTTACAATGCAGCATAGTCAAGGAGCTTTATGAATAAAAGCCTTCCCATATGAGTCACCATTATAATTATTTCTAAGGCTGTAGTATCATAAGGACATGGTTTGATCATCATGGTTTGACCTGTCACAAGCCTCCCTCATGGAAAACAAGTTACTGTTTATCAGAGCAGAGCTCATGTGATTTAGCAATGTTGGCACCAGACAAGCACTAGCACTCCCCCAAAGCTTTGGGAGTTTTTGTTTTCCAGATGATTTCCATTAGTTGTGGAAACCCAAGAAATAATATATTGCAGAAAAAAAATGGGGGGGGGGGGGGTGGGGAAGCAAAGAAAAAAAGCAGGCATTTAATGTCTGCTCTCTACTGGATAGGGACCATTCATGCCCTGCTCTCATCATTTAACCAATCTCCTGCTGGTGGCTGTGCCCAGTGTGGAGCAGCAAACAAGTGACCCTTTCAAAGGAAGAGCAATGGAGTGTTCAGAAAGATACTTTGTCTTATTCATGTTTGTGTATCCACAAAAAGAAACACATTCCATGTGTTCATTCTCATTAACGGGTGGAACACCACTTAAAGTGATGGAGTGCCTAAAAGGCAGGAGTGAGGAAGAAGACAGCCAGGCCCCTTCACCAATACTAGTGATGAAAAAGGCAGCCAGCCCCCTTCTCCAAAATGTCATGTGCACCACTTCACACCAGAACAGCTACAGCAATGGCAGTGCCGCAGCAGAGCAGTGAACATCCCTCAATCCCCAGTGTCTCAGCAGGGACACTGGAAACCTGCCTTGGGAGCCAAGCAGACAGAGCTCAGCCTCAAGCAGGGGGACACTCCAGCTGTTGTACTGGTTTTTAACTGATTGCAGTCGTGCTTGTAAACACTTGTTAATTCAAATTACAACTATGCAGTAACAGTAGTAATGTTAAGACTTGAACAGGGAAGATGTTTTTGTGCATCATCCATACAATGATCCATTCCACAGACCACTAAATGCCTCAGAAAATGGTCACCATTTTCCATCTTTTTTTCCTTCCTTCCTTCTCTCCTCCAAAGGAGTAATAGCAGTATACAGAGAGAGATAATTTACTTTGTGTTGGACTATTCTGGAAGAAGTGGAGAACAAAAAATGTAGTTTCTATTACAGAAATTTGGCACAGGTCTACATGCCTTCCACAGACCCGCTGTGCACGCAGCTATGCACAGTGCTTGTTTATGAGAGGCTAATAGTCCTCTGCTACAAAAGGAACAGCCTCCTGGCTTGGTGACATGAAGCCATTCCTGTCCTTTGCTCCCGCAAGTAATAGCTCGGGAAAGAGAAAAGCAGCAAACAAGGCCATAACAAAGGGAGATAAAATACACAGCAAGAAGGCTGAGGAATAACAAATGACTGCATTCGTTAAGCAGTTGTCACAACAGTCTGGCCAATTTATCATTGCACTTGGCAATGCACGTTTTTTGTAATAATTTCCTGATACTAAATTAGCTTTGGAGAAGGAGCAATAGGGATTTGACTCACACTTTTGCAAACAAATGAGGATAAAAAAATGCCATTTACTACGGTTGTCCTAAAGAGAGATCACCCAAAAGAGCTGCAGAAAACTAAGGCAGCAACAGGTGTGCAGCCACATATGACGAAATGACATTTTTCCAAGAGTGCTAAGATTACCAGATGAGCTGGTCGTTGGCAGCAGGAATTACTTGCAGGCATGCAACTGAGTGCAGAGTATAAGCCTGAGTCACTGCAGCCCGGACACGGTGACGGTGACGACGAGCTGTCACCCCACCCAGCTGTGGCATGTCTTCATGGGTGCTTTGCCAACAAACTTTCAGCTATTGCCTCCATGTCTGTACCAGGAATACCCTTTTTTTCCTGCAAGTGGCTCTTCTGCAGCTCCTACGCAGGAAATCTACATACGACAAGAAACTCTCAGAACCTCAAAGAAATCTCAAATTCAAAGGAGAGTCCCTGTTCAGTACTGGACTGCTTTGCTGCGTACGAGGCAGGATGAGCTGAGGGATCAGCACCCTCTGGCTGCATCCTTTACAAAAGAGAGGGTAAAGCCAGCAAGCCAGACTGGTTTCCTCTTCAGTGGCTCAAAACCTCTCTGCTGACTTACTTACACATCTGATTAAGAAACTGCAACTAACAGAGAGGAGTTCCAAGAATCAATGCTAATCATAGGCTTAACAATTTTTCCTGAACCAGGATCAAATGATTGCAGTTGACAGGATTAAACCTTCAGTAAGTAATTATTTGGATTCTAATGCACTGCAGTCACTGCAAAAAGACTTGCATATGCTTGGAGGAAAACCTGGCCATTAATTATTACTAAAATTTTCCACAAGGCAAAATGAACTTACCATGATACCCAAACACCTGATTTTATCTAGCAAGAATTATGCTCTTTAGTAGCCACTAAAGAAATACCTAAACAAGAAAATCAAGGCACACATAGACAATGTACAGACTGCCAGGCACCATCCAAGTCACATCCTCCACACCAATATTAAAAAATATTTTAAAAAATGAAAAAAGAAATCCCAATGCATACCAAAGAAGAAACAAATGTACATGTGGGTGTACAGGTGTACACAACACATGCATTAGGAGCATACCTGAAGGAACGACTGAAGTAGCAGGTTGGGTGAAACAGAATAGACACCCTGTTGAAGAAGGAAGTATGGAGCAAATGGGTGCACTGGAGAAAAGAACCTCTTCCCTAAGGTACTTTGGCAATGGAGTACTAGCAAAATGTAAAGCTCAGAGGATTCAATGTTTAAGTGGAGTGGGTCAGAGGAGTTAGAAGTATATTTCTCTCTCCATGGGGCTGCAAGTTACCCCTCAGAGAAGTCTCGAAATCAGGCAGTGGGAAAAGAGCTGGGTATTTATCAAGCATTGCCTTCAGAGCGACAAGTTTTTGATTCATGGGGAAAAAGAACAGTGAATTAAATTTCCACCACTGAGATTTAAGGAAGACAAAAAAAGTTTCCCTTCATCTGAAGGAGAAGCATTACAAAACAGTGGCAATGACCATCTAGCTTCACTGCCAACATGGGTGGTACCCCAAATCTCAGGCAACACCAGAGGCCCATGATGCTTTTTACATTTACTCTGGCAATAAAAGCAGCTTACCATCATTTCCACAGGAAATGTAAAGCTGGCTCTATAGGAATTAAACAGAAAAAAATCTTACCAACAGCTGAAGATGTTCACCCAATGACAGTTCAGACTTGATATCAAAGTAAATGTTTTGACAAGTTTGTCCTGGCTGCCCAGGCAGGCCTGTGCCTGATGCTGGAAGTTCTGCTCTTTCCTCAGCACTCCTTACGTGCCAAAGAGCAGCACAGTGTGCCCTTCTGGGATCTGCACCTCTGCTGACAGCAGTTCTCAGCCTGCCTGGCTGCTTTGGACTGAAGCTACTCATACACTTGCTCTCTCAGTTCTTCATTAATGCCCTGGGTTTCACAGCATCCTGCTGAATTAAATGCAAGGTGTGCAAACGTCAACTATTAGCACACAGCCTGCTTCAGCAGCACTGGGAGGGGTTTTCCAGCTCTCAGCCAGCAGCTGCTATAGTAATAGTCTTTGGCCTAATCACACCCAACCCAACTTTAGCCCCCAGCTCTCATGAAGTCCCAAGATAAGATTATTTCCCAAAAGCCCCCCACCCTGGGAACTTGTGAACATGAAAGGAGAGGGACATCAGCAGGGAGGACCAGACAGGGGGTAGCAAGAGAGGAAAGGAGTCCAATTCAAGAGTTAAGACTGTTTATTTGTTGTGATTTATATTGGGGGTTTTTTTCCCCTTTCTATACATTTTATTCTCATGACTGCTTCAGAAATATGATGAACTTATATAGAGATACAGGCCCAGCTGGACACGCAGTAAGGGGCACTGCAGATGGGCACTGCTGCCATCATGGTGCCCACAGAAGCTTCTGGGATGCAGCACCCAGAGTTCCCCACTAACACCCCTCACTCTGTGTTTTCTGCCAGCCAAAGCACCTCAAAGCCCACAGGCAGCCAACTGCAAGGATGGAAACTAAAAAAAACAAACTGGGTGAAAAAAGTGCCCAGAAATTAGGTGGAAAACGAGCAGGGCAAGCAAGAATTGTCACCACTGGGAAAGTCCAAAGTGGCCAATGGGGACATTAACCCCATGGTGTGTAGAGCATAAGGCAAGGCTCCACCTTGCCACCTCTGAGCACCCTCCAGCATGGTAAGATGCACCAGACAGCACCAGTGGGAAATAAGATGGTTTTAGTGCAGCAAATCTCCATTTTGACAGATGAAGCCTTCATGACAATCACAACCAAGTTTCCCAGCTGTCTTTACTCAACACGTGATGGTTTCTGTGTCCTGGAGAGGTTTGCAAGGTGTTTTCTTTTACGATAAAACAGAGATGCTAAAACACGTGGATTACTTCATCCCAGCTACGGATGAGCCATGCACAACCAACACCCGAGCCAAACGTAGTAAGGGCTGCTGGGGCCACCACAAAATTCCCTTCTTCTCCACTCTCTCCCTCCTTCCTTGTATCCCCTCCCAGCCATCACCTCCCACACGAGGCCGCAGTGAATGCAGCCAGCACAGGCTGCCCATTGCACAGCTGTGCCTGGAAGCTGTTGTATGCAGGAGGTCAAACAGCATCATTTGCTGACCAAGCACGGATGAGCAGTCCAAAGTTGCCTTCCTATGGAACAAAGATTAAAATATTTGATGTTGAGTGGACAGCTCTCACATCTGCTTTTCTTTCAGCTGCATCCCAAGACAGACATTGATACTTTTCCCAGAACTAAGCTGAATTTTGGCAGAGGCCAAAATGAAGCAGCTTGCTTCGATTTCCTCTCTGCTCATCTGACTGTACCTGCTTATGGCTGCAGTATCCTGCTCCAAGCAGCACCTTGGGAATAAATATCTGTGTTTTCAGCCAAGCTGTTTACAGTGAGAAAGCACCTCTTGCAATACACACAAACTGAGTTCAGAAACTGGAATCTCAATCCTGACTCAGAGCTCTTCTTACTAAAAATGGCACAGATAAAATTCTATTAATTTGTGGCTCATATATTGCTGAAGGTGACCCATCTTTCAGAGGTTTTTTCCCCCTTTATAAGAAGAATGGGTGATTTAGATGGTTTCTATTACCACACTAGCTGACCATCTGTAGTATATTTACCCAAGAACTGCCAAATAACATAAGGAAATAATATCAAGCTGCAATATAAGGAATATACATGTACAACACAATCCTCGCAATCCTATTATTATTTCCACTTTCCCAGTATATATAAAATTACATAAAATTATGTAAAATTGTATAATACAAGGTCTAGCTGCAAAGAGATAACAGGTGCAAGATTTCAAGCAGCAAAGATTCCCAGGGACAGCAGAGAACAGCTCAGCCACTGCTAAGCAATACCAGAACCAGCTTAAAATCCTCACAAAACTACAGCTGACCATGGATTTCTAATCAGGTTAGTTCTCCTCCTGCCCCTGAAGGATGCCAAAGTGGGGCACAGGCACTAACCCCACAGTTTCAGCAGTGCTCGCTGGCTGGGTGCTGCAGCTGAGTTCTCCACACCTCCAGCAGAGAAATCCTCTGTGATTCTGCTGGAATCTCACTTATTTCTCGAAACTCCCATCAAAACTAAAAGTTACTTGGCAGCTTCAGAAAACTTTCATAGCCTTTGTAAACATTTTAATAATTGTGCACAATTAAGAGCAACCACGTGTAGGAGGAAAATTGCAGGTGTCTGACACCACACTGCAACAGAACAGGAAAGCAGAGCAGGAAGGGAAGGTGACAGGATGGGGTGCCAAGAGAATCTGATGTGGGAAGAATGCAATTATCCCAACAGAAATAGGAACTGAGCATTTATTTTTGGAAAGGGTGTTCAGTTTTTGTACTCTAAGGCAGGTATTTCCACCAAACACTTTCACATCCACCTCTGAGTTGGTCTTTTTCAGACCTAAAAATGGACCCTGACATTTTCCCTCAGTTTAGCACTCCTGAGCTTTTTCAGAGCATGATTGTATCAGGAAGTGTTTGAAAACAAACCTTGCTGTCTATTTTATCACTGGCTGAACACCATAGCTCAGACAACCAGGAATTTCCAGCCCCTAAAATCCTCTGTGTTCCCCCAAACGTCCCATAAGCAGCCAGCCTGTTGAGCTGCAAGGACTGTGTGGGAAATAGGTGACAGCTGTAACAGCAGCACAGCTGATTTACTATCACTTTCTGTATGGACACCACGTGGTGCAGTTTCACCCATGCCCGGGGCCTGACGCATTTCTCTTACTTATTTTCATACTTATTTTTCAACTAAAAAAGCTCAGTTTTCAACCCAATGTTTTCTTCTAACAGGTGCTCAGGATTATAAGCAAAAAGAAACACTAGCAAGATGTAGCCCACTTTTTATTCTTGCTTTATGAATCTACTGCACTCACAGATTCAATTCTAAATAGTTTTAATATTGAAATAATTGAAAGATGAGAACTGAACTCATCTGAAAGAAAGGCACACTTTACCGAACTCTGCAGTTCAACTGTGTGTTTGATCTTTGTGTAAGGGAGGAAAATGAAATAAATAAAAGAAACATTGGTATACAGGCACTGTTTGAAACTGGATCCAGCACTTCTAGAGTAGAAGCAGAAAAAAGAATTAAGGGGCCCATATACAAGCTAGAGTCTGGAAATGCAAACCCTCTTTTTCGTTGCTTTAAGAGGAAGAAATGTGCATGTAGCAAATCTAAAACTAAAAGAAGCAGGTTAGAGTACAGAAGTATGGATGTATCCATCCAGTTTCTGGATGAACAGAGCTGCCACAGGGCTCAGATCTTGACTCAGCATTCCCAGTCTAGTTATCCTTCACTCCCCTGCTCAGGTATTGCAGGCCACGTTGGCCTGGGTCAAACCCACATCTAGTGAAACAGGCATGTAGCTGTTTGTAAATACAGCAATCTGTATTTACAATCTTATCTCTTAAGCAGTCTGGTATCTGACCAATGCTATTCATGATGGCTTTGCACAGATTCACCACTAATTCAAAGTCCCATGCCAGTGTCCACTCTCCTGGCATTCACTTGACTCGATCCTGTATATGATGGAGATCAGGTATGTAACACTGAATGCCAATAAACAGGTACACGCAGTAAATTGAACTATCTCCAAAAGGCTGGAAATCCTAGGATTCACCCCTGTCTCAAAATGGACAGTACTGCTTATTGACCATTAAAATCTTCATCCATGTAGTGTTATTCCTACAGAACAACACAAACGCTTGGGTTGGAAGGGACCTTAAAGATCCTTTAGTTCCACTCCTCACGCCAAAGGCTGCTGCATGGTCACTTCTGTAACTTGGGGAGGTGGGTAAAAAAGAGACAGCAAAATAATTAGGAAACTTGGCCCTTTACCTGTAAAGCATAGTTTCATCTACCGAGTCTCAGCAGAAATTGAAAACTGAACTAGAAGAGTTGCAGGAGGGCGGAGGAGCAGCGGAAAGCTTTAGAGAGCTCTCCCACCGCCCGTCCTGTGGGTGACCAGCCCCACTGAGCCGCCTGCAGTGCACAGGCAGAGCTCTGACAGCCCTTCTCCATGGCACCTGTCCCTGACAGCTGCTGAGCGACACCGAGATCCTGCTGCCGAACACCCCGAGCGCCGGGAGCGGCAGCAGACGGGCAGTTCCCGAGGCACATCCCCGCTGGCTGCTCCAGGCTGAACTGCGCCGGGAAACAAAAGGGCGGCACGGCTCCAGCGCTCCCCATCACCCCCATGGGAGAAGATGCGCCGGCTGGGCGGACAAGGCTCCCGCTCAGGAGGTGCTGAGAGAACGGCAGCGGCCAGGGAATGCCCCAGCGAGGAGGAGGGCACAGGGAAGCGCGGGGAGAGCTGGCCGGGAAGCCCAGCACATCTGGATGAGCCTGCTACCAGGGATGCTCTCCGGAAGAATGTTTTCCGGCAAGGGAGCTTTCCTTCCCGCGGCCCAAAGGCGCCCTCTGCCCTGCCCCGAGCGGGAACCCCTCCCGGCAGCGGAGCCCCGCCGAGCGCTGTGCTCCCGCCCCGGGCTCCGCTCCGCCGCCCCCGCCCCGCCGAGCCCTTTGTTCGCCGCCGGGAACCGGGACAGGGGTGCTGCCGGAGTTACCGATGGAGACCTCCTGGGCGAAGGCGAGGGAGATGAGGAGCAGCGGCAGCCCCACGGCGATGCAGGTGACGATCTTGTCGAGCGCCAGCTCCAGCCGCAGCCCCTTGTAGCGCGTCTCCGGCGGCTCCTTCAGCAGGAAGTCGGAGAAGACGTACTCGGTGGCGATGTGCGCGATGGCCATGGCGGGCACGGCGCGTCCGGGCACGGCTCGGCACGGCACGCCTGGGCTGGGCTACGCTGGGCCTGCCTGCGCCGTGCTGGGTTAGGCTGCGCTGGGCCCCGCCCGGCTCCGCCCGGCGCGGCTCGGGAACGCCCCCGCAGCCCGGCCCGACCCCCCCCCCCGGCGAAGGGGCGAGGAGCGGCGTCCTGCAGCTCCGGAGAGGGAGTAAGGGCAGTGCCGGGCCCTCTGGGGGTCAAACAATCACAGAATGGCTTGGATTAGAAGGGACTTTAAAGATCATCTAGTTCCAGCCCCCGTGCTGTGGGCAGGGACATCTTCCACTAGACCAGATTCAGCCTGGCCTTAAACGCCACCAGGAATGGGGCATCCACAGGTTCTCTGGGTAACCTGTGCCACCTGTGCCACCATCCTCACAATAAAGAATTTCTTCATAAAATCTGTTCTAAACCCACCCTTGTTCAGTTTAAAGCCATTCCTCTTTCTCCTATCCCTGCATATCTTTGTAAAGTGTCATTCTCCCTCTTTTTTATACGCCTCCTTAGGTACTAGAAGGCCATAGTGAGGTCTCTCCAGAGCCTTGTCTTCTCTGGGCTGAACAATCACAACTTTCTCAGTCTGTCTTCCAGGAGAGGTGCTTCAGCCCTCACTTTCGTCATCTTTGTGGCCCCCTCTGTAAGTGCTCTAGCACATCCATGTCTTTCTTGTTTTGGGGGCCCCAGAGCTGGACGCACCACTCCAGGTGAGGTGTCAAGAGAGCAAAGTAGAGGGGCAGAATCACTTCACTTGGCCTGCTGGCCACACCCTTTCTGATGCAGCCCATGGTGAGGTTTCTGCACTCTGAGCACAGTTTGTTCATGTCCAGCTTTTCATCCACAAGAACCCCCAATGAGGGGGATTCTCAATGAGTTCTCTCCGTCTGTGCTCATGCCTGTGGTTGCCTAAGTACAGTGTTTGAATGGACACTTCTTGTGTCACAGTTTGTGCCCATCAGCTCTGGTAATCTCGTCAGGCACTGCCAAGAACAACCTGACTCCGTCCATGCTACTCTCCCATCAGCTGTTTGCACACACTGTGAAGATCCCCTGAGGCACTTTCTCCAGGCTGATGAGCCCCAGCTGTCTCAGCACGCACCTCCCCACCCCAGTCTGACAGATGCTCCAAGCCTCTAACCTGCCTAGCACCATGTACTGTGGCGTTTTCCCCACCCAAAATGTTTGATCACTGCTTTTCAGGTCATTTTTGGAGGGAGTCGCTGGGGTGCCTTCACCTTTAATAACCCTTAATTCATTTGCCCCTCTTTACTTCTCCTGTTGGTTTCTGAACCTCTGCAAGCTTGGAGTATCCTCAGCCTCCTCAGCCCAGGAGTCACAGATGAAGTCCTATGTCCACCCCATGAAGAGCCACCTCCTGTGCAGTGCTTTCATGCAACATTCCCCCAGCTCATTGCTTTCTACAAAAGGGACAAACTATTGCCTTCTCCACTCAAATCCCCGTTTATAAAACCACTATCCTATCTGCTTTCAATTGTCCTTTCTATTTTTTCCAAGCCAACAGCCAAGGAAATCATTCCTCACATGGAAACTGTTCTACAACACTGATTTCCTTTCTTGTTGTTTTTGTGCTGGTCTTGTGCTGCTTTGTCCTTTGCTGGATGAGGCCAGGAGATTTGACTCATGCTGTATACAAGATGCAGGTGCCCCAGACATTTATGTAATGGGACTAAGTGGTTTTCTGTTTTTCTCTATTCTTAATTTGTACTGATTCCTAATATTTAATTGCCTTTCTGCCCTCTAAAAAGCACTGGAGCTAATGCTGTCAATAAAGTATTACAAATAAGATCCCGTTTCTGAGATGCTTAGACAGTATGATACGCATAAGGTTAGGATTGCTTTTTTCCACACGTAGTACTGTAAATATATTGGTAATAAATTTTGTCCTTTTTTTCACTGATTTTTCATGCTACGTGTGCCTAAGACTGTCACTCAACTTGTCCACTCTTTTTCACAACACTTAGATAAAACAGTGAAGAGGAAGGGTCCTTGTAGCACCCCATGAGTGACTTTCAACATGAAATCTGACTGCTTTTTCACTGTCCTTTAACCAGTTATTTGACCTTCATGGACTCTTCATCCCATGGTGATTTAATTTCCTTAAGCAGCTTTAATTGAAGACCTTCTTAAAGATCTTATGGAAATGTAAGCGGGTTATGTTCATCCACATCTCTTACCTATGCGGAGTCCTTCAAAAACTTTCCTAAGGCACAATTTTCTTTGGGGGGAAATAAAAAAGTATAAATTCTTCCATGTTCTCTTCTGTTCCTTTGGACACTTTCCTGGTTTGGTTTTTAGAACAGTTTCAGCCAGCTCCCATTGTGTGGCTGACAGAGATGCTTAGTGCTCTGGAAAGTTTTTAAAGATTGGCCTTGCATTTGTCACCTTTCAAGCTTTTGGTTTTAGGACGGTTCCCAACTGCTATCCCAGTTTATAATCCAAATTTTTCATACTTGAGGGCCTGTAGTGTGGATGCTGAAGGCTTGGCCATGGAGAGATTTTCCAGCTTTCTGCCAGCGTATGTGTGAAAGTCTTGCTTTCACATGGTTGCTGGCCCAAAACAGTTAGAGGTTTTTTGTAAACCAATCCCTTTATCTTGCAGGTGCAAATTGTTGTGCAGTGTTGTTGGGATACTGACTGAAGAAATATTTTAAACTAAGTGTTGTAGGGTTCAGCCAATCCCTCTGAGAGGTGGATGAACAAAGAACCAATAACTTTATACCACTAAGATATATAAATGAGTTTGTCAATTAATAAATGGTTCCATTCGTTCCTGGATCGTGTCTGTGTCGCTTTCTCTCCGTCCTCTGCACAACAGCGGCACTGTAGCATTCCGTGGAGAACATGCCTGCCTTGGTGACTTGATCTTCCGTTCATTTTGTTGCTTAACTCTGTTCCTGCCGGTGCTGCAGCCCAACACGGATGCTGTCCTTCAACACATGTATCAGGGCACAGCTGGCACAGGGCTGCCTGGACCAGGCAGGCAATGGTAAACTCATTGCTTTACACTTTCTGTGATGCTTCATGATCTCTGTGGCAGGCTGTGTCACCTGGTCCGGCAGCAGTGATGTCTTGGGGCCCTTTGGAGCCCTTGTTCTGGTTTCAGAGCCACTGTCCAGCTGAGGAGCAGGCCAGAGGAAATGAACTGTGCCAGAAGGTTCATACAAATAGCTGGATTTTTATTACCAGTGTAATCACTTTGGCGGGCCAGTTTCTACAGTCAAAAGATACTTATGACTCAGTTTCTAAAACATCAGGCACATTAGCTACCCTAGAAGGGAAGTACCAAATAATTTCCTTTCTTAATCGTGCATGTTTAAGTGAAAGGCTTTAATTTTATATGTATACAGAGAAAAAAAGTTCTGCACAGACTTTGCCCAGGTGTTTTTGAACAGAACAGGAGACCCCAATTTTAATGTTTACAAAACAGGAAGATGAAATGGTTTAGAGTATCTGTTTTTGTCAGCTCAAATGGATGATTTTGAGAAGGAAGTTTCGTTTGTTGCTATGATGTAAATTCTATTAGGGCTCATTCCTTCATTTCTACTTCATGTGTGTGCTTTCAAATGACTGAGGAAAACAAAGAAATTACTGAGAAACATCCAAGAAACTTTAACATATTTGACTGGACATCAGTGCAGGACACATTTAAGCTACAGTAAGAGTGTAGCACAGTAAAATTTCCTACCTTTGAACGTACTTTAAAATACAGAAGTGGAAAAAAGAAAACAAAAAAAACCCAAAACAGCAACTTGAATTTACATTCAAAATCAAATTTGTGTAAACAGTTTCACAAAGGTGTTTGTTCTGGAATTCCTCTGCAAGAGTTATAGCAGGCATGAGCAGGCAAGAATGAACAAAATCTAACTAAAAATGAGCTATAAACATTCAAGTATCACTAAACATGGCCTGATTCTGTCTGTCTGCCTCGCAGAGCACAGAGATCATCCTCCTGATGGCTTCATTACAGGTATGGAGAGAGGTGCTGCTCAGTGCAAAGAAGAGGTACAGAATCAGGACCATAACAAGCAGCAATTACAAAGTCAATTAATCTCTTGGAGGTTGCTCAGGGCTAGATTTTTAGAGATAAATAAAAGCTGTTAGAAACTAACAGCAGGAGCACTGCTGAACCCATCAGGTTCTAAGATTTATTTGTAGGTCTTCAAAAATCTGTCCCCGGTGCACAATTTCCTCATTTAACAGGGGGAAAAAAAGGGAGAATCACTTGAATGGCAGTGAATTCATTGAGCCAGACTTTGGGAAACTTCAGGGACTTGGAGATTAGCACCTGCTCCTTCAGAAGCTGACAACTTTAGCCAGTCCCTGGTGGTGTTTATTTCCTAGTGTGAACCCTGTGTTTCCGCACAGAGCACATGGATGCCATGCTGCCTGCTCCTTACTCCTGTGGGAACCCTATGGATGCCAAGACGTGTGCTGCTCTGCTCAGCTGCTCAGATTGGATCTTGGACAAAGCTCAGCTGAACTCCAGAGGAGTGGAAATGGTGATGGGTGGTACATGGCTCTTGGAGCTGGGCCCTACAGCTCATGTTCACTCTTGTGAGCACCGGCCACGGGGTAGGACTGTCAGCATATGCCCTGCTCCAGTTTTATTAGCAGCATGTTGCCTTGGCAGTATTAGGTTAATGGTTGGACTCAATGATCTTAGAGGTATTTTCCAACCTTAATGATTTTATGATTCTATGTCGTGAAATCCAGTGAGTCCCTGTGAACGATATTAAAAGTGGGGATTTACAGGGAATCTGGCAGAAATGGACTTTTATCATGCAGAGCTGTGTAATGGATTCTATTTCCTTGGTGGGTGATGAAGCAGAAGAAGATTAATGCTGTTGACAGTAGAACAAGTCCAATGAAAAAAAAAGCTGCGAGTATCAGGCTGGCTTCTCCAGGACTCAAAGTTTTGCCAAAAAAATTGCCCACTTTGTTGTCATAATCTGTTAAAAGAGAGTAGTTAATGAGAAATCTATGCATGAATCTGAAGAGTTTTAAACGGCATTTTAAAAAATCCTTACCCTTTGCAGTGGTTCTATTTGTTGCAGTAGTTGTATTGTATGCTCCAGTTGTGTGTCCTCCTTCTGAAGGAACTTCCCACTCTCTTCTCTCTTCTCAGAGATGAAAAAAGCATAGTTGAGTTGAAAGCCTTAATAAATAATTTTTTCTCTTTTGAAAAAGTAGAGTTGACTTTATTTCATTATTTCTACCTTGTTGATCTGAACAGAAATTGTGATTAGATCATCACAGCTGTTCCTCTGGGCAGCTCCATGGGCAACATCCCCCTTCTCTGTAGGCATCTCTGTTACTCCACTACTTACTGTAGTGATAGGACAAGGAGTAACTTTTAAACTGAAAGAGGGCAGATTTAGATGGGACTTAAGGAATAAGTTTTTTGTTATGAGGGTGGTGAGGCACTGGAACAGGTTGCCCAGGGAAGTTGTGGATGCCCCATCCCTGGCAGTGTTCAAGGCCAGGCTGGATGGGGCCTTGAACAACCTGGTATAGCAGAAAGTGTCCCTGTCCATGGCAGAAGGGTCGGAACTAGATGATCTTTGAGGTCCCTTCCAAACCAAACCATTTCATGATTCACTTCTGCATTTGCTTGTCCATTTGAAATCTCACAGTCCACATGAATACGTGGACTCAAATAAACTCATCATATCCAAGGAAGGAGTACTTTGGCTACATTTGGCGTCTACATTTGTCATCATGCTGCTACAGGGTTATAGGTATGAGGTGTGCCTGCTGGCACTATTCCAACCCTTGTAGAGGAGTGTAGCCAGCACAGTGGGGACCTAGGCAGGAGATGCTGGATCCAGATGTTTAGTGAAGCTATGTGATGTGGAGAGGCTCACAAAACACTTTTGGCTTCACTCACATGTGCTGGAAGAGACAAGCACCACTCAAAAAGTTTGCCAACTTTTCTTAGTCAAGAGATCACCTGTTTCTTGGACAAGATGAACAACCATTTTGTGGAGCTCCTTTTATCTCAGCTGGTGTCTGCCTATGCAGGGAGGAGCCCCAATAGCTCTGTGAGTCATCAGGGGTCACAGGAAGGAACCAGCACCATGCCAGGCTGTAGGCCCTCCCACACAGTGTGGCAAAAAGGCTGAAAAACAGCTCTGCAGATGTTTTCTGCACCACCTTTAAATGACAAATGGTCCCTAGGCTGCCACTGTCTCAGAAGGGCACTTGTGAAGCACCAACTGCTTTCAAGTTGCAGCAAAGTTCACCAAAGATTGCTGCCTTTGCCGTGTCATTAGGGGTGTTTGTCCTTTCTCTTATCACCGCTAACTGGCCTTGGCAGTACAGGTGCTTCCCACCGGTGCACAGGTGAGCTCTCTTCCTTTCCACCTTGCCTTCCATCCAGTTGTGCTGCAATACAGGACCTCTGAGTCCTAGGATGTTGCTGATACTGCACCTGATTTATTGATGGTATAGGTTGTCTCCATGCCAGCGTGGATGTGATCGGCCACATGACAGTGCAGAAGCCACGTTCCAGGGTTTTCTGCTACGAGTTCAACTGTCTGGAAAGTCCCAGGGAAAAGGTCATATACGTCTCCTCTGTGGTCCTTATCTGTCTGTGGCAAAGCAAAACCAGAATTGTGAGAATCATGCCTCAAATACCCCCCCGCCACAGCGCTGAAATAGTCCAGTTAGACTTCCAGCTCCTTAAGGCAGATCAAATGCTTCTCTTATATTTCTAGTGAGCATC
This sequence comes from Lycocorax pyrrhopterus obiensis, assembly GCA_014706295.1. NCBI lineage: Eukaryota > Metazoa > Chordata > Aves > Passeriformes > Paradisaeidae > Lycocorax > Lycocorax pyrrhopterus. The sequence continues at coordinate 80,627,980 of JACSVZ010000001.1, forward strand.
ATCCAGGGAAACTGAGGTCTGTGGACACCTCCCATTTAATCCATTAGATAACAAAAGCAGACCCCTCCTGATGACTCCAACTACTAGTTGAGCAAAGGTGTTTCTTTGAAAGATAGATTTTTCAGATAGTCCTGCCAGTGGCAAACTGTCACAGTGTAAAACCATACTCTAAGCTGGCATAACTCTCTCTAATTTCCTCCCTGTATCTTCCCTTATAGCTTCCCTGTATCTTCCCTTATAGCTATGGGTAAACACATATTCTAACCCACATAACCATGTCCTCTAATAGTGCCCTGTATTCATATTTCATAACAGGCTCAGAGTAATAGAAAGTTTGCAAGGACCTCATTCATTTCATATTTCCTTCAAATGCAAAGCTCCCACCAACCTCAGCATCAGCCCAGGGCTCTGTACCCAAGTGACAAAACCAGGTTGGATATCTGGAAATTTTTTTTTTCTCATAAATTTCCCATCACGCTATAAAAGTTTTACTTTGATTTATTTTACCAACCTTGAAGATGAAGGTCTGTGCATGGAAGTGAACTGTGTGGATATCCACTTCATCGCCCATTCCTATCAAATACCAGTTTGTCCTATCACCTTCATTCATCGTTAGACCTAAGAGACTGTTGTAAATCTTCCCATTGATTGCTGGAAGGATGACAAAATGGGAATGATTAATAACTGGCCGTGGTATGGGTGATGATAACCTCCACTTCACGCACCCTTTGCACTTTCAGGGGAGAGGGAGTGCTTGGGCAGAGGGGGGACAGGCATGTGCTGTCAGGACAAGTGCTGTCCATAGTGACCACTGCCAGTGCAGGGAGACAGTCATGCTTTTGTTTCGGTTTCCAAATCATGTAAGTATACATCATCAAACATTTTTCTGCCTTGAAATGCATCAAACTGGACTTTTACTGGTTGAGACTGAACTCCTGAACAAACTGGATTTATGCTGAGAAGCTACATGGAAAAAGAGAATTGTTGCCTAAAATGGACACCAACTGTAGAAAGAAAAGTTTGCTTTGTCAGGGCTGTGTGTGTCCCCGTCCAGTCTGTTCTGCCTGGCTCCTGGGCTGGCTGCTACTACAGCCACAGTTTTCAAATGTCATCCTTATGCTCCTAAAAAACAAGCCTTGGAGGAACACAGCTCCCAAATGACAGGGGAATTCTGGCAGGCCAGCCTCTTCCCAAGAGTGTAACAGTAAACTATCTTGTTAGAAAAATATCTTGGCTGGGCCTCGTGAAATCTTTTTGTTTCCAACATCACAGTTTATGAAGTTGTCACATGGTTGGGTAACTGCAGGCTAAGTCCAATGTCTTCCTAAAAGGGCTGTGAAAAATAAACCTCTTTCCTCTCGGCTGCTGCCGCCAAGTCCTACATACCATGCATGCAGTTGCCTTCTACAAAATTCTTAGTGGAATTAAAATCATCAGGATCCTTATGAAGGTATGTTTCAATATTTTCTTTCAAATACCAGGATTCATTTTCATCGAACACCATAAACAGAAGAGTAAATTCACGATCGATGTCTTTCCTTAGACCTCTTTCATCTAAAGTTCCTTTTCTGCAAACTACAAGAGGCCCAATCAGACCACTGTATGTGTCCTGAAATAAAATAAATACATGTGTTACAGATGTTCAGTTCATCCAGTTACGAAATAGATAGATACAGATTAACTAAAGATTAAATTGCTTTTTCCTATCAGATGAAAAAAATCAGTCTGATTAAAAATTTCTTTCTCTGTGTGTCTCTCTGTTAATTTACCAAAGCAATGATCTCCAGTGGTCCCTTTCAACCTTATTCGTTCTGTGATTCTGTGATTTTGTATAATGTTTTGTCTTCACCCTAAATCCCTTCAACAATCCTTTAAGGAGGAAATCACGTTACTGTGGTGTATCTCTTGGGATTTAAGTAGATTAAATTACCCAGGCATGTACAACTGTTATCAGAAGACAAAGCATCTAGCTCTGTAAATGGTTTCTCTAGCCTGTGGTCTTCTCCCAGCTGAGAAGCAGGATCCTTTCAGAAATATTACACAAGGCAGGACGTGTTAGCCAAAGCAATGCAAGCTTTAATGGCCACTTCTTGGTTACCTTAACAAAATTTGCTGTTGAATAATAAACCCAGGTGATACAGTTTGGATCTGTTTTGCCAGGACCGGATCGTTCTGGGACGTTCCACCTGTAGGTGTTTATTTCCCCTGAAACAGAGAGAGGACAATTTTACCTTGAGCAGCTGGGTATTAGAGGCTTTGAATAGTATCTAACTCAGACCTGCTACCCCCCCATCAAAAAGTTATCTGCGTCAAAACTACCTGTGGAAGCATGCAGCAATGGGATAGGGATATGATTCTGCCTTCCAGGAGGTCAGTGAGGTTCCAGTGGTGTAAATGAGGGCATATTGCCCAGGAAAAGACGACCTGCAAATGATACTGACAAAAGTGGCATCCCACAGAAGGAAGTTCACAGACAAGACTCTTCATATTTCCCCTTGGCAAAACCTGTAGTAATCCAATGATCTTGGCTGCTGATGCTTAAGGTCAGTTGAGACATTGAGAGTCAAACCCAGAAAATGTTTCTTGGACCTTCTCAATTGAAAAGAGCAAAAAGAAGTGGCAGTTGCCACTGGGATTTTGCAGAGGGTACTGCAGAAGTGTGTCAGCTGGGGGCCCAGATAGGAGAGCTGAATATGTACCAACCCGCTGTCTGGGAGCAGCAGGGGGGTTCTTTCATCTTCCAGATAAGACCTTGCTCCATAGCAACTACCAGAGAACCTCTGTCCCTTCCCAAATGTCATAATCTCTGCCTGAGCAGAAATTCCCTGACCTCTGATTTTAAAAAATCCCTAACAAATGGATGAGGAAATTATCTGTCTGGGTGAGAATCAGTTCTCTCCACTGAACACAAACATCTGTGTTCAGATGAACTGCCTATGCTGTGTTTCCCTGGTTTGTTTTTTTGCTGGTACTGCAGGAAAGGGTAGGAGACCAAGATGTGGTCAACACCTTCTTGCCCTTTTAATTGGTGGAGAAATGTTGAATCAGGCATTATCTGTCCCAAAAGTCTTTCAGGGTGACAACAGCCAAGAGCATCGTGGGACATGCTATGAGTCAGGTGAAAACAAGGAAATCACAGAACCATGTTTTTAGTACAGCTACAACAGCTGCCAATAGCTGTGGGCATCTAGACAAGGAGAGTTTTCAAGCCTAAAGGGTTGGGAAGTGACTGAGCCTAGTTTTGTGTCACTGAGCCACTACTCTGTTCGTGCATCATGCAGCAGTGGGTTTTATTGTGCAGCAATAACTACAAAAACAAAAAAATGGTGACTCTCAACTCTCATACAGTATGAGATGGGTCTCATGTAAGTACTGCAATATCATTTACTCTTGGAGGATAAGCACCATGTCATGGAGACAATAAGTCTATGTCAGGGAGACATAGGCCAGGGAAGAGTTTCTCATGCACCTGTATCTAACCTACATGTCATCACCTCTTTTTAGAGGGTGTGATCTGAGAAGGGGGGCTGGTCATGGTCCTCCACCCCTTCCTTGCTTTTTACTCCTCACCTCAGGATGTTTGGAGGCTGTAGATGGAAAAAATCTCCACCTTACTTAAAAGCTGACACATTTCAGAAGGCATTGGAGACCCATCTTTGAAGTGTAAATAAGGCATAACCCCTGAAGAGAGTGATAAACATGAGGAAAATTGATGTTTTCTCCCTTTTTTTCCTGTGGGTAAATGGAAGAATGGACAGGGAAGGAACAAAGCTGTGGCAGATGAGAGCTGGTTTAGCTTAGGCTGCTATGGATATGCTCTCTGCATCTATTTACCGTGTCCCCCACAGTTTCTTTGGGAGCTGGCAGTGCTCTCAGGAGTACGGTTTGTCAGGATGCAAATCTGTCTGATGACTGATTCAGGATATAGTAGAATTAGACAGTCTTTGGCTAGTTTGGGGTGAGCATTCCAGCCTGGCCTAGGAAGACAGACAGTGAGGATTTCTAGATTATGGTGGTGGGGACTGACGTGCCCAGAAATTTTTCTTGTTTTCAGGGATTTGTTTTCTATGTTAACTGCTTTTTCCAAACTCCTAAGGAAAAGTCTGTTCTTAGATCTTCCTGAAGAACGCTTTTGTCTTACTCTCACAGACACCTTCCCTCATCTAACTCATCCCAAGCCTGCTCCCATGTGGACACAGGAGACAACAGGAGTGTCCCCGTTGTTACACCTCAGCTGCCAGCCTAACAGCATCAACGACATCATGGAGCAAACAACAAAACAAGGGAATCATGTATAAATCAGTTCCTTTTTTCCCCTCCCCCATGTATTAACCACAGGTATACATTCATCAAACTCCAGCAAGGCAGATGGTGGCTCATATTTGGACACGAGTTTCTGTGTAATTGCACTGTACTGATACAGCTGCTCACAGGAAAGGAATTTCAGCTTGCAAAGAGCTTTATTACATCAAAATTTCTTTTCATTTGGTTTCACACTGAAGTTCACAAATACTGTGAAAAAAATTGCAAGGGTTTTAGGAAGCAAAGGTAGGTACATTTTGGGTTGACTACAATGCCTGGGTTTGACTTCCTACTAGAATGTAAACCCAACAAAAAAAATTGAAGTTCAAAAAGTTTAACAGGAATTTTTGTATATGAAAAACTATTTTCCTCGCTAGAAACCGAGGCATACTTGGTACGCTTTTCCAAAGATTGTTAATTTGCATGACAGCTACATTTTGCATTTTATGCCTGACTCTGAATGCAAATGCCAATTCTGTGTAGCTTGAGAGAGGCAGAGTTAATATTACCACCTACAATTCTTACCTCTGAGTTTGAAAGTTTTTAAAACATTTTTGGAGTGTCAGTCTGGAGCCAAATGCAGCACTGGCTCACATTTCTCTTGCCATGATTATGGGCCTGGTTCTCCCTCTTTTGGAGGTTGTCCAGTGATATTACATTCCTGTTTCTACCCGTGATAGGAACAAAGGTTCACTCTGCCCAAACATGTTCACTTGGTCAAGAACCTACATCTATAACAACTCAGAACTGTAGCTGAATAGACATTGAGCACATTATGCCTGGGAGAACGTATAGATATGGACAAGCTTGAAAGAGGGATTATCAATCATGTACTAAAATGCTTTTATATACAGCATTTGTAGCTCAAAGAAAAGAAGAGGGGGGAAAAAAAAAAAAAAAGAGAGCCTTACCAGGGAGGGTAATTGGTGTCTCAGGCTCTTCTTCACAACCCACTTCTTCTATACCATGTGCACTTATTGAGTAAGGCCTGCTGGCTTTGTTCTTAAATACGATCAGTACAGAGTCACCGACCTCGGCATGGAGCAACGGCCCTAAATTCAAACAGAAGATGCCAGTGATTCATGCTGCTTTTCTGAATTCAACAGACTTTCAATTGCTGGGCCTAGGAGTGGAGCCAAGGTCTCTATCAAAACCCTTGGTCTTTTCTATTCTTCCAGGAAAGCCATCAAAATTGGTTTATCTCAGCTGATGAAAAGCTCCATATGTATAAACAATGTCTTTTTGGTCAATGAAGAGAATTGTTCACTCTGAAGACAGGTCTTTGGACAGCTGGTTTTTAAGGAAAATTCCTGAGGATGGTTTTTGAATCTTTCAAAATTTTATTTCTTAAGCTGGTAATTGCCACCTTTTCTTTTTTAACTTTTTTTTTTTTTTTTTAACTCATGTTCTTCAGAAAAGGAAATGGTAAGTATTTTCCTAGAGAAGTTTATCTCGGGGGAACAGTATGAAACTATGTCAGGGGAGGCTTAGTTTCAATAGTAGGAAAAGGTTCTTCCCCCAGAGGGTGGTTGGGCTCTGGAACAGGCTTCTCAGGGAAGTGGTCACAGCACCAAGCCTGACAGAGTTCAAGAAGTGCTTGGACAACGCTCTCAGGCACAGGATGTGACTCATGCAGGGCCAGGAGTTGGACTTCAATGGTCTTCCAACTCATGATATTCTATAATTCTATGACTATTTTATGACCAGTTGTTGCCCGCTTTTCACCCCATAAAAAACATGAGCCGATGGTTATTTTATGATGGGTAAAATTATGTCTTGCCCAATTGCAGATACAAATCCAGCCCCTTAATGTTGTCTTAATCTTTTTACAAGAGTCTCCCCCATGTTACAAGCTCTGAAGCTAAGTTGAATCCTGGAATTGCAATTATAGCTCTCCTTAGGACATTCCTTATTCACATTCAAGAATGAATTTTTTAATTTGGAAAGCATCTTTACACTCAGCAATTTAATAAATAGTGTTTAAAATCACTGACAACCTGGAATAGGCATCAGTGTTCCTTATTTTCCGTCTTAAAAAAGCTGAAAAACGTCTTAGTTTTCAGAAAGCAATCCTCTCACTGACCACAGGCTCGGTCTGTGAGACATGAGAGCTACTTGCCCAGGATTTCCAAGTGTTCCTCCTCTTCTGTCCTCTCTTTGCGCTGTGTGAAGTTGCCACTTGTGTACTCCCTGTAAACCACCTTCTTGTATTTTGAACCGATCAGGTCTTCTGCTTGGCTCAGAAAAACATGCCCATAGCTGCAAAATAAAAAGGCAATAAAAGCACTAAACCTTACATATCAAAGAGCTAGTAACTGTTGTGTTATTCACAATAGATTTAATGAGAATATACAGCTTGATCCAATGTGCTGATTGATGTGAAGGCCTTGAGAGATGCCTGAGGTTTTAAACAGCAAATAGCAAGAGTGATAATCCTCACTGAATGCCCACCCTCTTCAAACAGGTAAAGCTGAGGATAAATTGCCCTCTCCAAGAACCTCTGCGAACACAAATTCTTCACCAGAGCGGTCAGAGCAGAGGTGAAGTGCTAGGTAAGAGTGGTTTCAGCTGCCCTCTCCAGCTGCATCATTCACTCCAATAAAAGATACTGCCTGACCCTGGAAACCTGAATCCTCCTATCATGATGGTGGCTTTCACTATCTTGGCTATCAGTCAGCCATGGGAAGATGATAAAAAAAGCTTGACCTTCTAAAACAAATGCCATCATCTGAGATAAAAGGGAGCTGCTTTACCCTTCCCTCTTGCTGCTGTGTACTGCACAGGTTGGATGCTTTCCCAGCATGACGATAAAGGGAGAAATATATTTTCCCTTCTGCACCTGGAAGGGGATGCTTTCCAGGTTTACCCTCAGTTTGTTGCTGCTCCCATGGGATCTCAGAGGGCTGACTCGCCGGCAGAGGACACTCACAACCCGCTGTGCAGCAGAGCGTTCATCCTCTTCTGGGAGCAGCTGTCTCCTGGCAGCTCATCTCCAAGGTGCCCCTGGCAGGGGAGTTGTAAGGTTGGCTCACAATATACTAAATAAAACGAAAAAACGCCCCAGGGATACTGCTTACTGTAGTAGTGAACTGTGTGTGCAACAGCAGCCTTTGACAGTACTGGAGCTTATGTTTTCTTTAAACTCACATCATCACCTGTGACTCTTCAGGTGTATTTTTTACAGACTCCTCTTCCTCTGTACAAGGAGCAGTTTCCCAGATGCTTTTTTAAGGTTTATTTTTGATGTATGTTCCTTTTTGCTTTCACCAAAGTGTCCTCAGAGACCAGTCTGTGCAATATGATCTGGAATGTGTATTTTTTTCACAAGTTTTTTATTCCTTAATGCAGTACCATGATTCACTCGCAGGGTTACTTATGTTCTGATCTTTTCAGGGGATCCAGGGGCTACCATGCTATAGAAAAGCAGGCTCAGCACCTCCTTCATGCATCTGCATTGCCTACAGGAGTTCACATCTGGAACAGGTACCTGGGTTTCTCCTCTATGAAAACCAGAGCACTGGGATGGCAAGGCTGGGGAGAGTAAGGGAGAGGAGGGGGTCGGGGGGCATCATTGTAAGGTTGAGCCAGGGCCGGAACACAAACTTGGAAGCCTTCTTGAATTCAACAGCATTACAAGACACTCTGAAATGAAAGCATTTGAAACTGATGCCTATGAACTAGTCTAGTCTGAGAGGCTGTGACTTTATAAATACATTTTCTTGTATTATGTTTGGCAAAGAGTTCCTCCTAAAAAATATGAGGCTGGCATCATGAAAAGGTGCTTCAAAGTTTCCCCTCCACTGTAAGTGTGTCCTGTGCCCACAACTGTTTTTTGGTTTGAGTACCTTTCCTCATTGCTGCTGATGTTGTAAATCTTTGGTGCCGAGCTCTTATTTGAGGCGTAGTCCCACTCAATTTCCTCTGCAGCAATGTAATAGAGCCTCATGGCTCCATGCTGCTGCTGGGCTCGGGTGGTGTTGCGGCAGCTGCTGACCTCGTAGAGATGTTTCATCCCACCAACAAAGTGATCAAAAGTCCTGCAAACCACTTTGAATGTGCCTGGAAAGAAAAACACATGAGATTTAAGCAATTAAAAAACCTAAAAAGCATCTTGGTGAATTAGGTCGTGTGTACATCTCTGATCTGTCCTCAGACAAACCTAATCTATGACGCTGTATGGAAAGTCAAGCAAGGGGTTGTTTACAGAGAATGATAGAATATTCTAGGCTGGAAAAGACCTCCAAGATTATTAAGCCAGCCATTAATCCAGCACTGCCAAGTCCACCGCTAAACCGTGTCCCTAAATGCCATATCTACAATCTTTTAAACACCTCCAGGGATGGTGACTCCACCACTTCCTGGGCAGCCTGTTCCAATGAACTAAACCTCACCAAGGCAAGCTGAGGTTATTCCCTCTTTTCCTGTCACTTGTTACTACTTGGGAGAGGAGACCAACACCCAGGTAGTTATAGAGAGTGAGAAGATCCCCTCTGAGCCTCCTTTTCTCCAGGCTTAAAACTCCCTCAGCCACTCCTCACCAGGCTTGTGCTCCAGACCCTTCCCCAGCTCCGTTGCCCTTCTCTGGACACGCTCCAGCCCCTCAATGTCCTTCTTGTAGTGAGAGGCCCAAAACTGGATGCAGGATTCAAAGTGTGGCCTCAGCAGTGCCGAGTACAGGGGGACAATCACTGCCCTGGTCCTGCTGGCCACACTATGGGTGATCCGGGCCAGGGTGCCATTGGCCTTCTTGGCCACCTGGGCACATGCTGGATCATGTTCAGCTGCTGTTTACCAGCACCTCTAGGTCGTCTTCTGCTGAGAAGTTTTCCAGACACTCTGCCCCCAGCCTTTGGCATTGCATGGGGCTATTGTGAACCAAGTGCAGGACCCAGTAGGACTTGGCCTTGTTTTGCTCCACAGGAAACACTAGCCATCTTTGCTCAAAAATCACAATAAATTACTTCTAACTATTTGAGTTAGATTAGCTTGGCCGAGGAAACTCTGAAAAGCACTTAGATGTCTGGCAGCAGGAACAAGCTTGCCAGTGAGCCTTCATTGCCAGCAAGCCAATGCTGCGGACATGCCCGTGAGGAACACGAGAAGATATAGGAGGAAGCATTCACTGCAAAACCCAATAAAGGCATGGAAAAACAAGGGGTGTGTTTCAGAGCTGCTGGTTCCTTGTCCCTGAGCACAGAACCACTGTACCAGCCTTCAGTGCAAGAGACTCTCCACTCAGCCCCTGCAGTCTGCCTGGTGTAATCAGGCTAATGGAGGCCTCTTTGCCATACAGATACAGACCCAGTATACAGGAATGCCTGCTTATAACCATTTGTTTATATGCACAGTTGAGACAAACTGCAACTTTCTGACCCTTTGCATTCCCTTCACGAAAGGCCAAGCCACCATGGGTCTTTTTTTTTTTTTTTTGGTAGCTCTGGTGGTCAAAGACAGTAGTGATTGTGGGAGCATATTTTGGCATGTTCATGGGCAGATTTTAATATTTATACTCTCCTTCTCTCCTTCCCATTTACTCAAGCAGAAACTGACCATGATGTTGTCCTGTACAGCTCCACCTGCTAGCACTCTGTGAAGGAGGAAAGCACTTTCACAGCTGCATTGCGTGTGAGTCAGTGATAGAACCAAAATTAGAAGCATAGCTCTGTCCAGACTAGATCTCAGTCCATTTCCTGTGCTTCAGGGGAAAAAGTGATGAAAATGATAAAATAACATGTAATTTTAAAAAATCACATGCATTGGCGATTGTAAAGATCTGGTAATTCATTCAATTTCCCTTATTGCCGGTAGAAGGTTATCCAAAAATTAAAAATCCCTTAGAACAGTTGTTTTGTGTGAGTTCTACAGTGCAGTTTCGTGACAGATGGTGGAAATGTTTGGGATTTGCATAAGAAAAGTTTCGGTTGTCTTACAGGCACCTGCAACAGAGGTCTGACCTGGCACATACACAACTCCAATGTACATTTCTATCAGGTGTATTTCTATCTGGCCAAGGATGGCCCTTGGCACAGCCTCATACAACCCTGATGACTGTTGATCTAAACAGAGTCGCGCCAGTGTAAAGCAAAGTAGTGTTGTACTGTGTATTATGAAGCTTATTTGGTGTCTCCAGCAAACAACTCATACTCTCCTAGTTTGAAGTATTACTCACTGGATTACCCATGAGATTTAAAAGTACCTTTAATGTATAAGCTTCTGAAGAAGCTCCTAAAGACTGACTGTTATTGAAAAGCTTTTGTTGAAGTCCTAAAATACTTTAAATGATGCTGACTATCCGCCTGGCAGTGAATTTGCTTTTCTAAAAAAGTCTGTTTGGAGAACTATAGAAATTCTGTGAGCATCCTGTTAACTATCTCTCTGCCTGATGCTCTGCCTGTCCCAAGGTCACTAAAGCCTCTGGTCTTTGGTGCACATGCATATTTGATTCATACACCTTCCCAGAAAAGCAGCCCAGCCTGAATTCTCAGCTACGCCGGGTCCCCACAGTCTCCATGCTTTCAGGAAACATGCTCCTTGTACAGAGCAGAGTATCTCACTGACTGTCATTTTGACTGACTGGTATCTGCAAGTGCCACACAACCAAGATCAGTTAATGAACATACCCACACGGTCTGGCTGCATCAGTGCTGTCCCTGATAAATGAGGAAACAAGGCCAGCCCGTCCCTCGTCGTCCCTCTCAAGTCAATGGTGTTTCCTTGAAAATGAACCCCGTGCATGTCGTAGTGACTGCCCAGCCCAATGAGGTGCCAGGAGACCCTGTCGTTCTTGCACATGGTCAGGCCTGGCAGATTGCCATACAAGTAGCCGTTGACAGCTGGAGAAGGAAAAATCTTGGTTAGCAGCAGGTCCGCAGAAACCCATTAGACAGCCTCCTACCACCTTCCTGGCCAGAGACTCACGACTCAGCAAGTCACTAAAGGGGCATTTTGTGAAGAAAAGGTAGCATTGGAGGACACCAAATTAACATCTAAGTGCTATTCCTATAAACTCAGAACTTCTATCTCTTCGGTTTTATAGATCAGTAAAATCTTGTAATAGCCCTTTGCAGTGATGTAGCACTCCTCCTCCAAGCTTTTCAGTGTGCCTCCCAGACACCAGCCAAGTGTACAAATAAGGTACCTCCTTTCAGCCTGGAAAATGTATAACTAGATCATAAAGGCTATGGAGAGGGCCATAAAGAGTCTGAGTTACAAATTCAGTTCTGGTGGAGCCTTTTTATGTGATTTTGACCTTTGATTTCCACCTTTACTTCCTAAATGTATCTCTGTCTTTTACAAGGGTGTTATGAGGCCAAACTCCCTAATCCTCAAATGTTCTCTGTGACCAATGTATGAAAGATGCTATAAAAGCACAAAACTTCGGTATGAGATCCATCTCATAGTGGAAGAATAAAATAGATGGGTCCAGAAAGCCCCAGGGTTCTCTAACAATACATATCTAAAGCAAAGATAAGGTTATGTGATTTGCTCAAGTCTGTCATCCCAGGGATACCTTGGAGGAGATCCATGCTGAATTCAGATACTTGCATCCGGAAATGATGTTTTAAAATATTTTTGGCCATTCCCCCAGTTTTTGCCTCTTCTCTTCCAGAGGTGGTCACTGCCCAAATGGGAGATGGTAGAGCAGAGCAGGTGGACTTTACTGCCTAAGTCAGTGCCAAGACCAGCAGTGAAATTTAAACCACTAGTGAACATTGGCTTCTTCTGCAGCTGATGCCTGTCTCTGGCATTGTGCCTTTTTATAGAACTGTTGTATCTAAACCCAATGCTCTGTTCCCTTTCTCCAGGTGTAGTTAGTAGGTGGATGCATCTGTTGCTATTGTGACTGGGGTTTCAAAGTGCACTCCAAGGGCATCAGGAGCTGGCCATAATCTGACTGACAGCTTTCCAGCTCACTCTCCAGTTCAGTGTGGTGAGCTGTGAATGATGATAAAACCTGCCAACTCATCTTCCTAATATGACTGAAGAAAAGGTATCATTAGGAGATATTAGGTATTTCATACCATGCATTTTGTTGGATTCCATGAAATCAGCATCATTTTCATCTACTTTTGAAGGGTCTCCAGTGAATGCTTCAATATTCTTGTTCAGATACCAGCTGTCATTCTCATCAAAGATTGAAAAGAGGAGGTAAAATTCTCTGTCTATTCCTTTCTGTAGACAAGAAGGAGGACAAGACATAAAAAAAATCTAGTCAATAAAAATGAATGGGTTTTTACAACAAAGCTTTCTTTTCCCTGAAGCCACCTTCTTACTAAGTCTGCATAGAGATAAGCACCTTTTCATCAGCCAGAAGGATAAATAAAGTGTCCATTGCCTGGTGTGAAAAGACTTATTCATTGCATGGAAAAGACAGAAAAGCTAGGGAAGAGCCAGGATATTAGGAAAGTATGATTTAGTCTTCTTAATCACCCCTTTAGCTCCGCTTTTACCCTGAGGAGTGACATTTGTTTAATCTCTGTAAACTGAGCCTGGAAACTGGGCAAATTGCCCATTTGGGAACCCCCAGTGCACCACCCTGCTGTTAGGGACAAGCAGATATTCACGTTGGGCACCTGTGTGCCGTCGTGATTCAGAGTGTTCTTCCGACAGACCAGCAAAGGTCCCACGAGGCCAGAGTTGGTGTCCTTGACAGCATCGGTGGCTGAATAGTACAGGTAGGTCAGGCACGGGGGGTCACTCTCTGTTGGACCTCCATTTTCAGGCACCCTCCATTTGTACGTGAAGGTTTCACCTGGCTTAACGTGGGCTCCTGGCTTCAGGTAGCCTGTAGAGAGAAAGTTGAGATGCACCAAGATTACAGGAAGGCTTTGTCTTCCTGACTACAAGAGTTGGATGGAAGTCAGGCACAGCTGCTGATTTCTGTGGAGAAGCTCCCCCTTGCCACCACAGCACCATCCCATAGTCTGGGCAGTTATGCCACGGGGACATCTCACCCGAGTCCCTTGCCATGGGGACAACCAAGCCCACTCCCCGCAGAACAAGTTCAGCCGCTCCACTCAGACACCTTCCGACGCCACGTTGGATTATCTGGGTTCAATCAGGTAAGAGATGCAGAGCTCATCCTGGTGCTTAACTGGCTTCCTCTAATGTTTGTAGCTTACCTGCCCTATCACGGAATTTATCTGTGGCACAAACTCAGACTCTGCTTTTCATTAAGCACCAACAAATCAATTACATTAGTGAATGGAGCTGGAACTGTGGCTCTTTAGAAATCCAGAACAAATCTGATCCTGGTAATTGTTTCTTTTTGATTTTGTAGCAATGCACAGGAGCCTCTGTCAGCATCTCCAGAGACTGGATGGTACTGCTCTTTGTTGGAGGCTACTTTTAAAGGATTTGGGCCATTGTCTGCTGTCATGCAAAGGGTGGATTTAGATTTTGTTTAACACTTAAGCATCCATTGTCTAGATTTTCTCAGCACAGTCAGTCTCTAATACTCCAAGAAAATCTTCTTAGAAACTTAGACACAAGTGAAAATAGCAATATTACATCTGAACACAGCAATTTGCTGCAAACTGCAATACAAAGCAGAGTATGGCTTCTGCAGTATCTGATACTACTGGACTCATCCTGCAACAGTGCTCAGTAACGAAAACATTGATTTGGAGTCAAAAACCCTCTGTGACTGGCAAGTGTCAAATGCAATATGCAAGTTATTACTGTATGCAAGTGCAGCCAAAACTTATGTATTTCCTGAGAGCACAACTGGAAAAAACATATGTCTGCAGACATCTCTAGATGCAGGTATGTTTATTTACAGTATTTTCACATGAGTAAGCTGCACTCAGACAATGCACAACCTCTGAAAAATTATTTACCCTCAACGTAAACCTGCAGCCTCTTAATGTATACCTACAGGATTCCTATAAGTATACAGTTGTAGATAGATGTAATGGAATTCCAAGACACAAGAGTTAAAAGGAGAGAAGAAGGGGCAGAAAGATTATTGATGAATCTGGAGTCAGGTTCCTCTCCAAAGACCCAGAGGTGTGCCAGCTGACATGGCTGCTGAACTGTAGGTTTTAGGTTGATTTTGCTGCACAACAAAGTATGCAGTGCTGAAGGGCACTATTACCAAGGAGTGTTAAATGAAAGCACAACAGCTCTGCAAGCAGAGGGAAGCTGCACTTCCATTGGAGAACTATCTCTGACATGGGTGGCATTAGGATCTGTGCAGATAACTTCAAGGCTGAACTCAAGCCAGTTGTTTTTTTCATGTTTTGCCTCCTGGCGAATTTGTTGAGTTACAAAGTCAGCAACAAGAGACAACAATTTAATAAAGCCTTTTGCATTGATTTTATTGTATGATGAGTTTTACATGTTGACCTAATTCTCTCTCAGCACAATCTTCAAAAGAGGGATTATGTCCCATGAGTTTCTTTTGATGTGTTGTAGTGGAAACAAAGCAATTTAGGCAACAAGAATACTACATTTATTTTCAGTGCTGAAAATGCAGCAAAAACTTTTTTGCAGACCACAGCATTATCTCTGTAGGTGCTATGAATGGGATTCGTCTCACCTTAATTGAGCCATCCCAAGCTTAGTCCCTAACCCAAACTCTAGACTTCTGTTGTTGGTGGAGAGAGAATCACATCTCCAGAAAGTCTCCTTGTCACTGACTGTAAAAGGTGCCTACCAATTAAACATGAAATTTAACATTCAATAATTAAATTTTGGTGAAAGGACCCTGTTCTTGCACAAAATGAGAGGAAGAATTTCATAAATGCTCCATTTCATCATTTGTGTATTTATAAGAATTAATAAGGATTATCACTGCTTCATGTTCCAGGGCAATCAGATAAAAGCTGCCTTTGATACTGGCTATCCTGACAGTGAAGCAAGGGCAATGCCCAGCCTGGATTAGAGAATTGGGAGTGAAACAGTTGGGACCATGTGGATAGCTATAGCCAAAGACTCAGCAGGGCCATCATGCCAGATCCTAAGATTCATAATTCTGGAGCATGTCCAGAGGAGATCCACTGGTTGCCATGGAGCAATATTAGATTAGAATGAATAGAAATTGGATTGTGCTTCTGACTTTTGTTCAACATGGACCTGATCTAGTTTTAGACATCTTGTCTGGCACATATCCAAGGAGAAGAACCATCACATTTGCAGACCGTGGAGTCCCATGAATTGTGACATGAAGGGTAGATACAACTAATCAAATTATCCCTTTTGTGCCTTAGCACCCAAAAAAGGGCAAACCTGCAGAGCTCAGTAGCAGATTTTTGGACTCAAGTATTCTGGGTGTGACGATGCAGTAGTGCAGCCAAAACTTACCATCTAAGTAGGGAGCACCTTCTGACATCTTGCTGAAGCTTACACCATGGGCCATAATGCTATAACTTCTTCTGGCTTTGTTGGCAAAAGTAACCAGCACCGTATCTCCCACTTCAGCTTTTATAACAGGGCCTTAAAAAACAGAGTGAGGTAGGGTATTAGGAGGACTACTCTCCAGCATCCTTCCACCAAAAGAAGACAGAGCTGTGTGCATTAGATTCCCCTCTCAGTCCAGCTGGTTCTACATTCAAACCTGATGTAATGACAGGAGGGGAAAATATTCACGGTACCAAGTATTCCCAGGTGCTTCATGTCCTCTGACCAAGTCTTCTTACTGAACGTTGCATCAGTATATCCCACATAGCGAACTTTCCAGTATTGCCCTCCTATTCTGTCAGTCCCTTGTGTGAAATATGTTGCAGATTCACTGTGGAATTAGGAAATCAGACTGGTTAAATAATTGAAGGTTCACGCAGAACCCTTCATTTCAGATAAAGTTATTACTCCAGACACAGGAGAAATGACCCCCCACGTTACTAATCTGCGTACACTTTTCTAGCACACGAAGAAAGATATTACTGGTTTGAATTAGTTAACAAATGGGCATTCATTGTGCATTAGACTTCTATGTTTAAACCTGATTTACTTAGGGAGACATCTGTATCAACTTACCTCAGGGCAAGAACTGTACACAGTGTGTCTCTAATCCTTGTTGGCTTTTCTCGGAGACACTATAGTGCAATTTGTCTCCATCAGTAATAACAGGGGGGGAAATTCTGCCACTGTGGCACCTCTGAACTGAACTGATTGTAAGTGTGAAAGTTGCCTGAAGAGTCTCGATGAAGGGTCATTGACTGTATTGAACTTGGCATGCCTCACTTTCCCCATGGATTTAATGGAGTAAGATAAGTGCTTCCAGAAGGCACCTTGAAGCATCGCAGTTATGCATCTAGCTTCCTGACAAGGCTGTTTAAATCCATTCCTCCCTGCCCCTTTCAATTAAAATTAATGACAGTGCAGGACCTAGCCCTAGTGAATCACTGGGGCAGTGTCACACGGACTCCTGAAATTAAAGCACAACAGGAGTTGACAAGAAACCTCACCTGCCAGTGGCGTTCAAACCCTGCCCAGTGAATTTATCATAACCGTCAGGTCCGTAATTCCAGAGCACTTCTTCAGCAGCGATGTAATATCTTCTCTTGTGACTGATTGGTGAAGAGTGAGACAGGTTTTTTTGGCAGATCTGAACATCATATAGTGCCTCCATGCCACCTGGGAGGAGAAAGAGTCTGGAGACAGTCCCTGACCAGCTGCAGAGTCAGCAATCTTATGGATACAAATGCACATTCAAAATTCTCTGGGAGCTACATGGATTGGAAACAATTACTACAGTAAATTTCTATTTCAAAAGACATTCTCTGCCTACAATGGGCCAGATACCAACACCCGTCCTTTGCAAGGTGGTACTTTATGCAACAGGTGAAACCCACTGACATCAATGACACTCTTTAGTGGACTTACTCAATTTCTTAATCTGCATAAGGATGGTAGAATGATTTTGGAGGTCAGAGTGCCTCCAGAAATCTGCGAAATGACATCATCTCCCCCTGACTTCATTAAAATACGGACTGGTTATTTCTGCTGAAGGTATTTGTTGCTTGCCAGAATTGAGTCTGTTTTGCCTGATGCAGATCCCACTGAAATCAGTATGTAAGAATTCTCCCAACTCATCTCTGCTTTGATAATTATACATTGCCTGCTGCCATGACACCTAGTTTATGATACATGCTTTTGGGGTCTTGCACCACACAAGTATCACAACATCACCATCAAATTCCTCCACATAATGGTTTCTGAAAACACTGCCAAGTTTTGCCTGATTTCCATAAAGCAAAAAGCTATTAAGTGTTCAGCTGGCATGACTTTTTTTTAATGTGTAAGTACTTATCTACAACAAAAATTGGTGATGAAAGCTCATCTCACTGCTCATCAAAATCTCGGGTTTACCTAGGAAGCATGGGGACAGTGCTGGGTCTAGCAAGTCTTCCTCACATGGCCAAGTCATTCATACTAGCTGAAGATTTGGCCCAACACATATAATTTCTGCTGGTGACTAAATTCATATTCATGATGTTTATCTGGTGAAACAGTCACAAATTGTCCCAAAGTCACAAAAGAAGTGTCAAATCCTGCTTTCCCTGCAAACATCTCCCAGTTTTCTCTTCCAAACACAGCAGAGGCTGATGAGGGAGGTCTATAGCAACGTACCTCGTAAGTGCTCATTAACCTGGCACGTTATCAGCCACCTCCCGGGGCTCCCAGGAGTCATCTCCGCCGTGATGAATGTCGCTGGGAAGAGACCGACGACATCTGCTCTCTGGTCTCTGCTAGTGAACGTGTGGCCGTAGAAATAAGCAGCATGGATATCTATCTCGCTTCCCATGCCAAACAAGTGCCAGGACATGGACGTGTCAGCACACATCTCCAAGCCGGGGAGATTGCCATATATATAACCGTTAATAGCTGAAAACAAAAGCATGAGACTTTATGAGAGGCGAAAGAAAAGTGCCTCTGATCCCATTTCTAAGGATGATCCTTTCCTGGCCCAGAAAAGAAACTACCTGAATGTTCACACTGAATAAGGCCCTCACAGGCTCTTTGATGAAGAGCAGCATTTTGAACATACATCTTACTGCTCTGGATGATCAAATGCCCCAAATTCTCTGTCTGTGTCTGTGAAAAACTTCCTGAGTAATATCAAGGTGTTGCAAAGGCCAAGTCATCACCAAAAAGGCCTGATAATGAAGTTAACTTGTTCTGCAGCTATTTAGCAAGGCTGAAATCTATTTCCTCTTATTCTAAGTCATAAATATACCATTATATGCCAGGCTCAAGCAATTTAGATTTGAAAATTATATCAGCCAAATCAATGTAGTCAGCTCTGTCTTCCTCAGCTTCCACATCTGATAATGTATCAGGATGCTAGGAGAATGAGACTCATATGTTGCACAATATTTTATTTCCTAGGCTCCCTGGAACAAGTAAAATATACAGAAATATCTGGAATTAACTTCTTATACCAAATGTCCAAAGAACACAAAGTACCATTGGCCAATATACCTCTGAAGGGCAGGAGTGGTTGTACCAGCCAGCCCACCATCCACAAGCCCTTCAAGAATTCTTTCAGGACACACATCTCAAAGTGCTCTGCAGCTTTCTTTGCTCTTCTTGGAACTGGACAAAAAATGGCTTAAATTTGTTGCCTAAGATAAAATGCTAAACAAATGTCAGAGCTGGGCATGAAAGCCAAATCTCCTTTCTGCAAACCAGTGTGGCATGCTGTATTTAGGGAGAGGTTTTTATCAACACAGTACTTCAACATTCTGACCCATTCCTTGCTGACACAGATAAAGGGGAGACATCACAGGGGACAGAAAGTCCGACTGAAGGGAAAAGAGCCTGGTCACTGCTGTAGGTCACCATTTACTCAAAAGTCCTTCTCACCATGCATTCGGTTGCTGGTCTGGAAACCTTCATCCTCTTTGTCAACTGTGTCTGGTTCTAAGCAGAAGGTATTTATATTCTCATCGAGGTACCAGCTGATGTTTTCATCTACAATGCTAAACATCAGGGCAAAAGCATTAGCAGCACCAGTCCCTTCTATTGTGGTCTCATCTGCAGTTCCTAAATTGCAAACGAAAAGGAAAGTGATAAAAAAAGCCTTGGAGAGGATTGAATTTAAAAATTACAACAACCATGGAGCACTTGAGGAAATACAGTTCTTTGCCCACAGCCTGCAGGGCAGGATGAATTTCACCTAATTTTCTATGGCATTTTGACCTCCCTCCAACTCATCCAACAGATGAGTGCCTCCAGAGGGTAGTTCATCTAAGTCAAGCTGATTGTTTTTGGTATCTCTTTGATCTGATATGAGCACAAGTACCTGCCAGTATCTGTTTCCCCCCTCTTTGGCCCATTGCGCCCACCTCTGTCCCTTAGTCAGTGTTAGCATCTGTGTTCTGGCACAGTGAGCCAGGTCATGAGCTGGATCTATCCAGAAACCAGTGACTCATGGTTTTTTGACAAGGAATTAAGGAGGGGTGAGAGGTAACCTGCATTTCTGTGTCACTGAAGCAAATGCTGAACCATAACCCCAGTGTGGCCCTCTAAATGTGGCTCACCCTCCACAGACTGACAAGGAATCCATGAGAGTTATCTAGGACTAGATATGTAAATTTAAAAAGGCTGAAGACAGGATGAACAGAATCTATTCCAGCTAAGTTCAATATCATTACCCTAGTGTCTATTTGGGCAGCAACCTGAGACTATAGGACTGGTGATACTGAGTAGTCTGTTATTATCCACTGGCAGGTGTAGACTTCATCCAATTGTCCAGTCTATCTCTGATCCCATGAAAACCTTTGCTTCTTCTGCCTTCTACGGGAGGGAGCTCAGACCCTTGCTGTCAGTCCCGTGTCCACCACCACTGGCTGGAGGACTAGAGAAGTAACATCATGTAGATATCTGCCTTCATGAATTCAAGGCCAAACATGCAGATAACCTGGCCTTTCAGGCTGGGATTGCCTGGACTATGCTATCTCCCAGCTTCATGTGTTGTTGCATAGTTATCAGCTCAGTGTCACGTATTCAGTTCTGCAGATTCCAAAGGCTCTCAAGGAGAATGTAAGTCTGAGACATTTTAATTGTGTGAGATAAGCTGGAAATCAGGCCTGTCCTTTCCACATTGAAGTCATTCTCTTCTTCATATGTAGAACCTGCTTCACTTAGAAGTACTTTATATAAAATCAGAGCTGATTTTGTACTCTGGAAGTTACTGAAAAGAGGTGGCAGAGTTACATGAGCCCAGGGGAAGAGGTGGTAATGACTCAGCTGATAAAGAGGAGAGGGCTGGTTCATGATGGCTCCAGCACCACATTAGCAGGCTATAAAGTATACAGGACAGGCTGTTCAGTGCACATCCCCATATGGTTGTGAGATATAACTTGTAAACAAAATTAAACACATACTCTGTATGTGAAAAAAATTACAAACATTGGGCTTTCAAATATGCAAACACTAGTGCCAAAGTCAACCACCCAGCTCTAATTTCATTTCCTGAGCAACGAGTCCTTTGTTCATCCTGAAACTTCCCCAGTTTGGGAACGTATTATTTTTGGTCTCGGCCACGACGGGGTGGTCACAGAGCATGCTGCAGCCCCTCCACCAGCCGAGGTAAATCTATCTTGAAGCCAAAGGGGAGCAGGAAGGGGGTTGTCCCAGAGCTACAATACCTACCCTGGGATGCTCCTGGAATGGCCCATCTATTCCTTGCCCCTTTTTATGGGCTATGTAGGGATAGACTCTAGACCATCATGTTTATACCTGTAAGCAAAAATGACTGTTAAGATGCCAAGCTTGGCAGAGGGGCTTGCTCAGTGTTTCTAGCTCAGTACCTTTTTTACACACCAGCAGAGGCCCAATTAAACCAGATGCAATATCTCTTGGTGTGTCAATGTGAGAATGGTAAATCCAAGTCAAGCAGTTTGAGTCTGCCAAAGTTGGGGAATAATCTTTCCTTACTGGCCATGTGTATGTGTAATTTCCACCAGGAACAACAAAGTCGTCCTCTTTGCTTTTACCGCCAGTTCCATCAGGGTAAAGTGCTCCTAATACATAAAAAGGAAAAAGGAAGATTTTAGCCATCTGTTAGTTGTTTTTGCTAAATAAATGTGCAATTTATTCTATTTTAATGTGTATTTATAAAGTAGTAACAGCACTCACAAATACAGAATCACTGAGAAATTATGAAAAAATTCAGAATTTCTGTCAATCTCACCACAAATGTATTGGGAGTTAAAATCCATTTTTTATTGGTAGACAAAGCTTTAAAAATGCATTAACAGGCTCTGTTTTTTCCTAGTCTCTTTACTCTTATCAGTCATCTAGAATTTTGTCATCTAAGAGTGTGTATTTTTTCACAGAAGACTGATGAGAGTACTGACTGTAGGCACATCCAAACAATCCTCCAAGAAAAATACACTTGCATAGGTCTGGGACTCTGAAAATTAGATCATATCTGCTACAGGCCAAAAGAGAGGAAAACATTTAGTTGCAAGAACTCCATCTATTCAAATAGAGGTAGAAGGAAGGAGGGAAGATGTTTTGATGACTTGTGATTCAGAAAAATAATTCCGGCAAATAGACCCATCTAACCTGTTTCAGTACTGGATTTATCCCAGGTGTCGAAAGTTCGTGGCAAAAAGTGTTGAGATGAGGCTGTTCCTGGTTTTAGTCATCAGCTGCAATTACTGATGGGTTTATGAGAGGGTGATCTACAGTCCTCTGATGTCAATGTCAATAACAATAAACATTTGGACAGACTTGTAGCCATGATATTAGTTACTCCAGGGGAAAAAGAGAGGAAAAGACAAACCAGCTTTTACCTTCAGAGTCCTTGTCATAGAAGACCCCATGTGGATGCACAGAGTATGGGCGGGAAGCAAAGTTTTTTAGATGGATGATAAAGACATCCTCTTCTTCTGCCTTCAGGACTGGCCCAAGGAACCCCAGCCATGCTGCTTTGGGGATCTCCTGGGAGTAAGTGTCATCTGTGAATTGCCTAAAAATAGCCTTTTTGTACACACGTCCTATCCGGTTGGCTCCTCTTGTTGCATACACGCTTGCAAACCTAGTGTTGGGAAGGGAAAATTTGAGAGACAGTAAACCTACCTTAAGAACTGATCAAATAACTGGTGCTTGCAGTGCAGATAAATAGTTCCCTGGGACACATCACACAGCTGGTGGAATTAAAGCTCAGAAGTACATCAGGACAGGACTAGCAGGGCCCAAGCCCCTTTCTGTACAGTAACAACCATCCCACTTGCAGGTCCGGTCTTTAGCATGGTTGCTACAAGTCTTCATTGAGGACCAGCCACTCAGGCCTCAAGCTGCTCAATTTTAACAGCTTCTCCCTCTTTTGAAGGTTTGAAACCTCACCTCTGAAAGCACGACTGTTCAGAAGGAAAATAAAACCAAATTAAGATTTTTCAAAAGCCAATGAGAGAGATTCTAATCAACCAGCTCGACTCCCTGGAAGAGTAGCATTAAATGTGTTTTGCATGAAATGTATAACTTCCACATTCCAGAGCCTATGTTTATAGCAACTTCAAGTGATGGAGAACCCACCGTATGGTCAGTGGTTAACATATTATAGCTTTTAAATACCTGCTCCCTTCGAAGCCTAAATTGCATTTGCAGTCTAATATCATCCAGCTCCACACTCCAACCACTGGTTCCAGCCAAGTTTTCTCTCAGATCAAAGGAGCCACATACCATCAGAAACTTCTTTTCTATGCAGACACTTGCATAAGTTTTAATTAATTGACTGCCTCCTACCCTTCTTCTGGACAAACCAAGCACCCTGACATTCTTTACGCCACAAATCTTTCGCAAAGCTCTCTTTTGAAAGCAAATATTTCTCTATCTCTGTTGAAGTCTGAACACAAGACCTCACACAATAGGCAAGTAATATTCCACCTAGGGCCAGAGATGCTCCCAGTCAATATTTCTTACATAACTGGGAATCAGTTTTGCCCTTGTAACTATAACATCATACTGATGACCCATGTCCATCCTATCTGTGATGATATAAAATCCATTTTTTAATTCTCTCCATGTTACAGCTGGTAAACATGATATACAATCTTCATCCCTAATTATAACACTCAATGAAGGCAGAAATTAAACCCTTTGCTACCCAGCAAGTAGGGGATTGTATGACCAATTTCACCATAATTGACTGCTCCATGATCTTTTTCATCCCCTGAAGATTATTGGAACTTTCATGCTTCCTAAAAAACTCATTCAAAAGTTGAACTACATTTTCCTGAAGTATCACTGGCAGAAATATAGCAATTTCATATTTATTGTGAGGTTTTTGACTGGTCAGTTCACTTGCTTAACAAATTTTGTTTAGATTCTTTTGTGAAGTGCAAGCAACCAAAGTGTTGGATGTCACATAAGTTGAAAGGTATGATTTGCTTTAAGTTCTTCACCACAAGATCCACTTCTCCCTCTACCCAAACCTTTCTGTGATTCTGTGATTTCTATGACACTATAACCCACAACATCCCCCACCTCTGGTTATTACACCTCAACAATCACTGCCCATGAAGTGATCCAGATATAAAAGCCTCCAAAAAGTACACTTTTTCATTTGAAATGTGTGCTCTATAAGAAGCCACAAGTTTTAGCAGAAATTAAAACATTGCCAATGATACTGCTGTGGCAGAAACAGTGGGGTAGGATGGGGGGAAGGGACAGAAGCTTCTCATTCTGCTTCTTCGGAGAATAATGTATACTGGATAAACACACCCCAAAAGCAGGGTTAAGGAATGAGGTGCCAAGAAATCTGGATTTTCAGTGAATTAGCAGGTCTGTAGTAGCTGTCTGTGCACATAGCAAGACCTGGCAAGTCTCACCACATTCACCAAGGAGAAGATACCTTCTATTGCCTGGGGGAAGAGCTGCCACCAGAGTCTTTACCACAGAGTAGGAGGTGGTGTCAATAGGAGTGCAGTGTAAATGTACATGCTTCCTTACCTCATGGCAATGTATTCATGTGGCTATGCCCTAATTCAAATTATGAATTGATTTTTTAAAATGGTTTGTAAGAAATCTTCTCTAGAAGAATATCAAATAGATTTTTTCAGAAATTCTCTATTTTCAGGAGATATTTTTCATCAGTTTTTTTCCAACTTCACCATCCACCAAATATTTTGGTGCAGTGGCACCATGCTTTTGCCGTGATGACCCTGTCTTTATGTCCAGACACCATTGCACACCCTCCCATAACGCCCCTTGGATGCACTGCCTCTTCCAAAGAAGAAGAATTGTACCCCAGAAAAATGCACTTATTAGTCAGGCTTTGTTAAATGCTTCACACTAGCCTAGCTCCTTTAAATGCACAGATCAGGATCCCAAAATCCAGTTAGTTGTCAAAGTTCAAGAAATTACTGTGAGAAAACCCTCTAGGCTTAGGCACTGGAGACTTTCTCAGTGCCTAAAGCTATGCTATAATATCTGGATCTGTGCTTGCCTCCTACTTAAAGCCATCTAAAAGTCAGGAAAAGAAGTCTTTTTAGTGGCAGCTTTCTGAAAGGAGGACTATTAAATGGGAGCAATGGGTATCAGCTGCAGCCAGGCACAGTGTAGGTGATGCTCTGTGTGTACAGAGATGTATTTCCCGCACATCCTTTCAGTTGCCCTCAGTACCTGAAAACAGAGCACTCTGGCTGTTTTGAGTCCCATTCTAGGTGCCCAGGCTGCCACATTTCATCCAGGAGAATTTTGGGGGCCCACCTCAGCCTTCCCAAGTAGCTGGTAGCTCCATGCCTCTTTACAAGTGTTGCTCTGCTTCGCATTACAGCTCTTAAAGTCCTTTTGCAGAAGGAATACCCACATTGGACCTAATGCCAGAATGTTTCCTATCTGTCATTCCTCTCTTGTCACGAGAAGACAAAGCTTCTCCCTGCCTCTTCATACTCTCCTGCTCACTTCAAACTGCTTCATCCTTCTGTTGGCTTTGTGATGTTGCTGTCTGAGCCTCTTTCATCTTTCTGATCTTGTGCAGATGTAAGAGCTACTCCTCTAAATTTTAACTATTTCCCTCCAACTCAGTTGTCAGCCTGCACTTCATGTGCATAAAGTCATGATGCTCAGACAGCCTCTCTTCCTACAGTAATAGGGAATACTCCATCCTCTGGGGCAGTACCCATGCAAGCTTCCTAAATTTCCTCCTTCATCTCCTGCAGTCAGGCCAGTCTCAACGTATAGAGATAAGCAGGCTTGCAAATCAGGGCGTAAAAAATCTTGTTCAGACTAAGAAAGCCATGCAAATCTTGCCTTCATTTCTGTGTCTGATTTTGTTTTAGTACTTGGCCCCTGTCAGCAGAAGCAAAGCTCCAAGAAAGACTGGCAATGAACCTGAGTGGAACAGGGAGTTATTAACAGGGAATTAGCTCTCGTTCTTTAAAATAAGTGTAAGCATAATTACAGACATCCAGTTCCCTGCAATGATGAGAAATACGACTCTTCCACAGAGAGAAGGAGTAAAACAAGAGTGTAATGTAGATCCTACTTCAAATCAAGACTAGACATGCAGATAATCTGCCATTTCCAGGTAGATCCATGAGTTAGGACAGGAACATGAGTGAAGTGTAATTTCTACACCCATTTCTTTTATCACACAGAAGAAGTGTTTTGCCATAATTTTTACAGTGTTTGTTACCTTTGATCTCAAGGCTACAACCTAACAGAGGTTATGTTTTCCAAGAGGTGCTTACATGAGCACTGTGTTACAGCGAGCAGTAGGAAATGGGAAGACACCTTGTGCATGGCCAAGCAAACAGCTCTTCAGTAGCCTGGAGACAGATCCTCGCTGATACAATTTCAAAGCCTCCTGAGTTTGTTTGCTGCTGTAATCGCCACTAAGCGCCAAAAACCAGCACTCAGAATAACTACTAGATGTGCAGTCCCAAATTTTCTCCTGTGGTTGACATTCCCAACAGCTACTGTACACTCCTGAGTGCAACTGTACGCAAATGCAAAATTTCTTTTTGATGTCATTATTCCACTAAAGTCCCATAGACTTTACACTCATAACCATTTAAACAACCATCTTTATGGGTTTATTCCCTAAAATCTGTACATGATGAAACCTTCCTTACTCTCCACCCTCTTTACATACTCTATGTTTGGGTTTATAACAGTTTTATTTCCTCAAAGTTCCTGATCTTTCCTGTGGCTGAAGTAAGCCAGGACAGTGCCAGGACAGGGCTCCAGATGTCACAATTGTTTTAACCCCTGGGTCATGTAACCTGTTCAGGATAACCCTCCACCAAACCATGACTCCTGTGCTCAGGGCAGTGCAATGTCTGTGCTTGAGGGATGGCCAGTGAAGGAGGACCAGTGGTGCCAACTCACCTTTCTAGATGGTGCCCTGACCACGAAGCGTCAAGCAACAAAGTTGACTGTCCTCAAAAGACAGAGACACAAAACTCTCAAAGGATGTTTTAGGCTTTTTCTGACCCACATGAGCCACAGAGGTCAATAAAATCCATAAAATCTTAGATGAGGCTCTGAGGTGTCACTGGTGTGGTATGATGGTTTCCCTCCTGCAATAAACTTGCCCCTGAAGTCAGTAACAAAGCTCATCTCAGGCTTCATTAGAGCCAGGATTTCACCTCAAATACGCTTTTGATGTTGACCCTTCCCACAATGATCACCTCTGCTGTTGCAATTGGGTTATTTGGCCGCACAATGACTCAGCCATTAGTGTAGCATCTGTGACGACAGTTTCACCGTCATTTCTCTGGGTGGGATCTCCTCGTAGGCAAATTGCACAAACCACGTTTGATGCTGTGGTAGCAAAAAGCACCCGTTAGTGTTGGTGGGTGCAAGACTTGGCCCAGATAAATGTAGGATTGGTGGCCTAAATAGAAGGGATGAGCTGCTACAGCAGGCAAAACTTACTAATGTCTACCACCAGCAAAGCAAGATTTAAGTGTCCATCATATAAACTACTATCAAGTTAATTTCAAGGGATTATCACCTAAACTTTAATCCTGAGGGCTGAGCTACAGTGGGGAAAGAATGATTGCTGGATGTCAAGCCACAACACCTAGGTGTATTTTCCTCTTGAAAGGCCATTTTCCATGTGACCATTAAAGAAAGCAGAAAACATCCAAGCCCACCCTCCTACAGCAGCAATACCCATGCCCTAACTCACAAAATCTTGCTGGGATATGCATCACATCCAGCAGCACTGACAGCACCTTCCACTCTGTGTGTCTGTCCAGCATGGTTTAATGATGTCAGCTCTTCCACCAATTATATAAGGTGGGAAGGGACGCTGACCACCTTCACAGCTCACCTATGCTCAGCAGCCATAATTTGGATCTGCGATTTCCAAAGCCCTGTGTGCTTCAAAAACTCTAAGTTTAATTTCTGAAAGGAGAAGAGAGAGTGAAATATCTTGGTTTCACTCATAACACTCCAAATTACGAGAGTTGGTAGAACAGCTTGAGGCTTCAAGCTTAGACAAGGCAAAGGACAGAGGCGAACAGCCTCATTAGTCTTTTTACTTTAAAAGTACTGATGTACAGCAAGATATTTATTCTGTGCAAGCAGCAGGCTGGCTCTGGAGCACTACAGTAAGACAAGGCATCATAAAAATTATCAACCAAGCGGAATAGTTCTGCTAAGACAGGGCTCATTTGGGCTAATCAGCTCTGACAAGAGGCAGTCTTTTCAGCTCACACCCAGGCAGGTTCTGACGCAGCACTACGATTCCTGGCTCCAGAGGCATCTCACTCAGCACCAGCACAGCAGGAACTGAGCAGCATAGTCGTGTCTGGTGCCAGAATAGGCTCACCTGATTTCCAGCCCCATGCCTCAGCTACCAAAGCCTCCTTTATCCTCTTTACTACTAAAAACTAAAGGTTGAGGAAGATATTATTGACTTTGGCAAACAACACTGAGAATCATCTCTGAAATGTCACTATCTGATCCAGGTAATGTAACACTTTCCAGTGCACACTTGCTAATTCAGGATTTTCATTAAGTACTGAAGATAAGTGGTTTTGATTATATCTCTGTGGGCTAGCTGGAATCAAAGGGAACATTCCTTTTTGTGTATGCACCAATTCTTTTAAAGATAATCAGCTTGTCTGCAACCTCTTTATCTTCACTTCCCTCTCAATAAAACTGGGCTAGTGCCCCATCAGATAGGTGCTCTGAGGATGCTTCACAAGGTGAGAAGTGCTAGGCTCAGCGAGCCTGAGCATTGCTGCTTGCAGAACAGAGCTGGCTCAAAATCATTCCTATCCCTACCTGGAAACTGATCCTTAAACTTTGTTTATGGAACTACTTTTTTTATAATATCCATAGGAACCAATTAATTAGCTGAAAAGTAGCTCATTATTAGATTGCTTTAAATTTACATTAGAGATTATCCTAAAGAGCTGAATTGTCAAAATAGCAATTACTGGTTCACTATTTAACCCACATGCTTATGCAGACACACTATTATTCCAGAATACAGCACTTTATCCTGGCTCAACTCAATACAGTTTAAAAATTGAGTAAAATAACGAAAATCTCTTAATTATTCCTCATGTAGGGAGGACATGGCAAACATCTTCCCAGCTTTGAATGTATCATCTACATTAAAATCCTCTGTGGGTAAACCTTTTGGAATTAGCATTTTGTAATTATTACATTGCCGTGATGACTGAAGAGGTAAGCTATCTTCCGTCCCTGTCTTGCCATTTTATAAAAAGAATTGCATTTATGTCACAGACTTAAAAGTAAAGGTGCCACTTGATGTTCAGGGAGCACAAAGTGCAGACAGCCTTAAAAGTACAATTTACAGAACAGATTCCTATCTCTCTATGGTATCTCTCTATTGAATATCTCTCCACTGAGTGGATTTATAAGTAGCTGCTCTTCAGTTAAAGCTGAACTACTCTATAGTGAGAGGTCTTCTAGTTTAGTGCGTGGAGAAAGTGATCCACTCTATAAAGACTAGGAAAGTGAGAAATTCAAGTATTCAACATAAATGAAGAATAACTTTGCCAGTAAAGCTTGTTTTCATTGGCTGGGAACAAACTATTACCCTTAATTCTACGTATAAAAGTAACACCTATTGACTTGGATGCTATCTGGGACCTCTAGCTGTTAAAAGCTTAAGCATAAATTTGTGTTGAAAAATAAAACTCTTTCTTGTCTCCTTCTTGTGACAAAATGATTTCTTTTATGAAATTCATCTGAGAGTGATTCTGAAATTACTGACCACTAGAGACATGTCCAGCATGGCTTGGGATTTCCTGAAAACTCAGAAAGTACATTTCCATTTCTAACTTCTGGGATGCAGCATCTAGCTCCCAGTGGGCCTCCAAACCTTATACGGAGACCAGGACCTCACGTACTCACAGTTCCCACTCCAATCCCAAGCCTAGACACAGAGGAAGGATCCCCAAAATACCTCTAGTGTGTCAAAAATATCAACGAAATGTTAAAAATATTCCCACACATTTGAATCCCATGATGTAAGAAGTAATGGTTTTAAACAAAACAGAGTCAATTCAGATGTAAGAAAAAAGTTTTTAACAATTAAGGTGGTAAAACACCAGCACACATTGCCCAGAGAGGTGGTGGATGCCCCATCCCTGGAAGCATTCAAATTCAGCTTGGATGTGCCTCTGAGCAACCTGACCTAATTGAAGATGTCCCTGAACATGGCAGGGGAGGTGAATGAGATGACTTTTAAAGGTTCCTTCCAACCCAAATCATTCTTTAGAGAGGCATCAGGGATGGGAGCCATCTCCATCCGATGTCCAGGCCAGCTCTCCTGCTGTGAGAGGAACACACAGCCAGCCCCAGCGGTGTGAACATGAGAACAGACACCTGTTTTCACTGGCCAAGGCACGATTCATCACAGTGCTCACCTACACTCCCGAGTTTCAGAGATCACCAGCAATTCTGTCTGACCATTCACTATTGTGTATCTAAGCACTTATTTAAATACATTTCCCAAATGGAGGTCCCCACAGTTGTATAGACTGCATGGACATAGGGACTTGTGTCTCATTCGTAGGTACTATACACATCTGAATTTCACAATATCATACCAAGTTCCCTGACTTCTACCAGGGAGAATACTTAAAACCTTTTGCCAGTTAAACGGAGTTTTGTGTCTTACTGAAAAGAGCTGTGCTTGGTTATAGCAAAGTTGCAGTTTGCTTTTTGATACCAAGTCCCAGAGACACCTGCATCTCTATGAAACTCATATAGGGGATTTTGAGCCCATACCTGATGCTTTTTTGACAAATATCATCAGTTCATTAACATGCCCTTCAAATACGTGCTAACTATCACCTTGCTTAATCAACCACAATGGAAGACAAATCAATCAAAGTCTACTCCTGCCTTGAACCTGAATTCCCACCTATGACAACATCATCAGAATAAAAACAAAGAAAAGGCCGTCTTAAGACGTTTGCAGCAAAGTTACCACATTAACCAATTTTGGTTCGGAGCTGTTGGTACACCTCCAGCTTATCAAAGCCCCCAGTCACTTACTTGTCCTCTAAGAGGCTTTGCCCCGTGATCAGATTTTTCCCAGATGGTGCATAGTCCCAGTTCTCTTCCACAATCCCGAGGTAGTAAGTTCTGGTCTTTGCTTCCACCACTGCCCATAGGCAGAGGAACCCCAGGGCGCGGAGGAGGCCACCGCGCTGCGCGGGAGGCATTTGTGGTGGTGACTGCGAGGCTGGCACGGGCAGGCAGCAGCAGGATGCACCACAGGGAGCTCACCCCTCCCTCCCTCCCTCCCAGCTCTCGACAAGTTATAAATAAGGAAGGGACAGAGCAAAGCTCCTCCTTTTCAGGAGGTTAGGACTGGGATAGGCAGAGAGCCGGGCTATGCAGAGCAGGGAGAAGGTTGCTGTCATGGCAGGACCTTTGCCAACCCTTTGGTTAGTGAGTAAATTACTCACTTACCTGTCCAGGCTAGACCCAGTTGGTGGTTTTTAGAAGTTTGAATGCTTTTTAGTCCTCCTTTTGCCAGACTAGGTGATATGGCATATTGGGGCAGAGGAGGGGCTGCCGGTTTTGACATCCCTGTAAAAACCCTTTTTAAAAAATTTTTATTTTAACTTCTTTATCAAGTCTGAGATTTCTAAAAACAGCATCTTGTTGCCTTCCTTGTTTTTTTTTTCAATGACATAACACTAAGTTATAATCCAGCATTATCAGAGGGAGCAAAAGAATTGGCCAATACCTCGCCAATTTCTAGCCTTTTCTGATCTATTTATTAAGACTGTAATTGATCTGAATACATTCAGTTTTAGAATGCCCAAAATGAGGTACCTTTTTACAAGCAACCCTGGAAATTAGAGCCCTTATAATAGTCTTTCCATTTGGACACCTAAGAATTGAGGCTCACAAAGATCACCCTTTTATTAACCTTGGTAATTAACATGCCCACGTAGCTCTCTAGAAAATCACTCCCTCCCTTTATAGCTTAACCTCCTCTAAGAGGATATCTGTGTTACCATCTTGGCAAAGCCCAGTGTAAATGTATACTGGATAGGATAGGATAGGATAGGATAGGATAGGATAGGATAGGATATTTTAAACCACTTAGGAAGCGTCCCCAAAAATATCATCTAAGCGACAATACATTTTGCAAAAGCATACTGCTCTGTTCCTAATTTTTAACTGACTACAGGCATTAAAAATTTGCCGTTCTGGAATACAGTTCTTGATACCCATTGCAAGCTCAAACAGTCGTGAAATTCCCCTTTCAGGTCCAGAACCATCTGACCTCTTCCTGTGGTTCCTAGGTCCAATAACCTAATGGTTATCTGTGACTAGGGGTGCAGGAGGCTTCAGAAGTGGATTTGGAAGTCACAGGTTTAACGCTGTCTGCCAAGACGTAGCTCAGTGATGTGAATGAGGTTTTATGTGGCAGTCATGTGGGGTCCACCCTCTGGCATGTGGCAGTGATGGCTACACGTACAGTCAACTGTGCTGAGCTCCCCTCTCCTCCCTGGTGTGCGGGTGTCTCTGAAGGCACAGAGAATAACTCAAAAAACAGGTGCTGTTCACAGCAACCCAGCTCCAGCCACCTGGACCTTGATAGATCCCATCTAAATTAAGAGGCAAGGCACACAGACACATGCAGTATTGTGCTAAAGAAGCTTTTGGTGGTTTTATGCTATGCTTTGCATCTCTTTAGCTATGAGGACTGAAAGTCCAGTATATGTGGGTTAAGGATGCAGTCAGACAACTGCAAGTGGTCAGCTTGACATAGTTGTAAAAGCAGGAGTCCCTCGGCCCCCAAATTCTCTCTGATACGTGCTGATGTTCGTTTTCTCATGTCAGTTAATCGATGAACAACGAGAAAGAGGAGAGGTGATAGGACAACACAAGGTGTTGCACCATAGACAATACAGGTGTTGTACAGAGATCTGATCTTCAGAGGCAGCACCTACAGACTTCCTGATATCCTTGGAGACCTTGCTGATCTCTTCACTCTTCTGCTGCAAACCACACGCCGCCCAGCCTCTTGGCTTCTTACGTCAATCTGTATCCTCTCTTCCAAAACACTGATACTTAAAAATCATCTTCCTTTTCCACTGCTTTATTGTGTCGCTTTGTTGCGTTACTCAAATGATGATGACTAAAAGTACTGTGATTCTAAAAGGCGTAATTAGAAAGCAAAAGAAAACACAATGACTGTGGGACAGAGCTTTGCCAGCCCATGGCACAGCCCTCGAACATGCCCCTGGGGTGGGACACACAGGCCAGCTGGTGGGCTACAAACCTGTGAAAAGGTCAAGGTGACACTTGGAGGTTAACAGGATCCCACTATCATCTTTGCACAGGGCCTAGGAATACTTCCACTCCCAGAGGAGCTCTCCTGAGCCCAGGGGAGTTACAAACTTCATCTCCTGTCACTCAAGCGCCTGCATTTACAAGAATTCATGCCTGTTATGCAAATATTCATTGTCATAATGTAGCAAGCATTTGCATTTGAGTAGGAAATATGTTTATTTATAGGGCACTGCTGCACTTTGAATGAGATTGTGTGGAGTTCAATTGCTTAAATCAGCCATTTGCATGCCATTAGAAATATTTAAGGACTGGGTACATGGCCAATTTAATCTAGACAGTGTTGCTATGACTTCCTGTCCCTGTGCTTTTTTATAACTCAAGAATTCTGTTATATGTTTAAATCTCTGTAGATGTGGAGTCATATAACACAAGTGCATCAAGCTAATAGGGAATAGGAAGGGGGGGGTGTCCAATTCTGAGCTGGCATCTGACTGCATTACAGTCATTTAAATAATAATAGTGCTATGTCCTAGTTTTTCTATTGCTTCTCATGCACCTAGGATTGGGTCTTGGTTGCTTTCTTGTTAGAATAACTCTTTAAAATTCAAATTTGAAGTTAATTTATTTGTCTATTACTGTAAAATTTATTTGTGTAACAGGAATAATGTGTAGACATTAGCACTCTATATCAGCAATATGTTGTAAGTCTGGTAAACGCCTTAGCTTGGCTTCAGCACTTAGTAGATCTGGCAACTTGTATACCCTTTGCATCCACACATTAACACGTAATTACCTTGTCACGTCATTAAACCCAGGCACATTTGCATTCCGGAGAGGTGCTGTGGGCGTGACTCAGAAAAAGATGAAAGAACAGCTGTTTTGCCCTTGAATCAGGAAAATTTCTGGGAAGCTCCCTTCCAGCAGTGAGGTCATGGGATTAAATTTGTCACTTTGTCCAGGATCCTTTCAGCAAAGGGGTTGGATATTGGTTACTCTGAAACTTTTTGTTCCTCTGAAGGCTAAAATTAGAGCATGGCTGTGTTTCGAAGT
This sequence comes from Lycocorax pyrrhopterus obiensis, assembly GCA_014706295.1. Taxonomy (NCBI): domain Eukaryota; kingdom Metazoa; phylum Chordata; class Aves; order Passeriformes; family Paradisaeidae; genus Lycocorax; species Lycocorax pyrrhopterus. The sequence goes on from JACSVZ010000001.1 coordinate 80,662,036, forward strand.
TTTGCAATGAGAAGGAACGTTCATAGAACTGAAGGGTGAACATCTTGAATACCAGTTTGTGAATAAGCCCTGAAACATCACCAACAGAGCTTTCTTCAATTAAATCAGGAATTATTGCAGGAATTAATTACCTTAAGTTAGTGCACTAAAGCCCAGAGTTGTGCCTACTAATGTTAGTGATTAAACTACAATACTTAAGTTGTGATGGCTGTAAGATCAACGAAGAGAGATGATGGATGTGCTGACCTTTGTCAATTCCTTGAAATTAGATCATAGACGAGCACTTTATTCAGACTGCCTATGACTGAAGCCCAGCTTTCATTCTCCATTGAGCAGATGATGAGCTGATGTTCATGCAGATTGTCTGCTCTGTGATTGTCTACTCCGTTTCCTCTGCTTCTTCTTCATAGCAGTAGCTCCCATTCATAGCTGATCCTTCCTGGTCCCTCTGCTGTGTTGGTTTGTGTCTCCATTGCAAGCCAGGTTGGAGATTTAGTCTCTCTGCTTCCAGCATAAGATTACCCTCAGCAAGTATTGCCACCAACCCTGGAGCTGTGCCTATAGTGACCATCCCAAGGTGACAAAGAGTGTCTGTGATACATCTGGGAACTGAACCCGCCTAAGTTTCACATCAGCCTTTCAACCAAGATGTCCTCTCTTTTCATCAGTTGTCCCACACTCTCCAGACATGAACACACATTAAATATAAAAGTCTCTTTGTACATCAACAGTTTCTATTGCACTTTCTAATAATTTTCTGAGTAGCAGCAGTAGTGAACAGAATATAAACCTCATGTTGTCTTGGGTAGTCACACAAGGTGCATGTAAGTTACTTGAATCTTTTGAGTTCACACTGGTAGGTTGAAAATCTCAAAAGGCATTCACAATTTCTATTTGCAGTTCTGGATAGGACTTTGGTGAGAAAGGCTTCCTTGGCATATACAGCATTTCCCTGGAGCATTCAAAGTCTGAGCACTGAAACTGTTGGAGACGGAAAGACAAAAAAGCTGCTGGAACTCCAAGAATAACAAAGGTCTGCCATCAGTGAGGATATTAGAAGGGCAGCTATATCCCATATTACACGTGACACAGTGAACCTGACTCACATCTCCCCAGAAGTCTTTGTGGCAGGATGGAAACTGAACCCATCCCTCCAGATTCCCGTGTCAGAGCCCGCATGGCTCCGTGGCGTTGCCTTCCAGCCATTTGGGCTCATCCATGCACCCAGCTCAGGGTCCTAATTGGGCATTCACCGCAGTGGTTGTCTGGAGATCATTAGCGCAGAATAATTTTCTCTGTACATCTCTGTGCAGACACTCTCCGTGCAGAACAGCTACTTTGGTACATTACCAGTTGTGGACAAATCTTGAGGCAAGGTGTGAAATGGAGAAAAGGGCCACTGTTGTGTCAGAAGCAGCATACAGATCCTTTCTTTTCCATCAAAGTTTTGAGCCAAACCCAGTATCTCTCACACCACCAACAAAGTATAATACCATAGATTAATTTAGATTTCAGAGAAACCAATTATACATTTGTAAAAAAACCCTAAAAATATTTCATATTTCAATTTGAAGAATGTAAAGGAACGCAATGACGAGAAGAAAAGCATTTAACTGTGTACTGAAAAGAACTGCAAGCTTGAAGAGATTACAATAAATTGCCAAATAGGCTGGGCAAGTAAAAATTTTTCATCCTTAAAAGCCATTAAAACAAAGCTAAAAACAGTAAGTTTTGATCCTAATTAAGAGAAGCTTCTTGTGTGTGGCAACTCATGTAAATCTGCACTGTTAAAACAAGGTTAATACCTCGACAGAACTTCAAGGTACATTATTTATGAGTTTCTATGGTGCTGCCTATTGTAGCACTTAACAAACATGAAAGAGCTTAGCGTTACGTCAGCACTGTGGGGCAGAACGTGTTTATTAACCCTATTATACAAATGAGGAAGGAGGAAGGGTACGCAATGTCCAGACGCTCATGAAGCAAGGCAGCCTGGTCTCTTGACTCTCTGTCCAGAGCGGGGAGCAAGGCAACAGCCCTCCTGTCCCACAGTCTTCCCCCTGAGCACAAGGCTGGTGGAGATCAGGGACTTGTTGGACTTGCAGAGTTTGCGGAAGCGATGCTGTGATCGGCTGCATGGTGAAAGCCTTTCACACACACCTTTGCTGCCTGCCAGCAGGAGGGCCAGTGCCGACGTCCACCTGAGCTCTCCTCCAGGCAGCTCTGCTTCCTGTCCAGCCTCCTCTAGCCACCCAATGGGCATCATGAAATCCTCTTCCATCATGCCTCATCGCACTGACCTACTTACTTACTCCAGTGGAAATGTGATCCTTTTGTTTTCCTCCTATGAGATCACTGCCTCATTTTCTCTCTGGGTAAACAGGGGAGTTGTGGTAATAAACCCTGGCACTGGAAAAAACCTAACCAGGACTATTTGAAGCAGGTAGCAGAAAGGAAGGTATCAAGCATTGTGAGCAGAAAAGAAAGAATTGATGTGATTGCATCTGCACAAGTGGCTTCCAAACTGTTGCAAACTCAATTCTGCCAGGCAACCCACTCCCCAAGAGTGATATTAAGCTGCATACTCCCAGCAGGATTGTGACACTTTGCTTAGGGTCTGTTGATTAAATGGGAGGGTGCTGTGTGAAGTGGAGGAGCTGACAGGAATTACCTGATGTCCAGACAACTTCTTCTGGCCAGTTTCTCTGCTGGAAAGGAGAAAATGTGGAAAATGTCACAACCTTGTGGAAACCTGGATGATTGCCCACAGTGAAATTATGTGATTTATGGGATATGCTGCCAACATTATTAGTGTTTTTCATCTGCGTCTATAAAGTTTTGCAATAAGGAGCAGCCCTGCTGTTCTTCAGTGACTCTGGTACTTCCTATTTGAAGAAGCCTATGTTACAGCCAGAGCACCATTCCTGGAATGGAAGCCTTTCAGGTCTGATACTAAAAAGGAAAATAATTTCTGCAGCATTAGAAATTCCATAGACTATGGAAAAAACCTCTCTCGTCCACCAGCCCAGTTACCACTTTGAAGAGCTTGCTGTGGTCTTTCAAAACATCATCTGCCTTTGTTTTATAATTCCATGTTAGTACCAGATCTTACATAGTTGCTACTGAGAATTTCTTCTCTGCTCTGCCCAGCTCTTGCCTTGTCTCTCCTTTCCCCTGCTGAGTACAGTCCTGGGAGTTGCAGAGCACCCTTGTGATGCCTGGGGTGGCCACCTAAAAACAGAGACTAGACAAAAATAAGGGAATAAAGGTAGGTGTTTATTTGAAGGGCCTTCAAGGTACACCATGGGGAGCTAAAAGGCTACACCCAAGATGGACCCCGAGTCACGAGTTCTTCACACTTTTATAAGTTTGGTTCATTTGCATATCAGGGTTAATTCTCCAATTAAAACTTCAGTTAATGATGTAATTTTCCCAAATTTACCCCCCTTCTTAAGATGTTGGTTTACACATTTTGGGCCTAGGACAATCTGGGTGTCCTTGGAGAGCAGGCCAGGAGAGGCTTTGTTATGTCTACCTAGCATGAGAGAGCAGAAGTTAACAGGCTACAAGAAACTTCAGAGTTACACACTAGGCAGTACAGGATTGAAAAATATAAAAGTTAAAACCTAAGGCATCACTTGTTTCAAAAGAGAGATATTTAAGACTCCAGATTTGGGTCAGGACTCTCAGCATCTTTCTTTGCAAGAAAGGGCTTGTGAACACCGTGGCAGGGCCCGGTAAGCCCACACTATCTATATAAGGCTGATCAAATTTGCCAATTCTGGTACAGATGCCTCTCCAAAAAGGTTATGAAGTGAAAGGCAGCACGATGCAAATCTGTCTGAACCACCCTTGGGTCCAAGCTGGAGGGTTTCTGTGCCAGGGGCCACTTACATTTCTGAAATCAGGACTAACTCAGACAGAGTCACTCTGGTTTGCCAACATGGTGTCAGAAGAACTTCCTTCTTTCCCGGGCCAGGTTAGTAGTTCAAGTGGTAAACTTCATGAATTACAGTGCCTGATGTGCTTCCTTCAGCTCCTGCCGGGCAGATCACACAGGTCCACAGTCTGTATGTTTTGGAAGTAAAAAGTGGACATCAAACCCCACCTTTGGACACCTCAAAAAGCAGCCTGAGCCTCCTAAGTGCTGAGCAAGCTCCCCCAATGTAGGAAATATGGTTTCAGCTGACTAACTGTAAGCACTCAGTTAGCTTAGCTTCTCCTCCTGTGTGCTCATCTAAAAGTGGGGATGATTATATCTGACTCCCTCTCCAGGTATTTGGAAGCTAATTTAGTTAATGCTTGTCAAGCACTTTCAGGTCTTCAGATGAAAGGGGCCGCAGATAGGCAAAGCACTGCTATTACTATTAATTATTTCTATTGTGCAAGGAGACATGAAAGCAGCAGGAGTGATGATTACTCGCTTCCTTTACAAGTGTCAAGACACAGTGCAAATACACAGACGGGGATCCTCCCTGCCTTACAGCGCTCCTAATCTCACCAGCCAGATCAACCAGACAAAGAGTGGGGAAAGGAGCACAAACCCAGACAAACGCAATGCATGTAGCGACTTACCGCACACGGGTTGGGTTTTGCAACAGACGCTTTTTACAAGTGTCCTGTTAGCCAAAAAAAGCACAATATTACTGTTCTAAGGTATTTAAAAATCTCGAGTCAGGCTCTCAAAAAGGGAGAAGTTTTTTGCAAAAGGTGCTAAATGCTAACTCTCCTTATTTGCCCTCTAATTTTTGAGCAGATCATGCTTTGAAGTTTTTCTTTGCAGCCATTTTCAGTACTGAAAATATTTCATTAATTAAGAAGAACTCAAAATTATCCACGAACAATTTGAAGTATTTGGATATGTAGAACAAATTCCTGGTGGTAACAGGTTGCTGTCAATCAACTGCTCAGCAGGAAGGAAGTGAGCATGGGCTTGGTGGCAGCTCATCCCTCTTCCCTCCCATGTACCAGTGAATCTCTCACAATTAGTTTTCCTTCTCCCCGAAGTGCCAGGGGGCTGGGTGTATGTCACAGAGGAGTTTACGTGCAGTGATGAGATGCTCCACAGTAATTTGTTCCTTTATCTAATACCTGACTAGACAGGCAGACAGATACAGAAGTAAAAAAACCAAGTGGGTCCCAGACAGATGCTGAAAACTCTCACATGTGACTGTGGAAAGGGCTGGCGCTGGCTCAGTGGAGAGAGTGGGAAACATGGCCAAGGCCAGTAGCTGGACTGGGATGCTCTGGGATGAGATGTGCCAATCTGAGCCATCACACTTTTCCTTCAGAGTGTGAAGGGTTGCAGGGGTAGATCCTGGGTCAGGGAGTACCAGGCTAGCCTGGGGGTCAGGTATCTGCATCCCTCACCTCCTTCAGGGTCTGTTTCAGCCCATCAGTGGAATGAGGTCGTAGCTGGACATGCAATGTCCTGGGTGAATCCAGCAACTGCTGAAGCTTGCTCTGACTGCTGTATGGATCCAAATGGTTTTCTTGTTTGCTTTTTCCCAAGTAAAAGCATCCAGTTCATTTAATGACAGCTGGTGAACATGCCTGGGACAGCATCAGCTGCATTTTTTTGTTGAATTTATCATGGGATGAGGATGTCCGATGGAAGACACCACCAGACGTGCTTTAATTAAACTATTGAACTACTCTTAAAAGAATCCCAGTCTCTTTCAAAAAGCAATTCTTCCAAGGAAGAGGCAGCTGTGTTTCTTGGAGATCATAGGGAAATGCCTCCTTATCTCATTAAGCATCTCAAGGATATTAAAAATAGGTTTAAAATGCTGAACCAGCTGTCTCCCATACACTGCTTCTGCTTTCCAGGGCTGCATTTCATCCTTGGGCTCCTCCAGGCTCCCTCTAATGGCCATCGACATCGTGGTTCATTGCCCCTCTGTGCCATTGCAGGGGAGCCACACAGGCACAAAGCCCTGGCATTGCACAGGGCGAGATGTGCCTCCCGCAGGAGGCCCTCCAGGCTTTTATTTTGGTAATGTGTGTGAGTTCATCTCTCACCTAGCTCTTTTATGATCCTGTCTCCGCCCAGTATCTTCCCTCTTAACACTTCCCCGTGTTCTTGCCTTTCTCCCAGCCTCTGGAGACGTGCCATCGTTGCAGAGTTAATACAGGTCTTGCCCTTAGCTCAGTTCAGGCCCACACCTAATATAAAAAATGGATTACACCACCGAGGAATGACAAGAGCATACACCAGATGGTTTGTTCATTTTTTTAAGTCTAGCATTTGGATGTCTTCCTCATGCTGGCTCAGGCAGGGCTACCTGGAGCTGGCTACCCTGGACCATGCCCAGAAGGCTTTTGAAGATTTCCAAGACTGGAGATGATATATCTCTAAGGATGGAGATGGACAGTTCACCCCTTTATAGAAAGGACCTTTAATTATGTCTGCCTAATTTTATACACAAAAAAAATGCCTGCGGCCCACTTTCCTCAACATCCCCTCACCCTCAAAAAAGCCTTGAATCTGCCTTCCAGTGGACAGAGCAACAGTAAAGAATAAATAATTTGAAGATGAAGATTGCTTGATTTCTGTGAAAATCTGGGGTGTTTTTGTCTGTGCAAGCAGAGAATCCCTTTCAGAAACCCATGCAGTGCAAAGAAATGCCTGAAAGCACTTCCCGCTTTGGGAAATATTGACTTAATTGCCTCAGGCCCTTCTCCTATGTATGTGGAGATTTTAAGTACTATCCTGTCCCACAATGGGCCCAAACTAATAACTTTGGAGTCAGCAAGGGGATGGATTGTCCTTTCTTCAACCAGCCAACACCAGCTGGAAAAAAAACAGACAAATCTCAGGATCTGAAAACCAGCTATATTTCCAAAGGCTTATCCAATTTTTCCACATATACACATTTCTCTGAAACAGGCAAAGTAAGTAGTAAGTACTTCTACTAGCAAGCAGTAATTCTGGCTACAAGCCTGGCCTCATGTGCATGTTCAAAACATCACAGCTACGCACACAGAGCTAGTATTGATTTTCCTTTTGGCACAAAACCAGATGGAGATGGTTAACGAGAGGACGATGCCCCTTGCAATAACAAAACACTTAACAGTCACTTCTGATCTTCTGAGTGTTGCCCTCCTCTTTCATTCTGGTGGGAGTCACTGCCTCAGGTGCCTCAGCCTTGCAGAGAAATTTTTAATCTCTTTCAAGTTATCTGGACAAGCTACATCTCAGTCTGACCAAAACCATCACTCTGGACTAAAGAAACCTTTCCTCCTGACAGAGTCAAACACCTCTAAAAAATACAACGAGCATTTTTTGACAAACCACATATTTCTTCAGCATATTCCCAATATTTTTTCTTCATTACTGAACACTTCCTGAGAGACCCGGGGCAGTTCAGGGCAAGAGAGGAAGGGAGGAGAAGGATCACCAGTAACATTTCTCCTGTTTGCTCAGGTAAATAGGGGCATTTTCAAGTCAGTACTACTTTTAGCTCCTAATTTGCCCTCTCCCTAAGCACATACTTGGGCAAACCCCAGTGTCAAAACATATGGATGAGAAATGCCTTTCAGCCAAAACCAGAAAGAAGTGTTGCATGAAACCAGCAAAATGAAAGCACAAACCTCTAATTATTTTAATATTGGATAGTGACAGTGTTGTTCTGTGTTGGGAGTACAAACAACTCTTGGCCACAGGTCACAGTTCATTGCTATTTTAGAAAACACTGGGGTTGGTACAGTGCTGTCCCTGGGCAAACCACTCAGGTAATTAAATAAAACAAGCTTTGTGATAAATCAGATGAACATACATACACACAAGCAAGCAATGGATAATGCTTTGTCGGATGGGCAGAGCTCTCTGGGTGTTGTCTCGGGACCATTCTCCCTCACACCACAAGGTGCTTCTGCAGGGGGTTGGCTGTGCCACCTTGGGGTGCCCTGGGGTCACAGAGTAACTGATAATGACGGTCTTAAAACACGGTCTCTTAGTAGTGGTGCTCATGTCCCCAGTGGCAATGATGTGTGTGCTGTCATTGCAGGGGGAAACCTGTGCTTAGCAGGATGTCACCTCAGGGAGCAGAGAGAGCCTAAGTATGTAGGAAAGGGGATTATGCATAAAAGGAGAGACAAGAGAACAGAAAGAAGGGGGTAACAGAAAATAGGTAAAACAGAGGAGAAGGAAAGATCCATCCATGTGACTGTTGTTGCTGCAAAGTGCATGTCCAGTATATCCTGTCTGTGAGGACCACCAGTGCATGATGGTGGGATGCAGTGAATACGCTCCCAAAGAGTGCAGAGAGGCTATTTCAAAATTTGTCCAGAATAACTTCCATTCCACCTCTTCAGACTCATAGATATCCTTAATGTAAGCACCTTAACTTGTACCTCTCAATCATAAAAAGTAATTGTTTTCTGGCTATCTCTGATCTGATTCAAGTCATGAGCCTTTTTGCACTGAGCCGCTTCTCAGCTTCCTCAATACCCTTGCCATGCAATCCGTTCTTTGTGGCCTGGGTCATGCAGGTCTTGGATACTCCAGATAAAGGAAAACCTGAATAACGCTGGTAGTGCCATTTCCATCTTGCTGTTTCTACCTTAACAGAGCATCTGCATGCTCCTGGACACAGGCAGGCAGGATAACCTGGGCACCTGCTGCAGGAGAAGCATGAGCAGCTGGCACTCCAGGCCAGGTTACCCGCAATGCCCAAGCACATGGACCTCCTCAGAGCCAGCTCATCTTGGAAAAAGCTTCTTAACAGCAGTTAAATTTCCTAAGAGCAGTCTGATCTCAGGAAAATCAACCTCCCTTTCCCTCAGTTGAAGGGAATATTAACAGCGAAGTGTCATAGGAAACAGCATCAAGAAATAATTTGTGTCAAATTGGAATAAATTAAATTGACTGAAGTGTCACTGTGTACTCAGAATAAAGCTTTGGCTTCAGAGCAGCCACTTAAGTTTTGTACTAGAATAGATGAGAACAGAGCTGTCTTGCTCCTTTTTCCACATCAGATCAACAGCAAAAAGGGCGTTTTTCCTTAGTGCGCAGCAGCTGTGCTCCAAATGGGCCAGATCTATTAATAGAGTAAGTGGGCAGTCAGATATGCCCTTCAAAAACCTGCACGGGGCTGTACTTCTTTCGTTTCTCACATTGCACTGCTCAGGGAAATTGTGGGGCTGGAACAGTTTTCATTCCTATCACAATGAACAAGATTTTTTGCATATTTACAGTTCCTCTCTCAGTTCCCATGCTACTACATGTAACTGGAAAACTAATAAAGAGTTTATGGCTAAAAGGGTAGAAATAAAAGGAGGATCAGAGCTGGTGTACAGTAAGTCAATATAATCAGGAGGCATTGATCAGTGGAACACACAATGTTTTCATTGCGTTAAAAGTCAATATTGCAGGGGGAAAAATAGATTTATACAATCGTATACACTCAGCTTAGCCACTAAACACTTCACAGACAAAGCTCAGTGTTTTTAAGTGTTTTAGAGCTTGCTTGCTTTCATTTCTCTTGGGTGAGTCTGTCACTTCAGAAAAACAGGTAGGTGTCAGGATGCCTGGTGTTAATACAGATTTTTATTATGTTCTTCTTTTTGGCATTCTTCCTGTGCCTCGCAATGAAGTACAGAACTTACTCCTCACTACTTAGTACAGAACTCGTCAAAGACTGAATGTAGATCCTACTCAATAATGAGCACAACTAAAGATATTCTTGAAACAGTAAGAGAACAGAGTTTAATATAGCTTACTAGTATTTCATTTTTTTCTGTAGTGGCTAGAAGCACTGGTCTTTGTTTAAGCCCCTGGGCACAAAAGTGTTGTATAAATGTAGATGAAAACACTGAACTTGCCCCAAACAGTTTAAAATCTACACAGCAGACAGACAGACTTTAGAAAGTGCAGAGAAGAAAATGAAAAAGGTCAGTAAAAGAATATGTAACACTGGGGACACAGTATAGGTGAGAAACTACAGAGGTGAGGTTTGTACATCATCCTGGAAGGGTATGAGCCAGGCAAAACCAGAGAAAAGTAGAATCAAAATTAAGGATGCTGAGCCCACCTTAGGGTGTCATTTATGTGAAGATGGGAAAGGTGGTGCCTTAGAGATATTATGAGGTTAGAGTCTATAAAAAGTCCAAGCAAGCAGGATACGAGATTTAGGGACAGGGTTCACCTTAAGTATCATTATGAAATTCCCTTATTTCCTTCTTAACTCTCTACATAAGCTGGCAGGTCCCTCCAGTTGTTCCAGCTGCCAGTGCAAATTGCTGATGGTCTTCAAGTTGTTCTAAAGTTAATTCTTTAACTGCTTCAAATGTCATTAGACCTGGTGCCTTTGTCCTGTCTGAAGATTTTGTGATATTTACTTTGTTCCCTTCCCTTGAGGTTGAAGGAACACCATAAAAGACATGGTGAAAGGCTGTAGCTGCTGCTATCAGTTGAAGTTTGGGGCATTGGATTCAGTGAGTTAGTTCAGTTTTCCTCCTTGTAGTCATCTGTATTATCATGAAGGTTCTTTGCCTGAGATTGCTCTGAGATCGCTAAAGATTTTCACTGGCTGCGAGTCAGTGATGAAGAGAGCCTTATTTTATGTTATTTTATATTATTATTTATATTAAATATGCAACCAGGGACTGAATTCCTGGTGATTTTTCAGTCACTCTGCCATGCTGGTAGTCCTCATGGATGCGATTCCTCTGACCACAGATTCTGACATCTAGATCTGAACAAGTTGTGAGATTCTTTCGCCATTAATGATTTACTGTAACCCTACAGCAACTCCTAAAATAGATCTTGTGATTCTTTTCCTTAGAAGTGTCTGTTTCTCTCACTAGAAATAAACACAGCCTAGGCTGACATCTACCCCCAAAGTCGCATGAGATGAATTCCACCCTTCACAACCAATCTTTCATAGCGACTTTAAAGGATGAAGGTGAGAGGTGAGGACGCAGATGCCTGTCAGAGAGGGGATGTTTTCAGTTGAAGGGAGGGATCTGGGCATATTCCCAGCACAACTGGGGCCAAATCTGACCTACCAAGTAACATACATATTTATATGTTTTAATGTTTGCACGTATTTTAACAGTTATTATTATCATCACATTTTCTTCAAAAGAAACTCCCTTTCTCCTCAGTATGAGTCTTCTCCCAGTTTAATTGTAATGTCTTAATATTCTTCATTGTGTTTTACATTTCTTGGCCCATCTCTAGTGTCTCTTCTACCTTTATTTTCTCCACTGCCAAAGTAAATTTTCAGTTTCCCTTCCATATTCCCATTCTCTCCTCCTTGGAATAGTGTGGGTTTTTGTTTCCTTGCTCCCTCCCTTGGTCACATCTCTCCCATCTCCCCAGCCTGTCTGTCCTTCTTTCTCCATTTTCTCCTGTCTTACTTTGAGTCTCCTTCCCTTCCCATCCCCACTCCCCTCACCTAGCTCTCCCAGGACCACACTTTGGAGCACAGCCACTACGGAATTTTAACAGCCACAGCCTGGTGTGCAGAAGAGGACACGGCACCAATGGCCAGACTTTTCTGTGCCACCACCTCGTGCTCCAGCCACATTCTCTGCCATGTACTCATTGTTCCTCTGCCATCTCCTGCCTTTCCTCTTCTGCCAAACTCCACACAGCTGGAACGGTTGCAGCTGTAAAAAGGTCTCTGTTGCTCTGATCCACGTGTCCCGGGGGCTGGGGCATTGACCATTGGAACACTGCCTTAAAATAATCAATAACCGCGGGTGACACGCCAACCTTGCGCTGGCCAACCAGGGATAACTTGGGGTATTTCCTCATTCTCCAGAGGGAAACAGCTATTTGTTTAATAGAGGCTGTCACCCAAAAACATTGCTGTGCCTCGCTCAGACCGCCACGCTCCAGGAGAGAGGAGCTGGAAAGCCTGAAGCCGGCTGTGGGGTCCTCTGGAGCCTGGAGGCCATCTTAGCCCTGTTTAGAAGGTAAGCAAAAATATTTACATGGTTCCCGTTGCATTAAAAAGCAAAACTTTGTAAAAACCTCGCTAAAAATTAGAAGCTTGCTCTAGCCGCCTTGCTTAACGAAGCTGTAGAATGTGCTTTTGTCTGGTGAATTAATAAAGTGTTTTAAGTGCTTCTGGCAAACCAGAGTATTTTCCTAAGCTGTAATAACACATGCAGATCCTCTGATGTGCACAGGTGGCAAAGCAGCATTGATTTTGGTGGTAGAGGCTCTCGCTAGGTCTGGTGATTGTTGTTTAGGTAAGTTCTCCGTGCAGTTTGAAGTGGTATTGAGATAGGTCAGAGGGAACGGGCTGGAACCCCCAGTTCTTCCAGCCAAAGCACCGTCGTGTTGCTTTGTGCCGTACAAGAATTGGGCCCTCCGGCGATGTACGAAAGATGCAGAAGAGAATTTATAACTCAACTACAAGGCTTAGCTTTTGTAGAAGGAGCCCAGGCTGTGCCTGTGCTTGTTTGCTTCTCTCTGGGGAGAGGAACTAGGTGAGGTTGGGCAAACAAATGGAAAAGTTAAAGCTGGAACGAGATGGGAAAGCAGGCAGGCAAGAGTCAGTTTTTTTAAGTTTTTTTCTAAAAAAATAACCTAGACATTGGTTATTTGAAACACAGGTGAAATATCCAATATTCTTTCCATTTTCCTCCATTCCCATTCCTCACTTCTTCTTTCACTTGCATGTTGTTGGTCTGTTTAGACTTTTATCTCTTTGAGCTTTGGGCTTTATCTCTTTGGACTTTTTCCAGAGGCTTGCAAAATGCTTTGCCAAATTTTGAGCACTGTATAAGCAACAGGTAATGACCATAAACACAGAAGTATCTCTGTTAAAAATGATCCCATCTGGAATAGTTTAATGCCAGTTGACTTATTTTAAAGATGGATTATGAAGCAAAACATCACTGCAAAGTGCTCAGAAGAAAAGGCATATAAGCACAGTGCTCTTCTTGAACTCACAGCAGCAGAGAACAATGCAATTTTTTTGCTACAGAAATGCAAACTCAGAAGAAATCTCTGGCAGTCACAGCTGCTTCACAGCAATATATGTCAGCCCATTAAGTCTTTCTTTTTTCCCTCTCAGTTACAGAGCTCTGAGGACATCTCACCTGATATCTTACCTTATCTCTTCACTGTCTTCGTTCTGTCACCAAGAACGTAGCCTGTTTTAGCCTGTCCCTGGCTTTCTCAAATGGCTTTAAGCTACCTTTCACCTGGGCCTTTTTCTTGCTTGGGAACATAACCTTGACTGATTTCTGTGTTCCCAGCCTGCTTAATACCTTCTCCACACCAGCCTTTGTCATAAAACTTTCAGGATTAGCCAATGCACATGAGTAAATTGAGGGACATTTCACTGCTGACTGCCTCGGTTATTACAAAAACTATTTGCATGTAACAAGCAAAGGCACCTGTGTGTGCATGGCTACGGGTGTGTGTCCTGACATGATGTGTGTCCACATCCTTTTCCTTCTCTTGCATTTGGTAAGTTACTCACAGGGGAGCAAAACCCTTTGTGTCATAAACTGACAGTTCTCTGAGGACAGAAATCCACAGATTGGTATTTTGTATTTTCATGCATATTTTATATTTTTGTACATTTGAAAGCCTTGAGCTGGAATGAAGCTATGATACAACACCATGAAGAAGTTGCGATCAGTTTGTGCCATAAAGTTGAAGGTAGTATGCAAGTCCAATAATCTCTGACCCAGTAGTCTGAAATTTCCAAACTGACATGGAGAAATATCTGTGGATGCACTTTTGTACTGATCAGCCCTTTCTCTCTGGCTATAGATCACAACATGGGTGCAGTGTGAGCTGACGTTGTAGACTTTGGTGAAGAGGGGTCTAATAGCAGCCTACAAAAAACTGGGGGGGGGGGGTGACAGAGGTGATGGAGTGGTGTGAGAGGATATAATGAGGAGCAACAGCCCTGTTACAGCTTGGGAGATTCATATTGAACATGAGAAAAGACTTTTTCATCAAGAGATTGGGTCAGCCCTGCAATAGGCCACCCAGAGAGGTGGTGGTGGCTCCATCCTTGGGGGTTTTCAAAGCTCAGCTACACAAAGCCATGGCTGGCACAGTGACCTAGTGCTGGTGGTAGTCCTGTTTTCAGCAGGAGGTCAGACTGGATACCCACAGAAATCTCTCTAAACCAGTGCTTCATTTATGTTGATTCTTTAATTTTAAAAAAAGAATCTGGATGCTATGAACTACTAAGCTACTGTATCCTATGACAGATCTCTGAAAATCAGATGGGATGGCTTTTTGACCTGCCCTTAGCAAGTAGGCACAGAATTAGACAAGGTTACTGCTTTTCAGATATTTTGGGGTGGGTGCCAAACAGGCCCATAATCCACAGTCTTATCTACCCTTATATGCAGAATAAGCACATCACAGTAAACAGCAATAAATATTTCTCCAGTTCTTGCTGAGAGTGTATTTTTGACTGAAATAGAGGAAATACAGCTAGTAGGCACCCTGGGGAGGCTTCCCTGCTTGCCAGAGCTCCAAGGCAGGATTGAACATTCATACGGCACTCTTGCTAGCCATTCCCTGCTCTTCTAGACCTTCAGGGCAAGAGATTCTATATCAGCTTCCCAAGACAGTGGTCCCAGAAAACCCAGGGCATCCACCTCCACTTCCACTCAAGGCCTTAGCCCTACCATGAAGACTACAAGCCAGGGTATCTGTTTGTGGGGTCATGGTTTTGTTACTGATATTCCCAATGGAAAGACAATTGTCCACGAAAAACTAAAATGAAACTCTCCGGTAATTTCACACCAACACAGGTGTGGTCCTACAATTTTAAATAAATTCAATTAAACATCCCAGCTTTGACTAATTTTAAATAAATTCTTTTAAGGGAACGGGATCTGTAGAACAGGATTATCTGTGTAAGTCTTACTTGGAACATTTCTTTCTTCAAAATTGATTCTTCTTTCATTAAAGAATAAAACTGCTGAAATTCTGTGCTCCCTGCACTGCAGTAACCCAATCCTCCCTGTGTCTTTCCTGAGCAGAGAGCTGCCATGTGCACAGGGAAGTGTTCGAAGTGCATTGGGATCACCCTCTTCCCACTGGCACTATGTGCCATTGTCTCCAACATTCTCCTGTACTTCCCCAATGGACAAGTACTGCAGCTCACCGAGATAACTGATATGGTCTGGTTTTTCCACGGCATTCTGGGAGCAGGGATACTGGTAAGAGATGAATGTTTCTTGTGAGTTTTGTTCTGTTTTGTTTTAAATTTGGGGCCAAGAAAACCTCCATGGAAAACGAGGTCATAAAAATGTGTTTTGCATAAACATGTGAACAGCTTAAATGTGAAGTTGGGTATGTAACTGAGAAAATTCATTCAAGGCAAAAAAGTGCCTAGTCAAAGAAATACAAAACATTCCTGAAATAAATATCACGACTCCACATTAGGAAGAAGCACTAGGACTGACTGCTTACTGTGGAGAAGAGTTACATGAGTGTTCATCCTCCAAGAGTGAAAGCAAGGCTGAGGTCCTAAGCTCAGCTGGAGGTGGTGAGTTTTCACTATTTATCTGCACCCCCTCGTTACTCCTCCAAGTGATTTTATGTATACACAATTCACAAAAACATTAAGGGAAAAACTGAAACATGTTTCAGCAGGTGTTAGTTCGAGACCCAGCTAACACTTTACAAATGTGGAGCTGCAAATGGCTTAATAAGCTGAATGCCTCATGTTCCCACACTCCCACTCATCTTCTTTCAGGTTTGATCTGGTTTGAATGTGCTCTTCTGTAACTAGTTCTCCATTCCAGGTCTCAGGAAAGATCACGTTTATGTGAATATCCATGGCTAGAAGGGAAAATGCTGGAGAACATTTATCTTTCCAGTCCGTCAGAAAGCCTGTTCCCTTTTTGGTCTCCCAGTTATCTACTCAAGTGCAGTTAAAAAGCTAAGCAAGTAACATGCATATGACCAGTACTGGGCAGATGCAAACTGGCACAGAGCTGAGCAAAAAAAGCAGAATTTTTAGGAATAATTGACTTAGAAAAAAGTAAATCTCATTCACAGTCACACTATGATGCAGCTGCCGCTTAAGTCTACAGAAAGCCTGCAGTAGATGTGGTGCATATTCATATTTCCCAAAGCAGAAACATGGTATGAGATCATTCAATAAACTGTTCTCCACCAGCAGCTTGTCTGCTTCTTCTTGCAGCTACCACTTGGGCCTATTACTCATGCTGAGCTTGAACATAAGCATGAGTTTGTAGAAGGAAGAAGTGGAACTACATGAGAGACCTTGTGGAAAATTCGTATCACTGCAAGCCCAGGAGTCATTGGCGTTCAATGAAAGGAAACGCAGACTTTAGACGTGAGAGCGTCATCGGCTCATTGAAAACGCGCCTTCTTTTGAGGCTTCCACGCAGACTTGCCTGTGGCCAGCACCACATACATCAAAAATGAGAACAGCTAGTCAGAGGAGAGGAAAAATTTGCATTGACCTTCAAAACACGGCATTACAAGTAATTATTGATCCACAAACAATGCTGTTGAGTGTACACGTTTTCCAGAACACAGCATGAGAAATGCCCACAGGTAAGGGGAAAGAAAGCATTATCATCAGCTCCATCTTCCAGGTGCTGGAAGCATGGGAAAATGAAGACTGGCTTGTCGGTGTCCTAAGGAGCTAAAACAAGGGACAGGATGTCCCATGACTGGAGTCAGCTCTGTATCCTGACACTACAGTGAAGAAAGATGAAGCTGCAATATGTTCCCCCATGTACATGGCTTCCTCCCAAAGGAAACTGAGGCAAGTCATGGCAACAGGTTGGCTGATCTTGGAGAATCTCCCCACAACTAGGACACAGCCTCCAGAGTCAAGACTATGGGAGAAACTTCAGAACAGCCTGGCTTACCTCCGTGAGCCAGTAAACCTCCCTCCACCTGGGAACTTCATCTGTAGACTGATACATAGATCATCAGGGCACTCTTTGGCTGAGCAGCCAGCTCCACCCTTTCCTCCTCCTCTGCTGAATCTCTAATGGAAATTATATGACGTGAAAACCTCTCAATTTCCTTATTTCAAATATTTAGGATGTAAAGAGAGTAAGACTGGTTCTATGTGTCATAGAAACATCATGGAAAGCCTGTGTGCCACACAAAGAAATGCCTTGACTGAGCCATGGCTCACACGCAGCTCTTGTTTTACTGACAACAGCCAAATCCAGCAAACTCTCATTCCCATGTCAAAAGGCAGGTGTTTATAATCAGGTGCTGCATAAAAAGAAAGCTGCCAAGCAAATCCTTCATCCTGAGCCAGGCTAATAGATGACACAAAAGTGTTTGCAGCTTAGAGGGGAAACCTCAAAAGAAAAATTACAGCCCTGGAGGAAAAAGAGAGTTGGTTTGATGGGCAGAGGTATTAACTCTGCTTCTGAGTGCCAGACAGCAGCACACTGGGGTTGAGGCTGCCTTGGGGACCATTTGTGATTATTTAAGAGCTGACTTCTTTGCAGGAAGAGGAGCACCTTCTTAACCTCAATGCTCTACTTCTGCAGGCTTCCAGATGTGGTCCAGCCATCACTCTAGGTGCTGTAGGTTGCCCCTGCAGTGTGCATAAGAGGCAACGGAGAATAAATCCTTTGAAAAATATTCAGGACCCTGCAAATCAAAGCAAGTTTCATAACACTGTCCTACACTGTTCAACAGAGATATTCACACTACACACATAAATTCCATGGGCTTCATTCACCATGGACATTCTGCTCTTCCTGCCCTACATGAGAAAAAACCTTGCCAGCATGTAGTCAGGCCATTTTTACAGTTCTTACCTTTTATGTTTGTTTGTTTGATTGACTGACTAACTGATTTGGGTTCTCATTTTTTCATTAACTTTATGGTAATCATTTTCTACTTTCTCCAGTACTCCTTTACTTGTGCTGCTCTTTGAGATGCTTTAACCAGCATTGGTGTGTAGAGACAAGGCAGTGGGAGTGTGCTGGCTGCACAGCCAGACCCACTAAAGCTTTCTTGCCCTCAGGCTACCAAACTAGAGGCAACTTTTCCTAACTCCAGAGTGTCTCTGTAAGGCAGCAGTATATCCCGAGTCATAGATGGTTACTGACTGCATTGTATTGGTCCAACTCCACCTGATAATTACCATGGAGAAAGATGATGTGAACTGGGAGTTCCCCATTGAAGTCCATCTCATAGGTTTTCCAGAAGTTTAGCACAAGAAAAAACTCCCAAACCAAAGTCAGATCTGTTTCAGGAAGCTCAAGGCTGATTTTCCAATTATAATCCAGAGCAGAATGCTCAGGAGGTTTAAACTGACATAATTTTTAGTCCAGCTATGTATCTTTTCTGGGCAGAAATTCAATTTTCTCAAAACTGGCACATTTTTTCAAAAAACAAAACAAGACAAAACAAAAAAGCCAACAAAACCCTGCTGAAAAAAGCAGTATAGCTTCAGCAATCAGAATTAATACACCAGCAACTTGCCAGACAGCTTTAGCTGTAATCCCACACTTATTTCTGAGTAACTCTTCAGCAGCACCAATATCCAAGCAGGTGTGACTCCCAGAGAAGAGTCAGAAGGTGACTTACAGTTGAGGAACATGATGCCCAAGATCCTAGAATTTAAAAACCACCCCAGCAGAAGTGCTGCACACCAATTCAGCCTGTGCTTTTCTTACAGGTTATTTTGCCGGCATTCATGATGCTGGGAGCAGGTGGAGCAGGATGTTGCGCTAACAGATGTGGGGTAAGTGGATATTTATGTGTTGAAATGGCACTACAGAGTTTGTGCAATAGCTCTTTAAATGGCTGCTCAGCAGGTGGAAATGTGCAGTGACAAACCATCACACCACCGTCAGCAGCCATATCAGGGAACTGCAGAAGAGGAGCTCGATCTACAGCGTCCCTGGGCTGGGGCTGAGAGCTCAGTAGCCAGCAAGAACGTTAAGATATTGCAGCTGCTGATGTGAGGGAAATCAGCCAGGGACACTGCTGGAGCCCTTAGGCACAATGCTGGGGGCAAAGGGGGACTACATCACATAAAGTGGCTCCAGGTTCCCCTGCTCAAGGCAATCCTAAAGACTGAGACAGCTTCCTGTTCGTCCTGCCTCCACAGAGTCTGGTTTCCTCTATACCCTCCCACGGCAATCTGCTTTTCCACAGGTTCATCCCTGCTTTTCTCTGTAGGGGTACATAGGTCTCCTATTTGCAGGTCCATGCCAAAAGCCTGAGCTGCTGCATCTGGCGCTGAGGAGCCAGCACTGCTTCCTGCAGCTCTGACCGTAGCTCACATTTGCCCAAATATTATGTACATGAAATGTGAAAATGCAATTTAGGCTCTCTGACATCTAAAGAAAGGCCAGAGAGACTTTTTTCCTTGATAATTAAGAATATTATAAAGCAACATGTTATACAGGCATCTCCGTTCATCCTCAAGCCCTGGGCACAGACTTTTGTGTGGCTATCATTATTGGCAAGAATAGACTGACTTAGAAATTTTTTTGAGTCTACATCCTTCCCAGGAGCAGACTGGAACGAGAGATTCCATGCAATAAAGCACGTCTCTTCTGTACTCTTCAATTAATATTTAGTTTGATCCATGAAGAGGCCTTTGCCTCTTCAAAACATCTTACTTAAATTAATTCATTATCCATAATACCAAAATAGCATTCTTTATTAGGATGTCAGCAAGCATGTCCCAAGGGACATGCCATTACATTGATTTTACCAAAGGCCACACGCACAGACAGGATGCTAACAATGGCCAAGCAGGCCACTTGCAGAGCTGGGGTAAGATCCTAGGCACCCTGCAAACAGTGCCTGAGCCAGCTGCTTTGCTTGTTTTTGAGTGATGTAGAAAGCAGTGGTGGAAAATAGCCACTGTAGTGGTTCCTACCCTCACTGAATGTGGTAAGTCATGAGGGAAAATCCAGCTGAACTGGGCTGAGTTCACACAACATCTCAGGTGTCTCTTTTCCATCCTTCATCCCAGCCCTAATTATTACAGAGCCAAGAGTCAAACTTCCCTGGGCTGGATGGGTTCACTCCCCAGCCCAACAACACAGGTGGTAGCTCAGTGTCATCCAGCAGCTCACATCCACCAGCCCACCATGATCCTCTGTTCTCCCCCTCCTCTTTCAGTGCCTGAGCCATTCCTAGCAGCAGTACATCAGTGCCAGACACCCTGTCTGCACCTTCCCATCACTGATTGGTTACCTACGAGTCGTTACTCCTCTTCTTTATTTGCTGTTACGGAGGAATAAAATAGATGTTAAGAAAGTAATTTCTTTATGCACTGTGATATTTCATAGAATCAGGAGAATCACAGAATCATTAAGGTTGGAAAAAAACTCCAAGTTCATCAAGTCCAACCTTCCAACAAATACCACCATGCCCACTAAACCATATCACAAAGTGGCTGATGGCCAAGTGATGAAGCTACCCAAACCAAACTGGAAAATAGGCTCAGTGAGGACAGTCTATCTATGAAAATGCTGTCTTCTTGGACACACACCCCCCTCTGGAATCACACACCTCTGTGAGGTGGAAAGGGTGACGCTCTACACCCTATGTTTTAAACAGACTGTGGCTCAAAGTAGGGATGAAATGGGGACATGAGCAAAGAGTGAGTGGCTGTGAATGGCACTAAAAACAAGTTTACCCTGCACAGCTCCTGGGGAAGAGTGATTTCCAAGCATTCAAAAAGAGGTGAGTGTTGCAGGGAGATCTGAAGGCTGATGGTGCGCTTCTTCAAGGGAAGAAACCTCAGGCAAAATTTGCTTTGGGGAGAGTGGGAGAAAATGCACAGACATCCACAGCAGGGTTGCTCGGATGTCCTGATTATATGGGCTGTATATGCAAGGCAGGGTATGGTGTGAGGCCCTGGAGAGCAGAGAACTCCTGGGATTGGTTCAAACATGCACAGTGGCAGCAACCTCCCGAAGCGCCACAGCTCCTTGTGAGGTCAGTCTGGATGGACCTGATAAGGGGTCCCCAGTTACTTCCACCTACTGGCAGAGAAATAGCCCTCACTGGAACTACTGAGGAGCATCTGTAACCCAAAGGCAGTTTGGGTACTTTTCTGCTTTGGAGATCTTAGGTATAAAATGATAATTTACACCGAATACTCAGAATTGCATGTCATAGTAAAAAAAAAAGGTTAAAGCATTATTACCGATCAGAATTACTGTTCAATCAAAACATAACATTTTCCTCAGGGCAGGGACTCTGTTCTATTTTATTTTGTGCAATTCCTGGTTTAATAGTTTCAGACTTCATCAAAGCCTTTACATGCTGCCAAAGTATCTTCATCAGTAATAGTAATTGCTATGTTCCCCATACTTTTTATTCACTTTAGTGAGTTTTCCAGTTCACAGTGCTTACATGCTGCATTAAGTTTTTTCATTAATCAACTTTAAATTATTACTTACAAACATACATAAATGGCTTCTTGTCCTTGCACTATGGAGTAATGAATTTGGAAAGTAATAGATTTAGAAAGCTTCAGTATCTTGCAGCTCAGCACATACACATCTGAAATCATCCACTGCACTGACGTGATGAGGAAAAAGGCCCACCCAAAATACAGCTTTTCTCATTGCATCAGCAAACATACTCCAGTATTTCTAAGTCTTCCTTAAAAGTTACTAGTAGAACTGGAATAGCCATAGCAGCTTTCTAGACAAACAAACCTAGATAAGCAAAGATATCCAGATAACCAGGCAGAATAACAATTCCATCAAAAAAACAAAACCAAAAAAAACCACCTCCAGACAAAGAAACAGAGAAGAAAGAAATGTGTATGGAACAGGAACCAGGGCAATAAAGAGCAGCACAAGCTGGGACAGGAGGAACTTGGTAACTTCACCAAAGCAGCTGATGCAAACATTCAAAGAATGAATTCTAAGAGTCCTCATCAGTTCACCAGGGACAATTCGATTGTGTGAAGGATAAAGCAGGGAAAACATTAAAAGAAAATCAGCAAAAACGATCAGCAAAACCTTTTCAGGAGTACAGAACAGGTCAACATCATGGGAAACTAATTTTAACAAACTCGAGCATCCCAGTTTAGGCCTCCTGTTGCAACTACGGACACAAATGAGGAAATAAAGTATTTCAATGAGAAGCACAACTAGGGGAAAAGCTGAAAGGTTGAGATTATGAAATGGTTGATAAAATTATTGGATTTCCACAGATTATGAGGCAAGCCTCCAGAAAAGTCTCCAGTTCAGTAGATAAAATGGGGAAATGCCCCTGCATGTCTAGAAAATGCTGAGGAGAGCCAATCTAACAGCTGCAGCAGCCTCAGACTCCTCTTTTGGTGACAAGTAAAGTTTTTGCCTAGATCATCTTGTACACAGTAAGAGAAATAGTTGGGATGAGGCTAGTCATACAGTCAACAGATTTCAAATCAGAAAATCATGTGACAGAGAATAATCATCACAGATAGCACTGGCAAGGACTGCTAGTACTAAATGCCATCACGAAACATAGCAATAGTAAAGGACCGTTTGATTTTTTCTTCATAATTATCTTTGGGATGCCCTGGGCTGCTCTGCTGTGCTAAAACGAATTGTTAACATAATTAGGATCCTTCAACTAAGAAGCAGAATGCACAGTTGCATTAAAGGAGAAAACAAGTGGAGAAAAGTGATTCAGCATAGGTGGGAATTTCAAAGAGAGTATCAGCCACTCACCTTCACCACAGGGCATGGTTGGTGATCTTATTGTGAGAGACAGTGCATCAGCTACAATCCAGACACTGTTTTGGTTTGGGACAATAGACTAAATTACCTACATTTTGCTGACAATGGAGCTCTGTTAAGAGGCAATTCAGCCAACATGCAGATAAAGACTGAAAAAAGAGTATCCAGCTTTGCAAGAAAAGACTGAGTTGTTAATCAGTTATGATTAAATAAATCTCATGAGAAATCCCAGCAACTTCTAACTCAAGGATTGCTTTAGAGGCAAAACAACACACAAAATTAGTCAATTCACACACCAGCATCATGCAAGGTTCTACAGAAAGCAGCTAGCTGTCAAGTTGGAAACTGCATTCACCAGCTTGAACGTGTTCAGACAGTGACTAGCCTTTTCAAGGCTTTGTCACAAAACTCCAACATGGATGGTGGATATTTCCACTTGACTCCGTAGTGCAGTAGAACTGGGACTAGGAGAAGGTTTCTACCTGCCTTGTGGGCTGTTGGATTTCACCTGGTTTTTGCTGGCAACAGGGAATTATGAGACTTGAGATATTTGGCTTCAAACCTGAGTCATGGATGAGAGTATTTTGTATGTGCTTCCTTGGTCATGCCACTGCCCTGACTTTAAGGCAGGCCTGCTGCCTTCTCCCTGCTCCAGGTCTTCCCCTGGCTCTATCAGTGTGCTCCAGAGTTTCTTCCCCCACTTGGCAGAGTTGTGAACAACCACACTAACAGTGATTCTTAACAAGACTATTGGGAAGCCTGTCCCAGATGCACCACCAGTAGCACCCTCCTGGGGTTTTTGTTTCTATATGCAAACAGCAACCAGATACATCCCATTCATTACTAGAAAACTACCACCAAATGGAGTAAAGGTAACATTTCTGTGGAAGCAGCTGATGTAAAACATGAGTGCATTACATGCAATACGAAGCCACTGCTGGTTTGTTGCCTCACGCAACACAATTAGATTTCTCAACATGAGCAGTGGTAATCACATCATGGTGTTGCAAAATGAAGGAAAGCAGCAATAAGAAAGGCTTTTTTGCGTTCCATCAATTAGCAAAACCAATTAATGTATCTTCTGTTTCTTTCATACCTGGTTCAGTAGTTGCTTGCTCATTTCTGTTGGTGCAGGGGCCAAGAAAGGCGAAGAGTTGGAAATGCCAAGGCACATGATATGGAACAGATCAATCCAGGACTGGCCTCATACTGGTTTTTGAAAGAAAACTCACCAGATTTTTCATAATTGATAGCTTAAGTATAAAATTCTGAATAAGTTAACGTCTAGAACAGCTACAACAGTCAGAAAAAGTCAACTATTTTTCATTCCCATAAAGTTATTAGCAGTAGTAATTTCAGCATAAAGTAAGAGACAATTAAAGAGAACTCTTTCCCATTCATTGTGAGTTCTCCGTGTTACTCAAACCTCTGTGCACACAATGTTGAAGGTCTTTTCCCTTTCAGATGCTGCTGTCAGTGATCCTGTCTGTGCTGGGATTTGCAGGAGGAGCATATTGTGTGGTCATCTCCTCACTGGGGCTGATTGGGGGTCCTCTGTGTGACACAGGTGACGGAGAATACCTCTACCCTTTCAGGAATGACACTCTGGAGTGAGTATGGCTTACAGGCTCCTCCAATTTTGCTTTCCCTGATCCCTCCCGTATCTTTTTAAAGTAAACTTGGATTTTTCCAAAATGAACTGATGGTTCACCCTGTGTACACCTAAACTCACACTTCTCTGAGTAGCATGTTCCAGCTGGTCATCTCTTTGACCAAGGAACCATCCTTGGGCAAATTGCCTGAGCTTTGTCTGCTGTGTTTGTCACAAGCCCCTTGTGCAATTTGCACCATGCTTTCAAAAGGCTGGTGAGCTGACTCCCACCGGAGTCAAAAGGAAATGTTTGCTTACTGTGCCACATTAATCTGTTAAATTATCAATAATTCAGCCTGCTCTACCTACTTCTGAAAAGCAAAGCAAAAATCTTCTTTGAATCTTTGAAGTCAACCTTGACAACCATGCCCTTCAAGCCAGAGCTAGAGATAATGAATGAACTGGGCTGAGATACCGCAGCAGGAATAGAGAATATTGAGACATATTTTAAAACCACTACAGACCTTTCTCTTTCTTTATTAACATAATTTTGCCATAAAACAAAGAGGAGATTCATGTGCATGCAACAAATTACAGATGTGGCTGTCTTCCCTAGTTATCAATTGCATCTCTGCAAAGGGAATTCTGGGGAGAATCACCAGCTTTTAACAATTATAGCACCATCTGGGACTCACTTTGTGCAATCAAGTTCAGAAAATAAAATGCCAGAAAACACAGAAAGCATTCTCGAGTTTTTACTTGCTAATACCTTGCCAATTATTTTCCTCTATCACAGAGACAATTATTTGTTTAACCAGACAACATGGAGTATTTGCAAACAACCTGAAAACATCATCCTTTGGAATATCGTCCTTTTCTCTATTCTCCTGGCCATTGGTGTGATTGAAGCTATTCTTTGTTTTATTCAAGTCATCAATGGACTCACTGGATTCATATGTGGCACGTGTATGAGGAGAAGAAAGGTTGGTACACAGTAAAAGCGTGCTTTACGTTCTTTCCAGTTTTATTTTTCAGGCTCTGGTAGCGGTACATGGGCTGAGAGATCTGCACAGGTGCTGGACGAGCTCCTCTGGGGAGCTGAGGCAGTACAGATGCATTTGCACACTCTCTTTCTCTCTGTCACATTATAGTCAGGGACAACCTGGTCCTCAGACTTTTCTATACAGCAGACCAGTAGCACATACTGACATACTCACTTGCATGGTTGTGTTCCTATTTAAGAAGCCTTTTTGATGAAGTTTAATGACCCTCCCCAGTATATGTAAATGAGAGACAAAAAGTAGAGACATTTTTAAGTGGTCAACAGTAGTAAAATTGTTATTTTACAGAATGGGAGAAAACATCTTCCAAGTTTCATTCATCACTATTGCTTCCTTTTCCTTGTTTATTTTCATTGCACAAGATATTTGCAGTGTCAGATATCCCCTGGAATATTAATTAATCATCTTTCATTCATTGCCTTTCAGACAAATATTTCTGGAATGTGAATGACCTACAAGGAATGCCAAGACAAGCCCCAAGCTGCCGATTCACATACAATAAGGATGGTGCACTGTACTGTGTTTATGGGGGGACAACAAAGAAAATCCAAAATGTTCAGGTGTTTCACGGGGCGAAATGATTTTTTTATGGAAAAGTCAGGGTGGAAAAGGGCTAGATCATTTCAATCTGAGACTCCACAATTTCATCTCTCTAAACATACTGCTAAACCTCAGGTACTGGCAAAAACATTAATCTGTCTGGTCCTTACTGCTGTACTTGTGTACAAAGCACAACAGTCCTCAGATAAAAGATCATCACTTGCCCTCTCATGTATGTGGGAAATGGAACTGTTGTTAATGTATACATTTATCAGCTGCATGAAGAAGGCGCTCTCTGGCTGATGTAAATAACCTCCCATCCTCCCCAAATCCCACTGTGAGCTCACCTGTCTGTTCCTATTAATTTTAGAATGGGGCACTCACAGATTTGAATGAGGATGAGCAGAGAATATATCGAGCAGTGTTTGAGACACTGCAGGGACAACTGAAGAACACAATTTTCAGCCTCCTCCTGCCACCCCGGAGCCAGATCCCCTTGCGCCATTTGGTAGCTTGTCAAAGCCCAGTGCACTTCTAAATCGGTTCTTCAGGAGCATCTGAGAGTTGTGGCAGCCTTAGAGGAGCATTTGGGTCAACACAGACAGTAGGGTTTGCAGCAAGAGTTTAGAAATGTCTGGTTTAACAAAAGGGTGAAGAACATCACCACCAATTTTGCCTTGATGAAACTGCGTAAGAATTTCACTAACTTCCACACAGGTCCGTAGGGCTGTTCTAGAACAGAGCACATGGACCAAGGAATTAACTAGCAAAGATAAACAAAGATATAGATAGTAATTATGTGCAGCTAAGTAACAAATAGAAGATAGAATCTGAAGGCAACAAACTGCATCAGTTTTAGTGTTTTCGCAACAGTAATACCAACCAGGAACTGCATAATTCCCTGTCATCACTAAAGAGCAAGCTCTTGATCTTGAGCTAATGTCTATGACCGGGAAATCTCAGAAAACTCATCAATTTGACTTTCTCAAAGGTTAATTCTGGGACATGAGCTCTTTCCTCTGTCAGCCAAACCGTGAAATAATCTTTATCCATCCTGAATGCATGTATGCAGCTATAAAAATCTGAATATATTTAAAGCACTTGGAGCCTTTTTTTCAGAGAGACATTTATGTTTTCTCAAAGTTGTTCATATTTCTGCACTGTAGCATGGGAGCAAGCTCTTTAAACACACTTATTGCAGACATACGTGGCTGCTTGTGCTGTCCTCTAATGCAGCTCGCAAAATGCTTCACATTCTCCTTCATATAAAATGGGGAAAAAATGCCAGTTGCCTAGATGAGAAGCACATGCACCTTGGAGTACAGTTTCACCCTTAGAAGCAGGAAATTTAACCCATAAAACTTAAAAGCACCTTCTGTAAAGAAGAAAGCGTTAAGACTTGGCGAAGTTTGCAATCATCACTAGGTGCATCTAAACCTGCCAGGTGGCTTAAAAAGCTCATGTTCATTGCCAGCAGTGAAGCCTGGACAGTGCTACCACACACAGCAGACAGCAAACCAGGAAAAGAGTTAAAGAGGCAGCGAGAAATAAGGATATTCACACGTAGTCAGGTGTAGAGAGACTCCTTCATCAGCACGGGGGTTCTATGAACTCTTCACAGTCCCTAAATACCCACCCTCCCTCATCCCTTAGTTTTGACTCCCTGACTCTCACCTCTGGGATAAAGCCAATTTTGGCTGTGCTAGCACCAGGAGAGGAAGAGAGATACCCACTGGCACACCTCCAGCACAGAAAAATAAGTGCACTGTGCTGCTGCCATCTGCTTGTTCCAGGCTGTCCTGCCCTGGGGATGTTTAGTGTCATGTCTCTGTGCTCCTGGGAACACCTCTGTCCTGCCAACTGTGTGACCACTGGCCTCACTGATATATGTAAATATTAAATACTGCTATTCTGAACTAATTTTCTGGCTTGATTTGTGTGATCTGAAGGACTTGTGAGTTCAAACTACCTCCAACAGGAAGATAAATGGAATAACAGAGAAAGCGGGGTTAAATTGTGTAACTTGAACCGCCATGAAGAAGCCTCTTCTAGGGTAGGCATCAAGATACGCAGTCCTTGGAGAGAGGCAACGTTCGCCACGGCCGCACTGAAAGAGATGCCTAAGGCAAGTGGGAGGCATTGCCTTTCTGGGCAAGGTTCAGTCGTCCACCATGGACAGGAGCCATTTGAAGTGCAGCAAAGAACCCACTCATAAATGTCCAGAGATCCAAGAGTCTCATGTGGACCTAAAAACACGAAGGTGCGGATGACCAAAGCAAACACCTGTCTCTTGCAAACACAAGGATGCTAAAAATTCATTAGTGAAAATACATAAAGGTGACTAAAATTAGATGAAATTATTTCAGCTCACGCTTTTTTGGATCCCCCAAATCACATTTTACATGATTTAAAGCCTGTCCTCTCAGAAGTGTCACCAGAGCCTTCTCCAGGATCTGGCCAGCATATTGTAACAGGGGCAGCTCCTCATGCCGAGCACTGTGGGGAGACCTGTGAACCCAAGCTCTTCTGGTGGGCAAGGCTTCAAAGGAAAATGTCTACATAATACTAAATACAATAAAAACTTTGATTTCAACAGAGAGTCGGCTTGGCTGAAGATAAGATATCATGCTTCAGAATTAGGATTGCTACAGATTTTAAGTTATTGGCTTGGTGTTTTTCCCAAAATGGAAAGAATTCTTTCAGGGAAATCTCCTAGCAAAGGAAAAGGGCAATTTTATCCTTGAAATGTTTTTTGTATTGTATGCATGAAGAATTTAGTAAAACTAAGGAACTCATAATATTCTTTTGTATCTATCTTTTCTCTATATTCATCTTCTATCTTTCTGTCTGTCTGTCTTCTCTGTATCTATCAACTTTAAATAATTAATAGTCAAAAACTACCCAGACATAAAGACAAAAATATTTGTTTCATTTTGATATAATTCACTGTACAATCTCACTACACAGGCTCTGATAGAAGGACCTAAATATGTTGGGTTTGCATCAAATTATCCCTCTCTGCTCTGCATTTGAAACTCACACAGGAGATCACTTGCAATTAGGACTGATAGGGATAGGAACTGTGATAGGAATAAAACTTTAGACCAAGGACATCACCTGAAAAATGTAAATGTTTGGAGATGAACAGCCCAGTGTTTCAGTTGTCAGGATCAAGGACACAATCCAAATACCTGGGTTGGACACCACAGACTAGTTCATACCCTCTCATTTCAAGAGGAACTGTCAGTTCATTTTGATGCAAATGGCTCAGGTGCCTCAGGCCCTGGTACTCGATGTTCTGGACTTTTTTGGCTTGCAGAGCAAAGCAAACCAGTGAGAGGTGGATCCTTGCAGACCTCAGAGTGCCACGGTCTCTGCTCTGCTGTCCCAGTCCCAGTCCTGTGCCTCTTCTCCCAGGTGAACTCTTCCGTGCAAACAAACCTAAAAAAAATCCCAAAGGGAATTTAAAAAAACTCCAAACCTCTCTAGACTCTCTGAGTACTTTATTTCATCTCCTACAGAGCACCAGCTCTTTGGGCTTATCCCTTTCCAGAGGAGTGATGGGGACAGCCACCCTTCAGAAATGCCCTTCCCTGTAGGACCTCTCTCACCTGCCAGCACCCCTTTTGTCCTGATCCCATGGGCCACAGAGAACCATCCAAAGCCCATCAGCAGTAATGTATCACATTTCTCCCAGAAAGGCAGAGCAAAAGTGTGGTCTTAGGCACAGAGGCCAGTGCTTTGTCCATCCTTATTTCTTCCTGTCAGCCAGCTTCAAGCCTGATTATCTGTAAGTGCTCGCTACAGTGCAGATAATTTCTACAATAGATAGAAAACTTCACTGGTACACAGCACTCCTCACTTTCTTCCAGGCATTCCTCTGTTCTTATCAACAACCCATGTCAGAGTCTGCTCCATCAAGGCCAACTAATAAGGTGTAAGAGTTAAGAGCCCAGCGGAGTATTGTAGAGTCACTGAATGGTTTGAGTTAGAAGGGACCTTAAAATCATCTAGTTCCAACCCCCTGGCATGGGCAGGGACACCTTCCACTAGATCAGGTTGCTCAGAGCCCTGTCCAAAACAGCCTTGAGCACTTCCAGGGATGGGGCATCCACAACTTCCCTGGGCAACCTGTGCCAGTGCCTCACCATCCTGACAGTAAAGAATTTCTTTGTAATATCTAATCTAAACCTACCTTCATTCAGTCTGAAGCCATTACTCCTTGTCCTGTCAGTACATGCCCTTGTAAAGAGTCCCTCCTCAGCTTTCTTTTAGCCCCGTCAGGTACTGGAAGAAACTTTTATCCCCTGAGCTCAGAATCATTGGAGGCACACCAGAATATCCTGGCTGCTATTCCAGGAGGGCATGGTGTCTCCAACAGGGACAGTAACCTCTGCTTGCCGAAGTGGACATCTCAGAGGTTTTACAGCATCGCAGGTGACACCAGCCATCTCTATGTGAGCATCCAAACCAAGCTCTGAAACATCTACTGGGTACAGTGACACTGTTCTTAGAAGTAACCCTGAGTTCATCAGTCTGAGACCTGCCCTCACTCTGTCCTACCTCATCAGACCTAAAACAGGCGAGTCAATCACCCTCTAAAATTGTGTATTTCTCCCCATGGGTTACTCAGAGAGCTTGAAATAGCAGCCCAGCAGCTGGCACCTGAAGCTGCAGCCTCCCATCATGAGCGGGGAGTGAAGCCCACCTCAAAAATCTCTTAACCGGTGAGATTTCTTTTTTTTCCTTAAAATAGATGCATTATCTGAGAGTCATTTAATGGCAAGAAAGTACAACAACAGATTCAGTGAGGAACTGGTCTTCTTGGTAGAAGCTTGTTTTCATACAATCCTTCTTCCTTGCACTGTGTATCAGCAAAACCACTCCTGATTCAGATGAACTATCTTACGCATCCTCCTTCTCTAAGTCTCCTTCATCCCATCATGTAATGTTTTCACTTATGTTGTGTCCTACCACATCTGCCCTCCACCCCTCTGGGTCTTTAAACAAAGTTTCCCTGGAGAATTTTATGCCTGTCAGTTTTTTGGGTTTTTTTCCAAGAGATGAAGAAAAGCAGGGACAGTCCAGACATTCTCTGCAGATGTCAAAGAACAAATTCAAATCTTGCTTTGGGCATGTTGAATTTAGTTGACCCTCCCATGAAGGGTGCAAGGTCAGATATGTCCTCCCAGGGGTCTCTGACTGCAGAGCAGGCTGAGACCTGGCTGCACTCACCCTCAGCCACATGCACCTTCAACCTTTTCCTGTTCCTGCCTACAAAATATGCTGCAAAACATTTGTTCATAGAAAAAACCTTAGTACGTGCAAGGCGTTTTAAAAGATTTTGAAACACCCGTTTAGAGCAAGGAAGGCAAACCAGAGAAACCAATGGCTCCACTGCCACCCACAATGGAGCTGCAGTTTCTAGGACCTTGTAGCAAGTTCATTTAGGGTGGAAAGGAGTGTTTCTAATTACCACCCAAAAAATGTGCCTTTTAAATGCATAGTGTCCCTTTTTGTACTTAAATAATTGGGTCAATTTTAAAAGCCATTACTCAGTTAAAATAGCATTTGATTATAAATATAAAGGAATATTTCTCCTAAGGTAGGTTAAGTAATCACCTGGTTGTCAGGCTTTTTCATCCCTTTTAATTTTCACTTGTTTTTAAACACTAATTATAGAGTCTTCCAACCAGATCACTGCATATCTTAACAAAACCTTTATTTCCCCTTGTACAGAGAGGTGTCACAGAAAACATGGAGTTCCTGCACGTGTCCCACTTTCTTCCCACGGCCATCACCTCTGTGCCTGTGTGTTCCTACCACATCCTCCTGATGGGATATGCTTAGCCTGTGCCACTGTCCTTTCCATGCACAGCTACTCCTGTCTGCTGCAGGAGCTGGCACACTGCAGAAAACCTTCCTAAAGATTTGGCCTTTCACTCAGTGCATCTGAGAAGACGACATCTGAGATTTCCCCATGGAAAGCAGCTACCCACTCCACTGATGAACAAAGGTATCCAGGAAAGCCATACATGTACCTTAAAAAGGGCAGATTTTACATAGAATTGGTTATAAAGAGCCATACGTGAACAGATGGTAAAGACTGACAGAGCAACTAAAAAGATATCGGTGTGGCAACTCTACAATAAATGTAACCAACTTAATTCTGTAATGCATGTATGAGGTTTTTTCCCACAATTATTTCTGTTTACAGGGAGCTTCACAGAGTAGTTTTAAAAAGTCTGTATCATTCCCATAGTTTCATTGAAGAGTCCACCACCACCCCGCTTTCCTACCAGTTTCCAATGCTTGCTTTGAGTATCATCATGTAGCTCCTTTCATTGGTCAATGGTAAATCTTCTTTTACTGTTTCCTAGGTTTATTGTGATCATTACTGAGAGTTTAGCTCAGTCAACTTTAAACAGACAAATTCTTAGCCCTATCTTCTGCTTTAGCCTTGTGCCTAGAACCCAGAGAAATACGGATTATCTTCATACCATTTCATATCAGACAAAAGATAACATTTCTCCTACTTTGAACCAATCTGGTATTACCCCTCACATCAGTGTTCCATTACGCATATCAACAATAACTCCTATACTCTTAATCTCTGCTCCTCACAAAAATAAGATTGGATATCTACTGGAGAAGGGGGAAGGCTGCAGAACTGCCAGTGTTTTTCCAAAGACTGAGACTCTGCATCCAGTTCTCCAGACTTTTGGGTTTATCGCTCTGTTCCATCCTGCTTCTTTAGTTGCAAAGTCCAGCCAATACTCAGCAGTTGCTTTACAAGGCACCACTATTTTTACTGATTTTTTCTGATTGTGTACTTGATCAAAGAACATTATCATCACACCTTTATTCCTCTCTATAACCTAAATTCAGCAACAGAAAATGGCTCTAAATATACCAGGCTTAGTATCTGTGAGTGTATTTTTTACATTAACTTTAGCTACTGGCATTTGGGCTTCTTGGAAAAGCAGAAAGGATCAGCAGAACAGGAACCCAACAGAGATGGCCATGGTTGGAGGCAGGAATATAAATGTTTTCCTTGGATTGTTTACTGCAACAGGTAAGTTTTCTTAAGTCTTTTAAAAATTCTTCTTAAAACACATGTATTGCATAGATCTGGGTGACTTTTCTTTCAAAGGAAGTGAACTCCTTTAATGTCAGGGTAGATTTTGCCTAAGTGTGACTTTAAAGGAGTATGGTTTCATGAATCATTTTGGGATGGATTCTTACAAACCTCTCCTCACTGAGCAGAACCTAATGTTTATGTAGATTCTTTTAAATTAAAGAGATTCATTTAAGAGTTTAGTTAAGAGCTAAGAGTTTAATTTAAGAGTGACAAAAGAATACAACACTTTTCATTAAGGAGGACTGTGGTCTTAATCGTGAACCAGTTTCTGTTATCCAACATAACAGAAGACTTTTACTCATGGAAAAGTCCAGTTCTGTGTGGAATAAGCTCTCATTCATGGTGAGCATTGGTCCATCTCTTAAACAGAGTTTCCCTCAACTTCCCTTTTCTCTCCTTGCTGCCTGGCATAACCTGAAATTTGCCTCCCTGACCTCTTTTCTGTAAAGGCATCCCCCAGTGGCATTTGCCTGGCTAAGACATTGTTGTAAGTTTGTTATCTGACTGCAGTGTCTGCTTGCATTTGTTTTCCCTAATGCCTACTTTCTTAGGCCCTGTAAGCAATGCTCTTGAAGGATGGCAATTCTACAAAGGCATTTTTATTTCCTCTAGCAAAAGTCTTTCTCTGAGAAAAAAAAAGTAATTAAAAATTACTACATTCAAATTGCCTCTAAATGTTTAAACACTGAGCTTTTCCATGCACACACAGATATCCATTCTTGAAGCTGGAAAATCATTTAGAGTGAGATTCTAATACTATTACCTGTAGTCAGCAGCACATCTCTGTATGGGAGAAAACTTTGCAAAGAAAATAGAGGTGTGAATAAATATGTGTATGAGAAAAATGTTCACAAGCTCTCAGAGTGTTCTACATGGCTAGTTGAGAATATGTCTCTCAATTCTGACCTCTTCATCTTCCATGTTTACAGCCACCTGGGTTGGAGGAGCATATATCGAGAGCACAGCTGAAATCGTCTACCTGCCTTCAAAAGGATTATTGTGGGTCCAGGCACCTGTGGGATTTGCCTTGTCCCTTGTTATTGGTAAATAATTCATGTAATTAGGACACATAACCTTTAAAACTATATCATAGGAGTATATTAAGATATGTAACAGAATATAGGGTACATTTCAAATGTGATTTTGTTTTTTCAGTCTCCCACATATCAAGAATAAGCATTTCTAATGCTATCCTCTGAACTGAAACATAACAAGTTAGGGTAGCTTGGAGCTAGTGTAGAGTTTTGCCTGCTTGTAGCAATTTATAGGACAAAAATCTTATCTGAGAATTTAGAAGAGTGTTTCTATGTGCATATTGCTTTTTTCACATGGTCTCTAATTCACAGACAATTGAGAGTATTGGTATCTAATTTTTTCCTTGGAATTTCTGTGTGATGAAATAATAGTACCTTGATTTTTCCACTAAGATGCATCCTTCTGAATAGTCTCGTCTCTGGATGAATGCGTCGTGCATCCAGCTTATCCCACTTTAGAGCTGCTCATTTTCTTGTTGAAATTAAGCTAAGTGTGCAGTGCTCTGTACCTGAGTTGCCATTTCTAACTCCGAGACTTACTGGACTCGTGCTGAGGTTCAGCTCTCTTGCTAAGACCAAAGTTGCTTCGAGGCCACACTGTGTTATACCGTAACTCTCTAGGGACACAGGATGATGAAAGCAAGGAGACCTGTGCAGACCTTACACAGGAATTTCTAAAAGAACAATAACCTTTATTCTCAAGTCAAAGAAAAGAGTCCAACTGACGTGAATATGAATCAGGCTTGGACATATATTGCCAGCATTGCTTATGTGAGTAATTCTTACTAATGAAACTGAGGAGTGCAGGTCTGATCCTGCAATCTTTGCTCAGGTCAGTGGTGCCCAGACAAGCAGCCCTGTTGGCTTCGGGGTTAGACACAATACGTATTCTTTGGTTTTAATGAGATGGCTGCACATCTGAAGTCTAATATTTATGGAGTATAATATTTAGATGAAGGTGGGTGGGACTCAGCTCAATGTGCAGATTAAAACAATACAGTTCTGGGAAGAGACAATGAAGCCACCAAAATGAAAAATGTAGTCAGAAAAGGACCACATATCAACAGGTTGCATCACATGACCAAGGACAAAACTTTGCCTCCTTTTTAGCCAAATATGAGTCTTCAATGCCTCACTGTGCCTACTGACATCTTCCACAGGATGCATTTCAGAAAACTTTATGTCTCAGATTGGTAGGTCATTGGGGATGGAGAGGAGATTATATATGCGTTGTCCACTGAGCTAAATTCCTGTTACAGTCACACAGGTATTTTATGGTGTTTGGGGTGACATAGGGGTCCTCCTTGGCCTCCAGTAGCCAGCCACTCCAGAAAGATGTAGGCGTGCCAAAAGTGCATGGTCATATATGTCAGCTGTAAGCAGATATCCTTTATAAGCTGGGACCTCTTGAGTGGATGAAATCCCACTTTTAGCAGGTGAATTTAAGCCCCGGTGTCTGGTTGGCTGCATCATTCTCTAAGGTCCATTATGTATGAATTCCATGCTCACTAGGTGGGTCTGAGACTCAAATACCATGCTATTCTTACCTCTTTTTTCCTGGAATATAAAACATGCAAAATTCTACCAAAATGTCATTACTTTCTGATAGGTGGTTTCTTCTTTGTAAATCCAATGAGATCCAAGAATTACATGACAGTGATGGACCCCCTTCAGGAAACTTACGGGAACATGATGGGAACCTTACTCTTCATTCCACCACTGTTAGGAGAGGTGTTCTGGTTTGCAGCTATCCTGGCATCCCTGGGTAAACACTTGCTTTCCTGTTATATTTGTTAAAGGTCATGCAGACTCGTCGGAGTGTAATACACATTTGAGAATTGTGGAAAGCTGCGCTTCATGTCTCCTTTCGTGAGAGGAACAAGTATTTCTCATTTCTGGAAAACATGTTTTCAGGCTTAAAACAAACAGTGCTATATATTCATTATATTATAATAGAGAAGCCTGCCAATGTGAATTTGTACCTTCCTCTTGCCTGTAGGAGAGCAGATGTAAAAAGGCAAAATGCCTTGGCAATGGCAACGCAGCATGGTGAGGCAGTAAAAGCAGGAAGGAAACATGCTCTCTCAAGCTCCCGCTCTGCACACTCTCTGTAGACTGCATTTTTCATAAATTGTGTTTTACTGGCACCACGGGAGTAACATATCCTTATTTATTCTGTGTTCTGCACATACAAAATCTGTCTTAAAACACTTCACTGCTGTCCTTGTCCACAGGAGCAACAATGAGGGTCATCTTGGATATTGGAGGCTCTTTGGCTATCGCCATCTCGGCATGCACTGTCATACTCTACACTCTACAGGGAGGCCTCTACTCTGTTGCCTACACTGATGTCATCCAGATGGTTTTCCTTACCCTCAGCCTGGCAAGTCCTATGCATTTCTTTGTTACCAGTTTTCTAACTAAAGGGAAAAATCCTGCTCTTCTTTTCAGCATGTCTCAGACCGAAAACAACTTCCTTGACCTATAGGTCCTCTTCAGGAGAACAGGTTTCCTGAAAAATGCTACAATCTTTATAAGTCTTTGTACCTTATGCATTTCAGACAGTGCTCACACAAGCCATTGGCCTTGCTGGGTGAACACAGAAAGGTCTGCACAAAAGTGAAGTTTGCAGAACTTGTCCAGAACCATGGACATGGAGGAACCATCTTAAATAGAGAGAGATCTCTCTACAGAAAGTACCAATTGACCTGAATTACAGACTCATGTTCTTGATGATGCCATGAACCAGAAACACATAGATTTAAAGTAAGGAAGGGGGAGAAAGGAAGACTCTAAGTCTAGGTGTAATCTTATGTAACTCTACGTTCTACATCTACCTTAATTTAAGTATCTGTTCTCCAAGAACAAGGACACTGGGAAAATGGTTAACTATTTCCTTTTCTATCCTAGTGGATCTGTATCCCCTTTGCCCTGGTGAATTCTGCAACGGAAAGTATTTATTACACTGCAACCCATCAATCTTACCAAGACCCTTGGATTGGGAAGATAGAAAAACAGTATCTTGGAAGGTGGCTGGATGACTTTTTCTACTTGGTATGGAGTATTTCTTGGACAAGTGGTTGTGGGGAGTAATTGTGCAGGGACTTTCTGTCTGGAAAGCTTGTGGGTTCTTCCAGCCAGGAGCCCTACATCGCAAGGCCAGCTGACAGGAGCTGGATGTGTAAAACCGTCTCTCAGCACTCCCTGCAGCAACCTAAACGGACTGGGGAGACCCGGGGCTCCGCTGTGGGGTGAAAAGAAGGAGTAGGGACACTCCATCCTTTACCCACATGGAGAAACATACCTCTTGAGTAAGACCATCCAGGCAGCCAGTTTCTCTCCTGGCACCTAAATGAGCAATTTCCTACCTTTTGAGATGCTTGTCTTGCAGCCTCAATACTGTGCTTTTAAGATAAGTATGTAAAATTCCCTCTATTTGAAAAAATATAATAAATTAAAATGACATGACTGCAGGTCATCAGCAAGCACAGTGCCATTGGCTCCACTGCACAACACAACTTTTGAGTTACCAATATAGCCAAGACTCCAGGATGTTGTTCTGCTCTTACTAAACTGATAATAGGGACACACAGAAGCTTGTTTGGTGAGGACAGAATCTTCAGATTTTATCTGATTAATTTTGTGTGCTACGAAAGTGAAAATCGTGGTTTTATTTTTCATTTTAAATGCAAAATATCTAAGTTTGGGTAGATTTATTTACAAAAGTTGTATTCTGAAAAACTTTCCTTTCACTTCCTCTGTGCCTCATTCACCATTCCAAGCAATCATTTTTCACCTTTCTCCCTCTGCCAAACCATTAGCCTGTTTTCATTTAAATTTCACATCCTTCGCAATGAAACCAAAGGAAAAGGGAATTCTCAACTATCAGAAATATCATCCTCAAGAGTTAGAGCTGGGCAACATTTATGCATTCGAAATGAGAATTTGATAACACTAAAGATTATTGTGGATGATGCCCTACAGCAGCCAGCAGCCTGGTGGGTACCACTGGTAACCTATGAATGTTTCAGGTGCTTGGGAGCATCCCGTGGCAGACGTACTTCCAAAGGGTGCTCTCCGCTGCCTCGACAGGACAGGCAAGGCTCATCTCCTGCCTCTCTGGACTCGGGTGCTTTGCAATGGCCATCCCCTCAGTGCTCATTGGGGCAGTCGCAGCATCAACAGGTAAAACGAATCGTTTGTCTCTGAGTAATCAACATGTTTTTGGCAAAGGTGATTAAAAGAAGTCCTGATAGAGACTTCAAATTACCCAGTCATATGGCCCTTGACACAAAGATGGGTGATCTGTACCAGAAATGTGGAGCCATCTGAGGTACAGTGCACAACTACTTAAAGACATTTAAACAGCCCCAAGACTTGTTTAAAGCTATTTCCTTATGATGAAATGACTTTTCACGGACCTTACACAGAGGAAAGATGAAGGCAGACTCTCTAAAACCCTCTATTTTAGAAGAAATTTTATGCTTCCTTCTGTTAATGCCTTAGACATGTAAGACCCAGGAATATTACTACAGATTGTTAATCAGGTTCTTGCTTGAAGGAATCAAGAAGTTCAGTCCTGTAAACTCACAGCCTCCATGCAGGGGATCAGTCCTGTGTTGGCTGTGAGCAAGGGTAAAAGAGCAGCCAGATTACTGAACATTTAAGGAAATCAGCTGAAGTAATGAGTTCATCCAATTCCCCTCTCCTCATGAGCAGTGTCTAGAGGTTGACCTTTAACTGAGCCAATTCTGGAATCACACAAAGCATACCTATTTCTGTAGATGCTGCTGAGGAAAAGGGGAATCTTTGATCTGACGGGAGCTGCAGCATGCTAAGGGGAATCACAAAAGTTCACAAAAGATCCCAAAAATTAATCTAAGTCCTGAAATACTGAACGGATCTCAGTTCTTAGCCCTTCTGTGACTGGCCCCTGTGAAAAGGCAACTTCAAAGACAGCAGAAATGCCCACGAAGGATTTGTTGTGACTTTTCCTTGTTTTGTTTTAAAGACTGGAATCAGACAAGCTACGGCCTTCCGAGTCCATTCGAGAGAGGGGAGTCAGCGATGATACTACCACTTGTTTTACAACATCTCTGCCCAGCATATATCTCCATTACTGGTTTGGGAGCCATCGCTGCTGCTGCGATGTCTTCTGCAGATTCAGCTCTTCTCTCCACTGGCTCCATGTTTGCTCATAATATCTACAGGAAAATCCTGAGGAAAAAGGTACCTGGTTGCAGCATTCAGCAGTTTTGGTATCAGGAAAGACAGTCTTGTTTCAAGGCTATTTCTAAACCAGTCTGTGACTGAAGGTGTGTGTCCTTCAGCTGCTGAACTGATTCCTGGAGACAGAGCTCCAAACATAATCCAGGGGTGTTCATATCCTTGGTAGGGGTGCCAATACCCCATACTAGTGAGCTTTGCTCATTCCAACATGACTAGCATAAAATTCGGGCTAAGGTATTAATGGAAACAGCATAAAACCATGACCCTTAAATTCAGAGGGCACCTCCAGGGGACCCTGCCTTGCCTGGCTGCTGGTGGCGAGTAGTGCCTGAAAGCATCAAGGGCTTGGCAAGAACCAGCCCAGGCCAGGGCAGTGCTGGCCATCCTGCCAGAAAACACTGTCTCTAATGCTGCAATCTCTGCTTTACAGGCTTCAGAGACAGAGGTGTTGTGGGCCATGAGGACCTCCATGTTGGTGTTTGGGGCCGGGGCTGCTGGTCTGGCTTTTTACTCCAGCTCTGTGTACGACCTCTGGTTCCTCAGCGGGGAGCTGGTGTACGCCCTCCTCTTCCCCCAGCTCTGCTGTGCCCTCTTTGCTCCCAGCACAAACACCTATGGATCAGCTGCTGGCTTCTTGGTTGGGCTCCTGCTGCGGCTACTGGCAGGGGAGCCTGCCCTGAGCATCCCCCCCGTCATCCGCTACCCAGCCTGCTCCCTGGTGAACGGGATCTACAGCCAGCTCTTCCCCTTTAAAACATTCACCGTGCTTCTCACCTTGGGCACGATCCTTGCTGTTTCATACCTGGCCAGGGCTTTGTTTCAGAGAAACCTCCTCCCTCGCAGCTGGGATGTTTGCAATATCATGGGGGGAACGAGCATCCTCATCCCCTTGCAGCAGGTGGAGAAACAGGAGCATTTGCCAACCACTGCACTAGAAGAGAAACACAATTAAATGCGGGGCTTCATTTGAAAGGCCACGGTGCATTCAGCAGTTAGAGTATGGCACAGACAGCATTGCTCTTCCCTTTGCTTTCTCCACTAATGATTTATTTAAAGTCCTCACCGAGAAATAAAGAGGCATTCTGTTCATCCAAGGATAGTATGTGAGTTTGAAGTCAGCAGTGATTAAAGTCACATGGTGATGGAGCACAATCTTGTGGTGATGACCACGGGACACCTCAGGCCCCAGCAGTGGCTGCTTCAAGGTGCCCCTGGTATTCCACCAGAAAGCAAAGCTATAATCCTGCTCCAACACTTAGGGTGTTACCAAGCCACATTCTTTTCTCACCACAAAGGAGACAAATTAATGTCTGATAGATTGGGTATTCTTGATTAAAAAAAAAACAAAAAACCAAACTGGTGAGCAGACCTGTTTCCATTACACAGCAAGGGGTTTAGCATAATATCCCCGGGGAGCACATCACACCTCTAAAAACGCAAATTACTGAAAGCAGTGCAACTGCCACAGCAGTCCAGAAGTAATATCAGCTCTGCACCATTCCTTGTATGCTTTACAAAGCTTTCCTTCATACTGCAGAAGTTTTTGCATATGTCTCTCCCCATTGCAGTATCTGCCAGTGGATCCCTCAGCCTGGGAATGTGTGAGACATCCCCTCTATACAACCTGGTAAGGCAGCAGCAGGTAAGCAAGATAAAGCAACAGCCCTTAACTATTCAATAAGAAAGATTTACATAGCCACCATTTACAAAAACTTAACCAGATAGAACAGAGGTGCCGGAGAGACTATTGGATGAATTTTGTCTAAAACCTGGTAAATCGCTTGTGTCAAGGTTTTACCCTAGTGCAGCAACAGGATGGTGTGTGACATACACAAACTGGTGTGTGAGAACTCAGAGGACTGTGATGACAGAAGGGTGCTGGAAATTGATCCTAAACTTTCCTGCAGGGATACAAAATCCTAAAATCCTAAAGGCAAGATCCCAAAAGATTGAAGTTACAGATAAGTACAGAAGAGCCCCCAATACCTTGTTTGCATAAATTCTTAATGGCTTGGAAGACAAGAAACCCAGCTAAATAGTGATTTTGGCCTCTAGCCTGAAGTCTGATGGACTGAGAACATTCCCCAGTGAGATGGATCATTCAGATGTGAGCTGAATTAAAGATTCAGAAGGATTCTCTAGTAATGGCTCACAGATGGCTATCATTCCCTCAGCAGCTGTGCAGCATCTTACCAGGGGTCAGTTGCAATCCACCCACAACAGCCAGCAGGAACCACACTCACAGTACCTTTCCAAAGTTGTTGTGGGAGCTGCTGTGAGTGGAAACACCTGGCACTGTTGAAAGCAAGATATTTACTGGCACAACCAAAATACCCTGCAGCAGAGCAACTCTCACAGCCAAGTGAGCTGCTGAGGTGAAAACAAGGTGCTGCTCTGTGATTTACTTCAGCATGTGCATGCACAAGGTGTGAAGCTCTGCTGGTGCCACCATGCATTGCTGCAGCAAGCTGAGAAAGGAGCCACGAGACTCTGAATTGTACCAAGGCAATTGCCATGGCTCCGGAGGAGGACTGGCAGCCCTGCGCTCTAGATACAGCTTTGATGACTCTGCTCCCTGTGGGGATCATTTATCTCTTTTACAATATCCATCCTCAGCAAGGTGGAGATTCTGCTCGTCATCAGAAAAATATCACATAACCTTATGTTTTGTGCTAGTGTTAGTGAACACCTGGGCACACTAACCTTCCTACGCACAACAGTCCTGTTGATATACTTTGTTAAACCAAAACTGGAAATTCTCTCCCATGTCTCTAGAGATTGCTATGAAATATTAATTATAACGTGTCTAGAAAAGGGAAAAAAACTGGTTTAAAAATCAAAAGCATTGCCATTGACTATGGCCCCAGGCAGTCACCTACTGGCGTCTTTCACACAGCAGTGATTTGAGAGGGAAAGTGTGAGGTTGTGCCTAGCAAGGGAGGCACCAAAGCTATCATTATCTCAGCGCCAGGAGAACAGGGCTCTCGTTAAATCACAGTTGCTGTATGCTGATTCAAGCATACTCCCCTGAGAGATTTAGGGGTGACCTAGTTTGGGGACCTGTCCATCCCTCAGTGTGGAGCAGGAGCAGACCAAGCTGACATGCTTCACTTGGTCCAGGGCACA
Source organism: Lycocorax pyrrhopterus obiensis (assembly GCA_014706295.1). NCBI lineage: Eukaryota > Metazoa > Chordata > Aves > Passeriformes > Paradisaeidae > Lycocorax > Lycocorax pyrrhopterus. The sequence continues at coordinate 80,704,405 of JACSVZ010000001.1, forward strand.
GACCTGCTGCACGACCCAGATAAGAGTGAAAACCCAATGTCCTCATGCCAAGGTCATCACCCTGCTTCCTGACCATAGAATCATAGAATGTTAAGGGCTTGGAAAGGACCTTAAAGATCATCTAGTTCCAAGCCCTCTGCCATGGGCAGGGATGCCATTTACTAGGTGAGGTTGCTCAGGGCCCCATCCAACCTGGCTTTGAACACTTTCAGGGTTTGGGCACCCACAGCTTCTCCAGGCAACTTGTTCCTGTGCCTCAGGAATAACCTTTAAGTAAAGAATTTATTATCTAATCTAAAAATACCCTCTTTCATTTTAAAACCATTGCCCCTTGTCCTGTCATGATCTGCTCATATAAAAAGTCCCCTTCCCTCCTTTTTATAAGCCCCCTTAAGGTACTGGAAGGCCACAATGAGGTCTCCCTGGAGCTTTCTCTTCTCCAGGCTGAACAACCCCAAATCTCTCTGACTGTCTCCATAGGAGAGGTGCTCCATCCCTCTGATCATCTTTGTGGCCTCCTCTGGACCCACTCAGCGCATCTTTCATGTGCTGGGGACCCCAGAGCTGGATGCAGCACTGCAGGTGGGGTCTCACCAGAGCAGAGCAGAGAGGCAGAATCCCCTCCTTCGCCCTGCTGGCCATGCTGCTTTTGATGCAGCCCAGGATCCATCCCACACAGCAGCTCCGACAGGCAAATGCCTACATCTGGAGATACCTTTTCGCTCCACTGTTGTGCTCAACTTCCGCTTTTACCCTGCAGAGACCCAAAGTTTGACATTAAAGCCTTTCTGTGCTAACAGGCTTGGCATGGCAGGCAATAGATCCACAGCTTCCTGAGAGAGCAGCAAAGGACATTGCTGAAGAGTGTCACCGCTGCCACCATGTTAACACCGTCCCTGCCTGGCTCCATGAATGCACAGGCAGGTTCGGTACGAAGTCAGTAGCAAAGAGGCGGGAAGGGAATTTGCTCTTCCTTCATTCCGAGAGTTCATTACGCCTTCACCCTCGAAGGGCAGGCAAACAAATACTGAGAAGAATGGCTCACCGAGGGTTTTTCCCTGGGCTGGGGGAAAGGCGGGGTCAGGGACCAATGGGAGAGCCCTGGGGGAGTGGCGAGGGGCCAAGGCCAGCAAGCAACCGGGAGACCCAAACCAGAACACACCAGCCCAACAGAACCAGCACCCCGGGAGAAGCCCCCCGATCACCCCAACACAAAGGCATGTTCACTGGCTCCCACAATATGTTACCACCCAGTGTCACCACAGAAACTCACAGCGACTTCAAACGCGAGAGTCTTAGTGCTGTCAGGGGTACCTGGCATACTCAGCCATACTTGGCCCTTGCAAGGCTTCCCTAAATTTCATACCACTAAAAGCGCTCTGCTTTGTGTGAAGAGAGGAAAATGGCAAAGACACAATTACTGTAACTCTCATGAATGTTTACCATTTTCCATCCTTATATGACTCTCTCCTCAGAACATCCCCCAGCAAGCTTAGCAAGAAAACATTCATCAAGGTCGGACAAAGTTTTGGAAGCAATTAGCTGCAAGTAAAATAAATATAAAAGTAATTCTGTGCTATACGTAATGCCCAAATGCCTAGTTGTTCCAGTCCAGCAGACCCAAGGTCCCTGAGGTGTTGCTAGCATGGGTGATAATGACCAGGCTCCCATGAAGCCATTCTGTTCATGGGTTACAGCCTCCAGTTCAGTATTCCTTTATTTTTCTTTCCTCGCTTTATAAAAAATTCACCTGGGCACTGGAGGGCCCCAGTTTACCTCTCCACATGTGGATTTACCTCCTTTGACCCTTAGAAGTATCCATGCCAATGACTCTATGCAGTTTCAGTTTTCATTAACTTTTCTCAGCCTAGACAGCTGCTACATAAAGCAGCAAACACGAGGATCTGGGGAGTACTCTGTTGTTGCCTGGGCTGCCAGGATCCACTGAGATGCTCTGAGGCTTCCATTGTCTTGCTTTTCTTTGACATTTTTATAGTTCATTTGCAGAGCATCTGAGATGGTATCGGTCTGAAATTTGATTAAGAAAGAAGAACAATGAGAAATCAATGCCATGTACATTAGGTAGATTAACAATCGGCTAACTGACAGGTTGGAAATGTAATTACAAGTAGGAAATTATCATCCAGTATCAGAACCTCTAGGGAGGTTGATTCTTGGCATTGTGCTATGGAACTGCACTCACCAGTGACTGGGTGGGCAATGAGGAGCAGTGCACATCGTGTGCTCAGCGGGTCAGATGAGCTGCAGGTCAGTGCGGGCTCATGGACGATCTAATGCAGGTGTCTACAGACAGATCAAGTGTATCACAGCATAAAATCAACTGTTGGCTGTGCTGTCCTCAAGGAAGGTCTGAGTGAGGCTGTGCACTGCAATGTCAAGATTTAGATGAGATCAATCTTACCCAGAGCATGCTCCTGTTACTTTGCCTGGTTTTTTTCCTCACAGACAGGGTTTATGACAACATCCAGTATCTGGAAGTAAAAACTAGACAAATTAAGATTACAAATGAGGCTCAGCATTTTAAATGTAAAGTCCATTAAATAGAGCAAGCTGAATTTGTCATCACTGAAAATGCTACAGTGAAAGCAGAAGCTTTTCTGAAAGTTATCCCTCTGTTTTAAGAGGAATCTATTCAGTGTAGCCCCAGGGTATCTGATGTCCAGCCCAGAGCTCAGACTGACAAATCCCTGTGATGTTGTTTGTTCCTTGTTTCTCCTAGCTCTGCTGGAGATGAGCAATCAGGTACCACTGAGGTAACCACTGCCACTTCTATCTTAATGCTGACATTGCTCAGAGCCCTGCTTGCCACCCTTGAACTCCAACAATGAGAAGTCAAGACCACAGTGTGATTTGGATTTCTAAATCTAAACTGACTCCTCCATCAGCAGATTCTCTGTATAATGGACACGAAGCTGTCTGTTCACAGAGGGAAGAAGGTCTCCTTCTCTCAGTGATGGTGCTGCATGACCTCCTCCAACAGCCACCTACCCATCCTGCACTGAAAAATCAAGTTCCCATCTCTGGTGTGTTGGGAGCAGTTCCTAAGTCCTCCACACACGTAGGCTGAGGTGGGGCATAAGGCCAAGGCTGTAATTGGTGTTGTGACGTCTGTGTGTGGTGCTCCAGGGGGAAACCCCCCACTGTGCCTGTGCAAGGCTCTGAGCTGTGACTGCCCTGAGTTACCCTCACTTGTTTCCATGGGAGACCATAATTACACCACCATTGCTCAATCACAGCCATTATTTGAAGGGCCACATGCCTGACGTGCTTCAGCAGCCCTTCTGCAGGGCCGGATGGGCTTGGTTCTATTCACTTCAGTGCTCCGTATTCCCAGCCGCCTTGCAGGTGCTGTGTCCAGACACGGGAACCAGCACAGACAAGGAGGTTGCCTGCAATGAGGATCATCAAGCCTGGCTCTCTAATGAGACCCTGTGGCAACCCCTGCTCAGTGCTTCAGCAAACCCAGAGTGAGCCTAATCAGTGGTAGAAAAAAGAGTTCTGGTTTTGGCAGCTCAGACCCCATAAAGACTCAGCTGTGTTGACAGGGCAGGTCAAAGTAAATACTTTGCACCAAATTTAGGCCAAATGAATTGAAGAGCTGTTCAGGTGAGCCACATAAAAAGTGTGGTTGAGACTGAAGTGTGGATATTTAAATGATGCATTTCAACTAGACCAATTTAATCATGCTTAATTATTGCTTTTCTTAATTATTGATCATGTTTAATTTTACTTGTCACCCAGTCTGTACATACCAATACTCCTGCATCTTAGGACAGCGATCAAATCAGAGATGGGAGACAGGCTTGAGCACCTGGGGCATCCCAAGATTTGAGATGAAAAAAGCTTGTGCTATTTGGTAATGGAGAGCAATGGGGAGAAAAAAGGGGGGAAAAAAGAGGGGGGAAAAAAAGAGAAGACACAAGAAACCCTTTTGCACTTGCCCCTTTTTGATATTGTTTTCATTCTGCACAGAGTGGATAGACATGCCATTCACTTTGCTGAATTCTGCAATTGAAAATATTTATACTGCTAATGAACAACAGTGAAAAATACCATGGGCCAGCAAAGTTGAACTAGAAACTTGGAAAATGTCCAGATGAATCTTCCATGTGATAAAGGCTCCTCTCATATATACTTTGTATGGTATAACACTAACCAGTAGGCAATAACTTGGGACATTGATGTGAGGTGAAGAGTTGTATGAACAACTGATCTTCTGGTGTCCAAAGTGGAACATAATTCTTTTTACTTAATTGGAATTGCATTATTATTTGACTTTATTTTTACCACCACAACACAAGTTGAGTTAATCAGCGACATCAAGATTGGAGGCAGCCTGGGCTGCAGTGATAATGCACTAGTGGAGTTCACATCCTGAGGGATAAAGGTCAGGCAAAGAATAAAATCAGGACCCTGAATTTTAGGAAAAAAACTTCCAGTCCTTCAAAGAGTTAGTCAATAGGACCCCCATGGGAAACTGCCCTCATGGGCAAGGGAGCAGAAGAGAGCTGGGAGATCTTAAAAGATGTTTTTCGTAGAGCATAAGAGCTCTCAATCCCCAGGTATAAGAAATCAGCAAAGGAAGGCAAGAGACCAGCATGGCTGAGTTGAGACCTGCTAGAGAAGATAAAGGGCAAGAAGGAAATGCACAGGCAGCAGAGCAGGAACAGGTATCCTGGGAAGAGTACAGGGACACTGCTCAGGTGTGTAAAGATAGGGTGAGGCAGGCCAAGGAGCAGCTGGAACTGTAGCGAAAGGAAAAGGGGTAATAAACTGGAAGAGAGTCGATTTGAATTAGATATAAGGAAGAAAATTTTTACAGTGAGGGTGGTGAAATACTGGAACAGGTTTCTCAGAGAGGCAGGATAAAGACCACCTCAGAGACTCAAGACAGTGAGGAGTTATTTTCTCTGTTTTGACATAAACTTCCTAGAAAAAAAGCAACTTTGTGCTTTGGTTTCCCATTGAAAGAACATGAGGATGTCCCACTCTCTGTGAATACTGGAGGATGTATTGTCTTGGAAGATATTTACTGCCACAACAGCACCCCATGGGAGAATGCCAGCCATCCCTGCTCAAAGGTATGCTTTGAGCACCTCCCATTTGATAAAAGCTGTTTCCAAATGTCTCCCTTCTACTAAGCATCTGTGTGTTCTCCGATAAACATTTCTGCATCATCACTTGATTTTTTCCCCTATTTCCCTAACCTGCAAACCCACAGACCAAACCCACAAGGAGACTCAGGCAGTCTAGATAGCTTAAAAAGTGGAGGAATGCTGACAGACCAAAACTGCCCATTGTCTTTCCTCTTACAGCTATTGACTGATTTGAAGTAAGAAAGGGGCTTTTTGTACTGTGCCTCTGCTGAAAAAATAAAAGGCAAAAAGAAACCATTGACATGCAAAGGGCAGATTTGACCAGGTTCTACTTCAGATGCTGAAAAATCCTTTTTCATCTTATACAAATGGAAGGAATGTTTTTACACAGCAAGACCTCACAACAAGGGTTCTTCTCACTTCCAGAAGACCAGAATAAGCTAAGCCCTCCTAAGACTAACCTCATGCGAAAGAGGAGGGGCCAGCAGGATGTTACCTATTTTTCAACTACTCCTGTGCCAGGTGCACATTTCTTTGCTTCTTTGGAAGTCTGCAGCTCTCTCCTGCTCTCTGCCAGCTGTCTCCCAGCTCACTGTATCATCAACCAAAAGCATCTCAAGGCAATGATGAGCAGCCTCTGCAGCCCATCTGACCAGGCGGATGCAATGCCCTGCATTGACTGTTAATATTTCTCTGCTGAGTTTTTTCCTATGGTTTCTTGCAGGATGAAATTACCTCTAAAGGGCTATCTCAGGTCTGTAATCTCTTCGAATATTTAACTCTGGTGTTTTTTTCTTTTCTTCAGCAAAAGACAAGGTCAAGCATTTTATCAAGTCCAAAAAATACATCAACACAAAAGGGTGAGAAAAAAAAAAAGGCAAACCCTCTGTATAAAGCACTTCTGTGTACTCATGCAGTACATTAGAGAGCAAAAGGAAGTTTCTGGCTCCTATCTGGCTGTTGTTGCAATCGTTAATGTGGTTTTATTCCATTATTAATGTCACCAGAAAGAGAAATCAGGCCCTCCAGATGAACTTGAGAGACTGTTGTCTCACATCTGGCAATGAGAAGAAAGGAAAAAAACATTTAAAATAATGGAAATAAGCAAAGGGAAAGGGAAGGAATAGTTAAAATACTGAGTATGTAGCAATAAAATCTGCAGGTGCCTATAGCAGGGTAGTAATGGCAAACTAAATCTTCTACAGACCTTGTAAGTCATTCTCAGAGTCTGGTAGTTTAAGGCCACTTTGTAATTAAACAAAGACAATCTAATTTTTTACAGTGTGTATTATATTGCTTGATACATTTATGTTTCCTAGAATTGCTGTTTGTCAAGCAGAGAAAAATAAAACCAGAAGAGTAGCATTAATGGAAGAATTGCTTTTCTGAGGGCTGTCAAACACTTGAACAGGCTGCCCAGGGAAGTGGTGGAGTCACCGTCTGGAGGTATTTAAGGCACATGTAGATGTGGTGCTTATGGACACGGTTTAGTGGTGGACTTGGCAGTACTGGATTAATGGTTGGCTTGATGATCTCTTCCAGCCGAAATGATTCCATGATTCCTTGAAGCCAAGTGCTTCTCTCTGCAGTCACTTGTTGATGGGGCTGTAGGCCACGGCCCCCAGCACCAGCCCCCATGGTGCAGCTCACTATGGCCACACTCCTCCACAGGCTGCAGGCAGAAGCCTGCCCTGAAAATTGCCCCTGCCCTCTGCTGCTCCCCTGCCTTGCCAAGAGCCCCCACCCTGCCCAGCGCTCACCCAGCACTGCCGTTCAACACCCCGATGCATTTCTGCCTAAGAGAAACCTCCTCCCTTCCGCAGGGGATGCTTGCAGCACAGGAGGAAGCATTGCTTCCAAGGGGCTCTCAGGCAGAGAGGAACCAGCCAGCTTTCAAATAAATATGGTTTATAACAGCTCAATTAAATGCTTTCTTGATGCTGAGCACTTTGTGATACGTATTTCTTGAGGTGCAGTTTATATTAAAAAAAACCCCCAACCTCTAGATATTTTATAATTTTCTCTTTAAAAAGAAGGAATTCAAAAGTTCTTTGCTGTTAATTATTGATGCTGAACACAAACACAGGACTTCTTTTTTACCACAGGACTGAATGTTTGACCTATTGGATCAAAACTGCCAAAATTTGAGAGAAGCTCCAAGCCTGGATTTCAATTTCGTTACTAACATCTTTCTTTCCAATAGAGTGCATTTACTCAGTGCAACCAGTGTGATACATTTAAAATATGCAAGGTTCAATTAATTTTATATGAGAATATAGCTCATATGTTGGGCTGCCAAAATAGGTCACTGAGCTGAAAAATAATTTAAGTAAAGGCTGAAAGAAATAAAAAGGAAAATGACATAAAGTCACCATAAGACCTTCTTTAATGTTGGAGGAATAAAACTGCCATGAAGTGATGGGATCAGGAAGAAACTTTGTCTGACAGAATCTCTCCCAGGGGAAGTGCTACACAATTTTTCATGCAATTACATTTTCAGCAGGGACACCCAGGCACGATGTTGGCCTGATGCAGCAGAGGGGATTTGGCAAAGCACAGGAGCAGCTCAGACAGACGAGGCTGAAGGGAAGCACTTCACGGCCTGCCTCTGCAGATCGAGTACAAACACACTTCCAGGCAACCCCAGTGCCATGGCAGGCTGCAAAACCTACGTGGGATCAAACATTTGGGCAGTATGTCCTCACTGATCTCTCTTTCCCTGCCCCTTCATCTGAGTATCATCACTGAATCTTCAAAAGATGCACCAGAGGTTGGGGAAGCTGGAGATTTTTTTGCACCCGAACAAAATCTGGGCCCTGGAGCCCATGCAGATTGTACTGTCTCTTGTCAAGGCCTGCCTTAAGTCCTAGAAGTCCCCTCTGAAGTGTGCATGGAAGAAGCTGTAATGCCATATAGAGCATGGCACCACATGACAGCATCACCCTCGGTTGGAAAGCCCCAGGGAGAGCGGGTCCTCTGCAGCTGAGCCCTGTGCAAGCCTCACTCCTGCTCAGCCCCCCCGCCCAGTGCTGTGCTTCAGCCACCCAGACCCCCGTGGAATCCCCCTGTTCTCCTCACAGCCAGCCAGTACGTAAGGAAACCTGCATTATTCTATACAGTGCAGTGGGAGAGTGGCTGCTCAGCGCAGGCGGCTCTGGCAGATCCCAGCTGTGCCTCGTCGCCTGGGTGATTGCCCTTTCCTCCCACTCACCCTGAGGAGCCTGTGCTGACCAGCACGCTGAAATGTCTCTCTTTAATCCACACTCTGCTAAAGAAAACTTGAGGAGAGGGAAACACAAGAAAGAGAATGGAAAATCTGCAAAAGGGCTCATCTGGTGTGTAACTCTTTCCCTGGTCAGAGGGGCAGGTCTCCTGGGGGTGTATATGGCTTCTGGCAGTCATACACAAGGATGTCTCTGTGCAAGGATGAATTTTCAGGATTGGGACACTCTCAAGTTTTCTAATCATATTTCCCGCTACCTCATACTCTCCGGTGCTATCTGAAAGAAGCACAAGCACTGCTGGGGACCTCCTCTGGACGACAATAGAAGGGAGAGAGGAGCACCTAGTGCATGTGTTGGGTACAGTGGGGTGGGAAACGGGTTCATTTTCCAGCGTGGTCATCTGAGATGATCCCTGTGGATACAGAGATGCTGCTGTCCAACCCTCCTCCCCATCCCCCTTCTCACCTGCAGCATCATCAGACTTCTTGGAGCAAAAAAGTCAGTTTTAACACCCCGAAGTGAAATTTCCCTTGCCATATCACACTTAGAACCAGCCTCCTCGGCCAGGCGTCCCGATTCCGGGCTCGGCTCCCGGCTCCAGGCTCCGGCCGGGCATCGGCAGGGCCGGGCAGGGCTGCGCGGCTCCGCGGCCGCCCATCGCGCTCATTTCCCGGCTGGGCGATGGCCGGCGGCCGGGCAGCGCCTTGCCTTCCTCAGCCAATTGCATCTCCAGCGCGGATCGGAGGATCGCGGGGTGTGAGGCGGGGGAGCGCCCGGGGGCCGCTGCGGGGGGGAGCTGGGAGCAGCCCCGGCGCCGCCGCCGGAGAGGGAGGACGAGGAGGGAGAAAAGCGAGGGAGAGGCCTGGGGCAGGCAGCCCCCGGGGTCGGGCCGCGCCGGCCGGCCCAGCCACTTAAATGCAACCCCTGGGGCATCGGCTTCCCGCTGATGAGACCGCTGCAGGGCTGTCGAGGCCGGGGCGTCGTCGTGGGGACCGTCACCCTCTGCCTGGCCGCCGGGTGGGCTCTGCAGAGTAAGTGTCCGACTCCGTCCCTGTCTCCCCCGCTCCCTCCCCCGGCCCTTTCCTCCTGCTGCTCGCTGCGATGCTCCGGCTCAGCCCCAGCGCCCGGCATCTGCGGGGCGGTGCGGAGCGCCCGCCGACCCCCGCCCGCGGCCAGCGCTCTGCCCAGCCCGTCCGCAACCGGGACGCCCGGGAGCGGCTGGGCAGGGGATGGGAACGGGACATACCGAGACTCAGGCAGGGATCGCTGGTTTCTGAGGGCTGCACATGGTCTGGGGAGGCTCGTCCCCTCTCCTGCTGCTCTGAGGGAGCGGGGGGGCCGAGCGGGACCCGCGCGGCCGCGAGGGGAGGGCCCCACGCCCCGGCCGCACGCCCGCTCCCGGCGGGGGCGGCCCCAGCAGCCGCCGTTCCCCCGCTGCCTTTCCAGCGGCCGAGGGGACAAGGCGTGGAGGGGGAAACGACCCCGGTTAATCAGCCCGAGGGGCGTCGGGGAACGCTGGCCGCACGCTGGGAAACGGGGCGGTGAAGAGGGAAGGTGCCTTCCAACCCAGCACCCCACGGGGGGTGAGTGGGGATTCGGTAGCACGCACAGAGCAGTCCGGTCCTCTCCCGGAGGGGGCTGAAGGAGGCTGCTGCCAGCCCTACCCTCGCCTGGGGCCTGGGGTGGCAGTGCCACCAGTGAGTTTGGTTTGGTCACAACGCTCCACCCACAAAAGTGAAGCACAAGCAGGGCACCAAAGGGTGGAGAAACAGTCCCCAGGGTTTCAGAAGCCCATTTTAGAGCTGTCCCCCTAGTTTAGAGCTCCTGTGTGGAGGCGCATCGCTGCCAGCCTTTTTTTCCCAGCTCACTGCCCAGCACACTGCAGGCCCAGCTGCGTTGCCACAGCCAGGTCTGGAACGCAGAGCCGCACTTCCCACTTTGACTCTTGGCCATGCAAATACTTTGGAGTAGAGCAGCATGCCAGGACTGCAATCTTAGTGTGCTCTGAGCAGCCCCGGTGCCCTCTTCTCCTGGGTGCGTGTTCTACTGGGTGTGAAGGGGCTGGTTGTGCAAGCAGCAGAGTGCAGTGGCCTTGCATAGGGCGCTGCAAGTGGGTGTGATATTTGCTCTCCAGCCTGGTGCAGCTCTGTTGGATTAGACTGGTTCAGGTGATCTAGGCACACTGCCTACTAAAAATATTTTTGAATGGTTAGATACTGCACTGCCTTTTTTAGCTTTGCATGCCGATAGGGACAGAACATGTTTGCAAATAATTTAATGGAAAGACTTAAATTCTCTTTTTGTTACATTTACCTTGCAATCACGTATTCAAAACAAAGCCTCTATAAAAACACGAAAGGGTCACTGAGGGGAGAGACTCAGCTCCTGTCTGGTCAGAAATAGTGGGAAAGGCCTTTAAATAAGCACATGGAACAGAAAACAATTGGAACAATTTGCAGCGATTACCAGAGGTTCCCGGCTGTTCTGTTTCTGTAGCTGGCACAAACCTCGTTTTCACAGCTCTGGTTAGTCTCTCCTGCACACAGGCTGAACAGCAGACCACAGCTCAGCTGAGGATGCATTGAGCTGCCTGGAAAGCCTGATGTTCCTGCAGAGGGACTGGGCAGCATGAGTATGATAGTGCTCATGAAGGGGAAAGCCCGAGAATGTTATCTTAGAAAAGTACTGAATCCCATTTTGTCCCATTGATGAGGGCCTGGGAATTGAACTGGCTTCTTGAGCTCTCCTCCCTTACCCTGGTCAGCAGAGTTTGTGAATTCTGCTACAGATCCCAAATACAGTGAAGTCAGGTTGTAATTCACCCGTCTCTTCCATTTTTGGTGTGTGGGTTTTGGCTACGGAGGGCTCTTATTTCAGGATTTTTAAAAAATAATTTCTTTCCCTTGGCGATTTTTTTCTTTGCCTTTCTTAATCATTCTTATCCCTGAAGACTGCAGAACCTCCAGGATCATCTCCAGGTGTCCTGCTTTGCACTCATGCAGTGTAGCTGAGGGTCTTGTTCTCACTCCCCCACTGGGTTACAGACATTTGCAGGTCAGCATTACTTTTTCGTTTTGCTCTTGCAGTCAGGCTGTTCCCACAGTAAGGGAGTAGAGCAGATGAGCTGCTCCAAGCCAAACCAGGAAAAGGCATTCAGCCTTACTCTGTGCTTTATCTGCCTTTAGTCTGCTTTGATTTTTGTGGGTAGATAACAGAATTTCAGTCTTTAGCCAAGGGTCTCAAACAAGCCACTAATAAAAAGAAAAAATGTATGCCAGTTAAAACTCTGATGGTGGTGTTCATCCAAATCTTCATGCAGAAACACCCACATGCGAGCAGAAATTATTGCAGTTACACATTAAACTAAGCCGTCGGTTCAGTTTCACAGTGTTACGAACAGCTCCGTAATCATGTCAGGAGGAAGTAGGTGAGAATTAAATGTTCTTTTATATGCATTTTTGCCCAGATATCATCAGGAACATGAAGTCCCTGGCTTCTCATGAAACTGCGTACCTTTGGTTACATGTGATTTATCTGCGCTGGCTTATAACTGGTTGCATTTAAGAAGCTGATGTCCCTAATGTTGATTACACATCCTGAAAACACGACAAAGCCCTTGCCAAGAGTTCACATACTTATGCCTACTACAGTTCTTGCTTTTGGGGGATGGTAGTTAGTGAATATGATAGGTTACCTTGGACATGGTGACTAAACTTTCCATTTACATGCAGGATTTTTAAACAAAGCCAGGTACTGATGAACACAAGAACTTTGCTCAGTTTTCAGAAAATGTTATGCTTACCCAAAAAGACCCTTCCAAAGTCCCTTTCTGTTTGGGCATTAAAACACTGAAACACATGCAAGTATGCATCCTCTATGGTGGAAGCACTTTTGCAATCACCAGTTACAAATGTGTATTTAGTCTTTAAGTATGTATGTTACTTTTATGGAAAGCAGAAAGAAAAAGGTATTGCAAAGCACAATCTATCCTCTCTTAAAACAGACCACTGAGATAGGTAGGATGAATCACCAGGACCCAGAGGTCCCAACCTGCCCTGGACAGCTGGTGTAGCATCACCTCAAGACTCATCACCCTCCTTTGTCTTTCAGCTCCTGGAGGAGTATCCTTACTTGTCCCACAACCCAACATCAATGCAACAGTGGCACAAAACATCCTCCTCTCAGTTGAATACTCTTGCCGAGGCGTGGCCACCATTGAGTGGAAGCATGTGTCAAGCTGGGGCACCACCAACATTGTTGAGTGGAGAAGTGGGAATTATGTCAACATATCCACAGTCTACAAGGACAGAGTGACTGCTTTTGAAAATGGCTCTATACAGCTTCGGAATGTGGGCATGAGAGATGCTGGCTACTATTTTGTCACTGTAACAGAGGAGCATGGAACCAACGCCTATGGCACCATCATAGTCAATGTTTACGGTACAAACTAGATGGGACTTCTTGGCTTTACCCTGTGTTTAAGCATCAATCTTCTTGTAATCAATTTTATAATATTAATTTTTTCCATGTTTCCTACAGAGATTATCTATGAAGATTTGCATTTTGTAGCAGTTCTCTTTGCATTTCTCGCTGCAGTATCTGCCATTCTAATCTGCTTCATGTGGCTGTGCAATAAATCTCTGCATCTATTTCAGAAGAAGACAACACACAAACTAACAGGTATTTCTCTAAAAATGTAGTCAGGGTATAGGGTTTTCAAGCCTGAAATTTGAGCCTAAAATTTGTACCATAAAGGTGCTAAACAGGGCGACTAAGAAACAAGACTGAAGAGCTCAGATCAGTTATCCTGTTCTAACTCGCTTACTAGCTGAGGCAACAGAGTAACAGGTATTTAGTTGCAAAATGATCCACAGGACATCTACCTTGTACGTTTCACGTTAGAAAGAATAAAACACTTCCCAACATTGCTGATTGCAAAACTTGGGGAGAAAAGGCCAGACCTGCAATACCCAGCCCCCCACCCCCAACAGAGGGTAGGAGATAAAGTCAAGAGCATTAGCAGCTCTTCAGAGTTCACATCAGCAGGGTCTATCCTAGGGGAAAATACTCAAATGACCCTTGGGAGTGGCCCCACCTCAGTTCATGGAGGATTGCATCTCCTCCTCTCAAACCCCCTCTTCATCTGTCCTCACTTTTGATCCAATTGTAGACTCCAGCAAACACTGAGTAATAACAAAACCTGACACCGAAGACAACAGTGATGAAAAGCAGGTCAAGGGAACACAAGGGCTACACTGAAGGGACATAGTAGAAAAGAAATTTCCAAGCCACAGCCAGGGATATTTGGCCTTAGCAGAAAACCAAGGTGCATGATACAAGCTTTGAAATGGGAGGTTTCCTTTACCACTTCAAAATATTTCAGGTGTTTACCTCCCTTCTTTGTAAGTGCAGATCCACTCGTGGTTTCTTGCCCTCTAGGTAAAAGGTCTGCATTTCTTCTATAATAAGTTACATTACAACAAGCAGCCTAGCTATCAGTATTTTACTAGACCAACACAGACACTCAAGTATCCTAAGATTCATGGCCCAGACTTTGTGTCAGCTCTGCAAAACCTGATAGAAGAAGAAATTAACCCGGCTTGAGCTGCCTCTTCCTGTCGCTCACCTACAGCTCTTAAGGGCTGGGGCTGTTTTCGTGGTGCATACACCACTCACAAGCTTTAGTAGATACTGAAAACTTTCCTATCATGCCGGAATACACAGGATTTTGTTTAGATAAAGCCTCTTCCTCCAGTTGAGGCCAATCTTCCCACAGAACTGAGTTGAATATACATATACTGCAGAGGTCAGGAAAACCAGAGTTCTAGAAACTTGCCATGTGATCTCCCAGGAAATGGTCCAAAGCAGAGACCTAATTTCTGCCCTATGGACTTAGATTTTGTAGTGCCTTTAGCCCTGTTCTGTAAGAAACTGTTGTCACTTAAAAGATTGTGCAGTTAAATATTTTGAAAATATGTATTTAAAACCTAATTTTAGATGAGCAAGCTTGAGCTAATATTAAAAAGTTAAAAATGTCTCAGCTATTAACACATCACAGTTAATTTTGGAATGTTGGCCTTCCAATCCATTTGCCAATCAATAACAATATCCTTTTATTTACAGCGAGTACAACGGAAGAGATTGAACTGGAAACCATTGAGTGTTAGCCAAGGACTGTATCATAACAACAATAACAATTCTACCTCAGGAGAAAGCATTGGCCAAGAAAGCAAGAACAAACATAGAAGGTAAAATGTTTGTGACTACTGCAGAAACATCCTGACTTGCAAAGTAATTAAATCAGCAGTGTCTGATGGAGCTGTTTTGACCTGTTAAGTTTTTGGTTCTGCTAGACAAGGTCAGAGTAAAAATGCATATGCTTTCATGCTGAGCATGAACACATTTTTGTGGCTAGCTAATAAAATCTACAGCCTCTTACCACTCTTAAAAACAACCAACCAACCAACCAAGCCTCTAAGATCAACCCATAAAGGAAATTATCATGGTCTTGAAGGACACCTGTATTTTGGATACAGCAAGTCTCCTATTACAGACAGAGTGGTCATTAGCATCCATCAACATAATAAATTAAATATCTAATTACAGTATTACGTTAAAAAATTAATTGCAAGCATTGAATTCTGTTTATTGCACCTATGCTGCTACTTTTGGGTGTAAGGAACTTCCTGAAGCTCTGAAGACAAACTGCAATTTTTCATGAGGCAAAACTGACTTTGAAAGAACGCTGAGCTGGTCAAA
The DNA here is from genome assembly GCA_014706295.1 of Lycocorax pyrrhopterus obiensis. NCBI lineage: Eukaryota > Metazoa > Chordata > Aves > Passeriformes > Paradisaeidae > Lycocorax > Lycocorax pyrrhopterus. The sequence continues at coordinate 80,719,505 of JACSVZ010000001.1, forward strand.
GTTCTCCCACTTGTGTTTCCAATTGTTTACACTGCCCGGGGATGGATGTTAACACACATTTTATGACAATACTAGAGCAGGTGGTTATACAAGGAACAGTGCAGACACTAAAGAGGACGCTGTCTATAAAGATTAGAGGGGTCAGATAAAACACTGACACACAACACCAGTGGGGTGGCAAAGTACTAAACAGTTTTCTTGTGAAAGATGTCAAGTCCTTTGCAAATTTAGCCCAGTGATGAACAGTCTATCTGAGAAGTTAAAACAGCATTACTTCGAAATACAGTATTTACAAATACAGTTCTAAAATTGCTCTTGTTGAGAAGCCACCTATGCTTCCCTATGTTGTAAGAAAACATGAAGCGATGCAACTAATGTTTTCTTGAATCTTCGTATTGCACGTATTGCAATTCTCCACCTGCAGATCTGTTGGGTGGAGTAACATTTGTGTTTGTCAGTGAGAAAGCGGTAAACTGACTGCATTCCAAATTATTCTGTTTTGCTTTTGTAATGAGAATTTTGCAGTGTGAAATAAACTTTGAACCTGGAAGACACCATGGACTAGTCTGTGCCTGTAGACTGCCACGTGGCTGTTAGAGTCAAACTGCTGCTACTACCTTTCTCACATTTCATCTCACTTGCTTGCAAAAACCTTTTACAGGACAGGCTGACAGAGCTTTCCCTCTGGTCAGGGACTGGGATGCTCAGGTGCAGAGGTACTATGGGCTCCATCTGGAAAAACGGTCAGAGAATTTCTCACCAAGTGCGTAACGATGCAGGCAGGTGCCAAACAAGCTTTTTTCCAAAGCACCCTGTGCACAATACCTTTAAGCCATCCCATACTGAGCTGGCCATTTGTAGTACAAAGGGCCTCTCTCCCACTCATAAATTGAGGTACCATATTCAGCTGTTTGCTCCTTCCTGCATCTAGAACAGGTCAAAAAAGGTGAGAAATGAAGTAAGTCTCAGATACAGCACAGACAAGTGACAGTTTATTCCAATTATCTGCTTTAAATGTATATTACCCATCTTTTGTGTCTTTGAGTGAACTAAGCCTTGACAACAAGGAAATTTTAAGTGCACCTATTTCAATCACCAAGCTTGAATTACTTGGTAAAGGACGCTTACAGCATATGGAAATATTGTTAGGGTTTTTTTTGAGCCCTAAATCTTAGACTTTGAATGTGAAGCTAGGTGTTAGGCTGAGCTGAATATATAGCAGGTGCTCTGCCAGACTTCCTTAGAAAGTACAAAAGTGCAGCTTACACATAAAACCACTATTATCTGCTAACACTGACCTGAACACTGCAATTGCCAGAGGAAGTCAGGAAACATATCCAGACATGAATGACCATTCCACTGCATTGCTGTGATTGCAGAGGTCACACACACACACATATAAACTACAATATTTGAAAGCTGGGACAAAAGTAGGAAATGAACACTTAAAATTCTTCAGTTTAAAATGTACTGCAACAAAAGAAGTTTACAACTAGCACAGTTGTTCTACCTCTTTCAGCTTGGCTGAAGTCACTGCAACTTCAGGCACCCATCCTTGGCTATTGAACCTGGTGCCAACCTCTCTTTTAGGCAGTAATATCCCGTATGAACAACAGGGACTCAAGCAATGTTCAGTGAGAACATCCAGTACAGTTAGCCTGTATATAGTTTTCCTTATAGACAATTCCTCACCCAAAAATTTTATCCACAATTTAATATGCTTACTCTACACAGCTAATGTTACTTAAAAAATACTCACATTTTCCTGAAAATTATGTTTGTCAATATCCATTATTAATGTCAATATTTGAGGTATGTAATGTGAGGCCAAACTGTCTGTACCAGTTTCTTACTACCCTGGGGCATCTAAAGTCTTACAGAAGGTTGTTACAGTAGAAATTCAGAAACTAATAGCTGTTCTTACTATACTTGCAAACTCCCTGCAAACAGCAGCAAATTTAATATTTAGAGCATTCTAGATGATCAAAGGGATTAAGGCATTTTACTTTTAAACTTTAATTAAAGAGATGTCCAAGTTCACCAGACTGCTTTGGCAATCAATTGTAAAGGTCTTAATCATTCACTAATGTCATTTCACATTCAAAGATGCACTATCAAGTTTCAAGACTGTCTCTGTTAGAAGTCTAATCAGTCTGTTTTCCATTAAAATGACGAATCCCTATGTACTCAACACTAAAACACAGACACTGCAGGTCTCTAATAATTATCTTTTTTTGTTATTATTATTATTCTTTTTGCAGCTAAACCTAGAAGTTTTGACAAGTGTTTTCATGCTAGCATGCAGTGCTTGGCCTTCTGCAACACAGGAGGTGTCCTTCTTTTCAGGAGAGAAGTCCTGCAATCATGAGATTGTAACAGCTCCACAGGGATCTGATTACTTGGTAACCAAGAACTTATTTGATGAAAAGGCTATTGCTACATGCAAACCTGTCAATTTAGCTTAAGAACACTGAAGTATAAAGACACGTTCAAGTTTCACAGACTCATCTTCTAATTATTAAGAGATCTGTTGTGTTGGCAGGAGTGCAAACAGCCTCATCTAGTCAGATGCATGAACAGATGCATCAGGCTGAACTGTTCACCAAGAAACAAACCCCACTCTGCCTGTAATCATACAGTGTCTGCTGGCACAGCAATACAGGACCTGGCATCACGGGGGTTACATTAGGCTCATCCCTTCTTCAAGATCAGGAGACTATTTTCAACTTGGGCTTTTAATTTTCATCAGTCATCTTGGGTAACACATGAGCACCTGAAAAGAAAACCCTTTCTCTCTCATAGTTCAGTTACACAAAAGCAAGTACTTCCAGGAACTGAAATAAGATGCTCCATGCTGGCAAACAGCAATGTAAATACAAGAGCTGCTTTGGACACACTGAGCAGCAGCTTGCTGCTGATTCTCCTACAATTATTCTTTATACTTGAGAATACAACAAAATAACAACTGTCACCATGCAAGTGTGATGTTCAACTCAAACATGTTTATGTGCAAGAATTTCATATATATACATATATACAGACACCTCATAAGACAATACGGACATGAATCTGAACCAGTTCAAACAGACAGGTTGCAAAAAGACCCTTAGCACTTAAGAACCAAACAAAATAAAAGCTCTGTTAAACAAAGTTTCAAGAAGGCTACAGTGACAACCAAAACTATAAAAAACGTGACTTTTTTATTTTGAAAGAACTCAAAAGAGATGATATTCGGGAGGATATTATTATTTCCCTGGATGATAATCATGGAGAGTGCAGGAGAAAGACCCAGCAGCGCAAGGGTGGAGGTTTACTGCGTGAGAGTTACCTTCTTCTATCCAGTCACTAAGTCACAAGTACCCAAAAACTCAAATTGTCAGAACTTTGCAAGCCAAGTAAGGCCCTTTCCTTACAAGGTCAGAAAATACTAGCAAAGTAGTTGACATCACACAGGACGTCAGAGAGGAAAGAGTTTTGCCACAGGTGGTGACTTTGTAACACTCTCAAGTTAAACTGCCAAGTAAACATATTTCTCAAAAATAAAGGGGTCATCCAGAATCCCCATCAACGTACAAACAAATTTCAACTCAAGAATGCTCCAACTCAAGGACTACCAAATCTAATTTTATAAACAAAAACCACATCTTAGATACATCACAGTTACTCATCTATGTTACTCTAGACAGAGCAATTTTCAAAGATACAGCTGAAAGGAACTTTTACAAAAAATTATATGTATTTTATATGCCACTGGAAAAGGTTTTAGTACAAATACCAAAATGGGTATTTCTGTACACAAATAAATTTGATTTTGCTTTCTTGTATCGGCCCATAGCTCCCATTTCCCTTTGCTGCATGGGCGGTTCCCATCGCACAGAGACAAAGCCCTCACAGAGAGGCTGACACTTCACTAGCAAGGAGTTAGGGCAGCCATGAGGAGTTCCATTTTATACACAAAGTTACGCCCTTCCATTTTATTCCACTGCACTTCCTTGAATGGCCCCCGGAGATGATTCCACTTGCTGTCCTGCAGGACATCGCCTTTGGGGAGATCCTTGCACTGACTCCGTGGAAACTGCACCATGACTTTGCTGCCGCTTTCCGGACCGTTGCGTACTGTGGTGAAAGGAGATTTTAATGAGCATTTTTACACTGTCCTAATTCCTCACATTAAATATTCTTCCTTGTGTATACTATACTTTACCCCTACTCAATTCCAAACATGCTGAAAGCAAACAAGGGAAATGCCCTTCCTTTCTTTTTTGGAAGTTTTTTCTTTGGATTTTCTCTCATCTCCCACTTCTCTACGATTTTGTTGCTTTAGCACTGCATGTTCTTGGTTAGATCAAGACAGAGAAACTTAAAAAAACCCCAAATTGTACACCTTACAAATGCATTTTTTTTTCCCCAGTGACACCAGGAAGGGCAAAGGCTTCATTCCTTGGATGTACTCCCCACTGTTCTGTTGAAAAATGTGTTGTTTCTAGTGGATTTATCTCACAGGATCTAAGTCACTAAGTAGAGTTGTTACTTTTAATCACACAGGAGTCCCACATTTTCCCTAATCTTTCCTTTGCTGCTGACATACTTGTTGAAGCTCTTCTTGCGGCCCTGTACATCCCTCGCCAGATTTGGGAGCTTAGCTTTCCTACTCTTACCAATGCATGCTTGGATAGTCTCTCTTATCTCCCTCCCAGGTCACCTGCTTATAATCTCTTGGAGCTTCCTTCCTATATCATTAGCTCCCTGTTCATACACACAGATCTTCCGTCACCTTTACACAACCTCCTGAACATAGCAATGACCATTCTTGAGCTTGAAAGAGGTGACCCTTGAAAAAAAAAAATCACACAGCACTCCTGGACCCCTCTTCTTTCCATCTCATAGGATCATACCCCATAGGATTCTTTCAAAAAGATCCCTAAAGAGACCAAACTCTGTTCTCCTTAAGTTCAGAGTTGTGATCCTGTTGTTTATCTCGTTCCCTTCTCTCAGGATTCTGATGGTTTCTGTAATCTCTTTTTTTCTATGCTAATAATAATACATATAATTAAAGATATGTATTTATATATTATATAAACAAATATTTATATAATATTTATCAAAACAATATATTTAAATAATGTATTTATATAATACATATTACAGAATATATATATATATATGTGTGTGTATATATATGTGTATACATATATAAAAAATTTTCCATGCTAATTATAAGTAATATTTTGAAGCCTCTGCAAATTAAATCAGGTATGTATTAAGTGGCTTCCTGGGCAAGGTGATGACTCTATTTAGATGTCAATTTCATACACAAAAGAGATAGTCTCTAGACTTTTAGAGCATAATATCAACTTACAGCAAAATATTCTACAAACAATCTCAGAAAGATTTGACTTCTATCTGCAAGAGGAAACACTACCTGAAATGGCATAGTCTCCATTTGGTGATGCTACAGTTATTGCTGACGCATTGCCAATGCTCTCCACCGGCCCCAGACCAACGTGATTACTGAAACTCAGCACGTGCCATCCCATAACTTTTGCAAGCTGCTGAACTGCATGCACTTGGTGCTGTGACATCTGAAACATAACAAGAAGTTTGTTTTCTGTTCAATATTTGCAGACCACAGAAAGAATTGCTTATGGGGTTTAGCAAGCCTGTTTTCTTCTGCTGTCCAACAGTTATTTATAAAAGTGACTTTGTCTTTTAAGTTCTCTACTTTCAGAGGAACTCTTTTTTTTTATGATGGTAGAGCTTTGTGTTATTTGAATTTAACTAGTTCCTCTGCAGACAGAGAAGACCCCTGTATTATGCAGTTAAATGAATTTTTCATAGGTATATGGGCTTATGCATTTTACTAAAGTATTGCTTTCGATTTACAAATACCTTTATTTAGGTCTCAAAAAATTAATTTTTAAACAATTCTGTCTTTCAATAGAAACAAGACTTCTGCTGTAAAATATATAAAATCTGAGAAAGTATTAACAGAAAAAATTCAGAAAAAAAAAGCTGAGGTTCTCATGTGCATGATTATCTCCATTAAAGCTCAAGTGTGAGCACTGAGCTTTAACAGCTTAAGAGTTTAAATGCTACTGTTTTCCTGTATCATGACTTAACCCTTGCAACAAGGAAGTATCCAGCACTGTTCAGCAGTTCTCTGTGAACAAGTCTGACAACACTTGACCAAAAAGGCATGACCTCAGCAGAATCTGTTTCAACTTGTTTTCTGTGTCGTGGAGTTTTATATAACTGCAACAGGCCAACCACTGTTATTAAAGACCTGTATTTTGACTATTTATAATGCATAGTGGGGAGATTGTTATGTCTGAATAAAACCAGCAGCTTCTCCTAAGCAATTAAGAAAACAGAGTTCATTCAAGTATCAGCTGATTTAGTAACGACAGAAGCAAAGTGAGCATTAACAGACAATGGTGAAATGACAGTAATTGTGGGTTAAGAACTTGGCTACAGTAAGTTTCATATATAGAATACCTTATTGTCTGCTACGATTACCACTGACTTGTTTCACTCATAATGAGCAGCATAAAGAAATGCATTTTAAATAGGAGGGAAAAATTATTACTACTACTGACCCTAGTGAAACCTGGCAATATATGTTAGTAACAGCTACTAAAGATTCTATACAAACATAGTGAAAATTCAGTCATCTACCTTCCCATCTTCACTATCTTAATTTGAAGTTTTTTAGTATTTTCTACATAGACAAAGGTGAGATTCTAAGTTTTTCTGTTCCCAAACACTATGAAAAGGGAAGAATAACATATATGAGTCTACCTGAGATAAAAGGAAATCCTGCAGTTCTTGCTCTTGATGGGACAATGTAATAACTCTTCCATCTCTATGCACAACTCTGATTTGTTCAACTCCAATGTTCAGCTGTAGTTGAATGGATCTTTGAAGACAAGATGCGTATTTATTCAAAATGCATTAAAACACTTAAGAAAACGAGAAACTAAGAACACAGAATCCCACCCAGTCACTGACAAGAATTCCTAAGACAGATGGTGCAAAGCCTACAGATGTGACAGCAACTCCAAACATTCCAGTTTCATCAGTCACTACAACAGCTCCCTCTATATGGCAGGTGACATATTCTGTGGCATGGTCCCAGACCTGGCCTTCCACTTGTTCACGTCAAGGAAGCCTCACAGTTCCCTGCCTACCCCAGTGCCCAAATTTCCTTCTAGATGTGCAGGGAAAAATGGTGTGTATCCTACAGCCAAGACTTGGGCAGCTTATGTACTCTGGAACCAAGAATGGAAATGCACCAATGACTGCAGGTTGCCCCACACTGTGGTCACAGCCAGAAAGCACTGCTCCAAATCGAAAAAAAACCCACTGTTGATGCATTAGTGAATTCACTGCTGGTCAGTCTCCAGGCGTTTATTTCTGGAACATGAAATCTTGTATTTCAATAACAATGTGCATAATTATGGCATGAATTACATGAGTTCCACATTTCAGTACCTATGCAACCAAGCCAGGACTGAGCACTGATTAGCTTCCCATGACCAGACTGGAAGTTTAGAATCCAGCACATCAAATGATACTTTGTATTCAGTCATCTCTACCCAAAGTAAATCCCCCCCCCCTTAAATGTCCACTCTCATCCTCAATTTTTTCTTTGAAAGGAAACAGTGCTAATTAAAGATGTACTAAATATGTTCATTGAGAGTAAAATGGGTGAAGTTTTCTTAAGGTGACTGTTCACCCCACAAGTCAGAAAAACAAACACACACAAATAATGGACTCCTACTTGTCTGTCTGAAGCAAATCTAAACCTTTAAAGGACAACATGAATTCAAGCTGCTTTTGCTGCATGCTTCTACAACTAAAAGGACATGCATTCTCATACTTACTTGCATATCTGCTCATATCCTTGAGAAGTTATTAGAACTTTAACGCTGGATTCATAAACATCATTTATATTGGACCAGTGAGCCTGAATCTGAGGATCCTCAATACGACTCGCCAGACTGTCAATGGTTCGAGCAGTTCTAGAAGATGAAGCCATATTCCACACACAATAATCCAGACAGTTTGTGCTGTTATCTTGCTTACAGGAAGCAAGGAGGTTATTAGATTTAACAGAAGCACGTGGATCAAAATTCTACTTCAGCACTGTTCTGGTGCTAATGAAGTACACCTGTTTTTCTGTACATTTCTCATACATTCTGCAGCAGTATTTAAGTGGTGTTACTCAGTATCAGCTACTGCACTGCAAAGAACACTAAAAAAAGATTTATGCAGTTTAAGATAAGTAGGGACAATTACCAGCAGCTTATGTTGCAACTGTCACAGAGATCTCAAAAAAATCCTGTATTATTTCTTTTTTTTCTTTTTACTAGCTGAACATCGTTTGCTTGTATTTTTTAATAGTTTTTGGTTCTTAGTACTTACAAATAAAGACTGTATTAACCCTGAAGGAAGCAGCAGCTAGTTTTAAGAACACTTTAAAAAGATCAGTTGTATTCTACATAATGGTACATGTTACTGTAACAAGAGTATCTTGCAACCCACCTTCGTCTCAAAAAGATATGCTTTGCCTGTTTTATGATCTTTTCCAGAAGTCCTTCATTTGACTGTAAAGAACTGATTTCATTTTTATCAAAAGCCTGGGGTCCTGCAAGTCTCATTCTCTTATGGCCAAAAGGTGCACTAGCTGGATGTGGCATCACTGTCGAGCTCAGGGTTTGCTTGTGACACTGCAACAACCAACAGATGTTACAAAAGGAATCGACCAAATAAGGTATCTGCAAGAAACACTATGTATGCTACAGTATGTTGCTTCACATCAGGTTTTTTGAGTGTACATACTTTCAAAAAGTGCAACTTTTTAACTTCATCAACTTGACAGCACTTTAAAGACAGTTCTTCATACTCTGCTTCCCCCTATTTATATGTCTTTCAAACCTTATAGAAAGTGATTTTAAAAAAAAAAGTGCTAGCTAACAAAATTTGGTAGGACGGTAGTAGCTCCTACTAATAAGTCTTCTTTACATACATCTATGGAAACAGACGAAACGGTCACTTAAAAATAAAGGAAGCATTTTAGATTAAAAAAAATTGAAGTATAACAAGATTTAGCAAGCTGTCCAAAGTAAAGAAAGGAAATTTATAGGAGAGGTGGGCACTGAGTCAAAGCTTCATGAACCCTAAATCAATGTTTAAATTACTGGACTGTTCCACATGACTGCATGACTTGCAGAGCCACGCTCTAAGGAGATGAACACGCTCTGGTACATGGTTTCAACTCTACATAGAGATGCAAAATGGTGCTTCATTCCTGAAGAGAGACAACCTCAACCTTGTACCCTAGGTTATTCTGCTAGATTATACAAGAATCTAAAACACTGAAGCAGAGAAGTGGAGTTTAAAAGAAACAAAGCTATTAAGGCAATTGATTGTTCTTCCTTCACAAGGGTACGACCTGACCAGATGCTCACTGAGAGTGCTTGATAAGCACTATTAGACACAGCAAAAAAAAGCAGAACTGATGAGCTCTATTGGAAAAGCTTTGCATGGCTTTTCTGAAGTGAGCAGCCAGGTCTGAGGTTAAGTAAAGAACTAGCATTCCAAGAAAGCATTAACTGGAACTCCCAAACCACCCACACCCATGGAAACCAAGCAGTACGCTGCCTTCCACAAATGCATGGGAAAGGACTGGCCTCTAGTGGCACTCGGCTGTTACACCAGTGCCACACACTAGGCAGAAGGCTGAACAAAAACCTAAAAACTCTTCAGAATCCGGCCATAGATGCATTACCTCTCTGATAAGCTGATGCAAATTATGTTCAAGAACATATAAATGATCCTCTGGATTCTGTTTTTCAGAAGCAGCCTTTTGTGACTTTTTGTCATTGGAAGAGTGACACAGAGAAATAGACAACTGCAAACCTGTACAAAGCAGATGGAAAAAAAGATTTTAAAAAGTGAGCACTGGCAATTTTCAAGGTTGCTACTGAGAACTGCTTTTCTTCATGTTTTACACTCAGTAGTTTAACAACAGGTATCCACTGTATCAGAGAAAAATCACAGAATGATGGTGGAGAGCACAGCACCAAAGGCAAGTAAGACTTGCTATTCACTGAAGTGTTGACAGGCCAACTGTGAACTCACCAGGCGCATTTCACATCAATTTCTATGACTCAATCCCACACAAAAAGAAAAATCCCCAGGACCCCATTCCTTTCTCAAAGAAGGAATGATTAACCATCTTACACATTTTAAGCAATCCAGAAATATATTCTTTGCATGATACAATTACTTGTAAGAACAGAGGATTCACCACTGACTCTGAGCCACCTTTATGCTGTTTAATTATCCTCACTGAAGAGCATTTGCTTTTGTTCTTCTGAAGACCCATTAACTCAAGTCTTAAATTTCTTTTGCATGCAATCCAGGAGCAATGACTTATGCACAGCTCCAAACTGCCACATGCACATGGCATTACAGCTGACAGTTTTAAGTGCTGCTGACAAAAAACATAACCACAAAGGAAAACAGAGTAAATTAGAAACTACTGTGCATTAGCTGAAATTTTGTTTTTCAAAACCTTTGAAAATCAAGGAGTTTGTTTTTTCTTTTTTAAGGACAGAGCATTAAAAAAGGTTACAGCAATCAGTAATTTCAGTTCGTATTTAAGCAAATAGTTGTAGGTTAAGAGTCCTAAAAAGCTTCCTACCTGGAAAAGGCTGGGAGATGATCTGATTTTTCACTACAATGTGAGGAATCTGTGATTTAATTTGAACAGCTTCTCGTGACAGCTGGGCAAAAATTTCTTTACATAAAAGAACATTCTGTGCAGTCTCCAATTTTGTCTGCCAGTGTGGAGAACCTGAAAAGTATAAATCAATGTGTCCAGAAGGGAAGAGCAAAGACAAGCCACCTTTTTGTTCAGGGAGCAGATACGATGCAGTAGGTAGGCGCGATCGTTAATAAAGCAGTCAGTACCTTATACCCAAATTGAGTATTATCAAAATTTTATCTCAGTTAAGCAAGCACTTTAAGGTAAAACTAAAACTAACTTTGATTCAATTTTACACATATGTATATTGTGAAGTGCAAGGCCTTTATGGAACAGTGTACTACACTCCCAAGCCTTTTGTGAACTCTCCTTATAAACCTCTGCTCCTTAAGTTGTAATTTAGTTTCCATGAAACTTCTGGCTTTACTAAATTCACTCTATGATGAACTACCCAATAATGTTCAGTGCATGTATGCACTTTCACAGGGTTTATAGGCCCAAAATTCTTGGGAGATTCTGGGGTGAGGAAGCACACAAGCTGTATAATGTACCCTCAATACCATATGAAACACCTCACAGCACAGCACTCTGTCTATGTTGAGGACAGCACTAGCATCTATATCACAGACAACTGTGAAATAAAATCCTGCCAGTTTATTTCTAACTCTAAAGAGTAAAGGATGGATTTTTAAACAAAAGTGTACAACTTCACATACTGGCACACATTAAATGAATCAATGTACTATCTGCCAGGTGAGCTGTTGGTAATTAAGGCACAGACCACCAGCAGAGTTTCAGATGCAGATAAAACATACGAGCAACAGACACAAATGATGCATTTTGAGCAGAGTAAAGAGTGAACAGGCATGAGTTCAGCTGAACTAATGGCATGTAACTGACTGAAACACAACACCTTGGTTTGATTTCAGTTACGGGCTCAAACTTTTAATGTCTAACAAAAGGGGTTTCAGAATACTCAAAATACAACCCTAATAATTGTTTCAGAACTGAATAAACACATATGAAAAACTGAAGAGGCATGCTTCGAAAGCATCATTTCCAAAGCCCAAGCAGCACCCAAACAGAAAATTTCAGTTTAAATAAGGGAAGTCTTGTTCACTCTTCTTCCCAGCTGTATGCTGAAATTTTCAAACAAGCATCATATGCAAATTCATTCCTTGAGAACATATTCATAAAACAACATATAAGCTATACCTGGTTTTGATTTCGGCAAGGGTCTTTTAAAGAGATTGACTGTCCCGAGATCACCAATGTCTGGAGCTTGTTTCTGAATAGAAACCTAGGCAAGAGCAAACAGTATTTAATGTTTATTCTCTGTTGCAAGCATACAAACACCAAAACAAAACTCCACTAAGTTATTAAGGTTTCTCTGACAAACCTTGATATATGCTGATCCCTCTAAATCACTTGGAATTTGAACATCCAAAGGACAGTAATCTTCAGGTATCTTTTTATCCAGGTCAATGTCAGTGTTCTTTATCACCTCAAATGTACCATGATGAAGAAAAAGGGAGCCTGAGTAAAGAAGGACAAAGACACACACATTAAATATAAAGCATCTTCTGCAAATGAAAAAGCTCATATCTCTGTTTTGGAAGAATATGTATTTCCAAGTCTCCAAATCTTCATAGTTGCACTTGACTCAAATTTCTTAATGACTTCTTAAAAAAATCCAGGTAAATTAGAAAGCTCATGTCACTGCATCAGCATCTCAGTCCTCCACAGTGCAATGTGTAATATTTTACAGTAAGTTAACACAGAGTATTTAATAATCATGGGAGGAAACCAAGAGTTTTTCAAAATTGAGTCAGTAGGTGCAAGGAAGGAGAAAAAAATATATTTGGCTAAAAAAAGACAAAAAGTAAATGTGTGAAGTTTTGTAAGCAGGTAGTTAAAGGTACAACACCCCTATTGATTTAAAGGAATTCTGATGATGTTTGGCTACAAGTCTTAAAACTGTGACCATGTTCTGACTGTAAAATATAACTCTATAGCCAGTCATTCAGGGACTGATAAAAGCAGATACCCACATTTGTCCTAGATGCATACCTTTTTTATCTAGGGCACGGTTCACCTAGCTCAGGGTAAATCAACTAAAAAAAGACACACAGCCTGGGGTACATCTACAGCTTTTTCATTAACAACTCTAAATTTGTCCTTCCCCTCCCTCACTGATGACAACAGGAAATCAACACATCCAGTTCTGATGTCTGCTTTGTACCTACATCTGAAGTTCTGTGGGATTCTGTAATCACTTTGTCACTCCATAATGGCCTCTAGAACCCTGGGGTGGCCACCCCATTTTACTGTAATCCATGAAATATGGCATATTCTCAGCATCATTTCTCAACTGTAGGAATAACAGAGGTATAACAGTCTATCTTCAATGTCACTCTTCAGTCACATGGTTTAGTTTTACCTGGTCTGAATTATGGGGAGCCAGGAATTAGACATCATAATCCTTCTGGGTCCCTTCTAACTTGAGATATTCCATGATTTCCTGATCTTTGATTAAAAAAAATATAACCCACTCTTCACCTTTTTTTTTAAATGCTTTACACACCAAACATAGATAAAAGCCAAGGATTCACAAAGTCTGCCTGTCAACTGATCAACTACACTGCAAATGCAGAACTGTTTTTGTGAACAAATTCCTAGTAAAATACTACAGTTAGCCTTTAAAATCACTTTCTGGATTGAGGATGGCAAGATATTTTACCTGATACTAAAATATGAGTTCTCCCTTTATAAACCTGTCTCATAAATATAATAAATTCACAATGAAATTATTATGAGATATGCCATCTCTTTTTCCAGTTACAAAAAGAAAATTTCATAAAATACTCATCCTTGTGAAAAAGACCCTACTGTTTACCTGCACTTCTGTAGCTCAGATCACCAAGAATTTTATCTCCCACTTTTCTCAGCTTCCAGTGTTGTCTCAGTCTTAGCAGTTCAGAGTTGAAGTCTCTTTGTCGCTTATTTTCCTGGTTTTCAGCAACCGATTTGGATAATCTTTCTGCACCTTTCAACAGGATCTGAGCTGCTCCAGCTAATGACTTCTTTTTTGAAATCAGCTGTAGAAACTGAGGATTCTAGTACCAACAACAACAACAAAATAAAGAGATACTTGCACCTTAATTCACAAAATATTATTATTTATTATTATTAGTGGAAACTAACTGACAGTGATTGGTAAGTTGGTTTTGCTGGATGCCCAGTAACTTACTCAGAATTACCTTCATATCAGCATTATACAGCTAGAAGTAGCATTTTGACTCAGAGGCTTCTGAAATTGGCCTCAACTCCCATTCCCAACCTTACTCTGACCCTCAAAGCATTGCACTAGCATATCAAAAGGAACATTTTGATAAATCTTTTACTTATCACACGTGAAAAAAAAAAAATCCACTGCAATAAAATCTTTAGCATCAAGCGATACAAAGTGCGCAGCTAGGTACAACATACTTGTTTTGGAGGAAGGGGATCCTGCCCGACTGGATCTAGAGTCATGAACTTTTTATCCTTCACAATGCTAAGAACGTCATACAACACACACATCTCAGTCAAGGCACTTCTTAAGTTGTTCCTCACTGAATCCCAAGGCCAGAGGGATGGCTGAAACTTTACCAACCCTATAAATAAAACAAAGGAAGAGAAAACAAAGGACTTAAAAAAGGTACGGTGTAAGGCTCATTTTTAAACCACACGGAGATCATAACTGCACGAAATACAAAACGGTATCATATCAGCAGCTGTCTTTTTCCCCTACAATTTACTGGGACTCGATCACGAATATTGTGACCTGCCAACCACGGGAACCCCTGGGGGAAAGTACGCCAGGCCCAACCACCCGCGGAGCTGCAGGCCGGCACCGCCACAGCTCGGCGGGCCTCCGCCAGCTGCATCCCGGCAGGAGAGCTCAGGCTGGGGGCCCTTCTCACCTTCCTCATCCTCCGTCTCGCCCGGCTCGGCCCAGGCGCGGCCCGCCGAGCCCGGCTCGTCCTCCTCGGAGCCGGAGCCCTGGCTGAAGTCGATGCGCTGCGCCAGGCGCGCCAGGTTCTGGGACATGGAGAGCGGCTGGAGGTAGGTCTCGCTGCCATCCAGCCCCACCTCCTGCACCTGCTTCTCGCACGCCGACTCGATGCTGATGCGCACGGCCGGCACGCCCGCCATCTTGGAGCGACCCCCGCCCGCACCCGGCAGGGGGCGGAGCCAGCGCCGGGCGGGCTCGGCCGTTTCCGGAGGCGCTCGTAAGGGAGCCCGACCTGTGCCGGGCGGGCTCGGGCGTTTTCGGACAGCGCTCGGAAGGGGGCGGGGCATGCTCCGAGTGGGCTCGGCTACCTCCGGAGGCGCTCGTGAGGGGACGGGCCTAGCGCAGTGAAGGGACGGTGGCGAGCCGAGCAGCTCGGGGGCTGCCGATTTTTTCTATAGCGTTATTTTTGACCAGAAGTTGGTTTCGTGTCCCGTTCTAAACATCATTTCACCTCTGGTTCCCCATCGTCAGCTGTAGCCACGCAGGAAGCTCAACCAAACAACAGGAACACACACAGCAACATTGCCATTTAATTACCGTTTGAATTCGGTCATAACTCCAATGACACGTACGCTCTCAGTTCTTCCCTTTGACACAATTAAGAAGGCGGCAGCTTACTGTTCTCATATTTATTCTTAAATCTGGTAAGTGTGCATAATTAAAAGCATTACAAAAATCAGCATTTGTACTTGAGGAAGATTAAAGCGGCCCGCGGGGCTCAGTCTCTGCCGACGAGGTGCGTCTCCTGGGGCCTGTCGATGCGGAAGAGCAGCTCGGCGGGCTGGAAGTAGCCCAGGTACTGCACGCTGTCCGGGCTGGTGTCCTGGTGGTAGTGCCCTCCTTCCCCGTGGTGGCTGAAGCAGTGCGTGTGCTCCACGCGCAGATCGAAGCCCTGGCACCAGACAGAGGGCCCGTCAACAACGCGTTCATGGGAACAGCGTTTAAAAGCCACGGGACAGCCTATCCTAGATGCCTATTTCCACACATCTCCAAACGTTAAGCAGTGAAAACTTGCAAGACACTTGTGAAACCAGTAAGACAAAAGAATTTAGGAACCCTGACAGCCTCCAGCTTCTGGTGTTAAACTTACTGAGATCTCTTTTTTAACCTTTTTTTCCCCCCCACCTTTCTTTCCATTGGGATTAAATAATGCGGTCACACCAAGGAACCCCTACTGGAAATCAAACCCCTTTGCACTGAATTGCCGCAGGCCCGTGTGATAAAGGGACTGTCTCTACTCCAATTCTGAGAGCCAGCTTAGATGAATATGGGAAGAACAGTGAATAAAATAGCAACTAACATACTAAACCATGAGATCAACACCACTAGTTTTATATATCATAGAATGGGTTGGGTTCAAAAGGACCTTCACAGATCATCTGTTCTAACCACCCTGTCATGGGCAGGGACATCTTCCATTCAGCCAGCTTGCTCAAAGCCCCATCTAACCTGGCCTTGAGCACTTCCAGGGATGGGACATCCACATCTTCTCTGGACAACCCGTTCCACTGTTTCTCCACACTCAGCCTAAAAAAATTTTTCCTTATGTCCAAGCTAAATCTGTTCTCTTCCAATTTAAAATTCTTGCCTCTTCTTTTGTCACTACATGTGCTGGTAAAAAGTTTCTCTCCATCTTTCCTAAAAGCCTCCTTGAAGTACTGGAAGGCTGCAATAAGGTGTTCTGGAGCCTTTTCTTCTCCAGGCTGAACGATCTCAGCTCCCAGTCTGTCTTCAAAGGAAGAGGCACTCCAGCCCTCTGCTCATTTTCACGGCCCTCCTTGGATCCTGCTCTAACAGCTCCACATCTTTCTTGGGACCCCAAAGCTACATGCAGCACTCCAGGTGGGGTCTCACGACCCGCTTGACCTGGCCACACCTAGTGTGACATAGCCCAGGATAGGATTAGTTTTCTGGGCTGCAAGGGGATACTGGTGAATAGTGCTATGGCACTGGAATGCCATCGTCTGCTGCTCTCTTTGTGGTGACACTCAAACATTTCCAAAACCAAGTGCTGTTGAGCTTGCAGTGGATGCAAACGGGAGAAACCCAGCAGCATCCACCACACAAGTTGCATTGGTTCTGAACAGAGCAGCTGTTGATGGCTGCTTTCAAAGTATGCATCAGTTGATTATGGCAAGATGCACACAATTTAGCCTTAGGCCAAAGGCTGCCACATAATGACACAATCAAATCACACCCTTCAACACATCTAAGTCTACAGTATGTCCCACTAAACTCTGGAAAAAAACGTTTTTATATTACTTATGACTGCATTGTTATCTATAAAATAGTCATCTATGGTTTTCTGGTTACTTTTAAACAAATAGTTTTCCTAATTATGAACACCTTAACGGTTTTTGAAACCAGATTGGTTTTAATCCTGAATTATTTGCTGTTGAATTTGGTGCTTGTGAGAGATGCTAGATAAGTTTCCAGCATGAGGCTTTGCAGACTTCAATTTACATCAGCAATGAGACATATGCTTCATGTCTTTTGACACAGTATTAACAGAGGGAGTTCTTATGAAAGTGAACTACATAAACACGTGGCTGAACCAGCTTCCATGCTCTTGACATTTCTCCCAAGTGTGGCCAGCAGTGAATGTAAACTGTGCTGTTGGGTTTGGGATGCAAACACTTGCACATTTGCACACTTGCAACTGGAACCATTAAATTAATCCACTGTGAACAAGCACTAGGTTTCACAACAGATTGACCTGTCCTCAATTCAAACAATTCGCAGAAATGAGAAGCTTCTAAATCACGGCATCAGCTCTGGAAGAGTCCAACACAATACATACACGCTCCCATTCTTAAAAGGAAAATCACATCCAAGACAAAATTCATTTCAGGTCTCAGTCTATACTTAGGAATGAGAAAAAGAGACTCACTGGATCTCTGGAAACTATTACTGGTTGACAAATCAGTGGAGCCTTCATTTCAAAGAATTTGAGCCAGTTATTCACATCCTCATCAGTATTCAGGGGACAGGCAGAAAATTCTGGAGGCTACAGTGAAAATAAAAGCTTTGTAAGTAAACGGAAGACACTTGCATCAGGATACTTCTTCTCTAGCAGCTTTTTTTCCCCCTCCCCACTACTCTGTTCATTTTCCTTGACTGAAAGAAGCTCACCACAGCCCATCACTCTGTTTCTGCCAGAAACAGAAGTGACCAGATATTGCTTCTTTCATTGCACAGGTAGTGGGAGAACTACTGAAGTGAGAATGCTCCTCCTCCTGGTACATTTTAGAAGCTCAGTTATTTTTTAAAAAGTTTAATGCTTCTTATAAGTATCATCTGACTTCATGTATTTCATTTCAATTCATTTTACAATAGTTCTCCAGTTCTTTAGCTGCACACAGATTTCAAAAGATGATAGTATTAATGCCAAGTAAAACAGCATTAGTAGTTTTGTAACACTGATTTTGTAATGTCAACTCCTTAGTTTAATGCAGTGCTCATCCTATTAGTTTATGCATACATTTAAAAATACAAAACAAAGTTAATGAACTAAGATGTTACACCCTGATTTATACTTCTGTTTTCATGAGGACAAAGAAAGTTACATGAATTGAGAACAACGTACCATAATGTGAATCTTTGCTTTCCCCTTCTGAATGATAAACGTACCACCCATCCCAACTGGCTTTTCTCCATAGTGTTTCTCTAAAGTTTGTCTGAGACAGGACACAAAGTTAAGCTCCCCAGTTCTTCCACTGGCTTTCACTTCAATGACCTGGAAGACAAAGTCAGTTTGTCACTGCCATCTCCTGTTGCAATAGTCTGAAAAGGTCTGTGAAAGCTGTTCTGAAATTCTCCCAAGCTGATAACCCAAGATCACTTTTTGGAAAGATAAGGTTCCATGCAAGTACTGCTGCACTTGCATCTTTCCAGTATGTGACCAACTCTCTTTTCCTTAGGTCTGTTCAGTGATAGCTTTGCCTGTAAAGGGAGCTGGGCAGCAAGAGATTAACCCATTCATGAGACAGTGACATAAGCAACCCCCTCCTGGCCACCAGCTGGCTTCCACTCTGTCAGAAAGAAACACTGGGTAACGGAGAAGACTGTTCAGTTTCCACGCAGCAGTCAGGTTTTCGACTGTTCTGCCAGCACCTTTTTGTGCCGGCTGTGTCAGGAGAAGCACTTCTGCAAAAAACTACATAAGTGCCCATATCTCATTTACACAAGTACATTGCACCATTACCTTTAATCACTGCTAGTTTGGACTGGATTTGGATTAATGATTTATGATGGAAAGGTTTTAATAAACTAATATTTATCCCTCAAAAATTCAAGTGCCTCTGTCTCCAATAATTCTTCCCCTCGATCACTGACACCAACTCCTTATTTTTGCATGTTACTCTTGTGGAATTACTATTTTACTATTATCACAGAAAACTGATAGGAGAACCATGAGTTTCCCTTCAGTCACAAAGCACTGCAAAGTCACCTTTGATCCAAGTACGTACCTTACCAGGTTGGCCCTCGCTGGCATAAAGGTTGGCCAACAGTCCAAACTCACAGTCAGAGTATTTACTGCTGTACTTCTCAAGCAGGCACCCTTTATCTGCAGGATTTATCTGAGCAACGTAGCTCCCATTTACAGCAGGCTTTTTTTCACTCTTTGTTTGAACAATAGGGATAAGCTGGGAAAAAGAACATGTAAGAGTAAGTCAGTAAGAACATGCAAGAATCAGCCCAATGAACTGAACTCACATAAATGTGATTTAAGCTTTGGACCACGATCCCAAGAAAAAATCCACTTCATCACACAGCTCTGTCTCTCAGGATGAGATCTGTACTGGCAAGAAAAATGGACTAATATTGTAATTGAAAGGTCCAGAAAACAGGTTTACTTTATCTGGACAATTAAACTTAATGTTTTATAAAGATGAATGCTAGTTTAAAAAAAAAAAAAGAAGAAAGAAAAAGAAAAAATCTATAATCTACATGCCAGTATTGTAATTCTATATAATACTTTCTCAGTGTACAGTAACAACCACTATTATAGTGGCCCAAATTTAATGATGATGTGGACTATCTCATCTGCCAATAAATCCATCAAAAGGAGATAGCAACACTAAAGGTTTATGCCTGAAAAAACTGTGATTAACCAAAGTCTCCACAGGTAGTAGTTTTTGTCTTCTACCCCTCCTGCAGTTTATCATTGTGTATGTGGTATCTTTAAAATTCACAATGGTGAAACGAAGTCATCCAAGAGGGTAAAAGACAGGGAGCATTTAAAAGGCATTTACCAGTAAGTTTGACAAGCATTTCTAAATCTTGGAATTAAAACCTCTGGTCAGGTCTTTGTCCATCAGTTTCAAAAAAAACATGTTTCTTGCACGCTTCAAGGTAATCATATGCTTCCTGAAGAATTACAAGTTAAAAATTAATCTTTTTTATCTCAGGAGTATGCACCTCAGTGGATGCCACTCATCTCAATTCCTTCTAATGTGTTTTATGTGTTTGTGGTGTGAAAGTGTTTATTAAGTACATTGTTGTAAATGGGACATACCATACCAGTAGAGCCTGATACTGATCTACTGTTATGATACTTCCATGAATTCATTGAGAACCATCACACTTATATACTGACCTCAGCATTTATTCCAAGAACCTTGGATGATACAGCTCCAGCTCCAAGAATGAAAGCTCCAGGCAGCTCTATGTCCTTTGCAACTGTATTTAGATCATAAACCTGCAAAAGAAAAGCAATCCTTCCATCCCTGGAAACGTCCAAGGCCAGGCTGGATGGGGCCCTGAGCAACCTGACCTAGTGGCTGGCATCCCTGCTTGCGGAAGGAGGGGTTGAAACTAGATTATCTCTAAGGTCTCTTCCAACCCAAACCATTCTATGATTTTGGTGTGGTGCTCTGATCTGCAATTGTCATTCTGTTCACTGTAGTCCTGGAGGCATTTAATTCACAACACCCACCAGCATTAATGTTTTTGATAATTAGGTTGAACACAGCTTCTGAACACAACATAACATTTAGTTATAACAAATTTGGTAGATATCCATTTGTTTTCTAAAAGGTAGTTTTAACCTGTATGTTCCCTGCTCATTTTACTCAAAGACTGAATTATTGTACTTACTAGATTTTGTGACATACAACATGCATCAGAATCAGTCTCATTAAACACTGAAAAGCGTCTTTCACAAGTAGAATCCTATAGTATCTCTTAGTCCTTAGTTTTGTTTATTGCTTTCCTTTTGACAAATGTATTAAATCCCACAGCTACAGGAAAAAACTCACTTTTTCTTTCTGTACAAGAGGTATGAGGTAAGGAACACCTCCCACATCTGCTATCCTAGGCTTTCCGCAGATTCCTGGAAAAATACACCCAGTTAGCTTGGTAAATATTTTTTCCCCAATAATCCTTAATAATCACGCAGTCTAACCCACCAAGGAACTGGTTCCTCAAACTTCTCAAACCCTTGAGGACACTCTTTCCCTAGTGTGCTTAGATAAACTGTTGCACTATTAAGAAGTCCAAGCCCTAAAATGATTCATAGTAGGATTTAATGCTACACAACCTGTTGCAAAATAACATTCTCTAATCACAAAAAAAAAAAATTGCCAGAGTGGACAACACCTCCCATTTGCCAGTTCTCCAGTAACGCCCTCACCACACAGTGGAGACCTCTGCTGGGACTCCACTTGCAAAATTTTAGCAAAGCTGAAAGCTATCTAAGAACAATTCATCCCACTTATTTGGATATGTATTTTAAGAAGGGATGAATAATCTCCTGGAGGTGTTTCTTTCACATTGATGCCAGAGGGAACTCAGAGGAGTAGCACAGATGACATGTCTGTCTTCCAGAGAGCTAGTGTCAAAGAAGATGAATCCCATTGAGAATAAGACAGTTTCACTTCACTGACATACATGAATGCCAGGAATGTAAAAATTAATGGAAGCAAAACTCCTTAGGGTCAGAGAGTGATTGGCATGGTTCAAAAATATTTCTCCATCTGAAAGACAACAATTTAATTTCAAATCCTTTTCAGTAAGCTAAATAAAGCTTATGAAATAAGTGGGTGTGCAATGATAGGTTAGGAAAAAAAATCATGGCAAGTACTTGGTAATGACTTGTCCTTTTTCATACATCAACTAGGAAGCAATCCATAAATAAAATGTAGCTCTCCTCTCATGTATATTCTTTACCTGAAAAACACTTTAAGCTCTCTCAACAGCTTTAGAGGACCAAAACTAAGCAGGATTGTGTAGAAAGAACTGGAGAAGTCTTAGTGGAAGACAGGAATGCTAGGTTACCTTTAGCAGGAAAGTTGAAGGGTTCCTGAGTCAGATCAGGACAGTCTACAACAGAGACTTGAACATCAGCAAAGTTCTCTTTAAGCCCTTTCTGCAAAACTATAATAAAGAATAATGGCAAAATTATTGACAATGAAAAATTACCAAGAGTTTGACAAGTTTCTAACAACAATAAATATATCTGTTTGGGCTTTATTTCAGCAAGATACATTACATATGCTTACCCTAAGTAACTCCATTGATTTAAATGTCTGAAGGCACTTGTTTCATGACTCAGAGCTTCAGAGAGGAGCAAAGGTTTGTTCAGATAATTGTTGGCTGCCACATTAATTATTTTTAGGAATTTAAAAAACATTTTCATTGAAATACATTAACTGAGTGCTCCCAGTAGCACTAGGAGTGTGAAGTAACGTGGGTAAACTTCAACCACATTCAGCAGTGGGTTTGCTTCAAAGAGCAGAAAATTATGATCACGGTCAAATATGATGCAAGAGCAAAGGAGGAAGCAAGATTTACCTGAAGCAACAATCAGTTCTTTAAATACATTAACCAGACAGTTTGCAATACCTTGATTATAATCTCAAACCGTCTCTGCTGTCTGGAAATTTCTACCGCCATGGGATACTGCCTATCGTGTTTATGCTCTTGTGGAGATTTTCTGGCAAGTGCTACTGTCAGAGCAAGACAGATAGTGAATGGTGTTGGTGATAATGAACCAAATCTAAAATTTTTGGTTTGCTTCATATCAATGTTTTTTAGGCTCAGAACTTGCAAAGTCACTCAAACAACAGGGAGGATTAGATGGGTGCATTGTTTGGAAACAACTTCCAAACCTTGAGTGTGGGATTGTCTTCACATACACTGCTTCAAGCACTATGTTGAAAGGTCCAGGTTCGTTCATGCCTGGTGGTCTGCTTTGACAGACGTCTCAAACTAAAGAACAGAACATGCAGTCTGTGATCTCAAATCAGGTGGTTCCTTATTTACACAGAAGACTTTCCTGTGCCTTTATTTCTACCAGTTAGGGTTTCAGCCATACCTTACTTCTTGAGATCAGATTTACCAAGCTGTTGACTAAAAGGGTCAGTAGATGGTACTTGGTACATTTCTAAATACATCTCAGTACCTTCTGGTAAGTGGACAAGGAGAGTAAAAGGGCACTCCTCAAATTATACCCAAAATGTGAACAGCAACACAATGCACAGCTCACAGGAGATCCTCAGAACAGATGGGGAAAAAAAGAAAATTCTGCTTTGTGATGAAATTTTTCTGGTACTCTTTCAAGCTATTCTACTGCAAGTATGTGGTGTTCTCTGCAGAGCTCACAGGTTTACAGCAGCCCTGGCCTACTGCCCCAGTCTGAGTGGGTGAGAAAAGCACTAAGACCCTCCCAGGAGACTTCTGGGACCACATGTTCTCAATACACAGAAATTTCGAACTGACACAGATTCAGGAAACTGGCAAACTGAACTTGGAGATCAATCCAAAAGACAAAAAACCTTTAGTATATCTGCTGAAGGGGAGAGACTGCCAGAAGGAATAATGTCTTCCTACTAGGGCAAGAATAGAAGCTCATGAGCAACTGGGCTGAACCTAGAAGTTCCTTCCAACCTCAACCATTCTGTTTTTCTGAGCACATCTTGTGAAGGCTTTAGAAACAAGTAAACTAAAGAAAACATTTTCTGCAGCCATGTTCTAAGGCAATCACCAAAGGAGGAGCCAACTAGGTTCAAGCAAGAGGATCTGCCTTCCTACACTGCATCTTGTCAGCTATGTTTTGAGCAGTCCTGAAAAAGAAAGAAATACTAGAGGGTGGAGGAGGACAGATGATTCTGTATGTGTAAAGAAGTTTGGTGTGAAGTTGGCAAACTTACACAACCTGCAAATGAATCTGCAAATGCAGCAGTTTTAAAGGGATTAAGAGCCTCTCTGTGTGATTAAATAGCGTGGGGGCTTGGGGGAGAAGTCATTGTGTGCTCTAAGAAAATCATCGCATATAGAGAAATAGTGCTGTTCTTCACCTCTCAGTGTGCTAAGAGCAGTAATTCTGCTGTAGAAAGACTTTGGTATGAGCTTTAAGATAAGTTTGAAGAGTACATTACAAGTTTGTATAAAGTTACACGCTGCATGACTTACCCCCAGCAAGCTCCTCCAGACTTGGGACATGAAAAGCAAACCTTTCGACTTTGGCCATTTCCTAATCGGTGCTGATTTCTTCGGGTAAGAAGTTACAGTACAGCACGCTGTGGAGTGTCTGGTCTGCCAACAAAGATAATAGTTTAACAATTTAAACATGCTCCTTTCAATATGTTAATTATTTTTCAATTTCACTCGAGTATGTAGACAACAATAGAACCGTAGTTTCTGCTATCACAGGAGAGACTGACGGCTTCAATAATAATGTTAAATTTCTTGTGCACTTTGGAAGAAGATGTGTCTGTCAGCCCTACAGCTGGCTCAGAGCATTACAAGTATTAGTCCTCAAACTTACAACTGGGTGTAGGGAAAACACATCCTATGCTGAATGCAGTTCAAGAGATCAGGAGATTTGTGTGTCTTTTGTAAGCCTGGAATCACAAGAAAGTTTTGAAAGAGAACTGGGCTTTTCTGAGCACATCAGCTGCCTCCTAAGGTCTTCCAAACCTTAATGTTTACTTTTCCAGCATTGGCTATGGTGGACTTTCAACCCCAGCTGTGACAAGGTCTCCAATTGATTCTGGGCATGTGTTTCCCCTTCCAGAGAGGAACAGACTAGCAGCAAAATAGAAATCAACAGCAGCAAGTTCTGCAGTATCAGACTCTGTATGGGTACAGAGCCTGTAACAAAAGTTTTGAACATAAGTTTAAGAGCCCCTTCACAAATGAACTGTACTTCAGTCAGCCTCGCAACAGCAAAGTCAGTTAGAAGGGCAAGCCACTAGCTCAGGGCAGAAACAGCTGATTGTACACTACCTAAAAATCAGCTACAGCAATCATTAACTCCTTAGGCACATACTTGTTGCACACAGCAATAAAAAATAAAATGGGTCCCGCTTATCCGGATCTCAGGTGTTAAAGGAAAAAGCCAAAATCGTAACTACATTCCCAGACCTCACTGAGTCTTTGTTAGGAAGGACTACAGTGTGAGACAGCTGCTTATGTATAGTTCTAGCTTCTATTTAAAAAAAATCCTAACTTTTATGACTGTCAAAGATTGTAACTGTCCTTATACCATCAGCTTCTTGAGTCTGCATAAAGGAAAAAAAAACCAGGGGGAAAAAAAAGAAATAAAAAGAGTGGGGAGGTCATAGCAGTTACCTAACTGAAGTCTTTGAGCTCAACGCTCAGCCACCCCAAATTACTGCTGTAGCAAGCAGTAGAGAAAGGAAGAAAGACTGCAGCCTGCGTAATTCTCATCTTAGCTGGTCTTATCTGATAACTGTGGTCTATCTCCACAGTTCACTTTGTCCCTCCTCTGGCTCTGGAGGAGAAAGTAAAAGACTGGATTTGGTGCCTCTGGTAGAATGTCAGGTAGAGTGGATCATACCCCAAGACTTTTAGTGTGCACCAAGAAAGGGAATAATTAGCCACAGACAGAAAGTGAGAACGTGGCTTTGGCAGCATTGTTTTAGATGATCCTCATCCCCTCAAGAACCTTTTGCCACATGCAGAAGGAGGCTGTGCCAGCACTCAACACATTGGTTGTCCTGAAACAGTCTGAGAAGACAAGCTGGAACTGCTGTTGTGCAAATGGCAGAGGCAAGACTTGGACGCTATTCAAATACGTAGGCTCAGGTGTGACACCTGCACAATCGCCTGCTGGTTAATGGACAGTAGTTAGCTCCCCACAAGCAAGAAAGGAGGGAAAGACTGCAGAAAAAATTGATGTAACATAATAAACCTCATCTGATTGCTAGACAGTAGTGCTTACCAGGTGTGGCACAAAAGAGTAGATGTGCAGGCCGCCACTGCAGATATTCACAGAGGAGTGAATTGTGTGGTGTGGGACAGAGAGAACCTGAAAGGAGACAACAGCACACAATTAAGCTCCATCACGGAGGGGCGCAGTGACACTGAATTACTATGGAAGACTTTCAAAGAAAGAACACAAATTCTAAAGGGATGATAAGATTATTAGATGTGGAATGGTGCAACAAGAATGGAGGCAACAAGTATATAAAGACTTAAAGTCTACCTTTGAAGTGGGAAGAAAACATCAGAGAGAGTAGGCAGGTGCCAGGAGAATGCAGATGAAATGTGAACCATTAGATTAATGATGTGTGTGGGGTGTCTGTTATCAAAACCTGAACTGAAACTAGCTTGGAGGGTTAAAGCCAAAAAGGAGAGGTTATAGGCAGGCTGGACATGAGTCGGGGAGGGGGGTGGTGGGGGAAGAAATATCAGTGGAAAAAACTTAAGATGGCAGTTGTGAGAGAGAAATTTAGCGATGACATCAAGAAGAGCGAGACATCCACAGATGCAGAGACCGTATTCCTCGCCTGGCGCGGTGCGAAGAGATCCCACACGGGGCAGAGGAAGGCTGCGGGGCAGCAGAGGCAACTGCTTGAGCGGCTGGGATTTGGGCAAGAGACGGGTCATGGCAGGGTATAAAGAGACGTGCTAGGCGAGGCTGGGGTCCGTGGGGACAGAGAGCATCCCGGCAGGCAAAGGCAGCGGAGAGTACTGGAGCGAGGGAGCGCTAAAGCCGGCAGCGCGCTTGGCATGGCTGCGGGAGGAAGGAAGGGGCTGTTCAGGCTGGAGCAGGCAGCTCGGAGGAGCCTGGGCAGCGCGGGGAAGGAGAAGCAGGACAGCAGTAACGGGAGGCTCTCACCGGGCGGGAAGCCGAGGGAAGCCGGGACCTGCCTGATCCCTGCCCCGCACCGATCGCCGCTACCGCCCGACCGCACGTACCTGCCCCGCCGTCCGGGACCGGCACAGCAAGGCAAGACGCGGCTCCGCTCCGCTCCGCTCGGCTCCGCTCGGCATCTGCCCGCCCCTGGGCGCGGCCGCCCCGCTGCCACTCCCAGCATGGCACCATCCACCATCCTCCCTCCCCTTCCCCTCCTTCCCGTCGGCCCGCGCGCCTCTCGCGAGCTCCCGGCGCTATTTAAGCTGCGCGGCCGCCATTGCGCGCTCTTTACGGCGGGGCGGCGGGAGGAGGGCACAGGTTGGTCGGGGCGGGCGGATCCGCCGCCATCCGCGCTGCAGGGACCCGGGACCGAGGGACTCGGGCGTGGGGGGACACTCCTGGCGGTGTTGAGTCGTGCCCCGGGGACCGGGGCGTGTGGCGGCTGTCGGTGAGGGGCTCCGCGGGAGCGGTGCCGGCGGGGTGTCCCCGGCCCGTGGTGACTCGGTGGGTGCCCGCGTTCGAAAGGCCTTCCCATGTCGCCAGCCGCAGCGTGCTTCTGGCAGCCAAGCCGGGCGAGGGGGCGAGCGGTGTGCCCGGCGCCTTTCGGTCAGGTCCTTCAGCAAGTTTAGATGGTTGTTTTTCTTTCCTAAGGGATCTGCGTGCTGTGCTGGCGCTCCAGGACGGAGCTGCGGTAGAGGCCGCGAAGGATGCTGAGCTGTGAACTGTGAGTACCAGTCAGGGTCTGTGTGGTCAGAGTAGCATTGCTGCCTCCGTCCTTACTCAGGCGTTCCGCTGTTTTGTTTCTGGGCTTTGTGTTTGTCGGGCCGTGGGTGAACCAGTGTTAGCAGTGTGCCCACACAAGGCCTAGTGTAACTGGCGTGTGTCTTTCTTGTCCTGAGGGTCCCAAAGCTGAACACAGAATTGGAGGTGTGGCCTCATCAGTGCTGAGCACAGGGGCGCGGTCACTGCCCTGGTCCTGCTGGCCCCACTATTCCTGATACAGGCCAGGATGCCACTGGCCTTAGCCACCTGGGCACACGCTGGATCCTGTTCAGCTGCTGTCACGAGCACCCCCAGGGCCTTTTCTGCCAGACAGCTTTCCAGCTCCTGCCCCAGCCTGTAACACTGCTTGGAGTTGTTGTGACCCAAGGGCAGGACCCAGCCCATGGCCTTGTTGAACCTCAGACAGCTGGCTTCACTCCATCAATCCAGCCTGTCCAGATCCCTCTGCAGGGCCTTCCTGCCTTCCAGCAGACCAACACTCCCACCCAACAGCAAACTGAGTGAGGGTGCACTTAATCCCCTTGTTCAGGTTGTCACTGAAGACATTCAACAGGACCGGCCCCAGCACTGATTCCTGGGGAACATCACTTACGGCCAGCTGGATGTAACTTCATTCAGCACTGCTCTCAGGGCCCAGCCATCCGTCCAGTTTTTCATGCAATTAGCAGTGCACCCATCCAAGCCATGAACAGCCAGTTTCTCCAGGAGAAGGCTGTGAGAAGTGGTGTCCAAAGCTTTGCTGAAGTCCAGGCAGACAACATCCACAACCTTTGCCTCATGCAGTAAATGGGTCACCTGGTCATGGAAGGAGATCAGGTGGGTCAGTTGGGCCCTGCCTTTCCTAAACTCATGCTGGCTGGGCCTGATTCTTTGGTTGACATGCTTGTGCCCTCAGGATGATCTGCTGCAGGTTATGTGAGGACATCAAATAAGTTCTGCTATAGTGTCTTCAGATGCTGAACTATGTGTAATTACATTTGAATATTAATGGATATGATGATGAATTGTAAAACTCACAAAAGCACAGTAAAATTAGATGCGGATATACAGAGCTAGTAAGCGAATTGACAAGCAGGTAAAATAACTTGAGCTTATTCGAGAGGAAAACCAGGTTCCTTGTCTGTATGTTCCAATCTCTTTTGTGTAGACTTGGGCTGCTGAAGGGCTGGATTGTGTTGTCATGCACATTCAAGTAAAAATTAACATTTTAGTTTTGGAGCTGGTCTCTAATGACTGATAACCAGTGAACAAATGGGTGATGGATTGTTAAGAGCAGGAGATTTTAGGTATCTTACAGCTCACAAAAGAATGGAGGGAAGATGGCATTGCTTCTCATGATGACACTGTCTTGGATTAATTTCAAGGTTTTAAACCACAGTGAAATGAGTATTTATGTATGACTTAAAACTGCATTATCCTTACAAGTATAAAAAGCCACTGGCTACTTGTATGTGTGCTCATTTGGAGCAAAACTTACCCCTAGTAGGGAGAGGGTTAAAATGTTCAGAATTCATCTCTGAACAGTCTGTTGCACCACTGATGTTTGTGCAGGAGTTTAACGAAAAGAGCTCTAAAAAACATTTTCTGACCTCAGTTATGCTGTGAATATCTTTAAATAAGTGGCTGTGACTTAGTGTGCAGAATGTAACTGATCACGGTTCATAGGAAAATCTCTGCTCAAGTTTGCTCAGGATTGTTCCTGTAAGTTTACCCTGCAATTAGGAGTGGAGTAGAGGAAAGTTTGCTACCTGATTAATGTAAAATTTCTTTTTAAGTTTCTTGAATTTTCATTGCTTTTTAGGGCAAACTGAAACATGACTGATACAGATGAACCCCAGGCTTCTGGCTCTGATTACCCTGATGCTCAAGAGCTGATGAGCCATCAGCAGAAGGAGCCATCTGAGGTGTATTCATGGCAAACGAATACAGGAACAGAGCCTTCGCAGTCAAGGCAGAAGAGAGCTGCTTCTGGGGAGTCTTCAGATCATCTTAACAGCATGTGTGAATCAGCAGCAGCTTCAGCTGAGGTTTTACTGATAAGCAGTGATTCAGAAATGTGAGTTTTTATCTCTAGTTTAGAATTTTTCCTGTGGAGAACCTGTGTCATGTATCATAGAAGTGTACCTTCTTTTGAAAGTAAATACTTTTTTCTTCTTCAGTGATGTCTCTGCTGCTCGTCCTGAGTGCTCCATTGCACCTTCAAAGCAAAAAAGGAGATCTCAATCTTCGAGGCAACAAGCTGAATCTGTTACTGGAGTACCTGACAATGAAAGCTCCTCAGATTCTTCTCTGTCTCCCCAAAGTTCAGGGAAATCATTGGAAGTTTCCAAGCAGCAGAAGTCAAAACTCAATTTGAAGGCCATTTTTGCCTATCACTTCAGGGGAAGGAAGTTCAAAGCAGCCGCACACCGAAAATACAAAGTTCACGCAGGGAAGAACAAGAAGAAGAAAAAGTATGAGAGCACACAGATGCCCACAGGGAGGCCCCCACTGACAGCCTCACCTCAGGAGCAAAAGAGGAGGCTTCTAGACAGAGGTTTTCAATTCCCTTTTGTCGAAAAACATTATGGGGAGAAACATATCCCCTTAAAGATGGTTCTTGGCTATGAGGTAAGTCCTCTGTTCTGTGGGATAAATATATTATTTTTCTTAGTCTAAAAATTGTGAATTGAAATAGGCTATGTTGTGGTTCTACCTGATGTGCTAGAAGGAAATAACAAAAGGGCTTTTTCTTCTGTTAAACAGGACACTTGATGTTGTGTATTTAATATCTTTTAAGACAGACACAGTGGGAATATATATGGGAGTTGATATAATATTACAATTCAGTTTATAATATAAATGATTTATAGTGGTACTTTTTAAGATCTTACCTGAGTATTTTTTTTCTACAGCAAGCAGCTGCAAAGGGATATTTCAAGTATATTGAAGTGCTTAAATATGAAGAACATCTTAAAAAAGCTTTAAAAGCTCTTCAGGCCAGTGAAGACTTAGAAAAAGAGTGCATGGTGTTACGAAAACACAAATACTTAGATGATGAAGGCCCCATTTCCCCTATTCAGGAGTCAGAGTAAGTTCATCTTTACTTGCTCTTTTGTTCTTAACTAACTTAAATGTGTGTGTATCAAGTTCAGTTGTTCTCCTGTCCTTTTAACCTATGAAAGGTTATTGTTTATTTTGGGAACAAAGCACTCTAGCACTTGGAATTCTGTGTTTGTAAATGTTTAACTTGAAAGTTCTCACAGAAGGGGGTATTTTTAATGTGATCTGAAGACTGATAATTGTTCTGGTGATTTGTACTGTCTGATTAAAATGATGTGGTAGAAATTTAAATAAAGTATTTCCTGAAATTCACTCCTCTGTAGCTATCCCAAATGAAGTACAGTGTTCTATAACAAAGACTAAGGGATAATTTTTAATTCCTTTTTACATTATTAAAAACCAAAGTGTCATCTTTGGCCTTTAAAGTCAAGCAGTTGGCTTAATGCAATAAAAAGACCAGTAAATCAGCAAGAATACTTGCTGTGTGAATATAGTCATAACCTTAAAACTAGAAAGCCTAAAAGACAGTGTAAGGGTACAATGCTGTCTTCCAGCTGCTGTTCACTTAAGGGCTTGTAGCTTACACATTTTAAGATACTATAAAAGTACACAGCTTGATTTGGTTTTTTATTTCAGTGATGATGAGGACAGCTTGAATTCTGATACTCAAGAGCAACTTGATGCCAGAGTAGTGGTAAGTAAACACTCCTTAACTTCTGAAACACTCTAGCTTTTCTGTTCTGAAGTTAAAGAATTAGTAGATAATGTTTTCAGTATTTAGTTCTTGAGCTTAGATCCAGAGTTAACTGTGTGATCCCTGTGAATCCTGATCTCTTAATGCAGGAGGAGGCTGGTAGTCCACACTCTCCTCTTTGATATAATGCTGAAATGTACAGAAATTCTGCAGTTCTCTGTAGAGTTCTTAAACTCTGCAAATTTACTACTGAAATCTTACATTTTAAGTATCTCAAAACTGGACTTGTGACTGTTTCTGTCTTCCCTTTTCTTAGGAGAACAGCTCTTTCATTCTAAGCAGCACAATTCCCAGTAAGAAAAAAACAAAGCCAGGAAGAAAACGTGCAAAACCAACTGAAGTGATTGAAATAGTGGACGAAGAAGATGGTGCTGGGGAGAAGTCGGTGCCTCTACAAGGCTCACCTCCCTGAACAGCAGATGGGCAGATGAGGTGGCAGTGGTCGTTCTTCAGATACCTCTTTCATGGGCCTACTTGGCTTGAAACATTGGTCTGGAGTCAGTGTTGAGCTCTCCACGAAGCTGCCTACACACATTTGGCTTACTTTGTGAGTATATTGGGCTTGTGTCTCAGACAGTTACAAAAGAAGTATAACCTGTCCTCTTGCTAAGCTCTTAAGTGTCTTCTGTGCTATTCTCTATCAAGAGTATAATATCCCTGGTTCAGTGGCTGATGATCTTTGTGAAATTCTGGCTTCTGCAACTTGACTTCTCTTTAGCAATGGATCATAGAATTAACATAATTAAAAAGAGAAAAACAAGTTCCAAATATTGTAACAGAACAGGAGCACAGTATAGAAAAGTAGGTGTTGGCATGTGTACATCTGTATGCTCAAGTTAAAAGGGCAGTTCAGATGCCTTTCTTTCATAGCTGACTTATTTGGGGGTGGTCCTTGAGAGATTGTTTTTCTGTCTTAGAGGTGCAGGTTTGAAGTAATTCAAAAGTTAAAGGGTTGAAGATAAAATTGGAGCTTAATGCAAGTCAAGTGCCAAGCAAAAAGAGCAAAAGTGGTTGGTCAACTTGGACAAAAGTCTATTGCAAAATGTGGTTAATGCATTTGAATGATAAAATTAATTTTGTATGATTGAGGTTGTCTAGTCCACATGGAATAACTTCTCAGAAAACTAATTCTCTGCTGAATCTAATACAATAATCTGAAGCTGTACATTATTTTAAAAATAATGGTAGCAGCATAGTGAGTCTCAGGTTAAAAATTCTTTTTTCCCTCTCGCCCTCTTCTGTCCAGAATGGGTTCTGATGTGAACATGGCTTAGCAGAAGACAAAAGCTCTTTATTAACAGTACTTACCAGGCATTGCCCCAACTGCAAATACCTTTCTAAAGGGTGTTTTAGTTAGTAGGAAACATGGCTAGTGTTTAGAAGTGGTCTGACTATCACTAAGTCCTACTGCAGCTGTTGTGGTAGCTGAAAAAATAAATGCTTAAAAAGTTCATTTGCGAATCAGCAAGATTTAAAAACCAGTCACCTCACAGCCTCACTTGGATACTCATAACCAAATTGCTGTCAGCAGCTAACTGACAGCTGATCAGCAGGTAAAAGTAATCTGTGCTGAACGAGCACCTTGTAAGAAAAAGGCTTAATCTGCTGGTGTAATTTCCTTCAAATGCAGCTGACAGTCTGAGGAGATTTGCAGTAGATGCTTGGTGTTGAGAGCAAGTCAAGCTATGTTATTTACGTGCTTGAATTAAGGTCCCAAACCTTTGTAAAAGAAGTTTCCCCAAATGCAACTTAATAGCTCTAGGACTGCAAAAATTACTTTTCGCCATTTAAAGATCACAACTAGATTTGATCCAGATTTAATGGCTACATGTAACTCTTTTAGGCATCTACCTGAGAAATACTCAAGGCTTGAAAGACTCATCCTGGATCTAGGAGTTGCATTCTTGCTTGGTAGGGCATAGTGAGGGGTATGTGGAGTCCTGCTCATTCTGCAGTTCATGTGATGAATTTTGCTGTTCAGCTGCTGAGTGACTCAGAAATGAACTAAATTTCAATTCTGATTAGAACTGGATAAGTACACAGGAAATCAGGCTTATTACAGCTGTTACATTGATCATTGAAATCTAGCTTTGACTTCAGGAATCATCAGTTATTTGACCATATATGACAGTTCTTATTACTTTGCTTTTTTTCCCCTTCTAGTTTGTTGCTTTTGGAAGATGAAATACCTCTTGGTTTTCTTGTTGCACAAGGTAAGCTGTTACTTGGGTTTCAGTTTTGTTTCTTTCAGGTAGCTTTTTCTGCATTACTTCACAAAAGGTTTTGAAAAAAACAGTGCGTCATAGTTTAGGTGAATACATTACAGTGCTCTACAGCTGAGCAGCTTGTGTGTGTGAAGCTTCCAAGGTATTGAGTTCAGTGCCACATGCCTTTCATCAGTCTGACCAAAATGAGGGCCTGTAGCCTCTCTTTGAACAAAAACAAAAACTCGAGTTCTTGAATATCTCTAAGTGCAGTTTTTGTTAAAGTTATTTATAGAAATACATTGGTTTTACCTGATGGTGAATGCTGCAGGGCAATTTTACCTGATTTGGTTTGGACAACACTGCCTGGAATTTTCTCTGCTGAAGATGTTGGGGTACTACTGTCCCCTTAGTCTCTGGGTGGTGCTTTCCACAGTTTCGGTACCAGGGTGTATCATACAGCTTCTGCTTCTGATAGCTTCCCTAGGGTAAAATTCCATCTTAATTCATATTCCCTGCAAGAACAGGAGGGACAGCAGAGAGTCCAGACTACCGCTGGTAGTCTTGGACGTACATGGCTGTGAAAGCTTCTTACTTAGGATGTTACCAAGTTTGCATGGCCTAAGACAGTGTAGGAAATAGCATGGAAAAAAGCACCTTGTAAGGATACAGTGTAGGAAAACCCCTTTAACATGGGAAACACTGAGCTGAGGGTGGGCAAGTAGTGAAACTTCGCAAAAGCATTCTTGAATAACAGGATAGGGACAGACATCTTACTTGGCCATTGCTCTCGGTAGAGAACTGCACTAGGAAGCATGTCAGGTTGACACAGTGCAAGTTGTTCTGAGGAGAGTGTATGTGATTCTGAACTCCTCACACACTGACCTTGGTTCCAGCTACCTGTCCCTAAAATTGGGAAGCGTGGTAACTGTCAGCTTCTATTACTACTAACAGTAAGTATACAGTTAGTTGGGAAGTAGCTTCAAATGCTGTTTGAAAAACAGCAGAAAAATGAATGTGTTCAGTTTGTTCCAGCACTTGATCAGGTTTTGTCTTTTGCTGTAGACAAAAACCTGGAACCTAGTGCTTAGAAAAAACCCTTCTTTTGCAACCCACAGCTGATGAATGTATTAGTTGTGTTACTTATATGAAGGGACAGTATTTGCATGGCCTCAAATAGCATTCATTAATTGATTCAAATACTGATCAGTCTAGAATTTGGTGTTCCAAATTTTCAGAAGGGTAGTTTGGTTGTATCTATCTCTGCAGATGAGCACACTCACACTGCAGCAGCAGTTGTATCTTGGGGAATCTCTCAAATTCTTATGGCTGTTTGCTGTCCTCTGAATCACACATCCCGTACTTCAGTGGACTTCTGTGCAACATGGTAGCAAAAGAGGTAAGCTTTGTGTTTCTTCTGCGTTTAGCATAAGACTATTGGATTTCTTCAGTCTAGTGCTGTTCCCACAGCAAGCAGTCAGGCTAATTTGTGCACTGTATGGTATCTGCACCCAGCAGTGTCTTCCTGATGGGGTGTTCAAAAAGCAGTGCTACAGTATTTCAACAGCTGGCATCGTTGGTTTTCATGCAGATGTGCTGGTTAAACTTGGTATTTCTGTTGAAACAAGTAGATTTAGTGTTTCTTAGTGAGAAGCTTATCAAATACATCAAAAAACTGTTCAACTGTTACGGGATAAAAGTACAGTTAAATTAGTGACATTGTTCCAAAATGTTTTTTCTTAAAAGGGCATTCCTGTGATGGGTGGAACAGATTGGAAAACCTCTACTTAAGTGTAAGTATTAAAGAAACAGTTGGGGTTTTTTCTAGGTGGAGGTAGTTGTATGAAGATAAAAGCTTAAGTCTTAACTTTTTGGTTGCCTTTGGACAAAAAAAGAAGAGTATTCTATTTTGAAACACAAATCCACAGATGACCACTAGAAACTAGGTTTCTTTCCCTGTTACCTGGCTAGGATAAAAAACCAAGCTATTCTACAGACACTGGAGTTTCCATGCCTCGTTCTCCAGCAAATAGACACAACCTGCTGTGTGTCTGAATTGGAAAACGTGGCTAGAAGAGTAACAGGTTCTGCTTCCTCGCTGTAAAGTTAATTGCAGTGGTGACAATGAGACCTGTAACAAGTTCACTTAGTGGGACAATTCTGCAAACATGCTTAAAAATGCAGCTACTACGAAATCTAGGGATAAGCTTGAGTTGATGTGCCTCAATTCTGCATCCTGTGTACTAAAAGAAGTAGAATTAGCAGGTAGAGGAAAAATACTTGCAGTGCTGAATTCTTGTAGATGGTTGATTAAAAGCATATTTTCAAGCTGTCTTAAAATGGTGTCCTCCATGTTTTCTTTGTGAGGTAACACCTTAGTTGTACTTTCTGTGCCACAGTGCTCTGATTTCTTAAATTGCAGATAAACCTTGTTGGTAATTGTATGATAAACTGGGCTGTGCTTTGATTGCAAATGAAATGCTTTGTTGTGTCATCAGCATTCAGCCAGTGTAACTGGACTACTGTCTGCCTGGCTTCATACTGAGATAAAAGCTCCCAAGTCTTGATGAACTGCTAAAATACTGAGGAAACTTGAAAGTATTACTTAGATACAACAATTTACTTTATTTTAGGAAGTGCACCTGAAGTCCAGTCTGAGCTAGCATCTTGGTAAGTTTGTGTGACTGGTTTTTTTACCCTTGGCTGTTGCCTGTCTTTAACTTGGTGAGCTGGTTATACTGCTGCTCCTTTCTTACTGAGAAAATGCAGTGTTGGTTCAGAAAACATGAGAGCTTATCTTCCCCAAACTTGAATGCTGTGAGAAAATTGTTGTGATGATTGGCAAAATGTTCAACTGCTCTGAAAGAGAGTGAGTGAGAAGAGCCTTTCTGAACAAATCTATTCAGTACTGTTGTAGGTTCTGCTGATTTGTATGCAGATACATTTTGGTTTGTAACACTACTTGTTTTTTTCAGGTGGCAGATACTTAGAGAAAGTGAAGGAAGAAATGCAGGATGCTATTTCACAGAAGTCTGAAGCTGCTTCGAGGGTTAGTGTGACATCTGAATTTCTGCCTATACCTTAATGACTAAGGGGCTCTGGATTTCAGTGGCCAGAAGTCTCAGACCAAGCTTACTAATTTGTGAAGGTTTCAGGGACTGTTTTCAACATTACACTACTATATCTTAATGTATCATTCATTCTGTTATGGGAAGAATTTATTGTAACTTCAGTTTGCCCACAGAATGTTCATATAAAACCCTCAGTCAAAACCGAGGTGAATGGGTTAACTGCTTAAACTGATAGTTTTGCTTTGAACAGTAAGTTACACTTGGTAGGAATTTTATAGGGAGGATTCTGCACAGTTTTGTAGTTAATTCCCTTTGATGTTTGCTGATTGCGTAACTTGTAATTAAAAACTTGCTAATATGAAGGAGCTGCCTAGTGTATCATTTACCCTCCTCCTTCCCCAAAATGTCTTGAAGCAATGTAAAATGACACTTAGTGGAATCTGTATCAGATACCTTTCCAGTCTGCTTGATATTTATCTCTTTTGTTAATTTATAGTACCAGAAGTGTTGAGGTCTATCCCGATAGGATCTTTTCTGTAGGTTCGTGTCGTTGGAAACGCCTCACAGAATAAACTTGTGGTTTGGCTTTACCCACTGAACTACCTGTTAGCTCTGTGGGATAAAACTGCAAGACAAATCTTAGTGTAGCATCGTAGGAACTGCAGTGATGCCCAGTATTCTCCTTTAGGTGTACTGTAATGTGCTTGGGTACAAAACAAAAAAGTGATTGAATTGGAAGAGCTTGGTAAGAGTCAAAAGTCAGTGTGTTCTGGGACTTGAGGTGCAACTGACATTCTGAATTACATGGGCTCAACCTAGTCTTTTGCCCAGGATTTTGTGTAGGTACCTGACTTGTAACACTGGTTTTTTGCTTCTTGTTTTCTGGATGGCTTGAAATATTCTCCTTTTAATCATGAAGGAGTGATTATTATTTCTTGTTTCAGTGGCTGTAGGTAAGAACAGACAGCACTATGATGTCCGTCTTGAAGTAACTTCATAAACTTGCTGCATTTTTGTTTTGTATTGAAAGATGCTCCACAGTTTCATAGTAAACAGCAATATTTGGGTTACATCTTCCAGTATGGGGTTTAAAGAGTTAATTTCTGAGCAGCTCAGCCAGTTTACTTCTATACTGTTGAAATTCCTGGATTCTTTTCTGTGGAATGAAGAGTTTAAGGTAAAACAAGCAAAATACTCTAGAAGTATAAATCTTCACAGGAGAATTCTGAAGCTGCTGTTGATTTTATTCCCTTCTCCCTCTGAGCTACATGGCAGTTTTGTGGAGTGGAGATTACCTCTTACTCCCTGACACTCCCTGGTGCATGCAAGAAGCTCGAATGTAAAAATGAGCTGATGTGGTTAAAGGTCTGTAGCTGTTGCAGTGTTACAGTACCTGCACCCAGCAGCCTTCTCCTGATAGGATGTTCAAAAAGCAGTGCTACTGCAGTGCAGTGTCTGGCATCCTTGGTTTTCCTCCAGCTGTGTCTGTTAAACCTGGTATTTTCGCTGAAACAGCCTTTAACCTCTTCAGGGATTTAAGTGTACTTGCTTTCTGTTTTCATGTAAAAAATGAAAACAGATGTTTTCATTTGTCTTCATTTTGATTATCCATGTGAAAACTCGATACTGGCCTCTGAAACTTAGCAAGTGCATTCAATTTCTTCTTTCTAACAGGTGCTTGAGGATACAGAACAAAGTGAACTGCCCTGAGTTAAAAACATGGGAGCAACCTGTTTGACAGGTAAGTACTGAGTTACTAGTTACATATTACTTCACAGTTTGTGTATTAGCTTTGTATGACTCTAAGCATCAAAACTTCACTAAACTGTTGCAGAACAAAGTGCAGAAATGGTTATGTAGCAGCAGAGATGACTGGGTAGTGATCACTGCAGATCTTGGCAGTATCTGAGCAGATCACCCATCTGTGAGTCATTCTTGTGTGTGTATACATACTTCAAACAGCTGTCGCAGTTGTGCAGCCATTCGTAGTACTGGTGTCTTAATGAGACTGCTGCTGGTACTGAGGAATTCCTCAGTGCTTGGAGCTTGTGCCATGTTTTAGGCTTGTTCACAACTTGGCTTTTGTATTGGCAGGATTGATTGGTCCTTCAGTGTTTCGAAAGGATGGGCAGCTGGCTCATTGAGTGATGTCCCATAAGAACAGTGAGAGGACTGTCTGGTCATTACCAAGGCTGCTGGGATTTTCCTGTTTCTGGTGAGCTGTGGACATGACCATAAAGCAAATCCACCAGACTCCTGTGTTGCCACATCATGTGGCACCAAGTCTGCTGGGAATAAAGCTTTAACATAGGCCAAGGACACAATATTCCCTTCTGCTGTTAGGAGCAGGTTCCTGCTGAGGTGGAGGGATGTGGCTGTATCCTTGGGCCCTTAAGCTACAGAGGAATAAAAGTTCCAGTTGGAACATTTGTAGGTTGGATTCCAGAGCTCCTGCTGAGAGGCTGGTTCTTTGGAACAGAAGCAAAAAAGGGAGACAAAGGCTGCTCCATGCATTTACCACCTAATGTTCACTTTTGCCCTGTACTAACCAAACCTGACTCTTATAACTCCTAGTGTCTGCTACCAAGTTGCTGCATGTCAGAGGGACAAGAAACACCACGTGGGAGCTACCAAAGTGAGTGTGAAGGTAAGGGCACTTACCAAAAAGGCTGGTACTGTAGGAAATTTAAGGTCACTTCAAAGAGGGTTTGCATGGCTGAAAAACCAGCAGCTCTTAACGCGGTGACCGCATATTGAAATCCTCTGCAGGATGCCGTGGACACTCCATGTGTGCTGTGGTCTATTTGTGAGGAGATAATGCCATGTGTAGTTAGGCCTCCTGGGCTGAAAAAGGGCCTTATTCTTCTGCCTTTGGGGTTTTGTGATGCTGATGTAGAGGAGAGGCTGCTCAGTTCCATTCTGAAGTGAGAATTTGCAGCATGGGACATGGGAGAACAGGGTTGCTACAGTTGTGGTTTGAGCAGTCTTCCAGCCCAGTTGCTGCTTTTGTGTCCAGGGAAGGGCAGTGGAGCTGGGGAAGGGTCTGGAGCACAAGTCTGATGAGGAGCAGCTGAGGGAGCTGGGGGTATTTAGTCTCTAGAAAAGAAGGCTCAGGGGGAACCTTCTTGCTTTGTACAACTACCTGAAAGGAGCTTGCAGTGAGGTGGGGGTTGGTCTGCCAATTAACAAGCAGTAGGATGAGAGGAGATGTCCTCAAATTGTGCCAGGGGAGGTTTAGATTGGATATTAGGAAAATAGCTTTTTTTTTTTTTTTGGCCTAAAAATGCTGATGTTTTTCCCTCTCTTAGATCCTGGTGATGTTACTGCAAGCCTGCTGCAAAGAACTGCTCAGCTGTTCCAAATGACGAAAGAACCTTCTCTAGAGTGTTTATTATCGTGGTTTTTTAGAATTAAACATTCATTTTAACTTGTTACTGCTTTGCACACTGCAGTAGTGTGTGGTGTCACTTGCCTCTTGCCCTCCTGGGAGCTGTGGTGAAGGTGCCTGTTAGAGAAGACCCTGCTAAGCTGAGTGCATAGAGGTGACTGGAAGTGGCTTTATCAGGTCTTTTCCCTCACTCCCCTGTCACTGAACTCAACTGTACCAAATCCCTAGACAGGTATTTATTCTGTACAGAGTGTCACAGCATTTAAATCAAACTTGGGGCTCTGGGCTGCAGCCTGAGGTTATTTCCCGTTGCTGCACTGAAAAGCCAACAAAGAGAGTTGAGAAAATTATGGCAGCTGATCAATCACCTGTGACTTGCTGGTAGCAGGATGCAGGCTTGGTCTCTTCCCCTTGGTACAGGAATATTGATGTTTAAGAGTCTGAGCTGCCCTTGCAGAAATTGCCATGGTGAAGTTGAGACTCTCCATGCTCTACTGATAAATCTCAGCATTGCAAACAGCCTCCACTTGACTCCATAGACTTTAACAAACTGGTTCTGGCTTATGGTTTGCTGCAATCTCACATGCAACTGCACCAGACTGTGAGAAGAGAGTGAAAACAAGTGTAAAGTACAGTCAATTAATCAAAAATTAGCTCTCTAAGACTTCCCTTGGAGCAGATTCAGAGGAGGCTGCAAAAATGATCACAGGCCTGGAGCACCTCCTGTGAAATGAGGTTCAGAGTTGGGGTTCAGCCTGGAGCAGAGAAGGCCCTGGGGAGACATTTACAGAGCCTGAAGCATTGCAGGGGGGTTGGACCAGAGGCCCTTTAAAGGTCTCTTCCAACTACAACTATTCCATGATTTGTTGGTGCATTTTAACCAGGATGAGGGTTAATGAAATGCCCCTGGTACTGCATCTGTTGATAACTAAGTTTACAGCATAAGCTGAGCTTTGATTTTTGTCCTGATGATGTACGTAATTAGCTCAGAAAACATGGATGGAAAACCTCTCTATGGACGAAGTAACAGTGTAAGATTTTTATTCTCTTCTTCCATTCAAGTGCTTTAAGAGGTACCTTGTGACTACAGGAACTCACACTTCTTATCTTAAAGCACATAGTGCAGAGAACAGATAAAAACTTCAGCTTTACAAAAATGTTCTGTTACCCAAGGATTCAAATAACCTTAAAACTTTATTTGAAAACATAGTATACATGTATATTACAAAACTTAGTGTCTCTTTAAAATATTAACAGAAAAGAAAGGCCTTTCAGGCCAGTAACAGTCACAGACAAACTGTTGAAAGCAGCACAGTCCAGCTGCTGCTGTAGTGAGCTCTGTAAACAGGGAACCAGGGGTTTGGGGTACTCACTGTTCTCCTACAGCTTAAAGCTGAGGATTCCTAAGTGGCTTCACAATTCACCACTAAGTCTGTATCATCCAGTGGCCTGGATTGTACCAATACCACTGTGTCCTTGTTGCCCAGTCTTTGCCTGTCTCATGGTGCTTTCCAAGTCTTCTTGGCTCTCAGTTTTTCCAGCATTTTCTGCAAATAAAACAAACCATGAGACTACGGTGCTGAAGTGACTGCCCTAAAGCCAGCGGGGCTGGGGGGCACAGCTGTGGTGCTGTAACCTGGACATCAGGAGTGGACAGTGCTGGTCTGGACAGCAGTGAAGGCAGTGCTTTAAAGAGGTCAGAGACTACAGGGCAGGGGGGAAGGTGCTTATTTCTCTTCTGTTAATTATGGAATCTGTAAAGCAACACATGCTGCTGTAAAGAGCATTCATTCCACCACAAAGCAGGTGAGGTGGTCAGGGCTAAAGGCTGACCTAGACCTGAATCTAAACTGGACCTGAATCTAAACTGGACCTGGATCCCCATAGTAGTCACAGCCTGTCAGGATTCTCAAGCATTTCCCTCCTTTCAGTTGTCTGAGGCCCAGCAGGGGAATGGGGGAATTGACAAGTCCAGGCCTCGTGTTCAACCCTGTTCCACAGCAACTGCCACCAAAATCCAGACAGGATTCTTGCACCTTTTACGTTTGGGCACACCCAGAATCTCACCATACCTGGAGTAGCCAAAGCAGCCTGAAAAACACCAAACCTAAAATGTTGCCTTACAATGGAAATTTGGTCAAGTCAGGACTAATAAAAAGCCTGCCATTCTTTTGCCACATGGACTTTCTAGCAGCTGGAGCCTTTTTGCTCAAGTCAGAAAAATTTAGCTTGAGGCTTTTTAGAGAAAACTTCAGCAAAGTTGTGTTGACAAGGAAATTAGGAAATTCTTACGTGGGATGTACCAATGGCATTCCTTAACATCCAGACTGGTTTGAGGGTCTCTGTTAGCGCTCCATTCCCACTACAGCTCAAGTACTCTGATTGGAAACTCAGTGAACTCATGTGACCAAGGGGCAACAGAATACTGTAGCAAACTATTACCTTTTGAAACTCTTTAGCCTTTTCTCTGTTTTTAGCATAAGTTTCTTGCCTTGTTTTTTCTTCATTTCTGATTTTTACTTCTGCAAGTTGATTATAAAGTCTGTGAAAACAGAAGAAAACTGTCTGGGCAGGTAGGAAGTGGCAAAGCTGGAGTAAGTTAACAAGGGTTTGCCCTGGCTCAGTTGCTAGCAGTTGGGAAAATTTTACTCCACTCTCCAGTTATCCAGAATCACTTCCAAATTCTTTTTCAGATGCAACAAACAAACCCCGTCCCTGTTAAGAGCCGCGCTTGCTGCATGTTACTGCTCCTAAGTGCCCAAGTGAAAATGTGAACTTGGCATCAAATTTCATCCCATGCCAGGCATTAAGTGGCACAGGTGACTCAGCACAGTGACAGCAGCAGGGTAACCTTCCTCAGTGCCACCTCTGCAAGGGCATTTCCCAGCAGGTACCTGCAT
Source organism: Lycocorax pyrrhopterus obiensis (assembly GCA_014706295.1). Lineage (NCBI taxonomy): Eukaryota > Metazoa > Chordata > Aves > Passeriformes > Paradisaeidae > Lycocorax > Lycocorax pyrrhopterus. The sequence continues at coordinate 80,762,581 of JACSVZ010000001.1, forward strand.
CAAACACACCTGGCTCCTCTCCCACCTGGTCAGTGTTAAGCAGCGCTGGGTCCAGCTGGAAGAGCACAGACTGAGCAGCAGCTTTCTCAAGACACAGATTAACTACTTCTGTTGGGCTTTAATTAAACTTCTCCCACTTGTGTTCATGCAATACCTGACCGTACGCTGGTGCATTTCAATCTCTGCAGCCTTCCTGTCCTCTGGAGAAGATACTTTCACTTCTCCTACTTTTTTCAACTGAGTGGCAAGTGTACCATTTTTTCCTAGGGGAAAAAAAGAAGCCAAACATATCTTAAATTTAAATCTCTAGTTCAGCTAACTCAAAAGCATGAGAGATTTCAAAGATTTTTAAATGACATGACAAAAACCAAAACAAGCTTGCAGAATGGGCACAATGGAGGTGGCATCCTGAGTCAAAATAAATCCTCCCAGTCTCACTCAGGAGGCTGCTGCCTGTGCTTTAGGCCATCCATGGCTCTCCACAGCCAACCTCCAAGTCCCCAGTACCAGGCACTAGAGATGCACCAGTTTGTTTAATGTGGCTGTTCTGTGACAAGCAGCTGTTGTTTGCAGAGGCACCTTACGATGATAAAGGCGGGCTGATGGTGAAATATGAAGAGCCCCCGTAAGGGCCTTTACAACACTGAAGAGGCAGCCAGACAGTGGGGGAAAACAAAGCTCCCTGATTCCCCGAGAAAACAAATTAAAGAATATCCCAGTCTGAAATAGCAAACATGTAGCCAATACAAAATCTATTCTTTGGTATAAAACAGCAATTGAAGGGATACCTAATGCTGTGTCTTGTCCCCAGATAAACCTACCAGAGAGAAGATCAGCCTCCTGTCTGCTTCTTAGCTTCTCAGACTTTCCTCTTTGAAGCTTTCTTGCTTCCAGCTTTTCATTTTCTCTCTCCTTATTTTTTATTGCTTCTACTCTTTTCAGAGATTCCTGGATGAAATTCTGCTTTCTTTTTAAAAAAGATTTTTGTAAGCTTCCAGGGGTAGCTGCAAATTCCAGCAGCATCACTGTGAAAGAAAAGGAAAAGTCTCCACATTTCTCACTGTTAACAACAAGCAGTAAGTCATGCATTTCAAGGTACTTCTAAAATGCTGAGTTGAGCACTTTTGTAGGTGGCATGAGGCGAATGGCATTGAATGATGAGGCATCTTGCAGAACAGGCAGCAGTTCAGACCTACGTAATGGTCAGCAGGTCTGCCCAGAAAAATGCTGTGACAAATACTGACTGCATCAAAAGCATCTTGATGCCTCAAAACATACTGAAGACCTGACAAGTCCCTAACACAGTTAAGTTCTGTGAATTCCTGTCTTTCATGTTGCTGCAGTTCATCTTGGACAAAAAAGTCAGTATTTTACTACTGTTTCCCACTGTCATTAGAATAGGAAAAAAAGAAGGATAATCCTTTGGCTACAAGACTTGGGAGACTAGCAGAAATGAGAAATAAGTGAAGGTGCATAAACTATGACAGCAAATCAGAAAATAACACAGACCTTTTCAAAATTAAGTCATTACAACACAAAACAAGTGTAGTGTAGAGATTCTCAAGTTTCACGAGACAGAACCTGGCACAGGAAGAGACAATGTCACACACACTAAACCTGGGTCAAAGGTTCTACAGACCAAGCCTGAGCAGCAGGATGTACCTGCCTAAGTAAAAGCAGCTCTGTTTTCCAAATGAGAGGTGTATTTTATTGATGATTTTAATACTAAAAAAATACTTTGAACTTCAGTGTATTGAAGTACCACGTAATTACCTGCAGTCTGCTGTGATGGACAGCCACTCTTGTTGGGACTCTGGGCTTTGGGAGAACTGACAGGCCTTATGAATGCTGAATAATCTGCATCTGGAGCTAGTGGTAAAAATTCTCTCTCCTGTTTCAAAAGGATCAGTGATTGGAAATGCTTAAAATATACCACAGATTTGAGTGAAGCAGTACACTACTGTACCACTAGCATAGACCCAGTGCAAATAAAAGACATTCTTTTGCCTTTATGCCTGATGCAAAGAAAAATCAGAAATGAACCTTGGTAATAAGTATGAAAAAGCTGTTTTCTAAAAACATTTTAAAACTAAAAAGAAAAATAAAAATACATACATTAAAGACTTTTTGCCCACCAGATTTCAATTGCTTGTTCTTAATACAGGTCTGCAAATCTAATTTCTTTTCCTTTCCTCCTGCTCTCTCCAGTTCTCCCCATCACTCTCTTCCTGCTCTGTCTTTTCCCAGAGGCACATGACACCCACTGCAGCAGTACAGCCCTCAGCTACCAACCTCCACCTCACCCACGTATCAACTACTTGATAAACACCCATCCTTAGACACTTTTAGGAATTCTCTAGATGCCTCTTGCAATCAGTGCATGATTTAATCTAATCTGTTCATCTAACAGACAGAGATTACTTGGTTCTACATCACTGCTTCAGCACCCAAACTATTGTCTCATTACAGCCCAGCCCCTCTGCAATTTACAGCCCTTGCTTTATTTAAGCAAGCAGCAAAAAGAACACCACAGGCTAATTAAGCATGGCAGCTATGAAGAGCTGATTCATCTTCCCCGTAAACCTCAAACTGCTCTGTCAGCCTGGTATGGCTCCATCCTCACAAGGTGAGGGGTTTTTCCTTTTTTTCCTGTTTAGTTTGTAGTTTTCATTTTAACCCACTCTCTCCTTTCATTCAGGTTTTCAACTAATAAGATACAATTCAGTCTTGCAAACACCAGCAAGATGGTTTTGGTTTTTGCAGCAGGTCTTCCCAAACTCTATCTACATCAATATGACAAGGCAGTGATTCCAAGGAATAGCCCAAATTTAAGACCTATTAGATCTGCCAGAAAAACACAACATCAAACCAAGATGATCCAAAGCAATTACAAAGCTTGGAGAACCCAACAATCTCTTGTTTTGCAACAGTGGATTAACTGCTACAGTGGGGCCTCTCCTTATTGTGATTAATACTAATTTCAAAACAGAATCACATTAGATAATTCTCACCTCAGTAAAAACATTACATTCAGACTGATCCACACCTGCTGGGTTATCCATTGCATCCTTCTTAATTTTCTCTTGGTTAGGATGTTCAATGTCTGATTCTACAATACTGATGTCATTGGAACTTATCAGAGTGAGCTCAGGTTCTTCCATAATACCATGCCCCAACTCAGTCTCCTACAAAATAAATTAATCAAGACATCAGTAAGGAAAAGAAGTAAAAAACCCAGTATTTTCAGCAATAGCAACAACTGCTGTCAGAAAAAGGAGGCTCATTTAACATACAGAAGAAAGAACACCTGCCCCAAGCAGTAAATGAAATACAGAAAGAGCACTTGTATTATCAGAATTCAAAAAACTGAAACAAATAACCCAAAGCAATCAAACAACTACAAACCACACCCCCTCCTCAAGTTTAAGTTACTTAGTTCTAGGGCAAACTTTTTTTTTAAAGCTACATCAATGCTACTTCTTTAAGTTAGCTTTTGCTTTGGTTAATTTATTTACCTCCTTCAGGCTTCTAAATGGGGCCAGGGGCTGTTCAGTGAGGTACCCATGCCACGTAACCCTGCTGCATGAGCTCTGTCCCTTGGTGCTAAGAGAAGGAGATGCAGTAGAGATGCTACAGCTCCTCCAACCACTGTGGGAACTCAGCTCATTTAAACTGCTGCTAATTATCTCAGTGCTATGATCTGAAGGAAGGAGTAGGGCAAAACTCCAAGAAACAGGAACTAGAATTGTAAAATCAACATTTGCCAAGCTTTCAGATATTAATGGTCTAAAAAAACTTTGTGAAACAACAAAACCCCTGGTTTTGGAAATCTGTTCTACTCACCCACGCTGGAATATGACATGAGCTTCTGGGCACCGGATGAGAATGTTTTTCATGTCTTTGGAGTAAAGAACTGTTCTGTTGTACAACAGTGTGCAAATGGATGTCTGAGTCATCCAAGTTGGTTTCTCTGAGAACCCTCACAGATTCTTGTCCTTCTGGAGAGCTTTGATCTGGCTCCTTTATATTCATATTGCACTGAGAATGCAGCTCCACAGCTTTATTTACTTCATCTACATGAACTGCTTTTTCAGGAAGCTTCACATGCTTCTTCTTATCAAATGCCTCCGAAGGCAATTTTTCAGAAGACACAGTCTCTTTTAATAATTGCTGAGGGAAAGTCTCATCCATTGTAACTGGTGTGATATCTAGTTGATAAAATGATTTTTGCTCTTCCAGTTGAATCGGACTTTCATTCCGCAGATCTTCCACTGAACTCTGGAGATTAATACATCCCACACTTCTTGACAGCTCTTCATATTCACTTGCAGGTGAAATACAGTTCTCATTGCCTCTGTTTTTAATTCCAGGGGCTTGTTCAAAAGGTCTCTGTGACACAGTGTCAAGATCCCCTGGCTGATCAGCATTCTGACAGTCATCACTCAGAGTAGATTCTAATTGCAGTGGGTGAAAAGATTCTTCAGATCCTGTTTCAAAAATTGTCAGAAGTCAAACTTCTTGCTAACAAAACAGAATTTCCACTTTAGGTCTCTCCATAATAACACTTTTCAGTAATGTATAACAAGAAGTCCAGTAAATAGGAAGGAACATTCTGTTTAAAAAACTGCTTAAGTTTCCTTCAACGTAATACCACTAACATTACAGAAAATTATTCCATCACTGTACACAAAACTTCAAGAAACAACACTTTTTGCTGCTTCTTAGAATATGTTTAGGGATGGACTTTGTGATGGTGCTGACATAGCTACACTGGAAGTCAATACATTTTACAACTTAAACTCTGTAAATGGAAGTCTTTTGAGTCTCCTTTGGGCCTGCAACAAAATCTCCAAACCAGAAAGAAAATGATCCAAAACATCATGACTTGGGCAGAAAATCTTCAAAGTAGAAAGCAACAGTCAAACTAGAACAAAGACTACTGTTCCTGCAAGGTACACTATTGCACCCTAAATTATCTTCCTTCATCTGAGCATACAAGTCAAGATAACATTTTTCCCCAGAAGAGGCTGGGCAAAGAGAAAGATTTGGTAGCAACATTAATTACTGGGGATGCATTTCAGCAGAACAGCATCTGCCAAACAACAGTGTTGTTTAAGTTACCTTTTTTTTTTGTCCTAAGTTTGATAAAATTGGTTGCACAGACTCCAGCATCATGCTGTCACCAGGCTCTTTATACCCACCAGAATGTACCACAGAAACGTTTAATGGTTTCCTTTAGACATCTTTTTGCATTCTTTGATACACAGAAAACATCTAGTTTTACACGTATAAAGAATATTGTCTGCTGATAAATAGCTGTTAATGGGGAGGGAAGAATTACACTGCAACATCAGCCATCAACAGAAAATTCTCCAGATGATGCACTTGCATATCAGCCTTCTTTGAACTGACAACCCATAATAGTTTTTACTTGCTTAGCCTGTTGCTTATGTTATTTTTCCCCTCCTTTTAAAGCACAACAATAATTGGTTTGGGATAATAAAAACACTTAAGAGATGGGAAGATACTGCAGTTAAACCACAAAGATTGTTTCTATAAGCAATTTAGAAACAGAATGGTTTGATGATAGAATGGAGTTTCCTAAATCCTATTTGCAGTGACCACAGTCACGAAGTCTTGAAGTGTCAACCTCTTCTAGCATTTTTTATTACTTTGCAAGTCACAAATACAACTGACCAATAACATTTACATTATAACTACATCTATTACTAAAATTATTGTGCCACATTTCCTGTTCCTGTTCAGCTTTTTGTTGGAGCATCTTGAAACACTGAAACACCTGATTCTTGCTCCAGAAATGTTTAGATTGCTACTAGCTGCATTTGGAATTTTTAGAAGTTAGAATTACATGAAATATCAAGTTCATTTAAATTTAACTGCAAAACATTAAAAAATATTTTTCCTGCTATAAGCTGCAGTTAACTTAATCATAAACTCCTAATCCACTAAATTAATTACAACACTGTAGCTCAAAAGTTGCTGTCTTATCCTCCACTCTATTTTGTAGAGAGATAAGGCAGTTCTATAATCAGACCAAGTATCGCAGTGTGCAATATATTGCTGTGACTTAACAGTGGGAAAGGAAAATTGAATTGTTTCTTGAAGAACACTATGTAAAAGATGAATGAGTCAGTTCAGAGAGACTCTAACACATGAAAAAAATTTTAATCAATTTTTGGAACCTCCTCAGCTTACTCAAACTTACAAAGGAATGGATATACATGAACAAATATTTGAAAAAGGACAGTTTCAGCCAGAGTTGACATTTTTTTGCTACCAAATCACCACAGGAATCAGTAACATAATATCCATTACAGTGACTTGAATAAGCCAGTCTGCTTTTATATCACAGTCATAACTGCTCAAGAAATGAACTTTAAAAAATTTAGGAATTCTACCATTAAAGGAGGAGACAGTGCGTGAGAGTGCAGCAGTTAACACATTTCAAAGCAGGGCTGAGAGAAGTGAGATCCGTCCCCATTTCAACACTGCAAACCCACATTAAGGGCTGGTATTTATACACTGGCACAAAGCTGATTTTGAAAGCACTGATGTGACTACACTGTACATACCTGGAGTGACATTTTCTCTAGCAGACTCTTCTTCTGATGCAAGGTTGTTTTGCCCATTTGTTTCAAGACTACGAGGCAGACTGCTTCTTTGTCTATTCAGACTGGAGTTTTCCACTCCTAGAAATGTAGACATGTCTGGACTTTCTGTTGAAAATTCTGAAGCCTAGTGGCATAAAAAATAATTTTGATTTAAGATTAATTTTCTCAGAAATATGGAGGATAAAAAACCAAAGGTAGTATCTGATTTTTGGGCCACATTTCTGCTACAATCAGCAATCCACATATATAAAAAATACTGTTGTGTTTCTTCTAAATAGAACACAGTATAGGGATTATCCATTTAAATCTTACAAAAGATCTTAAGCCAAAGTATTTCCTCTACCAGAGTTTTTTCTGCAGTACCTTGCTAAATTCTCTGTGCTGTGAAATTCTGTATTGAGAACAGGATGATGAGGATGATGATGATGATGATGATGATGCGTCAAAGTCAACACTTGGTTCCAAAGGCTGAAAGAGCTGGTGACGGAAGTTTGGAAAAGGTCTCTCCATTTCAGGAAAACAGAGTTCAGTTGCTGGAGCTGTAAGAAAAGAGGTTATTTTAACAACAAACAAACATCACCCACACCCCCAAAACCAACTCCCCGTAAGAACAACCTCCCTCTCCCCCCAAACAATGGACATATCACAAGTTGTTTCTATAAACAGTAAATAAAGCCTACAGAATTCTGCAGGTACACAAATACCAGGTCATAAAAACGAAATCTTCACAGCATCCAATTCTTCGACACAACACAGGTATAAAAAGCAGTAAGAAAGTGCTACACTGATTCAATTTTATTATTCTTTACATGAAAAGGTGAAGTCTGTAAGTTCTCTGTTCAGCTCTTGTAAGACTGCATCAGAAGTGGTGTGGGCTTCTCAGTACAAAATTCACAGTGGAACAAGACCAACGAAGAACCACAAGGATGATTAGAGGATGGATGTAGCACACGATGTTCGAAGAGAAGCTAAATGAGTTTGTTCAATCTTAAAAGAAGAACTGGGGGTGTGAGGGAAGTGGCACAAGAAATGTCTGCTGTCTATTACCTCCTAAGAGACATTATAGAGAATCCTAGAATGGTCTGGGTTGGAAGAGACCTTAAAGTTCATCCTTAAAGTTCATCTGGTTCCAAGCCCCTTGCAATGGGACACCTTCCACTTGACCAGTTACTCAAAGCCCCATCCAACCTGGCCTTGAACACTTCCAGGGATGGGGCATCCACAGCTTCTCTGGACAACCTGTACCAATGCCTCAACACCCTCACTATGATTAATTTCTGCCTAGTATTTAATCTAAATTTGTCCTCCGTCAGTTTAAAGAAAATGCAGTCTCCTTGAACATGCAAGAAAAGAAAAAAAAAAACAAACCCAAAAAAACCCACACACACACAAAAAAAAACAAACAAGAAAAGAAGAAAGTTATTAAAATGTTGCTTGAGTGTGTAGAATCTTTGTCCTTGGAGATACTCAGAACTTGCCTGGCCAAGGCCTTAAGCAACCCAGTCTAAGTTGGCTCTGCTGTGAGCAGGAAGGACAATTTGCGCCACATAACCAGAAATCCTTCTTGATCTAGATTAATCTGTAATTATATCATTTGAGGTTTTCAAACATTCCAGGAGGAAGTGATTTGAATTAAAACACTAGCATTATCTTCATGATAGCTAATAATGAAGTTCTTAATTTTCATGAATTGCTACATTTTTCTAGAGACCATAAAACTCCCACCAACCAGTCAAAAGTTTCACCAACTACGTGACCCCCTGTGAACAATAAAGTATTATATAATATTTCTCTACCTTCCTGAAGTGAAAGCTGTGCATAAACAAGTGACAAAAATGGCACAGGTAGCAAACAGCCCCAGCCACAGCAGCAGGAAGCTGCACAGAACTGATAGAGACACGGTCAGTCTATCTTTTTTTTTTCTGCACTAGATAATGCTTCGTGAACATGTACCTAACACAAAGCATCAAGAACATCAAAGTATTGAATTCTTGCATGTAGAATCCTTATTGACTTTAAAATCTAAGCTGAATATAAATAATACAGAACAATACCTAACACTGAGCAAGCTCTTCATTCTGTACGATCAGAGAGCAGCACCAAAATGCTACAAAACAATGAATACCTTGGATATGTGTATTGTCCTCTGAGTAAGAGGTCAAGCTCCCAGTAGGTCTCCCCAAGATCTGCTGTTTCTGGTTTTCTTTATAGAAGTACATCTCTCCTTCAGACAACTGACTTTCAGATGCTCCTGACAAATTCTCCTGCCTCTGCTGCACGGTAAAAGGAAGCGAGGAGTTCCAAGGGTGGTTTGCTGTTTCTCTCAGAATTCCATCTTCTCTATCAGAAGACAATCCTGAAATAGTAAGTTAGATGTTCACAGTTTTGCATACCCATCACTTACATTACAACATCTGAAAAGACAGTGCTTAATATCCTGAAATATTCATAAAGAGTTCTGGGGTTTTGTTTCTTTAACTGTCTCCTGTCAACGCTCCTACAAACCTTACCACACATTTTCACAAATGCAAGTTGCTAATATCTAATTAGGGAGCAGTCAGCACTTTTACAGCTTAGCACTTTTACAGAATGTAGACTTAGTAAATACTGAAATTACACGATCAGAAAAGAATTAATACTGCTATTTTATGCTAGCTAGCACATCTTTACCTCCTACTGCATATAAATGTGTCAATCCTTTCATGTGATCTTGAATATTGTATCTTCATGACACTGCACAGTGGTTTTATTTGTGCTTAAACAGAAATTGCTTAATACCAACACTAGAAATTTGAGGGATCAAGACAACCAAAATCATGCTCCTAGACAGCACACCAACCCTTCTTTATCTATAAGCTTACAGAAGAATTGCACAAAGCTACCAGAAAAGGTCATTACTAAGCGCTGAGTGTATGGTGAAGACACAGCTGAACTTGAAAAATTCATTTAGTCAAATAACAAAACTTCTGGTATTTTTCTTTCACAACTAAAAAAGAATAGAGAAGAAAAACTACAAGCAAATTATCTTAGAAATGGCTTTAGCTTTCTTACATCAATAAAACACAGATTTGTCACATGAGTTATGAAGTTTACTACTCAAAACAACATTAGTTTGAAACATTAGGGTTAAAATAAGCCACTGAAATCTCAGGCTGTGAAAACTGCAATCTTCAAAAATTGATTTATAAACATGGAACAACTCATACACAGATGTTGCTTAAGAAATCAGATGTATGTCAGAATAACACAATATTAAACCTCAAAGTAAGTAAATCCAAGGGTCACTATTTAATCAATTTCAAACTCACTTCCATGTTCACAAGTAATAATGTTAGGAGCACTTATGCATTTATTATAAAGGAATTGGTTTTGATTTTATGAAAAAATAACATCATCAAGAGACAGACTACAAACAAAATATAGTAAGAACACGTATTTCCCAGAAAACTATTAAAAGTTCATATGGCATTCAAGTGACATTTTAACAAATAAGTCATTAAGAATTATTGTGATGACAAGCAGATACTGGAACAATTCTCTTAAGAGCAAGAAAATCATAGCTCTGCAACAACCCATGATATATATTGATTAGGAAACTTGTATCAGTGTATCATTTGAAGATAATTTTTAAAACAAAAATTGCCTCTTGAAAGCTGCTAGAGTTACAGTTGCCTAATAAAACTCAAAGTATCCTTTGCCAAAGCAGATGTATTATAATGTTAAATGATTATAAAAGTAAAAAAATCATGAGCACCTAAGAAAACATTCTGGTTGTACTCAACTCTGTAAGATGTATTAATCAACCTTCAGTGACGATTGACATAAGCCTGTTTCAGAAGAACTTACATTCAGTGAGTTGGACTCATTCTGCCATAAAATCAAACCACAATTTTCCTTTTACAAGAACAACAAAACCTGAACACTCACCAGTGTCAACAGGGCTTGCATTCAATGTTTCACTAGTTGAAAAGCTGCCAGTGGAAATTGTTGAAGTTACATCATAGGGTATTCGTTGGATGAAAGCCTCTGAACGTGGTACTTCCTAGGATAAAGTAACACACCTATTACAGTGCATTCACACGTTCAGAAGTAAAGCTTTAAACCCACACATTTTATTCTGAGCTCAGGTCAAGTGTAGGAGCCTTCATGTTTTGCACAGTCAGGCAAATACAGATTCATCCTTGCTCAGTACAACACATTCACACCCCATGTCCCAGGCACATCACTCCCCAGCAGCCCCCTCCCCTCACACTCACACACACACACACAGAGTTATAAAGCCTCTCAGAACTGCATACAAATCATGACACCTGGAAGATTGTTTCATCTTCTGGTGGTCAGATTTGGCTATTTCTCATCACAGACCCACTTCAGTAGAATTGTGGATCTCAGAGGGACATATATGCAAAACATTAAAAAGTCATGAACTTTACAAGTACTTGCAATACTGAGGTTTTTGCTTACAGGAGACTTAAAATCTAATTCTATGAAATTAAACTAAAATACACAAAATCCTCTAAAGCATTATCTTCTTTAATTTTAAGGTAAGCTCTACAAAGTCGCGAAGCAGACAATGAGGGTTCTTGTACTTCAAAATTTTGAACAATTAGATATGAACAGTTCTTTTCAAACTCTGACTTAAAATGTGCCCTAAGAAAATAAAATATCTAGGAAACCCTTCTGCTACATTTTTCATTATGGACTAATTTATACAAATATATTGAACATACTCATATAAAGCATTTACATCCTAAGGTACTTTTATATATACATGTAATACACGCATGTTTTAAATACTGTTTTTATCTCCTAAAACAATGATGGAATCTTTGGGTGAGAGAAAAGAGGGAGATTGGTGCTGATTTTGGCAAGGTTTTTAACGCTCTCACAATATTCTATGATCCCAGTTTGGATGTTGCAAGCTGGACGGATGGACAGTAAGAAGGGTAAAAAAACTGGCTGGATAATCAGGCTCAGAGGTCAGCGATTGCAGGGTTACACACTCTGTGGAGGTGGGGAACAACCACACAGGGCTCTGTCCTTGGCAGTGAACGACCCAGAGGAGGTGACACCATGCTTTTTTTATCAAATTTGCAGATATGTTAAGGCAGGAGGAGCATCCCATGCACTGAACAGCAGGGCTGGTATCCAGAGGGACCTCTGAGGCTGCCTCTACAGGAATGGTACGAAACTCAGCAAGGGCAAATGCAAAGTCCAGCACCTGGGAAGGAAGAAGCCAGAGCACCAGTCCCAGCTGAGGCCTGCCTGGGCAGAAGCACTGCGAAAAAGGAGTCTCAGCCCATGGCGTACGGATGCTGAAAAAACTCCATCAGAGAATTTCTTCAGCTCTCTGCAGCATTTTTGTGAGAGTTCTGTCTTTCCCATGCAAGTAAGACAAAACAATGTTACCGTTTTGTAAACTTCTTGCAGCTGCGGATTGTTTTGGTAGAATTGTTATAGTTCTAACTAGAAATACACTCAGAGATGTGTGTCTTAGAACTTGACACCCTTAGGGGGCGGATGGCAAAAACTAATTACCTTATGCCACTTAATACACTTTGTGAACTAACATACAAGTCTTCTGAGAATTCATTAAATCATCATCCATTGATCCCTGAGCCTGGACTTCGTGTGGTTTCTCTACTCGTCCGTGGAGAAAACAGCAACAATGATGTGCCCTGACAGAGGAGCAACAGCATCCCATGCTGTATGAACAGGAACAGAGCAGATCCATCACAGTGGTTGCCTCTTTACTTGGTGCTTGTTTTACTGCTGCACCTAGAATAGTGCACCCAGTCCTAGCCACCCAATATGAGAAAGATTACATCACAAAATAAAGAGTGAGTTACAGGATTATTTTGATGTGACCAACCGTATTATCAAGCCTGAATGATGGTCCAGAATGTGTTCTAAGTCTTTCTCCACCTTCAGCAGCAAGAACTGATGAATCTTGAGACACTTGAGAATCCTGGGACTGGGCTGAACACAAAAGTAAGAGAAGCAGTAAGGAAAAAAAAGCAATTTTCGAGTTCATAGTGAGCAATGCACAGCAGAGGGCAGTAACACTCCACTGCTGCCGGCCTCACTCTTCGAGCACTGATTTTGCCCATCCTTAACCACTTTCCTCTCACCTACACAACACTTTTTGCTCCACCATACCACCAATTTCATCAGCAACCTGTGGTTCTCCTTGACCACCCTTCTTAAAATTTCTAACTACCCTGACTGCTCTCCACAGAGCAGGCAGGAAGAGCTCGAAATTCATGCTTTGGTTTTGCAGAATGAAACGTGGCTTTGCCAGTGTTACTGCAATCATTTCACTGGAGTGGGGGGAATCTTTTACAATCTACCATTACAGTGATCACAAAGAAAATCAGACATTCTAAGTAAATCAGAGAACTCAGAAACACTGAATTGCTTAACTACAGAATGACTACTACCATGGAACTGAGTCACTTTTGCCATAATGCTCTTACACATAAAAGTAAGTAGGATCAGTATCTGTCCAAAAAACCCACCACAGCAGCAACCAAAAAACGCAATTTCTGCATTCAGTGCTGATAAGCACCTTCAAAGTTTGACAATTCTGTGACTGTAAATTAATTGTCACAAACAAATACATATTCTTATTTCCAGTAATAGTTTTCAAGAAAGGAGTGCTAATTATGAAACTGAAATGAAACACAAGTGAAGTAGGTATGGTTTCTCCCAATTCTAAATAGGCTGCTAGCGACAGAGACATTTCATTCCAGCTTTTGTAAGATTCTCTACTTAGGCAGATCTAACTTTTTGTGAATCGTAACACAAGTTTGTACTTTGTATATGCTGAAACTCAGTTTCTTACCAGATGGTAAACTCTAGTGGCTCCATTTTTCATACTATAAAAAAAAAGGGGGATGTTTCCTCTGTAAAGCAACACCAGTGACATATTGATATGATGTGACAATAATAAAGATTGTGTTCTCAATAAATACGAAACATTTTGCAACTCATTTCAGGGAGAGGAAAAAACATTCCAAGGTTTCTTATAGCCACTCTTACCCAGTAGACTTCTAGGAGAAAATACAAAACACGAAAGGAAATACATCTAAAACACATTTATTTAGAGACCAAGTACTCTGCTCAAGTCTGCTCCCCTTCCTTGGAGCAGGATACAGGAGACAGAGGATGCTGAAAATGAGCGAGGCCTTCAAGAAAATTCCTTGAAGAAGCATGAAAACCGCAATCATCTAATCAATTGCTATTTAAATATCTCCATAGAAGAAAAAGTGCACAGTACAAAAGATTGCTAAACCTAAAGTAATAACAAGGAGCAGTGTCTAGAAACGGCTGTCAAGACATTCAGAAACTAGAAATAGACTATTTATTTTAAAATTTGATAAAAAAGTAAATGCTGGAACAAGCTGCCACATAATTCTATATTTTCTGATACCTTTCCATCAACATTAGAGATACTTTTCTGAAAGAAGTTATTTTCCATAGAATATCACTGTGACAGGCAGTAGTACAGGATACACTAGAGATGAGATTCAAGCATTTAATATTAATCTCTTGTATATAAATTCTATGGACAGCTATGTTACAAATGTTTTATTGCTGTACTGTAATAACCTGCATTGTTCTTGTGATATTAATACTAGGGATGAACAGTATCGATTTCATGCTATAAACCAAATTATTTAATGAAAAATACATGCTCATATCCCATGATTTTATTATATTAATATCCTTAAAAATCCTCTATTTGGTGATTCATAAAGTAAGGTTTTTCTGTCTTCTCTCCTTCCTCTAAAATAATAGTGCAAGGTTCTTGTTCCTCACAGCAGCCTCACAGTGAAATAGGACTTATATGTTTTAACTTCCTGGCCACCAGTGTCACAAAGAATTTATATTTAAAAACTGAATCTGTAATATCCCAAATGTTGCTTTTTTTTCCCCCCAACAGAAATGGCAGTAAAATAGCAGCAATTATTTTAGGGTGCAACTTGAAAGACAAATGACTGAACGCCCAACCACTCAGTGAAGACAATGTAAAAACAAGGATTAGTGCGAATCCAAGCATGTAGACAAACAACAACAACAACAAAAGCTAAACTGGTAATTAAAAAGTCTGCTGAAATGCTGAATAATGGGCAAATATTTGGGATTGCTAAAAATAAATTGAAATATTCTTGGAATAACATCCCTGTACAGAGTAGCAACACATGAAGATAATCACATCTGGAACATTGCTCGTGGGAATCATGATGAATAAAGAGAGACAAGCCTGTTGATATGTCCTGAAGGAGAACTGTGGAAGAGGGGTATGTATCAAACCTAGTCAGTAGTTCCAGGCTGACTTCCTAAGGAAATTAGGTTTATGCCATCAAAGTGCCTGTCTCATCTCCAGGGTTATTCTGTAATTCCTTATTAACAGTTTGAGTTCTATTAGCCCATTCTAGCCAAAGAGGATTGGAAAGAACATCAAGAGTCCAAAGTTCCCAACTCATCCTATCATGCATCCATGGCATGTAAAAGAGCAATTCAAATTTTAGACTCACTTAATGCAACATCACTTTAGCAGTTACCTGTCCTCTGGCTGCAACCAGCTGATCAGTTGGTGCAGCACTTGCAACCACTCAATACTGAGAAGAGGGATTCATCCTCCCCTAACCACAAGAAGTCCTTAAGACCCATTTTATGTTCAGACATGTCTGCCACTAAATTTGAGAAGGTTAAAGTCATCTTTCTTCCTGTAATAACTGGAAGAAAGTAATACAGCTAATTACAGACTTTTAAAAAAAACTGCCTGTTACCCAAGGCAGCTCTCCTATCAAAGGAAACTCACTTTTGTTGATAAAGCATCTGCATGTAAAAAGCAGATTTACCAACTTTACCTTTTTTGTCTGATTTGAAAAAGCACGTGAGCAGTGACTAAGGATTTGTACACAGCTAGTGGTTCTGGAATCATGATAGCAGTACAACTCGTAAGTTGTAAAGACTTACATTATTTGGTCAAAGGCTGAAACCACCAAGAACGTAACTTCAAAGAACAAGGTCAAAGATCACACAAAGCACTCATTTGCTCTTACCTGTAGAGATACAATTACATCTTGAAAACATGGCAAAAATGCAAACATGTTCTGGTAAGAATCAAGTAGCAAAAAAAATTTAAAAACCAAATTAAATAAAAAATCATAAGCAACAACCTAAAATGAACCTTAAATTTTCCCTTCAGAAACTTTGTATTTGAAGTGCAAGGGATTGTAGATTTTCTTGCTGAAATACCACACTAGTTACTGAAAGTACCAGAGAGAGACTCATAGCCTACATGTTATCAAGATTATTGCTGGCACTTTGGTTGCAGATCTGCTCAAGAGGGCAATCCTCTTAAACACATAATCACAGAAAGCTTTGGGTTTTTTCTTTCAATATAGACGTTCACATAAAGTTTCCTAATCCTCTTACATAAACTATTGCATTGTTCATATACAATACTCGATAATGTAAGAAGACAGTACACCAAGTTATTTTATATTAATTTGGTAACAGCTGCTCTAGCAATGCTTTTACAACTTACCCAGACAAATACAAGTCTTTTCTTCAAATATTGTTAAAAGGCAAAATGTTTTAATGATAATTTAAGTTTAAATACAGATATTCTTCAAAAGGGGCATTCTGAGAAATAAAGAAACTGCTGAAGAAAAATGAGTGTATATGTACTTATTCAAAACAACTATAATTCCAAATAAATCCAACTGAATTGGAAATGATGTCTCAATGCAAATTAAATGAAAAATTAAAGATTAGGGCCAGTGGTGAAATTTCTAGCAAAACCAGGACATGTGTACTACACAGTTGTATTGCTTGTAACAATGAGCATATGAAGGCTGCCAAGCTTCTGGGAACTCCTCTGCAGCTCCAATGATATTTTAGATGGATACTGAAAACTGTACTGGACCATGCAACACCATCATCTTGCAAAAAGCTTCAAATAGCTTTACTGAATGTTTTACAAACTACTCATCTTTGTCCTTTTATTAAGCCAGTCAAGTTACCCATAACATGTTTAGCAGGTTTCAATGTCCCTGAAACAAAATTATTTTGAACATTCACAAACCACTTGCTAACAAAAACCTTTTCCTTGATAACCAAAACAAACTCGTTTTATTTTATGGAATCCAAATAACTTTGCCACCTATGGACATGGCCTATCCTCAAAGGTATTCTTGTTCAATAAAAGCTCTTCACAGACAGACAAGAACAGAGCTAAAGCAGTCCTTACAATATTGCACTGTTGTTCCTTTTGACATACTCAGTGGAGCATGTTAAAAGCCTATGGTGGCTACTAGAAAGGGTCAGAGCAGAATGGATCTGTCTTGAACACTGGCTATGCATGGACTTTTCCTAGTCAGGAGACCCGTCACAGCTACTTGAAAATTCTGGTGTCTGGCTCAACTCTAGCACTGTGTTAGTCTCACAAGCTGAGACTCAAGCCTAATGCACTGTGAGCTGGTAGTCCCAACTTTCTAATCAAATAGAAATTGCACATACAAAATAATTACCTGTCACTAAACAAGGCAATAGGACACAAGGAAATGGAATGAAGCTGCATTAGGGCAAGCTCAGACTGGACATTAGGAAAAGGTTTTCACTGAGAGGGTGGTCAGTCATTGGGACACATTCCCCACGAAAGTGATCACAGCACTAAGGCCATCAGAGTTCAGGCCACCAGAGTTCAAGGAGCAACTGGAAAATACTCTTAGTCAATGGTTTAGTTTTAGGTAATCCTGGGAGAATCAGGAAGTTGGACTCGATGATGCTTATAGGTCTCTCAATTTGATATATTCTACATTTCTCAATTTCTATGTCTGTCACACCTAAGACATGATTCTTTCAAAGTTTTTTTGAGCTGATGATGACCTCAGCCTTCTATTTTTTGTCTCAACTATATTTTAAGTAATTTTAAGTAATTAAGTAATTAACCTATACTGATCTTTCAGAGGACATCTACATCAACACATTAACGCGTCCAGAGGCCCTTTTAAGCACTGATTTCCTTTGTATCAGTACAAGAATCACTGGGTATTGAATCAGGAACACCACTGGTCTGCCCAGAACAGGTTCCCACCTGGAAGACCTGCAAACCCTTACAATTCTAAAGGTTACAGACGAAAAGCACACGCCTTGGACAAGAAACTGTTGACTAGCAATGAAGTGTACTGCAGTGTGGGCTTGTTACTAGAACGGTAATGGATCACAAAAACCCAAAAGATAATAACTCATTCATTCTGAGACAAGTGCTTATTGAAACACACTTTTTTACACTTAAAATTCAATAGCATTAAATAGCACTGCATGTTCTTTAACAAGTCAGGTCATATTCTACAAATAAAGAGCAGTAAAACCAGCAATGCTGAATGGTATTCACATAACTCCTTGAAGAAAGAGGATTTCCTCACCTGAATCATACGAAGTTTCAGCAGCCATCATCAGCAATTCTTGCAATAATCTCCCTGATGGATTAGTTTGCCTTGGACTTCCATTGGAGGCTTTTCCTTCGTAGTTTGTTGTGCCCAAAGGAAAGGTGCCTTCATGAAGAGCATGACTGTGACATTTCACACATGCAAACTCCCCAGAGGCTGAAATTGGAGAAGTTTCTCCAGTATCACCATCTGTTTTATCTGAATTTAAAACATTTGTAATCAGTTTAGGTATAGAAAAGAAGTGCTTTGCACGTCATGAGGAACATTAAGATGCACATTCTATTCTACAGAAATAACCTGCTGAATTTGTATGGTCTCCATTTTAATGAATTCAGTCATATCACATCAGTAAACACCTTTGCATCACAGTCTATGGATTATACAGGCTGAAAGATTATACAGATCGTAGACTTCTCAAAAACTAATTCCTAACTCCACCAAAGTATTTCTTCAAAAAAAATTCAAACAAATTTTTCCACATAGCAAATCCAAAAAAAGTTTCAGTAACTTCTCCAGATCCAGAGGCAATGTAACTTCTCTGCTCCGGTTTAAAGATTTCTTTCTCTACAACCTGGCCCATGAAACAGCCCTTTTTGGCCACCTAACCCAGTAAAAATCTCTAGTTTTTACCGCCTACCATGACCAATGGTTTGATAATACAGGAAAAAATCACCTGTGGATCATAATAGTATTATACAGCTAAGTGTAAGTTACTAAGCCAAGTGCTCTTGAGAACAAATATATTCTTCAATCAAAACCTTCCCCAACAGAACCTGCTATCTAATCAAGATACCAAACTGGTCCAACAAGAATTACTCTGTAAAACTGATGCTGACTAGCATTAATTACTTTTCTTTAATTGAAGGATGTCCCATATCAGCTGTTTCATTATTTTGCTCACAATGAATGCCAGCCTGACAGGCCTGTAATTACTTAGACTGTTCTGCTGAGCCCTTTTAAAAACACAATATAAAAAACTTTGTAAAATATGCATTACATTTTAGATGTGAAGAGACCTTGAAAAAAAAATTAAACGTTTACCCTTAGAAAACATGAGTTTGTTGTACCTGTTAATTAATGTTCCTTATAGAGAATTGCAAAGCATTGGCTGCAGACTGTAACAAATGTATTTATAAAATTATAACTGCTCTCCAAATTTTTTTTTTTGCAATGAGTGTTTTTTAACTAGAAAAAACAACTTAAAAAGATGGTCTAAAAGTTTCTGTAGAAGCTTGATACTAACACCTTACCTGAAAGATTTCACAGTCACTTTCTCGGTATGCTCAAAAGGTAAACCTTCAAACAAAATCTACCAACTTCTCTTTAGAGTTATTGTACAACTACCTATTAACACAGACCCTGCCCAAAAGAAAAATCAACAAGGAACTTACATCACAGAATAACCGTGAATTCTGTTTTCCTGGTGAAATTTTGTTTAAATTATGATTTTCTAGACAGACACTCACAGGATAAACTTTTCTGAACTACAACTCACTTTGCTAGTATATAAGTTACACCTTAAGAAAGGCAACAATATCAGCTATTATTTCCTAATCCTCTCAAAGATTATATTCTTCCAATCTACTTCTCATAACAGCATTTATTATATATTTTATATATTACCTGCAAAAGAGAGGCTGCAACTCTTCGGTGTGTCTATCTCTGGTATAACACTAAGTTCATGTTGCTCCAAACCAAGCCCTAACTTGACTTTTGTCACCGGTGGTTTGGAAGATCTCCGTTTCTGTTCTCTACAGAGAACTTTCTCAGATTGGTCTGTAAAACAAATACAATACGTGCACACACACACACACACATATCTCAAATTAACTTGGAGAGATGGAAGAGAACTCCAGCTCAGCTGTAAACCAATAAAAATTATAATGAAAAATAACGCATAGCCTTACCAGTTTGCTCAACTGGACCAATGCACCGAGAAATCGTTTCACTTCTGTGAAATTTATTCCTGCCACAATTCTCTTGCTGGTAGTTTTCTGAGACTTGGAAAAAGTCAGTTCTATTAATCCAGTCAGGCTTTTGTGCCTCTGTCACTTCTTCATTTGGGCACACATGTCTCACCTGAGAAGGGGGGAAGAAGTTTTATGTAAGATTATATTTATGCTAATATATCAAACAAGCATTTTCTCTTGTATGTATTCTACACAGGACAATACTGAGCACGTTGAGAAAGCAGTTCAAGTATGCAGGATACTGGACAGATCTGCTTGGCTCACAAAAACATTTGGACATAGAGGAATTTTACTTAGCTCTACAAACCTAACGTGCTAAAACACAATTAGTTACATTTCCAAGGCCTTTGTGAGATTAGGTCAGAGTATCCATCGTTTTCACCAGAGACAATTTCTGAAAAGTCTGCTTTTACTTTTTCAGCTCCTGAATTCAAGAATTTTAGCTGCTTGGAGACTGCAAAATCAAAAGACAGGAACTATATAGAGAACAGTTATTCTTCTAAGATGGCTTCAGTTGAAAAAAAACACAAGGGAAGGCAAAAGGAGGCTCTTTAGAACCTCAAGAATAAACTTGGATCTTTCTTCTTTCTTCTGTTACTGAGAAACAAGCAAATTACAAGTCAAGACTGCAGCTGCCAAACCAATTTCCTAGTGAGCACACACAAAAAGACAAGCTTTAAAAATAATCTATTCAAGATGCTTATGATATCCTTTCAGGTATTGTTTAAGTATTTTTAATATGAAGGCTATTTCACACATAGAGGAGCATTTATAGATATGAAGACAACTCTACCTACAGGAATTTCAGACAACATTACAATTTCAATAGGCATTATGCTCAGAGACCAAGCACAGACGTTCACAGTATTTCTGTTAGACTGAACAGAACTGTGCTCTTGGGGCTTACAGAGGAAAAGTACTGATTACAAATCACAAGTCCTAATTAAAATTTTCATTATGGTAAATCACCTAAAACGATCAACACTCCATGGGGTACTCTGCTAATTGGTAGCATTGACTCATAAGTTTGTTCACCTTCTAGATGATTCCCCATGCAAAGTGTTTATAAAACTTACCTGCTTGTTTAGAAATTCTTTCAAAGCCTCTTGCTGTCTCTGCATCTGTTCCTTCAATTTCTCTTGCTTCTGTAAAAGTAGTTGTTCCTGTATTCTCCGTTTAGAAAGAAGAGCTTCTCTTTGTGCATCTAGCTGTTCTTGCAATTCTTTCAAATACTTTTGCTGAGCTTGGATGCTTTCTGATGAGGCCAACACTTTGTTCCTTAATTTAAGTATACCAGAATAATTTAACAAAGACGCATCTCCTGGTTTTGGTATCAAGAATTCCTCAACACCCTGGGCTTTAGATTCTTCATGTGCTAGAATCATGGGTTCAGAAAGACTGAGCAGTTGATCAGGGCTTGTTTTGCTGCTGCTCTCTACAGATCCCTGCTGACAGGCTAAAGGATCAGCCAAGGCTGATGTCTTTGTCGCTGGCATGAGGGATGTCTTAAATGGATGCCCTTCTCCAACTTCTGTCTCTGTTTGATAGTCAGGTATCTTCTGAGCTAACTTTTCAGAGTGTACTGTTTCTGAAGATTCAGAGGAACTCTCTGCAGGCAACACAAACCTAACGTGTTGTCGCTGTGCTTCTGGTTGTGTTCTTATTGCAGTGACTTCTTTCCTGACTGACCCTGATGGTAACTGGGACTGGGATGGTTCTCTGATGTGATTACTGGCAGTTTCCCACATTCCCACTTGTTCCTGTGAAGGACAGTCACATGGCAAGTTAAACTCTCCATGCTTCGATTTTGATGCTTCTGAAAACTGCACTGATTTTCCAGGACAAATGTTATGCATTTGCTCTTCCTGCTTCTGTGAAGATGGCTTTTCCAATATACGCAATGTTCCTGAAAACACAGGTAATGACCGCACATATTCTTGGGCATCAACTTGCTCCAATGCCTGGTATTGTGTTGGCTGTGATCCTTGCCTCTCTAGGAGTGGCTCTGAGACAGGCTCTAAATTAATGGATTTTGTTTCCATTGAGCTCAGAGGTGTTGCAGAAGCAGACAAGTACCTTTGCTTCAGTGTATTCTGATACTCCTGTAGATGCTTTCTAGCTTCTTCAATGGTCTCTTTGTGCAATCTGAACAGAGTGAAAACATGAATCTTTTCAGAGCAGTGCAAAAAGAAACATCAATTGCAATAACCAAAGCAATTCCAATTACTTTGAACAGGCATTCCATAAAGACACTTCGCATTCCATAAAGACGTTTACCGTTTCTGCTGCAGAAGGCGTTGTTGAAAATTACGGATCGTCTGTATATGACTGTCTTCTCTTGGACTCCTGGTTTCTGATACAGCAGTCTAATCAAAATAAAATAATTTTAATTGCACATATACAACTAATTCACAGAAAACTGTTATGGCAACAACCGTAAGCTGCATGTTCTTCCTTCTAAGTTTACAGAAGCCACTGGGTACCACCATGTTTGAAGTCTGTGAGATTTCAGCCTGAGGCAATGAAGCTAAAGGAGTTTCTAGAACAGATGGCCCACAGCTACAGTCTCTCTCTGCACGCACCATCAAAGTCAATGGTGCTTACAGCAGCTCAGCCTAAAGAGGTAAATATACCCTGCAAACTCAGGGAGCAATGAGCCAATATAGCTGCACTTCCAAGGCAATCAGACTCTCAAAAGAGTACAGATTGTGCAAATGAATCAAGATTTTATACATAAAGAAGATTACTTTCCTTCAACATCTTCCATAAATTCCTCTTCTTTAAGTGAATGCTTGAGATTTAAACAGAGGCAGATTTTTGTGTCTTTTTTTTCCCACTATGATTTCTTTTTTCCTTCTTGAAAAAGGTTATGTCTGCAAGCCTTCATCATCATCATCATTATCATTTTACTAACAGGCACTATAAACAGAGGTGCTGT
Organism: Lycocorax pyrrhopterus obiensis; assembly: GCA_014706295.1. Lineage (NCBI taxonomy): Eukaryota > Metazoa > Chordata > Aves > Passeriformes > Paradisaeidae > Lycocorax > Lycocorax pyrrhopterus. The sequence continues at coordinate 80,785,586 of JACSVZ010000001.1, forward strand.
CCCTTGGACTACAGAGAGACAATACAATAGCAAAAGTCACAGAATCATAAAATAACAGAATATCTGAGTTGAACGGGACCTACAAGGTCATCAAAGTCAATTTCCTGGCCCTGCACAGGACCATCCCCAAGAGCCACAGCATGTACCTGAGAGCACTGTCCAAACACTTCTTGAACTCAGAGAGGCTTGGTGCTGTGACCACTTCTCTGGGAGCTGTTCCAGTGCCCAACCTCTTGGTTAAAAACCTTTTTTCATAGCATCTAACCTAAACCTCCCCTGACACAAATTCATGCCACTCCTTCGAGTCCAGGGATACCATGTGAAATAAAGCTTGTACACTAGAAAAGGAAGCTTTTATACATACAAACTTCTAATGCACAGTCTAAGAAATAAAAATTGTCTTGATTGATATAGTTTAAAACTGGTAAATGATGTTCTTTATTTTTATTATAATAGTAATTAAAAACCTACACACAATTTTCTATAATTCTTCACCTCATGTTCCGTTTGATTCTGCTGATCTGTGGAAGGGAGACTGCAGCTTTGCACCAGCTGACCTTGCTCTTCCTCTTCTTTTTTTTTCTTAGCCTCCTCCAAACAGGTTTGCATTTGGATCTGCAAATAATCAGCCTCCAAAAGAGCTTTCTCTTCCTCAATTTTTTTAATCAAGGCCAGCTGCTCCTGTTTCTGTTTCTCTATTTCCTCATTCTATCGAAAAGAAAAAAGAGGGGGAATCTCTAGAAGTGAATGACAAAGAAACCAGACTGCTCACACACCACTACAGAAGAAATTCTACTGCTTGTGACAGGTATTTCCAAATTGCAACAGGCCTTTAAAAGTAGTTCCAAAGTTTACAGGAATAACTTTGTTTTACTGGCTCAATATCTCTAACAATCCCTGAATCCATTTACTATTGCATTATTACCTGTTCTCAAATCAATAAAATGGATAAAATCAGAATCCATTCAAGACACGTTAACACTTTCCAAAGACTGCAAAAGAAGTCCTTTTCTTAAACTTACTTGAGAAATCTATTTTGCATTTTACTGAGTTTTTCATCAGAGTTGAACATATTTAAACATTAATTCAAGCTTTACGAAAGCTTCTGAAATAGCTAATGTATAACCACTTTGAGAGCAGTCCATAAAACTCTGAAGTAGTCTGTTTATTCTCTTTCCATGTACCTATCAGCTACAATTCACTTAGAACCACGCTTATTAACAGCATATGTGCTTTTAGAATGGAAGCAAAGAAAAAATTCAAAGTACTGGCAAAGATGAAGTGGACAACAGCCTGTAATGACAACCTGAATGGGGATGTCAGGAAAAGCAACCCGAGAAAAAGCTGGACCTGAGAACAGTTAATGTGGACACAGCAACCTGTACACCTGGCCAGGTGCAAAGTGGGAAGACATGAAGGTTAAAGAAAGCAGCCACACTTTCATAAAGGATTTGTTCCTTGGTTTTTTTCCTAAAATATTACTATTTTGTCAAATTTTTGTTTCCTTTATTTCTGAAAGTAAACTCTACAATTTAAGGCTGCACTTAGACTCAAATTTCAACTTTTTTTTTTAATTGGTAAACCACCACATAACAGCTGGTAGGTCTCTAGGGATACAACAAAAATTAAAATAAAATGAAACACATACACAATACATATAATGAAATAGTACACAAAGTCACTATTTTCTAAATATAATAAATATAGCATTCCCAGGGACACAAAAAACTTTCTGCATCTGCCTCCTACATAACAGAAATAAAAATTACTCAAGGTTTGTATGTTTTTCCTGTCACTCTAAACACAATCCCATAGACTCTCCTACATTATTATACACAGGTTTAATAAAGTTTTCAGAGTTGTGTATTGCTGACTATATCCTCCCTTTATAAAACAAAGGTATTCATGTACAACTGGGATTCTCATTTAAACATGGTTACATCCCTGGCCTACAGCACTTGCTAGATTTGAAGAAACTGGGGGTTTCCACTCTATTCTAAATGCCAGCTACAGCTTTGCTGTTTTTGAAAAGTATAGAAAATGTTACCTTGAAAGTTTAAATGTTAAGAGCACCTATAGCCGCTGTATAACCTGAAACATTTTAAAGTCTTTTGTAAATCATTTTTTTAACACTACAACTGAGATAGGAATAAATACAAACACACTTACCCACTTCTGTCTCTCCTCTTCTATTCTAATTTTAGCTGCCTCTTCCATTCTGATTTTAGCTGCTTGTTCTTGAGGATGGATTAGAACCGACTTTTCATCTGCAACTGTATTTTCCAGCATTTTCATCGGGTCTAAAATATACATGTTATTTGGTATAATTGCAGTCAGAGTGAGCCTTGGATCTTCTTTACATCTTGCTTTACAGTTTCCCAATATCTCTAAACAAATGCATAAGCTGCTCCTGAAAAGATCTTTATTTTACTACTCTACCTGTCTCCATATGCTGAAAAATCAGTTTTTTATATTATTTCTTGAATGGCCCTTTATTATATGTCTTTCTTGAATACACAGAGATGTCCCAGCTTCAATGAGACTGAAAATTACTTTTAACAGATTACTTGGGAGCCCAAGAGCAAGATTATCCTGTAGAATCAAAAGCCACACATTAACCTCTTGGAACAAAGAGGGTCTGAAACCGGCAGTCACTGGGCAAATGACGTAACATTTGGCTATTGCACAAAAAGCAAGTCTCAGTCCTGTACTGTTAGCTTCAAATAGCAGCACATTTTCCCCAAGGAATGGTTTCACTCATGCTGCACTCTCCAATCCCCAGGCATTATGTTGGCATAGCCATGTACATGACTGAACTAAATCACTTTATCTTGTTTAAAAAAACAAGCACCCTATCAAAGCAAAAAAACCCAAACAACCAAAACACATGCCACAACTTGATGACTTTAAAACTTCAGAAATCCCACTCAGCACACAAGACCACCAACTTCAGCACTAGCCTAACCAGAAGGGCACCAAGGACAGACATGGGAAGTAACCCCAAGATGATTTGGCTACGAAACAAATTGCAATGTCCAATTGCTATAAATTCCAATTTTATGAAAAGGCTTTTTGGAGTGGTGCCTAAAAGCAGAAAAAAACTAATCGGCTTATGCTTGTCTTGGGCATTTATAGCTGTGAATCTCCAAAGAAAGCAGCTTTTCCAGTTCAACAGGTACAGAACTTCAATGCCGACTTCTGCACTGAGAATTCTGTCTCTGAAGGCAAAGACTTATTAAAGCATGGCAACACCAACAGTGACAAGAATTTGGGTAAGATTTGAAGGATAGAAAGATACTCTGGACATCTGTTCTTTTCAAGATCTCAGTGGACAGGTTGGAGTTAAGAGCAAAAACCTCTCCTATTTGCGGTTTCAACAAATCCATAATGCCTTGTGGGCTGAGATAGGAAACTGTACTGTCACTCACCATGACAAAACATTTAACACTGAAAGATCATGAAACAGTTTTGTCATAGTCCCCCTGTACAAGTCTTTTTGCTCCTACACAACAAACTTTGATGCAAGTATATACTATGTACCTTTGGCTTCAGATACTGTAATTTTCTGCTGCTCCTTGTTAAGTTCTATATCATATAACGGTCTCTCTTCACTAGCAATTGTGCCTGATTCAATAGTCTCAAATTCACTTTGACTCCCTTTCTCACTTTTTGATGACCACTCCTCTTTTTGGCTTCTAATCTTGTTCAACAATTTCTTTAAGGCAAGTTTTGATCGAGGTTGGCAGGCTTTTCCTTCTTCATGCCCTATAAAGAATATATTCTGTTAAGAGTTTTGGGTAATGAATATCTTCATATCATAAAAGGAAAACCAACTATTTTTTTTTATTGTTTACAGAGTTGGACAAATAGCTCAGGCATATTTTTAAAATCTTAGCAATATTTTCTCTTACCTGCAAGAGAGAAGCAGTAATTTGTCCCTGCAAGCTATAAAAGATGGGCTAAGCTGGATGCAGTGTTTTATACTCAAACTGTAGCAGAAATATGCAGTACTACCCCCACACCTGCCCTCTGTGTTGTATCAGCACTGGCAACACAATGCACCACAGACCAAACACCAGACTGTGCCACCCAAGGGATGCAGAAGGCGCTTGGCCAAGCAGCAAAGGTCACCGAGACACTTCTGGCTCACATCACATGACCCTGTACATGCCACAAGCAAACAGGACACACTCATGCATCCGTTCCAGCCTACTCACAATATGCAGCAGCTCAACCATAAACCTGAACATAAAGGACACACAATAAGCAGACTATAAAGCTTTAACTTTGAAATATCTCAAAAGTTCACACACCAGCATCAGTCCATATTTATACTAATTATATAGGAATAATTATGGCTACTAACAGTGTCGTTCTTACAACTGAAAATTATTCTCAGTATACTAATGAATTGAAGCATATCAGAAAAAGAAGTCACATTTTCATTTTTAAATTCATAATCATTAGGGTATTATCATCTATGCTAAACACAAACCACACAATCCTGAAATATCTTCCACACATTAAGAAGTTTTATTAGTTAAAACATTTTAGTTATTACTCAAATTATTTGATATACTAGACTAATCTTTTCTAATATAAAATGAAAAGGTTTAAGTTAAATATGAAGTTTAGAAGTTTTACTTTCTGGTTCATTAGGGACCTTCTCTTCTATCACAAGTTCTGATTCTTGTTCAGTATCACAAGGAAACTCTGGTTGAGTGTCACAAGCAGATTCTTGCTCCAAAGAGATATCAAGATCATTATCTTGAGCTCTGTTAGAAGGGGCTGGCAAAGGTTGTGGCTCAAACTGCAAAATCAGGTCTCCTTTCATGTCTAATTAAAAGAACACAATAAAATAAAATGATCATTTGGAATACAAAGCAAACAACATTGCAAGACTACACTCACACACAAATCCCCAGGAAATTCAAATATCAATTTCACAAGAGATTCAATCCAACTTTTTTTCCCACCAAAATAGAAGATTCAAAACTGTTTAGACCAACAGCCATCTATTGATTCAGAACCTCCACAGCAGTTTCCACTAGAATATGCTATGTTTTTCAAAATAAAAGTTGATGTGATGAAAGGCTCATCTTTACACCAAAAGCAGCTCACAGGAAAAATTACACACAATCCCAGTAACTTCATCAGGGAAAAGACACACCCTGACCTGGCTGCTCACAAGGCGGCCACAGAAGAGTGATCACATGGTCCAGGTGTGAAATCCCAGAACACTGCACAACAGGAATTCTCCCATGCTCACTTTAGTGACTGAGGGGGTTATTGCCTACAAGGGATGTGGGGCACAGGGGAAGATCACCTTGGAACTGTATGCTTGTTACTTAGAGGAGGAACCCAAGGCAGGGAAAGGAAAGGATCAAGTTAGACAGGGGCAGAACAAGTATGAGATAAAAATATAAAAATAGTGAGATAAAATGAGACAGTCAGTACACTTGTCTGGCCGTACACTGTGCCTGACAGTCTGTTCTGTATTCTCACTAAATTCCACTTGTAGCTGTTTTCTAATGTGAGGAACACTGTATTTTGTATGCATTTGTGTGCATAGACATATAAGGGCCAGTAACTGGAACGGGGACCAAAAGTCACAGGTGCACCTGTGTCTAAAGCACTGCCAAATGCAGAGGCCATAATGAGTGCATTTAGGTGGGTATGAGTATCAGCATGCAGTGGCTAGCAAATCACAAGCCAGACTAGCCAGCAAGAATGGTAAGAGGCTCAGGAGTTATGCATCAGGCAGCTAAAAGACTGGGCTGGATATCGCAGAGGCCAGGGAATCTACAAGTTGCCTAGTGGAGGGATCAGGAGATCCAAGCATTCAAGCCAGCTACAGAGGAGATGAAGGGATGCTAAGAAACCTGCCAGCACATGTGTGTGCATCTTTGAGACTATAAGAGGATCCAGGGTCAGCTACTGAGCACACTGAGTATATAAGGTCAGTTCTGTGCATGTCTGTGCATACGCTCACATGCCCAGCTGGGTCTGTGTAGCAATAACTGGAGTGGAGCAGCAGATCTTGGGGCTTCACATGCCCAGGAGCCAGCAGCTGGGAAGACTAAGGATCAAGGGCCAGCTGCCATGTAAGAGTGAGTGCCTAAAGCTATTCACCAAGTGATCCATAGCACATATTTGAGCACATGTGCATTTGAGTGCATACATAAGTATGAGAGGTAACTGTAAGGCTCAAGGCTCCAGGATTAATCACTGGGTAGACTGGCTAAGACCTAAGGAGCACCTGTAGTATAGCAGATAGAGACCTGGGATACAGGGGACAACTACTGGATACACTGAGTGCCCAAGACCAACTGCTGGAGGGATCCATGCCATATGCACAGACATATATCCCACTAATAGGCCTTCACCTTGATCAGCCACAGCAGCAAAGAGAAGGAGGCCATTTGTGCTGTTTGTACTTAATGTGAGTGCTGTGTTTCCCCTGTTGGCCTGCATGGCCCCCTGTGTGTACGTGCCCTGGAAGGCTGCTTGTGTGTGTGCCTACTGTGAATACACACACGGCCGTGCCACCGGCTGGACCTGGGCAGACGCAGCTGCAGCAGCCTCTCCTCTACTGGGTACCAGATTCAGCAACCTCCAACAAAGAACTTACTCCAGTCTTCACTGTACATTTCTTCAAATGCAGACTCCAATTCTCTCTGCCTTTCTTCTTTTATTTCCATGCGTTTGTACGGTGGTACTGAAAGCTGAGGTGGCATCTGTGCCACAACCTGTCTCCTGCGCATCCGATCCTGAGCTTGCATTTGCTCCAGTTCTTCCAGGAGCCTTTTCCTGTCCTTCAAGTATAAAGAAGGGATAACATAAACCTTCAGTGTTCACATTCAGACAGCCACACAACAGGACGGATACAAAATGCTTCCATTTGGTTACCATGATGTTTGTTTAATCTTTAACATTCAAAGTTAATCTTATTCTAGGGAGAAAGTGCTTCCTTAGGAGAAGGCTGTATCAGAGCTTTAGACACAAGAGTCATCAATACTAACTAGAAGATCTGATGTTAAATAAAGGATCAGACTCAACATCTATAGGCCAACTTTCCTCAAGAAGATTAAATCTTTTGTTTTATAAGGTAAATGTGTACTTCTTTTGGCAAGTGACTTTTGTTAATACATAATTCAGCAACTGCTACTTTTTAAGATGTAAACTAAACACTCTTTGGCACACTGAGAATATGTGAGAGCTATTTAAAAAAAAAAGTTTGTTGAGGTTATTTTTCTGTTAGTTTCAGGAGCGCCAGTATTATTTCCAGAAACCCCCATTTTAGTTTGGTTACTCATTCAGGGTCAATCATATCTCAGCTGATAAAAAGGAAGCTTTTGCTTTTTCTAGCCACCAAAAACACTTGTGAAACTAATAGACAATAAAAGTTTTTCAAGTGTAGCTCTCAGTACAAAGACTCTTCTCAGTAGATCAGTTTTTACTTCTTAAAGGAAACAATTTCAACATTTACAGACTTGCACACTAACAGAATGTCAGTCTTTAAGTAAAAACTTCGAAAAGTTTTCAAAAAATAAAAAACCCCGTTACCTTCTTAGCAATAATTTTTTCCCCTGAAGTGCAGAATAACCAACTCCAACTAAAGCTAATGTGGAAAAGGAGAACTCATCATCTATTAGAAAAGTTTTGCTTGACTATTACCTATTCGTTAATAGTTGGTCAAACATTCATATAAAAACAATTAGAGGATGTTCTTTCACTTTCACTTCTTCCAGATGCCAAAACAAGCAAATGGATTTTGACTTTTTTGTTTTTTCAAAGACACTCTGCAAACTTCATTTAGTCCATCAATTTCTCTCCTGTAAATGTAATTCCTTTATTAATCACCTACCTACAACTTACTTTACAGTGGTTGTTTTGACATTAAAAACAGGCGTAACTACTTTGCCTACCTTGGCCAACTGGATCTTCTTCAAGGCATGACTTCCTCTAACATGTGCCTTTTCAAGCTGCGTTCTTCTCTCCCTCTCTGCCTCCCTCTGTAGCTCCTCCAAACGTCTCCCTTCTTCTTCAGCAGCTAAATGAGCATCTGGCTGGCAGTCAATCAACAGTTTAGTCCACGAAGTTCTTTGATCGTTTAAAGCATATGTAACAATAAGTAAATGAATAACTCTGCAACAAAACCACTTTAAAAATGACATACAATGCCATATGAACATCCTTGAATGTTTATGTTGCAAGCGGGACCAAGCCCATTTTTTATCTCTGGAAAAAACAAGTATTTACATATTTCATAAGTCTAGGTGTCAGAGTTTTCCAGTTTCAAGCTGTACCAGGGATAATCATTTATATGATTTATTTGTTATAGCAGAGTGGTTATTTTTCCTACAATATATGGTAAAGTGAATAAGATGGTCAACGTTACAGATTGAGTACTTCTATGCTCATGGTTTTGTTTTAAACAAGGGGAAAAAAACCTTGAAATATTTTCAATCTCATTTGGAAACCAGAAACAATCTGCAATTTTCAAAGAAGAAAAATCTTACTAACATGAAAAAAAAGAACTTAGGAAAAAAAAATCATTGCAAACAAGCAAGGCAAACACAAGGCAAGTCTGGGAGTACATTGCTAAAAAGAAGGGAAGAAAGAAAAGCAGGGTAACTGCAGTTATCAATTCAGCATAAGCCGTAAGTCTTCCAATTTGGGCATTTGAACATGATGCTAGTCTTGTGATCTCCTTCTTATAAAGGCCTGTTCACAAGAGACTGCCAGGTGTGATCCCCCAAGTGCATGAGCATGTAACAGGCTTTACAAGTCTGCCCACCTGAGATTCTCTTTAGTAAGTAGTGTAACAGCTGCTTTATACGAGTTCATATCTTTAAACAGGTTCTACAAAACCCAACAGCTGATATCCAGACACTGTATGCAATGTAAAGAAACATATATGTAAGCCTGTAGCACAAACACTTGGAGTTAATCACCTGCTCTCCGTCCACTTCTCTGTCCACCAAAGCTTCAGAAATATGGTAACGTGTAACAGAAAAGTTGCCAGCACCAGAGGGCTTCACCGCCACAATCTTTTTCACTTCAAAACTCTAGGAAGAAAAGTACAACTACAGCTGTATCACAGAACATTATCTCCAGCAAAGCAACTAAACAGAAGTGATCTGTAAAGCTAAATTATTATTAAAAGAAACCCACCCCACCAAATTTTGTCCTGAAAATATTGTTTAAAGCCTTACATACATGTAATAATTAATAAATCACATCAGCACAAGGCAGATCTAGAGGGCTTTAATAACTGAGAGCATCTAACAGTCTTAGGCAAAGCCCTGCACAGAAATTGATGCTCATCAGTGTCATGTTTCAAAAGCACTAATTTAAAAGCACTGGAGTTTAATGCACTAAAACAAATCCCACTTACAACAGCTGTCACACTCACCTCAGAGCAGGGCAACCACAGACCCACAATATAACAGTAAAGCAACACTTGTAAAGTACAGACTTGCTTCAGGAAACTTAGAGCCATTATGTCCAATTTATTAGTTGACCAGAGAAAAGAGCATTTTCTGTGACTTCACTGAGAAGTGTCTATCCACAGAACGCTAAATTGCTGGGTTTTTTAGAAAGTTTTGGATACACTAACACATTTCAACTCTTTTCTGGAAGTCTGAGCAATGACCCATCAGACCCTCCCTCTTCCTTGGCCCAGCCTCATGTTCACAGTAACAAAGTAGCCAGGTTAGGTAACTCAATATCCTGTAGGATCTGCCTTTAACATCTCCTCCATTAATTTTCTATCAACTTCCTCTTCCCTCGACTTCCTCCCAGAAAGGGATTCTTACACACATCTTAATGTAAACCAGCAAGATTCACTGCTTGAGTGGTCTAAAACTAACCTGACCATAAAGAAATGCGCACACACAAAGAGCAGCATTAAGTCTCAGGAATATCTTAAACTTATCTCTGCATAAGAAGAGGCACACAAAATTCCAGTATTGACTATCACTATTTAATGAGACTGTAGAAAGTAAAGCCTTTAAATGAAAATCAAAGAATCATAGAATCATTTATGTTGGAAAAAAACCTTCATCAAATCCAGCCATTAACTCAGCACTGCCAAGTCCACCACCACACCACGTTCCTGAGTGCCACAGCTCACACCTTTTAGATACCTCCAGGAATGGTGACTCCACCACTTCCCCAAGCAGCCTGTTCCAGTACTTGACGAGTCAGTGAAGAAATTTTTCCTAATATCCAGTCTAAACCTCCCCTGGTGCAACTTGAGGCTATTTCCTCTTGTCCTGTTACACGTGCGAGGAGACCAACCCTCAACCGGTTACAATCTCCTTTCAGGCAGTTGTAGAGAGTGACAAGGTCCCCTCTGAGCCTCCTTTCCTCCAGGCTAAACATCCCCAGCTCCCTCAGCTGTTCCTCATCAGCTCTGTGCTCCAGACCCCTCCCCAGCTCTGTTGCCCTTCCCTGGACATGCTCAGCACCTCAATGTCTTTCTTGTAGTGAGGGGCCCAGAACTGGTAAAACTATTTTGAGCCTTACCAACAGAACTTCAGTAACTTATTTTATGGTACTTAAACAAATGCATGCTATTCTAGTAGGTAAAAAAAGAAACCGCTAAATTTCTTAATCAGTAAATATCATACTAATTGTAACAGATCAACATTAACCAAAACACTTGCAGATACTGATTATTGCTATGAAAACAGACAAGTCACAGGCCTAAACTTCATTAGCCAGATAACCAGTGCTTGCCCTGTATTGGGTTACTTTCAGAATGTACAATTCAACATCTCTTCTGAATTATTTTTAAAAATTTAAAATTAACAAACCAATAACAAATAATTATTAATTACATGTAATCAATCAAACCTCCAGAATTTTATACAAAAGCTGGGAAGATGTGAGAAATATGTTGGAGGCTGCAATTTTCCAATTAATGTCAAAAGCAATTTAGGCTGAAAAAAATACCATACTTCCATCATGGTTTTGTAACTCCTCCCTTATTTTTTTCCTCCCTCCAAAAAGCAAGTAATTCTATTCTAAAATCTGGCAAAACTGGAGCAGCAAAGTATCATGAAATGGGACAAAAAATGCAACAAAAACCCCATGACCCCAACTCTACAAATGCTATGAATAATCAAGCAGAGTATAGTAACACTTTTTAGGTTTTATTTTAATTACATAAAAATCTAATAGATCATATAAGAAAAAGCATGTTTAAAGGAATTCTGCAACACTTTTCAATAAAATGGCGTTTACAGTTTAACATGAATTAAGTAACTTTTCATTTGGTCTAACTAAATATGGCCTCAATTCCTAAAATCCATACTTCTGAGAACCAAAATGGGTTATAACATTAAAAAGACTTCTTTTCTAACTGGGTAAAGTAACAATAATAGGAGTATCTTTAGAGATTGTTTCTTATATTCTAACTAATCATGCAATGAACAACAGTGCCCTAAATCCTTTTTATGAAATTATAATAAACTGTTATTGCAACAGAGCATCAGATTATGATTATAGTTGTATTCAATAAGCTCCTTATGCAAACTGATTCAAAATAACAAGCAGACTTATTCAGATGACCCTGTAATTTGCTGTTATTCACAGGAGTTAAAGTCGAACAATTTAAATTCAGTGCCTTTTGAGTAACACATTTGCAAGACAAAGCCCTAGATTTACCTTCCCCTGAACTGAGTCAGTATCTTTTGTTTTCTCTCTCTTGAAGCAGAAACAGGAATAAAATTTCTCAATCTTTCAATTACTTAGCATTTTCCCCCATGAAGTACATGGCACCCAATAACTCTTTGAAGAAAATAACTTTATTCTTCACCCTGTGCCCTCCCAGCCATAGGCCTAAAACAAAAGGATTAAAATCTATACAGATATGAAAACTAGGAAAAAGGCTTAAAGTCAGCTAGTCTTTAAATGGAACAAATTGACACGCTGTGCTATATTGAAGAAGAGCAATCTCTTTCCTCAATAAACACTCAACATGTCTGCAAAATTACTGATTCAATTTGCCATTTTCACAACATGAACTTCATAACAGAAACAAAACCCACATACTGTAGTGTCTGTAGAAAATCCAGATGTTTGCAAACTCTGCTAAAACCAGTTACAAATCACATTCGTTGAAAAGGTGAGTAAAGGACATTTACTAATGGGTGGAAATGCATTAATTTTTGGAAAGGAACAATACTTAAATAGAGCACTGACCCAGACATGTCATCCAACACAATTGTGTATGCAATTCTGGTTTCACCAGAACCTGGAGAAACCTGGAAACAAAGCCTTCTTGCTTCCCCTGGTGACAAAATACTAAAGAACAAGGAGAAAATTCTGCGTTTATAAAATGGGAGATGCATTACTGATGTTGCTAGATAGAAGTTTAAATAAAAGTATTAAATATTAAGTACTGTGTCATTTTAGTTGTTATGGAGGTTAACTGCAGTGACTACCTATGGCGTGGGGTTGAATAAAACGTGACATAAGACACATTCTAAACTGCAAAAGTTACTACAAAGCATCTCATGATTTTCCAGCAACGCCAAACTGAGCAACAGAGGCACCTGAAAACCAGGAAATAAAGAGTCAAAGTTTGGACTGATACAGACTTCACCTGCTCTACACCAGACACACCAGGAACACACCATGTGGAACAACATAGAGAGAAACAGCAGCATGAAAGGGTGTGTGAATTTACCTGAACTGTACCAGACAGGAGCTTATTCCAGATGTACTAAATTCCAATACTTCACCAGAAATAACCCCAAATTTTACCACTCCCTTACAACACTTGTTTTAATCTTCACTCATATCCAGCTTACACAACATGAAAACCCTTGGGCTGCAGTGAGGAGATGAAGAGAGAAACTTGTACTAATGGAAGCACATAGGTACTCCTCCTAATCATTCTTAAAACTGTGAGGGTCAAACCTTACTCAGTTTTTCCAGATACAACATGAAACCCCTATCATCCTGCACTCTAACCTGTACATGACGTGCTGGGATGTAGCTGGAAAAAATTTTGAAAGCTTCACTGGTTCTGAGAGGGGCTGGTATGCCTCAGTCCTTTCTTTTCCAGTCAGTAGTTTGAATATCCCTGGACCCAAAGGTCTAAAGGGGCACAACACCACATGAGGCAACTTAAACTCTGCATTCATGAAGTTTTATTAGCTAACTCCAAAGTAAAAATGCACGTAATGTTCTTTCTGCAGTTCAGATCTGCAATCCTACAGGAAATTCTACACATACACACCAGCTCTATGAAATCAAAGCAGCATGAATGGGGTACAAAGCCACATCTAAAAAGGCTGTAGCCTTCCTAATAGCCTTGGGTGACGGTTTCCTATCAAAATTAAAGAGCTTACCCTTTATTCAGTACTCCCTACAAGAAAAAGAAATTGGAGGGAGAAAAAAACCCCCAAAAAGCTGCCCCAGAGCTAAAAAGACAGAATTCTCTTTATTACAGAACTAAACAAAATGCTACTAAATGCATCAGTCTGACAGAAGGCTGAGGAGGCATGTAATGTACATGATGAGAGAGATAATTTTAAAGTTTCATACCACTATGGCTGCTAAATGAAAATTAGATATCATAAAAGTTTAAAATGACACATTAACTACAAAAATAAGAGTCCGATGACAAGAAATAAAATTCATACATAACAAGAGATCAATAAAGTACCACAGCTTAGTAGCAAGAAACCTGCTAATATATAATTAATCTGTTCTCTTGGTTTTTGCTGAACCAGTCTCCTTATAGTACGCAAACACCAACTCTGGATGTCCTGTTCTGAGGAGTCAGACCAATAAATATACGTGCTACCCCTGAAATTGTGATCACTGTTGCATCAGGGATACATACCTCAAAAGCACGTGGTGGAGGAGGTGGCAGGCTTGCAACTTTGGCTGCTCTTTGTCTTTCCACTTCCAGAGCACGTTTACGCGCATCTGTTCGTCTTGAGGGACAACAACAAAAGAAACCACAAAAGAGAAGATAGAAGGAAAATAATTTAAGCAACACTGACAGAACAGTGCAAAATAAAAGGTAAACCTAAAATCAGATTCCTAAGTACCTGCATTGAATGCTCAGGCCATAGGGATGGGGAAGCATATTGAAAAGACAACAGAACTTAGGCTGGAAGGCAGCATTAAAAATTACTTTCCTCGTTATGCAAAAATGTTAATACACACAAGCATCCCAAAAGCAATGCAAAATCTCTGCTTTTGACTTAAGTTTCCAGAAAGCATCATGCACTTCAACATACTTTAACTGCTTGAGTGTAGACATACTTAACTACTTAATTAACAGGTCTCAGCTCTACTCAAGCACAACTATGCCCAAAAAGACATAGACCATTTTTTATGCCAGCTCAAGTTTGGTCCAATCTACTTAATAAAAAAAAACCTAAGAAGGCAGATCATGACAACCTTTTTTCAAGTGGGTAATTCTCCACCAGGAACTGGCCTGACAACATTTCATTTCATATGTCACTGAACTCCTGGAGAGTCTGTGAGGCCAGCTTGAATATTTGACATTTTTGTCTTGATTTTAAAGCTACAGTTTTTATCAAAAGCCACAAGCTTTGTCCATGAGCATTAATTCTCTAACCCATAAAATTTCAAGACTGGAAAAGCTCCAAGCAAGAAGCATCAAAAATTTTGCCTTTCACCTTATGACACTGTAAAATGCATTCTTAATAAAACTAAATAACTATTGCATACCTGGCTTGCTCACGAAGTAATTTTTCTTTTTGCTGCTTCTGCTCTATCAGAGCTTTTCTATGTCTCGTCTCTGCTCTTTGTTTCCTTTCCTCTGCTTGCTTTGCCAGAGCTTCTAAGTCAGGTTCCTTAACATTAAAATATAGTAATCACTTAATACAGAATTTTACTCACATCTCATAGTATCAGTATGATATTTCAAATTACATACTGCTGGTAAGAAGCATAAGCTCAAAACTACCTTCTACTGTATTAGGGTAAAAATACTCTAATAACTTTTCCTTCTCTGCCATCTTTATTTTCTTCTTCTCTGCCAACAACAGCAGCGAACCTGCCACATTTCTCAGCCAATTTAACCAAATATTGATGGAGAAATCTTAGCTTCTTCTGCACCAGTTTGATGAAAAAGATAATTTAAACACAATTATATATACATCCTGTAGAAAATGCAGCCTAAACTGCGTAGAAGAAGCGTGTTACTACCCTTCAGTCATTAACAGCAACAATCACATATCAACAGAAACATTTATGATTAGTTCTCTGCTCCTGTAACACTGGTTCCACAGTTTTTTGCAAACTCACCCATCCTAGCATTGGAACAGACTTTACAAAGAAGTTGATTTAAAGACACTGATATATGGAAAAGCATAATGCTATTGTACTTGGGTTTAAAGATCCTGACTAATTCAGGAAGTAAGCTACTCTGCAAAATCCATGTAAGAAATCTATGGCACCATTGGCTGATTTCTATAAACCTGGTTCAGAGTCAAACCGATAGAAAAATTCTACCCAGCAATCTCAATGATCTCTCAAACAGAGCCTACACAAGTTACAGAATTTTAAAGAAAGTGAAACCAGTTTATAGGTGCAGAATTAAAAAGTGACACCCGTTTGCACTCCAGGCAAAGGCCTCTGAAGCCCTTACCAAGGCTTTCCACGTCACTGGAGCACTGAAGGGAAAAAAATGTTAAGGGTATTTTCTTAACTGTACAAAAGATCCATGGCAGAGAAAAAATTACTGTATTACTGGCATAATTGAGATAATGAGTCACTATGTGCAATTTAGTCAAGTACAAACACACACGATCATACATATATATAAGCTAATACAAAGTAACTTTAAAGCCTGCCCAGCAAAAGCCTTAGCAGATAGGCCCATATCCTGTGGGAAGATACCTGCAAAAAAGTACATAACCACTTCTAAAAAGTTTCCATTCTTAAAAAGTTGTCTACTAAGGTATCAGGACTCCAAAATAAGGAATGCCAAAGAAGAAACTAAACAAACAGCAATTTTGGTATTTCTAAAACATTAAAAATTTCTCTGACAATATATGCTGGCATTGGCTGGGATAGAGTTTATTTTCTTCACAGTGGCTGGTATGAAGCTGTGCTTTGGATTTGTGCTGAACATGGGGTTGATAATGTAGAGGTGTTTTTGTTATTGCAGAGCAGGGCTCACACAGAGCCAAGGCCTTTTCTGCTTCTTGTGCTGCCACACTGGCAAGGAAGTTGAGGGTGGCTGGGAGGAGACACAGCCAGGACAAGTGACCCCAACTGCCCAAAGGGATATTCCAGACCAATTGACATCATGCTCAGTACATAAGTGGGGGAAAGAAGGAGAAAGGGGGAGATGTTTGGAGTGATGATGTTCGTCTTCCCAAATAACCATTACACGTGATGGGTCCCTGCTGTCCTGGAGATGGCTGAACACCAGCCTGCTCATGGGAAGCTGTGATTTAATTCCTTGTTTTGCTTTGCTCTGTGTGTGTGCCTTTTGCTTTCCCTATTAAACTGTCTGTATCTCAACCCGTGAATTTTCTGGCTTTTAACCTCCTGATTCTCTCCCCGATCCCACTGGTGAGGGAGTGAGCAAGCAGCTGCCTGGTGCTTGGCTGCTGGCTGGGGTGAAACCATGACACAATAATATTAAGCTCACTTACATTCTCCTTGGCCTGTCGGTGACCCTCCCCAATCGCTCTTAAGCTTGATAAATACAGTTCTTCCAGGGCTTTCATCTTCTCATCCTGTGCCTTCTGCCATTCAGCTCTCAGTGCCTCCTCTAACAGATGCAGTTGTTCTTCTCTCCTCTGCTTTACCTTCTGCCTTATCTGGAAGGAGATATACTTCTGCTGCTCTCTGACCTGTAGAAATAGCATTCATGTTTTGCCAGCAATTCAAGAAAAGCACAATACTTTTTGCAGCAAGACTTCCCACAACACAGTCTACCCTCCTTCCATCTTTCCATCTCATCTGCTATTCCGTTCACAATCTGTCCAGAAAATACTTTCAAGTTGCTGTTACCTTGTTCCAAAATTAATATATAAAATAATTAATTTAATCTTAATTAAATGCTTCAGGTAAAGTCCAAAAAGTGACATACAAGTGACAAACTGCAAAAACTGCTTGGAACATTCTCTCCAAAAATATAACACAATAATTTATGAAAGACTCCTATTACAATTCAACATGGTTTAAAAAAAATCAACCACTATGCTGAAAACTTAGTAAACATACTTTATTATTTTCCACTTTGTATTTTAGGAATTTTTTTTCACAGAGAGGGTTGTCAAGCACTGGAACAAGCCGCTCAGGGAAGTGGTTGAGTCACCACCCCTTGAAAAGTTCAAAAGACGTGTAGATGTGGCACTTAGGGACATGGTTTAGTGGTGGACTTGGCAGTGCTGGATTAATAGTTGGATGTGACGATCTCAAGGGTCTTTTGCAACCTAAAAAAATTCCACCATTCTACAATACTACTACCTTGAAATTTAGCTTACAGGAAAGAATCTTTTCAGTTACTTTTCTTCAACTATTTGTTACATCATCAAATGAAATACAACACATGGAAAAATACACGCATACCTGTTGTAGCCTTAGTTTTCTTCTTCGTTCGTATTCTTCTTTCAGAATCATGGCTTCTTCATTAGGACTAAGCCTCAATTTCCCAGCTGTTGCAAGTTTCCTCTTCATCTTTGGATATGTTGAATAATCAACTTTTTTGAGAACAATGCAAAGAGAAAGAGAAATTGTGCATAAATGACAGTGGCAAAACAGCTATAAGAACAGGACACTGCCATAATGTTGTCAAATCTATCGTGGTATCTGCATGTGAGAGCTACAACTGTTCACGTCAGTCCCAACTGGAGGCTGGACTTGATGATCTCAGAAGTCTTTTCCAACCTTAATGTCTCTAACTGTAATCAACAGCATTGGCTCTGTCACAATCACAAACACAAATGCTTTTGAACTACTTTGAGCTATGTACCAAACTCTGCAGTAGTATCACATTCACAGTCTACTCTGTGGACGAGCCATAAACATTCGCAAAGTGAACAGTGAACACCATTCCACTCCTGGGAGGATTTAAAAACAAACCCACAGACTACTGAAAAGCACACCCCACAGTAAGGCAGACTGGCCACACAGGTGATTTTTACTGAAATACTCTCGTAACTGTTGTAGAGAAGACATAAGATACAACAGCAAATTTGTTAATGTTTTTGGCCGCACTCCAAGGTTTTCTGCCTTACAGGCTCTGAAACTCTAGCAACAGCCTGCGTGCCAAGCATTTCACTGGAAAGCTGGAACTGCTCACTAACGATTTTTTATACAAGTTTTCTTAAGACAAATTTCAAATTATGTTTCCCTCGAGATTTTACTGTGAAACAAGAATCTTCTGGTACTACAGACTGCTTCCCATTTTCCTCATAATTACGATTTTCATATGCACAAAAAAAAAAATACTTCTTCCATCTGATATGTAGCATAATCTAAAATTCCTCTCCCCCCCATATTTTTACTAGATCTTTAAATATTTATAACCCTGGAAATATTTGTGCGAAACAAGCAAACCAAGACTTTCAAAAGCCACTGTTTAATTCTAAAAAAACTAGTGAGCAATTCATATAGCACTAACAATTTAACCAACATGTCACATCTGGAAACATTTACTTCCAGCACCGTATATACTGATCTTGGTATACTTAGAGATAGACACAGTATCATAGATAAAATAGCAAGACTATAAAGAAATCAGGTGAGGTGTAAAGCCGAAGATCCCTAAGATAGTTTTGGTACAGGGTTATCAAAGCAATGAATCCCAAGCTCTTTACAGCATGAAGAGGGACAGTAGCACCCTGGTTCCTGCCAGCCCTCGCGGAGTCACCCGATGAAGTACAGAAGTTTATCACGGCACAAAATTAAGTAGCAAATTACTACATTCTCTCTCTCACACAGACACATTCCTAAACAAAGGAAAAACGTGGAGGATGACCAATACAAAGCCTAGATCTAAAGGATAAGAGCCGAGGCAGAGATCGCAAACGCCGCGCTTGCCCGGGCTCAGCCGCAGCACAACGCGGGTGGTACGGGGCGCCGAGGGCCCGCTCCCGCCAGTCACCGGGAACCCCCGCCGGGGCCGCATCTGGATCCGCCCGAGCTGAGGAGCGACAGCGCGGAGGGAAGAGGAAGTAAAACGGCGGGGGAAGGGGATAAGGGAAGAAGAAGGGAAAGGGAAGGGGGGAAGCGAACAGAGCTGCCCCACACGCACCCTCCGCCGCCGCGCGGGCCCTCCCGATCACCGTGGCGCCAACGGCCGCCGCCCCCGCCACGTGACCCCGCGCCCCCCACGAGCCACCAGTGACGCATGCGCCCCCTGCCGCCCGAGCCCCGCCCCGTCCCGCGGTGGCCAATGGGAGCTCGGGACGGCGGCGGGGGCGCGCGCGCCCGATATAAAACAGGCGCTGTGGGCGAAGAAGGCGTTCGCTCCCCATGGTCGCCCTGTGCCCAGTCAGCCCCTTCCCGATGACCGATCTAAGTGCGGACAGTGCCTTGCTCGCCTAACGCGGCAATCTCAGGGCGCACGTGAAGGGGTTCGTCACCACGGCTCCCTCAAAGCACTGCACCAGTAGCCCGCAGTCGGAGTTTCCAAGGGCTCGCGTGGGAGGGGCACTGGTCAAGCTTGAAGTGCTGAGGGAGCGGAGTGAAACTGAATCCTGCTAGTTCTGCTTCACTTCTATGCAGCTTCCCTGTTCAGCGCTCTCTTTGGTTGCGCTGTGTCAATAGAAGGAGTATCATAGAATCATAAAATGGTTTGGCTTGGAGGGGGACCTCGAAGATCATTTAGTTCCACCCCCATCCAGGCTACGGCAGTGCCCCTGTACTTGTAGTGCTGCTCTGCCTGTCTTCTAGGCTTGCACGTGGCTTCTACAATGGGCGGATGTGTGTTGCTGCCTCAACCTTCTAGCTGAATCCTTTATAAACCTAATTAACATCTGCTCCTTGTAAATCTGATGCAATGCTTGCTTCTTTGCTGGTAGCATGTAGTGACAGGACAAGGCAGGGAATGGATTTAAACTAAAAGAGAATAGGTTTAGATTAGATATTAGGAGGAAGTTCTTTACTGTGAGGGTGGTGAGGCACTGGCACAGGTTACCCAGAGAAGCTGTGGCTGCCCCATCCCTGGAAGTTGGATCCCCCAAGAGCAGATTGGGTGGGGTTTTGAGGAACTTGGTCTAGTGGAAGGTGTCCCTACGCATTGCAGGGGGGTTGGAACCAGATGATCCTTAAGGTCCCATCCAGTCCAAACCATTCTATGAATCTATGATTCTTCCTCACACTTAACCTCTCTTTCTAGAAGGGACCATATGTATATGTATAAGATCTGCAGCAGCTGGGATTTGAAAGTGGAGTCATCAGATATCCTTGATTTATGAGGAATGTAAATGTTATTGGTATTGAGGGAAACAATTCTGCCACACACAATTGAATTACAGATGATGCAAGAGAGACTGTGTTAGACTGTTTCTTTGCATGGAGCATGTTCCAAAGGTCTGAGCTGCTGCTACAAAAATGGAAGAAACGTTCGTGACTTAAAACAGACCAGGCACAAATGAGATAATCAATTGTCTTGCACTGAAACTTGAGTGCAAAATATAGCTACTTTTTTGGCAGTTTCTTATAGAAAAAGGAAAAAAATATTTTGTACTAGTACCTAACTGTCATAGTAACCCATCATATTGTGCCCTCCAGGACTGAAACCAGGAGGGCTGAGATTACTCGGTAGAACTTAGTGGTTTGGTGCATGCCAATGCATGGCTGCACAGGAAATAGACAAAAAAAAAATAGAACTGCAAAAGAAAAGACATCAGCACAAGGAGAAGAGGTAACAGCAGTTTCATGTGCTTTCTTCCCTGCCTTCTGCATTTCACTGCTAAACTGCCTTCTTGTTCACAGACTTTTGCTTTCTGACAAGCGCCTGCACCTTGCTGCAAACTGCTGACTGTAATAGCTGGTACCAAGTTAATATGTGATTGTACATTAGACACACAGTTGTTTCACAGTATGCATATTGAATAAATTAGACTTAAGAAGCGCACTTCCAAATGTGTTTTCCAGTCTCCTTATCGGATTTTTTGTCCTTCAGCATTTTCATTATGGCAGTGCTCTCCTCAATAACATCACTTGCAAATAGCTTTATCCTGCAGGTCAACAGGTAAAAAAAAAAATCAAGACAGTCTATTAAGAGAGTAATTGAGATTATGGATTTTAGAATCCACTACTTATAAAATGTGAAAGAGGTCAAGTATATGCTCTTCAATTATACTGTCGGATAAAAGGGATATTATGAAACCTACATGTGCTGGGTAAGAATTCTGTTTCAAGGGTGTTTTCTGTCATTGTCTTGCAGAATTATTTCTGCTACTGCTTAATTTACATACATATACTGAAAACCAGGGTTTTTAACACTGTAATGTTTTCTACTTTTTACTACACACATTTGAATTACGGTATTACAGACCTGCATTAATTCCTTCCCCCTGTGAATCAGATGGTGTTCCTTTTATGAAAGGTGAATAGTGATGCAGCAGTACTGGTGCATTTAGTCAGGGATATATAAAACTGGAGGTATTGGCTCCCCTGAGCTTCAATTACTGGTCAATTTCTCCTAGGGAAAAGGAATTACACTTGCAGGAGTTATCTACAAAGTCCCAAGACAGCCAGTAGAAAATCTGAATTTCTTTTCAGGAACAGAATGCTTTTCATACATAAAAAATGTCTCAGAGGGAATCTACGTGAAAACACAGATTTGAAAGAAATCATTTTAGTTTCATGTGTTTGAAGTTGAAGAGGGGTTGTATGACTGTGAAGGCTGCTGATGAGTTGGCCTGCAGTGCACGGTCAGGAGCTCAAATCACAGTATAGGCCTTGTGCTGTTCCAGAAAATGTCTTTTGAGAGCTAACTGTTTGTACTTCCCTATCACAGAGGATGTTTATTCCATCAGCAGATGAACCATTGCAAGAGATTTTGGCACAGGCACGTTGTCTCGGTGTGCTCTGTGGGGCCGTTTGGTCTGAATGTGAGGCTGGAGTTGACTTTGTGTGGCCTGAGAGAAAATATTCCTTGTCTCATGGGCAGGTCGAGTAGACCAGCATAAGCAACCTATACCTTTCACTGCCACACAGGAACACTTGCTCCTTTCTTCATTAGAAATTCCTCACAGTCCACTCATGCCTCTCAGTCACACAAAGGAAAAATGACCTTGCAGGCTTTTCTGCATCTTTAGCAGGGAAGCCCTGGTATTAAAAGTTTTCTGAGATCTAGTAATGGAACACTACAAACACCTGACAGCTCACCCTTGCGCAGGACTCGGCACCCTGCATGAATTAAGTATTCTCCTTGAAAAACCCTGAAGGAAGAGCTTTTAAAAAAGTGTCGTATTCAGACACTAAATCCCCCTGCCCTGAGTCCTCTAACACATCATTATACATTACTGCAGTTTTCTGCTTGTAGTCTCCTTGCTGATAACTGAAGTATCAGAATGAAATGAGAATTTATCTCAGTCTGAATTGGCCTTCCTCTGCATTCAGTATTCCTCAATGTCACATACCACACTGCCATATAGTCTTAAACATTCCCCTATGGTTCATTTGGTTTCATGTGTAATTACTTCTCCCATGCTGTTCTCTTTTAGTGCCTGGCACCTGATGTCTAATTACCGTGACCGCCAGGAACTGACAGGATTTAGTTTTACAAGTGTTTGTAATCCTCCAGTTCATACATTTTCAAAACTGCAAAGTGCTTTTATTAAATAGTTTGCAATAAGGGCATTCATGTGTAAGCTTTGCACAAAGACATGGAGTTTCCTAAGAAGGAAGAAGGGCTAATCTTTATTTTTGAGGCTGACTAATCTACCATGGTCAGCCTGTGCAAGCATAGCCTATAATAGTTTCTGCTTGAGACTGATATGGAGATAAATTTTCTTGACAGATGTGGAAGAGTAGCTTTTGTTATTATACTCCATGTCATGTAATAGAAAGCTGCAAAGCTATGCTTTCCAGTACCAAAACAACTGTATCCAGAGCTGTGCCTGTATCAATTCTCAAGGTGCAGATTCTGTCCAAAAAAAAAGATGCTGCAGTTTAAAAAAGAAAAGGAAAAAGAAGTGAAATATGAGGCATAAAAGGCCATGTAGCTGGCAAAAGGATAATTACACAATGTACATCCTAAAATTATTGTTCTGGACGGAAATGTCTGTAAATTCAGATGTGGTTTTAGGTATATATGGTGGTGTCTTACAGACAAAAAAAAGGCATGCTGTCCTATGACATTGATCCAGAAGCTCTTATTAGGGAACTCATTCTCTGCCACAAACGCTCCTGGGATTTCACCCAGCATCCTTAGCCCAGCTTAATGATTTGGGTCTCTGGAAAACAACCAGCCTTGGGGTGGTAAGAGAAGCAACAAGTGACTAAGAACTTATTATTCATGCATGAACCACGGTGCTGCCTAAGGTCATTTTAAAATGGGCTCTCAAACTCTCAAACAAATGAACTCTCCCAAAGCTTGAAGCCAACAGAACTGAGCCAGATTCAGGGTTTTACAGACAAAAAAGAGCCTTGTTTACCTGTTGTATATCCTCAGAAGCAGTCTGCCTAATCACTCAGTGATGCCAGCATGTGTAGACTTCTACAATGCAAACTTGGTGTGTGCACATTAATTTGCTAAAATTGTTGTAACCTGCGTTCAGCCTTCTAAAATATATGGGAACCATACGCAGAATTTTCTCCAATCCTTAAAATATGCATAGTAGCTATGTGCACTAATAGGCCAATTATGCTCAGTCCAGTGGGTTTATAGCTGGTCTTTGCCAGCTTTTCTCAACTACTGTGCCATATCTTGTTTGGCTAACCTTCCTGAGTTTCTTCTTCTAATATCTACTTCTATTCAATTTCAGAAACTATATTGAACATTCCTTTCTTTATTGCATGTAGTTTCAAGCAGAAAACTGGATTTTCTGACATTTTCTTTAAATAACAGATTCTACTCCAGCAAGATATCTTAAATGGCTTAAAATTTTATCTGGTAGGAAAAGCCCTCCTTATGTGATGAAAAATGCTTTTTTAGTTTAGTCCTATGTTAGTAGTAAGCATTGTATTTTCAGCATGTAGTACAGATGAAAGGAGAAAACTCGTTTTTTTTCCTAATTTTATAACGATTACTTTTTCTCCAGCCTAATTTGACTTGTTTTGTATTGTTTGTCTCCTCCATTTGATGGCTCATGTTTATTACATTTTATACAGGAGGCATGGGAGTTTTCACAAGCTTCAGTTTCTCTCAGATGTGCGTCCAAATGCTGTGCCATAAACAAAGGAATTAATGCAAAGACGTCCTGAAGAATAGCTTTAAGTCTACAAGTCTCCAAAGAAGAGGTTTAATTAAGGTTCTGCATAAAATCATAAAGAAGTAAATTGTCAGGACCTGCCAATATATTGACTGATTTGAGCATAGAATCTCAGAATCCTTTTTGGTGTCTTAGTAGTTATTTATACATAAAGCAACTAAAAAATGTGTGTTGGATACTCCCTTTCCTTAATGCTGGCTTCTGCTGTCTCTCTGACAACTTACCTCTACAGAGGGTGACATCCAGGATATGATACGGGATGCAGGTCTCCTCTTGGGAATGTACATGTCATTATTCTTGGATATCTGTTATAACATCTTAATATTGTTTATGAAATACCAGCAAAAGTGTTCACAGTGTAAAAGAGTGGATCTTGGTTTGATCAAGACCTTCATGCTGTAAATCAAAGAGACTATATGATCAGACAGACTTGTGATACAGCACATTACACATCTACTGCAAATTAACTTTGATGTTTTCTTTAGCAGAAAGAATCTGATTATATGGATGAAGTCATTAAAAGGCTTTATGGATGAAATATGTTTCAAAGAGAACCTTACAAAAGGAATGGGTGGTGAAGAAAAATTTACAAGAAGTGAGAATGAATTTGCACCAAGAGAAGAAATTTGGAAAAGCTGCAGAGTGAACAAGTGAGTTCAGAAGAAAGCAATGAACATGGAGTAGTGATATACTGGTTCTTACTACTCCCATTTTACTCTTTTTGACAGAAACCAATCTCTCTAAAGACACGGAAACATTTTCTGTTGTAATTTTGCTAAATATTACAGAAACCAAGGCAGGGTGAAAGAACAAGGGGTCTTTAGTGATTGCAGAGGTAAACTTAGAGTCAAGTCTGAGAAAAACAAATGTGTAAGGGAGTTATTAATGATTTAGATGCTGGTTTGGTAAACTGGAGTCTTGGCTTCTGTTTTCTACAAGATAAGAGATTTTTGTTCCTGTGATGCTGGCTTAGTAGTTTTGGGATAGATCAGATAAATGTGATTAAGTCCCAGAATCCTGATCCTCAAAAGCCTTGCTAAGCTACTAAAGTCTAGAAGCTGTTAACATTTTTTAATCCTAAAGACCCATGAGCTTCTAGATTTGCTGATCTTTATATGCTCAAGCTCTTCTGATGCTGACAGTACTGAAAGACTCAGAATCTAAACCTGAACAAGATTCAAGAATTGTCTTTTTTATATATGGATATATATACATCAACATCTAGTGTACTCAAAGGGGGTTTTTTGGGTTTTTTTGAGGATTTTGATATTTAGTAGATGTCTTGGGCTAAAGTTATATTTTCTGAAAATCATATCCCTACAGATCTGAGAGGTGCAATTCAAGATATATTCCTTTTCTCAGCATTTCCTATAAGGCAGTTGGACAACTGCACCTTTGACTTTACTTGGTTCCCTAAGGTGTGCTCACATCTTTAGATCATCCCTCGAGGTTCCAGCAAAGCCCAGGTGATATACCCACCAGTATGAGCCTACATCAGCCCTCAAATTGGAGGCATCTATTGAATCTAACCCTTTGTTTCAGATATTAAAGTAATACTGAAGTCAGTAAAGGGGACAGCAGCGGTAGCAGAGACAGACATAGGCAGCAATATCATTTGCCCCACTACTGTCCTTGGTAGAGCAAAACCACTTTTTTCCCACTGGTCCAATAAAATCGCCTCAATCTGCTTCTTTGGGTGATCAGTGCTCATCTGGAATTTTATCACTGTCCTTTTTAGGGGATAATTTAATTGTTTTACATTTATAGAGGCAAGGTAATAACCTTAGATTTACATAGAGCTAATTTCTTTCTTTGTGAGTGGGTTCTGCAGGATGTGAGCAATTAAGTTTCTGTGGGAGGATACAGGAAACATGATTAATGGATCAAAGAGACACCATCTAAGGGAAATGGGTATAATACCAAGGGAGATAATGCTCTTTTTCATAATAGTTATGCAAATATGCCAAATGTTGGAGAATTCAATTAATATTTGACAAATGGATTCTCTGTGATGCAGAGTAAACACATACTGGGGAAACAATAAAGCTCTATTGCACATTATCTGTTAACTTCCTCTCAAACAGGCTGGGTTGGCTGGTCAGGCATCTCATTCCAGTGCAGGTGGCAGGGAACAGCCAGGCACAAATCAGTGAAAGACACTGAGATTGTCTGGATGAAAAAGACTGACCAAGGTTGAATTCTTTGCACGCAAGGCCAATCAGCGCTTGTCAATGTGCTTAGGTCTGCTGCTCAGTCCTCTGCCAAAAGTTAAAGTTTATTCCATGGAAATGAAGACTGATCTAAGAATGAAGGAGACGGAATTAGACAACGTTTATGTTCTTGATTTTATTTCTATAAAAGCAACACTAGTAGAAAAAACAATAATCAAGTGAAAACAGAATGCCTGAGCTACTAGAAGATACTGGACTGGGACTCAAAAAAGCTGGGCTTCAGTGACCAGTATAAAAGTAAAAACACTAATGATATATAAAGACAATGAATCCTTCAGGTACTGTAGTGATGGGAGATGCACAAATACCTAGATTTACTGAAAACATAAGTTTCTTGTTTGCTTGCTAGCTTCCATACTGCATATGGTATTTTAATCTCTATTCTAAAATACTCAGTTCCTCTACTAAAGATTTACTATGAGGTTTTGTTTTCAGAAATCCTGATCCAGAGAGGGAAGGCATTTGACAAGTATATTGAAGCATACTGTCCATTTCAGACCATACAGACTGGGCACTGAGCTAATGAAATGTGATGAGAGTTATGGAGGTAAAGTTTTAAGTATAGAACACAAGTTTGTCCTTTGGTTGCAACTGCCCTATAGCTGGTATCATGCCTTGCAGCCACGAGGACTTCTAAGGACATGTCTTCAGTGCCTAGAGACAAGAAGTTGGGAAGAACACAAGAAATTAACCTTCAAAATCCCATGTTCCTCAGAAAACCTACTCTTGGAGACGGCATGTCCCTACTTGACTCGGAAGCTCTCTCAATGCTTCAAATGAGACATCTGTGTATTGCTCTTTTCTGTGGAAGTAGGTGCCTGCTTGGCGAAAACAGAAGTCCACCATGATGCAACCAGAAATGACTACATGAGCTGTAAACTTATATATATATATATCACATAAGGACTGTATTTTTTTCAGTGTAAAGCATGACAGCCAAGTTACCCTTTACAGAAGTGATGCTGCTTTTGCTTCTTCAGTGCTGTTGCTTAGTGGTCAAAGCAGTTACTCAGGGCAGTGGAGATTTGGGGTTAATCCTCAGTCTGCGAATGCCCTGTCTCAGGCTAGAAAAGTCTCTTAGGGGCACATCCTGTGCCAAATGGGCTGCTGTGCATATAGGAGTGAGGGAAAAAAGCAGACAGGGCAGTGCCAGAGAGAAAGGTGAGGGGATTTGGAAGTAAAGCAAAGATTGAATTCTCTGCTGTGCTCGGAATGATCATTGCATTTTACATTAGGCAATCGTGAGATGAACTTTCAAAGCTAATGAAGGAGTCAAGACTCTAGGTTAGGTTTGTCCTTCAGCCATTCCATTCCCCTGGAAAGGACGAGCCATGCTCAGTTAGGCCACTGCAGTGGTGGGAAGGCTCTGTTCTGCGTGTTCTGAGCAGAAAGAAGCTCTAAGGTTCAGGAACAGAGGACTGCTCAGACACCTGTTATCCTGAGGATCTCATACTGGCCAGCCACTAAGCCCTTGTGGCATTCTGGGCTACCCTGGAAAGTGTCTAATTGTTTTCTCGGAGAATATGGATCTGGCATGCATAATTTAGTTATGTGAGTTCCCCTACTGAGCCCAGACTTTGTGATGCATAAATAGGCACTCTGAATCTCATCCTCACATTGTTTAGCTGTGCATTTTCCCTTTGCTTTTGACTGTAGGGGAGGATATGAGTCCTATTTTCTACTTGCAAGGCATGTGTTCATTCCTTTTGATGCACTATGGTCAAGTTACAAGATCTTAAAAATACCCTAATCTCTTCTACTAAGCCGTCTGTTTAAATCAGAGATAATAAATTTTAATAAACATCGATATTTTTCCAAGTTTATGATTTCTTTTAACATGCAATTTTGCTGTGATCTTTGAGTTATTGCCTCTAATAGATGACTTCCCTGTTGTCAGGGCTGATTCTATCTTGAAGTGTATTAATTTTAGTGAAATGTATCTTGGCAGACATCCACCGCAGGAATCAGTGCTGAACACCACGGAGTATGCTTCTAATTGGACATAAAACTCAGAGATTTTTTCATATGATTCTTTGCTATACAGTGTTGTGCAATTAGATTCAATGAGCATATTTTCAGGACAAGTTGGCAAAACCAGTGCTATTGCTAATTTATAGATGTTACAGAAAAAGTTACTTGATTGTTTTCTTTTCTAAAACTGTATAGGAAATATTGTTGCTGCTTTTCCTTTTAGCATGTGGATATATAGGAAAAACCTAACTTTGGAAATAAAATGTTTTCTCAGTGTATGATTTCCAATGATTGTTGAAGAATTTTTGTTTTTTCCTTGCAAATGTTTTGGCAACAAAGCTATGTCTAGCATGTTCTTTTGTCATGTTAATAAACCCAAGCTGTGTATCATGATGACTGAGGAACCAGTAGCAGCGTAGCTCTCATAGCAGGAATTGGGTATGGGAGGATGAATTGAACAAGCCAGCTTGAAATCCTGTGTAAACACTTGGCAGCTGGTGCCCAAGCCACTCTAACTACACTGCCAGCTCAAGAGTACCGTGTAAAAATATTCTTGGTTAATATAGAAGTGGTGAACAATGTTTTTCTCTGGAGAAATTATCTCACTGGACATGTGGCTAAGGCAGAAGGAAGCTTTAACCATTACTGTCTGTTTTCACCTGTCCTTGCAGACTGAACACAAACCTGAGCTGGCCCATGCTGCAAAGCTGTGTCCTACAGACCTGATTCAAGAGACCACAGGTGAACCCCTGAAAAGATTAGAGCTGTTCAATCATCTTACTCATCATTGCAGCACTAGTAGAGGAGATAACAAAAGCAGACTGGCAAGTTGTTAGCTGAAGGTGCAATGCAAAACATCAGTGTTAACACACTGTTGAGAAGAGTGGCACCCGAAAAAATCCAGGAGATCCCAACACTTGAGTTGGTCATTCATAAGGAAGAGCTCTGATGCTATTTTATGTGGTATCCTTCTGTCTTCTACCTTTAATTTAATGTCAGTGGATAGATGAATGGAGCTGGTAAGCCAAGTTTCTCTTTCCATATGAGAAACTGGTTATGGGAGCAGCTCTGTGGGATGGCTGCTGCTGGAAATGCGACCCCCACTCTTACCCTTCTCTGCACTCAGCTTCATGGCTTCCTCCCACCTCTTTCACCAGCTCTTCCGGTTAGGCAAGGCACTTGCCCCAGGGCCATCACTTTCCACATCCACAAAATGGGAATAATGCACCCATTTTTGAAAAACGCATTGAGAATTACCAGCATGAACCTCAGAACAGGAGTGGAAATTTTTGCTATTGCAGTTTTACATGCTTCTCCTTGCTTTATGACAGTGTCCCATGAGAGCTTCATAAATTGCTGATTCTGAGTTACTAAGAATTACAGTCATGTTTCTGTTTGCATTGGATAGACAGGTACCAGGGCTTTCATGCCTGGTATCGTTGCTGCTTCTTACAAAGACACTTCTCATTTATATACAGAAATAATGAGACAGAAAAATGTTAAAAGGATTGCCTGAAAGCTGCAGATCACTTCTGGCAGTAATTATTTATCTGTCCACCATTTTGTCTGTGTATATTTTATTCTCTCTCGGTCTATATATAACAACAAATTACTTAGCAGAATCAAAGCTGCTTATTTTAAGCTTGTAACACTCTCTTTGAACTGGTACACAAGCAAGCTGCATAGTGTAGGACATATGCACATGCTACGCTTGGTAGTCTTTTGGTGTCAATTTATTTAAACGCTTCTGGTTGCTTTTCTAATAGAATGGATCAGTCTTCCCTCCCAAATGAAAAAGATAATGGGAAAATTGGTTGAGATGTTGTAATGAAAGCCAATATATCAGGATGTGTCTTTAGCAGAGTGGGTTAAGCATGAGTACCTTGTGTGCTGTTTCTTTCACCTGTACAGTACAAATGTTGCACTAACAATTAATTAGCATTTTACAGAGTCAACATTAACTAAATATCCTTGACATATTCCCCAAGAGAGGATAATGTCATTAACCTCTTTTACAGATGAGGAAACAATATTGAATTAGCATTGTAACTCCATTGACTTCTGCGGAGTTATTCCAGATTTACACCAGTAGAAATAACACCAACTTTAGTCCTTGATATAATAAGTCATTTGTTCATGGTTATCTAGTCACAAAGCTGCACACTCAGGATGAGTAACTGAAGACATCCACGTTTCCTTTGCTGTTATAATAAGATTTTCTGCTGATACAGCATCTATAAACCTTTATCTGGGATATTTTAAAAACACCAAACACATACCACCACCGAATCTTACACTTTTCTCCTGCTTGTGTCTAGAAATAATTGTTGTGCCTAGAAAGACCTGCATCCTATGAAAATAAATGAACAACAATAATTTTTTTATAAACTTCTTCTTGCCCAGAAATGTGAATGTTTTTTCTGAGTAAATTTAACAACAGAAAAGAACAATGGGTTTCCAAAAACTGCCAATGAGCAAAGAATGTAAGTTAAAGGTCTTTTTTATGCAAATACTTCATTCTGTTTTGGGGGGTTTCTTATTTTCTCTCTCTCTCTTTATATTTTTAATTGAAAGCAAAAGAACAATGGGACATCAGTTACTTCAATTTACTTACAAATATCCAGAATTCACTTTCAGCTTCCAGAGTGCCAGTGGTACCGGTCAGCATTTGAGGTCTGGAGTAACATGGTAGTCTGCTGACTTCTCTAGACAGAATGCTCTGCAGAAATTAGGGGTCTACACTATTACTGATAAAATAGAAAAATTTCTTGCAACCCATGTGTTCACTCCCAAATAACTGGTGGCAACAGCATTATTTCTGAGGCGGTATAACTGGAAAACGCTTAGAAAGACAACTTTCATGTCTCCAGTTAAATTAGTTCTAATGTATTAATTATAAAAATACTTCTCTCTCATTTATAATAGACTTGCCGCAAGTGTGGGAATTAGAGCTGAAATTCAGCCTTACACAGAGGATCACTACCAAGCTTCTTCCCTGAGCCCCATTCAGAACAAGGTTAAAGTCCCACTCATTAATCTCCTGTCCTGGATTGGCCCTTATGCACAGGCCAGTGTGCCCTTACCACATCTCAGTGCTACCCTGAGAATTCAAACTCCTCTTGAAACAAGGTTAGGAGGTTACTGTACCTAAATCTCGAGTATTCCAGAGGAAATAGTATCACAGCAAACATTGTCCCAACCTCCTACACCTCACCATTTATGCAGAATTTTTTTGACAACAAAAGACAGCTGGGAACTTGAATCAGTTCCAGGATAAAGTAGTTCTCCCAGTTCAGAAACAAGAATTATCAATGTCCCCTCTCTTCAGAAAGTCTCATGGCTGCCATGCTCTCCCACTGATTTTCTTTTTGGACTTGGACAGAGCAAACAAGGACTGCTCCAACTCCTTCTGTAGTCAATGGGAACAATTCAGGTTGACTTCAGTCAGATTGGTTCAGACCCTTAATCTCCCTGAATGTACTGGAATTTGAACAAGCAGCAAATACTGATACTACCAGAGAAAAGAAGGATGACATGAATATATTTCCAAACAAAACATATTTACAGGACAGTTGGAATTACAGCACATTTATTTTCTTTAATGAGTGGCATGATCCAATAATAGTTGTATCTTATGCTTTTCATAAAGATCTCAAGGCATTTCACAATCAATTAACAGCTCAAGCACGTCATCATTACAGAACATTTTGCAATAAACCATTAGGAATTAATGTAGAGTGAGCTTTCCATCATCACTAAACAAACTGCTACACAGCTAGGATCCATGCCAAGCAGACTTTGAATTTTTTAATGAAGATTATACATTCCCTGCAAGCATAGGCCAGGACTTTCTATTTGCCTCCTCCCCACCACCTGCAAATTTTTTTATGCTTAACCATTTCTCTGTGCTTCGGTGAGATTAATAGAATCCAGTGCTCTGTGCTGTATTACCTTCAATTCAGATATTTAAGACAAGATGGTTCACAGTAAATGCAATATGGAGGAGTTATACTCCTGGATTGAAAATCAGTCCCTACAGTGATTTCATGCATTTCTGATGTATTCCTTAACAGATCTGTGGGTAAAAATTCCAAATAAACTTTTGTTGCCTCCTCACGAGTCTTGCTACTCCTATTTTTTCTGTTTAATGATTGTAGACATATCCCTACCTCCTCAGATTAAACACAGTGAAGAGGGAGGCAGCACCTATGTCGGTTTTTCCAAGCTGTTGTCAGACCTAGGAATTAACTGCCTGGCTCTCACAGGTATTTTAGGGCAGCAGTAACGCAATTAGGCTCTTTATATTCCAGAGCTAATGTCTGCATCTAAAATTCAAGCTTGCACCTAAACAGCTCCCTCGCCTGGCAATAGCAGGCTATTCCTTCTCCACCTGAAGTACTCCTGCTTCCCCCACTGATCTGCCCAGCAACAGTTCGTCCCTTCGTATCTGCAGCAACAGTCTCGTGTAAGCATCGTGCTCTGAGATCAGCTGCAGCAATTTATGGTACGATTTACACGGGGGAAAAAAAAAGCTGCTGCTTCTTCAAAGATTCAACTCTTTAGACATCTGACTTTTGGCCCCCACCTGACAGCATCACACAGGACGTAACTTTTAAGCTGTTTAAGCGAGACATGTTTTTGTTTCACAAAGACAGCACACAGTCTATGATTAATCTTTTGCATGAGAGACATGGCAGTTTCCCCACTGTTATGCAAGACAATATGGTTTGATTTCTTCTGCCTCCTGTCAAGCCTCCAACTGGAAATGTGTAATATGAAATGAAGTGCAGTAAAACAGATAAGAACATACTGAGGTAGTTAAAACAGTCCTGGAGTAATTAAGGATCTCTCTCTGTACTGGAAACAAAATAAGCCCACTGTTTGGTTTGATTAACACTGCAGGATTATAAGGCTACCAGTGACACATCTCCATACAAAGTAGACGATGTAGGAGTCCAAGAGTTGTCCCAGTGGGAAGACATGAGAGTCAAAGAGCTGTACCAATTAGAAGATGAGTGATACCAAGAGCTGTCCCAGTGTGTAGATAAGAGATCCCAAGAGCTGCCCTAATGCGGAGATGTGAGAATCCAAGAGCTGTCCCAAAGGGAAGTCAACAGACCAGAGGCTACAATTCTGGAAGTACAGGGGTTGCATCCTGCAGGTTCCAGCCAGTTCCAGCTGGTTCCAGCTGATTCCAGCCTGTTCTTCTCTTGTTGAGTGTGGCTCTTTGTGATAGAGGAGTGGCCCAGCCCCTCCATTACATCCCAGCTTCACAACAGTGTCCTGCACGCTCACAGGCTGTAACAGTGCCCTGCACACTTGCACACTGCCCTAGAAGCAGGAAAGTTTGACAGTAAAAGGTGCACACTGGGAATATTTGCTTTATTTAAGGGTTTTTAAGAAAATTTCTCCCCCGAGCAGAAACAGGAAGAGAAAACTGTTCTTGCAGCAGTTATAGCAGCAAGTTATATAGTGACAGGTCACTATATTTTTGTTAATATGTATTGGATTGTTATTATGCACTTAGAGCTGTGGCAAATGCAGCAACAACAAAGACTGAATGCCAGTGGCAGAAAAAATCTAGCAGAAACTGACTATATAAAACACGAGGAATTCCTCCTGTTAATGACATATTAAAAGAAAAAGCCAAGAGCTCATTGTTTCCCTGCACCAAAAAAGATTAGGTGCTGCCTAGAAGAGCAGTACTGAACCGTGAGTTTTTCTTATTTATACTGTATCATGCCACCTGATAAAAAAAATCAAACCAAACAACCTGCTCTGCTCCAGATGGCTCAGAACCCAAGCAATGGAGTGAAACTTACCTCTAGGCATCCAATCCATCAGTTCTGTTCTTTTGCCCTCAGTACCCTGTAACCTTATAGAGACTGGTTCCCTCCGATGTCCAGCTGCACTTTTTTACTCTCAAAAAGAGTCATTAATTCCCGACTCTTTTGCAAATAACGGTCCCTCTTCTTTGGAGAAGAAATGCAGTCTGTGCACAACTGTTAAGTTATACCCATAGCTGTGCAGTCTATGCAGTGTATGTGAAAAATGGAGAAAGGGTGGAAGCATAGAGTCCCATTGGTCTCAAATGGGATACATGACAATAAAGGGGAAAAAAACTCCTTCAAAAAGATCAAGGAAAAATGACTGAAACTATTCTCTCCAAAAGATATATTGCCTTTCTTTCTTTTCCCTCCTGCTAATCATGCCTTGTCCCGCATGCAGCCTTCATCTCTCTTTCCAGTGAGGGAGATACTAATGCAGTGTAGCCTTGCTCAAACTGAGAGTATTCTTACAATGTCTCCCAAAGTCAATGTATCAATTGACCCAACTCATCATCTGGAAAATGCTGTGCATGAGCCAGCCCCAGCTTTGTGAGTTGTTAGCTGAGTGATGCCATTGCTGTCAAGCTCAGCAAAGCCGGCCCTTTCCCAGTGGTCAGCTGCAGAGTGATGGAGCAGATGCAGACTTCCAGCAGTAGCTCTCCCAAAGAGCTGCTGCTTCACACTCTCCTTGTGACACAGCAAATGTGGGGCTGCTCTACCCTCATTCCTTCTCCTTGATCAAAAACCAAACCACTGCAGCCATTATTTCTAAATAATGATTAACTCCAGAGGAAGGCATGCTAGTACCAGCTGTGGTCTTGTGACCAGTGTACTGCTACCAAACTGCTTTGGATTTGGTTCAAGGCTGAGCTCTTCTGGGCCTGCTGGATGCTCCTGATAAATGTTTTTACTAACAACTAACTGATGAGGATTCGAGTTTGAATGCAGCCCAGGACAGAAGTGCCCCAGTTACTTCATTTGTCTCAAAGGTTTAAGCTTGTTTTCCTATGGAAGTGCCATAATGTCAAAGTTATAGAACACTCTGAATGTCTGTCCCACCATCTCTGCTGAAGCTGTTCCCCTCTATGTAGAATAATTGATATTCACAGGGACCTGAGAGAGTATGACTTGTAACTTAGTGATTAAGGTGGGGACTACAGAAGGAGTGGGGTTTCTTGTCTGTTCTCCAGGGAGTATATGAGCTTTAATTTACTAATTATGTTATGGAAAACTTAAGATGAATGCTAAGCAGGCAATGCACAATGACACACACTTGAATTTGCTCATAACACTGGAGATGAACAGCTGTGGCAGAGGAGCATCTTTACCACTCACTTCTCCTATGTAGATCATAATCGGATTCCGGTGCCTTTTGAAGTGACTTCAAACTGTGATCAGTGCAACACTCTGGGATAATCCACAGTTTTGAAGGATCAAGTGCAACCCATACAGGTGTAGTGCAGTGGAGCAACTTCCTCTAACTGCAAGTAAAGGGGAAGAACCAACATCTCCATGCTCCTTGGATGCAGAGCTTGAATCAGCTCCTGTTCCATTGTTCCAGGGCAACAAAGTCAGGATATGGTAAACTCCAGTAGGTCCCTAAGATGAAGTGAAACCTATTTAAAGTTGTTGGGGTGTTTTTTAAATGAGCTTAACACATAACACTTAGCAAAAATAATTAATACAGTCTCCAGAAACAAGAAGATTCCCATTGATTTCAGAGGGTCATAGATATAACTCCAAACCAATAATCGTCATTTTAAAGAATTGTTGATAAACTAGACTAGTCACACTTTTTAACATAAACATTTTGTTTGGAAAGCACCATTTCTACAGAAGGGGGGGGTTATTTGAAATTATCAATGTCAAAACAATTTCTATTACTAAATAGTAAAAGCCTTCCTCTTTCCATATTCTCCAAATTAGAAATGTTTAACCTCAATATGGTTTGCCATTTAGTGATGAAACTCATACAAAAAATTAAATCAAAACAAAACATTTGGAATAGAGTAAGGTAAAACATGAGAAGTCACCTAGAATTATTTTTTTAATCTAAAAATTTAATAGAGACAATTTTCATCCCACTCATCTCCCTGCCCCTTGAAACCTTTGTCCCACTTGGAATAAGGAAAACTTCTGTCCCATTGGGAATAAGAAAAGGTTATTTCACAGGCATAAAAAAATATTTACTAGCTCTACCAAATAGCCTACTGTGTCTCAGAGTTGTAAATATAGTTTGCAAATCTTGCATCTGTTTTTTGTTTACAGTGATGGTAAGATATCTGTGTAGGTAACTCAGGTTTTCCATGACAACAGTGTGTACGTCTACATTTCTAGCTACTGGTGGTTCTTGAAAACACAAGAATAAAAGCATACAGAAAGAGTCTTTGAAAAATACTTGAAAAATACTTGAAAAAAACAATCCAGCAAGACTCTCAAAAGACAGAATTAGGTAATGCATTGAGTAACTGAGCTTGTTCAAGTAGGTAATTGTATTAGTATTGACTCAGTGTAACCATCTCTCTTTCATAAACGAATGCTTTGCATGACTGGTTTTCTGTGAGTATAAATGCATTGGATTTTTTCTTGTTATTGAATTTAATAGGGAAAAAACCCCGGCTACATAGATGGAGGTGAAGAGAACTAATCTCTAATATTTAGTATGAGAGGAAGTATCAAACTAACGTAGCAGTGAATCTGAAAGTGACTAGAGATTATATAACACCTGCTAGGGTGTATAATCATGTTTATCTCCACTGGGAAAAGATCCAAAGCCAGAACTCCAAATCTGAAGCCATCAGGAATGAACTATTTCAAATACCCCCACCTCTGACTGTGGGCTTCTGTGTGGGTCCAGTTTCAAAATAGAATTTCATGCCCACCCCAGCTTGGTGAGATTGCTCCCGTAGTCCCTCATGCTGAGTAGCACCTACTCATGGAAGTTATTAGACTGAAGGAGAAGAGAGTAAGAGTATCTCCCCCCTTCACTTCTCATGACACTGAAAAAAAAAAAAAAAAAAAAAAAAGAAGTGCAATATATATCTTTGCATTGTAAGTACAGAACCTTGAGGGCAAAAAAAAGAAAAGTTATGAATTTGGCCTCTGGGATCCAAGTAACTGAATTATTAAGAATGTCCACAGATATAATATTAGATATTATATTCACAGATACAATGTGGAGAAAGACTTTGGAATTGAGCCCAGAAAGAACTGCTGATACAAGGCAGTTCCTTATGCTTCTCCTAAAATCTCCAAGTCTGATATTAATAAATAAAAGGGGTTTGGGGCTGGAATTAAACCTGCATAGTTTTATGAGGAACAGGTCTTTACTGCCTAGTTCAATCTTCATGGCAGTATAACTCTCAGACTCTGCACAAGCTTTCAAGAAATGTGGTAGTTGGGAAAGTCTTTATAGTCAAGTTACAAACTTCTTTTCAGTGGCAGGTCAACAGAAACCAAACATTCTCTTTTTATCATGTATGAAAATGTTTTATAGTGACATCATTAGTGATATTAGTGGAACCCATCTGCAGCCGGAATCTATTCCACTCCTCCACCCAAGCGTAAGCATAAACCCCCAGCCCCTCCTTTCTGACAGAAACATACATTCACCTATGACTGATTTCTCTTCCTTAGGCCCAAAGCTGGGTTGTGAACGAGACATTCCAGCCAGCCAGTGTGAAATCTTCACCCTGTCTAGCCACCAGTCCATGCTATCCAGCATCTCACTTTTGATGGATTTGGTGGAGGAAAAGATAAATAAAAGTACATCTGGCCAGTTGTACAAGTGAGAGGGCAAGGAAGAGAAAACTTCCTAACTACTTCAGGAAATCGTCTGAAGTCCTGAGAGATGACATTTAATCACACATATTAGTGTAATACAGAACTATAAGTACTATGAGCAAAGTAAGGACTATGAGCACAATTCTGCTCACTATGCCATGATCCATAAAGAAAGGAAACTCTTCATGGATTCATGGTTTCTGAAATCAAAAGGAACTACAATGTTTCCAGCCCATAATCTCAGTACAGGGGCTGTAAATTTCTTTCAGATGATTTAAGCATATTTTGTAAAAAAGATATCAACTCTTACTCTGAGAAAAGCAAAGTTATAGTGATCCACCACTTCCTTGTGAAAGCACCCTACTGTTTAATTATTCCCACAGATTGCACTTTTCTTCAAGGTTGAATCTATCCCACTCTGCTTTTGCAATGTCATCAAATGTGAAGGCCCATCACAAAAAATTATAGTGACATATATGTATGTCAAAAAAGCACAGAACCCATCTTTATGCTAAACTTGCTAAGCACAAAGCTGGATAATCCTGCTATGTGATTTTCTAACGTTATCTGGAGATACCCACACTCCCTCTAATTATACTATTTTACTTTCAGAGTCACTGTAAGGTGATCATCAAGGAAGCAGGAGGAAGCAGAGGGCTCTGTTATGTGCCATAGAGAACGAAGGGCAGGCTGTAAACAATATCTATGCGCCAAATGCTACTGAATCTTTCAACAGATCATTGAGCAGTCAACAGCTCTGGTCCGGAAATACACTGATTGTTTAGAGAAAAGTCCACAACCAAACTGGTCCTTTGGATATTGTCTGCTATGATTTTGGAAAAATACAAAATAGCTCACAGCATTAGTACATTTATATACATAAGGGAAGCAAATTATCTGCTGGAATTCATGGAGCTGCACATTAACTTTAAAAACTAAAGCTTTTTACACATAAGTTCCTCCAAAACATTTTGTCCTCCAACATCAACAGCAACAGAAGAAGCTGATGGCTGGTGTGAGAATCTTAATTGAAGTGACAGCAAGACTTTGCCAGTTAAGTATATTTTTATGTCAAGAAGAAAAAATAGAAAATGTCAAACTATACCTAAAAGTAACTACAAGCATGTAAGCTAATAAAAGTAGTTTGCACTTCATTCTTTAAAAGTCTCAGCTCTTCCTGTAAATAGCCAACTTCCTTCTACTCCTAAAAGATCAATAAGAGTTTAAAGCATTTAGTAACTCACAGGAAGTTGCTCAGCACTGCGCCATGGTGTTTAAAGTGCAGAGTTTGAGAGTCTGGCTGATATGACAGGCTCTTCAGAGAGAGACATCTTCAGACAAAGAAGATCCTTTCTCAAGCGTAAGTCTTCGGGGATTCACTGTAAGTCACATAGCTGTTAACACATTTAGGTTGATTGAATGTGAGAATGTTATATGTAGACATCAACTTTCAAAACCGTTGTGATTTAGAGAGCTGCAGGGGTTGCTTTTGTAAATTTCATAGAGTTCAATGCCAAAAGAGGACACAGTGTGAAAAATTATAAGCAGATCAACTAAAGCATTTTTTTTCAATAGAATGTACAGAAGAAAGCCTTGTCAACATCTGTGACTTATCTTTCCACTTCTGTAAAACATGGTACAGATGTAACTGTCTAGTCTGACTTTTAGTCACAATATTTAGCTACCTGAAAGATAAAGTATAATGAGACACTATACATTTCTCCTTGTTCAGTCTTCCCAGTTTTGGAACTGCCAGCCTTTGAAAGCAGATGACATACTCAATTATTATCAAGTAAATTTTTTATCTGTCATTTGATCACTTGTGACAGTGGATGAAATGTAGAAAGACTAAACTTGCACTACAGAATTAGCCTGCAAAATATACTGGCGTGTATCCAACACACAAAATATAAATTATGTCTCAGAAGTTTCTGAAAAATATTTTTATGGTTTTCAGGTAAGATCAGCCAAAGTTCTGGTGATGACACATTTCTATAATGTCTTTCAGAATGTTACATATCATGTTCTGCTTAAAAAGGAATTTTGAAGCCCAAGAGTTCTGCTGTGATCTGGAGTACTAGGGACAAAAGGGAGTGTCTTAGCGTGTGTTAGTCTTAGCTTCAAATGCTTATAGATCAGATTTTCTCCTTTTGTAAATCAATATAATTCAATGGAGCTATGCCAAGTTAACACCAGCAGATGAATCCAGTCTTTTGTTTTCTATCAAAACTCACATTTGCTTCTAAAGGTTATTTTAGGCTCTACGCTGGGCAAACTGTTGTGACTGTGAAAGTGGTATTCAGGTTTCAGAAAAAGGAGTTCTTCAGGATGATAACAGTGCAAACCAGCTTCTTCTACCTTGTCAATACGGCCCAAGTTTCTGCTTGAAGAGCTTTTCCCATAATTTGTGAAGTCAGAAGAAAACACTGTGATCATTTACTTTGGCTTTCTGTATGTAGAGAGGTCATCATAATTTCTGGGCCCAAATCAGGAAAGCATCCTGTCTAAATTTAGACATTATTAATATTGATAATTTTCCAGGATGCATATTACTTTTCCTATTTATTTGCTTTCACGCTTTTAATCTCAGTATGAAAATGTTGAGCTTTACCTTTAGTTAAACAGTCTGTTCCTAGGATCTTGTTCCATACATGGTTACTTCCAGTCCACAGCTGCTGTGCTCCTTAAAGCACCTCTTTGATACACTTGTTCTAACACAGACTGAGCTCCAAAGATCTCCTCTCCAGAGCACAAGGAACATTACAGTCTCTGAGACAGTTCAGTGAGTGACATCTGTCATGAAGCAATCACTGAAAACATAGACTAAAGCCATGTGGATTTCTCATTTTTCCAAGACTACCAAACTACTTTCTAGTAATAACTAATGGTCACTTGTGTTCTGAGGTGGCTGCTGAGCTAGAAAAGAAGGCATTCATTATCCATCACCTCAGGTACCACTGTCACCAGGACATAAAAATTTCTTATCTTTCAGTACAGAAATTACTCAGTTTGTCTTTGACTTCAGTGGCAACAGAGAAGTAAGATGGAATTAATCTCACCCTGCTTTAAATGTTTAAATTTGATCTACTTCTTATGTACTTTTTATAGTCAGAAAAAAATAAATAGGCACTTTCATGGCACCTCTGTCCCACATAAAGCTTGACAGATCTGAGTGTTAGAGGTAACTGTGAGATTTCCATGTTGAATCTCATGAGAGAAAGAAGACTCCAATGATAAGATTTAGGGGAAGTCTCACAGGAGATTGACATGAACAGAAAATAAGGAAAACAAGAACGCAGAGTAAATCTGAAGAAAAGTGTGGAACCAAAAAGAAATCAGAAAGGCAAAGAAGTTCTTGGAAGGCAAAACCCAGGGGTGCAGCAGTACAGAAGTGGAAAGTATCTGTGCTGTGGCCCTGCCACTCATTGGAGAAAAAGTCCAAAACTGCCAGAGACTGTGAAAATCACAAATCCAGAGAGTCTTGGCAAACAACATTTGTTTCTTATTGTCACAAAATATTTTGCCAGTTGGGAAGGATATAATCTGTAAGGTTTTACCACTGTAAGTTCTCACAGAAGGAAACAATATTCAAGGGAAAGGGCCCTGTAAATGTACAGGTATATGAACCCATTCAATTATATTTTGTACCTGAATTTGTAATGAACACCACAGTTACTGGACTTCAGTTGCACTTTATGTGTGATTTTTCTCTTGTTCTCTCCATACATGCACATATGTAAAACCATATGTATTTATTAAAAGACTAAGCTGCTACTGCCACAGAAGTAGGCTACAACAAAAGGACAAAATACTGAATTTGGCAATAGCATTTCCCATGCTTTTACAGTACTGCATAAAATAAATCTATAAATTCTGAGCAGGTTTAGGGGGAGATTACTGCACACTGATAGCTCAAACAGAAAAGATTTTTTTTTCTACCTTAAGAATAAATAATAAAGATTATAATCCTGGCAGCAGATTTTTACACCTACATCCAAGGACATGTAGGTTTATTAAAGAACAGTGCAATGTCTTAAAATGTGAACCAAACCTTTTACTGAGCTGTACTGCAGACTCCACTGCTGCAATCAATACTCCGAAGAGCCCTATTTTTCTTGGACAAAAGACATACATATATCCGATATTTGAGGAAGCCAGGTGAATAAATCAATAGCTAAGCAAAAATGCACTTAATCATATCTATTCTGGACAGATGCAGGTTGGAAAACCTATATGGCCCATGTACTGTCTTCTGCTTAAAGCTTAGAAAGGAATCTGTGTTTCCTAAATGGCAACATCCTGTTGCTGGGCATCTCTGGAGTGATCATAGTAGCAAGTAACTGTGTGCCAGCCAGCATTAGGCAGATCCACTGCTCACACTTAAGTTCAGGTATAGTTTGTTGTGGGAGTACTTTAGCATAAATACATAACTTAATAACCAACAAATTATGTACTTTGTAAGTTTAACAGCTTTCCTGGAATATGTAGCAAAGATTCACACATTCACTCTAACCTTAAATCGACTTGGCTGCATTTTCTTACTTAGAGTCAGCCCAAGGAGGAATTTAATATACACACATAATTTATCTTTCCTTAATGGTTTTAAGCGGTGACCATTATTGGACATTTCTCATGGCACTGCAAATGATCATTAAACATACATAAGAGCCCTACTAAATGAGTAGATAGCTCTAATGCCAACATTTTCTGTGTTCAAAGGTACGTTTGTGCAAAGAATGGCTGCTATGCTTAAAGATGCCCCTTTACTTGACATTACTTAATAAAGCCCTTTGAGATAACCACAGTGCGAGAGATGTTTTAGAAAAATACGATTTTATTTCTTCTCTGCTTTAGCCCTAAGCGGTTCAGCATTATTTGAACATCAGCAACAGCACTTCTTTATGACTTCAAAGTCAGATCCTAGCCTCAAATTGGTAGAGCACCTCAAGATTAAAACTCTGCCCATCTCTCTGAGAAATGGATGTTTCCAGCAAAAAGAAGAGCAACAGGAGGTAACAGCACGACAGTCTAAGACCACTCAATTAGAAGGTATATTAAGGTGACACTAAGGTGCTTGTCATGAACACTCTCACAGGAAACACTAAGAAAACACGTGAGGAAAAGGATGAAACCACTAAGCTTGGAAAGAGTTCTGTAGCTGTTATTAACCTGGAAGAAGGGCAAGATTCCTCCCAACCAGCCTTTTCAGCAGAAAGCTGTGTGTCAGGC
Organism: Lycocorax pyrrhopterus obiensis; assembly: GCA_014706295.1. Lineage (NCBI taxonomy): Eukaryota > Metazoa > Chordata > Aves > Passeriformes > Paradisaeidae > Lycocorax > Lycocorax pyrrhopterus. The sequence goes on from JACSVZ010000001.1 coordinate 80,829,032, forward strand.
ATACTGCAACCACTGCAAGCCCAAGAAACGTTTTTTATTTTACAAATGTGTAATCCTGACAAGAAGAAAACACAAATAGATGTCTGAGGTCTTCTCTTTTCGACCAGTCACAGCTACTGTCTGTTTAGGAACGCGGTGAGAGGTCTGTGCTCCGCAGTAAGAAAGCAGTGTCTCTGTGACAGAGTCAGCCTCAGCCACGGGAGCTGGGAAGCAGCTGCAGGTGTTTTGGGGTGTCGCTGATGCGGAGATAACAGCAGCTCAGGCTGCGTGCGACAGGGCTCCTCAGCACACCCAGCCAGCCCCTGTTCCCGCTGGACGTGGAGCCTGCCCTCCATTTTTATTTTCGGCCCACTATGGCAGAGTTTGATCAACTCAACAGGCGCTTCCGTCCTGCTGGTACGCAAAAAAAAAAAAAAAAAAAAGAGGAACTGCTGTCCTGATCCCACCTATTTTGGCGTTCTCCTTTTGAACCTCTCCCGCGTCCTGCGCGCCCTCCCCACACGACCGCCGGGCGGACACCGGAGGGGGCCGGGCGTGCCGCACACAGCTCCCCGGCCCGCGGGGTTCCCTCCGGGCGCGACCGGGGCTGGGGCCGGGCTCCCCGGGGCGTCGGGGCCGGGCGCGGCTCGGGCCGGCGGTCCCCGGGCGGGCGGCAGAGGGCGCCCCGCGTTCCGCAGAGAGGGGCCGGGAGGAGCCTCCGGCGCGGCCGGGGAGGGACGGAGGGAGGGCCGGAGCTGCCACGTCCTCGGCGGCGAGCGGCGGGCGGGGAGCGCAGCTCGCGCCTCAGCCCCACGTGTGGCGGCGGAGCGGGGAAGTTGCCGGCGGCCGGCGCTGCGGACCCTGCCTCTCTCCCGCCGCTGCCCGGCCCTTCCCGTCCCTCGGGAGAACGCAACTCCAAGTAAGGGCGCGCGGCGGCCCCGCTCCCGCCCGCTGTCCCGGGGGAGGCCGGTGGGTGCGGGAGGCGCTGGGAAGGGGGCGGCGGGGAGCGCTGTGACGGGGCACGGGGCGAGCCCGCGGTGTCCCGGGGAGCCGCGGGGCTGCGGGACCGGCTCCCGGGCGGGACAACTTCCTGCCGACTTGGGCTCCGAGCGCTCCGTCCCGCGGCCGGGGCGCCGCGGATAAGCCCGGAAAGTTTGGGAAGGCGGAGGGCGGGCGGTGAGCCGGGAGCCGGCCGGGATCGGCGGCGGGAGGGAAGGAGGGAGCGAGGGAGCCGCCGCCGGACCACGCTGCCGGGGCTGGGTGGCAGCCCCGGGAAGCTCCGCTGAGAGACTGGCGAGGAAAATAACTGCTCCAAAGACTCACGTAAGACTTTCGGGGTTTGTGTGTTGTTGCTTTTTCTTTTTTTATCTACTTGGTTTCGCGAGTACAGTTGTGCCGCGAACGCCCGAGACCTATGTTTAAGCAGCCTGTTGGAAAAAAAAATATCTCAGGAAAGCATTAAAGGTGACCCAAGAAAGAATGAAAACAATCTGTTCTGAATGTAAAATCATGGGGTTCGTCTCTTTTTTAAGACACCGTGCCTTTGTTTGTGCGTGTTTTGTCCCTGTGATGAGCTGTCATGAGTTCGGTGCATAGTTTTGTGGTTCTCCTTATTGTTGGTTACCTTAAAAATTTATTTTCTGCTGTGTTTCTAAACCGGTTAGAATTCAAACCTTTCTCTTATTTTGTCTACTGTTTTAAATGTTCTCTTGTCAGAGTGATTTCTGTTCTGTGGTTTCTATCCTGCCTAAAATTTGTATGATATTTTTATCGGTCTGTGGGGTGGTGCCACTCTGGGTCGAACCTCTGGGGCTTTCCGTGTTTCTCTCAATTTTGAAAATTTGATTGTCAGTTATTTTTAGCTTTGTTCAGAATTTCCTCCTTCAAATGAACTAGAAGTCTTACAGGAATTCCCCGATGCCCTGTTGAAAAAAAGTGAAATGAGTTTCTCGTTGGTACATTTTTAATAACTTTTTGCTCTCCCTCTCTCTCTTAATTGCCTTTTAGTGGCCTATTTATAACATACAGACCTCCTAAACTGAAGCTAAGAAGAAAACTGATTTTAGACTGTTCTCAACCTCTGTTGATTTCACTGATTTTTGTCAGATAAATGAACTGCTCCTTGCACAGCAATTTTAGCTGCTGGTTTCCCTCATGCTTTGTGGGAAACATGCAAGGGACATCTACCAACAGGAATTTTAGGTGCAGCTATCAAATACTGCCCAATATTTTGGGTGAACTCAGAACTACCTGTTTCTTTATTGCATTTTCCAGCCTGGACTTTCACAGGTCTCTGTTCTGCTCCTCCAGAGGGTTTTGGCAGAGCTGTTGGCCACAAATGCAGGGTGGCACAGAAGAGCATGAACAGCACTGGCAGACGTACAGAGATAAAGGACAAGCGGTTTGCAGAGCTGGGCAGCTTCAGATGTTGCCAGGGTGGACACTGGAAAGCTCTCCTAGGGAGTCCTGAGCACACATTACACCTTTTTGGGATATGATTGGTGTTCACAGTCTGATGGGCCTGGTTTGTGTGAGACATCAAATGTTCAGTAGTGACTGCACACCCACACCTCTTGTCTGTGGAACACCGTCTGAGCTTTGTAGCTACCCCAGAGTGTGGGGCGGAAATGGGCCTGTGTGAGGTGATAACCCTCAGTCACACTTCCTACCTGGTCACTGGCTCATTGGTGCTTGTTTGGAAGGGGGTGTGGGTGCAGTAGCAGTGAGACAGTGGACCGTGTGCTCACTGGTTGCTGCTAGAGCTGTATGGTAGCAAAACAATTTTAATATTTTTAAAAAGTCTAATCACGTTTTTCCATGCATTAAATAAACACAGAAATGCTTGTTTTTATGTACATATATATATATATATATATGAGATACACATGTTGATTAGGTGATATGACCTATCTTACTGGATGGTAGATATCTTTGATGATAGCAATGAGTAATGTAAAGCAGTTTCCTTGTTTGTTTTCAAAAATTTCCGTTCTCCATCATCTTTCTCCCTTTCCTGTTGCTTTGAAGACCAACAAGGCTTGTCCCAGTGGTGGTGTTCCACCCAGAAGCAGTGGTGGAAAGAAGCTGAAAGACTTCCTCTATGAAGTCACAGGAGATGGGTCCTGATTCAGCAGGCAGCACTGCTGTCATGGGGACTGAGCTCGGAGAGATACATTGATCTTTTGCAGTGGTATCGGGGTTTGAGGGAACTAACCACGAATTCTCTCTGCTGAGTTGGGCTGGGCTATGCTTTCACTGCTGCAGCTGTGCTCCAGCTGCTCCCAAAGCCATCTGAGCCCTTTGAGAATGGATCTGGCATCTCATTCAGGTCCAGGTGCCTCAGAATAAGATGACCTCTGTCTCCATACTAATCATGCACTGCAAGAAGCATCTCTGGGTGGACTGATGTCCATGACATGCAGTAGCAATTTGTGTTGCATGTCAATATAGATTTCTCTGGTTTTTGACTCATTATGGAAATGCTGTCATGCTTGGAGAAATTGTCCTGCAAAGAGATCTTGTCTGTTGTCTTCTCTGGAGATCCCCAAGGCTGATGGCTGTACATGGCCACCAGAGCAAGGGCAGGCCTGTAAGACCACCAGTTCTGTAACCAGGAGAGATTGTTTTTAACAGGGTGAAAGATCCTGAGGTCTCCATGATGTTGTTTTGTGTTGCTCCTTTTTTGGTTTGTTTTTGTTTTTTGTTGGGTTTTTTTTTCATTTTTTAACTGTAGCAGTAACAGCTTCCCTGTAAGTGTTGCATAAAGCTGAGAAGTTACCTTCCTTTCTGCTCATTATGGGAAAGAGTTATGTTTGCAGATGTGGCCTGTGTGAGGATTTGCTGAGCTCTTAATCCTGTTTGTGGCTGATAGGCCATGCTGGTATGGAAGGGCATGTCTTTCAGTATATAAAGGTCTTAATTACTCGCCACCTTAGGGAAATGTGGTGTTAAAATGCTGTAAGTGTCTTAGCAGTAGCTACAGGCAATGAAGTTGTAGATGTAAAATCCTGCAGCCGTGCAGACCTCCTCCCCCAGCCTTGTTTTCTTTTTTTTTTTTTTTTTCTGGTTGTTTGTTTGGGTTTTTGGAGAGATATTTTACTTGTTAAGACAAAGCATAAAATAATTTCTGTAGGTAATAGAGGAACCAGGCTTTGTATATTGCATGGGGGAAGCAGCCAGAGATGAGATATTTGTGAGCCCTTTGAGCACATGTATATCTTGAGGGGATGAGAATGTGTGATAACGTTCTCTGTTGTCTTTTGCCCTATCACTAGTTTAGTTTCGGGGGGGGGGGGGGGGGGGAGGGAGGGAGAGGGTAGGGTTTGGTCTCCTTTATCCTTCTTTGTTTCTTGTATACCCATTTTAGGTGCAAGGAAGTTAGTCAATTCCTACTCTCTTAAAAGTGTGAGCTTTTGGGTTTCTATGTACCTAGAAGTTCCTGACCACACTGTCGTTAGAAATCTTGTAGAATTTCTCAAAAGGTAGGACGTGCCCCAAACAAATTATTCTGCATTAAAGTTCTGAAAGTACAAGCATAATGTTAAGTATATTAGCGACTTGTCAGAGGGCTTGTTTTTCTAGTCCATCAGTATGCTGGTCAAAATTCAATGTAAATGAAATCGTGTGCAGTGCAGTGACCTTTCCACTGCAGTTTCCGGTGAGTGTAGGTTCTTGTAATTCATGTGTACTATTTAAGTAGCTACTTCATTGGTGGGACCTGCATTCTTGGGGCCAGAGGAGTTACATTGTGTAGTTTTGTGGTTAGAGTCTTTGGGGTAAAAAGCTGCTAAGTACCTGCCTGCCTTCCTGTTTGCTCATACACTGTATGAAAGGTGTGTGCAAGATAGGGACCTTACTTCCACCTTAGCCAAGATTCGGTGGGAGATGTTGGTAAAACCAGCAACTGGAGCTGGATTTGTAGGTGGAAGATAGAGGGTAAGTGATTTGTGACACTGACTTTTGCGGTATGCAAGCCACTTGATTGTTAGGTTTCTCTTGAGTGGAGGTTGCTAACAGTGCCACGCTTGTATTTTCCCCTGTCTGTAACAGCTGCTTCTGTGACCATAATGCATTCTCTAATTGACTTATAAAAATGAGACACAATAATATGGAAATTCAGTGAAAGCGTCAATCTTGAGTATTTGAATTTTTTTTTTCTTTAAATAGGTAGTAACAATAATGCTGGGCTTTTCCCGGTCCTCTGCAGGTGCCTGTGGACCTGAAGGTAAAGGGACGTAGCAGAGGAGTCTGATTGCATGCAGAGTGGGTGGGTTGTGTTCTGCTCAGGTGGGTATTGACTTTCTGTGTTATGGCAGAAGGTCAGAGGAGACAGGTTTAGAAGGTTTTGTGAAATGGCCAGGTGCGTGGAAGCAGGAATGCTAAAACTTGTTATTGGACTCACCAAAGCCTGCAAACCAGGCTAGAATGTGAACTCGTGACTGGTGCCCTAAGCCTTAGTGCCAGCTAACCTCTTATCTGATCCCTTTCATGATTTTTATTTTATCTTGTTTGGATTGTACATGTTCTTTGCACTGGTATTTTTCTTTCGTATTTACCCCCAGCTATTTATTGTCAGTTTGTCTGATTTTTTTTTTAATTGTATTGTTAGATTTTTCTCCTGTGCACTACCCTGTTTACATTTATTCTTCCTTTATTCATTTCCTTACATTTTTCTCCTTTTAACTCTTATCCTTAGAGGAACCAGTTTCACTCTTAGAGACCAGCTCTTTCTTATTGATTGCCAGCTGCTTTTATTGAAACTAATTTGCATTCTCTGCTCTTATTGTGCTAGACAGAGGACTAGTGATTTTGAGTAAAGCTCTTTCCTGAAAGGCTTTGCTCAGAAATTGTCTCTGTCTTTCAGAAAAAGAGTGGAAAATAAAGAGCAGCATCGGTGCAAAAGCTGCTTCTGCCTAAACCACTGTGTTTGTGTCTTTGTCACATGAAGAGTAGAAATGTGGCCTGCCCTGCTGCAGGCACAAACGACTTTTTCAGGCTGAAATGAGCTGGTGTGGTGAGGGGGAGTGCAGAATGATGTGGCCTTATGTTTACTTACGTGGGCGCCCCTTAGACTCTGGCAGTAACAAACTCAATCCATTTTGATTGTGGCTGTGTTTTGCCTTGGTACTGCTGTGATTTTTTGGGGTTTGTTTGTTTTTTTCCATAGACTAGTCTAAAAAAGTTTATGAAGAATAAAGATATGCTACAGTTAAAGAGTTGAAGAGCTGTGGTTGCATGATGGTAAACGTGGGGAAAAAAGTTAAATGAGAGGAGGTGGCTGGGTAGGCTTTAACACTCAAAGTACCATCTGCCTTCAGATAGGCTTTTTAGAGAAGGGTCTCTAATAAGGCTTCTCAAGCCTTACTAGTTGCTAAGCATAAAACCCTTGTGTTCAGGTCATGTTGATTTTGGGCTTTGTATCATTCTAGAGGTATGGATAATCATGGTTTGGATGTACCAGACCTCAGTCTCCTCCCATCTCCTTCTCAGACTGCTTTTGGTTTATAAATTGGTCTTGCTGCTTTTTCACCCAGTGTCAGTTTAATTTGACACCTTGGCTTTGCTTGTGTATTTGGAAAGAAGTTCTCTGACCATGGTACAGTGCTTAGTGTCAGGTCTAGAGGGAAGATGTGTTATATAAATTTGTTATTAAAACTCACTGCAATGCTTTCAAATGCTTGTTCTTAGCATGGCTCTTTACTGGTAATTATGTGTCAGTAGCATCATTGCGTCAGGATAGATCTTTTACTTGACTTTGACACCCAGCTAGAAGGGTAACAAAAAGAAGGAAGCTGCAGGATGGAGTTTTTAGTTAAAAAAGTGCACCCTCAAACACAGATTAGGTACATGGCTGTCATGATACAAATAAGATACAAGATCCCAGAGCCTTTTATTAGACTTACTGGTGCCAGTAAAAAATACGACTCTGAGCCTGCAGTCATGCAACAAAAAGGCTCAGGAAATTCACCTGTGGTTGGTTGCTTTTGCAAATTTAAGTCTGCTTAAAAACCTATTCACTTACTGTGCTGGGTCTGGCCATCAACTCAACCTTCACAGCCTACTTTGAATTGAAAAACACACAGTTAAACTCTAGCATAGTTTAGGACAAAAACTGCATCTGAAGTGGCTTGAGAGGTTTAGGTGTTAATGCTGCATAGCATGAGAAAAACTCGAGTTTTCTGAATTCGTAACTGTTGCAGGAGAGGCTTGTATTTATACTGTTATAACCCATGAAGTACGTGTGAAGGCTTGGAGTCTTAGAGTTGCTTGTGATGAAGTACTTTAGCATAGAGGAGAGGGCTGCATGTCAACTTTTTTACCTTAATGTTAGGGTTTGATACTGTTACACAAAAGTCTTGATGCTGGTTCTTGCTGCTGAATTATTATTTCAGTCTGCAGAGCAAACAGTTTCCCTCAATTGTTTAAGTCTTTCCCACAGTTGTAAGAGAAATACTTCAGAGTACAGGAAATGGTGTCTGTAAAAGTAAGATTTGATCTGAAATCTGATTGCCTGAACTATTGCAAAGTCTTTTACACTTCTAAAAGTTGAGGATGACTTAGCTCTTTCTGTGGATAATTTATTTAGCATGTTAAACTCATTGTATACTAATCTCCGTCAAACACACTTTTGCTTTTCTTTTAAATTGCATTATAAATTGAGGAAGAGAAACAGAAATATTTGTATACAATCACTTTATTGTTTTTTTCCCATGTCTTCCAGCTATAGCACTGCCTTCCTGAGTTGGGAGAAAGTGAAACCTTTCTGTTCTGTGTCCAAACAGAACAAAATGCAGAAGCCAATAGTAGAAGTAGGAGTGAGAATCCATTCGACTTTTAAAACTCTTGCCTATGTTAATAACAGGATTATTACTATTGAATATGATGGTTTGGGGTTTTTTTTTTTTTAAAGGAAAGTTATTTACTTTAGTATGAGTTTTCAAACACCCCAAAAGAGCTGTAGGAATAAATCTTTGGAGCATATTCAGTAACAAGTAGAAGTATTTGAGTTGGTTTGTGCATCTTAGCATTGATCTCCTCCTGAACTGATTACACCCCTCCTAACACACACAGGGTGTAGCTATACAATGCCTTGCAGTCTGACCTACACTTCTCTGCACACCCTTCCAAGTAATTAGGCAGGAGCAGGATCTTCTGTGTAAGCCTTTGAGCTTTGTTATTTCTGTGCTGTGCTCAGTGTAAAATGCAGTGCTGAGAGACTGGCCTTCTTTAGCTTAGGCACAGCATCTGGAGCTGCTTTGCATCTGATCCCCTCTGAACAGGAGTGAGGAGAATTGGGTCTGCTTGTGGTGTAGCACCCTGTCATACCCTGTGAGTGGTTCTGGTAAATCAAAGCGGTTGACAGCTGGCTTAGCTGGTTTTTTCATGTTCTCTGTGGAACAAGATGATCTTTAAGGTCCCTTCCAACCCAAACCATTTTATGATTCTCTGTATATGTTCCTGAAACGCCTGAATGCCAGTGGGCAGTTAGTCCCAGCTGTCCTTTGTGACTGACAAAAATTTCTGTGTGGTTTGGGGAGGGATGTGATTTCTTTGGGGTGGGCTTTTTAAACTTTTTGTTCTGTGGGTTTGGGGGTTTTTTGTTTTGTTTTATTTAGTTTTTTTAGTTGGTTGTTTTGAGGTGTTTTGGGGGTTTTTGGAAGAAGATACCTGTGCAGTTGCTGCTAAACTTTTTACTTTTGGATGTGTTTTGGCAAAAATTGTTCTTGTTTTGTTTTTTTTTTTCCAATGCCTTGCGGAACAGTTTAAAAAAACCCAGAACCCTGGCCCCAACTCTTTTCTACTTAATGCACTTCCTTGACCTTTTCAAGCACTTTGTGCTTTTGCAAGGATATAAACCTGGATATTTTATATATTCTGTGTTGCTGAACTAACTTGAAAATTTGGGGGGTTGAGAGATAGGAGCTTTGATGATAAATGCATTTTTCCCTCGTATAACTTTATCTGTATTCTCTGTGCTGGGCACTCCTGAAGGAGAAATTCAGTGTGAAGAGAGGTCTTGTGACAGTTTTGCCCTTAGCAACCCTTAGAAGCACAGGAGAGGAAGAATTAAAGGAAAGAGCTGCAGTGTGCAAAGTCTGAAGAATTAACATCAGTCCCTTTTTCATACAGTGGAAAGGCAAGAGTTGACTGGAGGAAGAAATCTTTCCTGTGGTACTGGTAGAGAAGTACAGACAATATTTGAGACCTAGATAAGGCCTTACAAGCAGCAGAAGTGTATCACACTGCAGAAGCTTTCTGGGCTGTGATCAGTGTTCTAAAATACAATTTAAGAAACAGTCAACAAAACATGCTTTCTAGGGGTTTCCAGTTAGTGAAACCTGTTCATCTGCAAACTTCAAATGTATTTGATAATCCCCACATAGTGCAATTCAAAAGTATTCTTAAGCTTAACCTTATTTTAATTAAAAAGAAGCATCATGGCAGACTATACCACGTTGCATCTTAGCTGAACAGCATATACCATCTGGGTAAATGACTGAAAACTTTGCCACGTGGCATTTATTTGCTCCTGTATTTTATGCCAAATTTTATTTGTTGCTGGGTTTGGTTTTTTTTCCTTGTGAAATGAGTGGGTACAAACCTTCGCTGAATATTTGCGTCCATGTTTTTATTCATTGTGTGAAAATAACACGATGCTCTGTTACCAAAACCAAATAAAATCAGGTTGTAGGCATGTATTGTAATGTCATCAGCATTTTTTTCCTATCGGCATTTAATCCCTTACAATGGATGCAAAGGTGTGTTTAGCTTGAGGAGGGATATAGTTGCTTTCCAAAATAAATGCTATTTATGAAAGTTTATTTCAAGTTGTCTGCAGGAAAGTGAACATGCAAGGATCAGTTTTCTTTGGAACATACCTTTGGTAAATGTATTTTTAACGGTTGCTAATCTGTTTCCTGCCTAGGAAACCAAGGAAATCAAAGAGAAAAGGAGATTGTGGACATACTTGTTATTCAATGCTGTGTTGTTTCTCTGAGTTCCATCTCCTATGTAGTTAGAAACTCTGCAGGAAAGGGATATGTGACTTGTGTTGAAAACTTTCAGGTTTCCTGTTTCTCTGGGCATGTAGGTTTCTGGCCGAGCAAGTTAACTTTTACTACTGGGCCGTATCTCTCCATATTTTCCTTTGCCCTGGAAAATTTTTGGTCTTCACTGTTCCTGACCACCCTGGACAATTGGCAGTCTCTTCCTTCCAGTCTCACAATACCAGCAGTGTAGTGGCACCAGCTATGTGCAAGTCCCTTTGAATTCTGCTGTCAGTTATATTTCTTGTGATTAAAGTGTTTCAGAATTCCAGGGAGCCCTGAATATAAACGTATCAATTATGTGTCAACACAACAGCATCTGTCGTTGAAATTGGTATCGTTTATTTGGCATCAGCATAGCAAAGATTTGGCTGACAGCCAGAGTGAAATATTCCAGCAAAAGCTGCGGCAACAGGAGCCATCTCAGAAGCAATTCGCTGAAATTCAGGTGCTCTAACATCATCTTTTAATAAATTCTTAAGACATGAGGGACCTTAAGCAAAAAGCCTTTCATGTTCCACATTCTTGTCTACTTGTCTACTGTTATTTCTTTTTCTTTCTGAACATCTTGTTATTCCTCTCTTGGAAGAGATACATACAAGGTTCTGGGATGTATATATCCCGTGATTTAATATCCTTTTTTGGCTTTCCACTTCTTATTTCAACATTGTTTATGTAACTTCCAAAGGAATGCAATCAGTGATGACTGCTTTGGGAAACCTTTGCTTAAGTATGAAAGAGGCAAGGCTCTCAAAACTGGAGAGTAAGAAATTGCCCCTTGTAAAAGATGTGTGTTTGGGGGGGTTTGCGTATTTTTTCTTTTCTGAATAACTTTGTCTCTTCCTTGCTTTTTCCTGGATATTTTTCTTGGATTTAAGTAAGTTTCTCATTCCCAAAGACGTAAGTCAAAACAGTGATTTCAGAAAGTGAGGAAACCCCGACTCCGTAACACACTCCATTTGCCACGGACACAGCTGCCATGGTTGAGTACGTGTTTTAGCGTACCTGTGGGAAATGGGGGACTCAGATCACTTTTTTTTTATGGATGATCTTTATCATACTTCAAGGAGGTGAAGAGGAAACTCTTCAATTTAGTGGTATAGCTTGTCACCTAGTTGATTCTGATACCTGTTTAAAAACAAAACCAGGAAGATCAGAGTTGGAAAGGAGAAAATATAGCAGAAAGACTCAGGATCCTGTAGCATATCAAAATGTTTGCTTCATGTGTTTTTTACTGACTCTGGGCTCCAAACAGTCCCCATCCTTTTATCAAATTAAAGCTTTTCACTTGGGTGCTAAAAAAACATGCTTTCTAGGAAAGTGTTAAGAACAATACAGGGGTAAAAGTAGTTGGGAGAAAATACACATTGGATTTTCAGTGCTGGAGGAAAAGCTTGTAAAATAAAGATGAACTGGATTTTTTTTTTTAAGGTTTTTAGGGTTTGGTTTTTTTTGTGGGTTCCTCCCCGCTTCCCTGAGGTTTGAAGTCCTATGAAGTTGAGTTTCTCTCAGGGAGAACAGTGAAAGGGAGGGAGATCTATCATATTGTCTGCATTTTAAATAGGCTGGTTTCTCTTTGGGAGAAAATAAATAGTAAATTTGGATTAGCTCTTAACTTCCTACTCTCAAAAGAAATCACAAATCTAGAGTTAAGTAATGAAACCTCTTTAGGAAAATCAATGTAACCTTTATCCAAGCTCAATTTATTCAAGAGGTCAGCTTTGTTGCTGCCCAGGCATAGCTTGAATTTAATGATTAACCTCTTAATGACTGTTCATGTAACTTCCATCTGGTATTTTATATAAGCATAAGCCAAGATGATAACAGAATGCTGTAGTAGAGCAGTATGTGCTATTCATGGAAAAATCTCATTCCAAATCCTGTATGCAGCATGCATCAGCCCCAGTGAAACTGAGTGAAGCCCATTAAGAAATCCGATTAGCTGTCTGCTCTCTAGGTGAGTTAAAATCTCTGTCCAGTGTGGTAATCAGTGATGTCTAACTGGTGGCTTATCTGGTAATAGTGTTGTCGCCTTTTATAGAGGCGCCTCTCTCGCAGTTCCACCTGGCTTGTGTATTTATTTCAGCCACGTAGAACACCAAGCGGCCAAGTGAGACCCTGTAATAAATTTTAAAATCCTCTTCAGAGCTGAAGCCGGCACTGTCGTGTTCTGTTGTGTTGCCCTTTGTTCCAGCAGGTTTCCCTGTGAGATCTCCAGGTGTCATGTAAGCGGTAGCACACAAGAGTGGGGAGAGTGTGCTTTGTGTGAAAGCAGCATGGAAAAGTGCAGCATTAGGTTCAAGTTTCAAAGCAAAGTAATGTCAAGTACTAGTTAGTGTGCTTGCTCCACTGGTAGTTTTCTACAGGTGAAAAGAAAAAGAAACATCATTTTAGGAAGAAATAATGAAAAATATTTCAAAAGTAGCTTTAGTTAATGTAATAGCCTGTAAAATCGAAATTGTTTTCCTGTTAAAATGCAGAATGTGAGGAAGTGCAATTCTAATGTCAGCAGTTTTTGATGTATTTATCTCCATAAAATACAGATCTGGTGTCCCTTCCCTATCCATAGATGTTCATGTCCATGGAGAGACCTGGCTGAAACCTGTGGAGCACCACAGTAGCAATCAAGATGAGTTGCCAAATGGGAACTGAACTTTCCATCAGCTCTTGCCACATAAGTATAGTCCTGAATCTTTTGAAAGTGTTGTTTGTTGGTAGTTGCTCCCCATCAGTGTTTGTTCATCTTCTATCTTTTCCTTTCATTTGAAGGAGGTGAATTTAGACTGTGGCTGTCTTGATGGTTGGGAGTTTCTTAATTGTTGTATGCTCTCTACTTCCATCAAGTGGGTTCCATCAAATTACTGTGATCTCAGCCATGCTTTGTACCTTATTTTGTATTTCATTCTAAACTTGCTGTTGTGAAATAGATGAATATTGGGTAATTTCTGTCTAGGTTTATGAACAATCTTGAACTGTTTTTAGCATCCCCAGCTGACTGAAACTTCAGTGTGCCCTCAGGGAAAGTGAGGTGATACATATGGTACAGCACAGTAGATAAGAGGATGCTTCTCTCTTCCCCTTCTCACAAATCTGCTTTGTGATTGTAGTTCTAGTTTCAAGTCTCGGTTAATTTGTGAAAAGAAATCTCCCTTCTCTGTGGGAAAGAGGGGTAAGCAATGGCTGATGGCCTGTATTGTAGGAGGAGTAAGCAGATCTGATAGATCAGATCCAGCCCTTTGTAGGAAAAAGATGGTTCTCGGAGTCCTGCTGGAGGTGGTGTATATTGTCCTCACCTCAAAGTGCACAGAATGTGCTTGTTGATTCTCTTGGGTTTTGGAGACCCATGCTCAGGAGTATGGGTACAGTACACTTGGTGTTATTTAGAATATTTAGGTTTTGGACTGGTTAGTAAGAGGCTCTGTTAAACCACTGCCTGGTTTTCTGCTCAGATATTTAGTTTATTTCCCCCTCTGTGTTGAACTTCCATTCCTTTTCTTAGTCTCCTCTCTTCTTCCCAGTTCAGACTAGTTGCAGTCTTGAAGGAAATGAACATTTTCCTTTTCTTTTCACTTAAACCAGAAATTCAAAAGACAAAATGCCCCTTCTTCACTCTCAGGAGTGAAGAGCTATTTTATAGTACTCTCAGATTAAATATTGGGGTTGCTAATCTTCTTGCACCACAGTTCTTGTACTGAGGAGCAGCTTGTTTGGAGCGTTATTTGCAGAACCATTTCAGTACATCTCACTCACTATTTTCAAGTCAGTACTGCAACCTTATGTAAGCCAGTCTCCATCCACTTAACTCCAGGACAAATGTGGTCATTAATATTTATATAAAAGCTTTCATGTTTCCACAGTGAAATTGTCTCACTTTGAAAAGAAAAGGTGTCTTTTTCCCTGTTGACTTGGTGTGAAAAAGCTTGCAAAGGCTTCCAGCAGCACTGCATCCGAGACAGGCATCATCAGAAGAACTGAGGTCATCTTTAATTCGGTATTTCATTTTGTGGAATTGCCTACTCCAAGAGAAATAAAACATTTACATGTATATTAACCAATGTTTGCCAGCTCTTGGAATAAAGCCAGTTCTCTCAGGGCCAAACAAATGCTCTGAGTGAATGAGTAATAATCTGCTATTGTCACTCCTAATTTATGGATGAGTAGATAGAGCAATGTTTGCCATTTTAAGTTGTCCTATTCACTTGAAAGACTAGAAATCATGATTAGCTGTTGGCTTGGAGTATCAATAGCATGTCTGTTTATAGCTGATTTACTCAGTATAGCTGTTGCAAAAGTTCAAGACCTCCCCACATGATAAGCAGTAATTGTGGAAGAAGATGAGAACACATGAAGGTTACAGATGTTTTGGGACACTAATTTGGAAGCCACAGCCAGAGGCTGAAGGATACATGGCATCTCTTTATAAATGACATCCACGGTCTCCCCATGCCTCATTTATATTCTGAGGAAATCTGTATCTTCCCATGTTGATAGAAAATTTAAAAATCCATGGATTCCCAAGATTATGTCTGTATTGGCTTTTGTTGTTGATAAGTAAAAGGAGGGCATACTACTGATTATCTTACAATGATGTTTTCCTGTCTCTGAGCCTTTCCATTTGCTTAATTTTCCAACAAATGCAGTTAAAAACAGTTTTGAAAACTTTGTTTTACACATTCATGAGCATGCTTTTGTTATGAAGTTAACAGCAATCTTGCCATGACTGGAGTGAATAAAAACATCAACCAGAGACTCTTTTGTTGAGAAAGAGGCATGTTTTTAATGGGAGTACTTAAAATCTTACCTTATAAAGCCCATATTAAATACTGCATGGAAGCAAATAGCACAGCCCCTCTGGAGTAGTTTATGGGAATGAGAGTCACTCTTGAGATTAAATTGTCCACAGAGTGTCCTGTGAAGTCTTCCATGAGGTCTCCTGACCAGTTGTGAAGGAGGCTGCTCCATCACACCTAAATACGTAGGCAGGAGATGGATGAGAAGTACAAACCTCAGCTGTCAGCCACTAAAAGCAAAGACAGTGCAGAGGTGAGACCCATCACTGATGTCTGTCTTCTCTGATGGATGGACTCTTCCATCCACTTGTTTCAGTCTTTATTTTGCTTCCATGCAGCTTTTCTTCTGTGTGCTGGTTTGTCTTTCTTTTCATTTTGTTTCTTTTCTTGCGCACTGAGGGGTCTCTCCTGTGCTTTCTGTCTGGGCTTCATTATCTTGCTCACCTACTTGCACTGCATCATGATGTTTTTCTTCCTTTCCCCCCACTGCATTAAACTTCCTATCTGTTATCTTGTCAAATGAAATAACAGCAAGAGCGGTCACTGTTGATGTTGTAGATACCAGGATGTCCCCAGCCCAGGGTGCAGCCATTAATATTCTGTCTGTAAGCTGTGGAAGACAGACTCTGAAGAGATGCCTAAGGGCACGATTCCTCAGCCCCTCTGAAAGGTCAGACGTAGGACTCAACTTCTGTACTGTGTAGCCTTAGCTGTCACTTGGTGTTTGCAAGCACTTGGATAAGATTAAAAACTAATATATCCCTCTTTTGAGAGAAGGTCAAGTAATACGTGATTCAAACCCCACGTGTACTGGATCATGGCAGGAACCTTTAAACACCCATTCCCTGCACATGCACAGCTCCCGAAACCATCCACAAGCCCCTGTGCTGACTTGACTTCCACTGTTGAGGTTCCAGGAGCAGCTTGGTTTGATTGTTGAGTGCCTGCTGTTGAAGTGACAAGAGGGATCTACTGAATACTCCAGTAAAATTTTATATATATATGTGTGTGTGTATATATATATGTATATATAAAATAGATAATAATAATACACATATCAAATGTGTCTGGTTTAAACAAAGAAGCAAAATGAGTTGTATTTTTAAGAGCTGGTGAGCAGTATCTTAATAAAAATAGGGGGTAAGGGAGAACTAGCTATACCACAATATGAACAAAAAAAACCACAACAAAACACTAAAGGAAAAAAGGAAACCAAAACCCAATCCCAAAACCAAAATCCAATCCAAACAAAAAAGCAACACCCCAAAGAGAAGAAAACCCCCAAACCAATCCATCCAGCAGCTTGAAGCAATGTTTTTCGAAATTGCTTTAAAATATGAAAGTATTAAGATTAATCCAAATCGGTCTATACAGAGTAAGATAGATAGATGTGTGCTTAGATCTCAGCAGCAGCAGGTGCTTGCAGTATTATAAATAGAAAGCAATACAAATTGAGGTGCTTATTAAATTTGCCTTTATGATGCTTTGAAGAATTGCCCTAGAACAGAAAAGAAAAATTACCAGAGGCTCTGGATTAGAAGGATGACTTAAATAGCTCTGCTGCCAAAGGAAACAGAACATAAAGTAGAATAAGTGATAGACTTGTTCAGAAAAGGTTGTCTAACAGTGATTTGTCTCTAGCATGGAGAGGTTGGCCAAAGAGCTTTGGAGGAATGTGATTGAACACAGGAGGGCTTAATGTTTTTCATCAGTTTTAATATGGTATTGAGTTTAATATATTTTCCAGGAGATTGCACTGTAATCCT
The DNA here is from genome assembly GCA_014706295.1 of Lycocorax pyrrhopterus obiensis. NCBI lineage: Eukaryota > Metazoa > Chordata > Aves > Passeriformes > Paradisaeidae > Lycocorax > Lycocorax pyrrhopterus. The sequence goes on from JACSVZ010000001.1 coordinate 80,845,613, forward strand.
TTCTAGCACTTATATTTCTCAAGTTTTTCCTTGTTTCCCTCTTCTTCTTCCCCGAGCTGACAAGACCTAATTCTGCAGGAAATGTTCATGTTTGTGAAATGGACTTGTTCAGAATTTTTGCTGCCTTTTTGGATAAGGCCGTGGTGAGGGTCCTGTATCTTATTCAGCATTTTCTAATATTCTTGAAACACTGTAGGGCCTTCATAGAAAAGTGGCTGAGCATAGTAGCTAAGGAATCGTCAAGTAAACCAGATCAGAGCAACAGGCTCAACTGGCAGACTAATAAAAATAGATCAAAATCTGCAATGTTTTTTCTTTAAGGAGATACTCAAATTGATTTAATTTGGCAGGGAGCATATCAGGAAATCTTAGCATGGGAAAACAAGTATGTTGGGGAGCAGCAAATTTCCCTTTGTAAGATCTGCTATCCTACTTTTTAGTAACAAAGCACAGGCATCCTTGGTGGTGGAGAGGAGGTCTGCAGTGGCACAGTGTTGCTCCTGCGCCCTTCTGGTTGGGTCACTGTCTTGGAAAATGCCTGGCACAGAAACAGCAAGGGCATCTAGGCTGGAAATGGTGATAACGTGCAGATACAGAATAAGTCAAGTCATTATCACCTAGTGAAGGGGGAAAGGGAATGCATGTGGAGAGCTGGACTCCTGGCTGGCACTGCACGCAGGGGCTTACATGTGCTAAAGGGCTGGTATGCCATTACCGGTATATTTCACCTATCATTAGGAAATCAGTTGCAACCATGTCCTTATGAGTTGCAGGAAAAAGACAACTAAGGCAGAGCATGAGCACGACTGCCCTTGGAAAAATGCAGCAGGGAGTGAGGCTGGTGTCTTGCACTAAGCTTGCTGGGGTTAATGCAGTATTGTGTATCACTGGTGGCTCTGAGAGCACTGTGAATGTAGCAGATTGCTTTAAAAACAACCCGAGTGGAAAAGGAGGCTGTACAGGACCAAATGAGAGGGGTGAATGTGAGTAGTGTTGCATAGGGGGAGGTGATGTTTTGGTCTTGGTAAGCGCTTTAAAAGGAGGTCACTTGTACTGTACTGTGTTGAACTGTGGTACTGATCAATAGCTTTTCACTGAGTGTTGTAGAGGAACTTCTGAGACATCCTTCTCTGACTACCTGGGCTTGCTCATAATGGACTCTGTTACACATGTGGCTCCACAGCATTTGCTTTTGCCTCTAAGTTTTTGAGCTGGGGGAAAGTCTTGGCAGTAGAACCGTAAATAAGAATATATAAATATGTGGTGCAAGAACCAGTGTTGCAGAGCTGATGAGGCAAAAGAGGTTTGTATTTATAGGGTGGCTTTACTGCGAAACTCCCTTTGGTTAGACTGTGCAAAACCTTCTTCTTTCTGTTTGTAATTTTATTAAGTCTTAATTAAACTTTCTGCATTTAAATTAGTTGTTCATTAATGTCACACTGTCTTATTATGTATATATTGACAGACACTAACAGAGATTTGATCAGCCTAATCCAGCTGTATGTAATTATGTGCCTTCCCCTTAAATAATTGCAAAGAGTCTATCAATCATGGCAGGAAAGCCGACTGCTTTACTATAATGTGGGATTGTTTAGTGAAATGTAATAAGACTTCAGGTTTAAGCTGGGGAGTAAACAGAGTGAGATTTTACTGAGACCAGTAGTCGGAAGAAAAAATTCCCCACCCATCCTGTGTTGCAAGTCTCAGTTCTTATCTTCCTTCCCCCCACCCCCCTCAAAAAAAAGGTGTCTTGATTGCATTGTTTTCACACTGATGTTGAGAACGTTTCTGGAACTGAAAGGAATTTGAGAAAGATGCAGATTTCTGGCTCCTGGAGGAAGATCTCTAGCCTAAACCTGTAGTGCTCTTCCAATGTAAGGTGGAGGCTTTTATTTCATTCACTGATAGCTTGATTATCCAGATCAAATGAGAGCATGTAGAAGGCAGCAGAGGTGGGAAAGAAATCTGCTAAATGGCAGCACTACAAGAGCTCTAAAATAAAGCTTGGAAAGCAAGTCAGGAGGGGAGTAACACAGGTACCCACTTCATCGATTGTATTTGGGTTGATTTCTGTGTGATTTAGTTGCTCTCCAGTGTCATGCAGTCCTTCCCTGGCACACGTAGAAGCAGGGAGAGGCAGGCATGTTGCCAGCAGTCTTTCCTCAGCCTCCTACTGGAAAACTATCTGTGCCAAGAAAAGCTTGAAAAACCAGAACTTCAGACAAGCCCCAAAGGGGATGAGTTTGAGATCTGAACCCATCATTCAGTGTGTTCTGGCATTGCATCAGGCTTGCTTTAAATCTGTGAATACCTCTAAGCTACTGTACAGAATAAAATGGTAAGTGCTGTTGCCAGTGCAGTGCTGTCCATTTTCCCCTGCGGGACTGTTAGGGGGAATTTCGGGAGCCCAGGTACGCACCCATCTTGCTTATTCCTGTGCCAGATAGTTCTGTATGTTTGAGCTAGAAGAGCGAGATTTCCCTTTGTGCCTTCTGAAGAAACAAACTGTTTCACAAACAGTTTTGATCCAGCATACTGTGACACATACACAGATTGTCTTGTGGTCAGGAAGTACACATTTCTGGTTGTTCTAGATTTCTGCTATCTTGGGACTGTTCTTCCAGCTTTTCTCTTGTGTCAGTCACTCTGCATCCTTCCCCTCTCCAGAGCACACACAGGTGTACACACACCCCTGCTGCCTAGGCTCAGCTCTTGCCTCTGTGGTTTCTGTGGTTTTAGATTTGTATTCCATCCTTGCTTGCTGTGGGCATGGATTTAATGCCTGCCAATCTTTAGCCTAGACTGAATTTTCAGTGCCGAAGTTTTAAAGACAGTAGAATTGTAATGAAAAGTAGTGACGGTCCCTCAACTCTCCTGTTTGCATTACAAAACTGTAACATCAGGCTTCGGACTTGCTGGCATTGTGCCTGGCACATGCCTCGGGGATCTGTCTCAAACGCGTTTATAGTGATGCCGTCTCACAGAGTGACTGTGTTGGGAACCCCTTAGTTTGGACAGGGGAAGCAACAACCAGACCTCATGTAGGAAAAGTGTGTTTCCCATCCAGGTCGTCGTCATTTCAGAAGATGAGCGCTGCTACCCTCTGGTGACAGTTCAGCTTGAGGTGTGAGCAGTGACACTCGAGGTCTGGGTGGGCTGACGCAGCTGGACTGGGAAACAGAAACATCGTTTTCACACCAGATTCCTGTTGCTTCCCCTTCTGCCGGATGCCAAACTCTGGGGATTGGTCTGGGAAAGCAGCACTTAAATTTTGAGGAGCTCTGGCACTAGTGACTAGTTTATTATTTATTTAGTGTAGCTGTTTAGAAACTGACTGAATTTTTGTAAATACACGGGAAAGATAAATATTTTGTATCCAAAGGAGCCTTGTCAGGAACAGCTGAGAAAATTACCTTTTATGAAAACAGCTGAGCAAACACATAATACCAAGTCATATGCTAGACATTGTGGTTTACTGCATTTATGTGCAAGATCATCTGTAGCTGTAGAGATGGAGAATGGCAAGCTCTTACAGCCTCCCCTAGGACTTGAATTCATGCAGTGGCAGAAGCTACATGTTTATTTTTCTTGTGTTTTCAGTAAACATTAGTTGTATTTCTTCATTGGACTGCCTGTTGGAAAAGTTGTCTTGATGTTGGTTCTCTACCAGAAAAAATACGGGTTATTTATCCACCTGTTCATGGAGCAAAAGAAGCTGCCTTTTTATTTATTTTGTTTTAATTGCATTCTGCTAAGTTTCTTTGCAGCATTCAGGCCAGATAGGATGGCACTGCACGTCTCCTCGCCTCTGTTTACAGTGCCTCCCCAAATGCTGAGATCCACGGCTCTTTGTTTCTAATGGAGATTGCTCGCTGTACCCAAGTCCTTAGAACTGTGAAAATCTTATGGAAATAGCTTTCTCTTTTGGCGGCCTTGCTCTCTCTGACTTTCTGGCAGCATTCAGTGATGGCTTTCATTTTCCAAATGCTGTGAGTAGTTTGGAGACTCTCAAAGCTGCATTTACAGTAAATGCGATGTTGCAGTAATGATGGGTCAATTCAGCTTTAGAAAAAAAGCCACCACCTCTCACTAAAAAATAATGTTAAACTGACTTCAAACAGAATCTGAATAGTTCCATATTGCTACATGTATAATTAAAAGCCTTCACCCTTGAAAACAGGGTTCTTTTGGTTTGCTAATTGTAATTCCTTGCTACAGTCAAATAGACTGAGGTAAATTTTTATGATATTAAGAACTGGCCTCATGCTGTAATGTGAAAAATCCATTTTTCACAGAGCAAAAATTTTTCTCTTAATGCTTTTCTTCATTTTTAGCAGACTCTGAAATCATGACAGTGTCACTGAAAGAGAAGAGCTCAGATTTAGCATTGCAAGCATTATCTTCAGATATGGATCAATTCTGTGCAGCTTCAGTTCAAAAGCAGTGGGTGACCCAGAGCATTTTGATCATGGAGAAGGAAAGTTATTTTTTTGGCTGTTGCTGCAGTCATTGCTCATTTTGTTGGGGGATGGCTTGTACAAATTAAAAATTGGGGTCTTTTTAAGCAATTGATAATAAGTTCCTCTTTTTAGTGGTTGCACTGAACTGTGTTTCAGTACCATAAGAAACTCTCCTGTAGCTGGAATATTCACTTCATCATGGAGCCGCTTTTGTGTTGCTCAGAGTGGGTTGTCGGGGAGGTTTGGGAGGGGGGTGGAGGATGTGACTAGGATTGAAGTGTTTGGGCCTGCCTAAAGGATAAGCAAATCTTTAGGGTTCAGCACTCATAGTCAAATTGGCAAATCTTTGCTCTATCACCCGCACAAGTGATTACATAGAACCAGTCAAATAATGAAGATTTTTTTAAACTATAATTTTACATTTAGTGTTAAAAGTGAAGTATAGTAATGGTGCTTGAATGTGATGGAAATACTGCTGAACAATTACTATCGCAGTTGCATAAAAACTGTTAAAGTCAAGCTTTTTTGCCTTTTTTTCTCCCCAAAAAGCTTCCTGCATAGAGCCAGGCTTGCAAGGCACTGGGTGCCTAATGGGTCTGACACAAACACCGGGGCAAGTTTAGCTTCTGTCTCTGCATGGGAGTTGGGTGCAAACTGGTCCAAGTATTCCTGAAGTTCTACCTGGGTAACAGCCACGCAAAGTGATGAGCATGTTCTTCAGAGAAGATGTAAGGGTTGTTATTTTTCTCCCATCTGCCAGAACTAAAATGTGAGGTAAAACAGAGTTGACCCTGGGTGGATGGAAATGCTGTGTGCAGAACTGTACTCTCTGGATACTTCATCCAGAGCTCCATGCACCGGTTTTCTTGCTTGTACATCTGTTCCAGACTTCTACTGAAATACTTTTCAAAATTCCCATTTAGTTGCATGTCTAATCTGGCCAAATTACCTTAGAAATTGGTGACCTTGCCGATGCTATTCCTGCAATGGCCAGACCTTAGAGTTTCTGGAAAGAAAATTCCCTATCCAAAATGTGGTATGTCACCTCAAGGTAAAATCAATTACAGAGTAATGATAAAAAAAATAAATCTGTGTTCCATGGAGAAGAGGCCTGGAGAAGAGGAGGCTCAGGCGTGACCTTATCACTCTCTACAATTACCAGGAAAGAGGTTGTAGCCAGGTGGGGGTTGGTCTCTTCTCCCAGACAACCAGTGACAGGACAAGAGGACAGTGTTAAGCTGCACCAGGGGAGGTTTAGGCTCTCAGTAGGGAGAATTTCTTCTCAGAAAGGGTCATTAGACATTAGAATGGGCTGCCCAGGGAGGTGGAGTCACAGTCACTGGAGGTGTTTAAGAAAAGACTGTATATGGCTCTTAGTGCCATGGTCTGTTTGCCATGGGGATGTCTGGTCAAAGGTTGGACTCAATGATCTCAGAGGCCTTTTCCAATCCAGCTGATACTGTTATTCTGTGATTCTGTGGGGTAGCCTAAAATAAGACTTGTCCTTTATTAAATAGTACCCGTGGTTTGTGTAAAAGTGTTACATGTAGTTCAGTCATTTATTGAAAAAACCCAAAACATTTGCCTGGTTTCAGAGGTAGGAAATAATGCATCTCTGTTGCTTGGACCCCACTTTTATTAAGGATGGAAGTAAGAATGATATTACTTCAGCTAATTTGTGGGTTCTGGGCTCCCCATGCTGGCTGGGGCAGCACGTCAGGGTTCCTTCTGCTCTATCAGGAGCTGCCATCTCCTTGCAGAGGCCACCGGCTTGGCTGCAGGGAAGCTGAAGTTCCATGAGGTAAGGGGCATTAAAGCCTTGTGTGCAGGAGGCCCTGCACTGCTGCTCTGGCTGCACAGAGCCCCTGTGTCCGTTCTGCTGGGACTGTGCAAGGAGAGGGCACTATGCCGTGGCCTGGGGCTTCAGCAGCACTCAAGGAACAGTCCTGTTTCACTGGTGGGAAGGATGGTCTTTGTCACAGGGTTGAGGGGTGCTCCTGTTTTAATGACCACGCAGTGCTGAGCAGTGGTTCTCTGCTGACCAGGCTTCCTTTTGCCCCTTGGGTCCCTACCTCCTTCTCTTTCCAGCTCTTGGGCCCGGTGGTTCTTCCAGCCTCCATGCAGCAGCTCTGGCTGCACGACCCTCAAGTAATCAGCCCAGCAGCAAAATAAAGTAACAAGCTGATAAGCTTGGTTGGTTTGGGGTCTTCTCAACTCTGATGCTGGCGTGTCTCGGTGATTGGGAACTACTGGTTTGGGGGCTTTTTAATGCTCAAATAATCTGAAGAGTGTTGTCTGCTTAGATGTCTTGTGTCTTTTTTTCCAGCTGCTGGCAGGCAGTCTGAATACTGTGTGTCCAGATTGTCTGCTGGTTTGTTGTTTGATTTTATTTTTATGTCTCAGTAACATCCATGTCCCTAAGGGAAAATTTAAATTATAAAAATTAATTCCTGTCAGATTGTTTGTTTGAATTTCAAGTTGTTTTGCTGTTCCAGGAATGTTGCAGTGTTGGTAGCAGGATCATGAAGCCAGGTTGATCCAAATTGGCTTGCAAACACTTGTAATTTTGGATTTGGAGAAAAATTAGTCAGTTTAACATGGTTAATACATTCATGCTGTAAGGTTGGTGATAATAAGTTCTTTAGACATCGAGACATGCAATTACCCTAAGTGCAGATAAACAAAATCTTTTGTGCATGTGTTGCATGTGGAAGGATATGCAAATTTGCAATACTCCAAGGGCACTGGTGTAGCCGGAGTCACGGCTGCCGTTCAAGGCTCGCAGGAATAGCCATGTGTGGTGTGAAGAGCTTTTAACTGCAGATTACTGAGGGACAGGGTTAATTTTACCAAAAAAAAGGAGACAACAGACTGCCATTGATCTGGTTGGAAGATTGTTGGTATGTTTTGAAGGATACCAGTCCCTACAGGTTCCACTACAGACTTCTGGTATAAAATTATCCCTGCTTAGCCACAATTGACTTGTTGTAAGAAGCTGGCAAATACTTCAGCATTGATATGAGTGACTTCAGTGACTCAGTCCACCAGTTCATGTTTTTAGGTTTTGATCTTAGCTCTGCAGAAACAATTCAGAGTAACTTAACCCAGAAGACAGAATGAAGAACACTTTTGTATATAAAAGCAACATGGATGATGGACAAGGGGGAATGTAATTGTTCTAGTAGGCAAGCCAGAGTACTAAATTTGTGAATTTGTATTACATTGAGGAACAATGTCTTAAGGTTTCTCCTCAGTAACCTGAAATTTTTTTAATGTTTTTTTCTCCTGGAAACCTTAGCTCTTCAGTATCAAGCTGGAGTAGGCTCTGTGAGATGGGTGTTTTAAATAACTTTACCAAGTCAACACTCATTTTCTTGACTTGGCAATCAGGATTGTTTCTTTCTAGCCAGCAGGTTCCTGCTTTTGGGGGAAACTTTGCTATAGTGAACTTTAAAATAATCTCATCGCCCCTTGCAATTTTATTATCGAATTTTAAATTTCAAAATTGATGAAAGTAAGGTGAAGTTACCCTGTCTAGATAGTGCCCGGCTGCTGTCACAGTGTTGTGGACTACAGGTTTTAGACTCTCGTAGAGTCTGTTAATCCCTTCTGTTGCTGTTCTACTTGTGTCCCAGTTGAGGGAGTTGCTGACTTTCCAGTTAAGGCAGTAGTTGAACCAGTTTGGTGATCACTTCCCCCCCCTCAGCAGATGTTTGGGCCAGTTGAGCAGTTCATAGCAATGGGAAGCAGCCTTAGCAGGATGGGATGTGTGCAGCCTGCGGCAGTGAGCCCTGCCCTGCTCAGGGGAGACTGGCATGAAAAGGAGACTCAGCTTCTGTCTGAAGAGGAAAGGTGAGCTTCCAGTTCTTCTGAAGCTGGTCCAAGGTTAGAGTTTGCACAAGACTGAAGTACCTGTGGGACATCACTTTCTCATTGACCTTTTGATAGTGACTTGGTCTGAGATGTTTTAAATGAGCAGTGCTAATGAGACTGTTAATTACACCCATCCCGGTGCTGTATTACTTCCTTCCTCTCTTCACTGGCATTCAGCCTTCCCCGAGCACAAGCAGGGTGGTTGCTGGCTGAGGGAGGATGTAGCTCAGTAACGTCAGATCATTTGTTCTCATGGACTGTGCACGCCACAGGGAACAAGACCCTAATGTTGTAATCCTGCCCCTGTCACTGCCTTGATGTGCTTTATGGATCTGTTTCTTTCTTCCCATAATTTTCAGTAGTCAGTGAAGTCCACGGGGGCTGGCAAGAGGCTTGGCAGTGGAAGGGGATATCTATGGCACTCTTAATGTGCTTGTATGACATGGGCTGTAGAATTTCCTCATATCCAGCTGAGCACTGGCTTTTCAGGGCTGTTTCATTCCAGGATGAACGTAGCAGCATCTACAACATCCCGGACTTTTCCTGTGGGGAAGTGTTGTTTCTTGCAGCAACTGTCCAATCCTGGCAGTCACGGCCGGGCACCTGGTGGCCACACGACCCTGGCAGCAACTTGCAGAGATTCACCACTTCCATTTTATGGTTCAGTTAAGATGAACCCTAAGGCTCATTTCTCTGAAAACTGTGGGCGAGTTTCTGTGCGAGTCCATCTCTGCCAGTAGCAAAGCCAAGTAACGCAGTCTACTGGAAATTGATGCCAGATTCCCAAACCGGAGAGTGTCAGCTTGCAATTCAAGTGGTGCTGACGTTTGCGGGAAGGCTTTCTGTTCTAAGCCGTCAGATGTTAGCCAGTGTATGTAATTAACTTGGTATCATTCTGCTTCAGAATGAAATATTCATTCAAAAGAGACTTAAAAAAACCATCCTGATGTTTTTAACGTCTGGGTAGTAAGTGATGCTGCACAGAGCAAGACATACATTTATTGTTAGAGAGATTGGTTTCATGGCAACTCCTCTTTGTTCCCAGAGGCTTTTACTGTCCATCACTTCTTGGGTCTTGTGGGTAATCCAGATACAAAACCCGCAGATGTACATTAACAGTGGAAACAGAAAATAATACCAAAATACAGCCTGAAATGCTCTGGTTGGCTAATTATCCCAAAGGACAAATGTAAAACTTTATTTTGCATAGTAGTTATTCTAGAGTTTGGTAATAAATCTTGTGACCAGAGCAGGAGAGGGAATGGAAATAGAAGGGATAAACGATTTGTTTTGCTCCAGAGGAAATTCAGGAGTTAATTAGAGAAGTGATAAACAACACCACCAGACCAGAAACCTATGGCTTGCAGAAGGTGAAATACCAAAAGCTCTGCTTTTGTCAGGGAGTCAGGGAGAGAGCTGAGGATTTGCTGAGAAGAAAGTTATGAATGTTTAAAAATTAAGTAGTCCAATAGATTAAAAGATTGGAACAGGATGTTGTGTGGTTGCTCCATCCAGTTCCTGTTCACGAAGTTCATTGACCACTTCTGGTCTCTAAATCTGTTACATATTTTGATTCTAATGCTGCAGTGTGCAGAAGGAATTGATTCTTCTTAAGATTTGAACTTTATTGTTTCCTCTTTTGAAAATATCTCAGGCACCAAAATTTCCCTTCTGTGCTTTATCAAAACCGAAATGAAGGTTTGCCTCAGAGCGCAAGCTGAATTTGCAAAGTTCATGATCAGAAAACTTCCTGAAAGATGTGCGTGCAGGGGATGCAGGATTGATGAATCCAGGTGAACACTGAGATCTTGTCATGCTTGAGCCTTTTTTTTTTTGTTGGGAGTGAGGATTTTTATTGTTGTTTTGGTTTTGTTTATTTGTTTAGATTGTATTCAGGATGGACCATATAAAGCCAGAGGTATTGATGCTTTGCCTTGTTGCTGGTTTTCTAGTACCACAGGGTTGCTATGATAGTTTGGTCGCTTCCATCAGTTCAAGTTAAGCAGAGTTACTCCACATTGTACCTTAAATGATGCAAAGTAATTGCCTGGATGAGATTCACAGCAGGCAGGTCGGTACCTGTGAGAAAGGATGAAAAGTCCTTTGTAGCGGCACATAACCTGTAGGTGAGGATTCTTGTTCAGTATGTGAGTGTTTTTAGTTCAGTTTTGCTTTTGTTACAAGGCTGACAAATTAGATTGAGTGGTAACATCAACAGAAAGCATCCCACTCTCAGTGAAACGTCTTCTTGTTTTTTTAAAAAAGTAGCATAAGACAACTTGCAGCATCGACCAGAGATGACACATCAAGAGGAAACTGTGTCTGGGGTGAACAGAGCTTTGCAGCTGTGCTTGTTGACACATGCTTCTCACCTACAGCAAGCAGCACATCAAAATCATCTTTGTATTTTGATATAAAGAAGAGGGAAAGAAAAGAGGAAGTTGCAGTAACCCACTAATTTCTACATACATTTTCTTCTGAGTATATTAGAGTGATGGAAAAACCTGAGTTCTTAATTTACTTCAGTTCAACTCACGTGGCCTGTGTCCAGCTGTTGTGCCACGGCAGAACTGGGGGATGTGGTGGAGAAGAACATAACCAATGGCTGGCATCCACCCTTGCTGCACAGTCAGGGAATTGCACAGCTCTAGGCAGTTCAGGGGCAAAAAAACTTTGGGTATGGAAATACTAAGCACCTACTAATTCTCATTTCAGAGAGGCTTTCATACCATGCTGTGTTTTTGTTAACCTCACATTATAGATTCTTCTGTATTTAAAAAATGTCTAGGAGATGCTTTTGAACAACTACCTTCCACTTTATTGACTGCTTGTCTACACCAGTGATTTGTTAGCAGACTGGTTATCGCTTGGGCTTTTTTTCTTTTGTCAATGACAACTGCAATAAGAGTGACAGCACTGAGTCATGTTATGATTTAGACTTTGTTCTGTGGCAGCAGAACGAAAAGTATTAAATTAAGCAGCTCTTTCTCCCCGTTTCTTCCTGTTGGAGTACCCTTTATGCCAATAAATACCTGTTGTGGATGATAAACTCTCGTGGCAGGGTGTGTGCTTGCCCCTCCTCGTTCTGCAGGTTTGTGGGGAGCCACAGCCCCTGAGCAGGGAGCCGGCTGCTGTTTCAAGGAGGGGCAGCTGGAACCCTGTGTTGATGCAAGGCTAATTCACATTATTTTCATTAAGTTTTTAGCTGTGTTACCTTGTTTGCCCTGGAGGATAAAATATATGATGCCAGGCTTTGTTTCTGGCTTAACAGAGTGCAAGTTCAGGGTTCTTGGGCTGATACACACCATGATGAACAGCTCTAGTTTTTGTGGGGAAAGTGTTACGTGGATGAGCTGAACGCCATGATTCTGTTTCCTTGAAAGAAGCTGCACTGGTGTCCATTGGATGAAAGATTTACCAAGTGGAGCTGCAAATGGTTTAAATGGCTGGAATGTGTGTAGATCTTGCTCAAAAGAATTGTTTTCTTGTTTTTGCAGTTTCTTGCGCAGCCGGCCACTCAACAGAAAAGGAATTCTTCAGCCTATTGTTTCAAAAGACCTTGGACAATTTTCTGCTGTTCCACACCCTTTGGTCCCACATTTCAGCAAAAAAAAAGATCCAAAGAGGAGGATGAGGCAGCTTAGAGGAAAACCCAAAAAAGAGACCTCCAAAGATAAAAAGGAGAGAAAACAGGCAATGCAAGAGGCCCGGCAACAGATCACCACCGTGGTGCTTCCCACGCTGGCTGTCGTAGTACTGCTGATTGTTGTGTTTGTTTATGTAGCGACTCGTCCAAATACAACTGAATGATGCAGCTTTTCAGACTCTCTAGCTTTGGGATATTAATTTTACCAAGAGCCAAAAGGAACTCTCTGCCACTCTTTCAGTACAAAGGAACTTGCTGGTATTTTCAGTCTTTCTCTTGGTTAGGGTCCCGTGGATACTCTTTAGGAATGTAACATAAAACGTATTAGTGAATGTGCCAGTACGTTTTATGGTCCAGTTATGTGCCTTTCAGACTTTTAAAAATGGTGTTTTTCTTAAAGCTGATTGAAGCTCTATATTGTAAAAGGAAATCGTGTTCTGCTATAAATTTGTAAAAAATCAGCTTTCAGCTTTTATCACTGTTACGGATAATGTTGCTCCCATGAGCTCTTGTATGTCTATTTCAGAACTTCCAAAGAAGTACATTTCTTCTTTGTACTTAATGTCATAGGAAGTGCTTTGATTCAGAAAGGATATATTTATTTTTTGAATAAAAGAAATCTTACCTGGAATCTTCAAATTATTTTGAAAAAAGAAAGTGGCATTGTGAAAGCCTACATTGTGTAATAATTTTTTCATCAACCACTATATAGTTCACTCAAAAAGAATTTCTTTTTGGTGTGAGATGCCAACATGCAAAGTGAATACTTCAGGATCTGCTGGAGGGAATATTACAGAATTTGGAAAGGGAGATTCTGCCAGGTTATGGTGAAGTAACTAATAACAAACTACATAAACACAGATAATTGCTTACCTGAATGTTCAATATTTGAAACTGTGTAAGTGGCAATAAAAAGGTGGTTTTGCATACAGCTCTTGACTATTTCTTTCATTAAGGAAGGAAAAGTAACATCAGTATAACTTTGGTCTGTGATCTGTTTGCTGAAGTGAACTGACTGCTGTCCTTTGGCATGCCCCCATCCCCTCATTGGAATGAAGCTGTGAGCACAGCTTGGGCAGTTTAATTCTAGGAACTCAAGCTACAATTTCTCATCAAAATGCCTCAATGACCCTGTATTCTACTACAACCCTTTCTCATCCAGATATTTTAAGGCATTCAATAGGCATTAACCTTCAGAAGATTTTGGGGAAGGAGATTGAAAACTGTTTCTTCAATGCTCCTTAAATGCAGGCCAAGCAAGGAAGAACATGGTGCTACAGTGCACTGGAGCATGGCAGGAACTATTTCTGTGCTGAAAGTTAAATACTCCTTGAGTCTTTCCCTCACATGTAGTCTTTTGGCACAAGGATAGTCCCAGTCAGTGGGACTCCTCACAGAGGTGCCAATGAAAGAGGGGACTGTGTTTCCTGCATTACCCCCATGTACTGCTCCTGTGCAGAATGCTGCTGCCAGCCAGAGTTGCTTTACAAAAGAAAACCACTTAAGGTGAGCAAATGCAGGCCCTTGCAGTGCACTTTGCCATAAGGCCCATGTTCCCACAGCAGGGTGAGCCTATGGCCAGCTATAAAGCAGCTCCCCTGGGAATGACGCAGATACCTGATGGTGCAAGGATGGCCATGGCTCCTGACGCGGTGCTATTCCTGGTGGGGGTGTCTAGAATTAAACTAGCCCTGCAGACTGAGATGTTTCTGAAATACAAAGTTTACTAAAACCTGAAGGAAGAGTTTGGATGAGCTGTTAGGTTGTTCCCCCCCTCAGCTTGCATCATCGCCGGGATGTCTGCACAACGAACTGCACAGACAGGCTGGCCGGCGTGGTCTGACTGCGAGAGCGTTACCCACTGAGTGACCAGCGGGAAGTCTGCTGGCAAACCCCTGTGCTCAGCGAGCCGTGTGCTGACACTGAAATTATCTGCTTTGCACTGACAACCGCTTCCTTCAACTGGGGAGCTCTGAAATGATGAATCTGTAAAGGTAATTGCTTAGTCTGTCATCTCCCAGCTGTTTCTGTTCTCCCAGGCACCAAATCCTTGTCCTATTTTTATTTTATCCTCAGTCAGGGATGGCTGCAATGGAGCTCTGGTAGTTTGCACCTTTTTCAACTGAGCTGTTCAGCTTGAATAAAATTTGTGCCTGAGGATGTGTGTGCATTTTAAATATGTGAGTCTTGCAGGGTACTTGGTATCTTGGGCGTCTAGAATAGAAGTGCAGTTTCCGATAACCTCTTGCACAGGTTCCTCCTCATTGTCCTCTTTCATAGATTCTTAACCAAGGTTTTTCTGACCCTACTTGTTCTGTAATACTTTGTGATGGCTCTAACGAAGTCCCTGTGATTTTCCCATCTCTGAGTAGTAGCTTATTTCAGTCCCTTCTACCTGCAGGGCTTTTTTATGAGCCCAGGCAATGATTTTATAATTCACAGAGCCTTCCCTGAAATTGTTCAGAGTCCTTATGCGATTTTCCCCCCCCTTCATTTTCTGCAAGAGTTGAGTCTGTGACACATACGAGCAATGAACTGAGGAACTGGCTGATAACAACTAAATAGGTAAAAGGTCAGTTGGGTTAGATAACATTTATGATTACTCCTCTAATGAGATGTTTCATTTCTGCTGCTTTTTCTTATGCCCTTCCTTTATCTTTTGTCATCTGTAAATTCTTTGCGTCACAATAATAATCTTTTCAGAGACAAATGTCTATTAATATGAACCTATAGCTAATTAGAGACATTGTGTATTTCAATTCTCTGAAATGTGCAATTTTACTGAGTGCTAATTGATAGGAAAATAGTGTTACACTTTCTGAATGGTTCCTTATGCAGAAGCTGGAATGTATTTCAGAGTTCCGCTTTAAAAAAAAATATTTTTTTCTCTAGTAA